>OY728162.1:878869298-881369298 GCA_963277665.1 Viscum album | reverse complement strand
CATGAATTTGACCACTAAACTGTGTAAACTATAAGACATGTACACCAAAGATAGGTCCTATAATCTAATAATGCACATGCTAGGTTATCCCAATTAACACATGGAATGTAATAAATAAACCATGTTTAATGACTTTTTGGTGTGTCATGTATCTTATGTTGTTTTCACCTGTAGTGAACTTTGATACATGATATATATGCCAGCTAAATGTCATATATCCCAACCAACCCGGCAAAAATTGTAGACCCTCCAAATAGAACCTCCAATAAATCTTCATTTGTTATTATGCCTTAAGAAAATATTATTCTTCAAGGATAAAAATTATATTATAGAAATATTGGAAATTAAAAATCATATTAAAAAAATAAAATGAAATATTAAAACACTATTATGAATATCGATAAAATATCAAATAAATAATTATAGATTAAATGTGTCTATTTGGATACAACTTAAAGGTTCCATATGTAGCAGAAGAACCTTTTGAGTGAATAACCAATATGGTTTTTTATTCAATGTATCATTCCCCATTTTTCTTAGATGAAAATGCCATGTCAAATGAAATTATTCAATTGAATATTGACATAGAAAAAACAAAAACCAATATAGAAGATCATATCAATGTCAAAATTATAATAAATATAATATATACCTAAATAAATGATTTCACATCTTATTATCTCTCATTGAAGGATTTTTTTATCATTAGAAAAATCATTTTCAGATTACTGTTGTTGGGCTGGTGGAATCCAAGTATATAATCCCACTAGCGGTCATCCACACATGCTTCATTGATATCTAAGAAATACCAATCAAATTTTGGGTGCTACCACGACGTATATATCATCTTCTATAGTTTTTCTTGTTAACTTTTATTTCATTTTGTATTAATGTAATATCTCTTTGTGTTTCTTATTCATGATTAGATGTGAGTAGGATGAATTTGCGAGTGAAATCTGTTGTGCACAATGATTCTCGATTCTCAATTAACATTACACATGAGACATAACTATCTATTTATAGAGTTAGTGTTAATGTTATAATATTATTTAATAGAACAATGGCCCTTTTATAATATAATAATCCTTTTAAAACCTCATGAGATATATTATTATTATTATTATTATTATTATTATTATTTTAATATGTGTAGTGACTATTGTATTGAAAAATATTTTTTTATTGGACTACAAATTAAAAATTATCACCAGACATGATCTGGTCCACTCATCCACCCCAACAATTACCAAATCCATGAATAAATATTTAATTAAATATATATTCATAAATAGATTTTTTATTCAGTGTTTATTGAATAAATATTTTTTAAATTTTCAATATTTAAATAAAATAAATATTTTATTCTCAATATAAAATATATATATAATTCCAATGTAGTTCTGATCAATAAAACTAGAATAAAAAATTTCCTTATTCTTGAGAATAATATGTATTCTAATAATTAAATTCAAATGTAATTTTATTATGATTAATAGAAACACTCAGTGTTAGACTATCTAGGAACTTATCTTATTGGCATTGGGTAGGATTGTCTAATGTCCAAGATTAGTGTCTAGAAATGGGTCAAGGAACCCACAAAAAATTGGATAATTTCATTAAGTGGATGACCACTCATGATTGATTACTATTTAATATAATCTCTTTTTAAAAATATCTCATAATAAACATTTTTAAAATTTTAATTTAAGATATATACTTGATACATATTTCATTGATAATCTTAAATAAACAAGTGATTACACAATGACCATTGAATTTAATATGAGGGTTCCATTTCAATTATTGGGCCATGATTTTATCTTTCATAAAGATGAAAGGGAAAAGCCTTCCTCGACATAACCATTAAAAAAATTTTATTTAGGTTGTATGCAATATACCTTACAATTCATGAACATATTAAATAAATTTTGGGTTGTTAATATATGTTCTTGTTTTTACGTGAAATAATAACAGTCCTAATGTCTAAATACCATTAAATAGATTTGTTGATAAGAAAATTTGATGATTCATAATCAGGAAGAATTTATATTGGCATGTTTGTTCATATAATCGTACATATTTGAGATCACCATGTTAGACCTTTATGAGATGATGCATCATATTTTGTTTCAAAGTTCCTTAAAATGTGTGTTCTAATTTAAGAATAATTGCTGCGAAGTGGTTTCCATTGGATTTTTTCACGGAACCAAAAACATCCAACAGTTCATTATCCAATAGGGAACTGCTTTACAAAGGCGGGAATTCGTTAAGTTTGAACATTATGATACTTAATAACTTGAATTGGTCAAGAGGATGGGAGGTCGGACTCGTTAAACCTTTTTGTAGGGAATTATTATCTACCTCGGGAATCTCTTTATAAATTTAAGAATATTTCATGAAACCTTATTAATTCACCATGTATAAAATAGGTTTCCCTTGGTATTTGAAATCATTTATTAACATGTGTGAGATTTAAAATCTTCCATATGTATTAAATATCTTCATTAATCGATATATCGGTATGTATTTGAGTTTCTCCATCAATTATATCCTCTCATATACTATTTATACACTCTTTTAATCATCGTAATGATGATAATGATTTTTAATAGACTCAGTGTGGCACTCTAGAATTTATTGTCTTCCAGGGAGATGAAGGATTATTTTGATTTTTGGGTCATACCCATTAAATGTGGTACTTAGGTATCCTTGTGAAATAATCTGAAACCTCATAGTTCAGTACCATTTAATGGGTCACATCATACAATTAATGTCATGTGATAAAAACAAGACATATAGTTTAATGTCATGTGGTATTGACATCTATGCAAGAGTTTCATAGAAATGTTTGGTGCGTGAATTATGCTGATGCAGCCCTAGGAACATTTAATGAATTTGGGTTTCCAAATAAAATTAGACCTTGTTAGGAAAATGGCCAAAGGAGAACATGGATTATTTGAATTGGTCGGATTGAACCTCAAGGAGGATTTCTACATATCCCATTTGGATCTTAATAAAATCCCATGTAGTTCTATGAGTCTCATTTAGGGAGTATAGCCCTTTGAGAGAAATGTGTTTGGGAATAATTCCTGAAGAGGATGACTTGATGATTTGGGGGGGGGGGGGTTAATTTGGGGATTATTCCTAAGAAGCATGCACAGATTAAGGGAACTAGGGTTGGATTCATAAAGGGGATATATAGTGAGCTCTATCCCTAATGAAGTCACCCTATGTATCCTAATTTTAGGGGAATCATAGTTCTCATAGTTCATTCATTATATTGGGGTTTATACATAAGAGTTTCCCATTTAAGGGGACATGATTGGGTGAACCCTTTTGGAAGGGAAAACATTGGAGCTAGAGCCTTCATGTTGGCATCCTATGTATCCTTGTTTTAATTGGAATTAGTGTTCTCATTGTTCAGTAAGTCTTGTATGAATGATGTCATCATGAAAAGTCTCTAAGCCCACGTGAGTCATGCATGGTGTGGGAAACAATATAATGTCAAAAATTCAATAAAGACGCCCACATGTTTCATCCTCCATTGGTGGAAGGGGGTGAACCTATGGTTTCGAGAGAGGATGAGGGTGTGGTGACCTGGGAAGAGGGTGAGGCGATGATCCTTCCCTCAATTCACTTTATATAGGGCAAGGGTGAAATTTACAGAACATGTGAGGGTGAAGGAATTAGATACAAGCAAGACTGCAACCTTCTACTTGAAAGGTTAGGGGCTTAAACTAGGTTGGTTTCCCTATAATTGATTATGGTTGTGGAATGATACTTTTCCTTTGCTTGCATGGAAAAGAAAATGTAAACTATGGCTTCCCTACTAGAAACCTGAGGTCCTGTGTTTTAGAGATGAGAAGGAGAGATCAGAACACAATCACTAATCCTCCAAACCAGGAACTCTAGAATGCTGTTCCTATGAGAAATGTCCATGTGACTGTAGATATAAAAACCCACAAACACTACATGAATTCAAACCCCATCATTAAACAAGTTTAATAAACCTCTGGATGTAGATATAAAAAACTAAATAGGAGACACGGTGATGTGCCTTTCCCAATGTTTTGATAAGTCATGATGTTTTGGTGGAAGTCTTAATAGAATCCCTTTCAGATAAGGTATCCAATGAACAAGAAGCCCTTACTTGAATGGCATTGAGGAGGGCATGATTCCTTCTAGAATAACGAGAATAAGAGAGTCAAGGTATGGTGCCCAAGTAGGTGCTGGTGCACAAATAATCTTTGGTGACCAAATGTTCACCTCAGTGACAAACAACCTGAATGTTAATACATGGGTGAGACCAGAATAAAGCATTCAAGAGTATTCATCGGTATTTCTAGAAGTTTGGTTCACAAGTTCCCATGAGATGAATAGGTTGCATGAAAGTATTTTAGATTTTGGGAGGTTGGGAACATTATGCATGCAAGTGTTGTTGATTTCAAAAACTAAAAGGACTTAATTCATATTATCCTCCTTCAATTCCTCCATTTATGAGATAAATAAATACCTTGAAATATTTTAAAGGAATGGGAGAAGAACTAGGGATACCATTGTAGCAATTAAACTTCAGGGAAATTCAACCATACAAATAAAGGCCCCAATGGACTATTTATAGAGAAAAAATAGGACCCTCGGCGAAAGGAATTTGGGTGCGCAAGTGACTTGTGCACTAGAATTTTGGCGCTCATGTACCTTAGGACCGAATGGACTGAAGGTCTTAATTTTTATTGATTTTTTATAACCCCCATTTCAAGGGATGAGGGGTAACCCTTACAAGTCAAGTAGGCTCAGAGATTACAAGGACCGTAGGATTAGAAGATTACATGAGCATAATGTCTTAAGTAATTCAACCAGACTTTCTACAAGGAACTACCCCACCCCAACATCTACATCATGATAATAGCTCTCCACCATTGCATGTCCATTTGTATAAGATTCCTATAAAACCACAGGCTACTCCGTATGACATAGCCATACCCTCTCATTCTGAAAAATCCATTTGTCTCTATCTGGTAAGTCCACCTTCTCTGAATCCTCTTCTAGGGCTGCTCTTTTTTATTGTGTGTTGGGGAAACTACATGTGGTCTGAAGGCCTTGAGGTGGCATGAGGGCCTTAAAGGTGACTCAACATCCCTACTGACCTGAAAGTGTTTTGGCTAGACTAGGGCGACACTTTGAGGAATTTTTTTATAAAGTTCATTGAAGACATTTCATGGGGTCTACATATGCTTATATGTATTACCACATGATAGTGAAGTTATAATGTTTCCCATAATAGAATGTTATATTGATATAGAAATATTTTTATGAATACCATCATGGAATTTGACATTTTTCATTAGAATGTGGAACCAAGGGGGGAAACTGAATATGTTAAGGATTCCCGAGGTCTTTTAAATTCTAAAAAACTAAAAATATGTGTATTTAATTCCCGTACTTATGTGTGTGGTTTTATATTCACTCTCCACAGTTAAGGTGTATAATTTTTTATATTTATTATTCAGTGGTTATTTTCTAACAAAATGGTGTTGGTTTTTACATTACATGGATGCTTTGATTTGTTTGATATGATTAGTGTAGGCTCATATGAATTTTTGAAAATCTGATCTGTACAACCCCAATATGTAGAAGTAATAAGAGTTTACACTACATTGATAAATGTAATGAAAATAAAAAGTGTCAATGTTATAAACTCTGGTTTTCAACATCATATTTTCCCAAGTATACATTGTTAGATTCATTAATGAATCATTTCTAAGATGTTTGTGGTGCCATCATTCTCTATGATTATCAAAAGATCATTGGTAGAATATGTGAAGTTTCACATTGATGAGATATCCCTTACAAAAAGGAGGATAATTTTCTATCACATTTCAATAAATTATCAATTAGGGGGAGAGAAATTACATTGGATTTTAGATTTAATGGGTAATTGAAAAAATGTACAGAGGGAGAGATTGATGTGACTTTGGATTAATAGTTTTTTCTAAAATACCTATTGTTTTTTTTTGGTTTTGTAAATCTTGTGATTTAATTATTAAATTGAGTATCCAACTAGAAAAGAAAATAAGTATCTACCCATATATTGGGAAAAGGGAGGAATAAAGAGTTAGCTACATGGACTACCTAACTGGACAAATTCTTAGTAGCCCAAACATCAGAAGATTGAATGACATAAACTTTAAAGAATAAAATAACATGTGTTTAAGGAGGAGACCTAGTACTATATACAACGATTTAGAAGATAAATAGTGTTTGAAATATATAATAGTTTTAGAATCTATTATAGTCAGTAGTAGAATGTCCAGTAGATTAGAATTTAGGACACACTATTTAGGAGAATGCTACCATTGTATGGTGATGTGTATGATAATTGAAGTCTATGAAGAAATATATGGATATAGTCTATAATGAATATTTGGTTTGTCTAAAATATTATGTGCAGTACATGATTATGAAATACTCAAAGTGATGGTTTTTCATATATTGCAATGTCCTTGGGAATTATTTTTGAAGTGATGAGTAAATTTTATACATTCCCATAGTATTTTGATGTGTTTTGAAAGGATATTATTGGTTTGAGTGTATATGGAGAAGGAATGGCTTGAATTAGAAATAAATCTTGAAAAATGGATATGCCAAGTCTCTATATACGTGTATTCCAAAAAGGGTTAATTCTCATATATGTGAATTTCAGTGTATCTGAATCCACATGGGTGAATAAACCACGTATGTGAATCCATATACCTAGAATATAATGTGCACCCAAATTAAAGGTCTTCAAATGTTAATTAAACTCAATATAGATGCATAGAGAATTGAAGATAAATTACTCTTTTAGGGAGTCTTTATCGCATACTAAAAATTTACATATTCAAATCTTATTATGTATCTAAATTCAAAGCATGTTTAGTTTATTGTTATCTTTTGTAGTAAAATATTGTATATTCGATCCAATGAATTCAAATTTAGAAAGAATGATGGAATTAATGAATATGAACGTAAATCTCTATGTACCTAACATCCACATATGTGAATTCCACTCTTGGATTCATATACGTTAATTTCTCATATGTAATATGTGATATTTTGTAGATTTCTAGAATTCATATATATTATAAGAAAATCATTTTGTCAATACAGAAGCAATTCCTCATGAAATCAAAAAACATAAAATCTGTGAATGGTATTTTATTAAGTCTTTAAGATTAAAGTGAAGCCAAAATTCATCCATTGAAATATAAGATCAAAGCAAAATGAAAAAATAGGGGGTCTATATTATAAAATTATAATGAAAAAAATAAGATGATAATATTTCTATTAGTTTGAGTTTGAATTATCAAGATGATTATTTGATCCATGATCTAAACATTTTTTTGGAAGAAAATTTATGATTAACATCTAAATTTATTATTTTATGTTGATAAAATGTTTCAACAGTTTTCTAGAATAACGTAAATGAAGAATCATCAAATCGTGAACTAATTTTTCGTTATGATTATGAGAAATAAATCTATGTATATTTCAATGTTTGATATGAAAAGATATTGAGGGATGGGAAAACAACCAATCTTTGAATGAGTTCCACAAAAAATATATATATATTTTTTCTACTATATTTATTATATAAATGGAATGATTATTGAATATGTGGAATTTTAGTCACTTAATATTGATAAAATAACATAGTAGATCCAACTATTAAACAATCAGAATATGTGTTTTCTTAAGATTTAGTTTCCCATGTATGATATGGAACCTACTTATTTTAATTTCATTACAGAAGGATGTTTTGGTCATCTGATATAATGTATCATGAAAATAAATTTCCTATGGGATATTTTATTACGTTGTTCAGGGCAAAACATGGAAATCTAAAGTTGGGAATTTGATATTCTTGATTTTTTCAAGAAATATAAAAATAATAATGGATTTAAATTTTAGTTATCTGATTTTTATAGAAGATATTTAATTATTTGAAATGAATATTCCCATTCATGTGAGAAGGAGTGAATCTTTTGGTGAAAATGAGACAAAATATTAAAAGTTACTACTTCCTGATTTTGTATGAATATTGAGATTCTGATAGTTAAACTGCTATGTGAAATCAAAATTCCCATAAAAGAAAAAGAAGAGAAGTATATAAATAGATTTGTGTCAAAGAATAATAGGAATATGATATTGTTTTTAATTGTTTATTCCCTATGTTTTAAATCCATATTTAGTAAAGAGAAGACAAAAATACAGATCATCAAGTTATGAAGATCTAAAAGGCAGAGCTAAAACATGGAACTAAGTTTTAAACTGTTATGTTGAAGATATTTTGGCATAATATTATCATGTGTTCTAATATATGATATTTCATATTGGTGAAGAAGCATCCTATGAATATCCATAGATATCTTCCAAGATGACCTTTAATAGAATCTTTTCCATATATATGGTGGGAAACCATAAACCCACTATGACTCAGGGTATGCAAGAAGACCACTATATGACCCAATGACATTAGTGTGAATCTAATAGAGTATGTCCTATGGGAAGATGTCAAGAGAATTATAGTGATACTACAGACTTATAGGTGTTAAAACACTAGCCATTGTAATTGATATTTAATTATAGGTTAGTGTCCACGATTGGCGGATACCTAATGTAACATCCCAGGTAAATAAATAATATTACATTCTAATTTTTATCAAAATTTGTGAATAAAATTTTAATATTACTTTAAATGGAATTCTATGTTCGATGGATTACCTGATACACAACAACGAGTTCCTTTGAAATCCTATGGTGCACTCTAATAATAACATAATTTTATTTTAAATGGTGGTTAACTCCTAGTCGTTGTAATGACGGGAATGAACAGAACTAACAAAAAAATCATTATATATGTTTGTCAAATATTTTTACTTTTTACAATAAATGTTACAGGATTAAAAATGTGAATGAATCCAATTTTAAGCGTAAACATTCTAATATTCTTTAAAAGGTCGATTAACCGCCATTTGATGGAGAACCCCTTTTAAATCCACTTTTTGACAATTTTAGGTGTTATATTTTTCAATATAAAATTCTTATTTATAATCGGGACATCATAATTTACTTTGTGATAATTTTTGGTATTTTTCGGAAAAAGTTCAATTTTTAATGAATATTGAAAATGTTGTATTTTAATTAAAACCCTATTTTTAATCTAATTTATTTATATGATTAGATTATATTTTGAATTGGTTTTAAAGTGAATTTAGAATATATTTTTACCATTTAATCCAATTGTGGTCATTAGAATTAATTTAACTTTGAAATTGGACTTAAACTGGTGTAAATCTTTTGATATATATTGTTTAATAAAAACACACTATTTGTTTTGTCAGAGGGAATTAATTATTAAATTATTTAATGCAACTTATATGTATTTAATTTTGTAAAATATACTTCATTTTTTAATTCTGAGTATCAAATATAGCTTAGGGTAAATGTTTGGTATTTTTATGAAAAACTTCAATTGTAGATGAATAGTGAAACCACTAAGTGGTAGTTAAAGAAACGGATTTTTCATTAAAATGAAACTTTACCACTTCTTTATTTTGATTTTAAAAATTCCGACATACGTGGTTGTCATTAGGAAGTAAAAATTGGTTCAATGAGATTAAAATAATTTTTGTTGAATAGTATCTTTTAAGTTTTATTAATCGTGATTAAAGGTAATTAGTGTGATTTCAGGTAAAAATGATATTATAATAAAATTAAAATATCCTTACACTTGTACTAACACTATTGTATGAGTCATGGCCAACGAAGACAACCCATGAGTCGATTTTTAGGACCCCATGGAGCCACTTGGGTAAGCTAATGACATTGATGTCTTTTATTTAAAGTAAAAGTAAAAATGTCACAAACATGTATTTTTTTACTAAAACAATTTTTACATGGGGTTATAAAAGACATATTTTTTATTATAAATAGTCATTAAAAAGCTATAAATATTTCCTACATCATATTATTTGTTTTATAATTTTTATACATTATATAAATTAAATTATTTATGACATAATGATGATGCAGCGATTACCTCATTATTTAACTATTTAAATAAAATGAAAAGATAATGTAAAATCTAAGACCTAAACATGTCAAAAACCTATTGTATGTGTGTATTTAGAACCCTTATCACATTATCCTGGAAATATATCATTGTGGGACCTTTAAAATCTGAAACTAATTAGAAAATAATGTAACCTTTTTTGACATTCCAAGAGTGCCCCTCCTCTCCTCTTGTAAAAGGCCCCCACCTCTACCTCCATACCCACACCTCTCAAGCCTTTGGCTCGGACAAACCCTTCCCTTTTCATCTCTCCACATCCCTATCTTCATCATTGAATCCTCACCTTTTAGAATACTACTTTCCAAGGAAGCCTTTGAGCTCAAATCAAAAAGAGTTACCCAATTTAGACGTAATGTCTTCCCTTGTGTTCTTTTGTTTTATTTTTATTCTCCAACCCACTAAACTCTTTTTATTCCTTTATTTTGTAACAAAACCAGTATCTTAAATATACTAGGATGTTTTTATGTGATGTATTATGGATACAATTACACACACCTTCATCTAATGGTTAAAGAACATACTGTTTCTATGGATGGTGAATTTCTGCCTCACGAAACGATGATTATTCAATATTCTCTTAACACCTTTCATGTTGGCCATTATGATTTCACTATATTTTATATATGATATATATGGTATTTATGTTTTCTATATGCTTCGTAATTTTATATTTAAATCATTCCTTTATGCTTTTCATGTTGTGAAAATGCGATAATTTCATACGAGGAACTGTGGACTACCGCCCCCTCAAGTGATATGACTCGGTCATGCAATACATGGAATGTTTACATAATGAAATTGATGAAAATATTTTACCTATATAACATATATATCATACTGGAATTATAATATATATCTCTAAATTATTTTTAATTCAATTAATATGAAAAAGAAATGAAAGTAGCATTCATGCGTATGTACGGCCTACCAACTCCATGAACGGTGAATTTCATTTCCTTTTATCTCAAAATGTTATCAAATAGAATAAAATGAATATGTACTGGATATATATGATATTTAAATCATTAATACTATTCTGGAGATTATTTACTTATAACTACGTGGACAATTATTTTCCAACAAGTTCATTTTTGACTCATTTACCAAACATCGACAAAAACGTCTGATATGAGCTCACATTATTAACCAATTAATAAAAAATTATAATATGTGATATAAAATGAATAATATTCATCAAAGGAGTACATTAAGACATTATAAATTGACCAATTATTATTATTTAGTAATATAAATAAGTGAACAAGACAAGTCAGTCTTGAGGTAAGGGATCTGACCTCTCTCTTTCTTTTCAAGTACCCTCTTTTATGTCATTTCATTTATGCTACATGTTCTATGTTGGAGGATGTTATTTTATATTCATAATAATGTAATTTTTATTTTCATATGATGAGATACCCCCTCTTTCTTTCATCAAATCATTTTTTAGAATTTTTAAGTTGCGCCGTTAGGCTGCCGAATTTTCATAAGGGATCTTACCTCCCTCTTTCTTTCCATGTACTCTCTTTTATGTCAATTCTTTTAAGCTCATACTTAGTATGTTTGGGGATGCTATTTAATATTCCTCATATAGTAATTTTTATTTTTATATTATTAGAGACCCTATTTTATCTCATAAATCCATTTTTGAAAGTTTTAAGTGGCGTCGTTAGGCTGCCGAGTTTTCGTAACGGATCTCTCATCTCACTTTTATTCCCCTGAGATTTATGCTACATTTCTCACCATTTCCATTGAGTGGTGTATGTGCTGACCATTATTATAATCTTTTTGTAATACAATTTCATTTATTGGTATTTAAATATATAATTTATGACCCTTCTTCAATGGGGTTTACATTTCGAAAGTTACCCAAATCAGTTAGGGGACCTTTCACCCTCCTATTTTTAAAAGACTTCTTTTGTTATGTCTTTTAATTTACATTTTATTATGTAGGGATATGTTCATATATATCCTTATGGATGTAAAATTTCTTTCCAAGTGATTATATACCCTTTTTGTCTCATCAACTCATTTTCTGAATTTTAAAGTGACTTCGTTAGGCTGTCGAAATTTTACAAGGGAACTTCTTAACCGAATTTCGATTTCTTTGGGTTCAACATGTAGTTATTGAATATTTCATCCGTTAAATATGTGTTAATGACCACTTATGGTTTTACAAATAATATCCACTTATATTTTGTGTATTTATATTTGTCACACGTAATTATGAGATTGATTTATCATTAATTTAAGGATACCTTCTTTATAAGGGATTTTATCTCATTTTGAATTTCTATTGAGACTTCATTGTTGTTATGCAAAAATTCACTCCTATGTGGTGTATATACTATCCTTTGACATATTATATCATGAATCCTTTTATTCTCATGATATTATAATGTTCTGAATAAATTTTATTCCTCAATTATTTGCTTTCAAGTGTCTCTCATTTTGTTAAAAAACATTTAACTAAAATATCATTTTAAATGTTTTAATGATTTATTTTTATAAATATTTCTCATTAATATCCATGTTTTCAATATTATTTTAAGGATTTATTTATATGGATATTAATGGTTTAAAATTTTAAAAGCTTCAAAGTGGTATTGGACACTTTGAGTAAGAATTCTCTTTATTTAATGTTTTAAATGGTTCTGAAAATGGTTTTTAGAATGGATTCATTATTTCAATATCTTAAAATGTTTTATTGTTATTTCAATGTGGTAATTTTATCATTACTTGGTGATTATGTTATGTGCTATGATTATGTTACGGTTATTTGGCATTGTTATGAAGATGGGTGGTTCCGTGATAAACTAAGGGCGGGTGATCCTGATATAGCTCTCCAAAGCATTGTGTGTCACAAAGGAGTTAAACATTAAGGTTTCTCTGAAGAGATTTAAGGAGTATAATCTGATGGGTATTCCAGACGTAACCAGGAGGGTTACTCCCTACTTAAGAATGTTATTAATAACTCAAGTTACCATTATATCTTATGATTTCTATGATTTATTCATGATTTTATTAAGTATGTTAAAGTGATTATGTTTAATGAGTAATGTATGATTTCATACATGAACTAATGTTTTCATTTCGTACTTTTATATCCCATACTGAGCTTTTTATGATCATCCGAAGTTTTTGAAATGTTTTTCACAGGTCAAGTGAAAGGTACATGATGTGATGATAGGGTCAAGGAAGTGTCATTAAAGTATCCATGTTTTGTTTTAGATATGTTTATTCAATGGGAAAAAATGAATACTATCTTTTATGTAACCACTTTGTTTAAATGTGGAATGTAATGCATGATTTATGACCTAATTCTCTAAAACTCTAAACCTGAAAAGATCCTCTATGTGAATTATTCATTTAATTCAATAATAATTAATGTTTATGGTCGGGTCCTTATATTTGGTATCAAAGGTTGGTTTAGATAACTTTAGAGGTTAGGGTAATCTCTAAGAATAAGTGAAATTACCATAATGGTTAAAATTTCAGAAAGAGTCATAGTTTTAGATAAAGTGAATGAGTAAGTATATCTTAGTGTTTATATTCCTCATTAGTACATGATGGTTTTGTTGATATACTCACACTGACATTTCAGTTTTTAGTAAATGGGTGGATCTAGAAGGCGCCAAAGTGACAATGGGTTTGAAGGAAACTGTGGTGGTTCTCTGATTAAGAGACTGGATGAAATGGGGGATTCAATAAGGAATCTCTTGGTTGTTCTAAACCAACTATCAAGGAGTCAGGATCAACAACTTGAACCTTGGTGATTTCTCTAATGAATCATGTACGAGATGACCAACTTGATGTGGAAGTTCACGTAATAATTATAAAGGTAACCATTAGGGTTTATATGATCCATACTTTTTAGGTAATTATGGGTTACTATATGTTATGATGGAATATGAACGACATGAGATAATTGTGAGGTTAAATTATGTTATGTTTATTTTTGAAGATTTCAATGTTTATTGGGGAATTTTATAAGAATTATATAGTTTTGGAAAAAGGACAACACGCAGACCGTGTGACAACCCATCGCGTCAGACAAAGATGTGGGAATCGAACACACAACCAAAGTGTGACTGGTATTTATCACCTACCACTGGACTATGTGATGTCCCTAGATAGTTTGACTAATTATTTTTAGTTAGATGATTTTATGAATCAAGAGTTTTTTTATTTTGGGTTATCTATGGAAATGATTAACCTATCATGGAGGATATGTGATTAGGTTAATTTCATTTCAATATGATTCCATAAGATAAACTAATGTTATTTGGAGATAAATGTTAATTTTTACCTTGGAAGACTATGTGATTGAATCCTTTAAATATTTGGGTTTCAATCTTAGTGTGGTTTACAGTGAATAATTTTATGGAAAAATTGTTTATTGAATGGTCTTTGTTGAACTTTGGGTATTGTTTGACAAATTTTGGAGATTAAGAATAGATTTTTTTTATAAAGGATTATCCTTTTCGGGTATTATATGATCTCATACTAACCTTTTTTGTTTTATTTTTGGTTAAGGTATAATGACATGGGAATTATATAGTTATCTTTTGTAGATTAGGTGAATCTCTAGAAGTTGATTATAGCTCCCTTAATGTAAACAAGTCATCCTAAATACTCATCTTTTGGAGAAAATATTTGTTCGTGTAAGAAATTCAGTAAAAGTTGAAATTCAACATAACAAATAAGAATGTTTACTTATGTTTTAGCTAAGCTCAAAAATAAATTCCTCAATGAAAAATAACTTAACAAAAATGTTGTCCGTTAACTTTTCCTACCGGGGAATCCAATACCGCTTAACCCATCACAGGTTTGTGATTTTCATATGGTTAACTTTCTCTTAGACATGTTTACTATCACTCTCTATCAAAACATGACCCTTTTTTCCCTCCATATCTATATTTTCTTAATTTTATCCCTAGTATGGGTTAACTATGGTGACCTTTGTACTTCTCTACCATTCTTTTTAAGTGATAGTTTTACTGACTCTTGTTCCTATGCGGGACATTCATTGGAGTTTCCATGCCCTATTTTGAAATTGCGAGGATATAATTCCAAAAAGGGGGGAAGGATGTAACATCCCAGGTAAATAGAGAATATTACATTCTAATGTTTATCAATATTTATGAATAAAATGTTAATATTAATTTAAATGGAATGCTATGCTCGATGGCTTACCTGATACGCAACAATGAGTTCCTTTGAAATCTTACGTTGCACTCTAATAATAAAATAATTTTATATTAAATGGTGGTTAACACCTAGTCATTGTAATGATGGGAATGAACAGAACTAACTACAAAATGATTATATATGTTCGTTAAATATTTTTACTTTTTACAATAAATGTTAGAGGATTAAAAATTCGAATGAATCCAATTTTATGCATAAACATTCTAATATTCTTTAAAAGGTCGATTAACCACCTTTTGATGTAGAACCTCTTTTAAATCCACTTTTTGACAATTATATGTGTTATATTTGACAAAATAAAATTGTTCTTCAGAATTGGGAGATCAAAATTTACTTTGTGTAAATTTTTGATATTTTTCTGATAAGTTCATTTTTAATGAATAATGAAAAATGTTGTATTTTACTTCAAAACCTCTTTTTAATCTAATTTATTGATATGATTATATTATCTATTTAATTGGTTTTAATATGAAATTAGAATATATTTTTAACATTTAATCCAATAGTGTTCATTGGAATTAATTTAACATTGACATCAGACTTAAACTGGTGTTAATCTTTTGATATATATTGTTTCATAAAAACATGCTATTTGTTTTGACAGCGAGAATTAATTATTAAATTAATAAATGAAACTTATATTTTTTTTAATTATGTAAAATAGACATCATTTTTGAATTCTGAGTATCAAATATAGCATAGGGTGAATTTTTGGTATTTTTCTGAAAAACCTCAATTTTTTATGAACAGTGAAACCACTAAGTGGTAGTTAAAGAAACTTATATTTTGTTTAAATGAATCTTTACCACTTTTGTGTTTTGATTTTTAAAAATCCAACATAAATGGTTGTCATTAAGAAGTAAAATGTGGTTCAATGAGAATAAAATAATTTTTGGTGAACAGTTGGTTTTATGTTTTAGTAATCGCGATTAAAGGTAATTAGTGTGATTTAAGGTAAAAATGATATTATAATAATAAGAAAATATCTTGATACTTCTCCTAATCCTATTGGATGGGTCATGGCCGACCATGAAAACCCATGGGTCAATTTTTTGGACCCCATGGAGCCAATTGGTTAAGATAATGACATTAATGCCTTTTATTTAAAGTAAAAGTAAAAATGACACATACATGTATTGTTTTACTAAAACAATTTTTACATGGGGTTATCCAAGTAATATTTTTGACTATAAATAGTCATTGGAATTATAATAAGATTTCATACATCATATTATTTTATTTATAATTTTTAGATATTAAATAAAGTAAATAATTTATGACATAATGATGATGCAACGATTACCTCACTATTTAACAATTTAAATAAAATGAAAAGATAATGTTAAATCTAAGACCTAAACATGTAAAAAACCTATTGTATGGGTGGAATAATAACCCTTATCACCTTATACTAGAAATATATCAATTTGGGACCTTTAAAATCTGAAACAAATTTGAAAATAATGTATCCTTTTTTTACTTTCCAAGAGTGCCCATCCTCTCCTCTTATAAAAGGCCCCCACCTCTACCTCCTTACCCAAACCACTCAAGCCGTTGGATCGACCAAACCTTGCCCATTTCATCTCTACACATTCATCCCTTCATTATTGAAGCCTCACCTTTGGGCATAATCCTTTCCAGATAATCCTTTGAGATCAAATCAAAAAGTGTTACCCGATTTAAAGGTAATGTCTTCACTTGTGTTCTTTTGTTTTATTTTGCTTCTCCAACCCTCTAAATTCTTTTTATTCCTTTATTTTGTAACAAACCCAGTATCTTCAATATACTAGGATTCTATTATGTGATGTATTCGAGCTAAACTTACACACACTTTCGTCTAATGGTTAAAGAATATACTGTTTTTGTGGATGGCGAATTTCGGCCTCACGAAACGATGATTGTTCAGTCTTCTCTTAACACCATTCATGGGGCCATTATGATGTTAATATATTTTATATATGATATAAATGTTATTTATGTTTTCTATATTTTTCTGAATTTTATATTTGAAACATGCCTTTATGCTTTTCTTGTTGTGAAAATGTGATAATTTCATACAAGGAAGTGTGGACTACCGACCCCTCAGGTGATGTGACTTGTTCATGCAATACATGGCATGTATAAATAATGAAATTAATGAACATAGGTGACCTATATAACATATATATTATATTTAATTATAAAATATAAATCTATCAATTATTTTTAATTCCATTAATATGAAAAAGAATTGAAAGTAGCCTTCATGCGTACGGACGGCCTACCGTCTCCATGAACGGTGCATTTCATTTGTTTTTATCTCCAAATGTTATGGAATAGTATAAAATTAATATGTACTGGATATATATGATATTTAAATAATTAATACTATTCTGTAGATGATTTACTTATAACTACATGGACAATCATTTTGAAACAAGTTCATTTTTGGCTCATGTACCAAACATCGACAAAAACGTCTGATATGAGCTCACATTATTAACCAATTATTATAACATTATAATATGTGATATGATTGAATAATAATAATTAAATGAGTATCTTAAGAAATTATAAATTGACCAATTTTTATTATACATTAATATAACGAAACGAACAAGACAAGTTAGACTTGAGGTAAGGAATCCGACCTTTCTCTTTCTTTTCAAGTACCCTCTATTATGTCATTTCATGTATGCTACATGTTCTATGTTGGCGGATGTTATTTTATATTAACTATACAGTAATTTATATTTTAATATGATGAGATAACCCCTCTTACTCTCATCAAATCATTTTTTATAATTTTTAAGTGACGTCGTTAGGTTGCTGGATTTTCGTAAGGGATCCTACCTCCCCCTTTCTTTCCATGTACTCTCTTTTATGTCATTTCTTTTAAGATCATACATATTATGTTTTGGGGACTCTATTTTATATTTCTCACACTGTAATTATTATGTTTATATTATGAGAGACCCTATTTGTTCTAATAAATCCATTTTTGAATGTTTTAATTAGCGTCGTTTGGCTGTCATGTTTTCGTAAGGGATTTTTCATCTCACTTTTATTCCCGTGTGATTTTTGCTACATTTGCCTCCATTTCCTTTGAGTGTTGTATGAAATTCCAATTATTATACTCTTTTTTTAATACAATTTCATTTATGGGTATTTACATATTCATTTTATTACCCTTCTTCCATGGGGTTTATGTTTCGAATGTTACCCAAATCGGTAAGGGGACCTTTCACCCTCCACTTTTTAAAAGACTTCTTTTGTTATATCATTTAATTTACATATTATTATGTAGGTATATGTTCTTATATATGCTTATGGATGTAAAATTTATTGCCAAGTGATTATATACCCTTTTTGTCTCATCAACTCATATTCTGAATTTTAAAGTGACGTCGTTAGGCTATCGAAATTTTACAAGGGAACTTCATAACCCAATTTCGATTTCTTTGGGTTCAACTTGTAGTTATTTAATATTTCATCCAATGAATATGTGTGATTGACCACTGATGGTTTTACACTTAATATGAATGTATATTTGGTGTATTTATATTTTTCACACATAATTATGAGATTGATTTATCCTTAATTTAAGGATACCTTCTTTATAAGGGATTTTATCCCATTTTTCATTTCTATTGAGACATCATTGTTTTTATGAACCAATTCACTCCTATATGGTTTATATACTGTCCTATGACATATTATATCATGAATCCTTTTATTCTCATGATATTATAATATTCTGAATAAATGTTATTCCTCAATTATTTGTTTTCAAGTGTCTCTCATTTTGTTAAAACCCCTTTAACTAAATTATTTTTTTAAATGTTATAATGATTTATTATTATAAATATTTCTCATTAATATGCATGTTTTCAATATGGTTTTATGGATTCATTTATATGGATATTAATGGTTTAAAATGTTGAAAGCTTCAAAGTGGTATGGGACACTTTGATTCAAAAATCACTTTATTTGATGTTTTAAATGGTTTTGAAAAAGGTTTTTAGAATGGATTCATTATTTAAATGTCTTAAAATTTTTTATTGTTATTTAAATATGGGAATGTTATCTTTCCTTGGTGTTTAAGTTATGTGCTATGATTATATTATGGTTCTTGTGCACTGTTATGAAGACGGGTGGTTCTGTGATAAACTAAGGGCATGTGAGCCCGATATATCTCTCCAATTCATTGGGTATCGTGAAGGAGTTAAACAGTAAGGTTTTTCCAAATATATTTATGGAATATACTGTGATGGGTATTCCAAACGTAACTAAGAGGGTTACTGCCTACGTAAGAATGTTATGAATGCCTCAAGTTACCTTTATGTCTTATGATTTCTATGATTTATTCATGATTTGATGAGGTATGTTAAGGTGATTATGTTTAATGAGTAAAGTATGATTTCATACATGGACTAATGTTTTCATTTTGTACTATTATATCCCTTACTGATCTTTTTATGCTCATCCCAATTTTTTGAAATTTTTTTCACAGGTCAAGGGAATGGTACATGATGTGATGATAGGGTCAAGGAAGTGTCATGAAAGTATACATGTTTTGTTTTAAATATGTTTCCATTGATGAAAAAAATGAATACTATATTTTATGAAACCACTTTGATTAAATGTGGAATTAAATGCATGGTTTATGACCTAATTCTCTAAAACTCTAAACCTGAAAAGATCCTCTATGTGATATATTCATTTAATTCAATAATAATTAATGTTTAAGGTTGGGTCCTTTTACCTAATCAAAATAATGAGTAGGTATTTCTATAAAACATTAAAAAAATGTCATGTTCCGTTTATTTACATCACTATAATTCATATGATTAATTAATAAATGGTTAAAATAATGTAGATCCTTATTCACTAATAGAAAACATCAGTTAAATTCCCAAGGTTTTTCAGGAAGTTTGGAATTTTGGTACAATGTAGGAAACACTTGATTCACCTCACCCCACCACACCACTTTAGTGTTGAAAATGGACCACTAATTCTCACATTTAATTTATATATCTCCAAAAACTCTTCATTTTATAGGATACATATCCTTAGGAATATTATGGATAAAATAGTTGTATGATCTTAGGGTTTTTTGTAGTCTATATAATTTTTTCTTCAATTATTAATATTTTTGAACCACAAATATCATTAATCAATATAATAGATTCTTATATGTATACTTCTTATAAATATCAATTCAATTATTGTTAATCATATTCTCTCTATACATGCCTATATTTTTATATTAAGACTTCACATGTTATATTTATCTTACTTCTATAAACATGTTCTTGTAAATTAGAATTATTTTGTTATAAAATTAAAATAATATATTATGTATTAATTTTCATAACAAATTTTATCACTTCATTCATTGAATAAATAAATTAATATTTTATAGATTCCTCTTCCCTAGACCATATATAAATTATAGAAAAAAAGGTTTTTTGGGTCTTGGATCTCAACGTATTTATTAGTCTAATATGAGTATTGAATATCTGATTATATTATATAGTTTAAGATAAAAACGGTCACTTGTCAATGTCTTATATTCACATATTCATTGAAACCTTATGAATTAGTTGCACCTAAATTTAATCCAACATTTATATATAATTCTTTATAGTATTTATCTTGTTCAATCACGTATTCTTGATCATTAATAATTTTTTTATATATTTATATATATTATTTCCAATTACATTTTTAACTAGGATAGGGAAACACAATATTTCTATTATGGAAAGATATCTATACTGTTTAATTGAGTTTAGGAAAAATCCTTAAATTACCTAAAGTCCAAATGGCATAATGACCCATTCTGATTTGATGGAATGATGGCCCTATGACATGATGACTAAAGGATATTTCCTAAAGGCCCATACCAAGGAGCTAAACTTTACATTATTATTTGAGTCTTCTCATTTTGATGCCCTTTACCAGTAGCCATTAGATTACACATCCCATCATGAAGTAATGATGGTTCTCTCCATTAAATGTGTAATGACATACCAGATTAGACAAACAATGTCATTAATATTTATACCCAACATGTTGTCTTTCTCTCGCATTTACGTTTCTATTTTAGTGTATATTCTGAGTATAATTTATTACTGTTTCAGTTATTTAGTGATATGTTAGAATTTTTCAATGGAATATTGTTATCCATTATTAGTTTCTATGTCTCTATAAATTACTATTTCATTCCCAATATATTTTAGTTAAAATTTTGATGTATCAACTTCTTTTGGAATTTTCATCATGTATATGATTTCTAAAAAGATTTTAAAATAATAATTGACTCAAATAAAAAACATATCTCTATAGGTTTAATTATAGTTAATAGATCCTTATATATCATTTCAAATAAACATAATTTGTTTATTAGTTGTAATATCCAAACTTATATATGACTTGTTAACAATACACCCTTTTAAAATACATTTAAATATCCTCTCTTCCTCACATTTTATGCATTACACCACAAATATCATCTTTAATACTCAATAGTATCATATTTCCTTGAATCATAATCCCAATCATTTAAGTCCAAATCACATTTTATTCCAAAATTTCCAATAAATTTTTAATTTTAAAATACTCTAAATGGAAATTACTTGGATATTATTCTAATCCCTTTTCTTATAATCATTTCATCACATAATGTTTTTATGAAATGTAATTTTTCATCCAAAAAATATTTTACATAATAAGGGAACACACAAGAAGTTATAAACAAATATTTTCTACTTATTTCATATTGATGATTCAATTACTATGTTAAATTTTATTAAACTAATATTTCCAAATGTAACTAATCCAAAATCATATACATGTATATCATGGATAAAAAAATTCCTCCTTTCATAAGAAATGATAATCCTCTATAAAAAATAAATGAATTCTTCATCTATGATTCTATCAAATTTTTTACAATATACAATGATTGGTTGATTTTTTTAATTATTGATATAAATAAAACAACACTATTATATACTTTTAATAATGATATATTCATTTTCAATGAAATTACGGATGAATTGAACTTATTCTCACACCTTCTATGAATGTCCAAAAATATATAGTATTAATTTAGTATGTTAAATATTAGTTTTAATACCTTAATTATAATCAAAATTTCATAAATTTATTTATAACCAACATGAAAAATGGTTTCATACATTTAAATTATAATTTTATTCATTAAATTGAACAATATTTTTTAAAAAACATTTCCAAAATTTTCATATAAAAAAATATAGCTACAAAAATTTTTAAACTAATAAAATAAATATGATCTATCTAATTGTATAAATTGATTTATAACTATTTAATTCTCTATATATCTTATATTATACTCATTTTCATATAATAATAGAGCCTAATAATTATTTAAATGTTGGAATAGTGACCATCAGTTTTCTATTTAATTCTTTTTTAATGACTTTTATATCAAAAAATTGTAATTTGAATTTATGAACATAACTACATTAATCATATATAGATTGTAAATATCATTTTAAATAAAACAAATAATATTTTGGAATATTTATAAATCAATCTTTTGTTAATATTTCTTGAAAATTAAGTATGGTTTCATTCTTTTTTAATGTTTCATATACTTTTAATTTAATTTGAAAATATAAATTAAAATTATATTTTCTTTTTTTCAATTTATCAAGTAGAATCATCTAATTATTTCAATATCATTGAATATGAAATCATTTTTTAGTTTTATGTCATTTATAGTTATCTTCTTCTAATATATTTTAACAGTTAAATCGTCAACACTTTTATTAAAAGATATTTCCCCTTTATTATAAGCATGTTCATTTTTAGTTAATTATTTATCAGGTTTTTCTCCATTTCATGTTTTCTTTATCCTCTTGTAGATTTTTTCAAATAAAATCCTTTAATGATTAACTTATCATATTTATAGATCTATTATTTTTTATGTTAAATAATTTTTTAACCCATATAATTTGGTGTATAGAATATTATAATATAATCTTACAGGTATGAAAAAATGTAGTTTTTGTAGTCAATCACTATTAGATAGCTATGGGAATTTAGAATGTTATTTAAGTTATTGGATAATGTTTGGAGTATATTTAATAATAGAAGGAAAAAATCCATGAGAAATGAATATGGAGAACTACAAAGCGTACTACATATGAAAAGAAATAAGACAATACACAAATAATGATGTTTTATTCTAATAATGGTATTTCCTTGTAATGGGAGATGTTGGATCATGAGGTAGACACATTGATAATATTGTTTTGGGATATATACATAGATTGAAGGATTTTCATGGTAATTATGGATAACAAAAATATGAATATTATTCTAAAAATAAAGATTTCTATATCACATGAGAATTATAGGATCTGAAAATTTAGTGCAACAAACATTAGTAATTAATAGAGAAAAACATGTTATAGTTGTCTATGTCATTAAAATGTAAGTGTATGATGGAAATATTTAATTATACTAATCACAATGATTCTAGGGGATTTAAATTAAGATCAACCCTATAAATATCAATGGGGTTTAGAGATAATGTGCCTCACACAAAAATTATTTTCATTAAGCTATAATTCAATACACTATTGATTATTTTAATATATTTAATACTTTTTTAAATATTAGATATTTTCTTTGATCATGAATTTTTTACCACAATTATAATAGATGATTATAAGGTCCAATAAATAGGATACTTATGAAATTATGTGATGTATTACTTTAGAAAACAAATATGGTGATATTTAATAATGTATAGAAATTTTTTAGTTAATGTAAAATATATCATATATAAATAATATTTTAAGATATCATGAATCAAGAAATAATAACTATTATGATGAATTGTATTTCAAATATTTATTTTATTATATCATATTGAAGCATATAGAAAATTCCCAAATTTTTTGGTGTTGATCATTTTTAGTCATAATTTTTAGAATCCCCCATGTGTTGTATATTTTATGTACATATTCATTGATTTTATTAATGGATAGAAATAAAGTGGTAGTGTCCCTTTGTTTAGTAGTGAGACTTGAAATAATTTTGTAAAAAAAATATTTCATATTGATTTTAGTATATGAAAAAATCATCAATATCTTATCATTGTATTTAGAACTTATTAGTGAACCATGTGAAATATCTGTGTCACAAAATTTTAATTCCATTTTGGCTTATTTTGAATATTTGATTTTCATGGAAAGAATTATATTCATTTTATCAACATGAAAACAAAATCCATTAGTGGTTAGAATTTATGAATAAATCTACACCATAATTCACACCCCTATAAAATTTTGTTTTCAATATTGAGATTATAATAAATTTACTTCGTATGTGTTTATTTGCATTATCATCTTCTTCATAAAATCTAAAATACAAAATAAAATGACCACAAAAACCATTATAAGGTCATGTAACCTTTTTATTTCTTATATTTAACATCTTAATATATACATATATATATATAGCATTATCATATTCATCGTAATTGTGATTATACTCATCATTTTCACTCTAGGCATTGAAATTATTATAATAATTGCAAAGGAAACATTTCTAATATACTTATATTATTTTAATCATTTCTATTAACATCAATATATAAATTAAAATAATAATACTATGTGGATAATATTGTGGAAAAGTATAATGATATCTATCTTCAATAGAACACACATTTGTATCATGTTTTTCTTTTGTAAATACTATAATCTTCTTCACCACTATAAAGAGTTTCTTTAAATTTTCAGACCCTAAATTACTTTAAATATATCATTTTTATTTTTAATGAATTCAAAAACATTTTTATTTTTAGAAATAAAAATGTACTCATACCTTTCTCTTTAGATTTTATGATTTTATTCATTGACCTTCTTGTCACCAAAAATATGTTCAAAATTTTATCCCACAAAAAATTAGAAGTAATAATATCCAAATCGATTTTAAAATAATTCTTAATGATTGGGATAAATATTATTTATAAAAACTTCACAATCTCTAACATTTCACATATTAAAAATTGTATCTGATTCACCATCATTTAATGGTATAAAACAAAATGTATAAAATAAAATAATACAGGACACATGTATAATCATGTAAATGTTATTGTGATAAAGGTTTTATATATTTCAAATTATGATTTCATGATAAATAACCCTTAATAATTTATAATAAATTTTCATTAATAGGTTTTAAAATATATTAGTATTGTTTTTAATTAAATTATGAAATTTCACTAAATACATGAATTTATTTATTAATTATATTATTAATTAAATTTATATTACTGAATGTTTTACCCCATTTTTATTGAAATGAGCATCAAAGACGTAATAGATTTTTTGATGATTATACTTGTTGTTTAATGTATTATACATCATGTTTTATAGAAAATATATGTCAACACATGTGATAGGACATGTTAGAATGATGTGGGAAATATGTGGCCAATTTTTATGAGAAACTGGATATTATTGAAATTGATAAAATAATTCCAAATTGGTTATAGTTCAAAATTTTTATGGTGAAGTGATAGATTTCAATGAATAATTAATGGATCCAGTTATGATTGATATCAACATAATCGTTTACCCATATCAACAAAAATTTGTTGAATGTAAAAATATAATGACTTGTTATGATGATAAATGAGTAGAAAATAGGTTATGACTAAATTAAAAATTGAACAACTTATATCATTATAGGTTGATGTTGAGAGACAATGTCGACAACCAGTTACAATTTTATAAAAATACTTTTTAAACTAGCTTTTTTGGTTCATATCATATATTTAATAAGAGACATAAATTGAAGAGATACTGTAAATATAATTTTAAAATTTTTCTTGAATCCAATGTTAAAATTATCATTTTATAAGTAATAAAATACTTTGGAAATTGGGTTTTTTTATATTTGATATCAAAAGTAACTTATAGAGACATTTGAAATCGATTATAAAAAACCAACATGAAGAACATTAATTTTTTTAAAAAAATTATAATCTCATTTCTATCATTGATTAAAATACCCAATCGATTTAGTTGAAAATTATACAAAATAAAATAACAAATATTGAAAAATAAATATAAACAACTAAATTAAATATTCATCTTAATTCCTTGACTAACATGAATGAAAATACAAGATCTATAAATTAGAACATTATACAGATGAAATGAAATATGTATAATGAATGTTAAAACATCTATTTATTTTTATTCTTGATGTAATTTAAATAGATATGATTTTCTTTAGAAGGAAGAAATCATGAGGCATATAATGTTGATTTTTGTATGGAATCATAGACACTTACCTATAAATATCTTATGAATCATTTATAATAATAACTAAATTTAATTAAGTATCATTATTCATAATAAAATGTGATCAATACAATGTATATTTTTATATGGAATTAATCATAAATAAATTATTAAATGAATTTTTAATTATAAATTCCATTATGAAATGTAATCAATACAATGTAATCTAAGTGGTCTATCTAGACCAAAAGTATAGTTATAAAAAAATAGTCCTTGTAATTCCATCATGTACTAGAAGGCCCATATGGATATTTTTCTCGTATTTCATCATGGTTTCAAAAAAACAAATAAAAGGTAATTCTGGGAGGCTTTCAATTTTAGAAAACTAAATGGAGGGGTGGAAACCAATCACATTTACAAAACAAATAATCCATTGATTTGGGATGAATCTATGTATTTTCCACTTCACTAGACTTGGGTAATCTCTTCCACTCACCTTCACCTGTTCTTCTTCATTATTCCAAACTAATTTTAGTATGAATTTTAGAGTAAAATAAGAAAAATTATACTATAGTATAATAAAATAATCTTGAAAAAATATGGATTTTATAGTGAACTAGATGGAATATATATAGAGTGTATAAAAACACATTATATATTTATATTTCAAGGATAATAAATATAATTTATATTTTCCTTTTGAATTTTTATTTCAAAATTGATGATTTTTATGGTATTTGATGATATGGATTTTTTGTGTATGATTATCAAGGCCATGCCTTGGATCTTTTGCATTAATTTTTCATGGTTTTTTTTGTTACTAAGTTGGTTATTGAAATATTAAGATTATACCTCATCTGGTTAATTTATGAAAAGATTATAATTTTTTATTAGAAGGTTATGTTTCCTTTAGGGAGCTTATAGATTTTCTATGAGAGATTTAATAAATATATACCAACATTAATAATTGAGTGGTAATCTAGATAAAAGGTATGTACAACCTAATTTTCTAAAACCTATATATTTTGTTTGTGTGTTTTTCATAATGTAATGAATGGGTAAGGAAAAATTGAGTCAATCAAGCTCATATAAGAACCATGAGGAATTAATATATTTAGTTTTTAAGTAGATATTAAACTCAACATGGAATTAAAATAAAATAATTAGGGTTCTTTAGTTCCATTAAATTATTTTTTAGTGTTGATAAGGTTAAAAAATTATTATTAAGGTAATTTTTCATATTTTATGGGCTTAACATAGTAGTTTTGGGTTTTTTGAAGTGTTTCATTAGGTAAAGTCATAGTGATTGATGCTTTAGGGTGTGATTTCATATAATTATGTTGGATGACCTAGTAATCATGAGAAAAACCACCTTATCTATTGTATATTTGATTGGATGTCCAATATTCTAATGACAATGATATTCCTTTTCAAAGAAAGAAAAATTAGTAAACATGAGTGGAGTGTATAATATTGTTATAGAATAACTTTCGTGTACCATTTAATTGGCATCTATTACTGGAACAAAAATGGTGATTTAGATTTTATTTTTTTTATAAGGAAATCATATGGGTTAGTCATCACATTGGTGGTTAATGATAAGGAACGTTGAAACCATGTGGGTCTTTTGTGGCTTAGTGAGATGAGATATCACTAGAAATATAGAATGTTTTTTATAATATATCATCATATAATTTTTGGTAATAAAATGTAGGGTTTTGAATTCTGGGTATTATGATAATTAAAAAGATTATTTTGGGTAATAAAATCATTTCCATTAATTATTGGGATTTTATATATGGTGTTGAAATGAGATATTGGTTATAAAAGGTCTATAATCAGCTTGAGTGAATGATAAGAGTGACACAACATGGTACAGCCAGGGATGGGAGTGTGATTCTTGATTTACAGATTATTGTGGGTTTTTATAATCCATTTTAGATTTAGGTTAACTATTTTTATTAATGTTCTATGATTTAGTATGGTTATTTCAAAAAAAAAGTTATTATATTTCACACTTTCAATGGTATGGTTCATAATATTGATACTCATGAGTTTTCATAGTATTATGAACCCTCAAAATGATGTTAAGAGATTCTAAACATTCGTTAGGTTGTGATAGGTTTCTCATATTCTTACTTATATAGGATTGGATATGTTACACATTTCACAAAAATTGTTTCTATTTACATAGTACTATCTATGTTATATAATTCATTAAGAAATATATTATTTCAAATGGATTATTTTAGTTATTCATTTTCCCAATGGTGGATTGTGGATAAAAAAGAATCTTGATAATTCATATCATTGTACATTCTTAGGGAAAATGAGATATGACTAATAGGTATTTCCTAGATACGGTAAGTTCAATAATCATGATGACATGGTCAGAGTATGATAGCTCGAGTAATGTGTAAATAATTATAAGTGCTAAAAATATGTTCATATGATTTTACATACACTATAATGATAGAACTTATTGTATTTGGTTCGGGCCCCCTTTGAAATGATATACTTAGTTTTTTCCACATACATTACAAATATACTATGGTGAATGATAAACCCTTATAATTTAGATACAAATCTGAAAAATTGATCGGTGGTTGTGTTTTTCATATAGCTTTATTTTGTTATAATAAGTGTTACATTGTTGTTATGGTTAGAATTTTTGAAATAATTCCATATTAAGAATTAGTAGTTTGTTATGTTATTTATATTTATATTATTATTTGATGGTCTTTATATCAAGGATATTTTATCCACATAGTATGGATTAAAACCACTATGTCTAGATAGTATCCTATAATATTTGAGAATGAGCTATTAAGGTCACTAGAATCACTATGGTCAGTGATTTTTTGGGAAACATGGTCTAGGATTTTATAAATTTTGATAAAATTCATCATTAAATTTTAATAATGATTTTAGGCATTATCAATGTAGTTGTAAACTCTATAATAGTAAGATAGATATAATCTATGCGAATCAAAAACCCTAATAAAAAATCCATGTAACTAGGGGTATGGGTTTTCTAGTTTTTCATTTCACTGCTAAAATTATGATTTTTTGATATATGTATGATTATTTATATTAATTATTTCATTTTACACATAGAAAAATGTGGAAATCGAGTATTTTTTCTTGAATAATACTAGTAACATAGGTTAACATAGACATTTTACATTTTTATATTATTTATAAAATGTCTTTTTAAGAAAATAGTTTTTGAAAGATTGTTTTTAAAGTAATGATTTTTATATAAAATGGAATGTGGGGTTGAATGTATAATAGCTAAAATAATATTATTTTTTATTATTTATGAATAATGTTTTATTTAATTTTAATTAACTAAACACTATGGTTGTTTTTTAAAATTGTATTACTAAATTAGGACTATTTGTATATATATAGTGTTTGATAAAACACCTTAAGTATTTAGAATGATTTTTTATTTATTTTTAAAAGATATTTATTGGTATTTTTTTCTAATATATTGATTAATATGGGTCATGTATGAACCCCTTCGATTTATGTCTTGGTTTGAGAAATTTTGTATAACCCATGGTTCTTGTTGAGGTTTGGTGACTATATTTTTTGGCAACCTTACATGAGGAACTATTAATTATAACATTGATGGATCTTGTTTTGATGGATTTATATATCATGTAATGAATTTCTAGTATTATAGTATGTTCTTTTAATTAATCATGATGTTTGGGTTATGTTGTTCAATTTGATTTGGTGTGAATTTTTGTTTCACATAGTTGATTTTTTAATGGGAATACCCATGTATCCATTGATGATATATAGCCAAATTAATGAACGTAAATTCACATAAAAAATTCACATAACCATTTTATCAGTGTATAATAATCATATTTCCAATTTAATTGTGTATTTTATTACATCATGTTGAAAAAAGGTCATTATATACGATTGTGGTATCAATGTATCCAAATGTTTCATGTAGCAGATTTTCTATATATCCATTTGATAATACCATAGTTAATTTGTGGCATAGTTGAATGTTCAATCACATAGGTTAATATTATATATCTCTAATTCATATTGTTAACCATATTTCCAATTTTTTCATTTTTTAAATTCAGATTCATTCATATATACATCTGTAATTTTTATGGTTTTTAGAATAAAATTATTCTAAATTTCTTTTATTATGAAGATGTGTGGATGGTTCTACGTGAATCCACAATCATTATCTTTGGATTCTAAATGCTATATGGTGGTGTGGCTGTTGACTATAGTTATTAATATCAAAGGGGAATTAATGATTACATATTTTTTATTTAAGTAATTAAAAATTATGGGGAATCTATTAACATGTAGCAGAATGAAAATAGTGAGAATCATAGAAAGGTCATGTTTTTTTTATTTACCGATCAATAGTTTTTGAAACTCACATCATTAAGGGATTGAATTTGAGTATGAGAATAATCATATTATGATACAAATACTGAATTTTATTAAATACCTTTATACCTATATTTAAGTCTTCAAGAAGTGGATCTTCATTCTTATTTACTGAAGAAACCTATTTCTCTGATGATCATCTTCATTTTTATAACCATCTTTTGTATGTTAGAATAAAGGAATGATATTAGGTGTGAATCCTGAAATATGTGGCTGGATTCCTAATAAATTATTTTATGTGGATTTAACTCGGTTATATAGTGAAGAGAATACCTGGTTGGGGTGAGAAACAAACCATGGGAAAGAGTGGGACACCACAATAGATCTGAACCTCATAAAAATATTTGTACTCATTTCTCTTTGATTTTATTCATGATAATTTGAGGATAAGTATGTCAATTTTTATTTGATCATACATTAAAAATTCATTGAGATATACTTTTCTTAAACTAAATTTTAAAAACATCCCTCCATAGATTCTACACCCCACCCACTCCCAAAAGTGGAAAATGATCCTATTGGTCACTTAAATAGGTATTGGAGAGAAGGATCCATATATTGGATCCAAGAAATTTTTTAAATCCATTAGTAATATGAATTTAGTTAATATCATTTTTGTTTCATCTTTTTATATATAAACAATTATCATAGTTTGAATAATCGAATAATGTTATATCTTTTCCCTTGGGGTTTGGGCATTCAGGATGTGGTGAATTTTGGCTTTCCCCCATTCGTAAATAATGGTCTGATGAAATTTGGGGAAAAAGGAATATTAAAGTGGTATAATAGTGTAAAAAATTATTATCATGTCATTATCATGGAAATTTTAAGCAAATGTTGTAATACTTTAACTACAAAAGAAATAAAAGACTAGTTCGAGGGTAGTTTTGAAAAAAAATTGAAAGTCTAAGTGGAAAACATATAGATCTTGTAACGATAATTTAAATACATTAAAATGGTAGTTCATTAATGTGTTGATGATCGTCCTACATGAATTAATGAAATTATGAGTAATATTTGAGTCTTTTTTTGTGAAACCTGATGATTCCACATTTTTGATGAACATGATGACAAATTTTCTATAGGGATTTGATCCCAAAATTTATGCTCTTGAAGATAGATAACACCTTTATCTTTATGAGATACATAATATTCTCATTAGATCTGAAATTTTAAAACATCAGGTTTTAATAAATAAAATGAAATAGTTTATAGATTTTGAATCCATGAGAAATCTGAAAATGTTTAATGATGAATATGTTACTGACACAAGTGATTCTAAGAATGAAGAAAATCATAAAAGAGTTCTTTTATTCATTTAAAAATTGATTTAAAATGATCAATGGAATATTCAAGGGAATATATTATATATTTGATGTTATTAAGCACTATTCCACAAATTTCATAAATAATGAATGAGTAGTTTATGAATCATAAAATGATGAAAAAACTCAGGGTAATAAGTAGAGAAAAAAATTCAATGATGCTTTGAAGGATATTAGATGAAAATGGATATCTCAATGAACCAAAATAATAAATTATTTTATGAAAGTAGTTGAATCAAATATTATATTGTTTATTAAATTTTGTTGAGGAGACAATAGATAAATTTATAAATTATATAGATCATGTTCATAAGACTATTGACTCCAATAACGATGATCAAGATATATCAGAACCAAAAAATTAAGAATACATGCTCAATTATTAACTTGAGGCAAGTTTCAAGAAAAAAAAAATTCCCAATAAATATAATAAGTTGTTTTTAAAAGATAAAATGATACTAGTTTATGAAAATGGTGATCAAGCTTAAATTGATATCGCTCATGAAAAATAAATTAAAACACTTACATTGAAAGTTCAAGAATATGATAAAAGGATCAATGATATAGAATATATACACTCATTGAAGGATATTAAAGTACCTAAGATACAATACAAATTTCTTGATGATGTGAAATATTTGGAAAATTCAATGAATTCAGTATCTCTATTGATTTTCAGATAGAATCCTCTAAAAATATGCAAACAGTTCTTGTAAAATCCTCATTTGATATATCTATTTCCAAAACTGTTGACACTAAAAATAACATTTTAGATATTATTTCTAGTCAAATTATTATTAAGAAAAAATGGGGAGAAATTTTTGAAATTAGAAAATTAGATAATAATATTGAATGAAACATATATTTCAAATTAGTTTTGAAATCCATATAAATAATCTCAGAAGATGTAAAATTTTGGACAAAAAATTTTTGGTTAAAACTTTTTGTTCTTAACAAAATTAATATTTAATTATTGTTTTGGGTGATATGGAATGTTTTGATATAAAACACATGTTGGTTGGTATAACATATATTTACCTAGGGGGTGAAAAAACCAGGGGGTAGTTAAAATGAGGGGAGGGTATATTTAGGAAGAACACAAGTTCAGATGGATACTGATTACAAGATAAAAACACAAAATAAATTTTTTTTTCAGATATCATTTTATTAGGTGTGATCAATACAGACATTAAAACTAAAAATTAGTGAAAATTTTACTTATCCAACCCCCTCTTAAAGATAATGATAAATCATTTCATGTTTCAAATAAAGGGATTTTATGATTATAAGAGATTTATTTCAAATAAAGACAGAAGACCAAGTCATGGATAGATTAGAGTGCATGTTCCTCCAAAAAGACTAGACATATTATAATTCAAAACAAAATTAAGAAAAATAACGACGGTGAAGTAAAATATGGAGATGACTCTTCCTTATAAATAAAAGGGATTGGAATAATTTAGATTGAGAATAATTATTTAAAATATGATGATCTTATTTATGTAGAAGAGATGAAAAACAAACTGTTTGGTGTCTTCCAACTTTTTGATACTAGGAATTAGACAACATTAAAAAGAAATAAGTGCGTCAATAAAAGAACAATTGATAAAGGAACTATTTCTCTAAGTAGTACAGTTAATGGAATTTTTTTCATTATTACTGATACTTACAATACTTTTTCCCGAATTATGAAATATAATAATATGTTATGGAATAGAATACTTGGGAATCATGACTAAATAATCCTAATAATGATTTTGAAACATGAAGTTGTGTGAGATTTATGTAATTTGAAGAGAGATAAATATGGAATCTATGTAAAAATAAATAAGGGCATGATAAATCGTAATGCTCATAAAATGGTGGATATTACATCTACATAACCAATATAATTAATCCAAACAAATCTTTATAGACCCATGAGATAAAATTATACCCTAAGTGATATTTATTTCATTACATTTAGAGATGACTTCACTCTGATGTCTAATGTTATTTTCATCATGTACTAGTGTAAGGATGGTAGAATGTTCACAATGTATAGAAGCTAGGTTGACAATATCATGGTTTTTGTATAATAAAACTATGATCAAATAATGGGAAAGAATATATGGGTGATTCATTCAAAACACCTCTTATGAAACATGGAATAAATCATCACTATAACACACCCTATAAACCAAAAAAAAATTTATCTGAGAGTAATAATAGAAAAATTCTAGAATTGTGCAGAATGATGTTGTATGAGAATGATGTTTCAAAATATTTCTAGAGAATGGTAGTGTGTACTATGTTTCACATTTAGAATAAATATCTCATTTACGAAAAACATATTCTACAGCCTATGAAATGTTATACCAAAAGAAACCAATAATTAAATATTTAAATGTCATTGGTGGGTTTTCAAATAAAAAAATCAAAATATTTAGACAGGTAAATTTGGAAGATATTGTCCATGATAGAGTCTCTATGGGATATTTATCTATTGGGAATGGATATAAATGATATAATAAGTGGTCAAATAGAGTTAATATATGTTTGGATGAGACAACTGATTAAAATATGGGAAAAATTAATCAATATATTTAGTAAAATTAAATGTATCTCATATAAAACAAGTAGTATATTCCTAAATAAATTAATGTAATAATTAATAAAATCGGACCAAAAATAATTGTTAATAAATCAAAATTACCTAGTCATAATGAAGAAGTTCTTACTGTAATATAAATTCATTTTATTATTCTAATAAATAAGTTTACACTAAGAATATCACAAGGAATCGAAAAGCACCAGTTCCCACTAGAAGAATTTTGAGATTATAAATTCAAAGATATCTTGTATCATAGGTAAAACCGAGAATGGTGGTAGATGTTTTTTATCATGAATAATGGGTAAAATATTTGAATCAATAATATAATCAAATTTTGAGGAAAACATCATGGAAACATTGTCCCTGAATGAAAACTATAAATTTCATTCCTAGAAAAAGTGTTTTTAAAAAAAGAATGAGAATTGTGAATTCCTACTGAAGAAGGATAGAATTGTTTTCCAAGGTTATTCAAAAATGTAAGTCATAAAGTTTAACGAAATGTTATTTGAAATTTCTAGACATCATACAATAAAGATGTTCTAAGAATTGGATGTACATAAGTATTATAAGGTTTTAAAAATGGATGTAAAGCCTTTATTTATAATTGGTGACCTTCATGATGAAGTATTTATTGAAAACCAAAATTTCTTCATTACTGAAAATCCTGGAAGAATGAATTTAATATTCAAGAAGGTGTTGTTTGTCTTAAGATAATATCAAAGGGTCTAGTATTCTAAAAATGATGATTGTATAAGAAAAATTGGGTTTTTAAAGGCACTATTGACAATAACCCTTAAATGAAAAACTATTTCTCATAAACACAAGTATTGATAGTTAATGTAGATGAAATATTATTTTCAAAAAATGATAGTGTCTTATGTGAGTAATATTCTACTAAAATTCAAAATATGTTTGATTTGTCTATGATGTGGAAACAAAACTAATTTTAAGTAATATATAATGGGCTTGTAATAGCCCAAGATTTTATGAAATATTTTTTTCAATAAATTTATATTATATGATATCTAAAATTATAAAAAACCAATGACTCTATATTTTTTAAAATGAATCATTGAGTTTATCATTTGTTTTCGACAACACTGAGCATTAATATTCATTACCTACAACAACGAGTTTTAAGGAAACACACCATTGAACTAAAATATAATTATTTAATATAATAATTATCACCTTGATGTTTGAATAGAGGGTATAAATAGGATTTAGTATATTATAAAAAAAATGTTTACAAAAATAATAATGATTTGTTTAATTATAAATTAATTACAAATGAAAATAGAAAACCATTTGAAAATAAAAGAATTCTTTTTCTAAAATGATATTTTATGTACATAAAAATATTTATTCTTAAAATATTAAATAAATCAATTTTTTTTGAATTATATAAAAGAAATTTATATATTTGTATTTTCAAGCTATATGATATAAACAAAACCAATTTTATGCTAAAAATTGTTTTTTTCTAAAAAATTGATTTATCACATTTTTTGCACTAATTTTAAATTTATTTATCTAAATTTTAGAAAATATATTTCTAATAAATAACTTTATTTTTTATATCATCAATTAAAAACATATCATAGGATGATTTTTTTATTATTTTTTGAAAATATAAATTTTCATTAACTAATGGAAAATACTAGTTTTTATTAAGAATTCCAATTTCTATTAATGAATATTTTAAAAAATATTAAATATTATAAGATAATTATAATTTTATATTTTGTTATATTATATATTTATTAATATATTTTAGTTTATTAGATGAAATTTGATACTAATTATTTATGGAAAAACCTTTAAAAACAAGTGAAAAGTTTCTCTTTAGAAAACTAGTTTGTCATCATGCCTATAACATTGATTATAAATTAAATTCTACCAATTATATGAATTGAATTTTAAAAAATATATTAAATATTTATAATCATAATAATTAATATTATCTAATATGGTGAAATTAAATTTTGTCCATAATGAATGAAGAAAACTACAAAAATTAATTATCATAGTAAAGGTCAAAACAAGTTTACCATGGGTTGAACTAAAAATATATGGGGAATATTTCCATTAAAACATGAATAAATCCTATTTTATGTATATATATATATATTATAATGTCAATTATCTTATATATAGTCATTTGGAAACTTTTTCATTGGAATTACTATATAATTTGGGATTCTTTTAAGAAATTTCCATGTGGTTTCCCTAGGGTTCATTTCCCCACAGGTAAAAGAATATATCATATCCTATCCTCTCTAAACTAAAATATTAATTTGTTTTATAAAATAAATAACAAAATAAATTCATCACTTACCTCCAAACATACTACTTTCATTAGTGTTATTAGTGAATCCTCTTATGAAGACATTAGGTTAAAACCTAAAAGACTTATTTTTAAAAGATGTATAATCCTTAACCAGGACACTTCATTTTATTTATTCCGAAAAATAGATATAATATTCTTAAAAAATTATGATATAATATCATTAGTATCTATACAATAATGATAATTTATTTTGTTAATGTCATGAAAAACATATATCTCCTCTTCCATCCAGTGGGAACAAAACTATTGATCGCGTTTACGGTGGACAACCGCCTAGTAAACCTATATAGTTCATTTTCCATATCCACCTCTATATTATTGTTATAATGATGAATTCAACATATTTATATTATATATATGACATGATAATAATTCTTTAATTATGATATTTTATAAACATTTTTTAATATACATTCAATGGGAATGTGATAACATTTCTTGTGTGTATAGAAAATTATCGCCTTACCAAGCAATGTGATTCATTCTTCACATACACTTTTAATAGAAGGTAAAAAATAACAGTTCTTATGAAAATATGAGTTATATTTTATGAATATTTTTCAAAATAAATTATATATTATTTATCATTATTTAATTTCATATATAAATATAATTGAAACAGTGTTCGTGAGTACGTATGGCTTACCATCACCATGAATGATTAAATTTATTTTCTATATCAAAATTTAAGGGATTTATATAAATACATATTTTAACAACCCATGTAAATATAGAATGATAAATTTTTATATTTATAAATATTTATTAATAAGATATTAATTTCATCTTAAAAAGGAAATTTTGTCAGATAGCGTACTCGACACGCAACCAAATGATTCTTTGATATCATACGTTGCACACTACATTGAGTTATACCAAAAAATAATATAACAATAATATTATTTGAAATGGTAGTTCATCTAGATCCATTAAATTTCAGTTAATGAACATAACTAACTATAGTATTATTAAAAAAACTTTATAGTTTTTACATTTATCTAATTTAATTTTGAGGCTTAGAATGAGAATGAGTCCTATTTTAAGAATATATACTCCAGAAATTTAAAAAGGTAGTTTTACCTCCTATTGAGGGTGAACCCTTTTTAAATCAAGTTTCTGTCCTTTTTATATGTTCTATTCGAAAAAATAAAGTTATTTTATAGAATTTTAACATCAATATTTACTTTGGATGATATTTTAATATTTTCATAATAAAGTTTATTTTTTTAACTAATAGTGAAAAAATACTGCATTCTTATTCAAAACGTCCATTTAATATAATTAATTTATATAGTTAAATTGTACTTAGAGTTGGTTTTATTTTGTAATTTGATTATATTTTTATAAATTTATCCAATTATATTCAATGTATGTAATTTCACTTTACAATTGGACATAAACAGATATCCATCTTCTGGTATTATCTACTTCCAAAAAACACACCTTCTGGTTTTGACGATGAAAATTAATGTTAAATTAATTTTGGAAACTTCATTGTTTTGAATTTGAAGATATGGATTCCATCTTTGAAATCATATGTTCTAAATCTTGTAAATAGTTACCATTTATTTTTAAACATTATGACTAATAACTTCAGTAAATATATTATTTACCATGGTTAAAAATTAAATCTGGTAAATAAGGGTAAAAATTTTATTATAATAATATTAATATACACTAACATGCATCATAATCCTATTTTATGAGATATTTCCAAGAATGTCCATCCTTGGTTCCATTTTTGGACCCTATGGAGCAACTTGGATTTGAAAATTACATTTTATAAGAATTAATTTAATGTAAATGAAAATGTAACATAAACATGTATCTTTTAGTAAAACAATTTTTATATGGGTTTATATAAGTTATAATTTTTAATTTAATAGTAATATTAAGTATAAAAATATTTCCTACATCATGGTGTTCTATTTAAAATTTTAGACATCATATAAATAAATATATTTATTATATAATGATGTTGTAGTGATTACCTTATTCATAAATGATTTAAATAAATTTGATTATAGATATTAAAATATATTTATCTCAGAATATTTTATGCCATAAACTAATTTTAAGGATGATTATGATTTTTTTCGAACAAGAAATGTTTTTATGGATTTTTAAAATGCCGTGATATTAATAGTTCCAAAATTGACATAAATGATTTTTAAAACAAATACTAGTTTATTAAATGATATAATAGTCCTAAAAATTTATGACTTAGCCAGATTACTTAAATAAGGATTAACAGGTCCTTAATTAATAACTTTTGGTTCAATTGTCTTTTTATAGTAACTACATTAACCATATAATATGAATATATAAGATGACATTGTAAGAGTTAATTTAGTTAACTAAAGGTTAAAGCTACATGATAATCATAAATTTGGCACCTACCATAGTCTAAAACATATTGGTTGAGGGGATTCCTATGAATAATCAACTAATCCTAATATTTAATTAGTTGTGGACCTTTTTAAAATGAAAATAATTGTATAATAAAACAATATTTCTATTCATTCATAATGTACCTGTCTTACCTCTTATAAAAGGAAATCACCTATAACCCATTACTCACACCTCTCCAACCCCTTAGGAAATCAGAAAATCTACTCTGACAAGCTCCCAATATCCCCCTTCCTCATAGAAGCATTATATTTTAAATATGGCAATTAATGAAATCTTTTTATCTAAAATCAAAAGTAGTTACCCGATTTGAGGTAGTGTCTTTTCGCATGCTTCATTCATTTATTCATTATCAAACCCCCTAAACTCTATTAATTTAAATTTTTTATAAGGAAACCAGTATATTAAATATAGACGTTTTTTAAGAGAATTATTAGAAATGAACTTACACAAAACTCCATCTAATTAATAAGAACATATTATTTCTGTGAATAGAGAACTACTGCATTATGAAACGATGATCATTCAAATTTCCCATACCACCTCTCAAGGAAGCCATTATGATGTCCCTATAATTATATATGATATATATTATTTTTATATATCCTATATTATTTTTATTTCATATTTAAACCATATTATTATGCTTTTCATAGTATTTAAATACAATAATTTCATTTGAGGAAGTGCGGACAACCATCCACACAAAGTGATACGACTCATTCATGCCATACATGGAACATATAAAGGATGGATTTAATGAACATACATAATGTATATAAAATCTGATATTATATTGGAATTATAATTTACATATGTATCATTTAGTTTTCATTCCATTAAATATGAAAAGGTAATGAAAGTAGCATTCATGCATACATACGGATTACCATCTCTATAAAAGGTGAATTTACTGTCTTATATCAAAATATTAAGAACTATTATAAATAAATATATATATTTAATATATATTATATTTAAATCATGAATAACATTATAGAGATAATGGACCTTTGACTATATAGAAACATTGTAATTAGAACATGTTCATTTTTGACTTATATAGCAAATATCAACAAAACAACCGATTTTAACATAAATAATTATGTAATGTTTATAACATTGTAATAAGTGATAAAACAAGAATAATATAATTGAAAAATTTTCTAAATAAAATATAAATTAATGTTTATTATTAAGTAAGAACAAGGAATATAAATGACAACTTTAACTCAATTTAAGGGAACCATTCACCCTCCTCTTTTAGTCAAAGACTTCTTTTATGTTGTGTATTATAATTTCAATTTTTTATGTTGGGATATGTTATTATGTATCCTTATTGATATATATTTTTTTCCCAAGTGATTATATTCCCTTTTCTCTCTCATCAACATGTTTTCAAAAACTTTAAGTAACGTCGTTATGAGGCTATATATTTCTCAAGGACATCATCTCAATATCCAATAATTCATTCATATTTTGATTTATACATGAAATTATTTTATACAGTTTATAAACCACTTATAATTTTAATTTCATTCAAAGGGAATATTTTATCAATGTAGAGTTTTACTAAATGACAAAAATAATGTTTCTTTCTAACATACGCAGTGACAAATGCCTTTCTGCCGCCATGAGCATTATTTGATATTTGGATTCCTTAAAAAGATGTAATGTTTAAAAAAAACATATACCATTTTTTATATATTTTTTTATTGAAACCTATTTTGAGAAATAATTTATTATTTTAATATCCTGAAATAATACATTATGATTGAAATATGGGAATTTTATCTTTCCTTTATCCATTTTATTGTGTTATTAATATATTATGGTTCTTGGTCATTGTTTATGTATACAGGTGGTTCCATGATAAACCTAGAGTGGGTGAGACCGATATATCTCTCCAATTCATTGGGTAACATGAAGGAGGTAAATGTTAATGTTTCTTCTTAGAGATTATGGTAATATACTATGATGGGTATTTCAAACATAACTACCTATGTAGTTCAGAAAGCTATAATGTAAGTATGTTATGGATTCCATAATTTACCTTTATGATTTATGATTTCCTTGTTTTAATCAAAAATCTTATGCATTCATGAGGTATGTTAAAGAGATTGTGTTTTATCATTGAAATGTATGATTTTATTTATTTGTATTAGTTGTGGACTAATGTTTTCTTTCCTTATTTTATATCCATTACTGGGTTTTTTTGTAATCCCATGTTTGTTATATGTTTTTCACAAGGTTTAAAGATGGTTTTGTGAAAGGAATAATTTAATACGATTTTTATAAATAAAATAATTATAGTTTTAATCAATGATTTTTGTTATCAGAAAATAATTGGAAAGAGTATAATTTTCTAATTTGTAATTTTAGGGATGTTATGTAATATTTATGGACTAATTTTCTATAACTATAAACCTAAAAATATCCTTAATGTCAATTCCTAACATAACCCAAGATTATGTAATGTTAATGGCTGGGTCCTTATAGTTTGTATTAGTGGTCAGTTTAGATAACATTATAAGATATAATGTTATTTACGGATAAGTGACATAACCATAATGGTTAGAATATTATAAATAGGCATATTTATTTTAGAAAAATTTAATGATTTTAAGATAAGAGGAATAATTATATCATAGTTTATACCCTATTCATAAGATAGTATATGATGATTTTACTAATATACCCACATTTACCTTTTTAGTTTTAGTAAAATGATAAATCTAGCTAGAACCAAAGTAACAATGGATATGAAAGAAAATTATGATAGTTATCTGAATGATAAACTAAATGAAATGGAAGCTATAATGAAAACTCATGTGGTTATTCTCAACAAACTATCAAGAGTCATTATTTACCACGTGAACCATTGTGATTTTTCAAAGGCATCACATATGCGAGAAATAAATCCCTATGGAAGATCAGGTAATAATAATAAAGCTATGTATATTAAGAAATATATGTGTCAAGTATTATAAGGAAATTCTCGGAAAATGTTTCAAATCAATTGTAATATGTAATAGATTTAGTAATTAATTTCATAACGTAGTAACCCATAATGGACAAATTAATTTTTTAGTTATCTCTTGGAAAGGGAATGAAGTAATCTTTGTGGGTCCAATTGAACGTTTAAAATGTGGTGTGTATGTTCATTATGAAAATAAATGTCCTAAAAAGAAGGCTTAAGAATGTGATCAATTTTACCATACAAATACATGTTTACCAATTACTAATACCATTCTAATTGAAGATGTGAAAACTTTAAATTCCCAAGGAAAGTTATGGATTATTTTGTAGCACTTTTTTGATATTAATGAAATATTAGAACATTATACATGATTCTATTGTAGGAAATAATTATAAAATAATAATATGGAAAAACTTGTATATGGGATCAAGAAGGGTTTTCGATGATTTTGATGTCCAAATTTTAGGGATTGAAGAGTTATGTTGGATCTATGGATGATGATATGTTTAAATGTTTTATTGATAGTATTGCATTGAAATAATTTTTCTAGTATATCACTAATGTTTGATATGTGAAAATTTTATCCAAGGAAGAATTATCTTTTCTTGTGTTGACATAATATATAAAATTATGGTTTCATGTGATCTTTGGTTTTCAAGGTTATTAATGTTTAATATATTTTGGGATGCAAAATGAATGTTATTAGATAATTTTTGAGGATAAAGAAGGTTATTGTTATTTTTGAGAAAAGTATCTTATTTTTTAGAATTTTATAAGATTAATATGGTTATAGAAAAGGGATAACTCACAGGATGGGTGAGAACCCATCGTGTTTAGAAAGGCCATGAGAATCAAACCCGCCACAGAATGGTGGCAATGGTGCATCACCTACCACTACCCTAGGTAAAGTCCTTGGTTAGTATGACTTATTATTTTTAGATTAATGAATTTATGTATCAAGAAAAAGTTTATTTTGGGAACATATGTTTTAACATATTGATATTCTTAGAATAGAAAATTTATTTGGTTTTTAAGTGATAAAGGTTATTTTGGAATGCATTTTCTCTTTTGGGAAACAATATACCTATGAAATATAGAACATGATGGGATTTAATTTGCGAAGTAATGGTTGAATTTTATTTCTTTATTAATATATATTTTTATTTTGGAATTATTACAATTATGCTTATTTATATAAATGATTAACCCATCTTTGAGAATATGTGATTAGGATAAATTCTTTTAAGAATGATACTTTAAGTGTAGTCACTGTTATTTGGAGATAAATGTTAAGATGTATCATGGAAGACATTGTGATAAAATCCTTCTATATTTTAGGTTTAAATCATAGTTTATATTGTTATGCTACATTTTGATGACATTTTTGTATCGGATGGTCTTTTTTAAACAATGGGTGTGGTCTGTTGAATTTTGGAGATTAAGAGTTGTATTTCTTTTTATAAAGGATTATCCTTTTTCAAGATTATTTGATATTGTACTTGTAATTTTTTTTCTTAATGTTTAAATATAGGGGAAATATATAGTTCAAATTGTTTTGGATTATGTAATTTTCTCGAAGATGATTCTAGCCCTTCAAATGAGACCAAGCCATCTTGAATAGTCATCGTTTCGAGAAAAGATGAGTTTGTGGTAGAAATTTATTAAAATAGGAAACATTACTTGAAAAGTAAGTACATTTCCTTATGTCATTAGTCAATATCATAAATAAATTCCACAACTTCATAAAAATTAACATAAAAAATATGTTGTGTCAATTTTCATTATCTTTTGGGAATCAAATATTATTTAACTTATAAAAAGTTTATCATTTTCTGGTGCTTAACTTTCTCTTGATCATTTTCTCTATCACTCTCCATCAGAACTTGATGGTTAGTTTTCTCTTCCATATCCATGTTTTCCTATATTTAATCCTAGAATGGGTTATCTTAGGTGACCATTGTACTTCTCTTTCTTTCTTTTAATGTGATATTCTTATTGACTCTTCTTCCTATGTGGTACTTTCAATGAAGTTTCAAAGCCCAATTTTAAAATTATGAGGATAAAATTTCCAAAAGGGGGGAAGTATGTAATGACCCATATATTTATAGAATGATACATTCTCATAGATATTAATATTTATGATTATGAAGTTTATTCTATATTAAAAATGGAATTTTGTCGGATAGTGTACTTGACATGCAGAAATGAGTTTTTTGAAATCTTAAGTTGCACACAATATTGAGTTATACTGAAAAAAATTATAATAATAATGTTATTTTAAATAGTAGTTAACACATAGTTGTTTTATTTATATTAATGAACATATCTAAAAAATTATGATTAAACACATTTTTTAAATGTTTTTACATTTATCAAATAAAATTGTGAGGCTTAAATTGAAAACAAATCCAATTTTAAGCATAAATACTCTAATATTATTAAAAGGTTGTTTTATAAACTTATGATGGAGAACCATTTTTAAGTCAAATTTTTAGAACTTTTATATGTTCTATTTGACAAAATAAACTTGTTCTATAGAATCAGGACATCAAAATTTACTTTGGATGAAATTTTGGTATTATTTTGATCATATTAATTTTTTTAATAAATAGTGAAAAATACAACAATTTAATTCGAAACTACCTTTTGATATAATTAATTTAAATAGATAGATTGTAATTTCAATTGGTTTTAAAGTTTATTTGGATTATATTTTTATCATTTAATCCAATATTTTTCATTGGACATAATTTGACATTGAAATTGTATATAAATATAAGTTAATCATTTGGTAGTTTTTACTTTCTAAAAACACACATGTTAGTTTTGACAATGGGAAGATTTTTTAAATTAGTTTCTATAACTTCTATGTTTTCAATTTGAAGAACTGGATTTGATATTAGAATTCATGAGATCTAAATTGTTTAAATATCTACTTCTTATTTCTAGATATTATTAATATTAAATTTAGTAAATATTTTATTTACCATGGTTAAAGCATAAATATGGTCAATAACTGTAAAATATAATATTATAATAATATTAAACTACCCTAACACATGTCATAATCCTGTTGTATTAGATATTTCCAACCATGGGCATCCTTGGGTCTACTTTAGAACCACATGAAGCCCCTTGGATATGAAAATGACATTTTATAAGAATTAATTTAAAATAATTAATAGTGAAACATAAACATATGTGTTTTAGTAAAAAATTATTATATGGGGTTATATAAGTGATAATTCTGACTATAAAAAGTCATTGAAAATATAAGATTATTTCTTAAATCATGGTATTTTATTTTTTATTTTTAAACAACATATAAATAAAAATATTTATGACAAAATGATGATGTAGTGAATAACTCATTAATAAATGATTTAAATAAAATATATTATAAATAATAAAATGAATTTATTTTGAATTTTTTAATTCCGTAAAAGAATTTTGGGAAATTTTATGACATTTTATATTTGAATTAATGATTTTCATTTGAATGAATCATGTTTTTATGGATTTTTAAAATTACATGATTTGAATAGTATAAAAATTAACAAAAATGATCTTTCAATAAAAATACTATTTTGTTGAATGATATATTAATCCTAAAAAATATAATATTCGGTAAAATGACTTAATTAATGTTGAACATGTCATTACTGAACCACTTTTGGTTCTATTGGAATTTTATTATAACTATATTAACCACATAATATGAATATACAATAAGACAAGGTAAGAGTTAAATTAGTTAACTAAGGGTTACTACGAAATGATAAGGATACATTAGGGACCAAAACCTATCTAAAACATATTAGTTGAGATTATTCAAAAATATAATAAAAATATATTACAATTAAGTGATTTTTGATACATTTTTAAACAGAAAATAATTTTATAATAAATTAATATTTCTATGCCTTCCTAAAGTAACCATCCTCGCTCTTATAAAAGTGTGTCACCTATAACTTTCTTACACACACCTATCATGCCCTATGGATCGTCAAACCTATGCTACAACAATATCATAACATCCCTCCCATCCTCGTATAATCCTTGACTTTGGAATAAGGCAATTTAAGAAAGACATTAATATTAAATCAAAAAGAGTTACCCAATTATAGGTAATTTCGACTCTCAATCTTCATTCATTTATTTTATTTATCCAACCCCCTGAACTCTATTTATTACATTATATAATTAAAACACCTATATATTAAATATAGTATTATTTTATTATGAAAATTATTAGGACCTCACTTACACACTACTTCATCTAATTGATACGAACATATTGTTTTTTGTATGGTGAACTACTACCTCACGAAATGATGATTGTTTGATTTTCCACTACCACCTTTCATGGTGGTAATTATGATATAGCTATATTTAAATATGATATATATTAAATTTATATTATCTATATGATTCTTTTTTTTAAATCATACCTTTATTCTTTCTATAATGTTCAAATATGATAATTTCATTTGATGAAATGCAGACTACCATCCCCTCAAAGTGATATGATTCATTCATAATATACATTGAACGTATAAAGGATGGAGTTAATGAACTAATGTAATGTATATAAAATATTATATTATATTTTAATTATAATATACTTGTGTATCATTAAAATTTCATCCCATTAAATATGAAAAAGTAATGAAAGTAGCATTCATGCATACATACGGCTTATCGTCTACATTAATGGTGCATTCAATTTCATATATCAAAATATTATTTAATATTTTAAATATATATATATATATATTATTTATAGGATATCAAAATCATTGATATCATTTTAGATATAATGTACTTTTGACTACATGGACAATTTGTAATTGGAACAAGTGCATTTTTTACTCAACTACTAAATATCCACAAAATGACCGATATTAACGTAAATAATTAGGTAATGTTCAAACCATATTAATAAGTTATATAAAAGGAATAATAAAGTGTTACATGGTTTTTAATAATATATAATTTATCTTATGTTTATTTTTCTGGACAAAAATGGAAAATACATGACAAGTCATACTCGAGGTAAGGGAACCTTTCACCCTCCTCTTTTAGTAAAATAATTAATTTGTGTAATGTATTTTAATTTCAATTTTATAATTTTGGGATATGATAAGTGATGGTATACCCTTTTTACTCTCATCAACTCATTTTCTGAATTTTGAAGTAACACAATTAGGCTATGAATTTTTTTATGGAACTTTGTCTCAATCACCTTTCATTGAGGAATATTTTGATTTATACATGAAATTATTTTATATGGTTTCAAAACCCCTTTGAATTTTCATTTAATTCATAGGTCATATATTTACAATGAAGTGTTTTACTAAAATAAAAAAAAGAATGTTTCATTCTATCATACTCGGTGGCATTGACCTTTCTTCCTCCACGTGCAATGTTTGATATATAGCTTCCTTACCATGTTCATAATGTTTTTAAAAGGAAAATAAATATCATATACCATATTTATGTATTTTGGTATTGAAAATGGTTTTGATAAAGAATTAATTACTTTAATATATTTATATAATATATTATGATTGAAATGCGGAAATTTTATCATTCTTTTATAATTGGTTTATGTGTTATGAATATATTATGGTTCTTGGGAGTTGTTTATGTATAAAGGTGGTTCTATGATAATCCTAGGGTGATATAGCCTGATCTAGCACTCTAATTCATTGGCTATCATGAAATAGGTAAACGTTAATGTTTTTTTTAAGTGATTTACTTAATATATTGTGATTGGTATTCCAAAAAAAACTCCCTATGTAGCTGTGAATGCTAAAATCTAAGTATGTTATGAATTCCATAAGATACATTTTTTATTTATGACATCTATGTCTTATTCATAAATATTATGATTTCATGAAGTATGTTAATGATATTATGTTTTATGATTGAAAATTCTGATTTTACTGATTAGTATGTATTCATGGAAAAATGTTTAATTTTTTATTTTATAACCCTTACTGAGCTTTTTTTCTCATCCCGTGTTTTTGAAATGATTTTTACGTGGTGTAAGGAAGGGTAAGATAAAGGAAAAATTCAAAAAGATTTTTATCAATAAAATAATAAATTTTTGAATAAATTATTTTTATTATTGTATAAAAATTTGTTATAGTTGAAGTGTCAACATTGTAATTTTAGAGATGTGATGTAATAGTTAGGAAATAATTTTCTAAAACTCTAAACCTGAAAAGATCTTCAATGTGAACCATTGACTTTATTCAGGATTATGTAATGTTTAAGGCTGGGGACTTATACATATATAATGAATATATATGATATTTATATCATGGATCAAATTATGAAAATGATATAATCATGATAAACCTAAAATTATTGGAAATACCAAATTAAAAAATACATGAAAAATAAAGGGGTTATTGACAAAAATGTGATTTTAAAAATGAATTTTTAATAAAATCTTCATAAAATGACGTAAGTAAAAAATATTTGGTATAATATATATCTTTATAGTTATTAAATTGATATATAATAAAATTATATGTATTATACAGTTGTTTTGAATGTTTCAAATGTCATTTGAAACATACGGTAATATATATTTATCTCACTTTAATTTCTCACAAGCCACATGACATATTTACCATATGTTTCTCTTATGAGGCATATATAATTGTAAGGAATTTATTTTATGGTAATTATTATTAAAATTATAGGTATTCAAATATATATTTTAGTATATCTCTTTCATTGATTTTCTGATTAGAATGTTAAAAAAATTCGTAATGATTTTATGTTATAATATCATTATTAATTATGATTTTTTATTATGTTTTCGTTGGTGATATCTTATGATCTATCTTTAAAAAATTACTAAATTTAAATTTACAATAGTTTTTTATAGATGATAATTTTTTTCATTTCATTTCATTTTATTTTTTTTTCTCAAAAGAAAAAAGGTATTCTTTTTATGAAAAAGGAACTTTTTTCTCTCTCTAGTTGAAAAATATTATTGTTCCTTATCAATGTTTTTTAGAAATTAATTATATAAATATAAAAATTGTTCAATTTAATACACATTAATTAAAGATTTATTACATAAACTTTCACTTACTAAAACCCAAAATATCAAAAAGTCTAGTTTCTTTAGGAAGTAGTTATATTGAGTAACTTCTTGAACATGGGACGCAACAAAATTCTTGAAATCTTCCTTCACATGATTTTAAAATTCCAGGGCATTTTAAAACACTACGGGATAACCTGGGGAAAAACTATGAAACAAGTGAGCTATAAATCCTAGTAAGGGAATAAAAAGGGAATAAAATGATTAGGATAATACATGTTAGACCATAGGCACGTCAATAAGGAAAAATTAACAAGAAAACTATGGAATGATATTTCATGATAGTCATAACATGGGAAATGTGGAAACAAGTTAAAACACTACATCATAATCATTCATCAATGCTAAACCCACCAAGGAATCATTGTCAGAAAATTCCCATAAAGGAATCTGGTTCACTCATTATCCCAACATGACATATCATGATAGTAAACATCACCATATTCATTGGAGCTCTATATTATTCTGGGTAAACCTATCGATTCATTTCATTCTCCCACTTATGTGTTCCACATTGATCTAAAAACATGGATTCATTCATCGTCGTAATTTATCCCATTATCAAGTAATGTTGAATAAACATATTTAATTCCCTAGTAAATAAGTATATGTGTATAAAAGAGAATAACCTTGATAGAAAAATCATTATGGTATTCATTACACAATTGTTTTGACTTAGTAAATCACGATAAAATTTCAACAGCCTAATGATGTTGGATAAAAATTCATAAAAATTGATTATGAGAGAGAAACATGCATTTAATAATTTATAAATTTAAAGGATAGTAATATAGATATTTAAATTTGGGTCCTAAATTCATGTTTTTTAAATAGAAATCTAATATTCCTAAAGAAACATGAATAAATAATAGAAGGTGGGGATCCCTTATGGAATTCCTGCATATTAACAGATTATGTAAGAGTAAAAATGAGGGATGATAACTGATACAACCTTCAAATAAAATCAATTAGATAGTAAGAGAATGGAGATATTTTAATTATAATATATCCAATTGAAATTAGAAAACAAATTTCAAATAAGGTTCTTGAATTTGAAAGGATTAGAGAATGTTTCCTTGGAAAATTCGGTATGGTAATGGGTGTACATAAAATATCATTGAAATATTAACGAGAGTGAAAAGGTGAATATCATCATTTGTGAATAAAATATAATGTAAGGGTATTATGGTATAGAATATCCCAACTTTAAAAAATTATTCTTATAAGAATAACATAAAGGTACTGATTGAATGGAAATGAAAAGGGGGAAATCCCTTACTACATTTAATCATGGAATCAAGTGTACATAAAAGATAATGGAATGATTAATGTAAGTGAAAAATATCGATCATCATTTAGATATAAAATTTATAGTAATAGGTATATATAATAACATATCCCAGAATATATAAAATGAAATTTAGATACATAACAAAAGGAAGTTCTTGATAAAAAGAATAGAGTTGGAGATCCCATACAAAATTTGACAAGGTAATAGATGTACATAAATGATCCTAGGATGCTTAAAGTTTGTAAAAAGGTGGATCTCATAATATATAAATCAAATTTACAATTAGTGTGATATAGAATAAAATATCCCAATATGATGAAATCGAAACTAAGATTCGTAATATAAAAGAAGTGGATTAATGAAAATTAGAAAAAAGAAAAACATAACTAAATTTTGGAATTGTAACGGCTTAGGTAAGGTTCCCAATGAGGGAGGATAGATGAAACCTCATTCAAATAACCTAAATTTTATAGTATGGTAATTATTATAAATGATTGAAAATATAACCAATTAAACATAAAAGAACTAATTTCAAAGAAGGTTATTTAATTTAAAAGGAGGAGAGTAGGGTCTCTTACTTGAGTGTGTGAATCCAAAATATTGGGAGGGGAATATTATCACGAACACCTCCCCACAAAGTATACCCATCCTGGTCCTACAACGGGAGAAGAAAGATACTGAACCCCGATCCACCCCCCCTCTAGTAGGCCCTGAGTTGGTGACTAACACTTAGGGTATAATGAACATGCATATGGGAGGCATTACCCTTAAGAGAAACACATGTTAAATAGAGAGAGAAGATAAACACAAACTAACATATAGCCTAGTACATTGCATATAACACATAGCTGAAACAATCACTGAATATTATAGAATTCTTTTTATATTGTGTCTTAACTCATGTAAGTGGGTGTATATAGACACATTTATAATATAAATGAATACCATATGGCATTGGAAACTATCCCATGTTGGATTCTTCCATTAAAAATTTCATCAGTATATGTTACTAACTTAGACAATGAAGACTCTTAGATATATAATCATTGATCTTGATCCCATGATTTTTTACTACTTCAACTATATCGATCATGGAGAAGATCATATTTAACTTGTTTTTAACAGAATTTAAGGCTGGTAACTAATTTCCAATAGGTAATATGTCATCAACATAATGTATTATGAAATTGAAAACACTTTTACTAACCCCATTATAGAAAATAGGCCCATATTAAATATTAATGAAAGAAAATATTTTTTGGCTACATGAAGAAAAATATTCTGTGATGTGGATCCATAAATTAATACATAAATGAATATTTTCAACTTTCATAACATTTTAGAATATTTTAGAGTCACAAAAACACTAGTTTGTTTCATATATACATATTCTAGTTGGATACAATAAAGGAAATCTATTTTTTACATACATTTTAAAAATATCATGTTCAAGAATATTTTGTAATAAAATGAAGACTTATGATTTATTTATGTATTGAAATTGGTGAAATTGTTTCTTAATTATTTATTACATGAAATTGTTTGAAACTTTTTATGATAACTCAAGCATTATGGGTACTGACTTTCCTATCCTTATTTTGTTTGTTGTTTAATTCCCATTTAAATGAAAATGGATTTACATCTGTTGAAGGGTATACTGAAATACATATTTTTTTGTTATGTGGATTCAATTTTAAAATTCATAGCTACTTACCACGTGGAAACATTTATTCCACTAATTGCTTTCTTTTAGGTTTTAAATTCATTATTATTAACTAATAATAAGTAACCATATTTAGTGACTAAAAAAATTTCATTTCATTATCTAAGATCCCTTGTACTCCAATGCAGTACTTATGTCTCTGGAACTTCATCTTCCATGGGCCCTTAGGTATTTTGTTCATATGCCAACTCTTATGTAACATGACCCTGGACATCATCAAATTCTATCACACTCATGTTATCTCTTTTATAGATATGCCCCCTCTAAAATAATATGACATGTATCTCCATAATTAAATTTTTTATGGGTTGTACTAATAATATCCACTTTTTTCCTTGGGGTATCATATAATGTAACACTTTCTAATAAGGGGTTCCAATTTTTTTCTTGAAGAGTCCTTAACAAGAACTATACAACCCGTCGCATGTTAGTATTAGGAAATAGGTTTCTTTACACTCTCTAATTAGTATAGAAATTAGATTCCACATTATTTAAATCCTATTTTAGTATCTGTGTTATAGTGTATATTGTGTAACACTAAAATTAAAATATAAGACTTACATGACTCATCATTGATCTCACCATGTTCAATAGGGTGTAGTTCATCGTTTCAATTACACCATTCTTCTATGGTGTGTAAGGAGGATTTTGTTGGGAAGAATTCCCAAAATCTTGTAAATGATCATTAAATTCTTGATTAAGATATTCTATACCATGATATGAATAGAGTTTCTCAATATTCTTACTAATAAGGATCTTTAATTCTTTCTTATATTCATATTATTCATTAAAATAATCTGAAATATATTCATTAAGTAGACATATCCATATGTATTTAATTCATCTATAATATTTTTTAACTATTACTTTTTACATATTATTTCCGCTATAAGTGGTCTACATACATTAGTGTGAAATTATTCCATGTATTTCTTTTCCCTTTCACCTATTCTATTAAATAATTTTTTATCCATTTTTTCTTAGTAATCATGTTTAGATAGACCGTGTGGTTTTAGTTCAAAGGATTCTAAATATCTATATCAGTGTAATATAACAAAATATTTTTTATTTACATGACCAAGAAAATGATGTGAAATGTGTGTGTGGTATGATTCATGTGAACTAGTTTTTTTTACTGATTTACATTACTTTACTTTTGTATCCCAACATGTAAAGGCCATTATTTTAAACTTACCATACCATAAATAATTATATCCATATTAAAGAAATAAAATTTATTCCAATCATTGAAAAAAATTCTTTATATATCAAGTTTGGATATAGATATAATTTTTTTGGTTTTAAATGGACCATAATAACATCCTCCTAAAATAAAGATCATTCCCCTTATAAATGTGAATTGGTATTCACTAATAGCCAAGCTACAAGTCTGAATCTATTGGAAACTCATATATTTACCTCTACTTAGTCAATCTTCTTATGTATTCATGGTTTGAATATTTTAATACATATGTGGTAAAGGCAAGAAAAAAAATCTAATTCTCACTTTAAATAAATATATAAATATTATTTTATAATAATCACACATGAAGCTTCCACTTGTTTCTTTTCCATGGTATAATTTTTCATCTGATGGCCCTTATTTAAACATGTGAAACAGACAACATATGTTTCATTAATTGTCTCTTAACCCTCTTATTCCTAGAAGAGAATTTTTAAATAGCATTGGGATTATGCATCTTCTTCAAGTCTTTAATGTTTCTCACCATAAAGATGCACAACTCCTCACAATTCCCCTCCTTCTCAGTATGGCGACGAATTGTGAGAAGATCTGGACGAGACGTCTCCATGTAGTTTATATTTAAATTAATTATAAATATGTAGAAACTCTAAAAAATGGGGAAATAATGACATTGGTGTGTAGTTATATTGGAAATTTAAACCCTAGAGATTATAGGTACTCATTGTAGCAAATTAAATTGAATATGCATGGCCCAAAAGGTGAACCTTATCAATGTTATCACTAAAATAGTTCCTTGGATATCTCAAATAATTCATATATTTTCCTATCGTACTATAGACCATGGATATTCTTGAGCATTTTATATGAATTCATCTATTCTTGTGACATCATGTGTTCATTATACAAGGATTAAATCATTAAACACTGAATATAGACCATATCACCCAAGAGATTATAACATATTGTTAACTCCTCATCAATTTTCTCCTTATAAAATCAAACATGAATTAAGGATTACAGCACATAACATTTCCATTCATGGTGATACAATATCTATAGTATTCTGAACCATTCCTTGAAGTTACTACTAGAAAAGAGATGACATTTCTCTAAAATCTATCATATGGATTGTGTGGATGTTATACTTTCGATTATTTACAATTATAAAGAGAAAATTAATATTATATAAATTTATTACAATTTATATGAGACATACTGCTAATTTATATTTTATTTACTCTCACTCTTTAATATAGTTCCAAAACCTCTCACCATTGGAATATAAATGTCTAGTTTCATGGAAATTCTAGTGGAAATGATCCTTATTCCCCTTCTCAAAACACAATATGGATCATTAAAAAAACTCAAATTTATTTAAATAGGATGGTTTTTTCTTATTGAGATATTGATACTTCTTGATCATTTATTGGAACCCAAATATGGAAATCATGCTTTTATTTTACTCCAATTTTCTTGTGAGTTACATCATTTATAGAGAGGGATACTTCTCTTGATGTTAAATAGATTATTGTTATCAAAAAATTCATAACATCTCCAATTATTATAATGACCAAATAAAATCTCTTATAGGTACACATCATTATTTTATTGATATAAAATAATTATAATAAAAATTAATTTCATATAATTATAAATAAATAAATTGAGAATTTATTAATTCTCCCAAAATATTAGTAGATTGTCAAACACTTCTTGTGCCTATAGTTTTATTATGTTTAATGATATAATTAATTATTTTAATGAAATTTAATTATATCTTCTTCGTTGTGATTATACAAATTGTACTAATGAGAAAAATTCCATATTCTTTTATTATAGTGGAACCAAGATAAATGCATGGAGCTTCAGTTCATAAATCAGTTGAATTACATGATGTGTACTAAAAAGCTACACATTGGGTACTTTTCTTGTTGTGTTTTGACATAACATGATGTTTGACTTGTCATCTACATTGGATGCCTAAAATAATATTATGAATTATGTGTGTGTGATATAAATTACATCTGTCTGATTAATTATCCAGTCTATTAGTCTAACATATTTGGAATCCTTATATTTGACCACCTGGTAATCATGAATTTGACCACTAAACTGTGTAGACTGTAAGACATGTACACCAGAGATAGGTCCTGTAATCTGATAATTCACATGCTAGGTTATCCCAATTAACACATGGAATGTAATAAATAAACCATGTTTAATGACTTCTTGGTGTGTCAGGTATCTTATGTTGTTTTCACATGCAGTGAACTTTGATAAATTATATATATGCCAGCTAAATGTATTATATCCCAACCAACCCGGCAAAAATTGTAGACCCTCCAAATAGAACCTCCAATAATTCTTCATTTGTTATTATGCCTTAGGAAAATATTATTCATCAATGGTAAAAATTATATTATAGAAATACTAGAAATTAAAAATCGTATTAAAAAAATAAAATTAAATATTAAAACACTATTATGAATATAGATCAAATATCAAATAAATAATTATAGATTAAATGTGACTATTTGGATACCACTTGACGATTCCAGATGTAGCACAAGAACCTTGTGAGTGAATAACCAATATGGTTTCTTATTCAATGTATCATTTCCCAATTTTCCTAGATGAAAGTGTGATATCAAATGAAATTATTCAATTGAATATTGACATAGAAAAACCAAAAACCAATAGATAAGATCATTTCAATGTCAAAATTATAATAAATATAATATATACCTTAATAAATGATTTCTCATCTTAGTATCTCTCTTTGAAGGATTTTTTTATCATTAGAAAAATCATTTTCAGATTACTGTTGTTGCACTGGTGGAATCCAAGTCTATAGTCCCACTAGCGGTGATCCACACATGCTTCATTGATATCTATGAAACACCAATCGAATTTCAGGTGCTACCATGACATATCTATCATCTTCTATAGTTTTTCTTGTTCACTTCAAGTTCATTTGGTATTAATGTAATATCTCTTTGTGTTTCTCATTAATGATTGGATGTGAGAAGGATGAATTTGAGAGTGAAATATGTTGTGCACAATGATTCTCAATTCTCAATTAACTTTACACAAGAGACATAACTATCTATTTATAAAGTTATGGTTTATGTTAAAATATTATTTAATAGAACAATTGCCCTTTAATCATATAATAATCCTTTTCAAACCTCATGCAATATATTAGTAGTATTATTTTTATTATTATTATTTTAATATGTCCAGTGACTATTATATTAAAAAAATATTATTTTATTGGCCTACTTATTAAAATTTATCACCAGACATGATCTGGTCCACTCATCCTCCCCAACAATTACCAAATACATGAATAAATATTTCACTAAATATATATTCATAAATAGATATTCTATTCAGTTTTTGTTTAATAAATATTTATTAAATATTTAATATTTAAATAAAAAAATATTTTATTCTTAATCTAGAAAATATATACTTCTAAAGTAGATTTGATCAATAAAACTAGAATAAAAAAATTCCTTATTCTGGAGAATAATATGTATTCTGATAATTAAATTCAAATGGAATTTTATTATGATAAATAAAAACACTTCTTGTTAGACCCTCTAAGAACATATCTTATTGGAATTAGGTAGGATTGTCTAATGTCCAAGATCAGTGTCTAGAAATGGGTCAAGGATCCTAAGAAAAATTAGTTAATTTCATTATGTGGATGACCACTCATGAATGATTACTGTTTAATATAATCTCTTTTTAAAAATATATCATAATGAACATTTTTCAAATTTTTCTTTAACCTATATACTTGATACATATTTCATTATTAATCTGAAATAAACAAGTGATTACACAATGACCATTGAATTTAATATGAGGGTTCCATTTTAATTATCGGGCCATGATTTTATCTTTTATAAAGAAGAAAGGGAAATCCTTTCCTCGACTTAGCCACTAACAAATTTTTATTTATGTTGTATGAAATATACCGTAAAATTCATGAACATATTAAATCACTTTTTGGGTTATTAATCTATGTGCATGATTTTTTACATGAATTAATAACATTCCTAATGTCTCAATACCATTAAACAGATTTGTTGGTAAGAAAATTTGATGATTCATAAACATGAACAATTTATATTGGCATGTTGGTTCATATAATCATACATATTTGAGATCACCATGTTAGACCTTTATGAGATGATGCATCATATGTTGGTTCAATGTTCCTCAAAATGTGTGTTCTAATTTAAGAATCACTGCGGCCAAGTGGTTTCAATTGGATTTATTCACGGAACCAAAAACATCCAACAGTTCATTATCCAAAAAATAACTACTTTACAAAGGTGGGAATTCATTATGTTTGAACATTACTATACTTAATGACATGCATTTTTCAAGAGGATGGGAGGTCGAACTCATTACACCTTTTTGTAGGGAATTATTGTCTACCTCGGGACTGTCTTTATAAATTTAAGAATATTTCATGAATTCTTATTAATGCACCATGAATAAAATAGGTTTCCCTTGGAATTTGAAATCATTTATCAACATGTGTGTGATTTAAAATCTTCCATATGTATTAAAGTATCTTTATTAATGGATATATTGGTATGTATTTGAGTTTCTCCATCATTTATATCCTCTCATATAATTTATAAAAAATCATTTAACCATCATAATGATGATACTGGTTTTTAATAGACTCAGTGGGTCACTCTAGAATTTATTGTCATCCAGGGTGATGAAGGATTATTTTGATATTGGGATCATACCCATAAAATGCAGTACTTAGGTATCCTTGTGAATGGAATCTGAAACCTCATAGTTCAGTGCCACATAATGGGTCACAACATACAATTAAAGTCATGTGATAAAGAACAAGACATATAGTTTAATGTCATGTGGTATTGACATCTATGCAAGAGGTTTATAGTCAATGTATCGTGTGTGAATTATGCTGATGCATCCCAAGTAACATTTAATGAATTTGGTTTTCCAAATAAAATTACACCCCGTTAGGAAAATGGCCAAAGGAGAACATGGTTGATTTGAATTGGTGGGATTGAACCTCATGGAGGATTTCTACATATCCCATTTTGATGGTAATAAAATCCCAGGTAGTTCTATGAGTCACATTTAGATAGTATAGTCCTTTGAGAGAAATGTGTTTGGGATTAATTCCTGAAGAGGATGACTTCATGATTTGGGAGGGGGGTTAATTTGGGGCTTATTCCTAAGAATAATGGACAGATTAAGGGAACTAGGGTTGGATTCTTAATGGGGATATATATTGAGCTCAAGTCCTAATGATGGAATCCTATGTATCCCAATTATAGGTGAATCAGAGTTCTCATGGTTCATTCATTATATTGGGGATTATGCATGAGATTTTCCCATTTAAGGGGACATGATTTGGTGAACCCTTTTGGAAGGGCAACCTTTGGAGCTAGAGCCTTCATGTTGGCATCCTATGGATCCTTGTTTTAATTGGAATTAGTGTTCTCATTGTTCAATAAGTCTTGTACAGATGATGTGATTATGAAAAATCTCTAAGGCCACGTGAGTCATGCTTGGTGTGAGAAACAATATGATGTAAAAAATTCAATAAGGGCACCCACATGTTTCATCCTCATTTAGTGGAAGAGGGTGAACCTATGGTTTCGATAGAGGAAAAGGGTGAGGTGACCTGGGAAGATGGTGAGGCGATGATCCTTCCCTAAATTCACTTTATATCGGGCAAGGGTCAAATTTATAGAAGGAGTGAGGGTGAAGGAAGTAGATACGAGCAAGACTGCAACCTTCTACTTGAAATGTTAGGGGCTTACACCAAGCTGGTTTCCCTATAATTGATTATGGTAGTGGATGGATACTTTTCCTTTTCATGCATGGAAAATAAAATGTGAACTATGACTTCCCTACTAGATACCTAAGGTCCTGTGTTTTAGATATGAGAATGAGAGATCAGAACACAAACACTAATCCTCCAAAACAGGAACTCAAGAACGTTGTTCCTAGGAGAAATGTTCATGTGACTGTAGATATAAAACTCACAAGCACTGCATGAATTCAAACCCCCTCATGAAACAAATTTCAGAAACCTCTGGCTGTAGATATAAAAAAACCAAATAGGAGACCCGATGATGTGCCTTTCCCAATGTTTTGATAAGTCATGATGTTTTGGTGAAAGTCTTAATAGAATCCCATTCATATAAGGGATCCAATGAACAAGAAGCCCTTCCATGAATGGTATTGAGGAGGGAATGATGTATTTTAGACTAACAAGAATATGAGAGTCAAGGAATGCTTCCCAAGTACGTGTTGGTGCACAAATAATCTTAGGTGAGCTAATTTTCACTTGAGTGACAAACAACCTAAATGTAAATACATGGGTGAGACCAAAATAAAGCATTCAAGAGTATTCATAGGTATTACTAGAATTTGGGTGCACATGTTCCCATGAGAGGAATAGGTTTCATGCAAGTATTTCGGATTTTGGGAGGATGGGAACTTTAGAAATGAAAGTGTTGTTGATTTCAAACACTAAAAGGACTTAATTCATATTATCCTCCTTCAATTCGTCCATTTATGAGTAAAAGAACTACCTTGAAAGATTTAAAAGGATTGGGAGAAGCAATTGGGATTCCAGTGTAGCAATTAGACTTCAGGTAAATTCATCCATACAAATAAAGGTCTCAAGGGACTATTTATAAGGAAAAAATAGGACCCTCGGCGAAAGGAATTTGGGTGCGCAAGTGACTTGTGCACTAGAATTTTGGCGCGCAAGTACCTTAGGCCCGAATGGACTGAAGGACTTAATTTTTATTCATTTTTTATAACCCCCATTTCAAGGGATGACGGGGAACCCTTACAAGTCATGTATGCTCATAGATTATAAGGACCGTAGGCTTAGGTGATTACATGACTAGAATTTCTTAAGTAATTTAACTAGATTATCTACAAGAAACTACCCCTCCCCAGCATCTACATCATGATAATAGCTCTCCACCTTTTCATGGCCATCTGGATAGGCTTACTATACAAACATAGGCTACTCCGTATGACATAGCCATACCCTCACATTCTGAAAAATCCATTTGTCTATACTCTTGTATGTCTGCCATCTTTGAATCCTCTTCTAGGGCTGCTCCTTTTTTATAGTGTGTCTGGGGAAACTACATGTGGTCTGAAGGCCTTGAGTTTTTTGAGGGCCTTAAAGGTGACTCGAAATCCATACTGACCCGAAGGTGTTTTGGCTAGACTATTCTACACTTTGAGGAAATTTTTTGATAAAGTTCATTGAAGACATTTCATGGGGTCTACATATGATTATATGTATTATCATTTGATAGTGAAGGTATAATGTTTCCCATAATAGAATGTTATATTGATATATAAATATTTTTATGAAAAACATCATGGAATTTGACATTTTTCATTAGAAAGTGGAACCAAGGGGGGAAACTGAATAAGTTAAGGATTCCAGAGGATTTTTAAATTCTAAAAAACTTGAAATATGTATATTTTTTTCCCTTACTTATGTGTGTGGTTTTATATTCACTCTCCATAGTTAAGGTGTATAAATTTTTATATTTATTAATTAGTGGTTATTTCTATCAAAAAGGTGTTGGTTTTTACATTACATGGATTTTTTGATGTGTTTGATATGATGAGTGTAGGCTCAAATGAATTTTTGAAAATCTGATCTATACAACCCCAATATATTGAAGTAATAAGATTTTACACTACATTGATAAATGTAATGGACATAAATAGTGTAAAGGTTATGAAATCTAGTTTTCAACATCATATTTTCCCTAGTATACATTGATAGATTCATTAATGAATCATTTCTATGATGTGTTTGGTGCCATCATTCTCTATGATTATCAAAATATCATTGGGAGAATAAGTGAAGTATCACATTGATGAGATATCCCTTACAAAAAGGAAGATTATTTTCTACCACATCAGTATTAATTATCAGTTAGGGGGGAGAGAAATTACATTGGATATTAGATTAAATGGGTAATTGAAAAAATATATGGAGGGAGAGATTGAAGTGACTTTGGATTAATAGTTTTTTTTTCAAATACTTATTGTTTTTTTGGTTTTGTAAAGGCTGTGAGTTAATTATTAAATTGAGTATCCACCTAGAAAAGAAAATAAGTTTCTACCCATATATATTTATCTCACATTAATTTCACACAATCCACATGACATATTCACCATATGTTTCTCTTATGAGGAGAATATAATTGTAAGGAATTTATTTTATGGTAATTGTCATTAAAATTTTTGGTATTCAAATATATATTTTATTATATCTTTTTCATTGATTTTATAATTCTAATGCTAAAAAATTGGTAATGATTTTATGTTATAATATCATTATTAATTTTGATTTTTTATGATGTTTTCATTGATGATATCTTATGATCTATGTTTAAAAATATATCATGTTTAAATTTATCATAGTTTTTTATAGATAATATTTTTTTTCATTTCATTTAATTTTACTTTTGTTCTCAAGAGAAAAAAGGTATTCTTTTTTTGGAAAAGAAACTTTTTTTCTCTTTCATGTTGAAAAATATTATTGTTCCTTGTCAATGTATTTCAGAAATTATTTAAATAAATATAAAAACCATTAAATTTAATACACATTAATTTATGATTTATTACATAAAATTAAATTTATTAAAACCCAAAATATCAAAATTTATAGTTTCATTAGGAAGTAGTTATATGGAGTAACTTTTTGATCATGGGATGCAAAAAAAATCTGGAAAACTTCCTTGACATGATTTTAAAATTCCATGGCATTTTAAAACTCTATGGGATAACTGGGGGAAAAAATAAGAAATGGGTGAGCTATAAATCCTAGTAAGGGAAAAAAGGGAATGAAATGATTAGGATAATACATGTTAGACCATAGGCATGTCAATGAGGAAAAAATTATCAAGAAAACTATGGAATGATATTTTATGTTAGTCATAACATGGGAAATGTGGCAACAAGTTAAAACACTACATCCAAATCATTGGTCAATGCTGAACCCACCAAGGAATCATGGTTAGAAAATTAACATAAAGGAATCAGGTTCACTCATTATCACAACATGACATATCATTATAGTAAACATCACCCTATTCATTGGAGCTCTATATAATTCTGGGTAAATCTATCCATTCATTTCATTCTCCCGCTTAAGACTTCCACATTGATCTAAAAACATGGGTTCATTCATCATCGTAATTTATCCCATGATCAAGTAATGTTGAATAAATATATTTAATTCCCTAGTAAATAAGTATATGTGTATAAAGAAGAATATTGTTGATAGAAAAATCATTATGGTATTCACTACACAATTGCTTTGTCATAGAAAATCACGGTGAAATTTCAACAGCCTAATGATGATAGATAAAAATTCATAAAAATGGATTATGAGAGAGAAACATGTATTTCATAATTTATAAATTAAAAGGATAGTAATATAGATATATAAATTTGGGTCCCAAAATTCATGTTTTTTAATTATAAATCTAATGTTCCTAAAGAAACATGAATAAATAAAAGAAGGTGGGGATCCCTTATGGAATTCCTACATATTAACAGATTATGTAAGAGTAAAAATGAGGGATGGTAACTGATACCACCTTCAAATAAAATCAATTGGATAGTAAGGGAATGGATATATTTTAATTATAATATATCCAATTGAAATTAGAAAACAAATTTCAAATAAGGTGCTTGAATTTGAAAGGAGTAGAGAATGTTTCCTTGCAAAATTCGGTACGGTAATGGGTGTATATAAAGGATCATAGAAAGATTAATGAGAGTGAAAAGGGGGATATCATCATTTTTAAATAAATTATATTGGAAGGGTATTATGGTAGGGAATATCCCAAATTTAACAAATGGAACTAATAAGCATAATATAAAAGAAGTGATTTATTTGAAATGAAAAGAGGGAAATCCCTTACTACATTTAATCATGGAAACAGGTGTACATAATAGATCGTGGAATGATTAATGTGAGTGAAAAATATCTATAATCATTTAGATATAAAATTTATAGTAATAGGTATATTTAAGAACATATCCCAAAATACATAAAAGGAAATTTAGATACATAACAAAAGGAAGTTCTTGATAAAAAGAGGAGAGTGAAAGATCCCATATAAAATTTGACAAGGTAACAGATGTACATAAATTGTCATAGGAGGCTTAAAGTTTATAAAATGGTGGATCTCATAATTTATAGATCAAATTTACATTTAGTGTGATATAGAATAAAATATCCCAATATGAAAAAATCAAAACTAGGATTCATAATATAAAATAAGTGGATTAATGTAAATTAGAAAAAAGAAAAACCAATCTAAATTTTGGAATTGTAACAGCTTAGGTAAGGGTCCCAATGAGAGAGGATAAATGAAACCTCATTCAAATAACCTAAATTTTATTTTATGGTAATTATTATAAATGATTGAAAATATAACCAATTAAACATAAAATAACTAATTTCCAAGAAGGTTCATTAATTTGAAAGGTGGAGAGTAAGGTCTCTTACTTGAGTGCATGAATCCAAAATATTGGGAGGGGAATATTATCATGAACCCCTCCCCACAAAGTATACCCATCTTGGTCCTACAACGAGAGAAGATAGATACTGACCCCAGAGCCCCCACCCCCCTCTAGTAGGCCCTGAGTTGGTGACTAACACTTAGGGTATAATGAACATGCATATGGGAGGCATTACCCTCTAAGAGAAACACATGTTAAAGTGAGAGAGAAGATAAACACCAACTAACACCTAATCAAACTACAATATAAAACAAACTCAAGTACATAAATTAAATTTCATTCAATGACTACAACAACTAAAATGAAAATTGTAGAAACCAAAGGAAATTAATGACGGTAGAGACCACAGATCCCAAATAGCTCTTGAAACCCACATGTTTGTAGTAACTAGCCATATATATAACCTACTCCAACTAATATGAAAAATATATCATATATACATAGAGTGAGTATAAAAGTATACTCAGTAGGATCCTTCCCAGAGCCTCTCATGCAAAATGTAAAAAAACATACTAAAGAATAGTGAACAACAAATAAAACTAACTCATATCTTAAATAGATATACTAAGATCCAATACTCACCATGGAAAATCTCACCAGGTATCGCATACAAGAGAACATAATATAATAAAGTATATTATGGGTACCCCGCAACCACTTCCCCATTTTTTTCCTCTTTTCCCCAAAATTACACATCCTGAGCATCTCTCTCTAAAAATGATTTCCTCAAACACCTAGGTAAAGAACTAAAACATACACATCATTCAAATCACCACCACAACCACACAAATAAAGTAACTATGTAGTTAACAAGAACCACCACACCCAACATAACTTCTTTATTACATCGATTATTATACCTCAATCCATTATAGCCCGTAGACCAAGTAAGGATCTTCAAGCTGTCATGAACAATACACATTATAACTATAATATCACATAGAATACTATATCCAGAATATATGTAAGTGAAATAATGAAAAACCATTATAGGCCTCTAAACACATATTGGTGGAAAACTAACCACCTTTCATATCGGTATAAGTAACTACTTAGATAAGAGAGTGGAACAAAATGTGGTAGTCATCCTTCTATCCTCCCATTGCGATGTGGGGGAAAACATCCCCCCCAGAGCTCAGAATCCATAAGGTGTTACATTCTGTAATCTACATGGTGGATTATCATAGAGAAAAAAAAAACAAATTACTTTGTATAATATAGCTAAAAAACACACTATGGGAATGAACTATTCTTAAACTCAATTGCATCTATCATCTCTCAGACTCAGAGATACCACTAATAAGACTATATATCCTATATGTAATGAAACATTAAATGATCTACATTAAGTTAAATAATCCATTTTTGTCATTTTATCTTTACTTTAATTAATTAATTATCCAATAATTAACCAATAACAATTTCCACATTATATTTTATGAGCATCACAAAAAATTTCAGGTCCCTGTAAGAATAACCAAGTTGAGTCTAAAGTTTCTCATAAATATATCCTCATCATTTTAACCCTAATTGCTCCAACAATATGGGATACATATTTATTAATTTATTTAATAAAAATTACCACTTTTCATATTTACAAGTATTTTATACAATCATTCTAACCTACCAAACACAAGGGCTTAAACACGGTGAGTAAATGAACTACTCATTGAGTGTTTTCCCCTATATAAGAAGTATAGACCCATCCAACCATGAGAAGATAAACACAGAAAGCACATGTCATACACTGTGATTTTTCACCTCCATTAAAAGGAGATTGAAAAATGACCGCCTCATAAATGAGAATGAAATGTAATGTAGATAAATCAATAAAAATTTAAACATACATCAAACTTAAATATAAATGGGTAATCCCGACTTCAACCCATTCCATCTTCTCTGGTGTCCTTCCTGGCACCACATGCATAAACTGATGTATCTCTACACTCTTGGAATCAACTATTTCCACATAAACTGGGACTCTCTATTGCATGTACCACAACAGCCCTCCATGCTCAGGTATCCTATTCTCACATAACATCAAGAACTTCATGCCTATATACCATAGGTCTCATATCCGAAGCGCATCACAATTAGGATCAAACATAGCAATGGTCTCTCATCCCAAAATAAATTCATTTATCCTTCACACAAAATGATCTCTCATGGCTCCAAAGAATTAGGAACATTGGATTTACAGGAATGAAGGAAGCTCATGCCCAATAAAGGAATTATCTTTTTCACACAATCAGATCTTATTCTATATTGAATTAAAAAATTCATTATTCATAGGTTATAACTATAGGAAACAAAAAAAATAAGCTATCATAAATTTATTAAAGCATTAATTTAACATGACTTTTTTTATTTAAAAAAAAGCATCAACATACTTCAGTTTAATTGACTAATTAAATTAATCATGTATATCTAATTCAAAATTTATTAACATAATATTATAACAACAGCCGGATTTAATGAACATTCTTCATTAACCAATCGTCTAATTAATTATAAATTATTTAAGGATTTATCTTCTTTGCAAATTTCCATCAAGAAAAACATGATAAACAAGAAAAGAAAAGGTAAAACTATATCTATAAAATCTAGTGGAAAACTATTATCACTTTATAAGGACACAACATCGATATGTGATATATACCAATTGTTTAATATGTTTCAATTATTTAATTATTTCAGTTTAATTGTAATCTAAGAGGCTAAATAATGATAAATCTGTGATTTGACATTAATAAATAGAGAATCAATTAATCCCCTATCTAAAAATGGCTTTAACATTATTCACATGAGAATGAATCAACGCAATGGATCCCAATCCCATCTCTGGTAACAACTGCATGCACCCAAGGACACTATGACACCACTACATCAAAAAAACCAATAGAACAAACATTTGAACCATAGGATATCATCCTCCATATCATGTATTTGGGATTTGAGAGAAAACAAGAAAAAATCGGTAGGAACCTCTAGAAACAAACTAAAATAAACCATGGATCAATGACGGGTCGAAGATGGAAGCCTGTGATCGATCCTCGTCAAAGGGATAACTAAAACACCAAGTAAGAGACTGTCAGGTCAACAATGATGATTGGGAGTAAGGACAAAGCCATAGGGTTTTAAAAACCAAAGTGGATGAATTTTTTTAAAAAATTAATATGGTGGGGGATTACACGACATGTTGTCCCCTTTCATGTCATGTAATTCCTCAATGTTGAGTTCTGCCAAAAATGAAACACCTCAGCACTATATTTATTTCTTGAACCCCAAAATATTACACAACAAGAATCCCAATTTCACTCCATGAAAGTGCCCTTAGCCAATAATATAGTACCTGAACTCCTCTAAACGTTTTCTGAGCCTCCTCGAAGCACCGCGGTCTTCAGAAACACACAACGGATCGATTCATGCGGATCTGGACCCTTACATCAGGTACCTTCAAAACATTCTGGTCCTCAAGGTTCTGTATGAGAGATATTTTTTTATTTTCATAGGCCAAGGGTATAATATATACAATATTTAATTTTACCCAAAAATTAAACCATTTTTGTGTTATTATGATTTCATAATACACAAAGTATATTTATATAGTATTTAATTTTAACCAAACATTATAATATCTATAAAAATTATGAAAAATTCACCATTGGATAATTTCAATGTTGTGACTAAAAATATAATATTACTTTTTTCTAAATATTTTTCTTAATATTTTAAATTTCACTTCTAATATAAAATCAATATTTATTAATAAATCGTTGAATTTTTTTCGGTAACACTTTTAATACACGAAGAAAAATTACATTTTTCTACATAAAACTTATGGGATTATTTATATTTAATAAAAATTATTTATTAATAATATTTTAATAAAATATTATTTACTTAAATAATAAATTTATTATTTAAAAGTAATTTCTTTTTTTAAATTTCAAATTACATAAAAATTTAATTTCTGTCTTATCGTATAAAAATATAATAATAAATTTATTTTTAATTATAAATATAATAGTAATATAATTAAAAATAAAATATAAATAATCATACTATTATGGTTACTTTTTTTAGCCTTTGTTAAATTATGTTTACCCTTAATTTTCCTATTTTCCTTTTACTAGTGTAATAAATATTTACTATAAATGCAATTCATAATGACAAAAAAGTTAGTTGACAATTTTTTCATAATATTATTTATAATGATTCAAATTATGAAATCCATTTTATTAAAATCAAATCACAATGGTGTAATACTATAATTTAAAATAAAACTACAAGAATGATGGAAAGTGATTTTCTAAAAAATGTATTTTATTAAAAATATGGTTTTATGTTAATTCGATAACATGTAATCATCATTATATTATTTTAAATTAATAAATATAGATATATAATATAAAAATATCATTGGAATAATTTATCATTATGTTTTATTTTAATTAATTATAATGGAGAATCATTATTCATTTTTAAATAGTTTTCAGAAAATTGTGATTTTATGTCTAACAATTAATTTATACAACAATACAGTATAAATATAATTTCAAAGTTATTAATAGAATTAAGATTTTCTAAATAAAAATTACATTACCCATAAATAATATTTAAATAATAATTGTACACCAAAATTTATTAATTTATCGAAAGAAAGTCAATTTTACATAAAACTACATTTTTAACTATTCACTACAAAATCTAAATATTTTAAAAGAATCCTAAGTTTTTATCCGAAGATATTATGGATATATTTATATGAAAATTGGATTTTTTTACCAAATAAATTTTTTAAATATTATATAATATAATTATAAAAAACATGTTTAGAAAACATATTTGATGAAGCAAAAGATATGACCAAAAATTGATTAATTATAGCATTTATCAATATATTTATGTCATATATATATATATCATAATTTATTTAATACTACTCATATCCGAAAATTTAATGGAATGATTCAAAATGTAATATTTAAATAATCAGTGTTCATTTTCATTCTATGTTTCCTATCTATACACTATTGAGCATAGTTTCTCCTTAAAAAACAAGGGATGTTACAAAAAATGATTTAAATGATATTTTAATATTCCTTTATAATATTACAAGGTTATTCACAAATAAAATGAGTTTTAAATTTTTTTATTTTAAAAAAGTTTTTTTCAAATTGGAAATGATATTTTTCCTCAAATAATGTTATCAATTTCTTCTCAATCATCCTTTATAGGTGTATATTTTAATTTTAAAATAAAATGATTAGGAATTTTTATACTTTTTAAATAGTGTATTTTCTATGTTTAAAGTATATTTTCCCCCAGAATGTTTCTAATATATCATTCAAAATATTTTTTCTACCTTTAACGACATCCTTTGATAACACTTATTAATTACTGGTAACAGGATTGAATTAAATTATTCTTATTATTTAGATAAATTTTTTATTTTTATGATGAAAAGATTTTTGTGAATCTTTTTTATCTTCCATGGGTTATACCATAAAGAAATTATTATAAAACATTATTCTTTTCTCATGGGTTATAATTTTATGAAATTGTTAATTGTTTATAAAACCCATTTGTTTTGATGGGTTCTAATATGAGAAATGTTTTATAATAATATAGAACATATATGTATGGTTTTCATTTTATGATGGTGTTTATGTTATAAACTATGATATTGGTAATTATATAACTAATAATTGTGTTTATATTGTAACTAAGATGGGTTCAACCTATATCCCCCTCTAATTTATTGGGTAATTCTTAATGTGTTCTGAGCTCTGAGGGTAAATAGAAGGTTCTTCCAAGCCCAAAAAATAGAGAACACACGAGTTTCTCTATAACAACCCAGGTAAATCTAAAATATGTATTTTTAATATTTATTAATATTTATGAATTAGATATTAAATTTAAATTTAAATTAAAACTATGTTCAATAGAATATTGGATACGTAACAATGAGTTTCTTTGAAAACTTGTGTTGTACGCCAGATATAGTTATATCGAACAATAACAGACTATTAATATTATTATTTGATACGGTTGTTGTCTCCTATGAATTATATTAGGAGGTTTGGATATGAATAAATATATTATTAATATATATATATATATTACCCACATTAATTAGTTATCTATCATATAAAAATAATTTAAGGAACATTTAAATGAATAATAAATGCTCTCTAAAAACTGCATTTTTCCAAAAAAGTACTTTCATGGTGCTTTTGAACAACTTCATTAAAATTATTTTTTCATATTTTGAATATTTATTTGAAAATTTAAAATTAATTATTAAATTATAATATCAATATTTATTATGGTTGAATATTTTTTTATTTTCGAAATATGATTCATTTTATTGTTAAATAGTGAAAAATAATAAATTTTAATTGAAAAATGTATTTTCTTCTAAATAATTTATAATGTAAAATTATATTTTTAATAGTTTTTAAAGTTACATTAGATCAATTATAATTCTATTCATCCAATTTTTTTCATTTTATTAATTTTTATATTTAATTTAGATATAAAAATTTATTAAATATTTCGAAACATTCACTTTAAAACACTTCTTTCTCATCCCAAGATCATGATAAATTTTAAATTAATTTTATAAACATATCTGATTTGAATGTTGAAAAATAGAATCCATTTTTTTAAAAAAAAATTCTAATTTCTAATAATGTATAATTATTTTTTGACTAAAATTATTTGTCTATGTAATTAAAATAAATTATAGTGATTTATGTAAAAATGGGTTTACTTAGTGGTTAAATTTAAACTATAAATGGTTCTAGTAACCTATAAACTTGTCAAGAACCTATTTTATAGAGCTTTTTTATCCTAATACCTTATATTATAGAGTTTTTAACTATTGTTTATAACTTCCCTATAGATATATATATTATTACGTGATTCTAATCATAACTTGCCTTTAAAATACAAATTAGTGATCGTAAAGTCTATTGTCTTTGGAATATTAGGAACCTAAAACCGGGAGCATCAAAACAAAATAAAAAATATATTTTATTTAATTTGAATAATGAGATCCTAACTTCCTTGTTTCCCTTACATATTCCAAGGATAACCTTGTGAATACATCTAATGATGGTTGTGTAAAAAAGCCTTGAAATGGAATAAACATATAAATAGAGAATGTCACATGGGTTAGAAGGGAAAACATGATTACAAAAAAAGATATGAAACATTAATAAACATAATGAATCATAGCATGTATAAAATTGGGTCATATAATAATGGAATTATATGAATGTGGAAACAACATACAACATGACTAAAGAATGAGTCAATGCTTATTTGACATAGAGGAATATGAGTCAAGTCTTACCACTATGGCCATTGTAGTGTGAGCACAAATCTAGGATACCCACTGAGGCCATTTCACAAGTATCATGAGTTAAGTCTATCCACCATGACTATTTCATAGGATGTCTCACGGCATTAATTTTTACCCAATGCATTGGAGCTCTATTTAGGCACACCCATTATAACATGTTCATGAATATGTGTTCCATATGAATAATCAACCACTAGGAGTACCCATGGAATGTGTTCTGTATAATAATCATGTCATGAGGCATAAATAAGGAATATCACAATTATGTCCCTAACTGAATGGATTTAAATAATATATATACATTTATAATAGAAATTAGGCATAAATCTTAATATGTGATGTCAAAGTAAATGGAAAACATATATAAGGGTTTATGAACATTTAAAAATAAAACATTTTATTGCAGTTTAAGAAACAAATATATGGAATTTAAATATGAAAAAGGAATAGACTCTTATATAAAACAATATATAGACCAAGAAGTATTCCCATGATAAAATTGTTGATCTTATAATAAAAATTTGGAATTAAAATAGGTTATGGGTTTCAGTTTAAAATAGGAAATAAATAATCAAATAACCATTAATCGGGCTGGTTTATTAGGAGAAATTGAGAAAAGAGCCTTTTTGAAACTTATATTTCCCTATTAAAGAAAAATATAATAATCTGGATAAAAGGAATTATAAAATTAAAAAATATTTTATAAGAATTATATATAAATATAAAATATTTAAATTATAGTAAAGAGATAGAAAGTGAATCTTGATAGAAAAATGGAGGTTGGGAAATAATCCCGTACCTTTTGTCCAAATGTGATATTCACTTAATCTTAATGTCCTCAGTAATCAAATTAAATCCACTAATTAATTATTTAATAACCTTGTATATGTTTATTTCATTTAGTATAATTTTATTAAGTACATTTTTGGCCTTTTTGATGATTTATATGCTTTAATTTTATCATTTTGGGGTATTCATTTCATTGGTTTTCATGATCAGTTTACATGTACATATGTATGGAAAATAATGAAAAATGTGAATAGTTGACCATAATTGAAATTATAGGTAGTTAATTAACATTTAAAATATTAAATTTTCTTATATATAATTTGTTTCTATAAATGAAGATGAATCATTATATGAAACGTAAATGATAACCATTTAGATTATTTTGGTGTTTTTCAATCATCGTGAACAAGTTTTGTTCAATAATTTAAATTAATGTATATATAATGATTATAGAAAATTACACTGTTTTTAATAAAAATATTATAATCTATTTTCACAATATAAATGGTTTTATTTGTAGAGACCCGAAGCCTGACGTACATAGACTTCACATTACTTTAGCGGAATACTTTGTACATAACAAAAACACACACACACAAGGATCGTAATAGTTTAGTGTCTTTGGAAACTTGGAATGTAATCTTCTAATCGTGGTGAAAGATCTTCAATATCACCCATAAAGATCTTCCCTTTTTTACCTAAAACCTTTCATTATATCCCGGGGAAAGGAAAACATAAAAGGGTGAGCTCAAATGCTCAGTAAGGGTATGCAAAAGAAAAATCAATCACATCATATTCATAAGAACATAACTTTTGGAAATCTTAACCTGCAAAAGAGAGCATAATTTCATAACATGGGATAAATCATAGTTGTGAAATGTAATCACAATAATCATAACTTAAAACATGAAACTTTGTGGCATTCACACATAATAATAGAGAATCATTTCTTGTTACTCAAGAATCATTGCCAAGACTATCTTAGTGGAAAAAGTCCCTTTCTGAATCGAGTAACCCTCGTTTCAGTCCGGTTTCACTGAACCGGTATAACCTACCGTTCCAGCCCTGTCTATCTCATGGGATATAAAATCTTTACTCAATGCATTGGAGGGAGATATAGGTCCCACCCATCTCATAATGATACCATTCTTATGTGTACCACAAAATCATAAGTCATACATTATTTCATAACCCATGTAATAAAAATGGGATTCTTAAACATCATGACATCATAAAACAATTCATATAAGATAATGGAATTCATAAAAATAATTCCATCGCAACATAATCAAATAAATGTAATAATAGGGATAAAAACAGAACCCTTTATTATCTTAGATGGAAAATAATTTTGATAAAACACTTGAACTCCATTCTTGAGGAAAATATCCTTTCTACTTCAAAAACACTTTTCCTTTCTTAACATGTCGTACAATTATAAACTAAAAGAAGTTGATTAAAAATAAACTTGAAAACTTTTAAATGAAGCTTCTTGGAAATAATGTTTTAAAAATCCATTCATTCCGTATAAGTTAAAAAACATTCTTTGCGTACTTTTGTTGGAAAAGTCAAAAAAGTACCTCGTACGAAAAACGACAAAATATTCCCTTCATATCTTTTACTAAAAACTCACCGAAGGGTAAAATAGGATTTAAAAAAATTGTAGGTGAATGGAAATAATATTACATATTGAGAAAAAACATGGATTTGGATGATAAAATACACCCCAGTAAATACTAAAGTATAAACAATCTCGGATAAAAATGAGATTGTGATATTTCCCTTACCTTAGGTCTGACTTGCTTTGTAAGTGTCCGAAACTCCTGTATAATGATTTAAATCATGTTATTGACTTATTACAGAATCATATTAATTGTTATTATATTATATATGGTCCACTTATGACTTTATATTACCCGTTCTTTTGTAAATTCATGTTAAAGTAGCGTTTTGGGTAAAATCGTCTCATTTGTCATTTGTGTTTTTAACTTGTAATTATTGATATGATTACTTATATCATGATTAATTAATTCCAGAATATAAAACATGATTTATATATATATATATTCATAATATACATATATAATAAATCAGTAAATGGAAAGAAATACACCGTTCATGGAGACGGTAGTCCGTACGTACGCATGAATGCTGTTTTCGTTTCCTTATTGAATTGAATGGAATTAAGTAGATGACATACATATAAATATAAATAATTCCAGTATCATTATAATGTCATATATTTCATTTGTACTTATTATATATACTTTATAATCATTCATGAATGGTTAATCATTGAGAATGAATCTCATCGCGTCGTGGAGACGGTAGTCCGTACGTACGCACGAGCGATGATATCGTTCCCATGGTCGTGGAATTGTGTTGAAGTGTATGTATACTATTTCAGTATCAATATCACTCTATAATAATCATATATAGTTACTCCTTACACCATTATACCCATCCAATTAAGGTGGTGGCAGAAAATAGATTACACCATGGTGTGGAGACGGTATTCCGTACGTACGCACGCGCGGTGATTTCCTTTTTCCATAGGATGTATAAGAAGGTTAATTATAGTTGTTTCATATTTATAATAACATATCAGTATATAATACATACTGATGTTATTACTTTATCATGAAACAACTAAATAAGAAGAAGTTGATGAAGAAAGAAATTGAAAAGATCGGTAATGGATATTACCTCTTCTTTGAAACGCCTCTTTGAATCCTCCACATAGGGAACTAAGATTGGTCTTTGAAGAAGACCGGGACCTCTAGGATTATTCTAGGGAAGTGGAGAAGGGACTTTGTCAGGGGTTGGCCGAGAATGAGTGCTCAATTTGGTGTGGGGAGGAGGGGGAGGAGGTGCCCTTTTATAAGGGAGGAGAGGGGCACCTTAGGAATATCTCAAAATATTATTTTATATTAAAGTCAAAATCGGTTTATAATGGTTCCAAAGGGTCTTATTTCAAAGCTAAAGTGGGGATGGGTCGAAATACTATCAACCAATAGTATTTAGACATGTTTAGGTTATTATGTTAATCTTATCAATTAGATTTAACTCTAAGTTAAATAATTTAACTTTTACCGTGTCTTTTTTTTTCTTAAAATATATTGTTAATACACGTACTATAACATGCCAAAAGAACCCCAAATTGTTTATTATTAATATATTTATCTTTATCTAAGTCATTTGGCTGAACCTTAGATTTTTAGGAATAAAATAACAATTAATAATATAATATTTTATTTAAAAACTATTTTGTGTCAATTTTGACACTATTTGATATATGATTTTTGTAAAAGTCATAACAGAATTATATGTTCGAACCAAGTTGATTCAATAAACACTAATATATCATAGTAACCTAGAAAATTAGTGGGATTCATAAAAAGTCTCAAATTACATTTATTTTGGTGTTTATAACATCAATTATGTCAATATTTCATTAATAAGATAATTACTGCATCATCATTGTGTCATAAATAAATTAAATTATTTAATGTCTAAAAATTACAAATAAAATATCATTATATAGGAAATCTTTTTATCTTTCTAATTAATATTTATAGTAGAATTTATCTTATGTATAACCATATATTAAAAATGATTTACTTATTAAACTTTGATTTTAACTATTTTAACCCTTCTTTAAATAAATTAATAATAAATGTCCTAATCTAATCCAAGTGGGCCAAAATGATAATATTTTACACTTAAGGTTGTTTTTGGTCGAGATACAGTTGTCTAATAGAATTAGGACATGTGTTAGGGTAATATTAATATCATTCTTACCCTTAATTACCCTATTTACTTTTAACCGTGGTAAATAAAAGTAAAAAGTTACTATTCACCAAAAATTATTTTCATCTAATTGAACCACATTTTACTTACTGAAATCAACCGTGTCTCTCGGATTTTTGAAATTATATTCACAGAAGCGGTAAAATTACGTTTTATGAAAAATTCAGTTTTTTTAACTACCACTTAGTAGTTTCACTATTCATCAAAAATTGAAGTTTTTCAGAAAAATGCCAAAATTTCATCCTAAGATATATTTCATATTCCGAATTAAAAAATGTAGTCTATTTTACCAAATTCATAACATAGAAGTTGCATTAATTAATTTTATAATTAAATCCCGCAAATAGCGTGTTTTTAAGAAACAATATCTATCAAAAGATTGACACTTGATTATGTCTGGTTTAAATGTGAAATTACAACCAATGACCAAAATTATATTAGATTGTAAAAATATATTCCAAATATACTTTAATACCACTCAAATTAATAATTTATCACTGTTATTTATTTCAATTAAAAAGTTGTTTTTAATTAAAATTTAGTAATTTTCACTATTCATCAGAAAATAAAAGTTATCCGAAAAGTACCAAAATTTCACCTTAGGCTAAATTCGATACTCCGAATCCAAAAATGAAGTCCATTTTTAAAGATAAGATTTACAGAATTTCAAAAAGTGGTTATTACTATTCATAACCGCTAGTTTTAATAATATTTTAATAGCATATCGTTGTTTAGTGAAACTCGGTGTTGCGTATTACACACGCTATCGAGGAAGGTCGCGATTGCGTGTAATGCAAGGCAAGTCAAGGATGTGTGTTGTGAAGCTCATTTTGGTGTAGCGTACAACACAAGGCATTAAAAAATTTAAAAATAATATTTTTCATAAAATCTCGGGCTGTTACATTCTACCCCCCTTAAAATGAATTTCGCTCTCGAAATTCGCTGGGGTTATAAATGGTTTACTATTTAAAAGTTTCTTTGATAGAAACCCACATCGTAAAAATGAATACCAAAACTTATCTTTAAAAACTAAAGTATAAAACGTAATGGTTACCCAAGTTAACTAATCAATGGGTATCCACATAGGAGAACATAGGTGAAAATATGGACATGGAAGAGAAATCTAACCGTCATGTTCTAATGGAGAGTGGTAGAGAACATGGATATGGAAAATACAGTGATCACAAATCCATAGATTTGTGATGATACAAGGTACCATCTGATTCATCAGGTATAAGATCACTTAGGACAACATTTTTAGTTTTCAAGATCATTTCCCTAAAGTTTAAAATTTGAATTAGAATAAATACTTACTTTATTTTGGTACAATCTCACTGTTGTTCGTGCCTTGAACAATTTACACTTCATCTCTTAAATAAATGATGTTGAATTTGTTATTCATGAAGTGTTAGCAGATCATGTGATAGAATGATGGGTCATTCCATCTGTCTCAAGCAAAAATTATGTACATAAGTCGATCTATAGTGAGATTAATCATATATGGTTCCTAAAATGGACTTATACATCATATATCATACTGCTTAATATAATAAAACTAGTTTCTACTAAACAGGGAGTTCCTGTAGGCCAGTGGTAGGCGATAAAGGCCAGTCGCACTTCGGTTGTGGGTTCGATTCCCACATCCTTGTCCGACGCGATGGGTTGTCGCCCGTCCTGCAGGTTGTCCTTTTTCTAAAACTATAACATCCCATCAATAATATCGGAAAAAAAACTTCTATCCTTAAACAATACTCACTTATGTCTAACATAATCCATTTCAATCTTTAGGCTTATCCATAATACTGCAGTCCACTCTCATAACATAGTGAAAACGATTACCAGAGATTTAATACCATCGTTGACCCCCATATATCATAAGATATGTTTTGTTGGTCACATTCCAAACATTCAATGGCCTTAATCATGTATTCTCTTGAATACCCATCAAACCTTAGAGAAAACATGAATGCAGTTAAAAGTTAACACTTTCCACATACCAAAATCCTCAGAATTCTATATACTCAAACCATGATATCACTTAGTCCTTATATCAATCATGAGCTCATGAATACTATTAAACATCTCATTATCTTCTTATCCCTTCATTATGCTCATATCATCTATTTACCAAAAATGACTCAATCACTTTTCATGGTTAAATGTACCATAAAATTATTGAAAACCACAATAGACCAAAACATAAATATTTCAGTACACCATAAAAGTACCTCAACAACATTATTCTTGAATACCAATACATACACACTTCAGTCCATCCACTTCAATGACTGTCCTGGAATAAGTCCTTCCTTGGTTTAGAAGTAACTTTTTAGGTCAGGGCATTGAGTCGGGTAATGCCCATGTTCTCCACAAATAAGACATTGAACTCCATAACAGTCTGTCACTCTATGAACCTTTTCTCCACACAAATAACACCGGTCCCTCCATTTGAGGTATTCCTCAAGGTTCTTCTTCCCTTCTTTAGAAATCTCAATCTTACTTTCATTATGCTCCTCAACATGTGAACATGCATAATAGTCTATCTTCCTCTTCTTTGATGAATTCGGTATACCACTAAATTTCACCTTTTTAATCATATATCGCGATGACTGATTTGGCATAATCACAATATCTTTTTCTCTAGGCATTACATAATTTTGTTTCTCATAGTCACCAATTTGTCCATTGGATTCAATGTTAACCAAATTCCGTCTGTTTCCCTCCATTAACTAAAACACAAAAAGAATTCTGTGAGAGGCAAAAATCATGCTAGAGAAAACACCATAGTAAAGGGGGAGTACCGTCAATATCTAACATCTTAGGTTAAATTCTAATATTGTTAGCACAATTCTAGTACTATAACCTATGCGTATACTTAACCTTAGGGATATCCCTAGGCATACCTTAGAAATATCTCTACGGATCTCACTAAAGTTCTCGCATCCTAGTTTCCAAAGGTTGACTAAACCTTTCCATTGATACCAACTGTAGGGACCCGAAGCCTGACGTACATAGACTTTACATTACTTTTTCGGAATACTTAGTACATAACAAAAACACACACACACAAGGATCGTAATAGTTTAGTGTCTTTGGAAACTCGGAACGTAATCTTCTAATCGCGGTGAAAGATCTTCAATATCTCCCATAAATATCTTCCCTTTTTTTTTACGTAAAACCTTTCTTTATATCCTGGGGAAAAGAAAACATAAAAGGGTGAGCTCAAATGCTCAGTAAGGGTATGCAAAAGAAAAATCAATCACATCATATTCATAAGAACATAACTTTTGGAAATCTTAACCTGCAAAAGAGAGCATAATTTCATAACATGAGATAAATCATAGTAGTGAAATGTAATCACAATAATCATAACATAAAACATGAAACTTTGTGGCATTCACACATAATCATATAGAATCATTTCTTGTTAGTCAAGACTCATTGACAAGACTATATTAATGGACAAAGTCCCTTTCTGAATCGAGTAACCCTCGTTTCAGTCCTATTTCACTAAACCGGTATAACCTACCGTTCCAGCCCTGTCTATCTCATGAGATATAAAATCATTACCCAATGCATTGGAGGGAGATATAGGTCCCACCCATCTCATAATGATACCATTCTTATGTGTGCCACAAAATCATAAATCATACATCATTTCATAACCCATGTAATAAAAATGGGATTCTTAAACATCATGACATCATAAAACAATTCATATAAGATAAAGGAATTCATAAAAATAATTCCATCACAACATAATCAAATCAATGTAATAATAGGGATAAAAACAGAACCATTTATTATCATAGATGGAAAATAATTTTGATAAAACACTTGAACTCCATTCTTGAGGAAAATATCCTTTCTACTTCAAAAACACTTTTCTTTTCTTAACATGTCGTACAATTATAAACTAAAAGAAGTTGATTAAAAATAAACTTGAAAACATGTAAAGGAAGCTTCTTGTAAATAATGTTTTAAAAATACATTCATGCCGTATAAGTTAAAAAAAACATTCTTTGCGTACTTTTGTCGGAAAAGTCAAAAAAGTACCTCGTACGAAAAACGACAAAAGATTCCATTCATATCTTTTACTAAAAACTCACCGAAGGGTAAAATAGGATTTAAAAAAATTGTAGGTGAATGGAAATAATATTACATATTGAGGAAACATGGATTTGGATGATAAAATACACCCCAGTAAATACTAAAGTATAAACAATCTCGGATAAAAATGAGATTGTGATATTTCCCTTACCTTAGGTCCGACTTGCTTTGTAAGTGTCCGAACCTCCTGTATAATGATTTAAATCATGTTATTGACTTATTACAGAATCATATTCATTGTTATTATATTATATATGGTCCACTTATGACTTTATATTACCCGTTCTTTTGTAAATTCATGTTAAAGTAGCGTTTTGGGTAAAATCGTCTCATTTTTCATTTGTGTTTTTAACTTGTAATTATTCATATGATTACTTAGATCATGATTAATTAATTCCATAATATAAAACATGATTTATATATATATATTCAGAATATACATATATAATAAATCAGTAAATGGATAGAAATACACCGTTCATGGAGACGGTAGTCTGTACGTACGCATGAACGCTGTTTTCGTTACCTTATTGAATTGAATGGAATTAAGTAGATGACATAAATATAAATATAAAGAATTCCAGTATCATTATTATGTCATATATTTCATTAGTACTTATTATATATACTTTATAATCATTCATGAATGGTTAATCATTGAGAATGAATCTCATCGCGTCGTGGAGACGGTAGTCCGTACGTACGCACGAGCGATGATATCGTTCCCATGGTCATGGAATTGTGTTGAAGTGTATGTATACAATTTCAGTATCAATATCACTCTATAATAATCATATATAGTTACTCCTTACACCATTATACCCATCCAATAAAGGTGGTGGCGGAAAATAGATTACACCACGGCGTGGAGACGGTATTCCGTACGTACGCACGCGCGGTGATTTCCATTTTCCGTAGGATGTATAGAAGGTTAATTATAGATGTTTCATATTTATAATAACATATCAGTATATAATAAATACTGATGTTATTACTTTATCATGAAACAACTAAAGAAGAAGAAGTTGATGAAGAAAGAAATTGAAAAGATCGTTAATGGATATTACCTCTTCTTTGAAACGCCTTTTTGAATCCTCCACATAGGGAACTATGATTGGCCTTTGAAAAAGTCCAGGACCTCTAGGATTATTCTAGGGAAGTGGAGAAGGGATTTTGGCAGGGGTTGGCCGAGAATGAGTGCTCAATTTGGTGTGAGGAGGAGGGGGAGGAGGTTCCCTTTTATAAGGGAGGAGAGGGGCACCTTAGGAATATCTCAAAATATTATTTTATATTAAAGTCAAAATCGGTTTATAATGGTTTCAAAGGGTCTTATTCCGAAGCTAGAGTTGAGATGGGTCGAAAACCTATCAACCAATAGTATTTAGACAAGTTTAGGTTATTATTTTAACCTTATCAATTAGATTTAACTCTAAGTTAAATAATTTAACTTTTACCGTGTCTTTTTTTTTTCTTACACTATATGGTTAATAGACTTACTATAACATGCCAAAGGAACCCCAAATTGTTTATTATTAATATATATATCCTTATCTAAGTCATTTGGCCGAACCATAGATTTTTAGGAATAAAATAACAATTAATAATATAATATTTGATTTAAAAACTATTTTGTGTCAATTTTGACACTATTTGATATATGTTTTTTGTAAAAGTCATAAAAGAATTATATGTTCGAACCAAGTTGATTAAATCAACACTAATATATCATAGTAACCTAGAAAATTATTGGGATTCATAAAAAGTCTCAAATTACATTTATTTTTGTGTTTATAACATCAATTATGTTAATATTTCATTAATAAGTTAATTACTGCATCATCATTGTTTCATAAATAAATTAAATTATATAATGTCTAAAAATTACAAATAAAATACCATTATATAGGAAATATTTTTAGCTTTCTAATGAATATTTATAGTCGAATTTATTTTATGCAGAACCCCATATTAAAAATGATTTACTTATTAAACTTTGACTTTAACTATTTTAACCCTTCTTTAAATAAATTAATAATAAATGTCATAATCTAATCCAAGTGGGGATAAATGATAATATTTTACACTTAAGGTTGTTTTTGGTCGAGATACACTTGTACAATAGAATTAGGACATGTGTTAGGGTAATATTAATATCATTCTTACCCTAAATTACCCTATTTACTTTTAACCGTGGTAAATAAAAGGAAAAAGTTACTATTCACCAAAAATTATTTTCATCTCATTGAACCACATTTTACTTAATGACATCAACCGTGTCTCTCGGAGTTTTGAAATTCTATTCACAGAAGTGGTAAAATTATGTTTTATGAAAAATTCAGTTTTTTTAACTACCACTTAGTAGTTTCACTGTTCATCAAAAATTGAAGTTTTTCAGAAAAATGCCAAAATTTCATCCTAAGCTATATTTCATATTCCGAATTCAAAAATGCAGTCTATTTTACCAAATTCATAACATAGATGTTGCATTAATTAATTTTATAATTAAATCCCGCAAATGGCGTGTTTTTAAGAAACAATATCTATCAATAGATTGACACTTGATTATGTCTGGTTTAAATGTGAAATTACAACCAATGACCAACATTGTATTAGATTGTAAAAATATATTCCAAATTTACTTTAAAACCACTAAAATTAATAATTTATCACTATTAATTATTTTGATTAAAAAAGTTGTTTTTAATTAAAATTTAGTAATTTTCACTATTCATCAGAAAATAAAAGTTATCTGAAAAGTACCAAAATTTCACCTTAGGCTAAATTCGATACTCCGAATCCAAAAATGAAGTCCATTTTGAAAGATAAGATTTACAGAATTTCAAAAAAGTGGTTATTACTATTCATAACGGCTAGTTTTAATAATATTTTAATAGCATATCGTTGTTTAGTGAAACTCGGTGTTGCGTATTACACACGCTATCGAGGAAGGTCGCGATTGCGTGTAATGCAAGGCAAGTCAAGGATGTGTGTTGTGCAAGCTTCTTTTGGTGTAGCGTACAACACAAGGCATTAAAAAAATTAAAAATAATATTTTTCATAAAATCTCGGGCTGTTACATTATTTCTTTCCTTGGAGGCAGAAAAGGAACATGGAAACTCATCATCCTAAAATATGATAAATCAACACATCACAGAAGATTTTTTCAATTTTAGTAAAAAAGAGAGGATAAGAGAAATCATGATGGGTTGTTCCATTTACAAAATAAAATTCATCTATATAAAATATAACAGATTTATCATGTAACGTGGAAAAGGGGAGATGCATAATGAATAAGAAAAAAAATTAATAAAAAATAAAAAAAAGAGGTTTTTACCACTTAAATTTATCCTCCATGAGAACCTCCTTATGGAAAAGGGTATGGTATTTTTTTACAAAAATTTCTTCTTTATGTGGGGATGATAGTCTTTTGAGTGAATTTTTTAGAATATTGAAAAGCCTTAAGGATTTAGAGGTATGAGGAGAAGTTGTGGTGAGGAGTCGAATTTATAGCGGGAGGAGAGTATTTTTTTATTATTTTATTCATTATTATATTATTTTGGCTCAAGAATGAGAATAGTTTAGATTACCAGGACTAAATATAGAAATGGGAGAATGAGTTTTCTAGGTGATGGTCTTACATCATCCATACATCATCCATGACTCAATAATTCATGCATATATCATATACAATAAATTATTGTATTTCGCTACTGTTTAATAAATCAACTATTTAAAAAACATAAAATTCATCTTAACAACTTGTCTACATGATGAATTATCAAATTACCTCAATTTTAAGAAAATAGTTTTCTAAATCTGTGAAAATTTATTTTAAATTAAAATAGTTTTTTATTCAAAAACTATAAATTTTAAAATTATAACAGATTTTAAAACCCATTGAAAGTAGTTAAGTTATCATAAAATTATCTTATAATTATAAAAAATAAAATATGAATTTATAAACATATTCTATTAAAATAATTTTTCCTTTAAATCGTTATATTAATTATAAAATTGAACATAAATATTTATGACTTAAAAATAACAACACTTAATTTATCATTTTCAAAATATTAATTAACTTATACTAAGAAATAATTATATAATATTTTCATTTATAATATTTTTATATTTCAATTATTCTTTTATTGGTGATTTTATGATTCAATTGGTGGTTTGACTATTTATAAGAGTCATGTTACTATTACAAATGTCAACAAACAGTTCCATTGGTATAAGATCCATAATATTTCACAAGTCATACTTTTTTTCATTCTTCATTTCTAATGTTTGTTTTTTTTATTTATGTCATTTTATGTGATATATACTATATTAAATAATTTTAAAAAGTGTTATTTTATGGATATAATCTTGTGTCGTAACATTCTCCCCCTTGTTTGGGAATTTTTTCCTCACAATTTTGTTTTAAAACTAAGGGGAAAACATGTGTGGGTACATCCCTTTCATTATTTCCACAAATTCCTTGTTTTCTAATCATACATATGGTTATTCTATAGTGATTTGGTTAAGTGAGTGGTCTTATTTCATAGAGATTTAACTCTATCATCCAGAATATCCAACGGATAGTCCTCGTAAGAGATATCATTTTCCAACTATACAATGAATAAATTTAGAATATTAGACAGAATTTTTATATATATCCTAAAGAGGGATAGTTGTAAAAGATATTGTACATGATATATGGTAGGTGTATGTTCATTTTTATTGTCCATATCATCAACATAATCAATAATCTCAAAGGGCTTGATATACTTTAGACATAGGTTTCCATTCTTCCCAATACTCTAGATCCTCTTCCATGGAATTATTTGTAGGAATTCTATTTCTACAACCATAATCTCTAGGCTATGTCGATGATTTTTTCATAGCTCTTCTTTCAACATTGATCTACCATGATGTGATACTGATTGGTTACTATATTTTCAACCATTTCTGCCACTATTCCAGGCATTATCAGTATACGTTCACTAACCTCATCCCAGCATGTTGATGTTTTGAAAATTTTCCCATAAAAGGGATTCATATGGATCCAATTGGATTCATGAGTGGAAATTATTTTTTTATGTTAACTCATCCAAGGAATGATATTATCCTTATCCTCAATTGATGTCCATGGAGCATTCCCTCAGCACATCCTCTCGTGTCTGAATAGTCCACTTAGATTTAACATGTCTTTGGGGTTGATATATCATACTTCTATTTTTCTCAATGCTTAGAGAATATTGGAGACTTATATAGAACATCAAGGTATATTCCAGATCTAGATCAGATACATTCAATAGAGGTAGTCCCTTAATCCTCACAACATCTCTTATGTATATCTGTTAATGTTGATCAAGTGGGAAGTCTTCTCAAACTGTGATAGAGTGAGATTTCATTCTAGATGACCCACAATAAACCATATAGCATTGTTTCCACTGGATGTTTTCATGAGTTTAGTGATAATGTTCATGGTGAAGTTTTCCTATATCCTTGTTGGTATGTGTAACGTTTGTATCATCCCCTTATTCTTTTTCCTTTAATCCCACACTCGTTGACATGCGAGGCACTTCTATGTATATTAAATGATCTTCTTCGAAATATATCCCCCCAATTGTGATCTTATATATCTCAATATATATATTTTCTATATATATGAATAAATAAGGATGATCAATGTGTGTTATTAATAAGATATTTTGTTATCTCTATATTGGATGTTACATGTAGTCATGACCTGAATCAAATAACACCTTCCTCATCATTTTAAAACTATAAGGATTCCCCATTTCTGATAGATTCTTCAATTTTAAAATTTCTACATTATTTCATTGAGAATCCTTTATTTTCACTATTTGGTATAGTTTACAAATCATTTGAAAAATTATTTATGATGATCCATCTCTAATTATTCTCATTTCCATCCTTTTCATGTATAAGAAGATTAAATCCTTCTCAATTCTCATTATTTTTAATGATGGTCGATCCATTCTACATAGAGCATCTTCAACCATAATTTATTTTCTAGGATGGTAGTGGATTTAGTAGTTATAATTTTTTAAGATATTTAACCATATTCATTGGTTAGTATTAAGTTTATTTTGTATGAATATGTATTTGGTGCTCTTTCGATCAGTATATATCTCACACTTCTCCTAATAGAGCTAATGTCGACTTATTTTCAATGCAATTATCGCATCTTCTACCTCCAGATCATGCATGGGGATGTTTTTTTCAGGAATTTTATACTACCATGACATATTGGATATCAAATTATCATTTTTCATCAGCATATTACCTTATCACTTCTTTGAAGGATCATTCTATTCCACAAAGAGATCCCCGCTAATGAGTTTTAGGAGAACTGGTGAAATGGTTAGCCTATTTTTCATTTCATTGAAGAAGCCTTCATATTAAATAGTCCAGATAAACAATAATTCATCATATTTATCTAGGTTATTGTTTTTGTAAATCATGATATTTTCTTCAGAAATCATTGATAATACCCAAATAGACCAAGGAATGTACAGATCATTATTCGAGATGTTGGAAAATACCGCTCATCTGATTTAGTTATCTTTGGTGGGTCCATATATAATATTTTTCTATTGATAATATTCCCCAAGAATCAAACATACTTTAAACATGACTCATAATTACTCGAATTTTCATACATTTTCATGGTTCTCAATTACTTTTGTACAATATTCAAAATATCCTCATGTTTTTCTTTGATCATAGAATATTTTAGAATATCATGGTTTGGACTAATATAATGATGAAGGGTTTTATTTTAAGATGTTATCATTTGTTTTTAACATAGGTATTTAAAGAAATTCAATCACACAAATTTGTTTTCAGAGGACTTTATTTTGGCCATAATATTCATGAGAATTATACACACACTACTTGACAAGACCATCATATTCAAGAATAACTAGATGATCAAAGTCACACTTAATCTTAATTAAAATTATAAATCTTACAATGTGTGATGGATCTTGAAGGAATTAAATGTTAATCGGATTCACCTTGAATCTGGTATGGAATATATGATTTTATTGGTAGAATTGAAGTATGTGTGACTAGGATAATAAAATCTAACGATGCTCTACTGATCTTGGAGTTATGGTTAATCATAAGTATGTTGTGAAACATATGATACAAGATTGATTAAAGAATTGAGGATTGAAATATATTCTATCCAATCATATTTTGATTGATCAGATCTAGATGGAAAAACTGTTGTCGGGTATCATATTCAGTCTGATCGTATTCAGGAAAATTGTTTTCTAAATAATCATATTTAGACTTAATTGAAAACATATCTATTTATGAAGGATAATGGGAAGGTACAACACTTTCCCACAAAATTCTAAACATGATAAATCTTATTCTCAATAAATTTAATGTCGTGATGGAATTCATGATAAAAGATGAAGATTGAAGAATAAGAATGATTATGAAACCATTATATCATGATCATAAGATTCATTACATCTGAGAACATTTATGAAAAATGTGAAAAAATAATGGTAATCATTTCAATTCAAATTAAAATCCAAAAGAAACAAATATTTGAATAATGAAGTTGATGGGAATAGAGAAATAATTATTTGTGTGGAATCATCATCAAAAGAAAAAAACAACTAATTGGACTCTACATGCTATCATATTTAGGAATATCCTAATTGAAATAGAATTAAGTTGAAGCTAATGAAACATATAATGATAAAAACTGATCACTAACATATTCAACCATTTAAATCATTTTTAATTACGTTTTTACAGCTCAATAGGGTTAATAGATAGATGAACTCTAAATTAATTTCAAAATCATTAATCAATCAGGGTAAAAAGTAGAGTTGAATGAATTTACAAGATGCATTTTCGAAGGGGATTTTTATTACTATAAAGGAAGATTTTTATTTCAACTAGGTCAACAGAAGAGTTTTATTTAATTAATATAGAGCATTGTATTGACTTAAGACAATATGATTCAAGAACTAAAATCATATTGAGAAATTAAATCTTTACTGGTTATTAAAAATGAAAATCTGATGAAGAGATGATGTTTGAAGAAGATTTGAGATGATTGAAGAAGAGTTTTCAAAGTCATGATGTATGTGAAATACAAGGGAAATCTAAATTCGCTGCATTTCGGATGAGAGGGAATGTTTTTTGGTATTCCCACCAAAAGTATCTTTAGGTCGCATATAAATAGTAAAAGTATTTTGTACATTATCTAATCACTCTAATAGGTGTATTGCTTATGTGAAGAGAGAGAATATTTGACTATCTAGAAAGAGAAGTGTTTTACATATTAAGTATGGTTTAAAGAAGTTTTGAAGGGAGAAAGTGAATGGATAAGAGATAAGATCACACAATCTTATTCAATGGATAATTATATTCAAAGATAATTGTATTAAGTTATCAAATGTTTTCTGTTTGTGAATCGTATTCAAAAGGTCATCAGGTCTAGCGGGATAATTGGATTTGGGATTTCCATATTTGGATTTATCGATTGAGGAAGAGATTTTATATTTCCTAAATTTTATCCTGAATTTGTGATATAAGTCATATTGGAAAATTGAAATTGGAGAATCAGAGAGAGTAGATTGGAGTTGGAAATCAGATCTGGAGATTCAGAGTGGGAAAACATGACATGAAATTCATGTTGAATTCTATATCAAATTCCATGGAGTTCATACCATAACCTGGGAAATAAATTTAAGAAATATGTTTCAAGGAATACCTTTGTTAAATTTTAAATGAATCACATGAAACATGAGTTATTCCATAAACATTGTTTTACCATATTTTTTCTAAGAGGGTGCACACGTACATAGATATTCTTATTTAATAGTGAACACTATAAATACTTATGTTTCATTGAATGTGTGTTTGAATTTGTTTTCAGTAGGTAATAAAATATTTAATAGTAATTAAAGGTTGTTTCAAGGAAACATAAAAAATAGTACCAATGATTGACCCCCTCCCCCACTCTATGATTCAATCATCCGTACTGTGAAAATATAACTGGTATCATTAGGAGGTTCCATTTTCATATTTTTTACTGATAGTGAATTTTAATTGTTTGAACAATAACAGTATTTAGGTTTGTAATGGAAATAATTGTCATATCTACAAAGATAGAATGTTATTGTATCTTATGTCTATTGGATGTGGTATTATTGAAGCTGAAATAGTTGGGTTTCCCATATTGATTATAAATTCCCACTTCCATCTATTGATAAGAATAATATTTAGAATAATGGTAGGGTTAATAAATTTATATTATCATCACAATCTCTAAGTGAAATATTGAGAGTCAAAGTATTTTCCCCAACTAATGGTATATGGGAAAATTTTAAAAACATATATAAATGTAGTTCAAATTGAAAAAAGTCAAAAATTTAAATTCTAGATGTTATATTATGAATATTTTAGGATAAAATAATATTAATATTTTGGGGAGTTATTTAACAGGGTAAATGACATTTTTAGCACTATCATATTTCATGGTAAAAAGTTTGATGATTTTAAAGTTGTTGAAAATATTTTTTGAATACTTCTTGAAACTTTTGATGAAAATATTTCTTAACTAGAAGGTTGAGATCATGAAATATTATTTCCTGATTATTTTCACATAAATATCATTACTTATTAAATGATAAGGGAGAAATCTATCAAAATAAAAAAATTGGTAGAGAAATTTCATTCACCATTACTAAAAAGTAAAAGTCAATTAATATTCTCATTTACGAAACACATAAGAGGAAAGTGATGAAGAATAATGATGTCCAAGAATTTCATCTAAGGAGAATAGAGAAGAAGTAAAAATTAATTTTGTAAGGAAAGGTAGAAAATTCTTCAAATCCAAATGAATAAGTTTCTTATCTAATGATAGTGAAGAAGGAATTGATGAAGAATCTGAAAATCTATTGAGTACAGTATTGAAAATAATTTAATTATTGTAGTAAATGATGAAAAATTTAGACGAATTAGTTATAAATAAAAAGAAACATAACTTGAATTTCATTTGAAAGAAGAGTTAAAATATTATATGAGAAATATAAAAAAGACTGAAAATAAAAACAAAAATTTGTGGGATGAATGATCTTCAATAAGAGATAAACAATATTTTCATGATGATAAAATGAATCTGGTAAAATAGATTTATGATATGAGGAAACATTTTAAAAAGTAAAATAATTCTAATGAGAATCTAAAATTAAAGATGAATTTAAAATAAGATTATTTGAAACTTTTCTAATAAAACATTTCTAAAGCTGAAATGGGGAATTTATATTTCAAACATTCTATCTCTAAGATGGGTGAATGTTCTAATAATAAGACACTTGAGAAGGTTCAATAAAAGATGCCTTCAAAGTGTGAGAATAAATATTAAATTATTTCATAAAGAAAAGTATGTTGGGTAGGTTTTATATTTGTCCAAGACCCAAAAAGATGGTAATTTAATCATTTCATGAAATATTAAATCGAAAAATTATTAGTCTGGAAAAGATTATAATATTTTTTTGTTATGATAAAGTTGAAAATAAAAAGGAAGATTCTTATCATTAATAGAATGGTTAGTTGCGCAATAGAAATACAATAAGGCTGATGATATATATATTTACAATTTCAGTTAGTGTGGAAGTTATAGAGGAAAATATTATTTCTATAGATATTTCTAGTATTGTGGGTAATTAAGAAACAGAACTATTATGTGTTGGTTTAACCAACATCATTACTATTATTATACAAGATATGGAAGTAAAAGGATGAGGGGGAGTCAATTCCCTCAATTTAATAAGTCTAAAAAGCTTGTTTTGATGAAATTAGAGAAAGGTGGAGTAAATACTTAAAATAGTTTCCAACCACTAGAAACAATTTTTGAATAATGTGAAAAACCTAGACATCTTTCTAAGGGATATTTTTTGTTACCTACATAACAAATGATTCTTAACAATTATATGATAATAAAATTGATGAAAGAAATGAAATAAATAAAATATCTTGTAGAAGTTTCATTAAAATATACAAAAGGAGAATGACTATAAATTCTTGATGGTGGTTGTTCTCCTTATATGATTGGAGATTTGAAATTGTTGAATAATGTGAAATAAATTATGGAAGTAAAAGGTGACATTAGGAAATTATGAATCCTTGAAATTCTAAGGTGTTGGATCATCCCTCATTGGGAAAGAAAAGATAAAATCCAAGAAAACATGGTATGTTGAGAGATTACACACAATTTTCGATTTTTTCATAATTATGTGATTTGGGAAAAAAAGTTAAATTTAAAAAAAAAAATTTTGTAAAAATTAAGGACGATGGAAACATTTTTACAAGAGGAAAATATAAAAAAGAAAACATGATTCAGGTTAGTGAAATACAAAACTCTTGTTAAATGAGTATGGTGGAAGAGAATCAATTGCGGAATAAAATGATGGGACACAAGTTTCAAACAAATTGGAAAAAATTGAAAATGTGATATATTTTTTGATACATTCATGGTTTTCCAAGAAGAAGATAATGGTGCTGCACTATTTTTCTAAAATGAAATATTACAAATGATGTGAACAAGAAAGTGGAGATTTTTTCAATATAACCCCTAGAGAAGATTCATTATGATATATATGGTCCAATGATAAAAATATCAATAAAATGAGATAATTAATTCAACAAATTCCTTTATTTTTTTTACTTGCATTAATTTTCCTTTTTATAAGGAACACAAGTTAGATTCTTTGAACATGTTTAAAAGTATCAAAAGGAAATTCGATAAGCGTTGTGGATATTTTGTGATGAATTAGAGAAAAAATAATGATAGTGAATACATAAGTGATTAATTTTAATGTTATCTTGAGAAGCATGGAATTTGGAAGGAGTATAATTCCCCATGCGGTACTCAAAAAATTGTGGTTGTTAAAAGAAATAATAGAAATTCAGAGAAATGGGTAGAAATATGTTTCTAGAACCTAGTATTTCTCATTACTATTAGTGGAACGCCATGTGTGCGGGTATTTAAATTCAAAATTAAAGTTTCTACTCATCAAGATCGGATATGAATCTATATGAATTGTTTTATGGAAAAAATCCCATGTTTTAATCATTTTAGAGTTTTAGAGATTCCATGTTTTATAAGAAGAAATATGGAAACTAAGGAATGTTTGAGTAGAAATGTGAATATTTAATGATTCTTGGTAATGAACCAAGAGGAATAGGATATAAATGTTTCAAAAAAGAAACATGAATTTTTTTTAAATTTAATGGATGTAAATTTAATTGAAAGATATATGGATGACATGTGTATTCTAGAAGATAAAGAAGTTGTGTAGGATAAGTAAATTTCTGTAAACGATTTTGATAAGGATAGAGAAAACTGTAATCATACTCAAGGATAAGAATTGGAGTCAAATATTTCTGATGATGAAAAAGATACTTGACAATTTCATCCTAGGATGTGAATGTAAGTGGAATTTCATATTATGTATTGGGATCAACAATATATGGTCAAAATAATAAGAACAACAAATTTTATTACATAGAAAACATTTTATTCAAAAGTGGAGTCAAATGATGTTAAAAAAGCTTTTAAATATCCTAAATGGGTATAATCCATGATTTTGGGTTAAATAAAATTGAAAATAATTATACATGGTAACTCATATCCAATACAGAATTAAAAAACATTAGTGCTATAAAATGGATTTTTTGGAACAAGATGAATGAAGAAGAAAGACAAATATAAAAAAAAGATATATTGGTGTGCAAAGGGTATTCCCAAATTAAAGGTATTGATTTTGATGAATCATTTGATCTTGAGGAAAGATTAGTAACAATTAGAATTTTTCAAACTATTGCTGCAAAATGTGGTTACAAGATCTTTCAAATAGACAACAACATTTTATTATATAATATTGATCTTGAGGTGGATGTTTACATTAAACAACTGGGTTTCTCTATTTTTTTGAAAGATGATTGTTATCGATGCATTTTGAAGAAGTCTAATATAAACAAAAATAAGATCGGAGATCATAGTATTCAAAATTTGATATTCATGTATGGAAGATGAGTTTCATGAAAGGAAAAGTTGATAGAAATTTTTATATCATATATATTTATGAAGGTTCCCTCATTGGGAGAATTTATATTGATGCAATTATCTTTGCTGAGAATGATGATAGATGTTATAAATGATTTTCTAAAGAAATTAATATGGTATTTGAAATGTTTGTGTTGGGGGAAAATAAATTCTTTCTTGGATAAAAAACCTTAAAAAAGGAAAAATATATCATTTTTTCTCAAGAAAATATTGATAAGAATCTTCTTAATAGGTTCATAATGGAATACAAAAAAAATCATTCAACACAGATTTCAGTGGGAACAAAGTTTTCTAAATATGCAGAAAGAGAATAAGTTGATTAGAATGAATTTTGAATGCTTGTTGGAAGTTTCTTGTATTTGACTACCCGAAGACCCAAAATTGTTTATGTTGTTACCTTATGTTCTAGATTTCAAAGTTCTCCCAAATAATCACATTTATTGGTTGGAAAATTAATTCTTAGATGAGGTATGGACATAATAAATTTTGGAAAGAGATATTATAGCCCAGAGAGTATATGTTTTATTGGGTATTCGGATGTTGATTGGGTTGGAAATGTTGATGACAGACGATCCACATCTCGTGCGGTGTTATTTCTGGCCTGGAATTTTATTAGAATTCATTCAAATAAACAGAGTTATGTAACTCTCGGTACAACTGATGATGTGTATGTTTCCACTACACAACTTATGTTAATGAAAACACAGTTAGAAGACATACGTGTTGAAGTGAATTTACCCTTACTCTTAGGTTGTGATAATCAATGTATAATCAGGAATATGGTTCAACATTCTAATTTAACAAATATTTCTATCAAAAATAATATCATCAAAGAGTATGTAGAAAAGAATCAATTGAATCTGGAGTATGTTCCAACATCGAATCGAGTTGCTATAATTTTCACAAAACCATTATTGAAGGAATACTTTTATAAATTGTGGTTGAACATGGGTTCCCAACCTCTCTTTCTCCAAGGTTGAGGTATGTGTCTCTATCCCCTCTCTCTTATTTCCTATGGATAGTGTTTTCAAGGGGTAGAATTTAATTATTTCATAAATATATTACTAAAAGGATTGTAAAAGGGTGAGTTTGGGGTAAGCTATGAAATCATCAATGCATTGTTTATGAACTATTCAAACAATTTATTTATGTGATTGTAGGAAGAAAATTGCATTCTAGCGAAGGAGATGAGGCTGGGAAAGAAAGTATGAAAAACTATGGCAGTTTTGAAATCACTACATTTGGATAGCATCATTTTTCTATTAATGAATGTTATTTTCTACAATGAGTTAGCAAACATAGTTGATGGGGATAAAATGTTCAGTGATGTATTAATATTGGTTGACAACAAAATCTAAAGGGGATGAATATTAGAACCAATCTGATGTTGAATGAAATTGTCTTCAAATATTGTCTTGTTGTTGTCAAGAAATGCATCTGAAGAAAAAAATCACATCACATTGTTTTTGGTAAACTGTGGTCTACCAATCATATTCATAAAAATATGACTCCCAATGATTGAAAAGACCATCATATTCAAGATAATCCACCTGATTATATTAACACTGAATCCCAACTGAAAGGATCAGTCAAATTCTGGATGAATCTTACTTAAAGTAAATAGTCATTGGATTATCCTTGAATATTATATGGAATATTTAATTATAATATGAGAATCATAAAATTCATGACTATGAAAAAAAAAATTGATGACGCTCTACTGATCTAGGAGATCTCATAAATTATATGAATTTTTTAAAAAAAATGATGCTTGCTTTATGAAAGAATGAGGGAGTGAAAGATATTCTGGAAAATATTATTCAGATTGATCAGATGTTGATGGGAAGAAGAAAATGGTACTGGAGATCGTATTCAGTATAATCATAATCAGGCTAATTTATTTTTGGATATTCATATTCAGTATAAATTAAAAATAAGCCCATTGATGAATGAAAATGGGATGTTATAAAAATTTCAATCCAAACATTGAAGTTGCTAATGTTGATTCTCAATAAATTTAATGTCCTAAAAGATATCAGGATGAATGTAGAAGATTAAAGTGGAAGAAAGTTTATGAAGCCATCATATTGGGATCAAAAGATTCATAAAGGCTGATAATGATTGTGAAAAATGTTAAAAACCAAAGGTACTATTTTTCAGTCAGACTAAAATACTATACAAATAAATATTCAGAGAATGAAATTTATGGGAATAAAAAATTTAGTCTTTGAGTGGTATCATATGCATAAGAGAAATTAAATCTTGATCAAACTCTATATTACATTATATTTTGGAAGATTCTAATGGAAACGGAATTGAGAAGAAGTTAATGAAATGTGTAATGTAAAAATATGATCAACAATATTTTCAACCATTTAAAAGGGTTTCAATTAAGTTGTTTCTTTCTCAAGTGGGTAAAGAGATAGAAGAAATTTGAATTGATTTAAAATTATTTTATCATGTGTGGTGAAGATCAGAGTAGAATAATTTTAGTAGATGTGTTGTCGAAGTGTATTTTAATTATTGAAGAAGAAACTTTTCATCTAAACTATGTCAAAAAAGATTGGGTTTCAATGGATACAGTGCATCATATTGAACATAGCCAATATAATTTGATAATTTTAATCATATAGGGAAATAGGATCTCAAACAGTGTCTAAAAAAGGAAATCTGATGAAGAGATGATATCTATAGAATATTTTATAAGATTCAAGAACCATTGATAGTGAAATGAGAGGAGACAAGATCAAAATGTTGTATTCATCTGATCCACGTATTCAGAGAATATCATATTTAGATGTCTACCATATTCTTCTTGTCAATTGTATTTGGGTGGTCATAAAATATGGCAGGATAATTAGATAATAGATTTTTATATTAGGGTTTTCTAAAATTTTAATGAATTCTAAATTATCTCAGTTGTATTCAGATAGTGCAGCATCTATCATATTGGTTAATAATCATTAGAGAATCAGAGTGAGAAGATCATAGTTAGCAATCATATCTGGAGAATTGAAGTGGGTAAATTGTACTATACAATTGGATTGAATTATATATGAATGTACTTGTAGTTCTACCCTCTTCTATGTACGAAATTTAATAATTCGGGTTCAAAGAATAAATTTATAAATGTTGAAAAGATTCATAGGTAACTTGAGTTGTTACACAAATATATTTTTATCCTATAACTACTAAGAAGGAACACATGTAGTTTTGTATTGTCGTAAAAGTTCTACATGAGTAAAAATGAATATCCTAATCATTGTATTCCGTAAATTGGTTTCCAGTGTATTGTGTTATATTAGATCATTTCCAACCCATTCCAAGGATGTAGTAATTTTTCTTGAATAGTGATCCTTGTAAATAATGGTGTTCATTTGGATGTGTGTTTGAATTGTTTTTCAGTAGGGAATGAAATCATTAATATTAGTTAAATGTTGTTTCAAGGAAACATAAAAAAGGTATCACAAATTATCTCCATCCCCTTCTTAGTGAAGAAATCATCTTGATTGTTCCCTTATAATCATCAACAATGACTACCATAAATTTTTTGAGGTAATCTTTAAAGACCCTATTAATTAAATCCATTATATTTTTTGAATAATTAATGACTCCTAAGGAAATAGCTATAAACTCATAGTTTCCATACCTCATTTGAAAGGTAGTCTAGTCAATATCTTATATCCTCCCCTATAATTGGTGATATCTTGATCAAAGGCCCACCATAGATAATTTTTTTACCCTGTGTAGTTTATCAGACAACACATATATCTATGGCATGGGACACTTTTTCTTCATCAAGACTTTATTAATCTCAGAGTAATCAATGCATAGGCACATTGATCCATCCTTCTTCTCCACAAATATGAATAGTGCACCCAACGGTGAATCACTTGAGCATATAAAACCCTTATCCATATTCTCTTGTAACAAATTATTTTGTTATTATAGGTCAATGGTGTCCATTCTATAAGGTTTCATTTATATAGGAAGAGGTCCATGTATAAGTTCAATGGATAACTCAACCTATTAGTCATGGTGAAGACTGGTAAAATTATCATAAAATTCAATAGTGTAGTCCATCGCAATGGGCATGTCTTCGTGCATGATCTACTCCTTCATCTCAATCATTTGAGCAGATATTATTTATCATAATAAATTAATATAAACACAATATATAGTCATTATTAAGTATATTCATCCTCCGGCATACACTTTTATTGAAAGGGATGATGACTTTGGAAATAAAGAGTGAACACTCTTTCACGATAGTTGATGTTTCCTTTGTATATAGATATTAAATTCATGCCCCATATAGCTTCAAAATCTACCAAACGAAGTGTGGAATGTTTTTATGGGTGTTTTAGTACATAAACATTAGTTGATGAGGATTATAAACTTTGGATTCAATAATGTCCCCATTTTCTATTGTCACATATAACTCAAACACCATACACAGAGGTGGTGTTTGAATAGTTAAAATAATCTTGAAATATATGAAAGAATATAGAGAAGTAGAATCATATAGTACATTCACTCTTCATGAATAAATTACCATCATATGTGTCACTGAATCATTTTTGGGGTCTAACTAAGTAGAAGTGATATCATATTCCCTTACATTTTTCGTTGGTGGTTATTGTTTTGGATTGTATCCAATAACCCTTGGATTAAGAAATTTGATTGAATAATTCCCTTGTTTCATGAAGTGTAAACACTGGACTATAGGTTAAGTATTTATTTTCACCTCCCTATATTCCTCTACATTAGTATAATTAATCATATACATTCTGAAATTAATATTCAGATGCCCCATTCTTTCACATTTGAATCATTTCATGGTTCTCTTTAGATAGTTCCTAGGATGGTTCTTCCCACAATTCTAACGCATGGGATGTAGGGTTCTCTTTCCATCATGGGAATTATCTTTTTACCCACCCATTATAAAATATTTCATTCCATTTTTTCACCTCATCTAATAATACCACATAGAGTCTCATATCTCTATTTCAACATTAAGGGAACAACAGACAATCTTCTCATAGCTGTCAAACTCCCAAATCACAATCTCTTTTCATAGACTCTGATTTTTCCAAAAAATTAATGATATAAATTGTTTTTTGTGTTCATAAAAAAGTTAAATGTGTATCATAAATTCCATCTATTGTTTTATTCATATTCTTTGATAAACATATCTTTCTTTTTCTTTTGTCTGAGTACTTCTCCTTCTATCATAAGATGTAGGGTTAAATAAAAACATTTATTGAAAATTATTTTCTTGTAATCATCTAATTATATTGAATAAATTTCCTCCTTGGTCATTGGGTTCATGATCATTTCCACCATTGATCATCTTTCCCATAAAAAAAATTCCATCACAACATTATCTTCTTCAGAGCACTATATGATAAAGAATATCTTCTTAATTGAGTTAATCCTTTATTCTAGGATGAGGGTGTGAGAAGATCCACTAAAAATGGATATCCTATTCTAAATAATTTATTTGGTCTAAACTTTTTCATTATTAATTGGAGGAAATTCCAAATGAATCAAGTTATTATTCATAACTTTATCCATTTTAGAAAGTACTGTCATGATGTTTTGATCACCCATTCTGATAATATTTCTAATATCATTAGGGAAATCCTCAAATTTACTATCATATGGATAGTGAGACAGATTCTCCTATTTCCATCCATTGACCAAGAAATATCAGGTAAAATTAGGGGGATTGAATACCGAGCTAATAAGAATAATATAACGACCCAATGATAAACATTACTTAATCTTGAATTAAGTGAACAATTCACATTGATGATCTTTTCATGTTTAGATCTTTTGAGAATTATACCATAACTATTAAATATCATAAATTAAAAATTAGACACTTCTGTTCAGTTTCCATTTTTTTGTAAAATAAAAACTCTTAAAAAAGGAAACTTTTCTAGTTCCAGGTTTTAGAGAGCATGACTTTTCCTTGATCTCAATGTTGATACTATTCATATTTAAGTACTATGAAAAAAATTTCAAAACACTGGATGAGGATAAAAATCATAGCAATGGATAAAAAATAAGGAATGAAAACATTATCCCATCAATAAATACAAATCAATTAAACCATATTTTTTAATCATTACATACCTTATGAAATCACAAGATTTATGAATAATTCACAGAAATCCTAAATCATAAAGGTATCTTGTAGCATCCATAATATAGATATGTTGTAGCTTTCATAGAAATATAGGGAGTTACATTTGGAATACCAATCACAATATATTCATTAAATATGTTATGAGAAACATTATCATTTACATTTGTCACATTACACAATGCATTGGAGAGCTATCTTGGGCTCACCCGCCCAAGCTTTATCACAGAACAACCTGTATGCGTAAACAATTGTCAATAACCATAACATATTAAAAACACAAAAAAAATCATAAGTTAAAGATAACCTTTCCATATTTATATAATAATATATCATTTCAAGATATTGAAATAACCAATTCTTTATCAAAAAAATTTCAAGTTTATTGAAAACATTTAATGAATAGATTTTTGAATCAAAGTGTCTCATAACACTTTCAATATTTCAAAAGAAATTTTAATTTTAAAAAATTCATATCCATGTAAATATGTCCTTAAAACCATTTTTAAAACATGGTCATTAATGTGAATGATTTATAAGAATAAATATTTAAATGATTTGAAACAATATTTTTGTTAAAGAGTTCATAAAAAAATGAGAGACACTTGAATATAAATAATTGAAGAATAAAATTTATGAAAGATTCAAATATCATGAGAATAAAGTTATTCATTATATATTATTTCAAAGGGTAGTATATAAACCATGTAAAAGTGAATTTTTGTATAACAACAAATAATTTTAAATCGAATGTAAATTGAGACAAAGTACCTTAAAAAGATCATATCCTTATATTAAGGATAAATCAAAGACATAATTATGTGTGAAAAATTTAATACTCCCAATATAACCACATATGAAGTGTAAAACAATTAGTGGTCATCCACACATAATTCATAGCAATACATAATCAAGAAGTAGAAGTATAACCCAACAAATTGAAATTGCGTTAAGAAGTTCCCTGACAAAAATTTGGAATCCTAACAATGTCACATAAAAATTAAAAAAAGAGTTGATGAGAGAGAATATGGTCTATAATAAAATGGAAATAAAATTTACATAAACAAGGATATAGAATAACATAATCCAACATAAAAAAATTTAAATTAAAAGACATTAAATAAAAGCACTCATTGACTAAAACTGTACGATGACAGGTTCCCTTACATATTTGGTAACATACGAATCATACACCCCATGAAGGAAAAAAAATAAAGATGTAAATACCCATAAATTTAAGTTAATTACACAAAAAAAGATAATCTTGATGAGTAAATACATAACACAAAAGAATATAGTGGAAAATATAAAATGAATCTCACTGGAATAATAAGTGAGATGAAAACCCCTTACCAAGAAGTAATCAATCGAGACACATGACCAAAAGTTAATAACCACAAAATTAATCTTAGAATTACATTAATATAAATAGGATCATGATAATATTTATCAAATTTTAGTCCAAAATACACCACGTGTAATAATTAAGTGGTGAACAATCGAAATACCATAGAATTAAAAGTGAGATAAGAAACCCCTTACCTCATGTCCGACATGACCCATTCGTTATTTAATATAAGGAATAATATACTAAAGTTAATTTTTATTTTCTTAATAAAATTATTCAAGTTTATTATTCCTTTTATATCACTCATTACCATTTTATAATAATTATGTAATCATTTAAGTTAATAATGGTTTTTTTCGATATGTGGCACTTGAGTCAAAATTGAACATCTTATAATTACAAGTTGTTCGTGTGTTAAAAATTTCATTATCACCATAATGATATTCATGATTTAGAAATCATACATATCATATATATAAAGTATATATATGTATTTATAATAGTACATAACATTTGGAGATAAGAAATGAAATGCACCATTCATTGAGACGGAAACATGTACGTACGTATAAACGCTACTTTAATTTCTAATTCATATTTAATGGAATGAAAATTTAATGATGCATAGGGATATTATAATTTCATTATAATATCATATATAATGTCATTAATTTCACCTTTTATATGTTCCACTTATGGAATGAACAAATCATATCACTTTGAGGGGGTGGTAGTCCGCACTTTGTCAATTGAAATTATCGTATTTACCCATTATACAAACCATAATAGAATGATATAAATGAAAAATACAAAAACATAGAGACAATAAAAATATAATATATATTACTTGTAAATATAGTTCCATCTTAGTTTCCACCATAAGAGGTGGTAGGAGAATATTGAACTATCATCATTTCGTGATGGAGTAGTACGCCGTCCCAAAAAAACTATATGCTCTATACGCATTAGATGGAGGTATAGGTAAATGTAATTAGAATAATTACCATAAAATACCTAGTATATTGAGGATACTGTTATTGTTATAAAATAAATTAATAAAAATATTTTAGGATGTTAGAGAAGTAAAATTAAAAAATAACTTTAATGATGATGTTACCTTTAAATCGGGTAACATTCTTTGTCTGAACCAATAGTATTTTGTGAACTAACTTCTACCTAAGGTAAGGCTTATAGGTGGAAGAGAGGGATCATGAGAGATTATTTGGGTTGAGGTTGGAAGAGAAAAGGTGTAACACCCCAACCCCTCTATCCTAGAGCTGGTGCACTACTTGTAATATTGGCATGATTTTAAGGAAAGAAAATCCTAAAAATAGATCCTTTTAGAAGTCTAAAAGAAACTAAATACATTAATATAATTCAAATTACATTGTAAAATGTTAAAACATTACAATACATAACAAAAAATAAAAGCTGCATCCACAAGAACTCAATAAATGACCTCCACTTTGTCACTTATTGAAAGTAAACAATGGAAGGGGTGAGCTCAAACACTCAGTAAGGGTTAAAAATAGCAGAAGAATAAATCAATAATAACTGAATTATAAAAAATTTGACATAGTCAATATGGAATGATTAATAATTGAAAAACTCACGCAATTAGTAAACTGAGAGAGAAAATTTGTCCATAGATTTTGTTTTAGTGCACACCATAGGGATAGTAATAACATGTAATGAATAAAGAGAATTCTTAATAATTGGATGTAATCTATCTGCCATATGATAGCATAATATCGTAAAAATGGTTTATTTAAGGGGGTATAAACCCATATGATTTTTGGAAACAAAGTCGAAGAGTTTGTCGCCAAACTAATTTGTCTAATGAGGCCTAATGACACATAGAGGGGCTCTAGCGGGCCCCACCCACAACGGATTGTCCAAAGAATTATTTATCTATTTACTCAATACAAGAGAATTATGCCTCTTCAATATTCATATAGTCAGGTAAATGGATTCATCAATATTTCCATAGTTAAAAACCAAATAAACACAGTGTGTAGAATGCTATATTGATTATTCAATAAAAATATCCATGATATAAGATTATATATATGTAATATAAATATAATTTGAAATTAAAAGAGATCTCAAATGAGCATTAGGTTCACCAAAAAAGTATTATTAGGTTCACCATTCAATGTTAGCCAGAACGAAATAGTAGTTAAGACAATGTTTCTTACCATAGTATAATCGGTCGAATCATATGACCAGAATGTTATAACCCTCAAATGAAAAATTGAATATCAAGAATATAAATGGAATAATGTTATTATATATCAAATGGTCTTACACATAAACCACATACAATAAATAATTGGTGAACAATGAAAATCTCATTGAAATGAAAGTGAGATGAGAAACCCCTTACCTTTTGCTCGAGTGTGTTCTTAAATTTTTTTATTACCTGAACAATAAAATTTAGATTTGTTAATTAATAAGTACAGAACCTTTTATACATGTAATTTATTTTTTATAACCTTATTAGGTTAATTCATAGTCCTTTTAATTAGTTTAAGAGGTTTGCTTTTATTGTTTTGGAAGCATTTTCTTCTTTGGTTTTCATGATTCATTTACTTGATTTCATGAATGAAAGTTTTTTTAAGAAGTGGATAAATATCCAAAGTTGTTAATATATATTATTAAGTACATTAAAAATATATAATTGATATGAAAAATATTTTGGGTTATATACCATGATGATGATTTTTTAGTTAAATGTTTATTACAAATATTTGGATTAACATGGCCATTTTTTTCATAATGAACTTATTTTGTATTATTATTTCAAATTATTAGTGTGTAAAGATTAAAAAACATTAATGAGATGAAATACATATATTCTGATCTGCTTCAACCATTAAAATTTTATCAAGAGTAGTTATTAAGGAGAATGTGAAAAACAAAATTCTGCCATCCACAATGGTTATAAATTGGATCCTAATAGACGTTGATTTCGTTTATAAAAATAAAAAGGGGGAGTTGGAATATTAATGATGGTTATTCCATTAATATGATATAATTCTAGTATATAAATGAAAAATTAGTTTTTCATGGTCATTTGGATAGAGGACGCGAGTAGAAAAAAAAATATAGTGGAACTTGAAAATAAAAGAAAATTTGAGAGATCCCTTATGAAAATTTAGTAACCTAACAGCATACCTTAAAATTTCATAAAATAAAATGATGAGAAGAAAAGGGTAAATCATCATATTGAACTCAAAAGGATAGAAAGAATAATACATAAAATCAAACCCCCAACATAATAGAATTGAAATTCAAATAGATAACATAAATGAAGTGTCGACTAAAAGAAGAGAATGACGGATTCCCTTACATTGTAGAGTAACTACTGGACCTGGAAGGATGGGACCTTGGGGGCTTAAGGACACCTTGGGAGGACTCGTAGAGAGATAAAACACCATATTCTTGAGTATTAGGGATTTTAAATGAATGAAAATGAATGGATGAGTGGGTATTTATAGAAAAATAGAGGTAGTTTTATAATAATTTCAAAGGGACACATCATTTGTGGCTTTTGCCAAACCATTGGCTTTCCCATGGTATTTTCCCATAGTTTTAGCCACTTGGGAAACCACATGTAATAAGTTAATGTACCCGAGTCAACCATGCTTTAATATTTTATTATTACATGATTTTTATGTCATTAAACTACCGGAAACTCAAAACTGTATTGTTACTATTCATGAAAAAATCATGTATTTTAGAAAAATCCTAAAAATTTACCCTAACCATTTTTTAATGTGTAGAATTGAAAAATGAACTCTATTTTTTGAAAATAATTATCAAATTGTTTTTAATATAACTTTTAAATAAAATTATAATTAATTTGAAAAATAAAAATTTTAAAGGTATAACTAGTTCCATATCACATTGAAAAATTAATTAAGATCACATTATATTATTACCTAAAAAATTAGAATATTATCGTTATTTACTATTTATATGGGTCATATTTATATTTATATTACTATTCATAATGGTATGTTACTAATCATAAAAAATCAAGTTGGTTCTATGAGACTCCAAATGACATATTGGTCAGAACTCTAGATGACTATTTTTTTAATTCCAAAACATAGAAGTGGAAAATTTATGTTTAATTTCTTGGTTTTGACTATATAATAAATAACCAAGTGTAGTTTCAATGGAACACAGTGATTTTTCAAATATATTATATTAAAAGAATTTATTTAATAGAATCATACCATAAAATGTTTTTGGTGGTTTATTATTCCCTCCATCCAAAATTTAATCCTCGAAATTTTATGTATAAAGCCTACTAAAAAGATTTGGGTAGTTCTTATTCATGAAATCCTCTGGTTCCCATGTTTCTTCCACCATGATTTGGTTTCTCTGAAGAACATTTACTAAATGAGTTTTCCAATTTCCTAATTCCTACCCCATTATGTCAATAATTCCAATAGGCCTATCACAGTATGACAAATATGGTTCCAGTTCAATTTCTTCATAGGTGAGTACATGGGTTGGGTCTAGCATGTATTTATTCAACAATGACACATGGAAAACATCATGGACATTGGAGAGATTTTCAATCATTGTTAAATGGTGAGGTACTGATATGATTCATCCCATAATTTCAAATGGTCTGATATACCAAGGGCTCAGTTTCCCTTTCTTACCAATCCTTAAGACAACCTTACATGGATATACTTTCAAAAAGACATGATAACCAACATAGAATTCCAAATCCTTTCTCCAGTTTTCAGTAAAACTCTTCTTTCTACATTGGGATACTTTAATATGGGTTTGGATTGTCTTCACCTTTATCTTAGTATCTTCAATATGTTTTGGGCCTGTAAGTTTCCTTTCACCAACTCCATCCCAACAAGTTGGAGTTCGACATCCCTTTTCATATACTGCTTTAAACGGAGCCATTTGAATACTAGAGTGTAAACTATTATTCAAAGGAAAATCCAAAAAGGAAAGTATTGATCCCACATACCTTGGAGGTAAAAAATAACATGACATAATTATATTCTCTAGAGTTTTAATACTCCTTTTAGACTGTCCATATGGTTCGGGGTGATAAGTAGTACTCATACAAAGCACAATATTCAAGGATTTCTAGATATTTTTCCAGAATTTTTATGTAAATAGGGGTTCTCGATCAGACAAAATTGATATAATTTCACCATGTAGTCTTAACACTTAATTAATATAAAGTCATTCCAGGCACACAAGTGGTAAATCCTCTCTTATTGAAGGGAAATGTGCTGATTTGGTGATATGATCAACAATTACCCATATTTCATCATTCCTTCTAGGTGTCCTCTATATTATGGTGAAAAAATCCATCATAATTTTATCCCAATTACATGTATAAATAGGTAGAGATTGCATCACTCCTTTGGGATGTTGTCTCTCAACCTTCACTTGTTGCAAAACATGAAACCATGACATGTAGTCTACAATTTCATACTTCAAATTATCCCACTAATAATATTCCTTCAGATCTCTATACATCTAGGTTCTACCTGGTTGTATAGAGAAAGTTGAGCTATGAGCATCATCTAATAGTTCACTTTTTATCTCAGGTATCGATAGGAAGCATAACCTCTTCCCAAACATCAGAACTCCTTCCTCATACACGATGTTTTCCAATCTCCCATCCAAAAGAAAATTAAATTTCTTTTTCAGATTATCATCATCAGATTTAGAGCTTTTTATCTTCTCTAATAAAGATTTTTTGGAAATCACTTGAATGATAACTGTGGTTTCCCCTTCCAAAACAATTCCCATATCCATATTTAGCAGATCCAAAAATATATGATCTCTCTCTATCCTCATTCGAGTCATAAGTCGATGATCTTTCTTGCTTAATGAATCTTCAACCTTATTCTCCTTTCCCTGGTGGTAGTGTATTGAAAAATCATATTCATTGAGTAGCTCGAGCATTCTTCTTTGACACATGTTGAGTTATTAGTGTCAAAATGTATTTCAAACTCTTCTGATCAAAGTATATCTCACATTTTCTCTATAAAGAAAGTGTCCCCATTTTTTCAAAGTAATGATTATGGATGCTAACTCAAGATCATGATTTGGGTAATTTTTCTCATGATTCTTCAAATTTTATAATGTATAAGAAACAACATTATCATTTTTCAAAATGAGCTACCCATACCATTCTTTGATGCATCACTGTATTTTAAAAATTGGTCACTTCCATATGGAAGAGTCAAAATAATAGAATAGGCCAATATTCTTTTCTATTCATTGATGCATTCTGTAAATTCTTTTTTCCAAACAAACATTACTCCCTTACGCGTGATATTGGTTAGCGGGTTATCCAGTCGGGAATCATTCTGAACGAAATGCCAATAGTAACCTGCTAAGCCAATAAAATTATGTACCCCAGTTATATTTGTTGGCATGGTCCATTCTTGTATTTCATTTATCCTTGCAGGATCATCTAGGATTCTATCATTTGAGATAATATGTCCTAGAAAAAGAAACTTATTGAAGCCAGAATTCACACTTATTAAGCTTCCCATATAATTTATTTCTTCTACGAGTTGTCAAAATAATCCGTAAGTGATTCTCATGGTCTTCATAGCTTTTTGCGTATACAATTATATCATCGATGAATATCACAACAAATTTATCTTGATATTCTTTGAAAAATCTATTCATTTAATCCATGAAAATTGTGGGTACAATTTTTTTCTCCAGAAGGTATCACTGTAAACTTGTAATGCCCATACCTGGTTCGAAGTTTTGTCTTAAGAATATCTTTCCTCCTCACACATAACTGCTGATATCTGGATCGATGGTCAACCATTGAAAAGTATTTAGATCCATGAACTTGATAAAATAAATCATCAATGTAGGGAAGAGGATACATATTATTTATTGTAATATCATTGATTTCCCTATAATCAATGAATAGCCTCATGGATAAATCTTTATTTTTGAAAAACAAGACTGAGGCTCCCCATTTAGAAACCCTAGGTCGAATAAATCCTTTGTTATTAAAATCCCCTTGCTGTTTCTTTAGCTCCACTAACTATATAGTGGCCATTCTGTAGGGGTCTTTGATATAGGTCCTAAACCAGGAATTATGTTAATGGAAAACTCAATTTCCCACTGTAGATGATGTCCAGGTAAATCCTCTGGAAACACATCAATGTATTCTTTCATAATATGCACATCATTAATTAGAATATTTCTTTCCTCACCAATAGATATAGGGTTCTCTTCCACTCTAAGAATTGCATTCAATAGAGCTATTGGGGGTGGTTCTAGATAAGAATCAGATAATGAGTTCTCCGCTCTAAAGATAAGACATTCTACACCATTTTCAAAAATTATAACTTCTTTTTTCTTGAAATAAATCATCACATCATAATTTTACAGCCAATCTATACCAAGAATTATATCAAATTTAGTCATTGGTATGATGATAAGGTTAACAACAAAAGAAGTTTTAGGTGTCTATATGGGGACTAGTCGACATTCCTTTCTTTCAATGACACATCCCATATGAGTTTTGTCTGATAACTCCTTTTTTAAATCAAATTGGACTATCTAATATTATTGGAAAACTAGGAAGATATAAATGAATGTGATGATCTAGAATCAAATAATGTGTTTTCCAATTTTGGGAAACAATTAAGGTATTTTCCACCATATTATTAGGAACTTCAACCTCCGCGGTTGTAATCATATAGGCTCTCCGTTTCTCTCTTTTCCTTTTTTGAGTCATTTTTCCTTGGCACAGAGGACACTCAATTGCATAGTGTCCCATCTCTATGAAATTTTATCATTGAATATAATTTAATTTTTTCTTCCCATTATATTCAATAGATAGATGACCCTTTTTTCCACACTTATAGTAGAATCCCATGCCTTTTAAGATTTTCCCAATATAATTCCTTCCATAGTTCTCACATAATGGGAATATATTTTTTCCCTTGTTCTTATTTTGTTCTTCTCCTGTTCTTTGGATATCAGAATACCGCTTATTATTTTGGTTTCCATTGAAAATTTTTTATCTATAAAATCTCTTCTAGGATTTGATTTCACTTGATACAATTTCATCATATAATGAAATTTTTTGAGAATATAATGCACATTGAAGATATGGCGTAATACCTACAAAGAAATGATTAATCTAGTGTGATGAGTCGTGTACATAATCTACGGCATACATAGCTAGCCTTGTGAAGGTAACCTCATACTCTGCGACACTATCTTCTTCCCTTTTATTTCGGCCAAGGAATTTTCTCTTCATTTCGGTTTGCGTCTCATGATGGAAGTATTTGTTTCAAGAATATTTCCTTAATATTCCTCTATTCCATGTCTTCTATTTTTTCTTCCTCTGTGGTATTCTGAATCAATGAAAACCTTTGATCATCATCTCCCTTGAGACAATATATTTTCAGTACTACCTTTTAATTTTCCTTTCATCTTAATTCCATGAATATCTTTTCAAGGGATGTTATCCATTGATCAGCAACCACTAGATAAGTAGTCCCACGAAATGATGGGTTATTTTTTCACATTAAATGATCCAACACAGTTGTGGAATGGTTTTTCGTTATAACCTGAGTACGTTTTCCCAATATGGTCATGATCTGATCTCCTCTGACATTGAATATGTGGACTTGATCAAGGGGGAGGTCCATAAATTTACCTCATGTATTGATTCCCCTTATTCCATTATATGTCATTTCAAAATAATGGAACACACGAGATTAGGGTAGGAATCATAATGTATAATATTAACTTAAAAATAATTAGCATAAATTGGGATCCTACGCACGGGAAATCCCATAATTAAAAAATGGTTTTGTTTTGGAATAATTTACATTTAAATCCTTTATAATGGCTTGTAAAGAAAACATTAATTATCCTAATAATATCACATAGGAGTGTCATAACCAAGAGTGAAACAAGGCCCATTTTTGTGTACCAGGATACTGCAGGTCAATCCCGAAACTCCTTGTTGGAGATTATAATCTTAGGTACATCTGTGCCAGAGCCACCTCTTCCTGCTCGTATCCAGATAGGGAAGTATTTTCATGAAAGATTCACATGAACTATTTCTTACAAAAATACCATGACATTCTTGTATGTTTATCCTCAAATACTAACTTAAGGATTTGTTCCCTACTATATAATTCCAACTCTAGTTTCCATCTTTTGTACTAAACCTTTTATGATACCAACTATAACACCTTGACCCCTCTAGACTCGAGTCGATTCACTACTTTTTATATCGGAATGGTTAGAAGGATTGAAAATCTAGAATGAACGATTAGTTTAGTTGTATTAAAGAAACTATATACATAAATATAACTCAAATTACACAGGAAAATGCTACAAAATACAATACATGATAAAAACCAAATTATGCATCCACAAGATCTCAATGAATGGTCTCCTATTTGTCCCCAATTGAAAGTAAACAATGAAAGGGGTGATATTAAATGCTCAGTAAGGGTTACAAATATTGGAATCATAAATAAATAATATATGAATTATAAACAATTGGACATAATCAATATGACACGGAGAATACTTGAAAAACTCAATCTATTAGTAAACTGAGAGTAAAACTGCATCCATATATTTTGTAATAGTGAAAACCTGAGGGATAGTAATAACTGATAATGAATAAAGATAGTGCTTACTAATATGACTTCATGTATATATCCCATGATACCATAATACTGTAAAATCGGTATTGTTCTGTGGGTAGAAACCCGTTTGATTTTTGGAAACAAACTCCATGGGTTTGTCACCAAACTGATATGTCTCATGAGAACTAATAATGCTTTTAGGGGATACAGTGGCCCCCACCCACCAATGAGTGTCCAAATAATTCATTATACAATGATTCAATGTAATATCATTATGCCTTTTCAATATCTGTATAGAGTTGGCTCTACAGATTCATAAATATTTCAATTGTTAAAATAACATTCCAAATAAACACCGTATTTAAAATGGTATGAGATTTTAGATATGTAATGTAAATATAATTTCAATTGAAAAGTGATCTCAAATGTGTAGTAGGTACAACATATATGGATTATTAGGTGCACCATACAAAGTTAGTCGCAACAAAATATTAGTTGTGACAAAGTCTTTTACCAAAATGTTATGTGTCGTATCAAATGACCAAAACATAATAACCCTTGAATGAATAATTGAATAAAATGAATAAATAGATAATCATGTTATTATATAAAATTTATGTGCACATATACCACGTACATGAAATAAGTGGAAAATAATGAAAATCTCACAGAAATGAAAGTGAGATGAGAAAACACTTACTTTTGCTCGAGTTTGTTCTTCATATATTTTAATGACCTGAATAATTAAATTTAGATTCATTAACTATTAATTCCTGAACCTACTATAAATTAATTTATTTATTATAATTTTATTAGATTCATACTTGGCCCTTTTAATGGGTTTAAGAGGTACTTTTTTTTGGTTTTGGAAGCATTTTCTTCCTTGGTTTTCATGATTTTTTTACTTACTATCATTAATGGAAGTTTGTTTGAATTGTGGATAAATATCTTGATTTGTTAATATATATTATTAGTGAAATTAAATATATTTAAATTATATTATTATTATTTTTGGTTATATACCATTATGATGACTCATTAGTTAAAATTTTATTACAAATATTTGGATTAACTTGGCTGTTTTGTTCATAATGAACTAGTTTTGTATTATTGTTTCATTTAATGAGTGTGTAAAGAATACAAACCATTAATGAGATGAAATACATATAATCTGATATGGTTCAACCATTAAAATGTTTTCATGACTAGTAATGAAAGATAAAGTGAAGAACAATTCTCCACCATCTACAAAGGTTATAAATTGGAACCTCATGGAGATTGATTTCGTTTACAAAAATAAAAATGCGGAGTAAGAATATTCATGATGGTTATTATATTTCGAAGATATAATTCCAGTATATATAAGATATTTGAGTTTATAATGGTCATTTGGATAGAGGAGGTGAGGAAAGTGAAAGAAAATAGGGGAACTTGAAAATAAATGAAAAGTTGAGAGATCCCTTATGAAAATCAGGTAGCCTAGCGACGTCGCTTAAAATTTAAAAAAATGAAATGATGAGAAAAAAGGAATCTCATCATATTGAAAAAAATATTACAGTAATAAGAATACATAAAATCAAACCCCAACCTATGAGAATGGAAACTCAAATAGATAACATAAAAGAAGTGTCGACTAAAAGAATAAAATGGAGGATTCCCTTACATTATTGAGTAACTCCTAGATCTTGATGGATGGAACCTTGGGGGATTAAGGACACCTTGTGAGGACTCCTAGATATGTAAACCCATCTGATATTTAGGGATTTTGAATTTGGAAAGAAGGAAAACGAATGAATGAGTGGGTATTTATAGAAAAAGAGAGGTAGTTTTTTATAATTTCTAAAGGACACCTCATTAGTGGTTTTTGCCAAACCATGGGCTTTCCCATGGTATTTGCCCATGGTTTAAGACACTTGGGACACCTCATGTAATACATTACTGTAAAAAAGTCTATCATACTTTTATATTTAATTATTTCGTCATTATGATGTCATTAAACTGATGAAAACTCAAAACTGTATTTCTACAATTCATTAAAAATTCATGTATTTTAGAAAAATCCCAAAAATTCACTCTAAATATTTTTCAATGTATAGAATTCAAAAATGAACTCCATTTTATAAAAATAATTTTATATGTATTTTTATTTTATTTTTTAAATAAAATCATAGTTAATTCTAATAATAAAAATTTTAAAGGTATAATTAGTTCTATATCACATTGGAAAATTAATTAATATCTAATTATGTTATTACCTTAAAAAATTTATCATTATTTACTATTAATAACGGTCATATTACTATTCATATTACTATTCATAAGGTTATGTTACTATTCATAAAATATAATGTTGGTTCTATTTGTCTCCAAATGACTTACTGGTCACAACTCTAGATGAACGTTTTTTTAAATTCCAAAATATAGAAGAGTAGAATTTGTGGTTAATGGCTAGGTTTTGACTATATCCTAAATAACCATGTATTGTTTCTAAGGAACACACTATATTATAAAATATAGGATATGACAATAATATATATAGTAGAATCATACCAAAAAATTTTGGGGTGTTATACAAGGGGCTTGGGAGGTGTGAGTAATGGGTTAGAGATGAGAGATTTTTATAAAGGGGTGGAGGGCCTCATTAAAAATATTTGAAAATATTATTTTATTAAATAATTATTTTAGAGTTCAAAAGGTCCAAAACTTATTATTTTCAAAAATAAGATGACTCTTGTTAGAAAAAAATATTCCTACAAGAATTTTACAGGTTTAGATATTGTTTTAATATTTATAATCTTATTTATTTAAAACATTCATTACTGAGGTAAACAATGCATCTTTATTATGTCATAAATTATTTTACATATTCTATGTCTAAAAATTATAAATAAAATATCATGATATAGGATATTTTTTTAGATTTATAGTGAATATTTATAATCAAATATATCAATTATATAACCCCATATTAAAATTGTATTTCCAAAGCAATATATGTTTTTGATATTTTTATTTTTACTTTAAATAAAAAGTTATTTATATCATTATCTTACCCAAGTGGCTTTAAAAAGGCAAAATTATCACCCAAGGATTGTCTTGGTTCTCCATTACTCATATAATATGGTTAGTACAACTGTTAATGTAATTTTATATTATTATAATATAGTTTTTACCATGAATTACCCATTTTACCCATAACCACGTTAAATAAATGTCAAAAGTTACCATTCCCCAAAATTTATTTTTAGCTTTTTGAACCACATTTTACTTTCTGATGATAACCATGTATGTTTGATTTTCGAATTTTAGTTTATAGAAGCAGTAAAATTTCTTTTAAATGAAAAGGTCAGTTTTTAACTACTATTCAGTGTTTTCACTATTCATCACAAATTAAAGGTTTTTAGAAAAATACCAATAATTAGGACTAAGATATATTTGATATTCCAAATTAAATATTGATTTATATTTTAACATATTTGAAACATAGAAGTTGCATTAATTAATATAAAATTAATTCTCACTGTCAAAAAAATAGTGTTTTTAAGAATTAATTAAAATCAAAAGATTGACACTTGTTTATGTCCAATTTCAAATTGAAATTATTCCCAATGACCACAATTGGATTAAATGGTAAAATTATAATCTAATTAAAATTTAAAATCATTTAAAAAGATTATCAAACCATATAAATAAATTATATAAAAATGTAGTTTTGAATTAAAATGTATTACTTTCACTATTCATTAAAAATGAACATTATCAAAACAAAATACCAAAAAATTACCCAATGTAAAATTATATGTACCAATTAAAAATCACAATTTATTTTGTCAAATAAATCATATAAAAGTGACCAAAACTAGATTTAAATAGTGTTCTCCATCAAAAGGCTTTAAATCGAGCGTTTAATGAATATTAGAGTACTTATACTTAAAATTAGTTTCATTAAAAATATAATCCTCTAAATTTTGTTAGATAAATGTAAAAAAATTAACAATCATTTATAATCATAATATTTTTAGTTCTGTAAATTACGTCAAATAAATTTTCTAGAAGTTATCTACCATTTAAAATAATAAAATTATATTATTATTTTATTCAATATGACTCCCCATTGTGTACAACATAAGACATTGTAGAAACTCGTTGTTGCATGTCAGGTAAACCATTGAATATAGAATCCCCTTTAAAATAAAATTAATATTTAATTCAATAATATTAATAAATATGAAAATGAAATTTTTGATATTTTCCTAGGATGTTACATCATTCCCCCCTTTTTTAAACTCTGTCCTCACAATTTTAAAATTGGGCTTCGAAACATCACTGAAATTCCCACATCAGAAAAAGAGTAAATAAAACTATCATGTTAAATGAAAGAAAGATAAGTACAGGGGTCACCCTAAATAACCCATACATTAATTACCTGCATACATGGATATGAAAGAGAAACTAAGGGTCCTGTTTCGAGGTAGAGTGATAGAAAACATGATTAGTAAAAATTTAACAACAAGAGACCCACAAATTTGTGATGGGTTAAACAGTCATTGGTTTCCATTTAGAAAAAGTAAATAGTCATCATTTTTTTATGTTCCTTTTCATAAATTTGGTTAAATTATTTATCATATTGAATAATAACATAAGGAAACTTATTTACTTGACATGTATACTTTCATCATTTATAAAATCTTAACCAAAAACTCATCTTTTCTCTAAATTATGAGTATTCAATATGACTAGGTCAAATAAAATGTCATATAATAAACATCTATAAAATAAATTGATCCAATAAATATGAACAATGTATTTCCCCTACCTTTATACATTAAACAAAACTAATATTGGTTAGTTAGGGATCAAATAATCCCCAAAAGGATAATCCTGTATAAAAAGAAATACTACTCTTAATCTCCAAAATTCAACAAAAAGTACCCAATGTTCAAGAAAAACCATTCAATATTAAATTATCCTAAAAATTATTCATAATAATCAAATCTAAGATTGAAACACAAAACTCAAAAGGATTTAATCACAAAGTCTTCCACAGTAAGTCATAACGTTTATCTCCAAAAACATCAACCACTCTTAAAGTCTCATACGAAAGGGTTATTAACCTCACCGTACATTCTCTATGATAGGTTTATCACTTCCATAAATATCCCAAATCACCTTATGTCAAAAATAAAAACATATATTGTTCCAAAATAATATTTCACCATTACTCCACAAATTTAATCCCATAGTATTCAATTTTCTATAAGTATATAGTGTTCTCAAAAAGAGAATGTCTTCCAAAATAACCATTATCACTTAATCACAAAATCATATTCCTATAATAAATATGTCCATATGATAAAACATATGATCCCAAATCGACTTATTATTGATCCATAAAATCATTTATCTAAAAATAATTTTTCATACAAAACAGGGACTTCACGTAGTCCAGTAGAAGATGATAAAGACCAATCACACTTTGGTTGTGGGTTAGATTCTTGTTGCTTCATCCAATATGAAGGTTTGTCACATGGTCTGCGTGTTGTCCTTTTTTGAATATATATTTATATATATATATATATTCATAACATCCAAAAAAATGCGACAAATATCTCAAAAAAACCAAAACAAATTTTATACTCAAAGTTTATCTAATACCTTTCATTTTGCACCCCAAAATGTAATAACCATTTATCACCTCTAAAATAACTATGACACTTTAAAATATTCTTACCATTATGGTCATGTCACTTATTCTTAAATAACTCTTGAACCACTAAAGTCATCTAAACCAAACTCTCATACCATCTATAAGGTCTCAACCGTACACATTACATAATCTTGAATTAAGTGATTAATTAACATTGAGGATCTTTTTAGGTTTAGAGCTTTGGAGAATTATGAAATAACTATTACTTCCCAAAAAATACAAAGTAGACACTTCTGCCTAGTTTCCATTTTTCATTAAATAAAAACTCCTAAAAATAGAAACATGTCTAGTTCTCTGTTTTATATAGAATTACTTTTCCTTGATAACATCATCAACCCTATTAATCTTTAAGCCCTGTGAAAAACATTACAAAATATGGGATGAGGCTAAAAATATTAGTAAAGCGTTATAAAAATAGTAAAATAACATTAACCATCAATAAATAAAAATCAATGAATCCATAATTTTTAATCATAACATACCTAGTGAAATCACAAGATTTATGAATAATACAAAAAAATCATAAATCATAAAGGTAACGTGTGGAATCAGTGACATAAATATGTTATATCTTTCACAGCTACATAGGGATAAACAGAAGATATTTTTTTTTTATAAATATTCATTTAAAATATAAATTATTTATTTATTATGGAAATTTATATATAATTTCTATATATGATATAATTACCTTAAGATATTAATCAATTCTTACAACAAACTTATTCTATTAATGGGAATATAAAATAAATGATTTTAAAAATATTAAAATAATTTTAAATTGAATTGTTTATTGTGTCAGATGAATTTTTTAGACACATATAACTTTTTTAGGAAATTTTAAAGGATTATATTATAATTATTTTAATTCAATTTCATTTTTATAATCAAATTAAATGAATAGTACTAAACTTTTCATTAATGATATTTTATAATAAATTATTCATTATTAAATTATTTTAAATTCCTAAATATGTTATCATTATAAAATTGAATGGAATGGGGTTAATAATATAATACATGGTCCATTTATGTGTCATTTTTCTTTGTATACTAAAAATATTGACTACAAAAGTGAAGAAAACGTTGTTATCGTGATAATAATCAAAAGGGTTAATATAGGGTTTAAACAAATAGGTAAGTGTAAAATATCAACTAATCTTCTAATAATATATTGGATTATATTATTTCAATCCATAATCTTCCAATATTATTATTAAATATGATTTTTACAGTGGTCTACCACCTCAAAAACTGATATGACTTGTTTTCCCTCACCAAATCTTATGGATGGATGTAATTATGGATTTATAATATATATATATATATATATTATATTCATGGAAAATTAGCATTTTAAAAAATCATATATCATATATTTTGTTATCATTCCATCAATTAAAAAATATAATGTCATTCATGTAAATGTGTAAACTACCATATCCAAGAAGCGATGTGATTCATTTTTCATCACTACATAATATATAAGGTGTATATAAGTTTACATAAATGATTTATTTTGTTATAATGATAAAATTATTATCATATAAAGATAAAATAAAACTTGTTACCTTTTCAAAATGATTTTTGAAAAATAGAAACATCAATCTTGCATACGTAAGACCCATCGTCTCCAAGATTGTAGCATTGTTCATTTTTCATATCCATCATTAACGGATAGTTTAAAAAGTTAAATTGATATATAAAAATAATAAATAATTTAAGATTATTATTCTACTGATGGTGGTATAATGACCTCATTTACCATAGTCATCCAACTAATGACATTTTGAATATGTAAGATGAATATCATCAAAATGTGAGATGAAAACTGAATAGATTAAGTAAATGTATATACCCTAGCCATAAATAAAGTGAAATTAATAATTAACATTAAAAATTTCCTTAAGAAATTAAATATTTTCCAATTTTTGTATCATGGATGATAAATAACATATATGATGATTTGGTCTTGAAGCAAGTGGCTTTCTTACTAAAAAACATAATTTAAATTTTTCTTCACGAAATTTTTTTCCATGAACATATTATTAAACATATTTTAATAATTTATTTATTTAAAAATAAAGTAATTATTATGGAAATTTTATGTATCTCTTTACTTTTCATTAAATTCATTCAAAAGGAATATTTTTTACATATTTATATTAGAATATTTTTTCATTATTTACAAAAATAAAATTTAATATTAAATTTAAATATTTAAAACATCAATGGATTTTTCCAAAACCATACCCATTATTTTATTTTTTTATTCCATTAAATTATTTCTTATTTTCATCAAATAAAAAACCCAGTTTATCTTTGTTTTGATTATTTTCTAAATATTTTTTCATGGAAATGAATATTTCAATATTTAGAAACATTTTCTTATAAATAAAATGAAAATATTATGAGTGTAATTTTAAAATGAAAATTCGTTCTATTTTATGATAATTTTATGTTTATTGTTATTTTTTATAATAATTATAGTATCTGTAATAAACCAATGATGGTTTGTTCGATTATAATCCAAGGACAGGTGTATTCTCAGAGCCCTCCAATGCATTGGGTGTGGAATTCAGCTGTATTGGTTATTTTACCTTTAATAATTCTTATAAAATAATTTTTTTGATTATTTTATAATAAATGTTTTTTATTGGCTAATAGAATATTTGTTTTGAATATAAAGTTCATATTTTAAAAATGAAAAAAATTACATATCATGAACTAACACATTTCATTATTTATTTTATCAACTGTACTTAGATTTATTCAATCATCCAACATTTAGAAAAATAATTGGGTTTAAGTATGAGTAAGAAAAATTGTGAATTCATGGAGAAATATTTGATGATTTTTCATGAATATAAAATTTATTATATATTTAATGTTTTATATTGTGGATAATATATACTGACTAGAAGTCTCCACTTCATAATATATGGGTTTTTTTTTAATAACTATGGAATATTTCTCTAAAAATCAAAATGTGAATTTATTTGAAATTTCGGAAAGGGAATTACCATATAATGAAACAAAATTATATAATGTTTAAGGTTGATTAAAAATAGTTGGTATTAGAGGGAGGTTTAGGTTGCTTTACAGTTTAGAAAGATTTTAATAAAATATCATGGAAATATTCTACATTATAGTTAAGTCGTAATGACATATTATTTGATGATTACCATTTTACATCATCTAAAAACTATTCTTTCAGAATGGATTTATATAGAGGAAATGTGGAAGGTGAAATTTTAAGTAATTAAGAGAACAATAAAATTCTAAATTACAAACATTGAATTATTGGAATTATAATAGAGAAGTTTTTTTATAGTGATAGCTCAGTTGACGTACACTATTATTACTATTTGTATATATGTTAAAGGGAAACCATGTTCACCATGTTGGGACATGTCTATACTGGAGTATTTCATGAATCAACACCATCCCATAATCAGTGGATAATCTGTCTTGGTGATATCTAATAGATGTATTAAATTCATAGGGTAGATATTTGAATTCATGGATTCTTTAGAGGGTGAAAAAGAATACTCTTATTATTCACGATTATTATCATGAATTCAATCAATATTGGTAAATAGTTAAAAATACAAGGTAAAATAATTTACATATTCCTTTGAATGAGATAAATTTAACTAAATTTACTTGATAAATACATTCATGATCTAGGAGTGAAAAATTATTAAAATTAGGATAAAAGGAGGAGGATTCAGTAGCCTCGTATAAAGAAAAATTTTCCTGATTGAAAAGGTACACACCAAATCTTATCTGTGAATGAGAATGTAAATTAATCAGATTTAACTAGTATCAATCATAATATATTGAAAATAATTGGATTCCCATGAAATTAAACATTTTTAGAAACATGTATGTCGTTCTAAGAAATCAGAAATGGAATTTACTAAGGGTTGGGTATTCAGTGATAATAATCCAAAAAATAGGTCTGGGTAGTAGGTATTGAAAAAAATCAGTCAATGAAATGTAAAATAATAATGTTATCAATTTATAGTAGTTGTATTAAAAAACACCCAAGTTAATGTCTTAACAAATCTAGTAAGTTTGTCTTATATGGTGAGTTTGGTCATATGGAATGTGAATATAAATAAATGGGTCCATGATAGACCAAAAATTGGGTAGTAGATAGTTACCCATTATTGAGATGATTTTATTTTAATGATTTAGAAATTTTGAAAATGTGTCTCATAAGTTAATTACTCATGGTATAAATCAACAAGAAAAAAATAAAAAAATTAGTGTAAAAACATTTTCGACTACAATAGAAGATGTTGGGCCATTTAATTTAGTGGAGGTTGGTATGTTACTTATTTATTCAAAATATGTTGATATATACATTGACTCTGGATCTTTATTTATTTAATTTCTGGGAATATTGAAATTGGAATAGGAATATTACCTCATAAAATCAAGAAATATCTTTTGGTGAAACATCTGGGTGGAAATATTAAAGAAGCCAATATTTATAGAAATATTCCTATTATTATCTGTGGGATAGAATTTAATATAAATCATTTTCAAATGATCATAGTAATGTTTGATGTTATTCATGGTATGGATTAGATTTAATTTTTTCATGTTAATATAGATCAATAAGTTAAGAAAGTTATATTCATTGATTTCATACCTTTTAAGATATCAACAAGAATAGATTTTGATTAGGGATGGTAGTTAAATTTACATAGCTCATATTGTTTAAAATAATAACTATTTAAATTAGGGAGGTACTAGTAGTTAATCAATATGTGGATATATTTCCTACATATTTTACCATTATTATTCCTGATCAGGAGGTTGTATTTACTATTGACTTTGTGCCTGATGCTAAGCCTATTTTAAACCCCCTAATTGAATGGATTAAGTAAAATTTAAGGAATTTAATATAAGTTTAAATAATTTCTTAATAAAGGTTTCATTAATCCTATAACATTAACATAGGGTGATCTTATCTTATAAGTAAAAAATAAAGATTGTTAAATGAGACTTTGAATTGATTTTATAAATTTTAATAACATCACTATTAAGAATAAGTATTTATTACCTTATATCGATGACTTATTTTATCATCTCTAGGAAGATATATAGTTTTGGAAGGTTGATCACAAATCAGGGTACCATTGTTTAAAGGTGAACGAGGAAAATATTTCAAAGATACTATTGTATACAAGATATGGACATTGTGATTTAATATTAATTACCTTTGGGTAGTCAAATATACTTAATGTATTCAAAGATCTTATAAATAGATTTTTTTTTCAAAAAAAATTATATAAATTTTTGGTTTTTTTTATTAATTATATATAATTATATTCTAAAATTCAAGTATAATATAGAAGATACACAAATATTGTCTTAAAAAACATAAAACAAATGAACCTATATGGAAAATTTATCATGTGTGAATTTTGGTTTTAAAAAAATTCATTCTTTAGGTGTATTATTTCAAATGATATAATAACTATTACCCTATTAAAAATTATGTTTTTTATGAATTTATATGACCTAAAAATGTCATAGAGATATATATTTTTCATGGATTAGATTATTAATACATGTGGTTTATAGAAATAATTTCTCTATGGTCTAGCCCATTCACAATGTTAACTCCAAAAGAAGATAAATTCATCTAGAGAAAATTGTTTGAAATTATTTTAAAGAATGAAAATTTTTGAATTCTCTAGTTTTGAAACTACCCTCTATAATGATAATTTTTTTAACTACATTGATGTTTCATTAAAATTACTTGGTTGTGTTCTGATGCAGAAAAATAAGGTAATTTTTTATGCTTTAGTTTATCTGAAACCAGGTGAGTTAAGTTATCCTAAACATGATATAGAATTAGATAATGTGGTTTTTGATTTGAAAATTTGGTGGAATTATTTTTATTGAGTAAATTATGAAATATATAACAATCACCATGTTTTAAACTATATATTCACCCATAAAGAGTTGAACATATGGAAGAAAAGATGGATGGAATAAATTACAGACTATTACTGCATGATTAATTACCATCCTAGAAATGTGAAAAAAAAAGTAGTTGATGAATTATGTTGGAAAAATAAGTTAATATTAACCATGGTACATTTTCAACAAGACCCTTTGTTTGATGATATGTGGAATTTTTTCTTTTGAATTGTGCATCTGTGAATTTTCCTTATATTGTTTTAGTTTTTAGTAAAACCATCTCTATCAGAAATAATTATAAATGATTAGAATATGGATCATGTTTTATAGAAAAATAAAAAATATTTTTAAATGGTTATGTTGCTAGAGTATAATATTACTGAATAAGTTGTTATCAGATTTAGAAGAAATATTATGAGTTCCTTGTGATCCCTATTTGAGGAGAGAATTCTTTATTAATGGTTGTAGTTTTCAATTTCTTGTTCACATAAGCAGAACTAATATGTACAGAGACATTCCGATGTATTACCTATAGGATAGATTAAAACGATTTATTTCTAACATTACTATAAGATTTTTGAATTATAAATGGGTTAAAGAAAGAATGATTATTACAGAATTGGAGTCTTCATCCTTTTCTAGTACCTGATTTCAAATGAGAAAAAATATATATGGATTTCATGGTGTCTTTAAAATAGAATTCATGATGTACTAATTCAAATTTTGTTGTCATTGATTAACTAACAATATTTAAAAATTTACATATGATTCATGATACTATGCCTTTAGATATTCTTTCTCTACTAAACATAAAGGAGACGGTCATATTGTATAGAGTCCCTCTATACATTGTATCTAACCATAATTCTAATTTTACTTCTATTTTCTATAAATGACTAAAAAATTAATTGGGTACTAAATTAAATTTCAAAACAACCTTTCATTATCAATATGACAGAGAGTCTCATTGAATCATTCGGACCTTAGAATATATGATTTTTTATTTTTCAATGGGGTTCCATGGTGTTTCAAATCAATATAATTCAGTAGTTTAATTTTCATATAACAACGACATTTCTTCTAGTAAACATATGGCCCATTTTGAGGCATTATATGGAAAAAGTTGTTAGGATCCATCTTTTTGGGATTAATTTGGATGAAAAAAGTATTTATAACCATGGTTGATTAATGAAATGATTAAAATTGTTAAGTAGATCTAGTAAAACAATTAGAAAAATTTAATGAGGATGAAAAATTGTGCAGTTAATAAGAGTAAAGTCCTTTATCTCACGATTGGTAATCATCTTTGTTAAAGTATCTTCATATAAAAGTGTTATTATTTATCATAAAATTAGAATGCCACCTATGTGGTATATCAGAACATATGAATTCCAAGAGAAATTTTGATCTACTTATTTTCGAGTGGAATTTCTTCCATATTTATCCCAAGTACATAATGTTTTTCATGTTTCTATGTTAAGAATATATATTTTAGATTCATATCCTTTTTTGATCATTATAGTAGTTTTGATGGAAGAGAACCTTTCATTGGAGTAATAGAATATTTAGATTCATTACCTTTAAATGAAATTGTTTTCAAATAAGATTAATTAATCAAGCTAAGGATTTGGGGATAAATATATGGCAGAAAAGGTAACATGATAATCTAAAGATGCTATGATGGAAAAATATCCACACTAATTTAAGTAATTATTAAAATTGTGAGGAAAAAATTTATGAAATTTAACAACCCATGTATGGTAAAAATAAATTATTTTCATGTATTATTAATATTAATTAATTAGGATTTATATATTTTTAATCATTATAATAATTTCATGTAATTCATTAGTCAAAAGTAAAAAAATTGTCTTTAACTAAATTATCATTTTATACATTATATGGTTTCATTTTAAATATCAATATTAAAATTTAGGAATTTGAATTTAAAATTGGATTTTTTTTTGAGTTTTGAATATCAAAACAATATTAGGATTAATTTTTTAATATTTTCCAAAAAGATTGATTTTTCAACAAATAGTGAATATAAATTACTATTATTGAAAACTGTATGTTTTCATGTATATAAAATGTAAATTTATATTATTGTTTTGTAATAAAAATTAATTTTTTTACTTTTATTAAGAATAATATATTTTTTTTTTGGAATTACTTTTATACTTTATTTAGCAATAAAAATGTTTCTATACATAAAAGGAATTTTTTATAAAAAACATTTCATCACATTTTGTGGGTTTAATTTTAATGGAAATTATTTTATATATTTGAATTGAATCTTGAAATTTTTTCTGATTTTTTTATTAATAGATATAAATTTTTAAAATAGTTCCCTTCTATTATACTTCAGTATGAATAGAAATCATAGTAAATTATATTACCTGATTAAATTTAAAATAGTATAATTACTATTAAAAATAATATAATAAAGACTAAATAAAGTAACCTTAGCACTTAGCTTAATTTTATTGGATGAATATATTTCATCAATGTTCATACAAACATCTAGTATAATACTTTTTCCAATTAACCTAGATTTTGACCTTTATATTATTTTATATAAATAAAAGTAAAAAATCATTATCATTATTTTATTAACTCTACATTTTTTAAATAGTGATAAACTGAGGATATATTTAGTTATAAATAATCTTTTGATATATAACTGAAATTTTTTATTAGGTCAATTTACTTCTAATTTCTTGTGATGAAATAATTACCTTAAGATCTTACTCAATGATGATCCATTAATTATTCAATTAACAAAAAATTGAAAAAAATATTTTAAAAATATGAAAATAATATTAATTGAAAGAATTATTTTAAAATAACAATTTTAATAAAAATTAAAAAAAATTAGAATGTTAGAAATGATTATATTATAATTACTTTGTTTTCCTCTTTTTTCAAATTGAAATAAAATTAATTGTTCCAAAATTAATTTTAATTATATTTATAATAACTAATTTTTTATTAAATTATTTAAAATTATTAAAAATCATATCTTTATCCATGTGATTGATATATAGTTTATATTATCAAACATGATCTATTTATGGGTCTTCTTTATTTTTATAGTAACTATATTTAACCCTAATGTGTTAAAAACATTGTTATCATTGCAATCATTAAAATGGTTAATAAGGTGTTAAAACTAAACGATAGGTTTAAAAATTCACCTAAGAATATAAAAAACTTATTGGATGATATGATTTCAACACATCCTCTTCCTATGTTTTAATTGTATAAATTTTGATCTATTTGAATATGAAAGTTAATTTGTATTAATTTAATACTTTATGAAATTCCAAAAGTGTTTATCCCATCACATATAAAAGCGAGCCTCCTATTATATTTAATTCACACTTAAAAAGACTTTTTGTTTAAAAAATACCTACACAAAAGTCTTCCATAAATCCCTCCTCAAATCCTATAGTCCTTAATTTTCTTATATATCCATCCTAGTAAGTATTGTGGAGTAATCCTCAAAAGGTTGTGCAGAAAAGAGGTATAGTTCTTAACCGATCATTTATTGTTTTATTTGTTCTTCCACCTCCTACATATATTATTAAAAAATATTGATATAATTTTACCATTATATCCAATAAAATAAGATTTAATTATGTTAATTCAATCACCAATATCAATATCCACCTCTAAAAAAATTGGAATCAAAACTGTCTTATTGTGTATGATGGACTACAACCTCACAAACTGATGTAACTTTTTTACATCACTACACCTAAAACGTGATTATAAAGATAGATTTAAAAAAATATTACATAAATTATATAATTATCATTTTAAACGAAAATATAACACATATTTTCTTTCCTTTCATTCAATTTAAAAGTGATGACATCATTCATGTGTACAGGTGGGATACCACCTCCGTGAGGCGATGTGGTTTTACTTCATAAATGCATCACATAGATGGTATATATAAGTTTTTCTATAGAAATTGTATGTTATTAATGATATAATTATTTTTATTTAAGTATGAAATAATACATACCTTATTTAATTAATGATCATTAAAAAATGGAAATGTTACTCAGGGGTACGTACAACCTATAATCTCAATGATTATGACGTAGTTTATTTTCCATAACTATATTTCATGGATGGATTTAAAATTTAAATTAATTATTGAAAATTATAGTTATTTCGTGATTATTTTTTGGGTATAAGTTAATAGTTATCTCACCAACCTACATACATTTTAATTAAAATAAAAAAGTCTAAAAAGCCTATAAAGAGACAATTAAGAGGGAAAAATAGTGAATCCCAAGAGCCACATCCAGAACGAAATGAAAATCCTCATAATGAAAAGAACCAATACTTGGAAAAAATTTAATCCAATACTCCAAATATGCTTTAGAATCAAGGAAGTTAGCAACAACATTACCCACATGCCATTTATGAAGAAAGAACATCTCATTGTTCATAAGCTGCTTGCACCATTGAATGGAGTACACAATAAACCACAGAGTGGGACCTTGACTAGAAAGAGATTTATAAATTTTCAACAAATTAGTTTCAATATCGCTGATAGAAAGATTCCTCTGGTCACAATGAAAAAATCTATTGAGCATAGAGAGGGCCTCCGCTTGAAGAGAGTCACCATGGCCGAAGGAAGCTCAAAAAGTAGCCAGAACAGAGCCTTTATGATCCATGATAACTCCAACCTCGCATATTAAACCCATGAAAAATGACCTATTAGTGTTTATCTTGTTCCCCAACATAGAAGGATTCCACTTTACCCAACTCCCCTTAAAATATAAATCATTTCTAGTACAAGGAATTTGGGGATGAAGGGCCATGATGGATGGTCCAATCGTTGGATCCCTGTATAATGTATTAAATTCCAACACTAAGTTCTGAATGATAAAGAGAATACCATAATCTATTCTAGGAGAGGATTGGTGGAGCCTGGTTTTTCTAGTTGACTAGAGAACCCAACACCCTGCTGTGAAAATTAGTGACCTTGCATTCCTCTCTGGACCACAGTCATTCTACCGATGTAATTTTTGATATATGGGAGGAATATTATCAAAATTTCCCGCTTGAACTAAAATGATTAAGTGACAATATATAATATAGTATTATCTAAAATAAAACAAAAAATACAATTTTAAAATTTCCTCAATCGAGTGAATAATTAAAATTAGAATTTTCTCTTGAATATAATGAACATACATGACTATTCAGACTCAAGGTATGGGGCCTTCTTTTAGAAAATCCTATTTTAAGGATTACATACCATATCTATTTATTCCTTGTCCATATTTTTAAAATTTAATTTATTAAACTATTTATACGGACATAAAATTTCATAATGGAAATTTTTGGTATCTTTTTACTTTATTTAAATGTTTTATAAATGGAATATTTTTTATAATATAAATTGAATGTTTTGAATTTATTTATAATAGACTAAAAGAATTATCTATTTTAATGTATATACAGTCAATGGATTTTCCCTCTACCATAATAGTTATTTCATGTTTGGATTATTTTACAAGCATCCATGTTTTATTCGAAGATACAAACCACCAGTAGTTTTTTTGTATTTTGAGAATGGTTTTTAAATGTATCAGATATTTCAATATTTGGAAATCTTTTCTTATAGATGAAAATTATTGTTTCTTAGGGTAATTTCAAAATTATAAAGTTTTTATGTGTCAGGATAATGTTAGGGTAATTGGGACTTGTTTATAATGATAAATGGTTCCATTATAAACTAGGTATGTTTTGTTTCATTATAATCCATGGATGGTTGTTCTTTTATAAACTATGGATGGGTGGATATGTTATATTCCTCCAATGCAATGGGTATGGAGGTTGACCATATTGGTTATTTCATTAGTAAGAGTGATATGAAAAATTATATACCAGGTAACCTATATTAATTATTTTTTATTTCTATGTTTTTCGTATAAATCTAATGATTTCATGAGGAAGGATAATGAGATTTTGTTTAAAGGAAAGTATGTGCTACTTCTTAATGGTGAAAAGTATGAGTTTGAGAAAAAATTGTATTTAGTTTTTCATGATTCCAAAGGAAACTTTATGAATTTTAATTTTAATTATAATTTTAAAAAAAATTATTTATGAGAATTTTTTGGATATAATGTTTATTTGTTAGTAAATAAAAATTTTATTTTGAGACCAAATATTATTTTTGAAAATAGTAAAAAAATTTATGTATTCATAAAATAAGGGGTTTATATATTTACTTTATTTTCATTACTAAACTTCTTTTTCTCATCCCGTAATTTAAGAATTTTTTCTTAGTTTTTAAGAACATGTAAGAATAAAGAAAAAGTTATGTTGAAATTCATGATGATTTTTTAAAATAAAACATGTTTTCTAATAAAAGGTATATATTATGGGAGAAATATGTACTGAGTAAAAGTGTCTAATGAGTAATTTAAGCGTTCTTCATCTAAAAGTTATGTTTAAATTTCCCAAAACATTATCCATTAAATTATACTCAAAAATTAAGAAATATAAATCTGGTCAAAATACACTAGATTAAATAATGTTTAAGATTGGTTCCATATAGTTGTTACCATAGGGATTTTTTGATAAATTTAGAGGTCCTGATAATGTTAATAGGGTACCCATGAAAAGTTATAATTTATGGTTAAGTTAAAATGATATAGAATTTAAATATTACCATATTAAATTATTAAAATAATATTTCTTCAGAATAACTTTCCACATCGGGAATATTGAAGTTGAAATAGAAAGGCACCAAGAGGGAAATATACATCCAAATTAGAAACCTATTTTTATTGTAATTGGAACAAGATAGTTTTTTATAGAGAGGGATTAGTTGAAACATGACATAAATGGTGGAGGTATCCATGTGAGATAGAAAAAATGTACACCATATAGGAATGTAATGGCTCGGAACTCTCTAGTCCATTCCTTTGTGAAAATCTAGTGTCTGAGGTGTTCTGGGAGGTGTTGGTGACTTATCCACCACACATAGTCAAGTTTATATAATAGTGAGATTACAGTGGTGACCTCTTTCATTTAATAAATTTTGAGTTCATGAATAATGTTTCAAGAATGGTGAGGTTCCAATGGTAAATGCAATTCTTTGAAAACTTTTGAATTCATGGATAGTGTTACCTGAATGGTTTGGATTCAACGGTGACTTCTTTCCATTGTCAAATTTTGTGTTCATGGATAGTGTTTCCAGAATGGTGAGGTTCGAATGGTGACCTCCTTCCATTGCCAAATTTTGTGTTCATGAACAATGTTAAAAAAATAGTAAGGTTCCAACAGTGACCTCTTTCCTTTGCCAATTTTTTATTTCATGAACAGTGTTTCCATAATGGTGAGGTCCCAACGGTGACCTCTTTCCTTTGATAAATTTTGAGTTCATGAATAGTGTTTCCTAAATGATGAGGTTGCAACAGTGACCTCTTTCTTTTGAAAACTTTTGAGTTTGTGAGTTGTATTTCTAGAATGGTGAGTTTCCAACAGTGACCTCTTTCCTTTTCCAAATTTTGCGTCCATGAATAGTGATTCCAGAATAGTGAGGTTCGAATGGTGACCTCTTTCCTTTTCCAAATTTTGAGTTCATGAACAGTATTTATAGAATGTTGATGTTCCAACAGTGACCTCTTTCTTTTTCCAAATATTGAGTTCTGAAACAATGCTTCCAGAATGGTGAGGTTCCAATGGTGACCTCTTTCCTCTGGAAAATTTTGAGATCATGAACAGTGCTTCTAGAATGGTGAGCTTCCAACGATGACCTCATTCCTTTTACAAAATTTGAGTTTATGAATAGAGTTTCCATCTTACTACAGTCTTTCCCATTTAATGTAACGCCCCGACCCTAGTTACCCAGAGTCGGTGCATTATTACATAACATTGGCATGATCAGAAGAAAGATCAAATATCGAAAGACCGATTGGTTTAGTAGCCTTGGAAACACTAGATATATTCATAAGTTTTACATTACATCATAAAATGAAAAACTACTTCAACAACATAATGTCTCCACAGTCCACACTATTATCCCCTCATAATATCCCTGCAGGTCATTCATAACTTACATCTTCACATCCTGGGGAAAATAAAACATAGAAAAGGGGTGATCTCAAATGCCCAGTAAGGATAAAAATATAGCGGAACATTCAAAATAAGCATAAACATTTAAAGCAATGCATTACTAGAACAAAAGCCTTTTAAACTTGAACTTCAACATAGTATGGAAAAAGTAAAATGAAATAATGCCATTTACTTATTCACATGGATATTCTACTAATCGAATAATCACATGAAAAATATATAACCACTTTCATAATGATGGAATGCATAATTCTAAACTTTAATTTCTTTGTCAAGGCCTCGTCCCAAGACCTTGGGGCTAACTGTAACCGGAACCCAACCCGGAGTGCCTCTAATAACCGGACACCAACCCGGAGTGCCTCTAATAACCGGACACCAACCCGGAGTGCCTCTAATAACTGGAGACCAAACCGGAGGGCTTACATTTACCAGTCCCTAACCTGGAGGGCTTAATTTTACCAGTCCCCAACCTGGAGGGCTTACTTTAACCAGTCCCCAACCTGGAACATACTTGTCCAACGCATTAATATGAAGTAAAGGTTGAAATACAACATAAACATTCTTATTGGAACTAGCATACGAAAAGTCAATACTTTACTCATAAACCATGAATGCTATATAAATGACACATCTACAGTCAAACATATCACAAAACTTCATTACAATATGGAAGTTTTAAATCATATTAAATCAACTTCAAATAATCTAAAAATCCATCAAAAGATGTTGACATAGTTGAAAATGTTTTTTTTAAAAATTATTGAGTGAAATAACCCTTTTTCATGAAAACATTTTAATGTTACACAATTTAGAAAGTAAGAAATTTAAATACATTTTTGAATCAAAGTGTCCCAAACCACTTTGAAACTTTTTAATGGAATTAACACTTTTAAAACATTCATTTTCATATAAATAAATCCTTACAAACCATTTTGAAAACGTGGACATAAATGAGGATGATTTAGAAGAATAAATATTTAAAACATTTAAAATGATGTTTTAGTAAAAGTTCCCTTAGAAATAATACCTTTGAAAACTCTTTTATGAATTATGGACATGGATAGTAAATATGTCCCTGTAGATACTTACGTAAAGACAACCTCAGATATTAAAGAGATTGTGAAGTAAACCCTTATCAATTTGGTAACATATGAAACATACAACCCATGAAAGAGGTATCATAAAATGAAAATGTAAATACACATAAGGTAAAGTGTATAACACAAAGAATACAATTATGGGCAGTACATACACCACACAAAAGATAATAGTGGAAATATGGCATGAATCTCACGGAAATAAAGAGTGAGATGAAAACCCCTTACCACGTTAATCAACTGAGTCGTATGGCCAAAAGTTAATAAACACCAAAGGATTTACAGAATAACATGAATATAAAGAGAATCATGATAATATATATCAAATGGTAGTACACAATACACCACTTTCAATAATTTAGTGGCGAACAATGGAAATCTCACGGAATTGAATGTGAGATAAGAAAATCCCTTACCTTGTACTTTTACATTGTCCCTTACCTTGCACTTTTACTTTGTTGGGGTAGGTTAACCTCCTGTATAATATTGAAATAATTGTTATTAAATTATACAAGAATCATATATATTAATATCATATCATATATGATATTTTAACTTTTCTTTGTTAATAATGTCTTAGTATTATCGTTGTTTCGGGTGTTAACTTACTCGTTTTCTTTTATATGTTTTATTACGTAAGACATGTTTTTAATGGATAGGTTGTATATTATTCATATCCAAAATGATATCAAGTCCATAAACATCATTTTTAAATCAGAAAATGATAATTATACTTGAATGGATATGATGGAGAATGAATCTCACCGCGTTCGTGGAGACGGTAGTCCGTACATACGCACGAGCGACAATATCATTCTTTTGATATTAAAATAATATATAAATGAATGGTATATCATATATACAGAATCACTAACATGTTATATTTATTATTTACATGAGTTAAACATCATTATTATACACATCCAAATAATAATATATTGAATAACAATTACACCACGACGTGGAGACGGTAAGCCGTACATACGCACGTATGGTGACATGTTATTCAACGGGTGGATAGAATACTGAATATGGTTGTACCATATTTATAATAACATAACAGTATATATATGATACTGGATTTATTATTTTATAATGGTAACAACAAAGTAAGAAGAAGTGGAAGAAGAAGGAACTTGGAAAAAGGGTGGTGAAATCATTACCTCTTCTTCGGGTTCTTCCTTTTGATTTGATCAAAAGGGATTCTTAGGTTGGCTTTCTGATCAAACTAAGGCCTCTAGTTTGTAGTGAGGGAAGTTGGTAGAGTATTTGGGCTGAGTTTTTCAGAACCAAAAGTCTTGGAAGGTGTGAAGAAATGAGAAGGAGGAGTGCCCTTTTATAAGAGGGGTGAGGGGCACCTTTGGAAAAGCTAGAAATATTAATTTATAATAAATTCATAATCGGTTTCCAATGGCTCCAAAGTTGACTATTAAAAGGTTAAGGTGGTTATGGGTCGAAAACAACTCAACTAATAGAATTTAGACAGGTTGGGGTACTTATATTAACCTTATCTTTAAGTATTAACTCTAAGTTAATTAGTTTCACTTTTACAATGTCTCTTTGTATTTTTATATAATATGGTTAATAAACTTACTATATACATCCAAGCGACCCCCAACTGGTCCATTAATGATGAAACTATCATGATATAAGTCCCTTGGACGATCTTTAGATTTTTAGAAATTTAATAACAATTAATAATATAATATTTGTTTTAAGAACTCTTTTATGTCAATTTTGACACTATTCAATAGTTGATTTTTGTGAAACTCATAACAGATTGATTACTTCGAACAAAGTCAATTAAATTTATCCTAATATATCATATTATCCTAGAAATTTAGTTTAATTCATTAAATGTTTCATATTATATTTATTTGGGTATTTATAATATCAAATATTTTAATTTTTTACTATTATAGTAATTACTGCATCATCATTGTGTCATAAATAAAATAAATTATTTAATGTCTAAAAATTTTAAATAAGATATCATTATGTAGGAAATCGTTTTATCTTTCTAATGAATATTTATAATCTAAAATCCAACATATATAACCCTATGGAACAATTGTTTTGCTAAAAGATATATGCTTGTGTCATTTTTGTATTCATTTTAACTAAATTAAAATAAAGTGTCATTATCACTTACAAGTGGATCCATGGGGTCCCAAAATCGACCCAAAGATTCCCATGGTCGACCCTGTATCATCCAATAGGGTTAAGACACGTTTTAGGGTAATTTAGTATTATTATAATATTATTTTTAACCCTTATTTACCGGATTTACCCTTAACCATGGTAAACAAAATATTTACCGCAGTAATTATTCAAAATGTATAAAAACAAAAGTTACCTATTTACACAATTTGAACATCCTGATTCCAGGTATGGAATCCATTTTCCTAAATTCAAAACACAGAAGTGGCAGAAATTAATTTAAAATTAATTCTCGATGTCAAAACAAAAAGCGTGTTTTTAAGAGATTATAACTATCAAAAGATTGACACATGTTTATGTTCGGTTTAATTGTAAAATTATGTCCAATGACAAACATTATATTAAAAGGTAAAAATATATTCTAAATATACTTTAAAACAATTCAAATTCATAATTTATCACTATTAATTATTTTGATTAAAAAAGTTGTTTTTAATTAAAATTTAGTAATTTTCACTATTCATCAAAATATGAAAGTTATCCGAAAAGTACCAAAATTTCTCCTTAGGCTAAATTCGATATTCTGAATCCATAAATTAATTCCATTTTAAAATATAAAATATACATTATTTCGACAAGTAGGTATTACTATTTATAACGGCTAGTTTGATTGGTTGTGGTGTGTGTTAAAACTCAAGGTTGAGTACAACACACACTACTGTATTATTCAAAGAAAGCGTACCGTGGAAGCTTGGGATGTTTCATTTTAAATTTTTGATGTCCCCATTTAGTCAAAAAGTTTAAAATATTGTATTTAAAAAGGGTTCACTATTAAAAGTTGATAAAAGTGAAATACTGAAAATGAATTTGTTCTTGCATTATATCTAAGAAACTCGTAATATGGATTCTAAAATTATAAGGATTATATAAAGTTTAAAATATAGATAATACTATTCATAACCTCTTTTTAATGGATTTTTTTTGTAAGTCAGGGTGTGATTGAACTCGGTGTTGCGTGTAGTGCAAGTTATTGAATTATTTTGAAGAAATAACACATTATGAATTCTTGGGGTGTTACATTCTCCCCTCCTTCAATAAATTGTGTCCTCACAATTTGAAATTGTTCTTTGAAAATAAAAGGTTGAAAGTAGATAATATATTTGTGGGAAAACCCACATAAAAAATTGGGTTACTAAAATTTAGTCTTAATATGAGGAAAAGAGAAATCAAAGGGTCACCACCATATTATGATATCGATTAGGAGAACATTGGTGGAAATTAGAGACATATAATTGGAGGAAAAACGTATATATTTATAGGTAGTGATTGAGGTCATCAATCACAAACAAGTGTAAAATTTAGGTCCTTAAATTCATCAAATGATGATTTGAAATACCATCGGTTCAACAAAACATAGGGTATTAGGATAACACATTTTTGACGTTTCAAAATATCTTGGTTGAAATCCCACATAGAAAAATGAATTAATGAGGCCTCTATTTATAATAAAGAGTCTAATGTATGAAGATTACCGAAAATAATACATACTAGGGTTCCATGTAGGAAAATATGGATATGGAAGAAAAATCTAACCATCAATTATCTGATGGAGAGTGGTAGAGAACATGGCTATGAAAAGGCCAACAATCCCAAAGCCATAGATTAGTGATGATTTAAGGTACCATCTAGGAAAACATTTTTGTTCTAAGTTGCTTTTCTTAATGTTGAGGAATTTATTTATGAGATTGGTTAAGATCATAAGGAGATATACTTACTTTATAATTAGAGTTTTATCCATTAATAAATTTCTACCACAAACTCATCTTTCACTGTAAAAGATAATAGAATGTAAAAATTTCTATTTACACTATTCATATAGGATTCCAAAATAAACGAATTTATAATTCATCTACAAGATCTTTTAATAAAAACTACATTATTTAATCCAGGACATCTCCTGGGCCAGTTGTAGGTGATACACCCTTGTCACCCTTCGGTTGCGGGTTCAAGTCTCGCGGCCTTGCCGGACGCGACGGGTTGCCGCCCGACCTCCGGGTTGTCCTTTTATGGAAATCCAAAATAATCCAAACTAGAACTATCCAAAATACTTCTGTCCAAACTCACAGTCCAACATTTATAAGGAAAGTAAACATAATGTAGATCCTTTTTACCCCATAATAGAATATGAATACCTTCATCATGTATTACCATATTCCTTATTGATTACATTCATGCTCCCTTATTCCATATAGAATGCTGGATATACTTCATTAATCCAAAAATGTTTTAAACCCCAACAATGATGGAATATGCAAATCATTAATCAGTTCCAAGGTAGTCAAGAATATCCAATATAATTTAACCAAAACAATCACATATTATTCCAAAATCACTACCTCAGTATCAGAACTATATTATGATTTATCATTCTCTCAACCATATATTTTCCAAAAATTTATCCTGCTATTGAGTCACTTTTCTTTGTTCCACACAATCTCAAGTCCTTAATGAAACAGTACTACAGTACAATCCTTATATACTCCATAATTATTATAACAAGTACATTGTTGATACAACACTCAATTGATATAATCAACATAAGAACTCTAATCATTCCTCTTCATATATGGTAGTATCATAACTTGATTATTATCCAATAACATCATTTGTGGCATAGTCTGATGTCTGGGACATAGGTTCGCTTAGTGTCCAAACTCCTTGCAAATGAAGCATTGTACATTTGAAACCATTTTCTTACCCTTGCAGTCACGTACTTTGTGCCCTTTTCCTCCACACTTATAACAAACTCCCATTCCTTTCAGGCAAGTTCCAGGGTGTTTCTTTCCGCAGTTACCACATATGGGAAAATTATTCTTTTCCCTCTTCCCTTTATCCATCTTTCTCTCTTCCATCCTTTTCTTCTCTTGCTTCCCTTCAAAGCCATAGGACTCAGTAAACTCTTTACTTATCTTTTCAACACATGATATTATTTCTTCATATGTTGATAATACATGGGAGACTATTTCTCTTATAAATTCTAGCTTAAGACCATGAAAGATATGATCCTTCCTTCTCTTTGAATCATGTGCATTTCTGGAGTTCTCATTCCTTCTACTGGGCGCCATTTCTAAACAATGGCATACACTAGATTAGTTTATGAATCAAAATACATAATCCCAAACTTATAAAACACTTAACATAAATTGAACTATTTATGGATAAAATCCATAATCATAAAAATGTTTTCTTTGTGGAAGTATATGCTCATAAACCCTTCATAATGATTTATAAAGAAAATGAGAGTTATCCTAAGCATATCCCCCGGGAGTGTTGTAACCAAGAGTGCAGCAAGGCCCGTTGTCGTGCACCAGTTCCCGTTCGAGTCTAGCTCAAAGTGGTGTTTTCAGGTTTTACCCCTAGGTACATCTGTGCCAGAGCCGCCTCTACCTGCTCGTATCCAGACAGGGATGTATTTCTCGGAAAACTCACAAAATCTCTACAATACCAAAATTCTAGGAAGTTATTCTATACTAATCCTCAAAGTTCATCTTAGGTCTACGTGCTCTAATCAGAGTTTATCTAAATCTAGCTTCCAAGGTTTGTAATAATCTTCCTCTGATACCAACTGTAACACCCCAACCTTAGTTACCCAGTGTCGGTGCATTATTACAAAACATTGGCATGATCAGAAGAGAGATCAAATATCGAAAGACCGATTGGTTTAGTAGCCTTGGAAACACTAGATATATTCATAAGTTTTACATTACATTATAAAATGAAGAACTACTTCAACAACATAATGTCTCCCCAGTCCACTCTATTATCCCCTCATAATATCCTTGCAGGTCACTCATAACATACTTCTTCACATCCTGGGGAAAATAAAACATAGAAAAGGGGTGAGCTCAAATGCCAAGTTAGGATAAAAATATAGCAGAACATTCAAAATAAGCATAAACATTTAAGGAAATGCATTACTAGAACAAAAGCCTATTAAACTTGAACTTCAACATAGTATGGCAAAAGTAAAATGAAATAATGCCATTTACTTATTCACATGGATATTCTACTAATCGAATAATCACATGCAAAATCAATAACCACTTTCATAATGATGGAATGCATAATGCTAAACTTTAATTTCTTTGTCAAGGCCTCGTCCTAAGACCTTGGGGCTAACTGTAACCGGAACCCAACCCGGAGTGCCTCTAATAACCGGACACCAACCCGGAGTGCCTCTAATAACCAGACACCAACCCGGAGTGCCTTTAATAACCGGAGACCAAACCGGAGGGCTTACTTTTACCAATCCCTAACCTGGAGGGCTTACTTTTACCAGTCCCCAACCTGGAGGGCTTACTTTAACCAGTCCCCAACCTAGAACATACTTGTCCAACACATTCATATGAAGTAAAGGTTGAAATATAACATAAATATTCTTATTGGAACTTGCATACGAAATGTCAATACTTTACTCATAAACCATGAATGCTATATAAATGACACATCTACAGTCAAACATATCACAAAAATTCATTACAATATGGAAGTTTTAAATCATAATAAATCAACTTCAAATAATCTAAAAATCCATCAAAGGATGTTGACATAGTTGAAAATGTTTTTTTAAAAAAATTATTAAGAGAAATATCCCTTTTTCATGAAAACATTTTAATGTTACACAATTTAGAATGTAAGGAATTTAAATACATTTATTAATCAAAGTGTCCCATACCACTTTGAAACTTTTTAATGGAATTAACACTTTTAAAACATTCATTTTCATATAAATAAATCCTTACAAACCATTTTGAAAACGTGTACATAAATGAGGATGATTTAGAATAATAAATATTTAAAACATTTAAAATGATGTTTTAGTAAAAGTTCCCTTAGAAATAATCCCTTTGAAAACTCCTTTATGAAATATGGACATGGATAGTAAATATGTCCCTGTAGATACTTACGTAAAGACAACCTAAGGTATTAAAGAGATTGTGAAGTAAACCCTTATCAATTTGGTAACTTATGAAACATACAACCCATGAAAGAGGTATCATAAAATGAAAATGTAAATAAACATAAGGTAAAGTGTATTACACAAAGAATACAATTATGGGGAGTACATACACCACACAAAAGATAATAGTGGAAATATGGCATGAATCTCACGGAAATAAAGAGTGAGATGAAAACCCCTTACCACATTAATCAACTGAGTCGTATGGCCAAAAGATAATAACCACCAAAGGATTTACAGAATAACATGAATATAAAGAGAATCATGATAATATATATCAAATGGTAGTACACAATACACCACTTTCAATAATTTAGTGGCGAGCAATGGAAATCTCACAAAATTGAAAGTGAGATAAGAAAATCCCTTACCTTGTACTTTTACTTGGTTAAGGTAGGTTAACCTTCTGTATAATATTGAAATAATTGTTATTAAATTATACATGAATCATATATATTTTTATCATATCATATATGATCTTTTAACTTTTCTTTGTTAATAATGTCTAAGTATTATCGTTGTTTCGGGTGTTAACTTACTCGTTTTCTTTTATATGTTTTATTACGTAAGACATGTTTGTAAAGGATAGGTTGTATATTATTCATATCCAGAATGATATCAAGTCCTTAAACATCATTTTTAAATCAGAAAATGATAATTATATTTGAATGGATATGATGGAGAATGAATCTCATCGCGTTCGTGGAGACGGTAGTCCGTACGTACGCACAAGCGACAATATCATTCTTTTGATATTAAAATAATATATAAATGAATGGTATATCATATATACAGAATCACTAACATGTTATATTTATTATTTACATGAGTTACACATCATTATTATACCCATCCAAATAATAATATATTGAATAACAATTACACCATGACGTGGAGACGGTAAGCCGTACGTACGCACGTATGGTGACATGTTATTCAAAGGGTGGATAGAATACTGAATATGGTTGTACCATATTTATAAAAACATCACAGTATATATATGATACTGGATTTATTATTTTATAATGGTAACAACAAAGTAAGAAGAAGTGGAAGAAGAAGGAACTTGGAAAAAGGGTGGTGAAATCCTTACCTCTTCTTCGGGTTCTTCCTTTTGATTTGATCAAAAGGGCTCCATAGGTTGGCCTTCTGATCAAACTAAGGCCTCTAGGTTGTAGTGAGGGAAGTTGGGAGGGTAGTTGGGAAGAGTTTGGCCGAACCAAAAGGCTTGGAAGGTGTGAAGAAATGATAAGTAGGAGTGCCCTTTTATAAGAGGGGTGAGGGGCACCTTTGGAAAAGCTAGAAATATTAATTTATAATAAATTCATAATCGGTTTCCAATGGCTCCAAAGTTTACTATTCAAATTTCAAGGTTGGTATGGGTCGGAAACAACTCAACCAATAGAATTTATACAGGTTGGGGTACTTATATTAACCTTATCTTTAAGTATTAACTCTGAGTTAATTAGTTTCACTTTTACAATGTCTCTTTGAATTTTTATATAATATGGTTAATAAACTTACTATATACATCCAAGAGACCCCCAACTGGTCCATTAATGATGAACCTATCATGATATAAGTCTCTTGGCCGAACCATAGATTTTTAGGAATTTAATATCAATTAATAATATAATATTTGTTTTAAGAACTCTTTTATGTCAATTTTGACACTATTCAATAGTTGATTTTTGTGAAACTCATAACAGATTTATTACTTCGAAGAAAGTAAATTAAATTAATCCTAATATATCATAGTATCCTAGAAAATTAGTTTAATTCATTAAAAGTTTCATATTATATTTATTTGGGTATTTATAATATCAATTATTTTAATTTTTCACTATTATAGTAATTACTACATCATCATTGGGTCATAACTAAAATAGATTATTTAATGTCTAAAAATTATAAATAAAATATAATTACGTAGGAAATCTTTTTATCTTTCTAATGAATATTTATAATCTAAAATCCAACATATATAACCCTATGTAACAATTGTTTTGCTAAACGATATATGCTTGTGTCATTTTTGTATTCATTTTAACTTAATTAAAATAAAGTGTCATTATCACTTACAAGTGGATCAATGGGGTCCCAAAATCCACCCAAAGATGCCCATGGTCGACCATGTATCAACCAACAGGGTTAAGACACGTTTTAGTGCAATTTAGTATTATTATATTATTATTGTTTAACTCTTATTTACCGGATTTACCCTTAACCATGGTAAACAAAATATTTACCGCAGTAATTATTCAAAATGTCTAAAAATAAATGTTACCTATTTACACAATTTGAACATCCTGATTCCAAATATGGAATCCATTTTCCTAAATTCAAAACACAGAAGTGGCAGAAATTAATTTAAAATTAATTCCCGCTGTCAAAACAAAAAGTGTGTTTTTAAGAGATAATAACTATCAAAAGATTGACACTTGTTTATGATTGGATTAATTGTAAAATTATGTACAATGACCAACATTATATTAAAAGGTAAAAATATATTCTAAATATACTTTAAAACCACCTAAATTCATAATTTATCACTATTAATTATTTTGATTAAAAAAGTTGTTTTTAATTAAAATTTAGTAATTTTCACTATTCATCAAAATATGAAAGTTATCCGAAAAGTAACAAAATTTCACCTTAGGATAAATTTGATATTCTGAATCCAGAAATGAAGTCCATTTTAAAATATAAAATATTTATAATTCCGAAAAGTAGGTATTACTATTTATAACGGCTAGTTTGATTGGTTGTGGTGTGTGTTAAAACTCAAGGTTGCGTACAACACACGCTACTGTATTATTAAAAGAAAGCATACCGTGGAAGCTTGGGATGTTTCATTTTAAATTTTTTATGTCCCCATATAGTCAAAAAGTTTAAAATATTGTATTTAAAAAGGGTTCACTATTAAAAGTTGATAAAAGTGAAATACTTAAAATGAATTTGTTCTTGCATTATATCTAAGAAACTCATAATATGGATTCTAAAATTATAAGGATTATATAAAGTTTAAAATTTAGATAATACTATTCATAACCTCTTTTGAATGGATTTTTTTTTTGTAGGTCATGGTGTGATTGAACTCAGTGTTGCGTGTAGTGCAAGTTATTGAATTATTTTGAAGAAATAACACATTATGAATTCTTGGGGTGTTACATTTAATGTTTCCATTGATATAAAATTCATTTAAAGCCTTTCATATGAACTCTAAGTTTGATTCAAATGTCACAACTCCTATATTAATTTCTCTTAATGGTCAGGATACATTTACTAGCTCAAACATTATGACAACTGTACTTTTATTACAAACATTAACATGATTTACTACATAAAACTTCACTTGATACAACAAATAATATCGAGAGTTTTAGTATCTTTGGGGCTTAGGATCATTACATAAAAACATAAAACATGAAATACAACATCTTTATTAAAAACATACTTTACATGACCACTGCATTCCCTCGTACATAGCATTGCATGGGATAACCTAAGGACATGCATAAGAAAAGGGTGAGCTATAAAGCCCAGTAAGGGAGTACACATGGAATAACATGAGGAGTACAACACATGTTATACAATAGGCATACCAATAGAGCAAAAAATAAACATGAGATAAAGGCATGATAATTCATGATAATTATAACATGGAAATGTGGAAACAACACTTAACATGGAATTAGCATGATCCAAGGCTCATTGCACATAGAGCATGAGTAAATCCTCATTGCACATGAAGCACAAGTAAACCCTCGTTGCACTTGAATTAGCATGAGTCAACACTCATTGCACATGACGTATCATGATACTATACTTTACCCAATGCAATGGAGCTCTATAAGGGCGCACCCTTCTTAAACATTTCATTTCATGCATAATTGTGCCACATGGATCATAAAACATTGATTCATAAAACATAAACATTAATTCCATGATAAAGGAATGTGTAATTAATACATGAAACATTACAATAAATAAGTAGATGTGCATAAAGGTGAATACCCTTGATGGAGAAATGGGCATGGTATTCACTACACAATGACATTGGCATAGAAAATCGGTGCAATTTCGGCAGCGTAATGGCATGACATAAGAATTCATAAAAATGGATGATGAGAGATAAATGGGTTCCTCATCATATTTACATGTAATGTAAAGTAATCAGGTCATATAGATACATGTCCCAACAATTTTAATGGACTTTAGATTCATGATACAAAAGTATTTCTTGAATGTAAAAGAGGAGAGAGAAGATCCTTTCGGAATTTTGGCATAGTAATGGGTGTACATGAGAGGCATTTAATGAGAGAGAAAGGGTCTCCCAACATTCAAACATAAAGAGGTCAGAATGAGGGAGGTTAGAATCAATACCCCAACATTTATAATTGAAATTAAAAGGGAAAAACAACTTAAAGAAAATTGGACAAAATGAGAATTGAAGAAAAAACCCTTAATTGGAAGTGCACTTCCTAAGGCTAGAGAGAGGCTTGTGAGAGGCTTGTTGGGAGCTTGGGGAACATTGGTAGGTTTATATAGAGAGTAGGGAAGAGGTTTGACTAAATACAAAGGTTTTGAGTGAGGAGGAAGTGGTAGCCTGGGTGGGTTTATTTAGGAAAGGTGAGGGAATTCATAATTATATAATAACTCAAAAAACAACATTTGTACATTATAAACTATTTACAATGTATCAAAAATGACTAGAAATTATATTCATTATTATATAAAAAATAATGCACATGAACCTAGTACTACTTATATGTTACATAACCCCTTAAAACAGCCGCATAATACCTAAGGGTAAGGTGTGTGACGGTGACAGACTCTTGGGGTGGCTCAAATAACATCGCTCGAGTGGTAATTTCAATAATCATTCATTTTTCTTGTAGACGGTCACGTTCAAGCTTGACATGGTGAAGCTCATCTTGGGCTTGGTCAAGGGCGATGCCCAAAGATTCCACATCTTTTCCGAGCTCTGAAAAATGGGCTTCGTATTGGGAAATTCTACTAGATGAGGCCATCACTTCCTTTGTCTGAGTAAATTGGATTTGTTAAAGTCCTATATTTATACTAATCATATAATAAATGTTCAACGAATATATTATAAATGGTTAAAATTCTTAACATAAAACCAAATACGTTTACATTTTATATAAACATAAAGATAGATTTAATTAGATCAAGAGGGATTTCCATTAATGAAACATTGGGTCGTTACAAACATCATGGTTTAATGCATTGTTCCTTTAATGGAAAATCCAACGTATCTTAATCCATACCTCTGTTAGATCTTTTAATGGGGAAAGATATCTTCCACCATACTTATTCATCCTTTTTCTTAGCTATGAGTCGCTCAAACCCATCATTCCATCTTGTAGGAGTTGCAAAATCAAAGACACCTCCTAGGATTGGTTCCACTCTGTTCTGGATGTAACCTATAAGTATCAATCAATCTTAGATATAAGGCATAATATATCGTCATTATTTTGGGTTTATCTCCTTATTTTTTCCTTTCCCTTTTATGGAATGTTATCTCTATGTTCGTAATGGGATTTTCATGGGTGTTGACCAGTGTGTTTGTGTCTCTACATCCTTGGGTGGATATAGTTATCACTGGGGGTGGAGATCATAAACCATTGTGAAGTGCGTTCTCGTATAAAGAAGGTCAAGAACCATTTGAGGTAGGGGATTTGTTGGTTCTCTTTTCTTTTATGTGCAACTGTATAGATAGAATGTTTATCCCACTTGATCACAATCAAATAGGCATACTAAATATTTGAACCAGATAAATTAATTGATATCGATCTTATGTTGTTACCTATTTTTTTTCTAGACAGTGTGATATCTATAATTTATTTGTTTAGCTTTTCATTTTTGATGAAAATTGGTAAAGAACGTAAAGCTGGAATTAACTTATATTTGTTTTTCTAAAGATAATGTGGCATGTAAATGAATATAGTTCTTCTTGTGCTAATTAGATGTTAGTCTAATTAGTGTAGTAAGAATGACTAATTTATTATGATTACATACTAGATAGGTTTCCTGAATTTGTAACCTATAAATAATAAATCAGTTAGTCCAAGATAGAATTAAATAACTAATTGTTTGATAAAAGATAATAAAATTTCAGGTTCGGAGTTATACTCTTGCATCTTTAAGGGCCAAGTGTACAATTGGTAGGATGTCTATTTTCCCACTACGTGTGTTGTGATTTGAGCTCGGATGGTGGTTGTGATATGTGGGGGCATGGAGGCCTACTAGTTGTGGCAGTAGTGACACCTAGAGTGGCGAGATTCATCACTTTATGGATGTGGGTGTCGGGGAGGACACCAGGGGTGATGAAATGGGTTGGATGTCAATGTTTGGATGCTTAGAGATTTTTACTGGTTGTTTACCTATTTCACATTTCCCGCTTCTCAAGTCACCTAGTTTTTAATACCCTTATTCTAAAGGGGGAAAAGATGTTTGGGGTATGCCACGTGATTTCAGAGTTTAGCTTCTTAAGGGAGGATGGGTCTACGGGCTTATTATAGGTTTCAACGACACGATAATTAGTTCATCTACTCACCTGGTTGAACCACCTTGTGTTTAATAGCATAGAATGTTTTTCTATAATTCTTAAGATTATGGGAAAGTAATGCAGCAAATAGATAATTGAATAAATGATGTTAACCCATGGAGTTGGAGCTTGCTGGGACGCAATGTTGAGGTTACAATTTAAAGGGACAATGGACTTTGGGTGTGATGTTAATGTAATATAATGTAGAAATTTATAATGGTAAATTAGTGTTTAAAAAATGAATTAACGTAAAGTGAAACTGATAAAAAGTTAATGAAGTGTTGTAGAAAATCTCTTAAAATAGTTGTGTGCTTATAGGATACCAAGTATTAGAAGTGGTAGATGGGAGTCCAATAGAGGTCATATGCAGTTGATTCTAAGACTAGGTTATGTCGATAGTGTGGTTTTGAGCAATAGTATATTCCATACTATTTGTTTATCTAGGTGATACTCCACCCTGTCAGTTAGGGAAACTAACAACCTAGGGATTCTGATCCCTGGGGGGGTGTTTTCCCCAACATTCTGGTGGGGGGATGTAAGGCTGACTACCACCTTTGGCCCTGCTCTCTTCTCATGGTAGTTACTTGTGCTGGTAGTCATAGCTATTAGTTCTTACCATATATGTGTGTTGTAGGCTATAATGGCATGTTGTTCTTCACACACATATATTCTAGATATAGTATCTGGAGGACTACTACAGGAGAAATGTGTATAGGATATGACGACATGATGGTTCATACTCATTGTGTGAAAATTAATGGCTTGAGGTATAATGCCTGATGTATGATACACATTTTGTGAGTTCTGGTGGCTTCCAAAAACTACCTGGTTACGTTGTTTTGTGGACATGTTGTTTTTGTTGCATGAGGTGTAGGGTGGGGTGATTTACCCAGGTGTCTATGGTAATGTATTTTTTGAGAGAGTTGTGTTGGACATGCGATATTGGGGAAAAGCATCAAAATAGTTGGGAAGTTGTAATGGGATACCCTTGATATTCATTATTATATTATATAATCTTTTATGCATTACTTTGTGAGAGTATCCATGGTGAGGCTGGGAATATAGTATACATGTTTAGGTGACGAGTTTGTTTCACTTGTTGTTCATTGTGCTTTAACATGCTTTCATTACTTTTGTAGGAGAGGTTTTGAGGATGATCCTACTAATTATATTTTTATACATACCCTATGTATATATAAATTGTATTTTAGGTCACATGAAGTATATTGAAGATCACGCTGGTTTCTACTAGCTTGGGGTTGTAGGAGATGTTTGGGATTTTGCTATTGTTTTTACATACATTTGGGAATTTGCAGTTCTTCCCCTTTTAGTTGTAGTAGTTTACCTGACATTACATATTTTTAATTTCTATTTCTTATATATTTCTGCCTGTGATGGATTTAGTTGGTGTCTATCTTATCCTTATCTTCCTCATGTGTTCTCCTAGAGGGTAATGCCTTCCATTTTTTGTGTTTATTATACCCTCGGTGTTAGTCGCCTACCCATGGCCTACTAGAGGAGGGAATCAGGGTTCATTATCTCCCTTATCACATTGCCATCCCATGAGGGGTACACTTTGTGGTGAGGGGGTCATTACAGAGTGGTATCTGAGGCGGAGGTTGAGGGATAGGATGGTGTTTGGAGCTAGGCACTGGTGATGATGCATGGTTTGGTAGGAAAACAGTGACATTCATGTTTACCAAGTGATGTAAACACTGGAGACCAGCTAAGACAAAGGAATTTAGGGCCCCATATGATCTAATGTACAGACCTCTAAGTTTTCAATGTCAATTAAATTAAGTGATACTAGTTTCAGGGTAGATACCTAGAAAGGATCATGCGTCGTTCTTCTTTGCGCATGTGTTTGAATGGGTACACCTTGGGATAATTAACCTAAAACAAATAAAAAAAATTAATTAATTAGTTAATATTGATTCTACCATATTCCTATTTTTGGAGCTCTAATTGTTTTTTATTTTTAAAGTATAGATCCAGGTGGACATCCTCATCAAGATCAAATAGAAGATATCCAATAGGCTATTCCAGTAGATTGTTGTTAGGTAGAGGTTGACGACAAGGACACTTGGAAGAGGAAACTCAGAGAGTTTCAGCACCAAAGTCTGTACTAGTATTAGGTCTCTATTTCATATGAAGTGGTAAATGACTAGTTGGAGGATGTTGAGATAGGATTCAGTTCTATCTATGTTTATAAATAACTCCAAGTTTCCTTGGTTGTGACGATATTTTGTGGAACATCAAGGTAGTTGTGGTTCTTGTTCCTCAGGGATTGCAAGGAGTCAATGATCTCATTGGAGTATTTTTGAGACAAGTCAGATTCGAGTTTCATTATTTGATTATGAAGTCAGCTAGTCTCCAGGACCTTCTTTCACTTCAATAGTGGAGATCTAGTGTTTGAGATTTTGGACTCTGTTTCAAGAACATTTTACAATATGCTTCGAACATATTGCCATATGAGGAGGCTCGGGCAAGGAATTTCGAGGCGGTCTTGCGTCTAGAGATCCAGCACCAGATCACCCCCTTTATATTGAAGGCATATCTTTGGGTGCTGGCGAGGGAAGAAGTCATTAAGAGGACATTGTCAAGAACCAAATAATCACGAGAGGGAGTCGTTATGATTCCTCATGAATAAGAGTTGTGGTCTGAGGTTCCAGGTTTTCAGGGAAGAAGGGTTTCTGTTTGTCCAGGGGTAGTTCCCAGCCCTCACAATCTAGTTTCTCATGGGGAAGCTACTCTCAGTCCTATGCCAAAGGATCAGGAGCTTGTTTTTCTTATGGTGGTCGATGTCATCAGCAATGAGAGTGCCCGCCATTTTCATCCAGTCATCATACACCATGTTTTCTAGTCCTGGTTCTTCTGTTGAGGTAGTTCTAGATGAGGCAGTAGCAGTAGGTTGCACCAGTATTAGATCAGCAGAGGGTAGATGGGGTAGGTAGAGGATAGCCCCATGATGCTACCCATCCTCATAGATATGAATTATTCCATGGTGGTGGTCTTCATCATGGTCTGAGAGGTCATGGACGAGGTCTTGGTCGACTTCATGCATTATCATTTCCAGTTCCAGGTGAGTTGGATGCCGTTCGAGCTACCGTTTGCTTATTTTCTACCTTGGTGTATGCATTTTTTTATTCAAGAGTGACACACTCTTTCATATAACCTACCCTTGTCCATGCCTTAGGAATTGTGGTAGAGAGTCTTCTAGTGCGCTTGGTGTTGACTATGCCAGTTGGAAGTCGAGATGACTTGTATTAAGTATGTAGAGACTATGACATAGTGTTGGGGTTTCACCACTCTTGTGGAGATTTCCAATGTTTATGAATACAACCATATGATGTAATCCTTGTCATGGATTGGTTTTATTGGTTGTAGGATATTGTGAATTGATTCCGGAGGCAGGTTATGTTCTTCGATGTGGATGGAGGTCCAGTGGTGTTCGTTGGTGAGAGAGACCTTCAGATGGGTCAGAGGCATGTTCCGTCCTTATCATCCATGATGCCTAATATGATTCTGAGTTATTTAGAGGTTCAGAATTTGTTATTTCCTAGACTCGTAGATGAGTACCCTGATGTCTTTCCAGAAGAAGTTGTAGCATTATCCCCTCGACGGGAGATTGAGTTTGGGATTGAGCTATAACTAGGAGAATCTTTTATCTCTCTGTCTCAATATATGATGGGCCCTTTAGAGTTTCCAGAGCTACTTATACATATTTATGGTCTGTTATAGTGCATTTTTGTTCATCTGAGTGCCTCATTATGGGGTGCACCAGTTTTTTTGTGAAGTTGGCTGACTGCAGTTTGCAGTTGTTTTTTTATTATCATCGCTCAAACAAATTGATATTGAAGAATCGCTATCCTCTTCCACATATTGATGATTTATTCAATCAAATGAAGGGTGAAATTTTGTTCTCAAAGATCGATTCATTATCAGGATATCATCGTATGTGTTTGAAGGATGAGGATATCTCGAATACTACTTTCTGTTGTCGTTAAGGGCATTATGAGTTCGTTGTAATGGTATTCGGTGTGACGAATGATCCAGCTGTGTTCATGGGATTGATGAACATGGTGTTCCATGAGTTCTTGGACAATTTTGTGGTGGTCTTCATTGATGAAAACCTAGTGTAATCCACTTCTAAGGAGGAACATGCAGAGCATCTACATGCTATTTTGGTAGTTATTTGTCAACATCAGCTATTTGGGAAGTTTTCAATGTGTTAGTTTTGGGCCCAAGAAGTGTGTTTATTGGGTCATGTTATGTCATATTAGTGAGTATCTATGGATCCATTGAAGAGAGATACAGCTTCCTCTTGGGTGGTCTCCAAGATATTGTCAGAGGTGCGATGTTTCATTGGTCTCACAGGCTACTACATTAGGTTTATAGAAAATTTCCCTCGAGTTTCGACTCCTTTGACAACATCGAATAAGAAGGATCAGGCATTCATATGGACTGATCTGTGTCATGTATCTTTAGATTATCTAAAACAGAAGTAATTAAGTGCTCTGGTTCTCTGTCTTCCAGTTGAGGAAGTTTTGTTTGATGTTATCTGTGATTCTTCGCATCAGGGGTTAGGTTTTGTTCTGGTTCAGTAGATATTATTTGTTTCATATGGGTCTCGGAAGTTGTATCCCCCGAAATGTAACTATTCCACACATGATCTTCAGTTGGTAGATGTGGTGTTTGATATGATGTAGTAAAGACATTACCTCATTAGTGAGCACTTTGTTGTTTTCACCAACCATAAGAGACGGAGGTATGTTATCTCCTATCATGACTTAAACATAAAAAATTGTCAGTGGATGGAGTTATTATAGGAATACTACTTCAAAATATCTTATACACCTGGAATGGGGAATTTTGTCGCTGATTTGCGGTGACTAAAGTCATGTAGTTATGTAGTACATGAATATGGTGATTCCTAGAGAGTAATGGAAGAACTATTAGCATTACATCATGATATGGGAGAAGTTCCTAGTAGAGGTTATCTTTTTCAGATGATGGTGTAGTTATCCTTGGCGCAGCATGTGGAAGATTTCCATTTGTGGGATCTAGAGGTGGAGGTCTTGAGAGATCGAGTTGTTTGTGGTGAGGCCCATGATGGTTGGTATGAGGATGAACAACACTGAGTGTAGTATCACGGAAATATTTCTGTTCCTTTTAAGATTTGTGATATGGTTCTTATATAGTTTCATAGTTCTCCATTAACAGTGCATCCTGGCATAACTAAGATGTACTGAGCCTTGAGGAGCTAGTTTTGGTGGCCTAGGGTGAAGCGTGTGGTTGTGGAGATTGTGTCTGGATGTTTGGTCTGCCTAAAGGTGAAGGCTGAACACCGTGTTTCAGGTGGTCTTCTCCGGCCCTTAGATGTTCCTCAATGGAAGTGCGAGGACATTTCAATGGACTTATTACTGGTTTACCCTAAGCTCAGGTAGAAATGATGCTATTTGGGTGGTAGTTGATCTTTTAACAAAATTAGCTCAATTCATTGAAATCAAGGAGTCAATATTAGTGCAAATTGTGTTGAGGTAGTATTTGGAGTAGGCGGTGAGACTTTATGGAGTTCCAAGGATGATCATTTATGATTGAGATCCCTGTTTTACCTATAGGGTTTAGAGAGATCTCAAACACGCTTATAGTTCTTAGTTATGCCTTAGCACTTCTTTTCATCCTCAGATGGATGGCTAGATAGGGCAGACCATCTAGACTCATGAAGACATGTTACACTCTTGTGTTCTAGATTTTGGATGTTCGGGGGTGAGGCACATACCGTTGGTGGAGTTCTTTTACAACAATAGTTTTCACTCCTCCATCAGTATGACATCGTTCGAAGCCCAGTATGACCAGACTTTCCATGCCCTATTGTGTGGGACAAGGGTCGGAGATTCTACAATTCTCAGATCAGAACTTTTGCAGAATAAAATAGAGACTATTTATGTGATTCGTGAGAGAATGATGACAGCACAAGATCATAAGAAATCATATTCTAATTAAAGGAGGAGATCCAAAGAGTTTGATGTTGGGGATCACGTGTTTCGGAAGGCGATGCCCCGTTGTGGGCAGTGAAGGATTGGTCGTGGGGGTAAGCTTTCTCCTTGGTTTCTTGGGCCTTTAGAGGTGTTAGCTTGTGTTGGAGTTGTGGAATATCGAGTAGCACTACACCCGCAGATGAGCCGGATACACAATGTTTTTCATGTATCACAACTCTATTGTTATCTTCATGATGACTCTCATGTCATCAATTGGTGAGAGATTGATGTTGATGATGGTGCGACATTTGAGGAGAGACCTGTGGAGATCTAAGACCATAAATAGAAGGTGTTGTACGGGATTTCTATCCCCTTCGTTCGTGACTTATGGTGACACGGTGGCATGGAGAAGAGTACCTAGGAACATGAGTCATAAATATGTGCTCAGTAGCTAGAGTTTTTTGGTGTTTAAATCCATTCATGTCTAAAAAAATTGAGATATATTCTATTTGAGGTTTTAGACATTTTGGGTTTAAGAGATGGCCTTCTTTGGTTGATTCTTTTGACATTATCTCTTTTGAGAGGAATCCTGATGGTGGTTGTTCAGACTTTTTTTCTTTTTTCCTTTTAGGTTCATTTTAAATTCTTAAAGATGAGAATGTTTTGAGAGGATTCTAATGTAATGGCCCGAAACTCTCTAGTTCATTCATTTTAAAAAATATAGTATGTGAGGTTTTCTAGGAGGTCAAGGTGACATATCCCCAACACTTTTCCAAATTTCTAGAATGCTGAGGTTCTAACAGCATCCTTTTTATTTTTCCATATTTTGTGTTCATGAATAGTGTTTCCATAGTGCTGAGCTTCCAACATTGACCTCATTCCTTTTCCAATGATTGTGTTCAAATAAAGTGTTTCCAGAATGATGAGGTTCCAATGGTGACCTCCTTCCTTTTCCAAATTTTGAGTTCATGAATAGTTTTTCCCAAACAGTGATGTTCTAGCAGTGACCTCTTTCCATTTCCCAATTTTGAGTTTATGAACAGTGTTTCCCAAATGATGAGGTTCTAATGGTGACCACTTTTCTTTGACGATTTTTGAGTTCATGAACAGTGTTTCAAAAAGGGAGGGGTTACAATACTGACCTCTTTCCTTTGTCAAATTTTGTGTTCATGAACAATGTTTCCAGAACTGTGAGGTTCAAATGGTGACCTCTTTCCTTTTCCAAATATTGAGTTCATGAACAACGTTTCCCGAATGGTGAGGTACCAACAGTTACCACACTGTTTTTCCAAATATTGATTCTGTGAACAATGATTCCAAAACTGTGAGGTTACAATTGTGTCCTCTTGACATTGCCAAATTTTGAGGTCATGAACAGTGTTTTCAAAATGGTAAGGTTCGAACGGTGACCTCTTCCCTTTGTCAAATTTTTAGTTCATGAATAGTAGTTGTAGAATGGTGAGTTTCCAACGGTGACCTCATTCCTTTTCCAAATTTCAAAATTGTGAATAGTGTTTCAAGTGTGCTATAATTTTACCCTATTAATGATTCCTTTGACATAAAATGCATTTAAAGCCTTGTTTTGGGGACTCTAAGGCCAATTCAAAGGTCATAACTCCTATATTGATTTCTCATATGGCTTGGGACACTTTTACTTGGTCATATGGCATGGTTTAATGTGATCCGCTATTAATGGAAAATCCAGGGTATCTTAATCCACTCTTCTATTAAATCTTCAAAAGGGATGAGAAATCTTCCTCCCAAATTCTTCCTTCTTATTGTCAGTTGTGAGACACTTTAAACTTTCATTCCTTCCCATAGGAGTTGTAAAGTCAAACATTCATCCTAGGATTGGTTCTACTCTATTTTTGTGAAACCAAGTAGTATCGATCCATCTTTGATATAGGTATGATCTATAATCATTTTTCTAGGTTCGTCAACTTCTATTTCTCATTTCCCTTTAATGGAATTATATCTCTGTTTTCCTAATGGGCTTTTTTTGGGTGTTGACCGGTGTAGTGGTGTCTCTAAATCCTCGGGTGGATACTGTTGTCATGGGGGGAGGAGACCTAAACTCGTTGTGTGGCATGTTCTCATATAAAGAACATCAAGAACCATTTAAGGTACGGTATTCATTGATTCTCATTTCTTTTATGTGCAACTGTATAGTTATCATGTTTTATCCCATTGGATCATAATATAAATGAAATAATAAATATTTCAATCGGATAAATAAATGGATATCGATTATTTGTTATTACATCTTGTTTTTCTAGATAGTATGATATCTATTCTTTCTTTTTTTTTCTTTTTTTTCATGCCGGAAATTGGTAAAGAACATAAAGCTGGAATTAATCAATAATTGATTGGATGAAGATAAAGAGTCATGTAAATGAATTTTGTTCTTCTTGTTGTAATTAGATGTTAATCAAATCTGAGTATTATGCATGTTTATTTATTTGTGATATCTTAATGGTTAGGTATCCTAAATCTGAAACCTATGAATAATAAATCAGTTAATCCAATATGGATTAAGAGAACTGGTTGTTTGATAAAATATAATGATTTTCCTGGATCTGAGTTACCCACTTTCTTGTTTAAGGTTCAAGATCCCAATTCATATGATGTTTTTTTTCTACTGCATGTGTTGTGATGTGAGCCTAGATAGTTGTTTTGATATTTTGGGGCATAGAGGTTTACTGGTTGTAGAAGCAGTTTACACCTAGAGTGGTGAGATGCATCAGTTTATGTGTCTGGGTTTTAGGGAGCACACCAAGGATGATTAAATGGGTTGGATGTGAATGTTTGGATGTCTGCTGATTCTTATTGGATGTTTATCTACTTTAATTTTCCCACTAATCACGGTAGTTGGTTTAACATACCCTTCTTACAAAATGGGTGAAGATAGGTGGGGTATGAAATCTGCATTCTGTGTTTAGCTTCACAAGGGGGGATGGGTCTATACTCTTGCTATAGGCGGAAAAGACTTGACGGGTAGTTCATCAACTCACCAGGTTGAGCCCCTTAGTGTTTAGTAGCATAGAATGTTTTTTTAGAATACCTCGGATTATGGGAAAGTAATGTTGTAAACAAATAATTGAATTAACTATGTTAACCCATGGGGTTCGAGCTAGTTGGGACGCAATGCTAAGGTTACAACTTAAAGGGACAATGGACTTTGGGAGTGATGCAAATGAAATACAATGTGAAAATTAAAAATTGTAAATTAGTGTTTAAATAATTAATTAACGTAAAGTGAAACTAATTAAAAGGGTATTAAGTAATGTAACAAAGCTCTTAAAATAGTTGTGTACTTATAGGATACCAAGTTCTAGAAGTGGCTGTAGGTAGTCAGTGAGACGTTAGCTGTAGCTGAGTCTATGACTAAGTTATTCCCATAATGTGGATGGGATATATATTAAATTATGTACTTTTTTGCCTCCATACGCTACTCCACCCCTTCAGTTAGAGAAATTAACACCTTAGTGATTTTAACAACTAGGTGGTGTTTTCCCCAACATTCATGTGAGAGGATGGATGGCTGACTACCCCTTTTGGCCCCACTCTCTTATCTTGGTAGTTACTTGTGCAGGTAGGCACAACAGTCAGTTTTCCCCATATATGTGTTTAGAGGGATGTAATGGATTTTGTTTATTCACACGCATATATTCTGGATATAGTATCCTATAGCATACTATAGGTGTAATGTGTATAGTTTGTGACAGCATGAGGATTATTACTCGGTGTATGGGTTGTAATGTCTTCAAGTATAATTTCTGATTTATGATACATGTACTGTGAGCTGTGGTGGCTCCTAGAAACTACCTGGTTACTTTCTTGTGTGGACGTGGGGGTTTTGTTGCCTAATTGTGTTGCTCCCCCCAGGTGTCTACAGGCAAGTCTATTTGGAGAGACATTCTTAGGACGTGCGATGATGGGGAAAAGCAACAAACTAGTGGAGAAGTAATAGCGAGGTGCCCTTGATATTTATTATTTTATTATATAATCTTGTATGAATTTCATGGTGAGAGTAGCCATGGTGAGGCTAGGAACATTGTATACCAGTTTATGTGATGAGTTAGTCTCACTTGTTGTTCAATGTGCATTATCATGCTTTCTTTTCTTTTGCACAAGAGGCTTTGGGGATGATCCTACAATGTAAACTTTTATACTCACCCTATGTATATATAAGATGAATTCCTTGTCACATAGAGTATTTTGGAGATCATGCTGGTTTCTACTATCTTGGGGTTGCATGAGCTACTCAGGCTTGTGGTTGCTGCTGTTTTTACTTACTTTTTGGTATTTGTCATTTTCCCCTCTCTATTGTAGTAGTTTGCATGACATTACTTATTTGTACATAGAATTTATTATATATCATTGCTTGATTTGGATTTTTCTGGTGTCTATCTTATCTATCTCTTATACATGTGATCTCCTAGAGGGTAATGCCATCCATTTGTTTTTTTACTATACCCTTAGTGTTAGTCGCCAACTCAGGGCCTACTGGAGGTGGGACTCAGGGTGTCATTATCTTCCTTCTCACAATGTTGGCCCAAGAGGGGAACACTTTGTGTGGAGGGTATCGTGACAAAGACCATTTCTATACTAGATAAATTCATGGGAAAAAACCCTCCAACATTCAGTGGATCATATGACCCTATAATAGCTGAATGAGTGATAAAAGACTTACCGAATATATTTAATGTCATGTTTTTTGCAGCGTCAAAATGTAACTCTTGTTATTATCCATTTTAAGTTGAATTTAATAATTAGTAGTAATTGGTTAATAATACAAGAGAAAAATAAGACATTGATTCCCTATAATGGGATGGACATAATTTTATTTTTGTTGAGAAATATTTTTTAAAGGTTGTTCCACATAATAATGAAAAAATAATTAATATTGAGTCTAAATGAGGAGTATTCAATGGATTTGAATATGTAAAATATCACCTGATAGGAATTGTACATGCAAAATTTTGTCCAGGATCCACCTAATATAATTAATCAGTTTTACTCATTACTGAATCCATGATTTCCAAGGGAATTAGATTATTATGAATATAAAATTCATGAGATTTTTTTTTGATTTGATGAAAATGTATAAATGGAGTATACTGATGATCAAGTATTCCATAATAATTATAATAATGATGCTCATGTGGCATGTAATGGGAAATAATTCATCAAACATATATTGTAAAATTAAGTTTCCAATTCATGATAGGTGTGGGGAAAAATAGCGTGGTTATTTTATTATGAAATATTGGAAGAGATTATGATGTGGTGTGTTTGGTCATATATCATTTTCCTATAAAGAAAATAGTCTAAAAAATACCTTAATGGGTGTAGTAGATAGCTAGGTAATAGTGATATGTTTTAATTTTAATGATTTTGGGAATTAGGAAAATGTGTGTCCAAATTTATTTACATGGGGTGGAAATCAGAAAGATAAAAATAAAAAGAGAGGAAAAATCATTTGGAACTACTATTGTTGATGTTGGGATATCTAATAATGTGGTTTAAAGTATATTACTTATTAATTCGAAGTATATTGATACCCTTTTGGTTATTTTTATTCATAATATATTTTAATATTCCTTAATTCATGGGGAACAAAAAATTCACAAAATTAGTTTTTATAAACCCTAAGAGAAAATAAATTAAAATAAAATTATAAAGTATGAATTTCAGTGGAATGAAAATTATTTCATTAAGAATATTGTTTTTAATGATTGAATAATTATTAAACTAGTAAAACTATTGTTGTTGAGTTCATGATTATGGATGGATCCCCACCCCCCTTCTGTAGGTGGGAGGGGGAGGAGGTTCTCCCACGACCATCGACTCCATGGTCGGATTTTCTACCTTTATCTAACACTAGCTTTGTTTTTGACTTTTCGTCAATTTCATTGAGTCCAAAGGGTCCAAATTTTTATCTTGGGGACCCTCAACATATGATCTCATTATCAAATATCTCATAAAGCTTCAAGTCTCCAAAATTTGACCTTGGTGGCTCGCTTCAATCACCGAAGACCTTCAGTTAATGATTTCGACATATTTGTGTTTAGTAATTGGGACCTACAGGATCACGATATGGTGGGTTTGATTGATAAGTGTCATCGAATGATACAATTTTCCTTGGAGGAAGACATAATTGGTGCTTGGTTTATAGCTCCTCGATGCTACATTGGATACAAGTTCTTTCTTTTCCAATGATCATTTAATATTTTCTTGAACCAGGACTCACCCTCTATCACGACATGGGTATGATTTCCCCACCTTTCTTTGCCTCTTCAGAATCCAACTAGTATCCTTATGTTAGGGAATCTGGTGGGGTAGTTTCTATGCTCTGATGACTGCACTTCGTCAGAAAGTCACCCTGTTAACCCGTGACTCTTCGTTGAGGTCGACACTTCGAAGACGCTAGTTGAATGGATTTTGATTATGGTTGGTGTGGAGTTTCGCTGGAAGCAAGCAGTGGTCTTTGAATCTAGGGTTGATTACTATCTAGGGTTTCATCGTTTGGGTCACCGGGTTGATCAATTTCCTAGTGGAAGCATTTTAGTGCCAATGAAAAGAAATGGTAAAGCAAATAGTCTGGGACAAAAGATTGTTAATTTTTCAAAGACTAGATAGGGCTTGGATGGCTCAGTCTTGAGAAACCCATCTGTTGTCATTGTGTTTGAGAGACTGGAGCAGGACCTCCGGGTTGGTGTGAGTCATTTGGATTCTACTATTCCTGGAGGTGGCACTGGGTAGGATACTTTAGTGGTACATCCCAAAGGAGGGTGTGCTTCTAATGCTTGACATGGAGATAATGGACTCATGTGGTGTGTTGTCGGTGTGGGGTATAACTCTGCTGGTCTGATGGAGGGTAGGATGATTTTGAATTCATATGGTTGTGGTAAAATCATTGATTCCACTCCATTTTTGAATATTACGAGGTATAAGATGCATCTGCAACCTACTGATTTAGGGAGTACAATTGATTCTTGTAATTTATTCCAAGAATTGGAGCCTGAAGAGGTATATCAAGTAGAGGTGGGTGCTTCAATGAAAGAAGTTAACACTATGCAGCTTGTTTTAGTTGATGCAGTGAAGATGGTGGATGCTAGCCAAAAGATTTAAGGGAATCCTGAAGAGTTATATCAAGTGGAGGTGGGTGATTCAATGAAAGAAGGTAACACTTTGCTTCTTGTTTCAGTTGATGCAGTGAAGGATGTGGATGCTAGTGAATAGATTCAAGGGAAACCACAATGTTTGGCTTTGATTGACTGTTACATGTGTTATGAACAGGCCCGGGGCTGGATGATGGTTTCTTTGTTTCCCTGGTAATCGGTAAATGGGGGGACGTCTCAGAAAGTTACAAGGAAAACCGTAGTTTGATGGTTAGGCCATCTTATTGTGAGGTTCTGAAGGACAGTAAGAGGATGTCTAGGAAGGAGGTTCCCACCACAATAAGCAGAAGTGTCACGACCAATCCTCGGGGCCCGTGTCGTGACTACCCCAATCTCGCCTTCCATAGTCCAGTGGCTAGCGACTTGCACCAAAGGCATAAATCCCTAAGCTGGGAAGGAATTGCCTTTAATAATGTAAACAAACACAATAGATTACACAACTGAAGTATGAACTAAGAAATAATGTATACAAAATTAAGTGATGAAAGGAAAAGGGTTCAAAAATACAATCCCAATAGTAAGAAAAGTACAATTGAAATACTAGTACAACTGAAAAAGCTAGTACAACTGTAGTAAAGTAAAACAACATCTACTGAGTCATCCTCTGAGAAACCCACCTGAATGGTGGGTACAGATGGCCTCCTCTGCACCTATGGTCCGTCTATCTTCTCTGTGTATGTCTCGCCATGTGTTCCACCTCTAGGTACTATCCAGCTCTACAAGTCTCTACCTCAATCAGTGTTATCCCTCATCTACATCCAACACAGCGTAGTGCGGTCATAGCCCATACAAGGGTGAGTATACGATACTTTGTGGGGACCCTGAGACCCCAATGGTCTCCCAGAATCCACTAAGGATAAAACATTATTAAAAGATACAACCATGAAGTACCAATGATCCCTACTTAGGTATATGCCCAAACATATACCTAAGTTGTCAATCTCAGTTTGGCTCTAAATCTCGAGCCCAAGCACAAACAAGTACATATAGGAAAGAAGTCAATCACATGGATGATAATGATTGAAAGTCAAGACTCAGCTCACACAGGTATACATCTTTCATATAGTTATAGAAATGATCATATGTAGTCACTGATTCATCTAATATGTCGGAACAACACAGGATAAAAGACTGGCTAAGCTGTCGGACCCACACAATATACAAAACCAGCTACTCTATGAGACCCACATAGGATACAAGTACAGAGCTCCATACTGTCGGAACCACATAGGATATAAGAATATTAGTCATCACCATCGAACCCACAGAGGATCCTTGTAGGGTTGTTGTCATTGTTGAACCCATGGAGGATTCCATTATATTAATCGTCGCTGTCAAACCCACGGAGGATTCCAGTACAGTAGTCCACGCAGTTGCAGCCTGCTCTAGGGTTCCCGCACACAGCACGCTCGATTCCGAGAGGGTCCACACCTCAAGAAAATGATTCAATACATCAACTATCACGATTTCTGATGTTTATGGATCCCAAATTTCTATCTCATCAAAAGACGGTGCCCCAATCGGACACCCGGTCTGAGAGTTATTTGCTTCTCTCTTCCCGGGTCCCGGTTGGAATTATGCTCATTCTAAACCTGGTTGTTTTCCAAAGTTGTCTAAAACTCACTTAGAGTATCTCAAAAGGAAATCCCCGTCGTAAGGGCCCTAATACCATAGATGGCGCGTCGATCGGATGCATGGTCAAGAGGTTATTCGCATTTATGAAAAACCGGCCCGACCAGTCAAGCCCAGTGGGCTGGTGGGTCGGTGTGTCCTGTCTCGGCAGGAACGACCCGAAAAAGGTGTGGCTCGGACTAGAGGGGCATGGCTCGACCCGTCAGGGGAGGGACCAGCCCAACGAGGTGCGGCCCGGTCAGCTGGACGAGCGGATCGGGGGGTGTGGCCCCCAGTTTTCCGAAATGGTAGTGACGAGCGGCGCCGCCCTCTTGTCTGGTCGGCCGAAGTCGGCTGGTCTTCTATGGTGTGATCGGAACGCAAGTTCAGGAAATTGTTCTCCAATGAGGCACCTTCATGTGTCGCAGCCTTCATCAACCTGGTCGGCCGCATGCCAGCTGGTTCGCCTGCCGAATCGGCCCTCAGAAGCGGGCCACGATTCTCCGTAGGGCTGTGCTGAAATGTGCCGCGGTTCTCCTAGCTCGGCCAGCTTTAGTCGGCCGGGTTTTCTTCAGCCAAGTAGCCTAGGGATGCGGACCACAGTTCTTCTCTACATGTCCGAAATATGACCTCCACTCCCTCTGGTCATTGCCACCTCTTCCATCTCTGCCTCCATCATGAATAAGAACAAGGAACATCGGAGGGTCGTCAGGCTGTGTTAGTTCATCCGGCACCCTCCGTGTAAGATAAAAATCAATGGCCATAGATGATTACTTGAATTAAAAAATAATGAATTTATAGTTTATTCAATTTAAATTATACAAACCCCTTACCTTGACTTCGATGATCTCTTGTTCGTGTCATGGGAAGAGGATTTGAATATGACGTCGATTCATTGACGTCGGGACGCATCTGAGGAGGAAGCTTAGTTGAAGTTCCTCACGAGCGGAGTGTTCTTAATTTACATGGAGGAAGAATAATGAAGAAGACTATGGTCACATGCCTTGAGTTTTTTGTTGGAGAGGGTAAATGTTTTTCGCGGGACGAAGTCCCTCTCCTAATTCTCCAAATGTTCCACCACCAAATATTAGCCAAGGCCAATATTATAATAAGACATCCAAATTTTAATATAATTTCCATGTCATTCAAATTGATTAGAATTAATTCAAAGATTAATTAAATGTAATAATTAATTAATCCTAGGTGTTGGAAATAATTAAGAGAGGGTGTAGAGTTTAAAATTCAAAATAGAGGGGTGGAGAGTTTTAAGAGTTAATGAGGGGGTTTCAAGGGGTTGAAGGGGTATTTGATGGGTTTGGGGATTTTGTGGTCCCCAGCACACATTATCCTCTCATGGGAGGTTATGTGAGTGTGGGCCCCACCTCTAACTCCCCCTTGAATGAAAATAACCACTACTTAATAAATTAAATAAAATTGTGTACAATCACAACAATTTTATTTTAATTTGTTACAAATCCTCAAAATATAACATCTACTCTCGACCAAATGCAACTACAGAAAAGCTTCCCTTAAGTGAATACTAGTGCGGTGAGTTCATCGGTATCCTCAGAATTTAATTCCGAGCACTGGCACAAAATATAGAAAAACCCGCACATACATTTACTGAACGTACCCAAACAAAACTTCTATAATTGATTTTGGTCACACCGAGCCTCAGAATCAGGTGCTGTCAGAAACTGCAGACTCATAAAATTACAAAGAATTTAAGAAAAAAAAATCCCCTGAATTTTATAGGTCTTTACATTACCCCCACATCAAGTATTTATATCCCTATAAAGCTATAATAGACACTATTGAAACAAATTTGGGTACTGAGCACACATCTAAGAATCTCTTTCCATTGTGCTCTCCTGGAGGTTCCCGTGTTGCCACTGAAAACACATAAGAGGAATCAAACATCCACATAGGTCCGACTCCTGTAGATACTCGATCTCTACCAGGACCTCCGTGAATGTCACCCCGTCATTGATGTCCAAGTCCCCATGCTCAGTAATGTGGGTCGGCTCGTGCACGTATCACCTCATCTAAGATATGTGGAAGTCGTTGTGTACCCGATGCATCTGAGGTGGAAAGGCTAGCTAGTAATCCACCTTGCATAATCTTCTGAGGACTATGAAAGGTCTGATGAATCGTGGAGACAACTTTCTACCTCGGCCAAATCTTTGTAGACCTCATCGAGTTGAGACCCGTAAGAAGATGTGGCCACCATCCCCGAACTCCAGTGGTCTCCATCTTCTATTAGCATAGGACTTCTGCCTACTCTGTGCAGTCTTCATCCACTCCTGGATGATCTGCACCATCTATGTTGTAGCCAGCACCATCTTTGGTCCTACTAGTACTGACTCCCCTTGGTCAGTCCAACACAGAGGTGATCTGCAAGGTCAGCTGTAGAGTGCCACGTAAGGAATCATCCCGATGGTGGAGTGGTAGATGTTATTGTACGCAAATTACAACAAGGGTATCTGATCCACCTAACTACGACCAAAGTTGATGACACATGCACGAAGCATGTCCTCGAGAGTCTAAATGGTCCTCTCGGTCTGATTCGTCTGAGGATGTAAAGTGGTGCTCAAGCGATGTTGTGTCCCAAAAGCCTCCTATAACCCCTTCCAATACCAGGAGGTGAAACATGAATCTGAATCAGATATGATAGTTGATGGCACACCATGAAGCTGTAAGATATCCTGAACGTAGAGACATCCCAATATCTCCTCTAATCCCTGCTCTATGATCAGTAGGAAGTGAGCCGACTTAGTGAGTCGGTCGATAATCACCCAGATAGAGTCGTATCCTCTGGAAGTACGTGGTAGCCCTATCACGAAATCCATGGATATCCCATCCCAATTCCTCTCTGGGACCTATAAGGGCCGTAAGAAGCTTGCCGGTAACTGCTGCTCTGCCTTCACTTGCTGATAAGTGAGGCATCATTAAACGAACTCTGCTACAGCCTTCTTCATACTCGTCTAGTAGTTCTGTTGAATGAGGTCCTGATACATATTTTCCTCTCATGGATGTACCACTAGAGGGGATGTTTGAAACTCCCTCAGCACTTCCTCCTATAATGAAACTAGTACAATGGTATGTCCCTTGAAGAGGATGACGTGATCCCCTCATTAAGAAAATCCATCAAGCACCTGACCTGTGGATATCTGAGCACGTCGCACCTCACAATCAACATCCCCATGCTTTACCTCTCTGACTCACTGAAGAAGAGGAGGAGTGACTGTGAGAGAGTAAAGAAAGGTTTCTCCATCTCTATCCATAAAGGATATCTGTAATACGGCCAGATACTCTATTGCCTCTCCTAGCATCTGAATGCCTGATCTCATACTGAGAGCATCTGGTACAACGTTCCCCTTCCCAGAAGTATATACTCTCTCGAAGTCATAGTCCTGAAGGAATTCAAAGCAACGTCATTGTCTCAGGTTCATGTCCTTATATGAGAATATTTCCCTGAGACTCTGGTGGTTCGAGTAGACTGTAAAGTGCTCAACCATCAGATAGTGCCACCACATCTTTAAGGCGAAGACCAGTGCTACTAACTCCAGGTCATGGGTAGCGTAGTTCTGCTCATGCTACCTCAACTTCCATGAACTTTATGCAATTACCGCTCACTCTTGAATCATTACACACTCGTGTTTGGTCCCTGACGCATCGCAGTAAACCACATACCCTACGCCCTCCTACAGTAGCCTCAATATGGGTGCAATTGTCAACCTCTTTCTCAGCTCTTAAAAGCTCTACTGGCATCTATCTGACCACATGAATGGTTTACCCTTCTTCTTCAAAGCTTAAAGTGGTTTTAAAACTCAGGAGAACTCTCACACAAATCTCTGATAGTAACCATCCAAACCTAGGAAACTCCAATCCTCCGTCACAATTAGGGGTGGCTCCCAAGCAAGAACTGCCTCGATCTTCACTGTATCCACTTCTACCCTAACCTCTGAGATGACGTGTCCCATGAAGTGAACTGCTCGAATCCAGAACTGGCACTTTGATAGCATACCATATAGTTGGTGCTCTCACAGTTTGTCTAGTACTACCCACAAATGGTAGGTGTGCTCCCCCTCAGTAGTCGAGTAAATCAGTATGTTGTCGATGAAGACTACGAAAAATAAATCAATGTAAGGTTGGAAGATCATGTTCATGAGACTCATGAACACTGCTAGAGCATTGGTTATGCCATAGGGCATAACAAAGAACTCGTAGTGTCCATACCGAAACCTGAAGGCCGTCATCTGGACATCCTCGTCTCGATCTCTGTACTGGTGATAGTCGAATATGAGGTCTATCTTTGAGAACCATTGTGATCCCCTGGGCTGATCAATGGGTTTATCAATCCTCATAAGTGGGTACTTGTTCTTCATGGTCACCTGATTCAAGTGACGATAGTCAACAAAACATTGTAATATCCCATCTTCCTTCTTGGAGAAAATAATCGGAGATGCCCAGAGTGAAACACTGGGTCGGATAAATCTATTCCCCTACAAGTCCTCTAGATTTAGCCTCAACTCATGAAGCTCGACGGGGGCCATCAGATATGCTGGTGTTGATATATGTGATGTCACGGGGTGCAGGTCTATGTAGAAGTCTATCTCTCCAAGAAGAGGTAGTCCTGGAACTTCTTCAAAAAAACATCCACATACTAATCAACCACAATAGTAAAACTCAAACTCTGCACATCAACTACTCTGGGGATGAGACTTGCCAACTGATGTGTGATAGGCTGCCCTCTCCTCTGTGTAAGTCTATCATGTGCTACAAAGGCTCCCTTCTCACTGGTGAATGTGAACCTAGTCCCATCCATGCCGACACACCACACCTTGTGCCTAATACAGTCAATATGAGAATGAATTGTAGATAACTAGTACATACCCAAGATGACGTCATATGGCCTCAACGCCGCTACTAGAAGATCACAGCTAAAACTCTTGCATCCTAGAGTAAGCTCACACTACTATAATTAGTGAACAATATACTATTATTCTCTTGTAGTAGACACAGATAGTACCTCGAATCATCTCAGGTGTTCCATGGTCGTAGGACTAAACTTATTGGAGATATGCCTGTCTCTCTCTTCCAGCTCCATGTGGTTGGGGTGGACCTCCTTGTGGTGGTGGAGATAGAGCCTTGAATCATTGTCCACCACCCACTGCTCTGCCAGCTCCTCTGCCACATCTTCCTGATCTCTACAGTCCACCACGGTTGAACCTCTACCTCTTCCTGGGAGGTCCCTCTACTGTCTTCTGCTCATCAGCATGGAGGGTTGGGCAGTCACGAGCCATGTGGCCCTGCCCGCCGCATCCATAACACTGCCTGCTCCTCATAAGACTGGTTCTCTTTTATGTTCCCCACACAACTGAACAAGTATCCTAAGGTCACCCTCCTGATGGCCTGGTCCACTTGGACCTCTGCGTCTACTATCTAATGCCTGCTGCAGAAGACTCTGCTACGTGTTTCCCAATGGTAGGTCTCGCTGTTGTTGACTGCTCGGCAAGAAAACTCTCCACTAGAAGGGCTCGTTCCAGCACCCCCGCCTATGTCGGGATTCTGAGGGGAATCGTCGAAGCCCCGATCTCATTCTTGAGTCCCTGCTCGAAGGTCTAGGCCTTAAATAATGGGTCATGTATCATATACATGGAGTACCGTGAGAGGTCAGTGAACCTCGCTATATATAGAGCTATTGTCATGATGCTCTACTGCAGATGAAGTAACTCATGAATCGTTACTATACAAATGGTGGCTGGAACAAATTCTAAGCGGAAGAGACTCTCGAAGTCCGCCTAGAGTAAAGATTCCTCATCATTCACCTGGAGCATTAGGCTCCACCATCTACCTTCCACTGCATGTAGGAGGGTCGTGGAAAAGATCACCATGAGGTCGGCTGGTGTCCCTACCAATATGAAAACTCTAACGACAGCCTCCAGCCAATCCTCATCTACCAGTGGGTCCGTCTCTCTAAAGAACCCGGGTGGCCTCTTTCACTGGAACTCGTGTAACGCACTTATGAGGCGTGCACTCTCTACTACTGGAGCTGGTGGTATTGGTGTCCTATCATGTAGAGGTTCTGCTGGTACCTCTGCTATAATGGGTCCCTGCATCGAGGCCTCGTTGCTCTGTGGGCTGTCATCTCATACGTAAATCAGAACCCAAGCCTACTGCCTTCATGGGGCTATCTTGAAAAGAAGCAGGTGCGCCACTGTCAAAACATTATACCTAGTGAGACAACTCAAATTAATCACAAAGAAAACTTTTGAAACACACATGTAATCTGTGTTATCGTGCAATATGTCGAAAATCAGAGGTCTGGGTCCTTGTGTATGGATATGTCATTGTCCGCACCAACACTGGACTCCCTGGACTGAAAACCACACTCAATACTCTAAAAAATATTGCTTCAAAGAAAAGAATGATCAAAGTCCTGAGTTCTATGGTAGAACTGACTCCTCTGATACCAATTTTTCACGAACCATCCATAGAGCCCGTTCCATGACTACCCCAATCCCTCCTTGCATAGGCCAGGGGCTGGCGACTAGCACCAAAGGCCTAAATTCATATGTTGTGAAGGAATTTCCTTTAATAAAGTAAACATACACAATAGAGTACACAACTAAAGTAAGCACAATGTATTTCTATACAAAAAAGTAAGTGAGAAAAGGAAAAGGGGTTGTAAATACAAGCCCAACATTAAGTACAGTGCAACAGAAAAACTTTTATAACTAAAAATCTAGTACAACTATTGAAAAGTAAAATTGTAACTATTGAGTCGTCCTCCGGGAACCCCACCTAAAGGGTGGGTACAAATGGCCTCCTCTGCACCTCTGGTCCATTCGTCTGCTCCGTGTATGTCTCGCCATGTGGTCCACCCCCGAGGTATCGTCCAACTCTACAAGTCTCTACCTCGATCAGTGATGTCCATTATCTGCATCCAACACAATGTAGTGCGGTCATTGACCATGCATGGGTGAGTATACGATACTCATTAGGGACTCCAAGAACCCAATGGTCTCCAGAAATCCACGAACGATAAACCACATAAGAATGATACCACCACAAAGTATCAATGAACCCTACTTCGGTATATTCCCATACATATACCTATGTTATCAATCTCAGTTCAGCTCCAACTTTCAAGCCCAACCACAACCCATTCTGCACAGGAAAGAAGTCAATGACATCATTGATAATGATTGAATTTCAAGACTCAGCTCACATAGGTATAAATCATTCATATAGAGATAGAGATGATTAGATGTAGTCACTGATTCATCTAATCTATCAGACCCACACATGATACAAGACCAGCTCAGCTGTCGGACCCACACAGGATATAAGACCAGCTACTCTATCAGACCCAAACAGGATACACGAACAAAGGTCAATACTGCCGGACCCACAAAGGATACAATAATAGTAGTCATCGTCGTTGAACCGGTAGATGATCCCAATATGGTAGTCGTCACTGTCAAACCCACAGAGGATTCTAGTACCACTGTCATCACTGTCGAACCCAGAGAGGATTCCAGTACAGTAGTTGACACAGTTGCAGCCAGCTCTTGGGTTCCCATACACAGCTCGATTGATTTCGGGAGGATCTGCTCCTCGAGCAAAGGGGTCAATACATCAACTATAAATTAGTCCAGAGTTGATGTATCCCAAAGATCAGTATCATCAAAAGGAACCCAACATAATAGACGACGCATCAATCGGCCGCTCGGTCTGAGAGTTATTGGCTTTTCTGTTTCAGGGGCCTGGTTGGAATTACGCTCCTTCCAAACCCGGTCGTTTTCCAAAATTGTCCAAAACTCACTTAGAGTATCCCAAAAGTACCGTATTCTCATAAGGTCCCCAATGCTAAAGACAGTGCGTCGATCGGACACACTTTCAAGAGTTTATTTGCATTTAAGTGAAACGAGCCCGGCTCCTCAAGCCCGGTGGGCTGGTGGGTCGACCCGTCCTGGTTCAGCAGGTTCGACCTGAATAACGGGTCAGCCCATCTCGGTGGGTCATAGCCCGGCCTGGCTGGGAATGGCCCAGCCCCGCCGCTCGGCCAGCCGACTGAGCGATTCGGGGGGCACGACCCCTGGTTTTCCGAAACGGTGGCGCCACGCGGTGCCACCGTCCTTTCCTGCCAGCCAAAGTCAGCTGGTCTTCTCCAGCATGAGCGGACAACACAGGCAGGCCCCTATTCTCCCATGCAGCACCATCAGGTTCCGCAACCATCATCAACCCAGCCGGCCACCTTCTGGCCAGTTCTCCCGCCGAAGCGGCCCGCAGAAGCGGGCCGCGATTCTCAGCAGCGCAGCGCCCAGATTCACCGCAGCTCTCCCAGCCCAGCCGGCTTTTGCAAGTGGGTTCTTCATCGGCTGAGTGGCCCGCGGATGTGGGTTGCTGTTCTTCTCTATGCGGCCGAAACACGGCCACTGCTCCCTCCGGTCATCATAGCCTCTTCCATCTCTACCTCCATCACGAATAATAACAAGGATCATCAGAGGGTCATGGGGTCGTGTTTGTTTGGCACGCGCCATCCACGTAAGGTGGTAACAAATGTCCATAGATGATTAATTTCATTAAACAAGAACCAAGGTATAATTTATTCAATTTAAATTATACAAAACCAATACCTTGATTCTAATGTTCGCTTGTCCATGTCACAGGAAGAGGATTCAAAGATGAAGTAGATTCATTGACGTCAGGATGTGTCCATGGAAGAAGTGTATTCGACGTTTCTCATAGGTGGAGTATTCTTATTTGACATGGAGGAAGAAGAATAAAGAATACAATGGTCACGGGCCTTGATTTCTTCATTGGAGAGGGTAAATGGTCTTCGTGGTAAGAAGGCCCTCTCCTAATTCTCCAAAAGTTCCACCACTAAAATATTTTCCACGGACAATATTATAATAAGACTTCCCAGTTGTAACATAATTTTCATGCAATTAAAATCAATTCGAATGAATTTAATGATTAATTAAATGTGGCATTTAATTAATCCTATGTGTTGGCATTAAATAAGGGAAAGTGAAGAGTTTAAAATTCAAAAGAGAGGAGGGGGAGAGTTTTAAGAGTTAAAGAGGGGGTTTCAAGGGGTTAAAGTGGTAGTTGATGGGTTAGGGGCTCGTGTGTTCCCCACCACACATTATCCTCTCATGGAAGGTTATGTGGGTGTGGGACCCACCTCTAACTCCCCCTTCAAGGAAATAACCAGCACTTAATAAATTAAATAAAATTGTGTACACTCACAAAAAAAATTTAATTTGTTACGAAATCCCCAAAATATAACTTCTACTTTTGACCAAAAGCTACTGCAGTATAGGTCCCCTTAAGAGAATATTGGTGCTACGAGTTCATCAGTGTCCTTAGATTTCAATTCCATGCACCAGTTCAAAAGATAGAAAAACTCACTTGTACGTTTACTGAATGTACCCAAACAAAACATCAGAAATCGATTCTGGGCACACCGGGGCTCAGAATCAGGCACTGTTAGAAATTGCAGACTCGTAAAAGTCCAAAGAATTTAAGAAAAGACATTCCTTGAAAATTCTGAGTCTTTAAAATAAAGACAAGGAAAGACTACTTTGATTTGAGGAAGCCTCTATCCACTAGGTCCTCTTTCAAAAAATCTCTAAATTATTTTATCTATTTGGAGAAATTGAACCTTAGAAGGAAGTATTCCAAGATCATAAAACATTATGATGGCTCAGAATGGGAGTCGGCCACTGCAGAATGAGGCTCTCATGGGGGTTGTGATGGTTATGATGTTTATGATCTATAATCGGTTTTCTGACTTGCGGTACATGCTTGTTGTACTTTTATTTTTATTGTATAAATATTTAGGGGCCTACCTTCGACTGACATTCCTAGTAGTAAAACTATTATTGTTGAATAATTTCCAAGTTATTAAAATTTCACATTGATTTGAATTTATTTTGGTTCAACCATTTATTACTTATGGTTTGTTGAAGACATTTCTTGATTTTCTATCCCACTGAATATTTTATGAAAAAAAGGATATAGATTCATCAGGATAAATTATTTTGATGATTGTTTTTATTAAATAAAAATAATATTGTTGAGCTCTCTATTTTTTCACTATCCTCTAGAAATGGAAATTTTTTCAACAACAATGATGATTCTTTGAAATTAATCATATTATTTTCTAATGCCAATTGATTAGTTAAATTATAACTCTTTACATCAATTGAAACCTCATGATATAAATTAACCTACATGATTTATTGAATTATCTATTGTGGGTTTTCCTATAATAATTTTTGACACATCATTTATATGGAGTATAGTGTGAAATATATAATAATCATAAATATTTTATGTATATATTCACTATTATAGATTTTAACATGGGGAAGATAAGATGCGTAGAACTAGTCAAATTTTATGGCTTCATGATTCATTACCATCATGGAAAATGAAACAAAGAAGATAATGATTTGATTTAAAAAAATGGCTACATTGACCTTATTAAGTTTGTAACATGACACTTTTCTTTATGATTGGAAGAATTTTGGCATATAAATTGTTTATTTAGAATCATCCTCTAATTTATTCATGATTCACTACAATCAACTTTGTCATAAATAATTGAGTATTCTCCTAAGATATCTGTGGAATTGAATATGTGTCTATTGATATAACTATCTTCGTCTCCCTAGTATGTTAGAATTTATTTTTCAGTCATTTGGCATGATGAATGCTTTTATTTATAATTTTCAACATACATGGATTTGTTTAACCTATAATGGGATTTATCATTCAAGGATGTGGTCCATAAGGATTCAAAATATAATTCCCTAAATGAAGATCGAAGCCTTCATGATGCCAGATCATGGGGTATCTCATTCTTAAAAGTGATTCAAGGATCAACTCTCTTAAATAATTATTCATATAATCTACCCATTAAAAGGGAATATTATGGGGGTTTCTTGGTGACTAATGATCCGTAAGAACTCCATAATATGTAGAACTATATGAATTTTCCATTCTGGGAAGGTTTATATACAAAAAATGGGAAATACCATGATCTTTTTCTGATCATAAACAATGAATCTCTTAGATCATGGGTTTTTCGAACTGGAAACTAATCCTGATCAAGTAAGGATATTTTCACATCATCCTTAGAAGTAAATAATACATAGGTTCAACGTGAATATTTGTAAATCTACAGTTGATTCCCGGATTACTAATTATTTCAGATTGGGATATCAATTCAAACCCATTTTCTCAAAGGAACTCCTCATCTAAGACCTCGATCAAACTCCATGGGTTGATTTTTCTATACTAGCACCCAAAAATTCTGAATGGAATCAAAACCTGTATTGGAATGCCTCTAAAATTGTATCGTAGAAAACTAAATGTTGAGATGGGCTTGTATTCTAGGATCTAATTTGAATCCAACATTAATTATAATCTTTTAGAATCCATTTGTTTAAGTTCGACTTATTTCCAAATTAAGGTTATGGTTGATTATTAATACAAAGCCCCATTTTTTGAAGCTAGTAAAATTGTAGTTCCTTCCTTTTCTAATTTCAAGGTTATTCAAAAGAAAAGGAAACCATCTTCTGATTCAAATTATTTGAAATAAGTGTCTAAAATGAAGAAAAAAAAGGCTACGTTCATTCAAAAGGGGAACCTCAAATAATATAGTGGAACCTAAATGGGTGAAGAAAAAAAACCTCCCTAAAATAAAGGATCATATAACCATTGGGTTTCTCTTGTGGAATAATAATAATTGGATATTGAAGAGGAAAATTTGGAATATACCTCCCTCTAGTTTCTAATGACACTAATTCCAATACATAAGTACACTCTGAAGGATGGCCAATGAAATATTTACAATACCATGATCTTATTACCTATACAGATATTCCTATGGTCAAACTTTAGAAATGTACCTCCTTGACAACTGTAAAATACTCATATCAATTCACTATAGCCCCCTTAATTATACTCCACCAACTATTAGCACCATCAATGGTATTGATTCCTCTCCTAAAACCCACTGTGAACCTAACAGCATAGATCCCATTAGAAGTTCATAGGATTCCTTCTATACTAAATATTTAAAGGACTCCTTAGTTTTTAGAGCTTTAATTAAAGAACCTACACCACCTCTTGTTCCAGTAGAATACTCAAAATCATTTGGGAAATACATTACATAGTATCATTCAATCAAAAAATCATGTATAAAAAATAATTCATTTGAAAAGAAATAATTAATCCCCCAAAACATATATAGAAATGAATATATTCTTCTCTAAATATCATGTAGTTGTAAATAATGACACTACCACCTCTCTTCATAGATTCATTCATGTTCATATACCCTAATTCCTAGGAATTACAGAACCAAAATTACTCTACACTCCTTGTATTTTTGAGCTTGAAAATAGATAATACAATCTGTTTGGAAGAAATTGAGAATTTGGTAATATTAACACATTATGGGTCCTTTATCATAAATCTTTCATTGGGGCCATGGTCAACAATATAGAGGATCAAATGATCACCTGTCAAGATGTTAATTACAACATTCACTTCTAATGTTCTTTTTTTATGGTATGAAAAATTACTATGAAAGAAGAATGATTTGGAAGAACAATGACCTCAATGAATAATGAATTCAAGACTCTTAGATTATTCTTGGAGATTTCAACAACATCTTGCTTCCTAGTATAATAATGGGATATATCCGTCCGACTCATTCTGAAAAGGAAGTCAAGGCATGAATGGAATGAAATAACATGATTGAAATTTATCTTGTTGTAGACAAATACACCTAGTATATAAGGAACTACACTCTAATGGTTGTAAGAAAATATGAGCATACTTTTTCTAAGGACCGGGCCCTTAGGAAATATGAAACTCTTTCAATAATTACACTTTCTAAAATTTACACAGACCATAGTCCTATATTGGTAAGCCTATGAAATAGGACCTCCAAGAAAAGGATTCCTTTCTGATTCAATAATTCTTGGTCTTCTCAATTGGAATATAGAAATCTGGTGACTAATTTCAAGATTTTGAATCATTTTGGAAATGATTCTTATTTTTATATCATGATGTAAAAGAACATAAAGTACAATATAAAATATGGGAGAAAAGAAAACTACACCAATATATAGAATGTTATTTTTCTATGGACGTACACCTCAATCATATCTAATGTGAGACCACATTTTCTAATTTATCAGTGAATATGCAGCAGGAAATTGACCTCACAACAAAACTGAATTTGTTGAACTCCATTAAATAAACACTCTAAAAGTATAGTTTTAAAGTTAAATGGTTAAAGAACATGTATTTAAATGATATGTTATAAAATTCACTCCACACAATCTGATAATCATGTAGGCCTCTCACTCTCTTGAAAAATGATGATTCAAATCTTAAAAATGAGGATTCCCCTTTTGAGTAAATGAGCCTCAACCCATTTGGTGAGGTATCCATCAGTGCATCCATAATACGCATGTCCAAAACAAGGAAAAGGGATATTTATGGGTACTGTAGAAGTAATATAGCTGGTACTATAGTAGGTATTATAGCAGTACTATACAATGTGTAGTATTGTAGCAGAACTGTACACTAAACAGGTACTGTAGCATAACTATACACTGTGTCGTACTGTAGTAGGTACTCTTCGGTACTGTAGCAGCTGGAACTATTCAACTTGGGCCACCAGTTTGGTCTTGGAGTTCTTCAGGCTTTCGATCCACCCATGCCTTTGGGTCAGCAGGTCTTTTGGGCCACCTTAAGGCCTTCAGGCCACATGTAGTTTCCCTAGACACACTACAAAAAAGGAGCTACCCCAAAATAGGATTCAGTGCAGGTGCACTCACCAAAGCAGAGCCAAATGGATATTTCATACTTAGAGGGTATGGATATGCCATCGGGACTAGCTGGCGCTTCCATGAGAAGCCTAGCCAGATGTCCAAACGAAGGTGGAGATCTATTATCATGATGTAGATGCTGGGGAGGGGCAGTTCATTTTAGATAGTATGGTTAAATTCCCTAAGACCATCGGGTCATGTAATCTACTAAGCCTACTAACCATGTAATCTCTAATCCTATTGGCCGGGTAAGGGTTCCCCCTCATCCCTTGAAAGGGGGGTTATCAAAAATCAAAAAAAATTGAAGGCCTTCGGGCCATTCGGGTACAGGATTACCCTTTTGAGAATTTTGTATCTTAATTTGAAAATATTTTCAATTATCCTATTCTCATTATGGAACTTCAAGAATGTATCATACCAAACATGGTCAGTGATGAAGATAATTCCAGACTCACTATTATTCTGATTGACTTCGAGATGTGTGAAGAACTTTTCAATATTAAACCTAACAGTGCTCCAAAACGAGATGGCTTCACTAATGACTTCTTTCAAATCTAATGGGATGTCATTTACTTGGATGATTTCTTGTTGGTTAGTTTTTATTCTCTATAGTTCTATTACCCATTGAATTAATTTAAAAATCCTCACCCTTATTCTTAAGGTGGAAATTCATCTGACATTAATTTCTTAATACCCATTGCTCTCATCAACACCAGCTAAAAAATTATTACCAAACTACTTTCCAACCGACTCAACCCAATTTCTAATAAAATTTTAGGTTAGAACAAGTTTTTTTTGTTAATGGATGGACCATCCAGGACTATATCAGAATGTCCTCATAATGTGTCAACCTCCATAACAAATATTATAGAGGTGGATGTATTTTTCTTAAGCTATATATCAAACAATATTTTTGCACCATGGATTGTATATTCATATTTATCGTTCATTATAGTTTTGGCTTTAATTAAATTTTTGTGAATTCTGTTAAATCTATTTTTAAAACATCTTTTATTTATGTTCTTATTCATGGTACTCTAAAGCAATATTTCACCTTCTTATAGGGTTTACAAAAATGAGAACCCCTCTATACCATCCTTTTCCCCATTTCTAGAGATTATTTGAGTAGATTTCTCCCTCATATTTTGGATTATAGAATATTCAAAACATATTAAGGATTCATGAAACATGGTAGGTCATACTAAAATATTATATATTAATGACATTACAATTTGTTTACTAAAAAATGAAATAGACATGAAAAAAGTGGTCCATCATTTACTATGATATGTTTTTGAGGAAGGCTATCAATTGGAAAAATATCATAAATTTATTTCAAAAATCTAACTCAAAGATCTAGAAGATCTCAAATATTTTTGGACCTGAGAATTAAAGAAAGATTTGATCATTTGAAATACAATAGGGCTCCTATTTAGTAAGGAAAACCTAAGACCAGTCATTTTCTCAAAATTGTGGACCAAATCACGAAGTATATTTCTTTAGGGAAATGGATGTCTCTCTCTATGGATAGAACAAAAATTTGGGGTTAAGCACACTATTGTTTCCAAACTGGTGCATTCCATCATTATATATAAATGTCTTATTTCTCTGCTCACTCATATCAATGTCTACATCCATAATTGTTTGTTGAGTCGCATCATTCATGAAATAAAATTAGTCACTTTTTCTTTGATTACATGTTTCAAACCCCTTGATAAAGGAGGACTAAGAATCAAAACATCAAATTATTTATTGTGGATCTTTATAAAATGTTTTCTTAGAATCATCTCAGTACTAACTTGATGGATTTTATATTTATTAGAGATAAATGAATTAAAAAAAATTAAAAATGGGGCGCACTTCGGATTTAGGTTCTTCTATTTAGACTTCTATCAAATCCTTTTTTCTAATATTTTTTCACACTGAAGATAGATTTTTTTCACGGAGTCCTCTTTAAATTTCTTAATTAAAAGTTGGATGGCATCCTTTCTAACATATTTAGCTGATCCACATCATATACCTATGGATACTAATGTTTCAATTTTGGAATTATTGGCGCCTTCTAGCATGGAGATGTTAGGGAACTACATCTACCTCCTTACAACTATATTTTTTCCAATTTCTACAAAATGTTAATCTAGAAACCTACTCGAAATAAATTTCTTAATAACAAAACTTTTTCTAATTCCCATTTTAAACCTAAAAATTAATTTTCTTGCCTCAAATATTATGAAATGTCTTAGTCCAACCCTTCCAGGATGAGCCTGAATTGGATACATGGACAACATAAATTACCTATTGATGATTTCTTACAATCTTGTGGAATTTTCATACATTACAGATACAGGTTCTAAAATCAACATTGGGAGGACATCAACCATTTATTCCTATCATGTACCACTACATAGGCTCTATAGAATAAGATAAAGCATATCATGGAATTTCTCATTCCAAAACTTCATGATATTACAACTTGGCTTCATTATTTTACAATAGTGTAGGACTCACCTCAACTCAAACACCTTCTCCTGGCCCCTGTGGTATAACTCTTTAATATCTTACGATCATGTATTAATGATATCATGTATATAAATACTTTATTCCACCTCTAGATGGCTTGAACTCACTATATCTGATTATCCAAGGTGGCCATCAATATTCAATTGGGTCACATATATAACATAGTTAAAGAATTCAGGATACTCTAAAAAAAATTGCAGTGGGTAAAAAATAAAAACCACAACTAGGTCTCATTTTTTTCTTCTAGAAGGTTCCTCTACTATATTGGATTAAAATAAATGTCAATGGAGCCTCAAATGGTAACCTGGGACTTTAGGTATGTGGTGTTATTTTTAGAGACCACACTGGTAAATTTCATGAATTTTTCTGCACCTTTTATATATGTTCTCCACTTGACACTGAAATGGTGAACATTATTCATGTTATATACTAATCTCTCATTAATGAAATGGATAACCTCTGGTTTGAAAGCAACTCCACCATTGTGGTGAAAGATATTTGAAATGAAGTGAAAAATATATCTTAACATCTCACCTATAGATGGATGGATTCTCTCACATTTCAATTGAGTTGAAATTTCATCATCACTAATGTTTAATTGGAAGCTAACTCTATGAGATATGGGCTTACTGATAAAGGAATCAATAGAGAACTCACTTGTTCAAATGATCTTCCACCATACCTAATCCATCTACTTCAGAAATATTATAATAAAATCAATTCTTTTCAACTTGTGTAATTTTTTTCCTTTAATAAAATTATCTTGGCCTATTTGGCAAAGACATCCATCTTAAAAAATGGAATCTCCTAAAGAAGATCAAGTTTTACAAGATAATGTGGATTATTTTAAGAATGATATATTGTATGATTTTAATGTTGATGAAGAAGATGATATCATATTTTGAAAAAAATTATGTGTTCCTTGCAATCCCTAGATGAAGGGGAATTTTTTTAGTAAAGCTCATAATTCCACATTTTATTTTAACCTTATCAGCAATAAGATAAACATATATCTTTGGGAGTATTATATATGGGATGGATTAAATTGAGATATTGTTGACTTTAACCTAAAATGTTTAACTCGTCAGTTGGTTAAATTAAAAACCAAATTATAAAATGGGATGCTTCATCCATTTCCAATACTGAACTGAACATTAAGAAATATATCCATACTTTTCATGGTTGGATTACCAAAGAATTCTTGATATAATAATGAGATTTGGGTTATCATTGATCAAATAACTACATATATACCTTTTCATCACATTTTTTAGATTATTTCAATAGATAATATTACCCGATTAAACCTTAAAGAAATATTAATATTATAGGGAGTTCCTCAATCAATTATATCTTAACATGATCCCATGTTAACTTCTATTATTTGGAATGGAAGATAAATTTCATTGGGTATTGAATTAAATTATTGTAAATATTTTTATCCTAAATCTTATTGATAGTCTAAGAGAATAATTAATACCATGGAAGATATGTTTTCTGTTGACTAAAAATACTAGTAAAGTTGGGATCAAAATATTTCATTGGGGGAGTTTTCTTGTAACCAAGGGTCTCATTCTGGTGTAAATATGAATCCTTTGGAAAAATTATATGCCAATCAGTGTCGAAATATAGATTTTGGTGAAGAATTTAAACAATGTTTTTGAGACATGAGATGGTAGAAGAAATGGTTGAGAAGGTGATGGTGATTTACAAGAACCTGATGATGGTGTGGAGTAAGAAAACAATTTTACAGATAACCAGAGGATAGAATATTTTTTCAAGTATGGTTATCTAGTTTTTCTCAAATTTTCTTTAGAAAAAATTGATATGTTTTTTGGTAAAAAATAAAATCTAATTCCATGGTTCATTAGATCATATAAAATCAAAGATAAATTTGGATCAATTACCTTCCATGTGGATTTACCTTTGAGTTTATCCCAAGAACATTACATATTTTATCTTTTGAATTTAAGAAATTTTGTGATTGATTCATCTCATATTTTGAAACCTTATGTATTTATGTTTTAATAAACCATTCATATGTGTAAAATCCTTTCTAAATTCATGACTATAGAGTGTGAGAGAGTTATGTAATAGGATAATTCCTCAAATTAAGGTTTTTTGTAAAGACCAAATGGTTGAAAAATCAACATGAGAATATGAAAATGCTATGAGAGAAAGTTGTCTCTACATTTTTATCTAACGATTTAAATTAACCCGACATAATTATATATGGGGTGGGTGAAGAATTTAATATCCCAGTTAAAGTAAAAAATGAATCAGTTTTATGACTTATTTTTATTAATTAATTTTATTTTGAGGACTTGTATTAATTATAATAATATTAGGTAATTTTTCAGCCAAACATAAAGAGATTTATTTCTAACCAAATGGGGATTTTATATATTATATGGTTTTACATAAAAAGTGAATATTTGTACCATAAAATATTAATTATAAAAAAATTAATTTCATTTTCAAATTAAGCGTGTCAAAGTATTCTTAGAATTAATATTGGTGAAATTTTTTGGAAGTGATTTATTTTTCATTAAATAGTATAAAATAATGTTTTATTGACAACTATATTTTCAGTCAAAAAATATTGAAAGAAAATTTTAATCTTGTACTATTTTTAACAATAAATTTTACCATTTGGAATAAAAACTGAATATGGTATTTCTAATGAATATTATAACATAATTTGGTAGAAGATGTTTTTATACATAAAGAGGTATTTAAAAAAACAATTATTCGTCAATGTTTTTAGGATTACTTTAAAAGTAGATTTTAAATCTTCTATTAATTTAATCATGAAAAATGGAATCCATAGTTGTAACCAGTAGATCTAAATTTTATAAATATTTCCAATTTATTTGTTGTAATCATTAAAATTTGTGTTGCTTTATTAATGGTAAAATAAGTAGATTAAGGTGAAAAATAATATGATAATTAAAAAAAATAAAACCATACACATTATTTAATATTAATTGATGGTTATATTTAATCCATAATCATCAAGTATTTTAATATATGGCCTTTTGATTCCATTTTTCCATGATTTTCATCTTTATATTATTTTATATAATGAAAATTCTAAAAAAGAACATTATTTGTTTTATTCTCTCTATGATATTGAAATAGGGATAAAAATAAAAAAAATTCATTATAAATATTCAATTTTAATATCTATTATTATCATTTTTCATGAGAAATTGCTTCATATTTTTAGTGATTAAAAAATTAACTTAAGAGCCGTAGTAATACTGATATTGTAATTATTCAAATAATATAAAAATAATATAAAATATTTTTTAATTATTAAATGTAATATAAATTTAAAGAGTTACTGTGTTCAATAAATTTTTTGAGAAAATTTAAAAAATATCCTGATCTTTTAAAGGATTTTATTATAATACATTTAATTTCTTGTCATTTTCAAAGTCAAATAAAATAAGAATTTCGAAAATTGATATTAATGATATTTTAAAAACTAACTTCTATTAAATGATTTAAAATACATAAAAATAATATCCTCATATCGGAGAATGAAAAACGTTTTATAATACGATCCATGGTCCATTTATGAGCTATTTTTTCTTTTATATAACTATATCCACCCATAAAGAGTAAAAATCATTGTTATGAAACTAATCATCAAATGGGTTAACATGGAATTACAAAAAAAAGGTACAAATAAAACCCAAACATGTCCAAATTTTATTTTATGAGATCATCTAAAAACATAATCATCTTATCATTGAATTATATCAGTTTGGTTCCATTTTAATATGAAAATTAATTTATATTAATTTAATAAATTTTGTAATTCTTAAACATCCCCTCCACACACATTTAAATGAGGACCTCCTCTCATATTTTATTCACACATCATAATAAATTTAGTTCAAAAAACTTATCCAAATACCATAAAAATAACTCTCCTCATTTGATAAGTTACTTTTATTGATCATAAATTCATCTTAGGAAGGATTCTGGTGTAAACCATAAGAGGTTGTTTGAAGAATAAGTGTAGTATTTAACCAATCATTTTTTTATTCTTCAAACACCATTAAATATTATTCAACCCTGATAAGATAATAAAAAAAATATCTAAAATATACTAAAATGTTATTATATTAAATACAAAACCAATATCTATCTACTCATCCATAAAAATTTTACAATAACATGTTGTTTGTAAGTATGGTAGACTACAACCTAATAAAATGATGTAATTCATTTTCCATTACCAATGCAAACTGGTAGTTGTAATAGTGGAATTAATATATATATATATATATATATATTTAATGACATAATTATAATTATAAATAGATAATATTGTTAGGATGGTATGTGACGAAGTATGATATACTCTATAATACCAAACGTATGATCGAAATAAGAATGAGATTCTCATATAAAACACGTGGTGAATTCTACCTTTTAAAAATTCAATAATGAAATTTTACATAACCAAAATTCACAACACCTCTAAGCTCTAAAGACTTGCTTGATTCCGAAAGAGTAATTCCAAAAATGAAACATAACAAAAGTTTACAAATACTATGATTCTACCTTAAAATGTATAGAATCTAACTAAATAAGAGTACAAATAAGGAAGTATAAGAATGTTATACTTTCCTTAACAATACAAAATGCACTGCATAAAACAAAGTAGTAACACTACAAGTAATAAACAATAACACTTTTAACCCAAATAGATTGGTATCCAACAAATTTGGATAAGAGGTCCCTTGATTTAAACTTTCAAGATAGTCTATCATACCTACTCTAGGGTAAGCCATCGATACAAAGATCAGAGTCTATCTTGCTATCCCCATAAGCCCTCAACTATCAGGTAGTCGGCACCTCTATCTTCCTCAAAAAGGAAAACCTCAACTTTAACGTTTTGGAACCTCTGTCTTCCTATCCTCAGAAGCCCTAGATTTTATACAGAAACAATCGGAGTCTCCCAAAGAAAGTCTTCACAAGGAAAAGTTTGAACAAGCCTTTCAAACTTTCAGCATGAAGCTTGAGAGTTGATAAGAGACTCTCTTTCTATAAATCACTTCAACAGCATGTAAGAAATGTTGTCAAAGTTGTGATCCAAGTTATATTCTTCTTCTCAAATTATCTCTTATATATAAGAGAATCTCCAATGGTCAGCTCCCTCCTCCAACAATCATATTTCTCCTTGAATTTCGAAGGGACATGTATATGTGTCACTCAACTAACAGTTAATCAACAACTGAAAGCACGACATCATTTTGTAATGAAACAAATGTAAGTATATGTAAATGTGTTGCTAGTAATGTAAGAAAATAAATGTTTTGAGTATAATTGAAATTGAATTCAGAGTCTATAATAAAGAGATATTTAGGCTCTATTTTGTAGGAATTTGGAACCAGAATTCTATAGAAATATGTTGTGTGAATTTAATGGAAAATCGGAGTCTGGTTTCACTAGTATTCGGAACCAGAACATACAATGCTCAGAGTCAGAGTTCAAGGTAATTCGGAGTTAGAACCCATAAGAGTTCAGAGTCTGAATTCAGAGAACTCAGAGTCACAACATAGATTAGTTCATAATCAGAATTCGGAGTCGAACTAAATAAGAGTTCGTATCCATAATTCAGAGTCAAACTACATGAGAGTTCATATCCAAAATTCAGAGTGGAATTCATGAGAGTTTGTATCCAGAATTCGGAGTTGAACTTCATTAGAGTTCGTATCTAGAATTCAGAGTCGAACTACATGAGAGTTCGTATCCATAATTCGGAGTGGAACATCATGAGTGTTCGTATCCAGAATTCAGATTTGAATGTCATTTGAGTTCGTATCCAGAATCCGGAGTGGAACATCATGACAGTTCGTATCCAGAATTAGGAATTGAACTTCATTAGAGTTCGTATCCAAAATTCACGATGGATCTTCATTAGAGTTCGTATCCAGAATTTAGAGTTGAACTTTATTAGAGTTCCTATCCATAATTCAGAGCGGGACTTCATGAGATTTCATAACGAGAATTCAGAATGGAACTTCATTAGAGTTCGTATCCAGAATTCAGATCCTGAAACAGAATGCTTCAGATCTATGTAATATACTATTCTGAGGTTTTAGATATGAATCTGATTTTTATACTGAAGAAAAATATTGATATGAAAAATGAAAATATGGTAGGCGTAAATTCCATAGGGAAGAAAATTTTCCTTATAGAAGTAAAATATAGACTTTCTTAAGTATAAGGTGTTTGTGATTTTCATAACAAGAAGGAAGATAAATTAATATGGAAAACCTTATTGACTCAACAATCTCCCCCTTTTTTGAAAGCACAAACAACCTTTCAAAAAATAATATAAGGATTTAGAAAAAAATTCATTAGACGTTGAAATTAAAACATTTCTCCCTTTGTTCACAGATGGTGGTGAATACAACTAACACCCCCTTAGGCTTTGAAACTCTATGGATTGTATTCTTGATTTTTGGAATGAAGTTTTCATTATCATGGGAATGATGAACTTCGTAATGAAAACTCTCCCTTACTTAAGGATAGTTCTTAACATATAAACTTTTCTACTCCCATTTAGATTTTTCCTTCTCCCCCTTTTGAGTAGTTCTTTTTCCTTCTCCCCCTTTGTGATTTTAAAAACGAATTTAAGGGAATGCAAAAGAAATAAAATACATGAAATATTATTACAAAATAACACAAGATACAAACAACAAAATATTTCATTATAATTGAAAGAATTTTTATGAGGAAATACATTTCAACAAAAAATAGGATTGGCCTATTTGTCTTACTTTTCCTTGGGGATTAACTTCTTCAACATTATTTTCAACATCTTCATGTTATTCTAGTCCTCCTCAGCTTGTTTTTCTATGGATATAATCTTTTAATCTTGAGCCTTCATAGCCTCAGACTGTGCCTTAAGAATTTCATCTTGCTTCAAAAGATTTTTTTAGATCTCAATCTGGATATCTGTTTCCCTTTCCAGTTTTGAGAAACTGAGTTCAGCATCTAATTCAGACCCCTCACTTGTTGATTCCGTGATTTTTTCTCATGGGTCAGCTTATCCTAAAGATTCTTCATTTTGGAATCCTCAATATCAAAAGTTTTTTTTACATCAATTTGAAAGGTATTAAGCTCTGAAATATCCTCATCAATTTTCTTTGACCATAAAGTCAATTTGATGAATGTTTTTCTGTGGACCTTATAATTGATAAGAAAATTTCTATGCTCATCCTCAATCTTCACACACTTATCTATCACTATGGATACAGATTATGATTTTTGAAATAGGATGTGTTGGAGCATCTGGAATTTGGAGTCTATGGTGGGAAAGATCGGAATTGTATCCACCAACTTCTTCAATGATTCAACACCAAAATCATGAACAATTAATGATGATTCCGAATCAGACACCTTTATCGGGTATTGTTCTTCTTCCATTTCCACCAAAATTTTTCTTGAAGATAAACCAACATACTTCTTCCTTTTGATATCTTTTATTGGGGTGTCCATAAGCACTTGCATACCCTTATCAACATTTGGAATGGGTTCCTCATCAAGATATTCTTCCTCACTTTCAAATAGTTGAACTATCTTGACTTCATCAGGTTTTTCATTCTCTGCTCCTTCATCAAGAAAGTTCTTCTCATTTCTTTCTTCCTCAGATAAATCAATCTCATTTTCTTCTTCCTTGTCTTCATCTTTTTTACCTTCCTTCTCATATCCCTTTCATTGAGTGACATGCTTTGAGGACTAGGACTCATATGTTCAGAGTGGTAATTTTTCCGATGGATTTTTGTTTTCCTTATAAAATTCGACTTGGTTAATCAGATCATCTAAGTCACCCTTTTCTTATTCTACTTCTTCAACAAATTATTTCTCTTTATATTTTTTTGGAGTGATAAAATTCTTCCCATGTGTCTCAGATAAAGGTTCCACATGGAAAGTTTCCGGTACTGGAAAATTCTCTGAAGCTACTTCTGTGGCTCTCAAAAGAGATTGTACAATTTCAACTTCAGGCATCTTCTTTTTCATCTTCTTCTCTTTTTCTACATTCTCAAGGTATTCAGCAATCTTCTTTCATAAGGATTTAGTTTTAGCAAGTTCCAATCCGAACTGAGGTTCCCCTTCTTTCCTTTTCCCTTTACCTTCCCTCCATTTAGTAACCACCTCATCTGGATATGTATTCTGTTTATTTATCTTTGGAGGTGCAGATTAAGTTTATTTAGCTTTAGGGCTCTTTTCTTCATCCACCCCATCCTTCAGCTTCCTCTTCTTCCCTGCATTCTTAGATGGTTCATCATTCTCTACATTTTCCAGAATGGCTTCTGCCTCCTCGTCTGGCAGATCATAAAACTCATCTGATTGTTTGGAAAAACTGACTTTCATCCTCTTTATGGTGTCATCACTAATCAGCATCACCTTACAATTCCTCACCTTAGAAGTTCGAGCAACCTTGAATGAATCAAGACACTGAATAATAATCTTGGAGAGAAGGACGGGATACATAATAATTTGAGATTTTAAAGTCGCATTCCAGATGTTCTGAACTATAATAAGAATGTTCCTCATCATATATATCATTCTTAGATTTACCATGAAATCCATGATTTAAATATCAATTTTTTAGGTTATCCTTATCACCTCTTCTCAGAACGAAAAACCCTTGGACCCACAACTGCAGAATCCGGTTGTTGGTGGAGAGATAGGAAATATTTGATGTTTTTTCATCTTTGAGTCCAAGGCATTCCATTGCCTTCACTTTGCTGAAACTTTCCTAAACATCTGGTAACCTGTGTGAACAAAATTCAGCTTTACCATCGTATGTTAAGCCCACCATGCTTGCAGCATTGGTGTATGAAAGATTGTAAGTCTAGTCACAGCTCTTAAAGGAGAATTTTTCTCTATCATCTTCTTCATAGAAGGAAACGTACACATAAAATTCTACAAGAAAATCCGTAAAAACAGTATCTTGATCCTTTGCCGTTGATTTTCAGAAATCTTGCCACCCATTTAGCTAGATATTATTACCAATAATAGAATTATACTTATTAAAAAAGTCCAGATATACCAACCTTTCCCTATAGACTAACCAACATGAGATTGGATCGATAGTAGTCATTTCTTGTGAAGTGGCTTCTACAGACATTTGGAATGTAGGAGCATAGAATGATTTGGAACGGACTTTAAGAACTGAGCCAGAGCTTCAACACATGAGGGCTTTGAAATGGATGTGGGAAAAAATTAGGGGTCACCTTGTTATAGGCAGATGAGGTGACCTTTCATATTCCAAAACCAATCTAATGGTTGAAAAACTCACTGATCAGATCTGACAGATGAAAACATTCCCGTAAGGAAATCTTGAATCCAATCTTTTGAGGTTTAAAAAAACATTTATATATGAGAATAATTGAATCCAAAAAAATTACAAACAAAGGAAACTACAAGCAAGTAAAAAATGACTATGAAAACTTATGTAAGGAAGTCATACATTTCAGATTGGCTAGGTAGTTTATTGGAAATAGGTGATATCCTTCTCGAAGAAAATTTGACTAAGAAAAATTCACTACAAAAAGATTACTATGAAAAACTCACTAAAAAAAAGTTTTTGTGCAAAAGCATTGAGTACTAAAACTCAATTACAAAAATAATGAGTATGAAAATTCCCATAACAAAAATTCTGAGTACAGAAAATTCTCATTACGAAAGTTCCAGTTCCGAAAACTTCATTACGAAAATTTCTAGTATGAAAATTTCATTACGAAAATATCCAGTACTGAAATTCCATTACGAAAATTTCCACTGTGAAAATTTCATTACGAAAATTTTGAAAAACCAACTACGAAAATTTTCATTATGATAAATTTTGAAAAAAAAACTATGAATATTTTGAAAGACAAACAAATTTACTCCCTCTCTGAAAAGGAGTTTATTACTGTAAGGAAAATGGTTCAACAATAAGTTAATGACGGAATATTACCTCATGGTTATCATACCTAACTTCTATTTAATGTATTCAAATCTATTAGAGGGTAATGATTTTGTGAAAATATTAGCCAGTTGATCTTGTTTTCTGATAAACTGATGAATGATATCTCCTTTAAGTGTGTGATCCCTAAGAAAGTGATGCCTAATATCCATATGATTTTCACAAGTGTGATGTGCCGGGTTTTTACTAAGGGAAATGGAACTTCTATTATCACATAAAATTTGAGTTATAGTGAAACACAATCCAAAATCTGTGAGTGTGTGTTGCATCCAAATAATTGAGCACAACAAATTCTAGCTGCTACATATTCTACTTCAGCTGTGGAGAGTGCTACTGAATGTTGCTTCTTGCAAGTCAATGAAACTAATAAATCTCCTAAGAAATGACATATTCTGGATGTAATTTTTCTCTTCATTCTACACCCACCAAAGTCAGCATCCCGAAAAACGTTTTAAAATAAAATCATTTCCAGAACTATATAATGTTGGATCTGAATCTACAGATTATACACAAGAGGGGGTGAATTGTGTCTTTTTCAATTTTTCGATAACTCTTTTATTTGAACAAGGTCTATCCATTATACATTATCAGAATTGATCGTGCAGCTGAATAAGTAAAAACAATAACACAAATATATATAGTAGTTTGGGGAATAGAAGACCCCTAGTCCACTCCACCAATGCTCAACTCCATGAGCTTAGTGATTTTCACTATCTTGACCTCTTTTCCATAGACCGGTTCACAACTGAGTACAGGCAGTTGACACCATTACAATCTTCAAGCTAACAATGCCTTCTGGTTCAAACACAAAACTATACATCTTAGGACGAGAAGCTGGATACTCAAGAATAAAAAGAATTTCAGAAAGAAGTTTTCCAGTTGATCTTCACAACTGCAACAGAATGAAATTGATAACAGATGGATTGAAGTCTCTAGAAAAATTGATTTTCATGCCGAAGAAGTTCTGAGTCAATCCAATTTCAATAGATTTAGAGATATAGTTCACAAATTTAGTAGTAGTAGATCCACATTAGATATTCGATGCAGAACAATTGAATCTTTTATCGAGTTTCTTCTTCTTAAACAAACAGATCTTTGACGCTCCTTTTTAAAATAGCAGATCAATCGTTAATTTCTGCAGTCTCTGTTTTCCACCTTTTTCAATAATAGATCGATTACCATACACAAGTTCCTGGTGTTTCAGATATAACATATATAATAAATCTGAGCATATATCCTGCACATTTAGATGCATAAAAGTCTCCTTCTGATTCGTGATATTGAAACTTTTGAATTTACAGAGAAGTCGTAACTTCCCTTAAGACTCAACATAAAAAGATCATTTTAATTCGGTCATAAAACCTTTGATAAAGCGCCTTTAAATCAATCATATTCGTATTTTAAAAATTACATTAAATCCGGCTCGAAATCTGTCCAATAATCAGCTTGTTGACAACTGCATAAAACTATCGTCTTTCAAAAATTTCTGACGCCAGACATAGCCTCCAAATGTAGTGTTAGTGACATAGACTTCAAATGTAAGGTTGACAACGTAAGGTTGATCATAAATATAGGGTTGATCATCCATATGTTTTCTTCGATTCTCAAATGTACGGTAAAAATCTATAATTTTACTTGATCCATAATTTTCCAAAAATGCATGGTTCTTCACAAAAGTAAGGTTGATGAACCATACTTTTGAGAAACAAACGTAATGTTTAGTATTTACATATGGTTCTCCTTCCATAATTTGCTGATAACCAAAACTTGGGGTTCTTTCCTAACGTATGGTTCTTCTTCCATACATTGCTGAAAATGTATGGTTGTTTAACCATACTTTTCTCTTATCTCAAAAATATACACGCTTTTCATCCTTACACTACGTTTAACCATGTAGGGTATGGACAATGATTCTAGAACACACTAAATCCAATTCTAAGCTATATTTATCTACGTAAGGTATGAACTGTGATTCCAGAATGCACTAAAGCAGATTTCGAATAAGTAATAAATTCTCGTTATTTCAAAAGTAAAATAAATTAATAAATTCCTGCATAATACTAATTAATATCATAAGTAAATAACTATGGGTATTTGTGAGCATCAAAATTATCATAAAGAGACATAGTATTATTTTTAATAATGTCCCCCTTTAAATAACATTAATATGAATTGCCAAAAACAATACATTTCTCAACAATCTACCCCTTTTTGATGGTCACAAAACCCATAAGATAATAAAATTATATAAACGAAATTAACTCTCAAATCTAGTTACATAAGGTTTTAGAATTTTGAGAGGATGAAACAATATTTAATTTTATCAAAATTTCACCTTCTGAATAATCAATAAATTTAAAGTAAACTATTGAAACAAAGTTTTGAAAAAATAAAAAGTTGTGGTTATCCAAATTCTCCATTAATTCTCCCCCTAAATACTCCTTAAATAAAATGTTGATGTTTATCCAAATTCTCCCCCTTTTGTGATATAAAAAAGAAGGAAAAATCATCGATTTTAATACATTTAATGTTGCACTGAACTGTAGATAAATGATTATTATAAAATATTTATCAATAATTAAATCTGGAGTATTGGAATATCAATAAATAAAGTCAATAAAACAAAATAGAGAAAGAAACAAATAAATAATGAAGGAAATTTTCTTTCAAAAACAGTAGTATATACATGAAAATGATATACACATGAATCAAGGTTTGGGTATGATATGCAACAGGTTCATTCTCCACTGGATTGCCGACATGATTTCTATAAACTGCTCCTGAATTCACTTCATCATCCCATCTCCATGTTTGATAATAAGCTCTCTATTAATTTGGGTCATATGAATATCCTCTATAAAATTGAATCGGAAAAACTCATTCATCCTTTCCTCTTTTTCGACAAACACTGAAAGCTTCTCTGATAACTGATTTAATAGGATTCTAATCGATGCCTCACTAGAAGTAAGTTGATCCACTAAAAACTTCTGATTGTCAAGAAACACTTATAAAAGAGCACTGTTACAATGAATATCTTGTATCTTGTCATTCATGTTGCTCATCGCCACTGTGATAGCTTGAAACCTTCTGATTAAATCAGGTGAAGTACCTGATCCACTAATAGCGTAATTTGCAACTGATGCAAATTAGTTCTTTATAAATGACTTCAGATCTAATAAATATGACTTTATAACAATTTCAGATTTCAATTGTGCAATAGCAGTCAGCATATCCTCTTTTAAAATTTCAACTTCTTGCCTCAAGACTGTACACTCCTTTATCTTTTGAAACTTCAAATGTTATGTGGCTAAGGTATTTATCAGAATGACATTCTCATATTCCAACTAAGATACTTTTCTGTACAGTTTTTCAACTTCTTCTTTCCTTGAATCAGATGCACCCTGTGCTTGATTCATATTCACAGGCTCTGGTTAATGCAGCAGTACAAAAGGCAACGATTCAACATTAGATTTTTCTTTTTCTCTGTCTTGAGAAGGTTGGTCCACAAATGTTTCCTTTGAGTTCTCAAACTCTTACAAAGAAAAATCCTCTTAAAGTACCTCTGTGTGAGCTTCAGAATAATACTCACCACAAACATCAGCATCTAGGACTTCCACTGGGTTTTCAAGAACAATATCTTCAGTAGTTTCATGAGGTCTAGCCACTTCTTCACCAGGAACTGCCTTCATATCTTGTTCTTATTTAAGTTCAACTTCAACACCAGCTACAATCTATTCCTGATTCTCCCTTTAAACATCTTCTTGAGATTCTTATCCCTCTACTGGTGTTTTTCTTTCACTAACATCTTCAATGATCTTATCAACAACAGCCTCTCTTGCAAAAGTATAAGAAAATAACGCTTTTATTGTTGTTTCCAATGTATGGGAAATAACTTCTTCGTTAACAGGTCTCTTTCTTTTTGACTGATGTCCCTCCTAAATTCTATCTTCCTCAACATCTTCCACTTCAAATTGAATCCTTCTTGCTACATTGCTGACTTTGGATTTAGCGTGTCCCTCCTTGGACTTAGCAGGTTGAGCCTGATCACTTTCTGAGTCATCCTCAGCTCCTACTGGCAAAAGTTTTTATTTAATGCTGCTCTAGAAATATCCAACCTTCCTTAAAGTTAAATCATTAAATGTAGTAATGTGATGACAGGTAACTCGGGCATCCACTAATCTCACCATGTCTTTCTTAAGTAGAAGTTTAGAAATAAATCAACTGAAAGGGAAGAAATTCATTCGGACATCGCTTTGACAGAAGTAATTAAGAAACCATACCATGTACCTTGGAAGTTTTTACTTAATATCTCTTAATAGAAGAAACATTATATACATATCAGGGTACAAAATATTTTCCATCTCTTCCATTCTTCGAGCTATTCCTTTCTAAATAAAGTTAACCAAAATATTCTGATCAGGCTCCAAATCCTTGATAAAAATTTTCTTGATAGTTTTAGTACCAAAAATAAAGGATATAATTTCTTTGAATTTATGCACAGAATCTCCAATATTCTTCAAATCTAAATGAAAATCTCCCTCATGAGGGAAGCGGAGAATCTGACCAATCTCTAAGGAGGAGATTGGGAAATCCCTATCCTCTATCTTAGCCATCATACTACCCTTGGTATCACCCTAACTAAACTGTACAGATTTGAAGAAATATCTAAGTTCCATATCATACAGAAATTTGGTATTTTCACTATTGAATATCTATTCAAGATTCTGAAATGGCAGTGCTTGCTTCAATAGAAGATTTTTCTGAAATAACCAGTTCAGATCGATTACCTTGCCCTGTATGATTTTTCTTCTCTCGGTGTGTTGTCTCTTGGCATTTCTTGGCTCGGATTTGCTGGAACATTTAGTTCTAACCGTCCTTGTGAGAATATTTGAAGGATTAATGGTTAGGGTTTTAGAGGTTATATGATTAGGGTTTAGAAGCAGAAGTGGGATTTTTGGATTTTGAAAGGGTTTCGATAGAAGTGAAACGGTTTAGAAGTCGAAAAGGATCTTCCAGCCTTGATTCCCGTGTAATCACTAATCATTACATATATTTAAAATAAATAAAATTTGCATATGGTGAAAAGAAACAAACATAAATAGTATTCAAAAAAAAAATTATTTAAAATTAAATAAACCTAGCTCCCCCTTAATAAAATAAAACCTTGCAGTGGGATGTGGTTTAGTAAAAATATCTTCTAATTGAATTTCTGTATTTATAAATTCTAAAAATATATACTTTTTAATAACATGATCTCTTAACAAGTGATGCATTATATCAATGTGCTTAGTTCTAAAATGACTATAGGATTTTTTGAAATATTAATTGCACTTGTATTATCACATAAAATAGGTGTATTATTAAAATTGAATCCAAAGTCCAGAAGAATGTTTTTCATCCAAAAACCTTGTGCACACCAAATACGAGCAGAAACATATTATACCTCAGCTGTTGACAGGGCAACTGAATGTTGTTTCTTACTAGACCATGACACTAATGACTTTCCTAAATAGTGACATGTTCCTGATGTACTTTTTCTATCTGATCTACAACTTCCAAAGTCATCATCTGAATATGAAATCAAATTGAAATCAGATGTTTTTGGATAAATAAGAGATTTAAAAACAGTTCCTTTTAAATATCTAAAAATTCTTCTAATAGTAGTTATATGGGATTCTTTAGGATTTGATTGAAATCTAGCACAAAGATATACTGAATACATTATATCTGGCCTGCTAGCAGTAATATATAACAAAATACCAATCATACCTCTATATAACTTGTTGTCAACTGATTTCTTAGTTTCATCCAAATCAAGTTTCATATTAGTACACATAGGAGTTGTAAATGGTTTTTTATTTTCATGTCCAAATTTCTTAGGTAAATCAGCAATGTATTTTATTTGTTTTAAAACATTTCCAAAATCTTTTTGAAATATTTGAAGACCCAAAATGAAATTGAATTCTCTCATGATACTCATTTAAAATTATTCTTGCAATAAGTTTGAAAATTCATGACAAAGAGTTTTATTACTTGATCCAAAGATTACATCATAAACATAAATTTGAACCAATAAAACATTATTTTTCATAGTTTTCTTAAAGAGTGTTGGGTCTGCCATTCCAAAAGTAAATTGTTTTTTCAAAATAAAAGAACTTAATCTTTCAAACAAAGCTCCAGGTGCCTGTTTAAGTCTATAAAGAGCTTTAGTAAGTTTAAAAAAGAGAATCAGGTTTTTGAGAGTTTTCAAAACCAAGAGGTTGCTCAACATAAACTTCCTCCATTAAATAACCATTTAAAAAGGCAGATTTAACATCCATCTGAAATAATTTAAAATTAATATAAGATCCATAGGCTAAAAGGATTCTAATGGATTTAAACCTAGATACAAGTGAAAATTCTCATCATAATATATTCCTTCTTCTTGATTATATCGTATAGCTACTAATCATGTTTTATATCTAGTTATTTTGCCTTGATCATCTTGTTTATTTCTAAAGACCCATTTGGTTCATATTATATGATAATTCTTAGGTCTTTGCACTAATTCCCAAACTTCATTTCTTTTAAACTGGTTTAATTCATCTTTCATTTCTATTTCCCAGATTTCATCATCTAAAGATTCTTCTATAGTCTTGGGTTCTTGTTGAGATAGGAAGGCAGATAATTCCACTAGGTTTCATAAGTTTCTTCAAGTTTGAACACCAGTTTCTAGGTCACCTATTACAGTTTATAAAGGGCCATTCTTTAGGTTTCTAGACTATCTAGGTAATATATTTAAAGGTTCTTCAGAATCATGTTCCTCTGAACTAGACAGAATTTGTTTTATTTCATTTTCAAAATCATTCTTTATGTTCTCTAGTCTCATTTATCATTAGAGTCAAGTTCATCCATTTGTTATGTCCTTTTATCAAAGGGATCAGATTCATTAAATTTCACATGAACCGATTCTTCAAAAATCCTTGAATTCTTATTATAAGAACTATAAGCTTTCGAGGTAGTAGAATTTCCAAAGAAAATACCTTCATCAGATTTTGGATCGAACTTACCAAGATTATCCTTGGTGTTTATGATATAGACCTTGCATCCAAAAACATTAAAGTAGTTAACTTTAGGTTTTCTGTTATTCCATAGTTCATAGGGTGTCTTTTTCAAAATATGTCTAATTAAAACTCTATTAATTATATAACGAGCTATATTCACAGCTTTTGCCCAGAAATATATAGGTAGGCTATATTCCTTTAACATAGTTCTAGCCCTTTCATGAATATTTTTATTTCTTCTTTCTACAATCCCATTTTGTTGAGGTGTTCTTGGTGGAGAGAAGGTGTGTTTAATACACATATTTGAGAAAAAGAAATTAAATTCTATATTCTCAAAATCTCTCCCATGATCACTTCTCAATGAGATTATATTTAACCCTATTTTAGATTGAAAAGATTTGCAGAAACATTCAAATAAAGTAAAAGCTTCATTTTTAAATATCAAAAAAAAATTCCTTGTAAATCTTGAATAGTCATCAACTAAAACAGATACATATAATTTACCAGATAATCTTGCTACTCTTTAGGGTCCAAACAAATCCATATGAATAATTTCTAGAGGTTTAGATGTAGAAACCTTGTTAACAGATTTGAAGGATGATTTTTGTTGCTTTCCAAGTTTACATGCATCGCAAAATCTGACACTTTAAAATTTGAGACTAGGTAATTCAGAAACTAAATGTTTCTTAGATAACTTATGTTAAAAAATACATTATAATTTCCAATTTTCCTATGAGAGATCTCGGATTTACTTACTTTAGCAGCCAAGCACATTACTTGTTTTTTACACAAGGAATTTAAATCCAAAGTATAGACATTTTAAGTTCTTGGTGCTTTAAATTTAAACATTTTATCTTTAGAAACAGTACAACAATTGTTAGTAAAATCAACATTATATCCATCATCCCAGAGTTGAGAGATACTTATCATGTTGTGTTTTAGTCTTTTTACATAAAGTAATTTGTTGATTGAGACTGTTTTTGGATCTCCAATAGTTCCAATGCCAATGATTTTTCCTTTGGCATTGTCACCATATGTGACAAGTCCACCTTCTTTTTGAGTTAGTTAAGAAAAATTCAATGCGTTTCCACTCATATTTCTTGAGTATCCATTGTCCAGGTAGCATATATATTTTCTTCCCTGATGACCTGCTACCTACAGAGACATTTAAACAAATTACTTTGGTACCCATATTTTTTTGGGTATAGGGGTATTAGCTAGAAATGATCTGGGTATCCAGATTTTCTTTTTTCTTTTAAAATCAGATGAATCATATAAATCTTCTGAAACAGAGGCTTCATTAATACCACAAATTTGAGGTTGTCTTATGAAACATTTTTTAGCTATATGTCCCTTTGTCCCACAAAATTTACAATTAACCATTTTAGAGCTAGGAACAAAATAATTTTTTTATAGCTTTGGTTTTTCTCCTTTACTGCCAATTTCAAATCAATCCTTTTTAATGACAGTTTTTCAAGAATTTCATTTAATGAATTCTCTCATTTTGTAAAAACCAATGCAGCATGTTTGTACGATTCTACTTCATCCGGCAGTGTTTTTATTCTTGATTCAAAATTAATATATTTAGTGTTAGTCAATTTGTATTTATCAGTTAATTCCTTATATTGTTTCATCATTATATCTCTTTCATCAAAAATTTATTTATGTTTATTTTTTAGTGACTTATGTTTCTTAAATAGTGAGACATATCTTTCTTTAATCATATTGTAGTAGGCTACAAGTTTTTCATTTGTATAGCTTGATTCAGAATTTGTTTCATTGTTTGAGTCAGAGAAGTAATATGAGTGTACCTCATCGGTTTTTTCCATGAAACACATGTTTGCCTTTATATTGACTTCTTCTTTTTCTGAGCATGATTTAGGATAGCTACTAGAGTCTTCAGATACACTACAAGTGGATTTCATAGCATTCTTTTCTTTCTTCTCAAAGTCATTTCTTTTAAAGAATTTCATCTTCTTTGCATCGCTCAATTGTGGGCAATCTGGTCTAATATTCCCCATCTTCTTGCATTCATAATATCTTACTTCCTTATCATGTCTCTTAAAGGATTTTTTGAAGCCTCTTTTCTTTTTTTAAAACTTTCTAAATTTCATGGCTAGCTGATCCATCTCTTCTTCTGTGTTTGATGTGTCAGAGCTCTCTGATTTAGGTTTGAATTCTCTGTTCTTTAGATTTATATTCTTTTGTTGTGATGTTACTTTCAAGGAAGTATATTCTCTTTTGATAAACACTTTAGGTTCATTAGACTCATATTGCATTTCAGCATCATACATCATCAATGTACCAATCAGCTCTATCATGGTTAGATCGTTGATAGGAGTTGATTGCCGTATTGCAGTAGAGATACCATTCCATTGAATATGAAGTACCCTCAGTACTTTTAATGCTTGATCAACATTCTTGATAGGTTCTCCTAGAGCTATTATATTATTGACAATTTCTGTCAATCTCCCATTCATTTGGGTAATGCTTTCACATTTAACCATTCTGAAAGTATCAAATTTCAATATTGTAGTTTCATATATCATTTTCTCACATTGTCTCTTCCTTCATATGCCACAGCTATTGTTTTCCACATCTCATTTGATGTCAGGGACTGAGATACTCTGTAAAATTCATCTGGTCCTAGACCGCAGATAATTGCATTTGTAGCCTTCGAATTCATATTATACTCTTCCTCTATAGCAGCACTCCATGTCTCAAGATTTTTATGAATTTCATAAGGAGTCAGAATCATTGAATAGACTCTATATTCTAGGTTTTTCAGATATATTATCATTGGGATTTCCAACAACCATAGTTGTATCCATTAAAATATGGTGCTATGACCATTGACATCCCTTATCTTGTATCAGTCATGATGCTCTGTTGTATAATCATTAAATGCTTCTTGATTTCTAAGGCTCTATCAGAAGCTCCACCCTTGATACCAATTGTTGGATCTAAATCTACAGATTCTACACAAGAGGGGGGTGAATTGTGTCTTTTGAAATTTTTCGATAACTCTTTGATTGTATGAGTTTTGTCCTTTATACTTTATCAGATTTGATCGTGCAACTGAATAAGTAAAAAACAAGAACACAAATATATATAGTAGTTTGGGGAACAGAAGGCCCCTAGTCCACTCCACCAATGCTTAACTCCATGAGCTTGGTGATTTTCACTATCTGGTCCTCTTTTCCACAGACCGGTTCACAACTGAGTACAGGAAGTTGACACATTTATAGTAATCAGGCTTACAAAGCCTTCTGGTTCGAACACGAACCTACATAGCTTAGGACGAGAAGCTGGTTACTCAAGAATAAAAATAATTTCAGAAAGAAGTTTTTTAGTTGATCTTCACAATTGCAACAAAATGCAATTGACAGCAGATGGATCGAATTCTCTAGAAATATGGATTTTCAAGATGAAGCAGTTCTGAGTCGATCCAGTTGCAATAGATATAGAGATATAGTTCACAACTTCAGCAGTAGTAGATCCATAGTATATATTCGATGCAGAACAAATGAATTAGTATTTGAGTTCCTTCCTCTTAAAAAATAGATCTTTGACGCTTATTTTTGAAATAGCAGATCAATTGTGAATTTCTGCAGTCTCTGTTTTCCACCTTTTTCAATAATAGATCGATTACCATAAACATGTACCTGGTGTTTCAGAGAGAACAAATATAATAAATCTAAACATATCTCCTACACTTTTAGATTCATAAAAGTCTCCTTCTGATTCATGATATTCAAAAATTTGAATTTACAGAGACATCGTAACATCCCGTAAGACTTGGCATAAAGAGATCCTTTTAATTTGATCTTAAATCCATTGATAAAACGGATTTGAATCAGTCAAAGATGTATTTTAAAAACATCTTTTAATCTGGCATGAAATACGCCCAATAATCAGCTTGTTGACCGCTACATAAAAATATCGTCTTTCAAAAATTTCTGACGCCAGACGTGGCCTCCAAACGTAGGGTTGGTGACATAGACATCAAACATAAGGTTGAAAATGTAATGTTGGACATAAATGTAGGGTTGATCATCCATAATTTTTCTTCTACTCTCATATGTAAGGTAAAAGATCTATACTTTTACTTGATCCATATTTTTCCAAGAATGTATGGTTGTTCACAAAATTAAGGTTGATGAACCATACATTTGAGAAACAAACGTAACCTTTAGTATTTATGTCTGGTTCTCCTTCCATACTTACCTGATAACCAAAATGTAAGTTTCCTTCCTAACTTAAGGTTTTTCATCCATACATTGCTTAAAATGTATGGTTGTTTAACCATACTTTTCTCTTATCTCAAAAAGTATACAAGTTTTTCATCCTTACGCTATGTTTATCCATGTAGGGTTTGAAAAGTGATTCTAGAATGTGCTAATGCAAATTATGTGCTATATTATATCTATGTAAAGTATGAATAGTGATTCCAGAACGCGCTAAAGCAGATTCCAAATAAATAAAAAATTCTCATTATTTCAAGAGTAAAATAAATTAATAAATTCCTGAATAATACTAAATAAAATAATTATAAAATTACTAAGGGTATTTGTGAGCATCAAAATTATCATAAATAGACAGTGTATTATTTTCAATAATCTCCCCCTTTAAATAACATTAATATGTATTGTTTAAAAAAATACTTTCCTCAATAAATAAGAGTCATAAATCAACGGTTCCATTTAAGTATAGAAAAATTCGTTTCACTAACTTTAAATGAGATTCCTTAGTATTGTATTGATATCTTTCACATAATCATAATGAAAACATCATGTTTGGTTGACTAGCTATCAAGTTCAGTATACTTCTTATCATACCTCTAAAAGATGTTTGATCTACTAGTTTCTCAGCTTCATCATGATCAAGTGTGTTTGAGGTACCAATAGAAGTACTTATACTCTTAGTATTTTAATATCCATACTTTTTAAGAAGATATTTAATATACTTATGTTGGGATATGTAGATTCCTTCTAGTTTTTTAGAAATTTGAAAACCAAGGAAAAAGGTTAACTCACCCATCATACACATTTCAAACTCATATTTCATTGGATCTACATAGGAATCAGTTAAATATTGTGGAGATGAACCAAATATAATATCATCAGCATGAATTTAATCTATCAAAAAAATTCCTTATCTTTCTTTATGAAAAGAGTTGGATCTTCATTTCCCTTAAAATAGTTATTTTGAAGCAAAAATCATGTAAGTCTATCATACAAAGCTCGAGGGGCTTTTTTAAGGCCATACAAAGCTTTGGTATGTCTAAAAACATGATCAGGATGTTTTGTGTCTTCAATGCTAGGAGGTTGTTCAAAAAAACATCCTCTTGAACATAACCATTAAGGAGAGCACATTTTACATCCATTTAAAAAAGCATGAAATTGAAGAATGTTGCAAAGGCATGTAAAATATGAATAGATTCATGACTAGCTACTGGAGCCTAGGTTTCGTCATAGTATATTCCTTCTTGTTGATTATAGCCTTTAGCAACCAATATAGCTTTATTTCTTATGATGATTCCATTTTCATCAAATTTATTTCTGAAGACCCACTTTACTCCAATAACAAAAGATTCCTTGGGTCTTTCAACCATGGTCCAAACATTATTCCTTTCAAATTCATTTAGTTCATCTTGCATGGATTTAATCCAATCATCATTACCTAAAGCTGCATTAGTACTTTTAGGTTCCAATTGGTAAAGGAATGCAAGATACTCTACTTCATTTCATAAGGAACTTTTACTCCTTACAGGTTGATTTACATCACCAATGATACTATCACTACGATGATTCTTACGAAATGACTAGTTTGGGTTTTGTAAAAAATGTTCATCAACATAGGTTAGGAAATCTTCTAGTCTAAATGTTTCAGAAGCATCTTCTTGGTCATTTTCCTTTTCAAAATGATTTTCTATCATAGGTTGATAATCATTTTTTGAAAACACATCTTAAGATGTAGGATGGGGTTGCTTGAAAACAAAAGGACCAGTTTCGTCAAATTTGACTTGTACTGTCTCTTTAATAGTACAAGTATTTTTGATAAAAACTCTATAAGCCTTAGAAGTTGTGGAGTAGCCTAAGAAAATTCCTTCATCAGATTTTGGTGTGAATTTGTGTAATTTATCTTTAGTATTCATAATGAATAACTTGCATCGAAAAAACATAAAGTAGGAAAGTATAGGTTTTCTACCATTCCATAACTCATAATGAGTCTTATTAAGAAAAGTTCTAATTAAAACTCGATTTAAAGTATAATAAGTAATACATACAGCTTCTTCCCAAAAAATTTTAGCTATTGAATACTCACTCAACAAGGTTCTAGTTATTTCTTGAAAAAATCTATTTCATCATTCAACAACACCATTTTTTGAGGTGTTATGGGTGGTGAGAATTTGTGAGTAATAACTTTTCTACTACAAAAAATTTCAAAATTAGAATTTTGAAGTTATCCTCCATGATCACTATGAAGATTTTTCAATGGAAGCTTATTCTCATTTTTGACATGGGCTCTAAAACTTTTGAAATTAGAAAAAGCTTTAGACTTATTTGCTAGAAAATATACCCATGTAGATATAGTGTAATCATCAACCAAAACAAATACATAGTACTTGCCCCCAATGCTTCCAGTTTGTGTTGGACCAAAAAGATCCATATGCACCAACTATTGTGCATCAGTTGTTGAGACTTCACCGATTGATTCAAAACTTTATTTATCTTTCTTGTCATATTGACAAGGGTCACAAACCTTTTAAGAATCAAATCTAAGCTCCAGTAGATCCTTAACTAATCATTTATTATAAAGTTTGCATAAGTTCATAAGGTTAAAATGTTCTAACCTTCTATGCCACAACCAAAAATGATCTTCCATTGCACTAAGGCAAGGTAAGTCCTGGCTCCTAAGGTATTCTATGTTTAGTGTGTAATCATTCTCTTCCTTATGGGAAAAAATAATAAACTCTTCCTTGGAATTGTGTACTAGACATTTATTATTCCAAAAATTCACAAGGTATCCTTCATCATGTAATTGACTAATGCTGACGAGGTTGTCCTTAAGACCCTTAACAAATAAAAAATTTGAAAATAAAATCTTTCCAAGAAGAACAAGGTTGCCTATATCAATAATTTATCCCTGATCATTATCTCTGAAAGTTACTTTTCCTTATTTCTTCTTGATAATCTTTTAGAAATAGTTTTTATTACTAGTCATTTTCCAAGAACATCCACTATCCATGTACCATGTATTGTTGTTGGTACATTCCCTATTTTCCTAAAAACAAGAAAAATTTTGGTTTTCAGAATCCAAACTTTCTTGGATCCGAATTTTTCATAAAGTAAAATTTTGGGTACCCACATATTCTTTGAAATATAAGCCTTATGAAATCCAAAAGATTGGGTTTTGTTTAAGGAACAATTCTTTGCCCAGTGACCACCACATTTACATTTAGTAAAGAATGGGGCACATTGAGTAACAAAGTAGTTTTTACTAAAAATCTCTTTAGAACTTGTGTAACCAATACCAGAAGTATTCCTTCGAGGTCAGATTTTGGAGTACATTTTATCAAAACTTTCATTGCCTATGGTAAATTTTGACAAAAACTTCCTCAGAGAAAATATTTCATATTTGAGTTTAATAACAAGGTTCTTTTCTTCAAAAACATTTGACTAGAGCTAGGCTCAAAAACATCATTCTTATAAATTACGTTTTCTAGATCTTTTGAATGTTTAATCTTCTCAGAACTTACTTCCTCCAGATTTTTCGAAATAAAGACAAAATCATCCTTTTTCTTATCATGATCTCTAGAGAGATCTGATATTTCTGTAGTAAGAATAATATTCCTAGAATTTTCCTTGATGAGTTTTTTCATGAGTTTTGAATTCTCATTTTCAAGAAGTTCAAAAAACCTAGAAGCATCTACATGTGTAGGTAAAGTATTATCTTCATCAGAAGAGGATTCTTAATCCGAAGAGTTATAATATTTACTATCATTATCATTTAAAGAAAAATGGGTCATTGATTCATCATTGTGTACCTTATCCATCAAGCAATGATTATAAATAGGTAGCCTAGCTAGAAGACCAAGAGTCTCCTTTCTAGAAGATTCAGAATCCAAAAACTCATCTGAGGAGTCACCACCACTATCACTCCATGTGTCATTGGATATCAACACTTTCTTAGATTTGGACTTGTGATACTTTTTTCTATTTTTCTCAGAATGCCTTTCCTTTATTTCTTTTCTCAAAAGCATAGGGAAATCATGTCTTATGTGTCCATCTCTCTTGAATTCATAGAAAGTAACTTCAGAATCTTTCTTATCTTTCCATTCCTTCTTCTTATACTTGGATTGGAAATTTATCTATCCAACTATATTGTTCATCCTTCGAGCAAGATTAGCTAACTCATTTTATGAGACTTCACACTCACTAGATTCAGATTGGATAATAACCTTATTAGATCTGGATCTAGTAACTCTCTCAGGAGTATTAACTTTCATGAGATTTGAAGTTGTAGTAAAAGCTACACTACCATTCTCATTTTTCTTCTTCACAATATCAGCATCTCTCTCCATTCTAGTCTAATTCTAATAAAGAGTTCCAAATAGCTCATCAAGGGTAATCTGAATAACCTTAATATTCTCATTAATTGTAGTCCTTTTAGATTCCCACTCATTTGGCATGATGTTGATGATGTTGTCAATAAGGGATTCATCATCTAAACCTTTTTCACCAATTTATTATATTCTATTCATGATATTCATGAATCTCTATTGTACTTTTCATATGGGTTCACCATAATGAAAACTAAAATAATGATATTCAGCTCTAAGCAGGGCTCTTCTTGTCTCAATTACATTGGACGTACCAAAATGTGTAACTTATAGTTTCTTCCATATATAATTTTCTACTTCACAAGAAGAAATTTGGCTATATATATTTCTAGTCATTGAACAAAGTAAAGTATTGTGTACCTTATATTTCAGTTGGTAATCATGATTTTCTTGATTTGTAAAGGCACTTACTTCTTTATCAGGGATCTTGTATCCACCAGTAAGCATAAAAAAAATTTCAACCCCAGTGTTGATAATGAATGTATTCATGCTATCTCTACAATATTCGTAGTCATTACCATCAATAATTGGTGGTCTGGTTGGATTTAGGTTGTCTATAGAACCAACATTTAAGTATTCCATCCTTAAGAAAAACATTGGCACACAATCATGTTAGATGTATAAGTCTGTAAACAAAATAAAATATTCTAAGCAAGAAAAATTGTATCTCTAAAAAAAGTGATTCTGAACTATGATTCTGAAAAGTAGATTCTGAAAAATTTGTCTCTCGAAATATGAATCTGAATTTTCAATTTTGAATGTTATATAAAAAATCATTGGAATCTAAACGTGAGATTAAATCAGATCAAACCATATCCTCTAATACTAAATGTTAGGATGGTATGTGACTGAGTATGATATACGCTATAATACCAAACATAGGATCAAAATAAGAATGATATTCTCATATACAAGAGGGGGTGAATTGTACCTTTTAAAAATTCCCTAAGGAAATTTTGCATAACCAAAATTCACAACACCACTTTGTCCAAAAGGCATGCTTTATTCCGGAAGAGTGATTCAGAAAATGAAACATTAAAAACGTTTACAACTACTATGATTCTACCATAATGCATATAGAATCTAACTAAATCAGATTAAAAGTAAGGAAGTATAAGAAAGTTATACTTTCCTTAACAATACAAAATGCACAGTGGAAAAAAAGTAGTAACACTATAAATAACAAACAATAACTATCTTAACCCAAAGGGAAGGGTATACAACAACCTTTAATAAGAGCTCCCTTGATTTATACTTTCAAGAAAGTATGTCTTACCCACACCAGGGTAAGCACTCGATACGAAGATCAGAGTCTGTCTTGTTATCCCCGCTAGCCCTCAACTATCAGGTAGTTGACACCTATGTCTTTATCAGCAAGGAATCCCTCGACTTCAAGGTGTTGGAACCTCTTTCTTCTTATCCCCGAAAGCCATCGATTGAATACAGCAACAATCGGAGTCGCACAAAGCAAGTCTGCACCAGACAAAGTTTGAACAAGCCTTTCAAACTTTTTGCACAATGCATGAGAGTTGATAAGATTCTCTCTCTCTAGAAATCACTTCAATAGCATGTAAGCAGAGTTTTTAAAGTTTTGATCCAAGTTATATTATTCTTTTCAAATGAGCTCCAATTTATAGGAGAAACTCCAAAAGTTGTCTCCCTCCTCCAACGGTCATATTTTTCCTTGAATTTCGGAGGGACCTGTACACGCGTCACTCAACAAACGGCTAATCAATAACTGAAATCATGACATCGATTTGTAATGAAACAAGACTAAGAATAAGTAAAACTGATGTTCTGAATGTAAGCAAATAAAATATTGGAGCGTAACAAAAATTGAATTCAGAGTCTATAATAAGGAGATATTTGGATTCAGTTTTGTAGAAATTCGGAACCTGATTTCTGTAGAAATCTGATGTCTGAATTTCAAGGAAATTCGGATTCTAGTTTCACCAGTGTTCAGAACCAGAACATACAAAGCACGGAGTCAGAGATCATGGGAATTTGGATTCAGAACTCATAAGATTTTGGGGTCTAAATTCAGATAACTCGGAGTCAGAACTTAGATATGTTTGTAATCATAATTCAGAGTCAGACTACATGAGAGTTCGTATCCATAATTTGGAGTCGAACTACATGAGAGTTCATATGTAGAATTCAGAGTGTAACCTCATGAGAGTTTGTATCCAGAATTTGGAGTTGAACTTCATTAGAGTTTGTATCCAGAATTCGAAGTCGAACTACATGAGAGTTCATATCTGGAATTCAGAGTGAAACTTCAGGAGATTTTGTATCCATAATTCGGAGTTGAAGTTCATTAGAGTTCGTATCCAGAATTCGGAGTGGAACTTCATGAGAGTTCGTATCCAGAATTCAAAATAGATCTTCATTAGATTTTGTCTCCAAAATTTGTAATAGAACTTCATTAGAGTTCGTATCCATAATTTGGATTTGAACTTCATTAGAGTTCGTATCCAGAATTCCGACAGGGACTTCATGAGAGTTCGTATCCAGAATTCGGAATTGAACTTCATTAGAGTTCGTATCCAGAATTCGGATCCTAAAACAGAATGCTTCATATCTAATTATTATATTATTCTAAGGTTTTAGTTATGAGTCCTATTTTTATACTTAAGAAAAATATTGATATGAACAATGAAAATATTATAGGGGTAAATTTCTTTGGGAAGGGAATTTTCCTTATAGAAGTAAAATATAGATTTTATTAAGTATAAGGTGTTTGTGATTTTCAAAAAAAGAAGGAATGGAAAATTCATAAGGAAACCCTTATTAACTCAACGTATATATCATATATTTTCTTAACACTTCATCCATTAAAAAATAATAACATCATTCGGGCATACTTGTTAACTACCACCTCCACAAAGAGATGTGATTCATTTTTTATCATGAATTTTATGGATGGTATATATATCTGTGTGTATATTTAAATAAATAATATGGTATTTATGATATAATTATATTTTTTAAAATATAAAATAATACCTACCTTATTTCCATAATGATCGTTGAAAAATTGAAATGTTACTCATGCGTATGTACGACCTACCGTCTCAATGGTGGAAACATACTTCATTTTTCATAACCATAATTAGTGGTTATTTTTAAAAGTATAATTCATTAATATATATATATATATGATAATTCTTTCATGATTATTATACTAGTTATTTTTTCAATAATTACCCCTTTGACCATATTCCACCTACCAATTTCATTTTGGACATGTGAGTCGAATATCACTAAAACGTCCAATGTGAAAATAATATATTATGTAAATGTATATAACATGGTATTAAATAAAATAAATTGAATAATAAAAACTAAAAATTTCCTTGATAAAATAATTAATTGACCTATGTTTTTTTTATTTAGGAAGGTAAAGAACACATGTGATGATTCAGACTCAAGGTAAGGGGCTTTGATTAAAAAAAATCCACTTTTGATGTTTCCCTTCAAAAAGTTTTTGTCCATTTCCACTTTTTAAAAAATATATGTTAATGTATTTATATGAGAATAAGATAATTATAAATAATATTTTATATATCCTTGGAATTTACATCAATGTTTATAAAAAAAATATATTTTATGTATCTCTTATGGAATGTTTTGACTTTATTTACCAAAGAAAAAATTAAGGTTCTATTTTATCCTATCGGATGCCAACAGTTATTCCCAACTCAATAAAAATTATTTTATGATTATATTTATTTACAAGAATTTTTTCATCAAAAAAACACTATTTTAATTTTTTTAATTATTTTTCAATAATGGTTTTAAATGGAATGGATATTTCATTATCCATAAATGTTTTCTCATAAATGAAAATAATATTTTATGAGGGTAACGTTGAAAATTGAAAGCTTTTGTTTTTTATGACTATGTTATGTTTCTAGGGAATTATTTACAATTATGATTGATTCAGTTATAAAATAAGCATGGGTGCTTCCATTATAAAACAAGGAAGGGTGGTTTCATTATTAGTGATGGCTGGGTGGGTCTATAATAGACCGCCAATGCATTGGGTATGGAAGTAGGACATATTTGTTATTTAATTTGTATGTGTGAAATAAAAATTTATTCCCCATGTTACCAACAAGATTTATTTATTATTTTTATGATTTTTAAGAAAACATTATGATATCACAAGGTAAGCTAATGAGATTATGTTTAAGGGAAAGTACATTCTGCATCAACATGGTTAAAAGTATATCTTTTTTAAAAAGTTTTATTAATTTTTATAATATTTCAACGTAACCTTTAGGAGTTTTAATTTACCTTTATGATTTATTATGAAATGTTATGGAGAATATTTTCTATGAAAATATTATTTCTTGGGTAACAAAATTTTTACTTTGAGCATAATTTTTATTTTTGAAAAAGGTCAATTTTTTATAAGTATCGATGATCTAATGGGTCTCTTTATTTCTTTTATGACCATTACTCCAATTTTTACTCATCAAATATTTAAAAATTTCAAAGAGTTTTAATTATGAATAATAAAAAAGGATAAGTTAAGTTGACAACCATGATGAATGGTCATGAAATGAAAAAAAAATTATATTAAAAGAATTATTTTGGGGGAAGAATGATACTTAGAAGAAGTGTATTCTTTGTAACATATGGGTTTTTATCATTGAAGTATAGATTAATTATCTAAAACACTAGTCCTGAAAAGAACATATAAATTTTATAAAACTAATTATAGTGTAAGTATACTGGATTATGTAAAGTTTTAGTTTGTGTCCTTATAATATTTATCATATGTATATATTCTCAATATTTTGTCTCTATTATTCTTCCTAAGGGTTTCCTAAATAAGAGTAACCAAATGTAAACGAATGGAATTGGATTCCTAACTCTTTTGGTTATCCGTCTTTTCCATTCCTAAAATAATATAATCTATGGGAACTCATCAATAATATAAAAGTACCCTGTTAAATGATCACATCCTTAACATGTGACACCCCAATATCTTAATATTTATTTATCTTCAATGTTAATATAGTGTGTGTGATATGTTGTGATACATATGATAAAAAAATATTTTTCTAAACTATAATATAAAAATAAATTAATTGCATTGTTTTTAAAATAAATAATACAAAAAAACTAATTGATTAGTAAATGTTCTAATTCACAATAAATAATAACATCCACATTAAAAAAATTCTAAATTATTTATTTTATAAGATTTATTTATAAAATACAATTATAAAATTAAATGAATTATTATTACCAATAATTAAAATATTTTGACCAATAAATATTACCATTTAGTATTCCAGATTAAATTATTCATGGAAAATAATAATTTTTTCATTAAAAATAGTGTTTTGTATATTTTTTCTCAAAGCTAAATTTATAATATTTTTTGATGAATTTTAATGAATATAAATATTTATATATATATTAAAAAAATTACTATTTATTTATTATTACTAGAAAGTAATAATTAAAAATTTATTCTGAACCTAAAAATAAATTTTTCTAAACCAATTATTTTTAATAAATTATATGTGATTATATTAGATTTTTTTAATAACCTTTATAAATTGAATCTAATAAAATTTTTCTAATATTTTAAATCAAAATATCAAAAAAAAACGACACGTTTGATTTCATTTTTATTCATGAAAATAAGTTCCCTAGGTATAAGGTTGCCACCATCGTAAATGCTAAAATATGGTATAAGGGTTACATTAAAGGATAAACTAACAAAATATCACAAAAACATATATCTAAAAATATTTATAATGGATTTATCAAATAAACCTTATATTATCTTTGAAAATTTTCAATTTTGTGTCAATTATCCTTCAAACATGAAATTCCTTTTATTTTAGGTAATAAGTATTTAAAAAAATCAAACCCTTACCACATGTTAAAGGACAAAATCAACCCTCCCCCCAACCCAAACATTAACATAGAATTTATCTTTAATCCCTACTTAAATTCTCTGCCTCAATATCTTATCCCTCTTTGGGGAACCCCTATCTATAAGAATAAGTCTTAAATCACTCGTTTCAATGTGCATCACTATAAATAGATTCATGATTTCAATATAATTGTTATCCTCTCCTTAATTGTTCTTCAATATCATATTCATCAAAATCTTCTGGAATATTCTTTATAACTTTAATTTAATGATTTTAAATCATTAATATTCGCTAAAATTGATATTATTATTATACTATAACAAGTTCTTGCTCATTCAATAATTATAACATGTTATTATTTGGGTTGGTTTCACCACCAACATACACGATGTCATAAAATTAATATTTGAAATGAATAAAAAAATTAAATATTAGTATTGATATAAGTTAATAATGTGTTTATTTTGTTTTCATAACTGATTATTGCTAAAATATATAAGTATATTTAAATAATAAAATCAACACTTTTTATAGAATATAAATTCATAAAAAAAGTGATTTCAATATTTCCAAGCTAACTATCACTAAAAGTTCCATGAAATTGTTATTTGACTATATAAATATAATAAAACAATGTATTATATCATTATTAATTTTATTTATGTAATTAATACATAAGCATGGAACATGTAATAGAATCCCTTAACTGATATCTGTATGGAATACAAAATAGTCGAAACCTGAATATTAATTTTAATAATAATAAATTTTTTTATAGTTAAAAATAATTATTAATGAGTGATATTATGTAAAATTAACTATGTTAAATTTTATTCATAATATAAATAACAATAAAAAATTATACAGGGATCTAGGAGAACATTTGACTAATAAGTAGTATGAGGCAGTGGTTTCTTTTATAATATATCTTTATATTCAAGATTTTTTATTTAAAACATCCTATTTGATTGAATAATATGTTCCCTCCAAATAAAATTTGATATATTTTTTTCTCTTATGGTTATTTTATTGGTTTTATTTTTCTTACATCAATTTCACTTCCCTTAGTTTCATAATTCAATTAAAAGGATGCTAGATATTGAAAACAACCTTATCGCATATTTGGATAAACATATTTTCTCTCCATGCCAATATTAAGTTTGTTGTTATATGAATTTCCTTTTATACATTAAAATTATTCATAATGTAATTTTTTGGTAGTCTATTACTTTCATTAAAAATGTTTTAAATGAATATTTTTAATGTTTTCCGAAGGTTTCATTTTTTACTTTCATTATAAAACTATGAATGAAATCTAATTTGTAAATTTTTCCATATGAATGTATTTAACCATTTTATGTTCATTACTCTATAAAATATCCTTTCTATGGATTCAAGGTCTTCCAAAGAAATTTTGATCCACATTGTTTTTTTTATTTCAAAAGAATTTTTATTAAGAATGAAAAGGGGAACATTTCTTATTTTTTTAAACTAATTTTATGAAACTAATATAAGGTGTTTTACCTCATTTTAAACATCCTTTATTTATCCTTATCATTTACTGGGGATGTGATCTATCTTTACCTATATTTTGTTTAACTTATTTGAATTATTTATTTATAAAAACATTAACACCCGAATATTTATGAAAAATGTTTTTTTATGTTTTATGTTATACGCAATGTCAATGGAATCTTTCACTATACTCAACACTATATTTTATTGATTTACACTCAATCGCGACCTTCCACGATAGTGTGTGTTGTATGCAATACCGAGTTTCACTAAACAATGACATTCTATTAAAATATAATATAAACTAGCCATTATAAATATTAATACCAACTTTTTTATATTTTATAAATTTTATCTTTCAAAATGGACTTTATTTTTGGATTTTTAATATCAAAAATATCCAAGGGTGAAATTTTGGTATTTTTCTGAAAACATTCTATTTTTTATGAATAGTAAAAACACTAAGTTTTTGGTTAAATCCGCCATTTACTTAAATAATCATTTATTTTATTTAAATTAATTTTAGGTCAAAATAGATACCTAATACTTATATATGTTCAATGAAATTCATTGGAGTCATTTTATAATAATTTTAGATATATAAAAATTGTATTGAACTTTTCACCGTCTTTTACCCACCTCCTCGGAGCTTTTGCAATTGTTCATAAAACCTAATTTTACCACTTTTGTGTGTTTAATTTCGAAAATATGAGAGGCACGGTTAATATCAACGAGTAAAATGTCGTTAAATAAGATATTTTCTTTTGGTGAATAGTAACTTTCACTTTTATTTGCCACGGTTAAAAGTAAATAGGGTAATTCAAGGTTAACATAATATTATAATAATTTAAAATTACCTTAACAGTTGTCCTAACCTTATTTGAGGAGTAGTGGCCAACTATGGGCATCCTTGGGTAAATTTGGGGACCCCATTGTGCCACTTGGTACTGATAATGACAATTTGGATTAATTAATTTAATGTAAAGACAAAATTGACATTAACAAAAATCATTTAGTAATTAATTTTTACAAGGGGTTATATAAATTATCTTTACAACTATAAATATTCATTGGAAAGATAAAAATATTTCCAACATGATGGTATTTTTTTATAATTTTTAGAAATTAAATAAATTAAATTATTTATGACACAATAATGATACAGTATTTACCTCATTAATAAATGATTTAAATAAATAAGATTATAATGATTGAAATATTATCCAAAACATGTCCAATTCTGATTAGATGATTCTATTTCGACAATGACTCATCTTGTCTTTATCTATAATGATTTTGTGACCTTTTGAAACCGAAGATATGATTATAATAAAATAATATTTTCACACTTTCCAAAAGAGCCACTCCTCCCCCTTATAAAAGATGACTATTTCTATACAATTCCTCACACCTCTCAAGCCATTTGGCTCATCCGACCTCTACCCAATTAAGATCACTACATCCCTCACCTCCCCCTACAAGCCTTAAATTAGACAGAAAACACTCCAAGAAGTCCTTTTTGTTCAAACCAAAGGAAGTTACCCAAATTAAAGGTAACAGTTTCTCTTAAATTGTTTTCTTTTATTCTACTTATCCAAACCCTAAACTCTTTTTAATCTGTTGTTTTGTAACAAAACCCATATACTAAATATACTAGGATGTTGGTATGAGAAGGATTCAAACTACACTTACACACACATCCATCTAATGGATGAAGAACAAAATGTTTCTGTGGATGGAAAACTAACGAATCGCGAAACGATGACTGTTCAATTTTCTCCTACCGCCTCTCATGGTGTAAAATATGATGGAACTATATTTATATATGATATATATTATGTTTATTATCTCCTTATGCTTCTTTACTTCCCAATTATATGAAGCCTTTATGGTTTCCATAGTGGGTAAATACGATAATCTCATTTCAAGAAGTGCAAAATACCGCCCCCTCAAAGTGATGTGATTCGTTAATGAATTATGTGGTATGTATAAAGGATGGAGTTAATAATATAATATATGATATTATACTGAAATTATAATATAACTACACATAATTATGTTTTAATTCCATTAAACTAAGAAATAGAAATGAATGTAACATTCATGCGTACGTACGGCTTACCATCTCCATGAACATGGCATTTCATTTCTTACATCTATATGTTATGAAATATTATAAATACAGGTATATTCTGGATATATATGTTATATATGATATATAAATTCTGAATATCATTCTGGATATAATGAACCTTTGACCACATGAACAACATGTAATTATAAGAAGTCCATTTTTTACTCAAGTACCAAATATCGACAAAACAAACATTATTAACTTAAATGGTTACATAATATTTATAACATGGTAATAAGTTATATAAAAGAAATAATAGACTTTTAAAAGGTTATTAGGAAAGTAGAAATTTTCTTTGGTTTATTATTCAAGAGATTAAAGAACGATTGAGTCATGTCGGACATGAGTTAAGGGAACTTCTTAACCCAATTTCTGTTCTTTGGGTTGATCTTCTCTTACTTGTTTATGTCATTCATTGATTATAGGAGAAATTAATTTTTATATCTTATCATTTATTTATAATTTCTTTATTTGACCTTATAGTGAATACACATAAGTGATCTATCTTACTTACAAAATGATCTTTGTAAGTTAAAATCTCATAATCTCATTTATATCAAAGATTGTTTATAATTAAGAATTTACTGGGGCATATTTATCATCCACATCTATGTTTACCAAATATGTAATATTATTTCTATCCTCAAACAATTTTTTAAATCAAATTTTTCCCATTGGTGAGTTTTTAGTAAATGAAATGAAAGGAATATTTTTTTGTTTTTAGTATGAGGTACTTTTTGACTTTTCTGGCCAATGTATGAGAAGAATGTTTTTTAACATATGTGGAATGAATGGATTTTTATGATTTCATAGAACATTATTTCCATGAAGATTCCTTTACAAGTTTTTAATTTTATTTATATTCAACTTCCTTCAGTTTAAAATTGTATGACATGTTAAGAAAGGAAAATTTTTTTTGTAGTAGAAAGGATATTTTCCTCAAGAATGGAGTTCAAGTGTTTTATCAAAATTATTTTCCATTTAAGATAATATAGGGTTCTATTTATATCCATATTATTACATTGATTTTATTATGTTGTGACGGGATTATTTTTATGAATTCCTTTTTCTTATATTAATTGTTTTATGATGTCACGATGTTTATGAATCCCATTTTTATTACATGGGTTATGCTATGATGCATGATTTATGATTTTGTGGAAAACATAAGAATGGTTTCATTATGATATAGGTGGGACCTATATCTTTCTCTAATGCATTTGGTAAATATTTATATCTCATGAGATAGACATGGTTGGATTGGCAAGTTAAACTAGTTTAGTGATACAGGACTGGAACGATGAGTAAACTCAGTTCAGTGATAGACTTTGACCGCTATGATGGTCTGGGAAAAGAGGCTTGACTATTATGAAATTATTTTCTATGATTATGTGTGTATTCCACAAAGTTTAATGATTTATGATTATATTTAACTTCTATGAATTATCCCATGTTATGATATCATGATCTCTTTTGCAGGATAAGACTTCTGAAATGCTATGTTCTTATAATATTTCCTTTGTTTACCCATACTGAGCATTTGAGATCACCCTTTTGTATGTTTTCTTTTCCCAAGGTCAGGAAAAAGGGTATTAAGTAGGATATTCCAAAAAGGGACTCTAAATATGATGAAATAAGTGGGAGACAATGTAGATGATTTATGAACCAGCTGTTTATGTTTCCCAGTTTCTAAAGACACTATAACTATATGATCCTACCATTGTTTTATTAAATGTTGTAATAATTATGCTTAAATTCTGAAGTCATAACCATGTATCTAAATTATGGGTCATTATAGGTGTTATCAGAGTAAATGTATAGTCAACCTTTGGAAACTAGGATTAGAAAATCATAGTAATAATCCTAAGTATATGTCCAAGCACAGAACATAATCTTGTTTTCTTATAAATGGCCATGAAAAACCTATGATAAGACCTAAAGTGTGAAATTTTATTATTGATCATGTGTTTTTTATGTTATGATTAGTGCTTCTCACACTATGCTTCTGGGTTTTAGTCAATGGCTAGAACTCGAAGGAACCATGTTAATGATGAATGTGATGGGAAATGTAATGATTGTCCCCCTGAGAAACCAAACATTATGGGAGATGGAATGAAAAATCATGTATCCATGCTCAGACAAATTTCTCAAGATATGAATCATGCTGGACTTGGAAAGGAGAAAATTAAGGAGCAACATTCTATTGAATCCTTCATGAGGCAGCATCCACCTTCATTCAGCGGGTCTTCTGATTCATTAGTGACTGAAAAATGGATCAGTGCCACTGAAAATATATTTTCGGTCCTTCAATGTTCTGATCATTATAAATTCATCTTAAAAGAATATCGTTTGGAATGTGAAGCTGATCAATGGTGGAATTTTATTAAGAATACGAGGCAAAGAGATTAAATTGAGTCCATGGAATGGGATGAGTTCAAGAACTTATTCTTCAATTAGTACTTCCCTTGTATTCTTCGAACAAAGATGGAGAAAGAGATTCTTGAACTGAAGCAAAAGGATGATGAATCTGTTGGTACCTACAAAGAAAATTTTACAAGACTTGCAAGGTACGCTTCCAGAATTATTATAAAACTTGAAAGTAAAATCGATCAAATCTTTATTGGATTAAAACAAAGACTTCGAAGGGCATTATCCATAAGGGACTTCAATAGCTACGAGGAAATTTTTCAATGTGCTCTCATGGTTGAGATGGAGATTGGAGTAACCCATCAGTCATATGGGTTTGATAAGAAGAGGAAAATGGAATTCAAAGGAAAATATAATGACCACACTGAAAAGAAGTTGAGTTTTCCTATATGCTAAAATTGTAGAATGAAACAATGAGGGAATTTTCTTAAAGGGACAAGAAAATGATTTAAGTGTGGAAAGGAAGGTCATCAGGAAATTGAATATTGAAATAATGGGAAGAAGATGTCTAATGATGCAAACAATGAAAGGGATACAAAAAATGCACCTCCAACACTTAAATGGTTCAAGTGCAAGGAGAAGGGTCATTATGCCAATCAATTCCCGATTCCAACGTTTTTTGATGATGATCGACGTCAACAAACTCTTAAGGCCAAAGACAAAGGAAAGTCACATGCAATTACTATCGGCGATGTGGATTACGATAAAGAAGTGTGAAAGGTACACCTACCAACCACTCTAAAGTATCAATTGTTTTATTTGATTCTAGATCCACCCACTCTTTTATTTCTGAAAAATGTTCAAAGGGTATCATCGTATCACCTCAACAATTAGATGTTGAGTTAGCTGTGACAACTCCTAATGGCCCAACAGTCGCATCAAAAGATTAGAATTCTTCTCTGATTGAAGTTTGTGTGAAAGTGATTCCTGCCCTTCATGTGATTCTAACTATAGTGGAATTTGATGTGATTCTTGGGATGTATTGGATTTCTTTATATGGAGCTCATATCAGTTTCCAAATAAAGGAAGTCACATTTCATATTCCAGATCAATCTATGATCATCTATCGATGCCAAGATGAACATGACCCACCAGTGGACTTTCATCCATCTTATGGGTATTGATTCCACTAAATGAAGGGTATTTATGTCAAATGGTTGGAATGAAACTCATGATTAAGAATACACCCATTGTACCAGAGTTTGATGATTTATTTCCGGAGGAATTTCTAGGCCTTCCACCAAATCGTGAAGTTGAGTTTTCAATAGAACTCATACCGGGTGCTATGCCAATTCCAAAGACACCATAGAGAATGGCCCCAATTGAGTAGCAGGAATTGAAGAAGCAACTCCAAGAGAATCTTTATAAAGGATTCATACGGCCTAGTTCATCACCTTGGGGAGAACCTATTCTATTTATTAATAAGAAAGATGGATCAATGAGACTCTACATTGATTATCGAGAAATTAAAAATATCACTATCAAGAGATAATATCCTCTCCCATGCATTGATGACTTATTTGACCAACTACATGGAGCTCAATACTTTTCCAAGATTGATCATAATTCAGGGTATCATTAATTAAGGGTCAAAATGATTATATACCAAAGACATATTTTCGTACGAGGTATGGACACTATGAATTTATGTTGATGCCATTTGGTCTTACTAATTACCATGCTATCTTCATGGATCAAATGAAGTGTGTCTTTAGAGACTATCTTGATCAATTTTTGGTATCCTTTACTTGTGATATTCTTGTCTATTTAATGATAAAGGTAGAACATGAAGATAACTTGAGAATTGTATTAAAGTCCCTGATAAAGGATATGCTTTATGAAAAATTTACCAAGTGTGAATTTTGGCTTCAAAAAGATTCATTTTTGGGTAACATAATCTGAAAATAAGTGATATATGTGGATCCAGTAAAAATAGAGGTTATCAAAAGATGGTTGAGACCAACAAAAATAACTGAGATCTGATGTTTTCTTGGTTTGGATGGATATAATCGATGTTTTGTGAAAGATTTTTCACGATTATCTAATCCACTCACCAGGTTGACTCGAAAAGTAGTTAAGTTCATTTGGACGGAGGAGTGTGAAGAGAATTTCAAGGAGTTAAAAAGAAGGTTATCCAGTGCACCTATGCTCACACTGCCATGTAGTAGAGAAAAGTTTGTGATCTACAGTGATGCATCTAAGAAGGGATTGGGGTGTGTTCTCATGAAAAATGATATGGTGATAGCTTATGCCTCACGATAGTTAAAAATCAATGAGAAAAATTACCCAACTCATGATTTGGAGTTATCCGCGGTAATGTTTGCATTAAAAATATGGAGGAATTATCATTATGGTGAACGATGAGATATTTATACTGATCATAAAAGTTTAAAGTATATTTTCACACCAAAGGAGATGAATATGCGCCAAAGAAGATGGTTGGAGTTGATTGAGCACTACGACTGCTCAATTCATTATCACCCTAGGAAAGAAAACAAGGTGGAAGATGCATTAAGTCGACAAGACCATGCTAGCTTATCCATGATGAGGATATCAAAAGATCCAATATTTATGGATTTACATAGGATAGATCTTGCAATTATAATTTAAGGGAAAAAATATTATCTTTTTCAAATGAATTTCTATCCATATAAACATGTGATGATTAAAGAGGAACAAAAATAAGATGTAGAGTTACAAAAGAAGGTGAGAAATGTTCCAGAATTCAACCTTGATTGTGATGAGATAATAAGGTTCAGAAATCGGGTTTGTGTTCCTCCCATCTGAGAATTAAAGAATAAGAAACTGGATGAGGCTCCTAGTTCTTCATTATCTATTCATCCTTGAAGCACGAAGACATATAGGGACCTGAAAGAGTACTTCAGGTGGGACGGCATGAAAAGGGATATTGGATAATATGCCTCTTGATGCTTGGTTTGTCAGTAAGTTAAAGCTGAGAGACAAAAGTCTAATGGGATATTCCAACCATTACCCATTCCAAAATATAAATGGGAAAACATCACTATGTACTTTGTCACAGGACATCCTAAAACATCCAAAGGCAATAATGATGTCTGAGTTATAGTTGATCATCTTACGAAGTCGGCACACTTCATTGCTATTAGAGAAGATTTCTCTCATGATCAGCTTGCCATGATATATGTGAAAGAAGTGGTAAGATTACATGGAGTACCACTTTCCATTATATCTGATCGGGATTCAAGGTTTACCTCTATCTTCTGGTGAAGTCTTCAGCATACTCTAGATACAGAGTTGAGTTTCAGAACTTCTTATCATCCTCAGACAGATGGTCAGTGTGATAGAACAATTCAAACTCTAGAAGATATGTCAAGAGCTTGATCTATGGATTTAAAAGGTGTTTGGGATCAACACCTACCTTTGGTGGAATTTTCTTATAATAATAGTTTTCACTCCAGTATTCAAATGGCTCCTTATGAAGTTCTCTATGTAAGGAAATGTGGGACTCCAACTTCGTGTGATGATGTTGGGGAAAGATATCTATTAGGACCTGATCTTGTAGATGGGATGGCAAAAAAGGACGGATCAATTCAACAACACATAAGATCAGCTCAGAGTCGAAAAAACGTTATGCCGACAACAGAAGAAAAGACCTATAGTATTAAGTGGGTGATAAAGTGTTCTTATGAATATCTCCTTGGAAGAGAGTAATGAGATTTGGAAAGAATGGAAAACTGAGACCTAAGTATATCAGTCCTTTCGAAATACTGGATTTTTTTGGGAATGTAGATTACCCATTTGAGCTACCACTGAATCTCTCTCAAGTTCACAATGTGTTATATGTATCTCTCATGAGAAATTACATACCTGATCCTTCACATGTACTAAGATCAAAAGTTGTACCGATGGAGCAAGATCATTCTTATGACTAACAACCGATAGAGATTCTAGATTGTAGCGAAAAAGATCTACGGAACAAGACCACTCTATTAGTGAAAGTTTTATGGATGAACTACCAATTATAAGAAGCTACATGGGAGATTGAGGATATGATAAGGGAGATTTATCCTCATATATTTGTTACGATGTGATTAATTTAGTGGGAGAAATTCATTTTAAAGGGGGTATAATGTTACACTAGTGTAAAAATTGTTTTTAACGTCTATAGTTTAACGTCGGTTTTAAGAGACCGACGTTAAAAGGTCCTTTTGGCATTGGTTTTTCTAAAAACTAACACCAATGATAAAAATAAAAGTTTTATATAATTTTTCTATCTTCAATTTAACTGGTCATGTAGTGAAAACGGATATACAGATCAAAAGTTATGGGCATCAGATGTTTGAGATTATATGACTTGATTTTTGGCGTCGGTTGTTTTTAATAACCGATGTTAAAAGGAAATTTTTGGCATCGGTTTTACAAAAAAACGAATTCAAAGATCAGAATATTAGTTTTATATAATTTACCAAGCTTCAATTTGACAAGTCGTGGAGAAATAGCGGACTTACGGATCAAAAGTTAAGGGCATCAGAATTTGGAAATTATAAGACTTGATTTTTGGCATCAGTTTTTTTATAACCGACATTAAAAATCCATTTTTGGTGTCTGATATACATAAACCCAACGCCAATAATCAAAATAAATGTTTTAGATAATTTCTCTGGCTTCAATTTTACAGGTCGTAGAGCAAAAACAAACTTACGGATCAAAATTTATGGGCATCAGAAGTTTGAGGTTATATGACTTGATTTTTGGCGTCAGTTTTTTTAATAACCGACGTTACAAGGACATTTTTGGCGTCAGTTTTCCAAAACACTGATGCCAAAGAACAGAATAAAAGTATTAGATAATTTCCCAAGCTTCAATTGGACAGGTCGTGGAGCAAAAATGGACTTACGGATCTAATGTTATGGGTGTCAGAAATTGGAAATTATAAGACTTGATTTTTGGCGTCTGTTATTTTAATAACCGACAATAAAATGCCCTTTTTGGCATCAGTTTTACAAAACACCGACACCAATGATCATAATAAATGTTTTAGATAATTTCTGTAGCTTCAATTTTACAGGTCGTGGAGTGAAAACGGACTTACGTATCAAAAGTCATGGGTGTCGGAATTGTGAAATTATATGACTTGATTTTTGGCGTCGGTTTTATTACTAACCGGCGTTAAAAATCCCTTTTTGGCATCACTTTTACAAAAACCAACACCAATGATCAAAATAAAAGTATTATATAATTTCCCAAGCTTCAATTTGACAGGCTTTAGAGCAAAAATGGACGTACGGATAAAACTTTATGGGTGTCAGAAGTTTGAGAGTATATGACTTGATTTTTGGCATCGGTTTTTTTAATAACTAACGTTATAAGGAACTTTTTGGTGTCCGTTTTACAAAACCCCGATGCCAAAGATCAAAATAAAAGTTTTAGATAATTTCCCAAGCTTTAATTTGACAGGTCGTCGAGCAAAAACAGACTTACGGACCAAACGTTACGGGCGTTGGAAGTCGGAAATTATAAGACTTGATTTTTGGCGTCGGGTTTTTTAATAACCGACGTAAAGAGGCCCTTTTGGTATCGTCTTTACAAAAACCCGAAGTTAAAAGTTACTTTTTTCATCTTTTTTTCAAAAAATGATTTTAATACCCCAACATGAGAATAGTTTTATCATTGGTTATATAATTAAATGATGTTAAAATTAAAATTTCTAATACACGGTTTCGATATTTAAATTTTTTCCCAACGCACGTTCCTATTTACAAAATCCCGCTCAAATTTTATTGAATCGCAGCTGTATAAATTTTCATTTACACTATATAAAACTTCATCTTTTTTATATCAACATTTTTGAAAAATATGATACAATCCATATTTCAAATATTCTTTAATTGACCATTTGTACAAGGTATTCATTTTTATCATTTAATTTCATTATTATTGTTTCCCTTATCACTAAAAATATTATTATTCTTATAATGATGATGAAGGATTCTTCTAATCGAGATAAAAAAATAAAACTTCTGCATAAGATTCATTAGTTTTTGGGAATTTTTTTTACCACTCACTATTTTCATTACCACGTGAGTTCTCCCTTAAAACGAAGAGAAATAATGATAAAAAACATATTGATTCAAATGGCCCAATAAAAGAAATAATGTTAGTTTCAATCATTATTTATATTTTTTTTGTTCATTTGGAATATTCATTTTGGTTATTTTTTTCATGTATTCTTCGAAGAATGTTGTATCGATTGACCCCATAACGAAGTACAAATTACGGCGACCATAACTTTTGATTTGTAAGTCCATTTTAGCTCCATAACCAGTCAAATCGAAGCTTGGGAAACGATTTATATTCTGAAATTCAGAGCTTCGAGGTTTGGAGTTCAGTTGTTTTGAAAACCGACATGGAAAATATTTTTTTTATAAAACGTATTTTTTGCGTCAGATTTTATCAAAAATCGATGTTAAAACTCATGTAGAAGCCATATTTAGATGTCGGTTTTCTAAAAAACTGACGGAAATGACCCCTGAGGTTATGAATTTTAGCGTCGGTTTAAAAATAACCAACACCAAAGACCACCAAGGCCTGATTTTTTGTGTCGGTTTATATAAAAATGCACGCCAAAGATCCCTGAGGCCCTAAAATTTGGCATCGGATTTTATATAAAACGATGCCAAAGACCCGCGTGGCGAAGAGTGTTGAGGTCGGTTTATAAAAATCATTGTTGAAAAATATATTTTTTACATCGCCTTTATGGACGTCGGTTAAAAACCGACGTCGAAATACATTTTTCCACTAGTGTAACACCCTGATATTTTATGAGAAATATTTTTTTATGTCTTATATTATACGCAACATCAAAGGAATCATCCACTACACACAACACAAGCATGTCTTGATTTACACGCAATCATGACCATCCTTGATAGCATGTGTTGTACGCAATACCGAGTTTTACTAAACAATGATATGCTTTTAAAAATATTATATAAACTAGCCATTAGGAATAGTAATACCCACTTTTTGAAATTTTAAAAATTTTACCTTTCAAAGTGGACTTCATTTTACGATTCAGAATATTGATATTAGACTAGGGTGAAATTTTGGTATTTTTCTAAAAACATTCAATTTTTAATGAATAGTGAAAACACTATGTTTTTGGTTAAAACCGAATTTTTATTTAAATAATCATTTATTTTATTTAAATTTATTTTAGGTCAAAATAGATTCATAATACTATAAAAAATTTCAATGAAATTTATTGGAGTCACTTTATAAAAAAATTATATATATAAACATTATATTGAACTTTTCACCGTCTTTTACCCACCTCCTAGGAGCTTTTGCAATTGTTCATACAACTTAATTTTACCACTTCTGTGAGTTGTATTTCGAAAATATGAGAGACACGGTTAATATCAAGGAGTAAAATGTGGTTCAATGAGATAAAATTAATTTTTGGTGAATAGTAACTTTTTTACTTTTATTTACCACGGTTAAAATTAAATATGGCAATTCAAGGTTAAAAGAATATTATAATAATTCAAAATTACCTTAACACTTTTCCTAACCTTATTGGATGAGTATTGTCTGACCATGGGCATCCTTGGGTCGATTTGGGGACCCCATTGAGCCACTTAGTAGTGATAATGACAATTTGGATTTATGAATTTAATGTAAAGAAAAAATTTACATTAACAAAAATCTATTATTAATTAATTTTTATAAGGGGTTATATAAATTATCTCTTCGACTATAAATATTCATTGGGAAACTAAAACGATTTCCTACATGATAGTATATTTTTATTATTTTTAGACATCAAATAAATTAAATTATTTACGACACAATAATGATGCAGTATTTACCTAATTAATAAATGATTTAAAAAAATAAGATTAAAATGATTAAAATATTATCCAAAACATGTCCAATTCTGGTTGGATGATTTTATTTAGACCATGAGTCATTTTATCTTCATCTTTAATGATTTTTGGAACTTTTGAAACCAAATATAAGTTTATAATAAAATAATATTTTCACACTTTCAGAAAGAGCCCCTCCTCTCCCTTATAAAAAGAGACCATTTTTATCCAATTCCTCACACCAATCAAGCCATTTTTCTCGGAAAACCTCTGCCCAATTAAGCTCCCTACATCCCTATCCTCCTCCTATAAGCCTTACCATTTATCTCAAATGGTTGGCGAGAAACTCATGATTAAGAATACACCCATTTTACGGATGTTTGATGATGTCCTTCAGGAGGAATTTCTAGGTCTTCCACCAAATCATGAAGTTATGTTTTCAATAGAACTCATATCGGGTGCTATGCCTATTTCAAAGAAATCATATAGAATAGCCCCCATTGAGTTGCAGGAATTATTGAAGCAACTCCAACATAATCTTGATAAGAGATTCATATGCCATAGTACATCACCATGGGGAGAAACTATTCAATTTGTTAAGAGGAAATATGGATCAATGAGACACTGTATTGATTATCGAGAACATAACAAGATCACTATGAAGAAAAAATATCATCTCCCACGCATTGATGACTTATTTGACCAACTACGCGGAGCTCAATACTTTTCCAATATTGATATTTGATCTGGGTATCATCAATTACAGGTTAAAAAAGAGGATATACTAAAGACGGCTTTTCGTATGAGGTATGGACCCTATGAATTTATAGTGATGCCATTTTGTCTTACTACTACCCCTAATATCTTCATGGATCTAATGAATAGTGTCTTTAGAGACTATCTTGATCTGTTTGTGGTAGTCTATATAGATGATGTTCTTGTCTATTAAAAGAGGAATGAATAACATGAAGATCACTTCAAAATTTTGTTAGAGACCCTGAGAAAGGATAAGCTTTATGCCAAATTTACCCAGTGTAAATTTAGGCTTCATAAATTTTCATTTTTGGGTCACATAATCTCAAAAGAGGGGATATCTATGGATCTAGAAAAAATAGAGGTTTTTGAAAGAATGTCATGGCCAACAACAGTAACTGAGATCTAAATTTTTCGTGGATTGGCAGGATATTATCGACGTTTTGACAAAGAATTTTCACGATTATCTAATCCACTCACTAGGTTGACTCGAAAAGGAGTTATGTTCGTTTGGACGAAGGAGTGTGAAGAGAATTTCAAGGAGTTAAAAAGAAGGTTATCCAGTGAACCTGTCCTCACACTGCGGTGTTGTAGAAAAAGTTTTGTGATCTACAGTGATGTATCTATGAAGGGACTGGGGTGTGTTCTCATGCAGAAGGATATGTGATAGCTTATACCTCATGACAGTTAAAAATCCATGAGCAAAATTACCCAACTCATTATTTGGAGCTATCAGCGGTAATCTTTGCATTAAAAATATGCAATCATTATCATTATGGTGAAAGGTCTGATATTTATACTGATCATAAATGTTTAAAGGATATTTTCATACAGAAGGAGCTGAATATGTGCCAAAGATGATGGTTGGAGTTGATTAAGGAATTGGTCTTCTCAATTCATTATAACCCTGGGAAAGCAAACAAGGTGGCAGATGCATTTTGTTGACAAAACCATGCTAGCTTATCCATGATGAGGATCTCAAAAGATCCAATATTTATGGATTTACAAAAGATGGATCTTGGAATTATAATGGAAGGGAAAAATATTATCTTCTTCAAATGATTGTTTAACCATCTATACATGTTAAGAATAAAGAGGCACAAAAAGAAGATGTAGAGTTACAAAAGAAGGTGAGAAATGTTCCTAAATTCAACCTTGATTGTGATGATATAATAAGGTTCAGAAATCAGGTTTGTGTTCCTCCCATCCCAGAATTAAAGGAGTTACTAGATAAGGCTCATAGTTCTTCATTCTATATTCATCTTGGAAGTACGAAGATGTATAGGGACCTAAAAGAGAACTTCTGGTTGGATGGCATGAAAATAGATTTTTCTGAATATGTCTCTCGATGCTTGGTTTGTCACCAAGTAAAATCTGAGAGATAGAAGTCAAAGGGGATGTTACAACCATTACCCATACCAAAATGGAAATGGGAAAACATCACTATGGACTTTTTCACTAGACATCCTAAAACATCCAAAGTCAATAATGATATATGGGTTATAGTTGATCGTCTTATGAAGTAGACACACTTCATTGCTATTAGAGAAGATTTCTCTCTGGATATGCTTGCTGGGATATATGTGAAGGAAGTAGTAAGATTACATGGATTACCACTTTCAATTATATCTGACTGAGATCCGAAGTATACCTCGAAGTTTTGGAGAAGTCTTCAGCATACTCTAGATACAAAGTTGAGTTTTAGCACTACTTATCATCCTCAGAAAGATGGTCAATATAAGAGAACAATTAAAACTCTAGAAGATATGTTAATAGTTTTCTCTATGGATTTCAAATGTGGTTGGGATCAACACCTAACATTAGTGGAATTTTCTTATAATAATAACTTTATCTCCAGTAATCAGATGGCTCCTTATGAAGCTCTCTATGGAAAGAAATGAAGGACTCCAACTTGATGAGATGAAGTTGGGGAAAGAAAGCTATTAGGACCTGATCTTGTTGAGGAGATGGCAGAAAAGGTCAGATCTATTCAACAACACATAAGAGCAGCTTATAGTCGACAAAAAAGTTATGCCGACAATCGAAGAAAATACTAAGAGTTTGATGTTGGTGATAAAGTTTTCTTTTGAATATCTCCTTGGAAGAGAGTAAGGAGACTTGGAAAGAAGGGAACGGTGATCCCTAGGTATATCGGTCCTTTTGAAATAATGGATCATATTGAGAAGGTAGCTTACCACACTACTAGAAAGATGATCTTTCCCAACACTTCTATACCAACAGTTTGTAAAAACCGTTGGTATAGCTACTATTTCCCAACGGTTCACCAAAACCGTTTTGAAATCCATAGATTTCTCACCTTTCCCAACGGTTTGGTGAACCGTTGGGAAAGAGTGACCCTTTCCCAACGGTTCACCAAAACCGTTGGGAAAGGGTGTCTTTGGAGCCTCTTTCCCAACGGTTTTGGTAAACCATTGGGAAAGGGACCATTGGGAAAGGGTGTCTTTGGAGGCTCTTTCCAAACAATTTTGGTGAACCGTTGGGAAAGAGTGGCCTTTCCCAACGTTTTTGGTGAACCGTTGGGAAAAACCACCCAAAAATTCAACATTCGGCCAAAAGAAACCAACCCACCCCTAACCTATCCCAACGGTTTTGAAAACCGTTGGGATAGGTTCTTTGATTTTTTTCTAGAACTACTAAATGAGAACATTAAATAAATCAAATTTTTAAATAATTATGATAATACATATATATATATTTATGAAATTATGTTTACAAAAGTGATGTTAGCTTAGTGGTTAAGTCGTTAGATTATAAACGAGGGGTCCTGGGATCAAATCCCAGCGGATGTTTTATTTTTGGAATTTGTATACCAATGGTTCCATTACCGTTGGTATAGATTTCATATTACCTATACCAACGGTTTCCAAAACCGTTGGAATAGGTCTATACCAATGGTTTTACAAAAACCGTTGGTATAGACCTATCCCAACGGCTTACTTTGCTATGGTTCTCCAAACCGTTGGTATAGGCTATACCAACGGTTTGGAGGCCTATACCAACAGTTCCAATCCGTTGGTAAAGGTTAGTTTTGCAGTAGTGCCAGTTCGTGCTTGCACCCAATCACTCTCAAGTTCATGATGTGTTCCATGTATCTCTCCTGAGAAAGTACATAGCCGATCCTTCACATGAACTAATTTCAGAAGTTGTACCACTATAGAAAGATATTTTTTATGAAGAACAGCTGATAGAGATTCTGGATCGTAGAGAAAAAGTTCTACGGAACAAGACCACTCGCTTGGTGAAAGTTTTATGTTGGAACCACCAATTATAAGTAGCTACATGGGAGCTTGAGGATATTATGAGGGAGAGGTATCCTCGTCTGTTTCTTAAGAAGAGACGAATTTTGATGTAACACCCTGATATATTATGAGAAATATTTTTTTATGCCTTATTTTATACACAATATCAAGGGAATATTTCACTACACACAACATTATCTTGGCTTTCATTACACACAATCGCAACCTTCCATGATATCATGTGTTGTACGAAATACCGAGTTTCCCTAAACAATGACATGCTATTAAAATATTATATAAACTAGCCCTTATGAAGAGTAATACCCACTTTTTCAAATTTTATAAATTTTATCCTTCAAAATGGACTTCATTTTTGGATGTGGAATATCAAAATTATCCTAGTGTGAAATTTGGTTATTTTTCTGAAAACGTTCAATTTTTGATGAATTGTGAAAACAATAACTTTTTGGTTAAAACTGCCTTTTTATTTAAATAATCATTTATTTTATTTAAATTTATTTTAGGTCCAAATATATACATAATACTTATATAAGTTCAATGAGATTCAATGGAGTCATTTTATAATAATTTTAGATATATAAAATTGTATTGAACTTTTCGTAGTCTTTTACCCACCTCCTAGGAGCTTTTGCAATTGTTCGTAAAAGATAATTTTACCACTTAAATCAAGGAGTAAAATGTTTTTCAATAAGATAAAAATAATTTTTGGTGATTAGTGAATTTTTTCTTTTATTTGCCACGGTTAAAAGTAAATTTGGTAATTCAAGGTTAAAAAGAATATTATAATAATTAAAAATTACCTTAACACTTGTCCTAACATTATTTGATGAGTAGTGGCCGACCATAGGCATCCTTGGGTCAATTTGGGGACCCCATTGAGCTAATTGGTAGTGATAATGACAATTTGGATTAATTAATTTAATGTAAAGACAAAATTGACATTAACAAAAATATTTTTGTAATTAATTTTCATAAGGGGTAATATAAATTATCTTTTAGACTATAAATATTCATTGTATATCTAAAAATATTTCCTACATGATTTATTTGTTTTATTATTTTTAGACCTCAAATAAATTAAATTATTTATGACACAATAATGATGCAGTATTTACCTCATTAATAAATGATTTAAATAAATAAGATTATAATGATTAAAATATTATCCAAAACATGTCAAATTATTATTGGATGATTTTATTTCGACCATGAGTTATCTTATCTTAATATTTAATGATTTTAGGTCCTTTTGAAACCGAAGATATGTGTATAATAAAATAATATTTTCAAACATTCCAAAAGAGCCCTTCCTCCCACTTATAAAAGGAGGCCATTCATATCCAATTCTTAACACATATCAAGCCATTTTTCTCATCCCAACTCTACCCAATTAAGCTCCCTACATCTCCCTCCTCCCCATATAAACCTTACCTTAGATAGATGGCATTCCAAGAATTAATTTTGGTTCAAACCAAAGGAAGTTACCCAAATTAAAGGTAACGTTTCCCGTTAAATTGTTTTCTTTTATTCTATTTATCCAACACATAAAATCTTTTTAATACGTTATATTATGAAAACACCAGTATCCTCAATATACTAGGATGTTTTATGTGAATTATTCCAACAACACTAACACACACCTCCATCTAATGGATGAAGAACATAATGTTTCTATGGATGGCTATCTAACACCTCACAAAACGATGATTGTTCGATTTTCTCCTACCGCCTCTCTTGGTGTCCATTATGATGGAACTGTAATAATATAGGATATATATTATTTTTATGATTTCCTTATGCTTCTTTAATTCCCAATTATATCAAGTCTTTATGGTTTCCATAGTGGGTAAATATGATAATCTCATTTGAGGAAGTGCGGACTACCACCCCCTCAAAGTGATGTGATCCATTAATGCCTTATGTGGGATGTATAAAGGATGGAGTTAATGATATAATATATGATATTATACTGAAATTATAATATACCAATGTATCATTATGTTTTAATTCCATTAAAATAAGAAATAGAAATGAAAGTGGAATTCATGCGTATGTACGACTTACCGTCTCCATGAACGGTGCATTTCATTTCTTACCTCCATATGTTATGAACTATTATAAATACATGTATATGCAGGATATATATGATAAATATGATATATAAATTATGAATATCATTCTGTATATAATTAACCTTTGACAACATGAATAACATGTAATTATAGAAAGTCCATTTTTGACTCAAGTACCAAATATCGACAAAATGAACGTTATTAAGTAAAATGGTTACATAATGATTATAACATGATAATAAGTGATATAAAAGGAATAATAAAATAGGAAAATGTTATTAAGAAAGTATAAATTAACTTTGGCTTATTATTCCAGAGATGAAAGTACGATCCAGTCAAGTCTGACATGAGGTAAGGGAACTTCTTAACTCAATTTCCGTTATTTGGGTTGATCATCTCTTTCTTTTTTATGTCATTCATTTATTATGTGAGAAATTAATTTTTATATATTATCATTTATTTATACTTTCTATATTTGAACTTATAGATAATACACGTAAGTGTCTTCTTTTATTTACAAAAATATCTTTCTAAGAGAAAATCTCACAATCTCATATATATCCGAGATTGTTTATAATTCAGAATTTATTGGGGCATATTTATCATCGACATCCATTTTTCCTCAATATGTAATATTATTTATATCCCCCTAAAATTTTTTAAATCCAATTTTACCAATTTTTGAGTTTTTAATAAAAGATATGAAAGGAATCTTTTGTCGTTTTTAGTATGAGGTACTTTTGAGTTTCCGTGCCAAAGTACGGGAAGAATGTTTTTTTAACTTATACATCATTAATGGATTTTTATGATTTTAGAGAACATTATTTCCTTGAAGCTAACATTACATGTTCTCACGTTTATTTTTAATCAACTTCTTTTAGATTAAAATTATATGACATGTTAAGAAAGGAAAAATGTTTTTGATGTAGAAAAGATATTTTCCTCAAGAATGGAGTTCAAGTGCTTTATCAAAATTATTTTCTATCTAAGATAATATAGGGTCTTGTTTCTATCCCTATTATTATATTGATTTGATTTTGTTGTGATGGAATTATTTTTATGAATTCATTTAGCTTATATGAATTGTATTATGATTTCACGATGTTTAAGAATCCCATTTTTATTACATGGGTTATGCTATGATGTATGATTTATGATTTTGTGGCACACATAAGAATGGTTTCATTATGAGATGGGTGGGACCTATATCTCCATCCAATTAATTGGGTAAAGATTTATATCTCATGAGATATTCATGTATGTAATGGAAAGCTAAACCGGTTCAGTGATACAGGACTGGAACGAGGCGTAAACTCAGTTCAGTAATGGACTTTGTCCGCTATGATGGTCTTGGAAAAGAGCCTTGACTAATGTGAAATTATTTTCTATGATTCTGTGTTTATGCCACAATGTTTCATGATTTATGATTACATTTCACTAGTATGAATTATCCCTTGTCATGATATCATGATCTTTTTTTACAGTTAAGACTTTTTAAATTATATGTTCTTATAATATTTCCATAGTTTACCCTTACTGAGCATTTGAGCTCACCCTTTTGTATGTTTTCTTTTCCCAAAGTCAGGATTGAGGGAATTAAGTATGATATGACAAAAAGGAACTCTAAATATGATGAAATAAGAAGGATACAATGTATATTATTTATGAACCAGTTGTGTATGTTTCCCAATTTCTAAAGACACTATACCTATACAGTCCTACCATGGTTTTGTTATATGTTGTAATAAGTATGCTTAAATTCTGAACTAATACCCTTGTATGTAATGTATGGTTCATTATAAAAAACCACTTTGTTTCATGGTTTAATTTAGTGATTTTATGATTATAAATAATTTCATTCTGATTCTATATAGATATTTATCGTTTACTATTATATGGTGGGTTGGTATATTATATCCCTATAATTTATTGGTTAAAGCTTTATATTTTATGAGTTGTTATTTATGGGATTTGAGAGTGAACCCAATCCACTAAAAGGATTGTTCCATTAAATCTAAAATGGAAAGTTGAGGGAACCCAATCTATTAAGGAAATTTATCCATTAATATTTAAATGGGATGAGGTGGGAATATATTCTATTAAGGAAATATATCCAGAATGTAAGGATAATATTTTTGGTGAAATGTGAAAAATTAAATTATTTTATATTTTAATTTTTATTCCACAATCTTATTCTATATTCTTATATTATTTTTTCATGGGTCATGATTTTTAACTCAAATTTTTGATTCTTTATGTTATGAAAAATCCTTATTTCCTAATTCTTGATTTATGATATTATTCTACATGGTATGATACTCTTATGTTATATCTATACACTGGGATTACCTCCTCACATACAAAATATCATCTTAATCTCACTTATGATCTTTGATTAATGTCTTTTATGATTACCCTTACTAATAATTTGAGTTCTATATTTCTTATTTTTATATTTTTTAGTTTATTAAGGAGGTAATTTGGAAGGATTTCTCTCAAAGTGTAACATGTGTGAATAATATAGGTTGAAGATATTGATGATGTTGTAAAAAAGTTGGTTATGTAACTAATCTCTAAATAAAAAAAAACTTATATGTTCTAGGGTTTGAATAGTTGTGTGAGGTACTGAATATTCATGTTAAATGGTGTAAAATTCATATATGAAATAGTTAGTTCATCTAATTCTATATCAGAGTGATTTTTACTTTTTTGGATTAGATTTGTAATATCCCTTGTAGTTATAGAATAATAATTTTTCATATCTATTAATATTTAGGAATTAGAAATTAATTTTACTTTAAATGGGGTGATATTTCGGATAGCTTACCCAACACACAACAATGGATTTATCAAAAAATTATATAGAACACAATATTGAGTAATACTGAAAATTAATACATCCTTAATATTATTATTTTTTATTTTATTTGTCATATATCCATTGTACTGGTAGGAATGAACATAACAAAATATATTATGTTTAAATATGTTTATTAAATTTCATAAATTAATCCAATAAATTTTAGGGGCTTAAAATTAGAAAAAAATACAATTTTAATCATAAAATAATGAAATTTTTTTAAAGGTCGATTTGATACCATTTGATGGAGAACCTTTTTAAAATTTAGTTTTTGTAATGTTTATTTGTTATATTAAACAAAATAAACTTTTTATTTGAAATAGGGACATGAAAATTTACTTCAGTTGAATTTTTTTTAATTTCTCTGATAAAATTCATATATTAATAAATAGTGAAAATACTGCATTTTATTTTCAAACTTCATTTTCATGTTTTTTATAATGTAATTTTATCCTTTTATATATTTATAATTTATAATTAGATGAATTTTTATTTTTTAATATAATTTATTTCATTGAATGAAATTTCAATTAAAATTAATCTGAAAAACTATGTGAATTGTTAATGGTTTTTCTGAAAACCCCCATTTTCTCGATCCATCAATGGGATTAGTTTTAAACAAAATTTAACCAATTTGAGGATTGAATTTTTAAAAATTTTCATTTATGTGAGTAATCTGTATGAAAAGTTTGGTATAATAGGATTAAAATAATTTTTTCTCAATAGTAACAATATTTTTTTTAATAGTTAAAGGTAAATAGGGTAATTAAAGGTAAAATTAATGTGAAAAAATTAAAAATTTTCCATAAGACTTGTCTTAATATTATTTAATGAGTAATTATATTCAATTGCCATCCATTTCTCTAAATTAGGACCCTTGGAAACCAATTTCCTGTTATTATGATACTTATAACATTTACTTTAATTTAATGGAAAATATGTCATAAATATGTCTCTATTTACTAAAAAAAATTAATATGGGATTATAGATGTGATAACATCTACTACTAATAGCCCATATAAATCTATAAATATTACTTACACCATTGTAATTTATTTATAACTTTTTAAGAAATAAATAAATAAATTGTATAGTTAAAAAATGATGATGCATTAATTAATTTATTAAAGATATAGTCAAATGAATAATATTAATAATAATACAATAAATATAATTTTTAATATTAAACCCATACATGAAGTTTAATGATTAATGTGACATGTTATGATTAATTTAGTGTAGTTTTTTTGAAGGAATCAAGTTGTAATGATTTTTTTTAAAATTCATTTAATGAATAGTGTCGAAATTGACTCATTCAATTGTCATTTGGCATGATTAGTTGATTATTTTAACTCTCAATGTGTAAATTACATGATAAAATTTTAAGAGTCAAAAAGGTTAAATAAAAAACATAAAGATTAAAAATTATTCAGAAAAAAATTGATTCCCATTTTATGATTATATTTTTACCCCTCATCATCCTATATTCAAACCAAATCAACTAGGACCCATTTTGAAACTATATTTAATTTATATTATTTTTATAATTTTAATAATTCCAAGGGTTCCCCTCCCATCACCTAAAAATGCAATCATTTCTATATATTTGTAACACTTAAAAAACTTTTGTTTTAGCCTATATATTCCCAAATACAATGCTATAAACCTCCTCAAATTCTTTAGGCCATATTTTAGTAATAACACCACTCTTAGAGGTGTTAAGGTGTTCTTCAAAGGTTATCAACCAATGAAGATGTGTCATTTTCTTTAAGTATGTATATTTTATTTCTCCTTCTACTTCCTTTAAATATTATTATAGCAAGAATATATAATAAATCTATTATAATATACTAAGATGTTATCATGATAATATCATCGCATTAATCCATCTCTACATCCATTAAATGGGAAAGGAATTAATTGTTCCATCATATCTGTGAACTATCTCCTCCATAAACAAATCTAATTTATTTTTCAAAACCATGTCTCATGAATGGTTAAAATAATTGAATTAATTTTTATATTTAATATTCATCGCCTATTAATAATTCTAATATAATAACATATAAATTTCATTATTACTTATCATCCACCAAAAAATGATAAAAATTTTTGTGAGTTCATGTGAATTATAACCTCCATGAAGTGATGTGACTTGTTTTTATTCATTAAATCCCTTTTAGGATATATATATATATATAAGTGTGTTTAAGTTGTTAATATGACATTAATGAAGTTATGATAATTCTATAAAGATTAAATTATACTTTACTTCTTTCCATAATGATCAATGAAAATTGAAATTGCACCTCCTGCATATATACAGATCACCATCTTCATGATTATAATGTTGTTCATTTTTACTAAACCCAATTATTAGTTTTATTTAAAGTATTAATTTATATATTAAAATGATAATAATTTCAATAATATTATTGTATAGATGAATGACATATGACCACGTGGACAATTGTCATCGTACCAATTTCATTTTTGACTCAAGTACCCGATATTGACAAAACATCTATCATGAACAAAAATCATTTTGTAATTATTATAACATGGTTATAAGTAATTTAAATGTAATAATCACATATGAAAATTTTTCTCAAGGAATATTAAATTAACATAATTTTATTATTCAAGAAGATATAAAACATATGAGATAATTTGAACATGAGTTACGGAACTTGTTCTCAATCTCCTTTAAATGTGGAATATTTTGGTAATATACACAACCTTCTTTTATACGGTTGATATTTAACCCCTCTGACATTTAAATTAATTCAAATGTCTTAGAAAGGGATATTTTTCTTTGAAAAATTTTACTAAATAAAAAAATTAATTAAACAAATATACAGTGAAAAGGAATTTTCTACTATTGTTACCATTATTTGATATTTGTCTTCCTCTATAAGAATTAATGTTTTAGAAGTAAAATAAATAAATTTTCACATTTTCAGTGATTTTGGTAATGAAAATTGTTTTGATATGGGATTTATTATGTGAATATCTTGAAATTATATCTTTTTATTGTAGTGTGGAAGAGCTATTTTTCTTTTTTGCTTCTCAATGTGTTGTTTTTATGTAGTGGTTCTGGAGAATTTCTTTTGTATATGGGTGGTTCCATGATAAACATAGGGAATTTTAGACCATGATAGCAGTCCAATGCATTGGTTAATTAGATAAAGTTAATTGATAAAGATTATCCTAAGGTATTTATTGAATATATTTTGATTGGTATTTGAAACCTAACCATGAAGATTACTCCCTATGTAGTTGTGAAAGCTATAATGTAAGTTTTATATAGATGCGACATGTTACCTTTATGGTTTATGATTTATATGAATTTTATGGTTTCATGAGGTATGATAAAGAACATTTGTTTTACGAGAGAAAATTATAATTTTGTTAAAATGTTTTCAGGAGTTTAAAATATTCATGGACTGACGGTTTCATTCCTTATTTATATCCCTTTTTGATATTTTTTCCCATCCCATGTTTTTTAAAATATATCTATATGGAATAAGGAGGGTTAAGATAATTTAAGAATACAAGATTAATTTTAAGATTAATTTTTTCAAGGAAAATTGATTATCTTTTATTTTAAAATGTTATAGATTATGAAAAAATTTGATAGCATGAAGACATCGTTACTTTGTAAAATTTGAGTTGTTATGTAACATTTAGGTATAAATTCTCTAAAACTATAAACATGAAAATATCCTCTATGTGAATGAATGAAAATTCATATCTTTTATTAGGATTATGTAATGTTTAACTCTGTTGTCCTATAATATTATGAAAAAAAGAATGACAGAACCCAAAACAATTTATATTGAACAAAAAATGATATAGATTTAACCTAAATTTTCATAGGATTAAATGAATTTTTAATAACTTAGTACATATTTTCACTTATTTTTATTTTCATTTGATTTATCAATATGATTATTAATACATGATAATGAAACTAACAATATCGGTTTTATTCAATAACATGAACTAGGAGGAATCGAGTAAATAACAAAAGAATCATACTATGTAATAACTATTTTAATGAGAAACCAAATGGTATGCCAGATAGAATAGAAAGTATTGATTTTATTCTCACCCAACTCTCTAAATATATAAAAAATAACATCAATCATATAGAATTAAAAAATTAATAATGGAAAAAAAAATTCACCAGGACCCTTGATCCTTTAACATTAAAATAATATATCAGTAAAAATATATATATATATATATTCTATTCTCTAATTTTTATGTCATGAAAAGATTTTTGTATTTTTTTATCATTGGGATGTATAAGTATTTAAATGGTGTACAATCATTAATAAAATGAATCGTGAAGAATAAATTGACTCTATGGAATATGAGTATTTTAGAAAAGTATTTCTCTATATTTATTTAGACGAAACCCTTCACAAAAAAAATGTAGAGGGAGTTCATGGACGTGAGGAAAAAAGGGGAGTGTTTCCTTTGGTACCTATAAATCAAACCGTATAAGATTTTATAAGTATAATTATGGTTTTATCATTTTCCATGTTAGAAACATTGATCATTTCATAATTGGATAAAAAACATGTCTATAAATGTATTTTTCTATAAAATTCTTTTATAGCTATAAAAAAATAATGTTCTCTCTAAGTGTAATTTGATATTGGAGGATCCAATTTTTCCTATGAATTTGTGGAAAATAAGTTAAAATTTTAATTTAGAGGAAACTCATATGATAAAACACATATAGGAAATAAAAGTAACCTTTTTACATATTGAAAAATCTGGAAATAATCTTTCGGAAATTACCATAGAGCGATAGGTATAAGCTTCAATTGTAGAGTAAAAGATAATAAAGAACATGAATGTCCAAGATACATGAAGAGGCTAATAAATGAGATAGATAAAAATAAATCTCTTATAAATGCACCACCCACACATCAATGCTTCTATTATAATAAGTATAGAAATTACAAGAATCAATGTGTTAATCCAAGTGTTAATGATGATAATTAATGTAAGAAAAAACTTATGCCAATGGAAAAATTGAAATAATTTGCAATCAAAACTTGTAAAGTGGGTCATGAAAATTTTGTGGTGAAACTTACACATATAATCTAATAAAAAATAGAAAAATATTATTTAATTATAGTTCAACCCTTCCTTTTATATCTGGATATTTTCTATGGGTATCAAATCGCCACTCCAATGGTTAGATGTTGAATTATTATTGAAAACTCATAATGGTGTGATAACTACAACCAAATCCTATAACTCCTCCATGTTATATTTTTATTGGAATGTTCTTCATTATTCTCCATTTATTTAAATTTTAAATCATTTTGGGAATGGATTGGGTTTATCTATATAAATCCCATATTAATTATCATTATAGGGACGTCATTTTTTATAATCTACATTTTATTTTCTTATCGATATAAGTTTGTATATGAACTTCATATAAGAATTACATCCATTATATGGGACTTCATAAAAAATTATTCATAATTATCAAAAATTATTGGGGATAAACTTATAGTGGAATATATTTCTATTTTTCATGAATATGTAAATGTATTTATAGAAGGTTTGTCTGTTCTTCTCCAAGATTTTGAGGTTGAGTATTCAAAAGAAATCTTATATGGTGTTTTTCTTATATAAAAGACCCCAAAATTAGGGCCCCAATTGAATAGAAATAACTGAAGAAGAAAATATGAGAGAATACAGATATGCATTGTATATGTCATAGTACATTACCATGGGGTGAACTAGTTCTATTTATTAAGAAGAGGGATAGATCAATGAATCTTTGCATTAATTATCAGAGAATTATCAAGATCACAATCAATAAAATGTATCTTCTACCCTATATTGATTACTTTCTTGGTCAAATATGATGATATCAATATTTATATGAGATTAAAGGTCATTACAGATATCATAAACTAAGGGTGAGATAGTAGGACATGACCAAGATAATATTTTTTACAATATATGGACACGATGATTTTATAGTAAATCTATTTAGATATAAAAATGACCCCTAAATATTCATGAATTTGATTAAATTAGAATTCAGATATTACCTTGATCAATTTGTGAGAGTATTTATAGATTATATTATCCTATACTACAAAATCATGGAATAGAAATAAGATCACTTGAGGATTGTTCTAAAGACCTTGATGATGAAGAAATCATATGCTAAATTCAGAAAGAATAAATCCAATATTAAGAAATTATTATTGCTGATTCTTGTATTATAAGTGTGGGTATATTTATAGATCCTTCAAAGAAAAGAGTAATTGAATATTGTATCATACCAGCCATTATAACAAATATTTGAATTTATCTTTTATTGGGTGGATATTATAGAATCTTCCTGAGAAATTTCTCATGACTATAAAATTCACTATTAATGTTAACTATAAATGGATTAATGTATCTTTATAAATATAAATGTGAATAATATTCTTTGTATCTTAACGGAAGGTTTTTTAGTGACCTGATATTCACACTACCCTACAATGGATAAGGGTTTGTGGTATGAAATAGTGCATCAAAAAATGTGTCGGCATGTGTTCTTATGAAACTTATATGGTGGTAAAATATGACTCATTTCAATTAATGGTTCATGAGATATGTTATTCATCACATGATTTAGAGAAATAAATTACACTAATTTCATTATGTATAAATGAAATATCTCTATGTTAGAATGCATAGTTTATATATAAATCATAAGATCTTAAATCATTTATTCACATAGAAGGATTTTAACATGTTCCAAATGAGATGGTTATAGTTAACAAAGGAATATGATTTATCAATACATTACACCCTAGAATAGTAATGAAGTTGGTTAATTCTGTGAGAATGAAGGATTCTATTACCTTATCCATGACAAGGACCTAAGGGGATCCAATAATCATGGATTTGATATTGATGGACCATGAAGTAATTAGGGGATGTGAGATATATCATATTTTCCAAATGATTTATAAATTATCAATTCATATGAAGATCAAGGTGGTTTACTAGGAGGATTGATAACTATAAAATAAGGTTACGAATATTAAATAGATCATCTTTTATTGAATATAAATAATAATATTTGATAAATGAATATGTGTTCCATCAATACTTTAATTGAAGGAGTTTTCAGATGATGTACATTGATCATAATTCTCTATCCATACTATAAATAAAATGATCTATAGAGATCTCATGAATCATTTTTAGTTGAACAACATGAAAAGGGAGATTACATAGTATGTATCCTAAAGCTTTTTATGCTAAAAAGTCAAGTATAAACCACATGAAAATAAATGTATGATGAAAACATTACTCATACTATTGAATATAAATTATAGGTACACCACTATTCAGTTTTCAAGTATATTTTAAGCATATTTTTAAGTGTTTCAATTTGAGATAATGTCATTTAATAGGTTAAATTATGGGAAATGATTGATTTAACATCGTGATTTTTAGGTCGATTCTATGAAACTGGTACAGAATATTTAAAAAAAAGTTTATGATATTGGTTATGATTAAAATTGACCTAGAAACCTAAAAAAATTGAAGGATTTTTTGTCGATTTTCCAAAAAACCAATATTGAAATCTAAAAAATATTTATTTCTTGGCATCAGTTTTACAATAAACCAAAATAGAAAACACAACAAAAATTATTTCAGCATTATTTTATGTAAAAAATAACAAAAAAATTTGTTATGTAAACATTTTTTAGATAATTAATGCCAAAATGTCTTTTAGAACATTAATCCATGCATTCATTCACCTGAAACCCTAATTCCATTTCACTTTCTTTCATCTCTCTCAACTTGCGACAGCGCTGACTACCACCTGAAGCACCTTGAAAAATCATTTTACTTCATTTATAAAATTTTTATATTTATTTCACAATTATTAGTTCACATTATTTCTTTATCAATCTTTTTTTCATCGATTACATTTTTTATTTCATATTTCGAATCCCTTTCATAGCTGCACGTCTATCAGGATTGATTTTTTTGTTCAGTCATGATTATCATTTATATATACAACTATTTTTGTCAGATATTGATATTTTTATAATTCCAAAGCGTTTGAATGGTCAAATTCACATTAAAGATCATTTTATAATCATAAAATATGTATATTTTAATTTATATTTTAAATTTTTTAAGTAAATTAGTTAAAATTTATTTAGTATTTGTAATTATTTCTTCATTTTCATGAAATTGATTGTTAATTATTAATGTTGTTGTTAAAAATTGTTCATTTAGATTACTTTTCATATTTGATAAATTTTTCAAATGTGTTTTTTATGAAAACATGTTGTAAAAAAATTCTTATTTTGTGTAGTATAATTATATTCCATTTTTCATATTAGATCTTCTTCATGTTACATATTGCCTTAGATGTCTACATCATCTTAGTAAATAGATCATTTTCTATTTGATTTAACTCAATTTTCCAGGATTTTTTATTATACTATTATTTAACTCATTCGTATCATTTTAGTTTCCTGAAATTATTGATTTTTATTAATTTATAAGTAAATTGAAGACCATTACTATCACATATTTTTAATTTTTTGAATTGTCATTGACTTCAATCATATAATTTAAAATGATTTGAATTATTTTATATGAGTAATATTCTTGTTATCTCTGATTCTAAAACTGATTTTTGTAAATGTATTAGTATTTAAATAAATTAAATTTTGAAATAAAATATAAGGATTATATTTTTTTATTCAGTGATTTGCATATGAGAAATGTATGAGTTATAAATTTAAAATAGGATAGAAATTTAATATATGGTTTTAAGAGAACTGGAATGATAAATTGATTTTTATCATTTAAGATAAATTAATTGAATAATGGTTATCTAATAAAAATATTGATTTATAAACCCATTGGTGTAGTTTTGGATAAAATTAAAGAATTTATAGTCTACAAATTTGATTCATTAATTTACATTAATTATGAACAATCTAATAGATAATTATTATTTGTATATATTTTTTGGGGTGAATTTTTTAAGAATTTGTAGTATTTAAAAAGAAATTAATTTTAAGATAAGGGAATTAAGAGAGGGGACATTATTGTTGATATTTGGCATGATAAATGGTGAATTATTGTTCATTAAATGAAAATTGTGCACCTTTTTTTGATAATAACATTATAGTAAAAAATGAATTTGAAATAACATAATGGTAGTATTAGTTTATTCTTTGTTTGTATGTTAAAAATGTATCTTATATATATATATATGTTTATATGTTTTAATATATCATTGATTATATTTTTATTTCCTATATCGAATAGATCATAATTGGATGAATTTATAATGAACCGCTAATGAATATAAAAAAGGTATTGAGGATTTCTCGTAATTTTCTAAACAAAATCATCAAAACACAGATTGGATTTTACATCCAAATGTGAAGTGTTTGAATATGAGAACATTAAATTCTAGAGAAATCAAGGATTATCGCATTTTCTATGGTTTTAGCCATAACTATACACATTGGATCTGTCATTGTGAAATAATTATAAATTCAATATATATTTTTGATGATAATATTCATAATGTGATAGAGGATATTATTAAAGAATTATCACACGATTTAGGTGTTGTTACTATTTAAAAAGAAAAAAACTATTGAACAATTGTATGTAGATTCTGAAAATCCATTATTCTTAGGTTAAGGTAAATATGCAGTGTTATCAGCCATTTTGAGATTATTTAACTTGAAAGAAATAAATGGTTGGAGTGATTAAACATTCTCTAACCTACTTGATATTTTAATATAGTTACTTGTTTAAATAAAAGTCCTTCAAGATTCTAATTATTAGAAAAATAAATATTGTGACCATTGGGATTAGGGTATAAAAAGGATACATGATTTCCCCAATAATTGTGTGTTGTATAGAAAAGAATATGAATTTTTATCAAAATGACCTACAAGTATATCAACATGCTATAAGATAGATGAAAAGGTCAATTATGATTCAAAATCAAGTACAAACATCTACCCTCATGCTAAATTTAATAATTGTTTCTGGTAATCCCTTCATATAATTCAATTATATTAACTCTAATTCGTTATCATTTACTGAAATCAAAGCTCCTACTAAATCAATTTGGTATTTTCCAATAATTCGTCATTTCAAGGGTATATTTTCAAATTCAACTAATCCAAAAGGGTTAAGATGGAATTCATATGAATTCATCTCTAATGGTAAATTACATCACCCTACTTACTCATCACAAGGGAAGATATTTGATAAAAAAAATGTGAAGTTATTAATATCATAATTGGAGTGTGTACAAATGGAATGAATCCAAATTAGAGCCTAAGTAGCCAACAAATTTCATGGGCTATTTTTTTGGTAGTTTACAACTTATCCCAATAGGTATTTATTAATAAAAAATATTTCATGATGATCATGATGATATATGGACTAAAACAGATAGAAAAAAATATTGATGTGTATATTTCCCCATTGATTTTTCATTTGAAACATCTATGGGAGACATGTGTTAATGATTTTGATTCATACAAAAAAGATTATATTCTTTTTCATGCAATGATAATGTTCAGTATAAATGACTTTCCATAATATGTAAACATATCTGAATATAGTGTTAAGGGACATAAATAATGATGATTTTATGAATAAGTGAAATAATATTATCAACAACTGAATGGAAGAAAGAGAGTATACATCACATATCATACATTTTTTGGAATTTTAGAGTTTACATTATAAGAATATTTCCCTAAAAACATTTTTAGTTGAAGTATATTAAGACACGGTAAAAATATTGATTCAATATTTAGAAAGACAATATGTTTTGGTATTCAAAAAAATAAATGGGAGAATTTTTTTTAAAACTAATTTATTTTACATTTTAAGAGATAAAACAAAATATTTATGGTATTCATTTTGACAAAAATATGTTAATTTTTTATTGGAACATTTTTAAAGGTTAATGGAAACATATAATATAGATTAAATTCTATATTGGAATTGATAGTAATTGGAATACATTTGGAGTTATCTCCCACTATTAAAGAAAATATAACATATTTACCACTGGTTATTCACACATTATGTAAGAGTGAGAAGTTGAATTTTTTACCACGACTTTATGGTATAAAGGTACCCTATGTATATTATTCAATTGTGAATAATTTTTTGTTTCTGAAGGATTGAGAATTGATTGGTATGAAATCTCATTATTTTCATGTAATGATGCAATAAATTCTACTAGTTGCATTGCGTAGTATATCACCATCAACTATATGAAAGACTATCATCATGTTTTGTCATTTTTTCATAACCATTTGTATCAAAAAAATTATCCAAATTTTTTAGATGAGTTTTAGAATGAAACTTCTCTTTTACATTGTTAACTATAAATGTATTTTCCACCTAAATTTTATAATAAATTGGTTCATCAGGTGATTCATTGTGTGCATGGGATATGAATATGTGGGCCTTTTTATTTACATTGGATGAATCCTTTTAAAATATATATATGAATATTTTAAAGCGATATATGAAATATCATTATTGATAAGAGGACTCTATTGTTTAAAAATATTAATCGGAAGAAGAAATTGATTAATGCATTGATTATTTTTATGAAGTGGACCACATTTGTCTCCCTATATCCTGACATTAGACAATTGATAATGAAGGTAGAGGGATTCGAGGTTTAAATGTAAAGATCCTTCCATGTGATGAAGTGATGCAAGCACATTTATAAATTTTAAACAACATGGATGATGTTAAATCATATATATCATAACATATTTCTAAATTAAAGATATAATATCCAAAATAAAATGAAAATTGTTTGATGATTGAGTATAAAAAGAAATTTGTTTCATGGTTTAAAGAGAAAGTGATCATAGATATATCTATATCTGAAACATTGAAATTGTTGATAGGGCGACCATCCTTTAATGTGATAACATGGTCTGGTTTTGATATTAATCTATACCCATTTTATAGAAATAAAGATAGATTAAAAGAGTATCGTTCAAAATAGCGGTGTGATGGTCATCACTGAAAAGAAAAAATATATAATTTTTTATTTTTTTACATATTTTGGAATTCCTGAGGATATATTTGAAATTGAATTTACAAAATTTGTATTCACTATATTTATGTGTAATTGGGTCGATAGTAATAGTGTTGTGAAACATGCAGATATTTGGTTTAAAATGATTGATTTGAAAAGATTTAATTATAATGAGTTACTATTTATCCTAGAGATAGATGAAAAGAATATATTTTATGTCACTGATCCATTTAATGATCAATTGTACCTCATTTTTAAAGTAAAAAATATTCCATTTTGGTTATGAGGATGTTTTTTATGATGTTATTTATTTACATGAGTCAAATTCATCTATTACTCTATTTATAGATGATTACAATGACTTTATGGTAGACATAGTGCATGTAGTACATAATGATCATGATGAAAGCATATAGGAAAACACTAAATTAGTCTCCTAATATTTCTAGAAATTATTTATTATTATTTTTGAAATTTTCATGTATAAATATACTATTTTTGATAGGTTAACTAGAATATATTTTGGTTATGAGAATCAGAACATCATTATTTTTTTCGAAACATACATATGGGTGAACCATTTTTACTTAATTATTTTTTCATCCTTGTTTCTAAATATTTATTTTTCTAATGATGTGACTGTACACAAAGTTTCATTACACTTTCATGTGTCAATGTCACATACATACATAGAGGTGAAATTACTAAGGTTTATCTACTTTTTCATATTATTAAATATTAAATAATATATTCATTTAATGAAAGAAAACTTTTAATTCATAAAAAAATTCTAGGATACTGATGCATTCTCAGTAGGGGAGTCTTTTCCATTTACTATATAAAATTCATGTTCTCAAGTTGGGAAATATGGTATTACATGTTTACCCAAACTGTCATATTCTTATGGATATGAGAGATTTCATATTCATTTTCATGATAAATATAATGAAACTATACAAAATTTAATTATGTTTATCAGTTATATATCAATGAAAATTTATTCTAGGATTAGAATTTTATATCCTGATAGGATGTTTGTTGATGGGATGGAGAAACTGAATCTTTGGGAGGATGTGATGGTAAAAAATCTCAATTGATTTATTTTATCTTATTTTATGAATATTAATAATTTTAAAAGAAATATTTAATTTATTCAATTTCAGATGACATTAAATTTTTAGGAAATAAAACAAATTATGAAAAGACTTCTCTCTTTACAATTGGGTCGATGGAGATATTTTCAAACAATATTGACGAAAAGAATATTTTTCTGGAAACAATATGAATGAAAACCCATACCTTGAGTGTGATATTATATATTTAGATTCATGGAATAAATGTATTGATTGTTGACATAAGAAACATTACAGTATGATAATTATTTTATATTCTAAAACTAATTATATATTTATCTATTTAATTATTAGATTATTTTTATAAAAGAGGCCTCGAAGAAATCTCATCAAGAGATCCAGTTGAAAATTTTTACCCTCATACTTTATCACGTCGTGGGTATCTGGTATTGGAGAAAAAAATAAGTGAAGAAAAATATAAAACATTAAGAGATCAATCTAGTAGTGGTCCAGTGGATGTCTAGTTTGATCCTTCATCTCCTCCCACTCACCACGAAAAATGGAAACGAGGGAGGATAAGGAAAAATGAAATGTTTCTTACAGATCAGGATAAGGAACTAATTGAATCAATTGTAATTAAATATTTTTTTATCTTTCATTGATGTTTTTATTTTCATAAATTAAACACATTGATATGATAATTTCATTTTCAATTATAGGATTATTTTTAGGATAATGAAATCCATGGCACTTTTATCCCTACGGGTAGTATAAATATCCAAGCTATGGATTTTGGAAATAAATAACAGCCAGGCCATGTAAGAGGATATCTTGCAAGTGTTAGTATTAGAAAGGTTTTTGAAAATCAATGTAAGCATTCTAGACGTCCAAAAATTGATTCCTGAAAAAGATGAGCTGAAAGAAATGAAGCAGTCCCAGGGCGATGAAATTCAATCAGTTGTGCATGATATGTTTGAAAATTTTACAAGACAATCACAACATGATCATCCTACCGACTCTTTTCAACCTTTACATTGAGATGTGATGAATATATAGACTACTTAGCTGGCCCATACCACCCATCTTGCCCCCTCAGATACTCCCCCTCCTCATTCGAACCTGACTATATATTGTGAGTTTCCTGCTAGAGATACTCTTGTACATATTGTAGTGTATAGAGTCGTGCATATTTTGGGGGACTTTGTAAACCATAATCCAATTAATATGGTTTATGCTAGAGTATTGGTTTAGGATATAATTTAACATAATTGTATAGTACCATTTCATACCAAGGAAGTTATGAGAGTTGATGATTGTATGGGTTAGTTGTAAATTTGTCCAGATAAACATATCTGTTATCTATCAAATGAGGTATACATTGTTTTTAAATAATAATTACATTTTTATTATAATTACATATAATTTTTTCTAACCATAAAATTTATTGGAATATATACAATCAAATAAATTGATTCAAAGGGAAAAAAAGTTTAGGAACAAGCAGCTGTAGATACATCTATTTTTTGGTAGGATAAATAGATTATCATATATTTCCTCTTAAATGAATAATTTATATGAGCTTCAGATAATGGATAAAATATAAGGAAGAATATTTCTGTTGAGAATAATAAAAAATTATATCATGGGTCTGATATAGTTTAAATATCTTAGGGGGCGTTGGATGTTATGCATATTTTGTCCAAGTTAATGCACTTTATAATGGCTTCTCTCATTATTTAGCCTATTTGTAAAAGATATAGAACATTGTTATAAAAGTATGTTTTATTATTTTTAATATATTCATTACATTTAATTTTATTGTTTATACATGTTTTATTAGTTTATATATATGAAAATGCGGGTCAAGGATAAAGTTTAACCAAGATCACTTTTTGAAAAATAATCCAAATCCAATTCAAAATATGGAAATACAAGTAAATATTATTAAAGTATATAATATTTTTATTTTTGATATATATATATTATATTTCAATAAAATGTTTATGTTTTATAACCTCAATTTAATCATCAACAAGGAATTGTAGAATGGGATTATTATGTTTTATAATTCATGCATGAGATAATCACAATTGGAGTAATGACCGGTTTTTATAAGGTTTGTTAATTATATTAAATGTTTTATTATTTATTTCATAATATTCTAGATTTAATCTTATAAAATGAAATGTTATTATAGACATTAAATGAAATTGAGTCGTATACAGGTGATGAACTTACTCGTCTTCGATCTTTGTTTGTGAACAACATTCTAAGTATTGTTGTGACTCAAGTTATCATGAATGTTTCTTTTAATGATTATTTTTAATATTATATTTTTCTAACAAAGTGTTAATAAAAAATTAATTTTGTAATAATTACTGTTTTAAGTTAAAAATCTAAAAGGAATACTTCAACAATAATTATGGATGATTATGTTATAATTTATAAGGTAAGTTTTTTGAACTAGTTTAATGTATCATTAATGTAAATGTGTTTTTAATAATGTAGTAAATTTTTGTTTTATTTTATAGATTTGTACTCCTACCTATTTATTCCATTATATTAGGTTTTTTATTATAGGGACACTGATTATTTTTGGGCGATGTAATATATTTAATTTTATTAAAAAATATTCTACATTATTCATCGGTTTTTCTTTTGAACTGACATTGAATACCTATATTTTTTCTATCTTTTAGTGTCATTTTAAACTAAAATCAACCCCCAAAACCCATTAAAATGGGTCCTTGGCATCACTTTTGGTAAAAACTGATTCCTAATTGAAATTTTTCTTAGGGATTCGATGTGGGTTTTTCTAGAAACAATATTTAAAATAAATTTTTAATGTCCACTTTATAAATTTAGGTTACAAAATATGTTAAAATGAAATAAAAACCACTGTGAAAAAATTGATTATGCACTTGGGTTAGATCCAGGATAAGGTGGGGATGATGACATTTTTTGTTTCTTCTTGAGCTATAGTAGTTCCCTCAGCCAACCGGTGGAAGGTCACTAGCACACAGGTGAGGTTTTTAGGATGAAATTATTCCACCTAGTATCCATTGGCCAGTGGGTGGTGCTCTTGGAAAGGTAAAGATTTGGCTAGCATCAATCAAGTAGCTGGGGGAGACCACCGTTTAGCTGGTGGAATTAGTCAATGCACAATAAAGTTCACCACTTTATATGGAATTTTTTATAAAACTTAACTGTCGTCAATTTTTTCACATTCACTCAAGATCTCTAATTTTCCAAAGGCCTAGAAGATAACCCTTGTTAATTAGGAGGGAACACTTCCCCTTCTCACACCTCTATATGACGCTTGGGAAATTGATAAATCCTACATTCTTCATCTGGTGAATTTTTCTTCAATATATTTCATCTAACATCTCATATACTAGATCAAAACTGATTATATACATAATTTATTGATTGGATATAAGGTTTTTGGATTGTTTTAATAGGTTATTCTATTATTTTTGATAGAATTAGAACTTGGATTGTGGGAATTGACATATGTGCAAACATTGGGGCAAGATCGTTGTTGACAGTAGATCATCCCTGATATGTTTTACCATGACCTACCATTTCATTATGGTTTCATCATATATATGATCCTTCGAGTCTAAATTGAGTTGAATTAGGTTTGTATTTAGGATTTAGTACTGCTTTTTGACTTGGGTAGTGAACCTCTCCCATGATCATTATTATTGCACCTAATACAGTATGGCCTTGAGTTTTTTTAATGTGTTATACAAGTTCTTGGAATTTTTTCTTGTGTGTGTAGGACTAGGGAAATATTTTGTATTCATTTTATCATATGGTGTTCATCTCTATAACTAAAGACCTTTTTTATGCATGATGACACATGGTGTGTGTGTGTGTGTAGCCCTATGAGACCCATGATTGTGTTTCATACAATGGGATTATTCTAGTTATGATATATGTTTATTTCATGTGATTTTTTATTTATAACTTCCATATTGTATCATATTATTTGGTCCTTCTATTTTGATATTGATCCTACAGGTTGAGCCTAGGAGACTGTCCCCCAAACTAGTGTGTCAAATGCCAAGATGGAATGTCTCAGGATATCTCTTTAAGGGGATATGTGACTCATAATTTTTTTAATCCCATTGAGGGGATTGTGTTAGGAAGCTAATCATTGTTCCTTCAAGAATAGAGTTGAAGTAGGTAGAGACATTCTTTGAGGACTCAATATATATGTTTTACTTTTATGATATAGCATTTCTTACATATACCCTACTTACTTTCATGGAATACACCAATATATATTTCAATTAAGTTAAGGGCCATTGGTGGTTTCATAAAGAGTCTAACACTCACACCCTACTCAATAATTTCTATGTGGTTTTATACTTCATGCTCATGGATTCGATAGAGTGCATGAACCCAGTCAAGGATGGTTGAGCAGATTAGATGGAGGATAGATGCATTTGCAGAAGAACATTGGATAGATGTTTATTTTATTATGATTGATGGATTACCTCATAATTTGGATCAAGATTTATTAGTTTCAATTTATATATCATACATTCCATATTTTTATTTCATGGGTAATTTTTATATTAATTGTTACTCTGATTGATATATTATTTATTTATATATTATTTTTGGTGATTGTAATCAATTCCATTATTATCCCAACCATTTTTACCTAGTACTAAGGGAATAGTTTCCCCATGAATTTTGTATACCATTCTACTAGTTAGAAACCTCCTTCATATGGGAAGGAATGAAAGAGGTTGTGTGGAACCCGTAACTCAATCTTGGTTGTTCGTGTTAGGTTGTATTAAAATGGAATTAGATCACCAGGATCACTAAATTTTTTTCCCATTCCATTAATTTGGGATAGGGTATATAAAAGATAAGATTTTCGAATCTCAGATAGTTGAATACATTAGTTCCTATCCAGTATTATAAAGTGGGCATCTATGTTTCCATAAAGTGGAAGTTTATGTTCTTACTGTTTGAAGCTACCATTGATCACATTCACCTTGTGTGATGCAGATGCAGATAAGATAAAGAGTTATGGGATTTGGTATTTATTTAAGAATAATTCATAGGGTTGTTGTATCACATTACATATACATATTTATTTTATTAGGTAGACCCGAATAAATAAATGTATATTGAAATTATAATACATTATTTTGTTAATTTTTTATTGAATTCTTTTATTTGAGCATGTGGTATTCTATTCTTGAGTATATATATTTGGTTTTGACTAAAGTGATGGCCCTTTTAGATTGACTTGGGTTTTGGTTACTGGTTAATGTTTTATGACATGTTCTTGTGGGAATCCTCTTAGGTCGAGATTTATTTTAAACCATTGTCTTTTCATGTGAAATGTTTATGGTTTTCTTATTCTATTCCATTTGTTTAAGTTATTGGGTTTTCCAATGATAGAGGGTTAATTTATAGACCTAGTTAATTTCATAATCATTAAACTATTTCCTATTCATGGTTGAGGATCCCACTTAGGTGTGATTATAACAGCTGAATTTGTGGGTGACTTCCATCTCCATCACCCCTAATCCTTTCAGGGCACTAGAGACCCCTAGGTTACGGATGAATAGATATGAGTCAAAAATAGGTTTCTTAATATGGTAGATTCCTCATACAATCATCGGGTTAATCTTCAAATCATTTTTCTTCAAGGAACTATTGTACTGTGGTGAGTTGTTATCCTATAGGATAGTAGAGGGGAAGGATTGACATGAAGTCCTTCGTGGACCTCTTATTTGGAGAGATATTCCATAATGCACTAAATATGGAATTTGATGGAGAGTTGAGGGATCTCATCAGGGGTTGATGATGGTTTCTAGATATTCAATATACTTCATATTGTTTATTATCTTTTCACCACTAATAGTGGAAAATAAGGTACAAAAATCTAGGAATTTCAAAATTTTCCATCACCCAGAGATAAAACGACAGGTTGAGAACTTCAATATGATGACCAACATTAGAGTGCTTCATAAGGAATTGATCATATATAAGGTAATCATGGAATATAGAGTTAGTGGTATTATTCATGTTATCATTGGACCAATAGGTTCTATCTTTGGTGTAATCCTAGTTGCTAGTTATTGAAGCAAGAAGATGAATTCTGATGACATATGCTGGGATAGTGGTTGACCGTCAGAGTAAAGAATATATTATTTAAATCTTTCTAAGGGGAATGACTAATCTATGTTATATTATTATGAGGAGAAAGGAAACTTTCTCAATAACTATCCATTTTATCCCAATACATTTCACTAGTGTGGAAATACTAGTCATATAAAGATGTTTTGTTCCAAGGAATATTGGTTTTACATAGCTTAATAAATCAATTGTTTGGGTACAAGACCTACGTAGTAGGTGAATAACTTGCATGGGTCAATGAATCATGTCACCCATGAGCCTCTGGGGTGTCAAGGATTTTTGGATGATAGGGTATATGTTATTGATAAGGCTTTAGAATATAGTGTATAGGTACGTTCCATAATTCAAGGTATAGTCCTAATCTCTTCAACTCTATGTTTTTTAACATAAAAGAATCACATTCATTTATATCTTATAAATTGGTTATTGGGATATATATACTTGTTAAATAATCCAATAATTTTCTATCAAAATGGACACCCTAGGTAATAACATTAGGTCATCTTCATGTATATTCATAATTTCTAACAGTGGTAGATAGCTTTCATCAGGTTTGGAGTTTTACAATTTGGCAGATAAATTTTTTCGAAGTGATACTAGTAAGAGACCGACTGACCAGCTATTGTACACCCATTGACTATTATCAGATATGTGTTCATTTTTCCCCTAAATGGGAGAAATTCGCGTTGGATGGTGAGTGGGATGTCAAGGATGGCATAGTGATACCAAACCCTCATCGTACAAAATTAATTTCAGCATAGGTAGATAGAATGATCTTTATAGTTGATCAGATATATTTTCCCTCTTCATTACCTCTCATGATATACCTGTACAAATATGTCTTTATATAGGATACCTCAGGGATTCCTCAATAAAATGGAGTTGAATTTGAGATTGAGATTTTTCTTAATGCATTTCACAATATTAATGTCAATTCATCACATAGAATTGAATGTGATAAAAAAGATCAGGGAATGATTAGTTGATCTTGAGAATAAAGGATTAATAAAAATAAGAATTTCCAACTCGTATGATCCTATATTTTTTTCCAAGAATGATTATGGTAGTCTTCTAATTTATGTGGACTACCAGAAGTTGAAATAGATCACACAGAAGAACATATACCAATTTACTAAAAATTATGACTTGTTTGATCAACTGAGGGGAGCCTAGTTGTAACATCCCTAGATTTTAAAAGGAAACACTTCTTAAATGAACAAATAAATACTATATGACTTTAATAACTAGCCTTTAAACGTTATATTTCTTCTTCTATGTTCTGAATTTCGAAAAACAGTAATCTACAAATGTGTTTAGTATGTTATTTGAAGTCTAATGGAACCAACATGTTTTTTAGTGAATAGAAACATACCCTTATGAATAGTAATATGAATAATAATATAAACCTAATGAATATTAAATTGTATTATTGTTTTATTTTCTTAAGCCTATAAGATAATGAAATCTTGTTTAATTTTTCAATGTGATATTAAAGTAGTTAATGTTTTTAAATTCATTATTTTTAAATTATGTATCATTTTATTTAAAAATTTAACTAATAATATTTAGAAAATGGTTCTCAAAAAATGTAGTTCATTTTCTAATTCTACATGTTGAAAAATGGTAAGGGGGTATTTTTGGTTTTTTTAGAAATTCTTGATTTTTCGCTGAATGGTGAAATCTGGTAAAATACAGTATATTCAAATGATCTATAAAATACACAATTTATGACATCAGAAGTGATTTAGAGCGACTTGTTTTGAACTCAAATTCCATTATTATAGTTTTGGGTCACATGTACTAAAACTATTCATAGTCTTGAGCTAAAATATTATAATAATGATTAAAATAATGAAAAATACCCCTCTCCACCACTATAAATACAACCATCATTCCCCTATTCCTCTCACACCTCCCAAAACCTGGTCCTTACCTAATTTCTACCTAATACTCCTCCAAAGAGTCTTTCCTACGTCCTATAGCTTCTGTTCTCACCAAAAGTCTATAACCAAAGTCTTTAAGATGGATCTCAACCAGAAGAGATCAAGAGGTAAACATCCTCTTTTATTTTCTTTCTTTCCTTTCATTTTATTTGATTCTTTTTCATTCCCTTTGGATTATATTTGGATATTTAATTATATATACCCCATAATTTACATATTATGTAACAATTATTAGGGACCACTTTCCTCTCATTAAATTATTTTATGAAATTTTATGTGACACTGTTAGGCTGCGGATTTTTTTGTGAGAGATTTCTCAATTTTTCTTCTATTTTGAGTTCCTTTATCTTTCTTTCCTCACTAAATAATATCCAAGAGGAATGAAATATCAATAATCATGTATATTATGGATTTTATCATGTTTGTGGATAATTCCTCGTCAATTTTCTTCTCCTCTCCCATTTATTCAAATAATTAAAAGCATGGTTCGTGATGTGTCGAATTACCGACATCATGGACGATGTGATTTCAAATTGCTTGAATTCATTCATGGATGGTCATGAAACCATTTTTATGGTTGAACCAAGTTATAATATATGTATAATTTCTAATATAAAATTATTGAACTCTTTTCTACCAAACTTTTTAATTTATAAAACAAAATGAGATTGTTATTATCAAAGAACCACTAAAATGATCTAAACAAAAATCATTAATGGTTTAACTTATGAATCATCTTAATTTAAAAATTAAAAATGATAAATGGTATAATTTATGTTTCTTGAAATAATTAAATACCAATCCATTTCAATTCAGTAGTTTCACTCCCAATCGACAAGAACATCTATCATGAACCAATCATGCAATTCATGTAAAAAACTCATCCAAAAACATTGCAACAAACAAAATACTAACAATTAAAGGGTAAAATGATGTAATGAAATGATCATATAAGGTATTATAAATGTGTATATGTTTCTTTAAGATATTAATGGCACTCTTTTACACAATATACAGAAGTTTTAAACAAGTTTTATGTAAGACCATCTCAAGGTAAGGGAATTCTAAACCAGATTTCAATTCTTGGGGTTAACATTCTACTTCTTTATTTTTGATGTATAAAAAATGTATGTGTGATGAATTATGTTTATAATATTTTTATTTTTATTTATTTACAGTGTAAAAAAATATTCTATCCACTCAATTCATTTTCACTTGATTTATATTATATTTATAAGGGGCTTTTCATTTAAAATCCTCTTTTAGAAATTCTATTTTACAAAATTCAAAAGTAATGTTTTTATGTAATTATTTATGTTATATTATTATGTTCTAGTTATTGTGAATTTTTTGTGATAAACTTTGTGACCTATATTTCCCTCCAATGCATTGGGTATGTGTAATTTGGAGGTTGGTCATATGGTTACTCCAAGTGTAACTGCGATTGTTACACAAATTGTAAGACATTCATGAGGGTTACAAATTATAAGGTTGCTGAGATGGTTACATGATTTTTCAAGTAATGACCTAAGAAACCATTATTGTTATATTGAGGTTCTTATATTATGTGTGGATCTTTTGTAAATCACTTGTTTCACAATGTAAGTATATATGGGTGATTAGTATGTCTTTTAAGAATGATTTCATACGTTAGAAGTGTTCATGGACTAATTTGTTCTTTCCTTCCTTTTATATCCCTTATTGAGTTTTACTGTAGAGACACGAAGCTTGACATACATGGAAAATATATTAATTTTGAGTAATACTTTATACATAACAAAAACAGACACCAAAGGACCATAATAGTTTAGTGCCTTTGGAAACATGGCACATAATCTTCTAATCATGGTGAAAGATCTTCATCATATCCCATAAAGATATTCCCCTTTACTTTTCATACCTAAAAGCTTTATTTATATCCTAGGGAAAAGAAAACATATAAACGGTGAGCTCAAATTCTCAATAAGGGTAATCATGGTGAAAATAAATCAAACCATATACATTTGAATAAAAAAATGAACATAATGTTTAAACATCGAAATCTTGACCAGTGACATAAAACATGGCAGTACGTAAGGCATAGGTCCTAAAAGAACATTAATCATAATAAAATATCATGGGAATAAAAATTTTAATTGTGGGAAACCATTAATCACATGATATGACTTCCATAGTAGCCAAGGCATTACTTCCAAGACCATCTTAGTGGACAAAGTCCCTTTCTGAATCAAGGTCACTCCTCGTTTCAGTCCTGTAACACTGAACTGGATTAACTTACCGTTCCACCCATGTCTATCTCATGAGATATAAATATTTACCCAATTAATTGGAGGGAGATATAAGTCCCACCCATCTCATAATTAAATAATCCTTACTTGTGCCAGAAAATAAACTTAAAACATTCATCATAACACATAGAATAAAATGGGTTTCATAAACATCATCCCATCATCACATAATTCATATAGAACAAATGGATATCATTTAATAACAAGAAAATTTAAACCAAGAAAATCATAGATACATTATACATGAAATATAAACATGTGAAATAATGTCATATTACATGGAAAATGGTTTTGATAAAACACTTGAAATGAATTCATGAGGAAAATGTCCTTTCTTCTTAAAAATCATTTTTTTTTCACAAAATGCCATGAAATTTTAAAAAAAAGAATTTTTTTGAATATTTTCATGACATATTGAAGATTAATCTTCATTAAAATAAGTGTTATAAAACCAAAAAATATGTTCATTATGTATAAGTTAAAAAAAACATTATCCTCGTACTTTTGTCTGAAAAGTCAAAAAGTACCTCATATGGTAAAAAATGAAATATGCCTTCCAAACCTTGTGGTAAAAGACAAAAATAGGAAAAAATGAATTTAAAAATACATGGAAGAATACTAAAAATTTTATGAAAACATTTTTAGAAAACATGGACATGGATGATAAACATAACCCCAATAAATACTTACGAATAAAAAATCTCAGATAAGAATTAGATTGGAATAAGTATCCCTTACCTTATGTCCAATTTGATTCGTACGTATTCGAACCTCCTGTATAATTATTTAAATAATTTCATTTACTTATTAAAGAATCATAGTAATTGTTATGATATCATATATGGTTAACTTATGACTTTAGATTACCCATTCTTTTGTAAATTCCATGTTAAAGTAGCGTTTTGGGTAAAATCTTTTTATTTATCATACGTTTTTGGACTTGTTGTTCTTGATATTATAATTAATTATATCATTATTTAATTACTTATAGAATGTAAATCATGATTTATATATCATATATATTCGGAATATACATATATATAATAGATCTATAAATGGAAAGAAATACACTGTTCATGGAGATGGTAGGTCGTACGTACACATGAACGTTGTTTTCCTTTCCTTATTTAATTTAATGGAAGTAAGTAGATGACACATATATATATACATAGATCCAGTAGCTTTATAATTTTATATATTTATTTATTATTGTTTATATATACTTTATAATCATTCTTGAATGGTAAACAAGGAGAATGAATCTCATCGAGTCGTGGAGACGGTAGTCCGTACGTATGCACGAGCGATGATATCATTACGATAATTATTTAATTGAATTGGAGTGGATGATACAATATATCAGAATCAGTATGATGTTATAATAACTATGTATAGTTATTATTTCACCATTATACCCATCCGAGTAAGGTGTTGTTGGAAAAACATATTACACCACGGCGTGTAGACGATATTCCATACGTACGCACGCGCGGTGATTTCGTTTTCCGTAGGATGGATAGAAGGTGAAATGGGGTTGTTTTTATTTACAATAACATATCATAATATTAGTGATACTGATGTTATTACATTATAATGAAACAACTAAATAAGAATAATTAAAAGAAGAAAGAAGCTTGAAAGAATCTGTAGAAAAGATTACCTCTTCTTCGACGCACCTCCTTTAAACATCTTCTTAGGGAACTAGGGATGACTTTTTGAGAAGACCAAAACCTATATGATATAACTAGAGAGTTTTAGAAGAGGAATTGGTAGGGTTTGGCTGAGCTTCAAGGCTCAAAAGGGTTTGGAAAGAAGTGGGATGGGTTCCCTTTTTATAAAGGGGATAGGGGCACCTTTGGAAATCTTAAAAATAATAATTTATAATAAATAAAACCCCACATAAAAACATCCAAAAATGACTAATATTAAAATATGAGATCAGATAGGGTTTTAATCTCATCATAAAATAAAATTTAGACACGTAGGTAATTAATTTTAAGCATTATCAACTAGATTTATCCTTTTTTAATCTATTAAATTTTATTTGTGGTAATAAGATTCTAAATTTTAAATTGTTATAAATAATTACTTATGTGATTTGAATTATCCATAATTAGATAATTTATGACTTTTTCGACTATATAAAGTTTAATTTATAATTTATAAATATTTTTTTATTTTCAAACAATTTAATAATATGTTATTTTTATAAAATAACAATAGTGTCAATTTTGAAACTATTCATTTATTTGAATTTAAATAAAATCCGCACAAAGGATATATTCGAACTAAAACATTTAATAGGTTCCTAACATTATATAGTAATTTAGAAAATTAGTGTAACATGTTAAATAGTTCATATAGTATTTATTTTACTATTTGTAATACCATTTATTTGATATTTCTCTCAATAAAAGATTTACTACAAAATCATTGTATAATTATTAAATATACTTATTTTTTGCATTACAATTATAAATAAAATACTAGGATGAAGATAAATCTTATATCTTTTATAATAATACTTTTAGTCAGATTTAATTTCTAAAGAACCCAAGTTTTAAAATGTTATATTTATTAAATTATGAAGGTGAACACTTTGAAATCATATAGAATAGAATAATTGAAGTGTCGTAATCACATTTATAAGACTCCAAACGGTCATATATTCGGCCATTGGATGCTTATGGTGTATGTATATGATACCAATATGTTTTGGTCAGGTTTGTGAGTCCTTTAATATGTATTACTATTTCAATAAAAACAATATTATTGATTTTTTTACTAAATAAATAATTTCTACATCATTAACATATAAGATAATATGGTAATTAAATAACACTTAAAAATTACAAATAAATTACCATGATAAAGAAAAAAAATTTAGATTTAAAATTAGTATTCACTAATTCCATGTTGGATAGGGCATGGGTTTTCTAGATAGGTCACATAGATAGGGTGGGTACTCCTCTACTATGTTAGGTTGTGGATCCTCTATCCTAAGATTTGGTATTCTTCTTCCATTCTAGGGTGCAGGTCCTCCAAATGTGTTGTCTTGGTAGAGTTTGTACTCTCCTACCATGACATGGTGTGGGACATCTATCCTAGGGTGGGTACTCCCCATTCATACTATGGTGCAGGTCCTCTAACCATAGAGTGGTTCTCCCCTACCCGATAAGGGTAAAAGTCCTCGATCTATAGAGTGGTACTCCCTTATAGTTCCAGGGTGTGGATCCTCAGTTATGTAGTAGTACTCCCCCATCTCCAAGTAACAATGAGGAGGAGGTACTCCATTGGAGTTGAATCTCCCTCTACTGTTGGATATGATTATGTGGAGTGGTCCCCTCCACTTACTATGAATGATACCTAGTTATGAGTTAGTTCTCCCTCAGTGGACTGAGGCTTTATTCACTCCATGAAAGAGTTCTAATGGTTTCATGGGTTATTTAGTTGAAGTACATCATCGATTGTGGGGATGTGTTGAGGTTTATGTCCCTCTATTCTCTCTAGTTAGAGAGGATACTTGTGGTGCATAGTTTAAAGCAGTGCCCCATCAACTGTGTGTAGTGTTGAGGGGTGGGATTCTTTACTTTGGTTTCTTTAGCTTAGAATGGGTGCAAGGTTACTATTATAGGACCTCTCATGTTGGGAATTGTGGTGGACCTAGTAATTTGATTTTGATGGATCATGTTATCTCGGAAGACACATTAAGAATGTTAGAGTTGAACCTGATGTATTTTACCTCCTAGAAGTGTGCCATATAGGATTGATGAGCACGTAGAGTGAGTTACCCTAGATTATTGTGCTACCTTTAAAGTGTTGAGTAGAAATCCAATTGTTGTTTATGAGGTCGGAACCTCATGATCCCTAGAGTCTAAGATGAGTATATTTGGGTGATTTCTAGGAGTCCTTATGGTGTGGTCCCATGTCTGGGTTGACACCCCAAATAGAATGAGCTAACTAGTTAGGTAAAACTCGGGATGGTTTGATATAGAGTTTCTCTCTTGACTAGGGTTCTCTCATGATAGGACTAGTGGATAGTTTTTTATGATTTTCCCCTTTTTCTCTTGCAGTTTTTTGGGGATCTACTGAGTATATTTGCACTCACCCCTCAATGTTCATTCGCTGCACATGTTTTGTGTCTTGTGTAGACCATAAGCCTTTTAGATAAGTCCACAGGCAACCCAAGGTAGGTAGAAATTACTGATCTAGACCGACCGAGGTATTTACCGGAGCTAGGTTGAGGATCTTTATGGTAGTTGTAGTAGAAAGTGATCCCATCCTTATGAAAAGGATGGACGATTTTACAGATTTCTTTGGTTGGTTTTTTTACCCTATATGCTTTCAGAACTTCTGGTTTACTATAGTTGCGGGATATATATATATATATATATATATATATATATATTCATGAATTTGTTACTTGGTGGTTTTTACATTTTATAGATTTACGATCTTGGATGTGTGTATGTGTGTACAAGTGCATAGGCAATGCCTCCCCTATTAGTGATTTCCCTACTCAGTGCTAGTCACAATCCCCTAGCCTAATAGAGATAGTCTTGGAGAGTTGTGGGCCGAGCCCCATTATGTCATGTCATGAAAAATACTTTATATCTAAACTATGATCCATTAAATATATTTTGAAAAATGTATTTGATTATTATTTTTTAATATTTATGGTTATTTATTATTAAAATTCATCATAAAATTTTATTTTATTTATTATAAATTGTTAATAATTAATTTATTTATGAAGACATTTTTAAATAATTAAATATCTGAATATAATTTACATTAAATTTATATTTAATATATAAATTAAAAAAATTAATTCGTTAATGAATTATATAAAAATATAACTTTTCTTTCAAGTCATATTTAAAGACTCGTAGATCATTTATGATAAAAAATCACATTTACTATTTTTATAATATCACATACATAGCCTATGTGAGATAAACACAGTGCTCTAGCAAGATATAACTACAGAGAGAAGTAGTGTGTGATGGCTCTGTGTGAGAATAACCAGTGCTAATCTCACACAACATAGGGAATCTCATCATACAATAATGGCAAGTACAAGATTAATCTAAATTAAAAAAATAGTGTGTATAATATTATGTAATATTATTCTCACCCAAGGTATCTATATAGGAGAAATCTATTCCAGGGCACATCATATTAAACCAAGAAATTCAAGTAATGAACTGGTCCAAGATGACCTAACATTTCACCCAACCCAGCTCACCATTGGTCTCGAAGGGAATTCATGATCCCCATTGGCTTTCAACAAGATCCTAGGCATATAGAGAAACTCCTTGATAAATTATTTCACTATTTTATCATAATTATATAACCTTAAAAAATGTTTTGAGAATCAAGCATGTTACGCCCATACATTAGACTACCATGCCTATGAAATAAGTAATCTAAAATAAATTACTCAAACCACAAATAAAATTAATATTCATTTACATAAATATAAATATATAAGATATATGAGTAATCTAACCACCTTAGTGGGATTCACTATTTGAGCTAATGTGTGATGCCTCTTACTAAGCTATTGGGGTAGTCTTATCACAAAGGTTCGATTGAGATCAACATGTAATTTTATAGGCCTCATGTGCACAAGACCCTGCCCAAGAAAACTAAACGAGAAGAGAAAAATAATTTGTTACCACAGTGTTTTCCTAAAGTAAATTTATGTCATAACTTTTAGGGTCCAAATTCATAATGTTCTGAGACCATGTAGTGCTCTGGTATCACTTTAAGAAACTAGAATTCAAACCACTACTCATTCATTGGATTCTACTCATTTAGGAATTAAATTTAGAAATAAATGATAAAAAAGAGAATAGAATTTAGTGGTTGACCATATCAATAGGATCCATCGATCCTCAGACATTGAATTATCCCCCTATATTCTCATAAATGACTTGTTTACAGATGATAAATTGTATCGAGTGTAAGATGTTATTCCATAGTACATATAAATTGTAAAGTATGTGTTAACATCTTTCTTTCCTACTAATTTCAATAAAAACCTTGCTGGCCTTCTAAAATATAATTCCCATTGGTACATTTTTGATGACCCATAACATTGTCTCACAAGTAGTGATAAATTCCTTTGGCATTGTATTCCTGATATCGATTTTCTATCTATCCTTATGTTTTTTCACACTCTTGCTTATGAGGCCGCTTTGGTCCCCAATGGACCACTCATAAGGCCCTTGGTAATGGTCTACTTTTGGAAAACACTTCTTTCAGATGCCCAATATTTCTATAAATCTTATCCTCACTTCAATTAATCGGGAATGTATCTAAAAGTATTGAAATTCCACAACAATCCTTTCACTTCAATGACATTTTTGATGTTTGGTTATTTTACTTTACGGGAGCATTACCCAATTAATTTGGGAACCTTTACATCCTTCTCGCATGGAATTGTGTTTCAAAATGTATAGAGGATCAATCCACGATGATTCAAAGGCTGTTGTAGAATTTTTTAGACCCAAATGTTTTTATGTTTTGATTACCTAGTTTCATCATAAGTGACTATGGTTATCAATTCTATAACTGAACAATGCCTTCACTTTTTCATCTATATGGGGTCAGATATCTAGTGTTTACTATTTATCACCCAAAAATCAATGCTCAAGATAATATGTTGAATGGAGAGGTTAAACAAATTCATAAAAAAATGTTTCAACCGAATAGAAAATATTTTATTCGTTGACTCAATGATTCATTATGGGCCTACCATTTTTTATTCCAAATTGAAGTTCTAAGAATCAAATAATAAATTAGAATGTGGGTTGAATCAATTTTTTACATTTTATAATTTTCAATACATTAAGAAAATTAACCTTTTTAACCTATTAAGACTTATTTTTTCTCAACCATTAACAAATACTTAAGCATGCAGAAATAGTAAATAATTTAAGGGACAAATGATTTATAAGGATCAACTTGAATGTGAGAACATTCGTCCATTCCAAAGACACTCCCTTGAATATATAGAAATATATTATAATGAAGAGGTGAATAAAACATTGGTAAACATCCTTTAGAAAGATTTTATATCCCTATAAGAAATATTATACTGACTCCCACCAGTTAACAATGTTTTTTTAAAGAAAAAATGATCCAAACGTTAGAATAAAAACTTTATTGAATATGATCCACAAATACTCAGTCAGAATCCTCTGTTTGATTTGGCTAAGTATGATCTTCTCAATACAGTAAGGATGATTCCAACTTTACTCTTCTCAAACACTCAAGGAAAACTTCTTCAATCTATTGGAAATTTTTCACTTTGAATTCTCCAGCACTCTGCCTTTTCTGTATGTGGAAAAGATAAAAATGAGAAAATGATCTGTGCACATATTTATAGGAAACTCAGAAAATAAGGGTGGGAATCTTGAAAATATTTCACGCTTTGACAAATCTCAAAAACTCTGAAAATATCTCACATTTAATATTTAATATTTCACTACATCAAACATCTTTAAATTTTTCAGAGATTTTCAAAAAGAAGAAATTCATGTTTGATAATACAAAATATTGTTTCTTATTTTTTTGAAATCTTTCTATGAAATGTGGTTCATATTTTCGTAGAAACATGCTAGGAAATGTGGTTTAGTTTTCTCAGAAACATGCTATGAAATGTGGTACGATTTGTTTTTCAAAAAAAATTGTTTTTATTTTATTAGAAGATTGGTTTTGATTTTCTCCAAATACATGTTCTAATTTTCTCAAAATTTCTCACCCAATTTTCTCATGATTTAAGGTCCTATTTTTTCATAAACCTAGTTCCAATTTACTAAGAATTTATGTTATGATTTTCTAATATGTTAGGTTCTGATTTTCTCATAAATCAGGTTCCATTTTGATATGTATTCAGGTTTCAATTTTATTAGAAATCAGCATCCAATTTTCTCATAATCAATGTTCAGATTTATTTTGAAATCAGGTTATGATTTTATCAAAAATCATTTTTCTATTTGCACTGAAATTTGTTTATGATTTTGTCAAAAATTTTGTTCCTATTTTCTTAGAAATATGGTAGAAAATTTATTCCATGAATGTTTCTCAGAATTCAAGATCTAATTTGCACAGAATTCTGGATCAGATATTCGCAAAATGTTGCACATAATTTTGGATCTAATTTTCTCAGAAATTTTCTTAGTGAATGTTTTCAAACCTCTACACCATTTTTTCAATAGAATTTATCATGAATCTTTTCATTATTTGTGAAACATATAATATTTTTAAAGAACTATATGATTTTTTTTAGAAACTGTGAGAAACTTTCTAACTTATGAATTTTTACTCTTAAACAACATACTCTTTCAAGTCTCTTCAACAACAAAAATGACTTCAGTAATATCCTTCAAACATTGAAACTTCATTCAAACATTGTAACTTCTTTATTTCTTAACAACAAAGACAAACTTCCAGAATCCAAAAAATTCATCTACCTTTATATCAAAAACATTATTCAATAAAAATTTTATTTGTCCACAAATACCAAGCTTTGTTAAAACAAAACACCACAATGTTTTTTCCATATCCCCCTTTTTATTTTTTTACAACCATTTTTAATAACTTTTCCCACTCTCAAAATTGTTCTAAAACACAAGTTTCGGACTTTTATCAAAAGATATCCTTTCATTGAAGAGATTGTCCTAACACTACACTATTGTATAATGTAATTTTTTAATTATTTCCATCCCTTATTGGTACAAAAATTTTGGGTCCATGTTAAGATAAACTTCTCCCTTCTCAAATTCTCCCTTTAATTTTATATTTCTCTTTCAAAATTTTCATTTTCTATCTCATTTTTAGTTTTCTCTCCCTTATTATATGACAACCACAACATTACATTCATAATATAAAGCTATGTAAAAACTTATAACAATGTAAAAAAGTTGTTTCTTTCTCTCCCCCTTTTTCAATATAATCCAAATCATAGTTGGGGTTATTCCTTATGAGGGTTAAGAAAACATGGGAAGAGGATGAACATCAATTTGCAGCCTCAACTAGAAAAACCATTCCTTCAACATTTCATTTTTAAATATATCCTAAATTTGAAAATTTGATGATTTGGATTCTATAAATACATCTATTGCATCAAATTTCTCTTTTATAAAGTTAAATTATATATCAATGTGTTTTGATATTGATCGTGGAACATTTTTCTTAGAAAGATCAATTGGACTCTGATTAACACAAATTATCTTCAATGGTTTATTAAATTTTATTTTTAAATATTTTAGTTGAACATTCATCCACATCATTTGAGTACAATCCTGAGTAGATACCACATATTTGGATTCAGTTGTACTCAATGATAATAAACATGGTTTATTACTATTTCATCTAAAACAACATTCACCTAGGAAAAATGTTCTTCCTGATGTTTATTTTATATCAATACAATAAAAAACTTAATCAGCATTAGTGTAACCATGAAATATTAACTCACGGTTTCATTTGTATAACAACCCATATGATGTTGTACCATTGAAATATCTCAGAATCCTTTTACAGACAAAATATGTGATTTTTTTGGATTACTTTGATACCTGGCACATAAAGTGAAAAACTAAACAATATCATGCCACAAATCTATATGTTAAAGAATACTTCATATCATATTCTGAAAATAATTATGATTTACCCTTATTCAAGATTCATTGTTGTTAAACTGTGTTCTTATTGAAAAAGTTTTTGAAACTTATATATATTCATCCATTACAAACATCTCTAAAAATTTCTTGTGATACATTTCTTGAGAATAAAAATGTATACTTTTTTCAACTCGTAAGACAAGGAATAAATTTAATTCTGCCAATATTGATATTTCTAAATTCTTCTTTATCTCTATAGAAAACCCTTCACAAAAATTTTCTTCATCTCTAGAAAAAAATATATCATCTACATAAAAAATTACAATTAGAGTTCTGGTGTCAACATCCTTCATATAAAATATGCAATTAACTTTTCATTTAGAAAATATCATCTTTCTCAAACAATTTTCATGCTTTGAATATGAAGAACATAGAGCTTGTTTCATCCCATACAAAGTATTCTTCAGTTTACAAACATTGGTTTCATACTCATAATGTAAAAACCCACAAGGTTTTTAAATGTAAACTTCTTCCTCAATCTCACCATTTCCTAAATCTTACATTACATCTATCTGATCAAATTTGTAATTTCGATGGGAAACCACTACAAGAAAAATTTGAATAGTTTATAGCCAAGAAATAGGGGAAAAGGTTACATAAAAATACACACATTACACTTATTCATATCCTTTACAAAAAAGTCTTCCTTTGTTTCTTAAAACATCTCCACGCTCATTTAACTTATTTCTGTAAACCCACTTGGTTCCGGTAAATGTTTTATTTTATAGCCTTGGAATAAGTCCTCGTGTTTCATTCATCTCAATTTGATCCAATTATTCATTCATAGAATCCACCCATTATTTATTTTGAATAACCTATGAAAGTAATTTTGGTTAAAATTTTGTTATATGTGAAGTCTAATTTTCTAATCTCAACATTATTCTTATCCGAACTAGAGCCTTCTGATTCACAATAATTTTTTTAGATACAACCATCATTCATATTGTTGGAAATATCATAGTTTCTTCCCCAAAATAACTTTCTTCACTACATTACTCGTATAATTCATGATGAGGTTTTTTTGGATAACATTCACAATTATTGGATTTCTCTAATGTTTTATCCCTGACATTATCAATATATTTTATTAAAAAAATTTAATTTTCAATTAACTACACATCATATGATTCCACAAACTTTTGTAAATGTTTCTTCCAACATTTGTTTCTATTACCATTTGATGAATAACCCATGATTTTTCCTTTCTTACCTTTCTTATCAAACATCCCCAAATCCTAATTTTTTACTACACTCAAATATATACTTCTAAAGACTTTGAAGTAATTCAATGAGGGTTTTCTGTTATACCACATTTCATAATTATTCTTGTTGATTTCCAACCTCAACAAGCATTTATTTTGAACACGTACAATCGTACAAACAAATTCTCTACTAAATAATTTTCAAATATTGTATTCTTCTAACATACTTCTTCCCATTTCTAACAAGATCATATTCTATATTTCTACTACTCTATTTTGTTTTGGAGTATAGGGAGAACTATATTGAAGTTTGATAATAATATTTCTTAGATAGGTTTGAAAAGAATATTTTTTGAATTAAATATTATAATATGTTGTAGACTTATTTATAGAACCCCCTATTTCAATCTCGAATTATTTTCCAAATAATTCAAACATTTCGATAGCCTCAAACTTGTGCTTCATGAACATGATGTTTTTCATCCGAATGAAATCATCAATCAAAGTGATAAAGTATAAATCCTCTTTTTTTGATTAATTTATCACCAACCCACACCGATCAGACTGAATAAGCTGAATTGGTTTTCTAGATTGAACATCAACTCTTTTATAACATTTATTAGTAATCTTTCCTTTTGGGAAAGTAATAAAAACATCTTTAATTCTTATTTTCAATTTAAGATAATTTTAGACAACATTGACATTAAAAAGAGTATTTATTTTCTTACTCCCAATGTATCGTAGTGTTCAGTGCCACAACATATTTTCATCTTCAGCACTAAAATAATAGGAGTTTTTAGATTCTCTAATTTGAGAGAGATTCTTACTAGTTATTTCTCATTTTTTAATAACTTTTCCATTTTTCAAAATTTTGATGATACAAGAATCCTTTCTGAATATTACCTATTTTCCATTATCACAAAGTTGACTTAAACTAAGTATGTTATGTTTTATACTATTAGCAATAAAAACTTATTTATATTTTAGTTTCTCTAATTTTATCTCTACTATTCTGATTCCTTTAATTTTTAATAAACTTTCATTACAAAAAGTAGTCGCTCCTCCATCTTGACTTTGATCATGTTCAAAGATTTTTAAATCATATGTTATGTGTGAAGAACAACCACTATCAAGAATACAATGTTTTTTCCACTTAATTTCTTTCAAAACATTCTCAACAATAAATTCCCTCTCATCAACCATCATATTTTCTACTTTCCTTTCTTTCATACAATAAGAAACTTGTTCTGAAAAGAGTTTCATCCATATTTAGGCTTGAAGAACAGACTGACCACATCCTTAAAAAACATCTTCCAGACATTCCAATTGATTATTTTTTTAAATGATTCAAACATCTTGATATTCACCTTTTTATCTTTATATGAGTGAAGAAATTTACTCATTCTTCTTTCACGATTTCATCCACATTACTTAAACATTCTTCTGGGTTCAGATAAATTGTGCCAACAATTATAACCTCTATTCCTATAGATTCCGCAGCACCATCAATAGCCCAAAAATAATTATTTTCTATTAAAGAATAATCATTATCTATAGAAACATTATTGAGGTTGGTATCTTCTTTTAGCTCTAACATTCTCAGTATGTAGACCATATTTTTATTTAAGTGAGCTTTCAACTTTTGTAGATTTGATAGGTTTATCACAACCAATTTCCACCCAGTAATTCCTAACACTTCTTCCATAACCTAAAGTGTTAGAAGAATCAAATAAAACATTATTTTTGGTAAGATAATATTTCATCTGATTCTCGTAGTGATACTTCAAATCAATTTTAGAGGTCTTGGTTTTTACTTATACAGTTTTTTGAAGATTTAAATCATATTTCTCATGTTATTTTCATAATCCATATGTTTTTGTTGAAAATTATTAACTTCTTATTCCTTAGATTCTTATATCTTTCTATGTTCATTAATCACCTTTACCTGTTCATTATTTATAATTTCGAATCATATAATTTATTAAATGTATTCATCCTTCTATATGGTGACATATTTTCTTTCATCAGTAAATTCTTCACAATATTTATTCATTTCTCTAATTTCATTCTTGAGATCTTTTTTTTCTCAAGACATAAAATAAGTTCTATTCTGAGATGATATTCTCAATATCATTCACCACCCCCATCTTCAACATTTGAGGAGTATTTGGTTTTCTCAATTTTTTCAATGAAGGTTCTTAATTTTTTTTTACATTTATCTTCAGAAGAAACATTATAGAAATCCAGTAATAGTGAATGTTATCCAAAACAACCTCATCATGATTCAGATGAGTCATGTGGTGAAGAAATTGATGTGGGGGAAGAAACTATGATATATTATACCTTACGAAATCTGGTTGAATCTAAAACATTATTGGGAATCAGGATTCTCTAGTTCTGATACGAAGGATGTTGAGATTATAAAATCAGACTTCAAAAATATTAAAAGTTGAACTATAATCAGTTTAAGAGGTTATTCAATATAAAGAATGGTTGGATATAATGAATGAAGATTTGGATCAAATTGAGATTAATGAAACATGGGATATTTTTACCATGACATAAAATAGAAATTTTATCGGAACCTAGTGGGTTTACCAAAATAAATTGAATGTGAAAGGAGAAGTTTTAAGAAACAAAGAAATACTTTCTTGTAAAGGATATGAATAGGTGTAAGGTGTGGAATTTATGTATCATTTCCCCCTTTTTTAAGGATAGAAACAATTCAAATGTTTCTTGATGTGGTTTCCCATTGGAATTCAATGTTTATCAGCCCTAACATTCTTAGGATATGGACCATTGAATTTAGGACCATATAACAAAATATCAGACCATTTGGATTCATGTTTTAGTAGCATTATGTGATTAAGTCCAACTTTCCCAGTTCATTCTTCTAAAGATGAGATTTTAAAAAAATTCAGAACCATCAATGAAAAAATTGAGAGAAAAAAAGAATCTATAGAGGCTGAAGAAGGTGGCGATGAAACATATTGAGAATATCATCTCAGAACCTAAATTCATTCATGCCTTCAGAAAAAACATTTCTCAAGAAATAAATTAGATCAATGAATAAAACTCATGAAGTAGTTACTGGTGGAAGAAAATATGAAATCAATTATAAGGATGAATATATTTATGAAATTCTAAGATACAAACTTAGAAATAATGAACTGGGAAAGGTGACTGATGAACATTGCAAGAAGTGGGAATTTAAGGTAAAAGAAGTTAATAAGTTGTAATAAAAACTTATTCAGTCTGAAAATACCCTATGGATTATGAATGAAAACATCAATAAAGCTAAATAATTAAAAACTGTGACCTCTGAAATTGATGTGAAGGCTCATTCTATGAATTAGGTGAAAAATTATCTTACCAAAAATAATGTTTCATCTAATTCTTTTAACATTTCAGGTTCTGGAAAAAGTGTTAAGAATTGATGTGTAGAAAAAAGGATGTGAGAATCCTATCAAATCTACAAAATTTGAAACCCCACTTAATTTAAATGATTTTCTATATCCTGAGAATGTTAGTGATAAAAGATTTTACCAACCTCATCAAATGTTCTATAGAGAATGATCATTCTTCAAAAGAAAATCATATTTTTGGGCTATTAATGGTGTTATGGAATCTATTGGCATAGAGCTTATAATATTTTCACACATTATCTATACCTGAAAGAAGGTTTCAGTAATGTAGAAGAAATAGTGAAATAATAATGAGTAAATTTTTTCAGTCACATAATTATGAAATGGTGAATCTCAAAATGTCACAAACATTAAAAAAATAATCAATTTGAATGTCTAGAAGAAATTTTTGCAGGATTCAATTAATCTGTTCATGATGAGGAAAGATGTATGACACTCCATCCATAACAAGATTCTTATGATAATAAAGAGATGAAAGCAGAAGATAAGAAGGTTTATGAGATAGAGTTTATTACTGAGAAAGCTTTGATATAAAATAAGAGGAACAAACAGTGTATTATTGATAGTGGTTTTTCATCCCACATGATAGGTGATATAAAAATATTGGAATATGTTGAAATTCATGACAGTGGAGTGATTATTTTGGAAATGAATGTTCCAAAAAAATTAATGGAATTGGAATACAAGAGGTTGAATTAGAGAAACTAAAATCGAAATATGTTTTGCTTGTTTGTGGGATAAAAATAACATACCTCTTCTAAGTCAACATTATGATAATGGAAAATAATTAATCTTCCTAAAGGATTCATGTATCATCAATAGTGTGAAAAATTAGGAAAAAATATTAAAAAAATGAGAAATAACCAATGGGAATCTCTTTCAAATTAGAGAATCTAATAATTCTTATTATTTAAGCGATAAATATAAATACATGTTGTGGCACTAAAGACTTGGATTAGAAAGGGAATAATAACATAAATAATATTTGAAAAGTTAATGTTTTTTCTGAATTTTTTAGAATTGAAAAGAAGAGATGAATATTTTTGTATTTCTTTCCAAAAAGGAAAGATGGATAATAAAAGTCCAAAAATAGTTGAGATTCAATATAGAAAACCAATTGAGCTTATTCATTCGGATTTGTGTTGGTTTATGAGATGTTAATCAAAAAAAGAGATTTAATCTTTATCACTTTTATTAATTATTTCACTCAGATGAAAAACATCATGTTCATGAAGCACAATTTAGAGGCTATTGAAATGATAAAATTACTCCAAAAATATGTTGAGAAATAATTAATGGTCATTATAAAGAAGGTGACCACATTTAATGGTGTTAAATTCAAAATTAATTTTTTCTTAATCCTATCTAAGAAATCATTTTATCAAACATCTCTATTTTTCTCCCTATATTAGACAAAATAATAGAGTTGTGGAAAGAAATAATAGGAGTTTGGTAGAAATTTCAAGAAGGGTGTTAGGAGAATAAAAAAATTCAAAATTATTTAGGTGAGAAGCTGTTAGAACTATTGTACATTTTCAAAATAGAATCTTTTTGAGATAAGAAACCAACATGAATCTTTATAAAATATGTTATAATAGACAATCCACATTGAAATACATAAAAGTCTTTGGAATCCCATATTTTATTATAGTAAAAAATCTAAATTTGGGAATGTTTTATAAGAAATATGAGGAACAAACATTCATGGCATATTCATCATATTAGAGAAGTTACAAATGTTGGAACAAATGTTTATAAAAGCTGTCAGACTCAGATGATGCAGTGGTAATGGAAAATAAAAGTTCCTTACCAAAAGTTTTTGATAATTTTGAGAATTAAACATTGGAAAAATACAACAATAGTGAATGTTATCGAAAACAACCTCATCATGATTCATATGAGTCATGTGGTGAATAAAGTGATGTTGGGGAAGAAACAACGAGATTTTCAACCTTACAAAAGTAGGATTGAATCTGAAAATATTATTGGGAATCAGAAGGCTCCAGTTATGATATGAAGGAAGTTTAGATTAGAAAATTAGACTTCACATAGCTCAAAACTTGATCTAGAATTAGTTTCAGAGGTTATTCAACATAAGGAATGGGTAGATGCTACGAATGAACAGTTGGATCAAATTGAGATGAATGAGACATGGGAACTTGTTCCGAGGTTTGCCAATAAAAATTTTATCAGAGCCATGTGTGTTTATTGAAATAAATTAAATGAGCATAGATAATTTTTAAGAAACCAAGAATGAATTTTTTATAAAGGATGTGAATAGGTAGAAGATGTGGGTTATTATATATCCTTCATCAATATTCCAAGGCTTGAAACTGTTCCAATGTTTCTTGCAGTGGTTTTCAATTGGGATAATAATGTTTATCAGATGAATGTAAAGTCATCATTCTTAAATGATGAGATTTAGGAAGAAGTTTACGTTGAACAAACTTGTGGTTTTTTAATTTATGAGTATGATGCCAAAGTTTTTTAAGTGAAGAATGACTTGTATTGGCTGAAACAATCTCCATGTGCATCGTATTTAATGCTTGAAAACTATCTAAGAAAGATATACTTTTCTAAATGAATGTTAATTTCAACTTATATGTGAAATATGTTGACTATGGAACATTAATTATAATTTTTTATTTGGATGATATAATTTTTACTAGGGATGAAGAAAATCTTTGTGAAGAGTTTTCTATAGAGATGAATAATAATTTTAAAATATAAATGATGGGGGGATTAAATTTCTTCTTTGTATTACATGTTCAAAAAAAGAATGACACGTTTTTAATCACAAGCAAATTATGCCAAGGGATTGGTAAAAAGTTTTGAATGAAAAAATAAATAGAAGTTTCAACTTCTATTTCAATTAGCAGAAATTTTATCAAAGTTGAATCTAAAATAAGGGTGAATTAAAAAGATTATTAGACACTGATATAAAGTCTTCATTACATTATAGCATCAAGTCATGATATTTTTTATGTTGTCACTTTTTGTGTCAGGTATCAAAGTACTTAGAAAGAATCACATATGTTGTCAGTAAAGAGGATTTTGAGATATTTCAAAGGAACAACATCATATGGGTTTTTATACAAAAGAAACTATGGGTTAATGTTTCATGGTTACACAAATGCTGGTTGGGATGGTGATTGTATTAATAGAAAATAAACTTAAGGAGGAACATTTTTCTTAGCTGAATGTTGTGCGAGTTGAAATAGTAAGAAACAAATTTTCATAACATTGAGTACAGTTGAATCTGAATTCGTTGAATCTACTTAGGCTTGTACTCAAATGATGTGGATGAAAGCTCAGCTGGAAGATATGAAAGTAATAGTTTCTTAAACATTAAATATACTTTGTGATTATCATATTACAATTGATCTTTCTCAAAATAATGTTCAACAATCAATATAAAAACACATTGATATAGAATTTCACTTCATAAAAGAGAAAGTAGATATTTGATATATATTGTTGGAATACACATCAACAAAGTATCAAATTGATGATATATTTACAAAATAAATGTCAATATAAAGGCTTGTCTAATTGAGGCTATAACTTCATGTTCAGCCTCCTCCCTTGTCTTCTTAATCTTCATAAGGAATAACCCCCACTATGCTTCAGATTATGATGGAAAAGGGGGAGAGTAAGAAAAAAAAATTTACTTTGTAATAAGATTATACATAGCTTTATTTTTGGAATCTAATGATGTGGTTATCATATAATGGGATAGTGTAAAATTAAAATGAGATAGAAAAAGAAAAGATAGAAAGAGAAAGATAAAATTAAATAGTGTTTTTGAGTAACGGGTAAGTTTATCATTACATGGCCTCAAAAGTTTCATGTCACTAAGGGATGGAAATCCTTAAAAAACATTAATTTATCCCATTTTGTGGTGTTAGGACACTCTCTTCTGAAAAAGTAAATGTTTTAATAATAGTTAGAAACTTGAGTAGTGGAAAAATTCTGATGGTTGTAAAGGTTATTAATAAGGGTCATTAACAAATAAAAAAGGGGATATTGAAGAAACTTTGTGGTGTTTGGTTTTAACCAAGTTCTGTATTTTTGGACAACTAAACATTTTATTGAATAATTTATTTGATATATAGGTAGATTATGTTGTTGGTTTTGAGAAGTTTTTCATTGTTGCTGAGAATGAAATAAGTTTCAATGCTTGAATGAAGTTTCTTGGTTTTAAGGAAATTTCTGAAGTTATTTTTGATGTTGAAGACTCTTTAAAGAGTATGTGGTTGAAAATTAAAAATTTGGAAGTTTAAAATTTTCTTAGACATTTAAAAAATCATATGTTTCTTTACTGATCTTAAAGATCTCACAAATCATGAAAGGTTTCATGATAAATTCTATTGAAGAAATATTGTAGAGGTTTTAAAACATTCACTAATAAAAATTCAAAGAAAATAAAATCCATGATTATGAGCAACATTCTAAGAAACATAGATCCAAAATTCTAAGCAAATTAGATCAAGAATTTTGAGAAACATTCTGGGAAAAATTGGATCCTAAATTTTCAGAAAATCAGAACCAGATTTCTAAGAAAATCAGAACCAAAATTCTGAGAAAATTGTAACATGATTTTAGAGAAAATCGGAACCTGATTTCTGAGAAAATAGACACCTGAATTAAAAACAAATCGGAACCCTAATTCTGAGAAAATCAGAACCTGATTTCTTAAATAATTAGTTCAAGAATTCTAATAAAATCAGTACCTGATTTTTGAGAAAATCAGAATCTAACTTATAATAAAATAAGAACCTGTATTCTGAGAAAATTGGATCCTAGTTTCTGAGAAAATCAGAACCTAAAGTCTGAGAAAATTAGAACCTAAATTATAAGTAAATAGGAACACAAATTTTGAGAAAATCATAACCTATTTTATAAGAAAATTAGAATCCTTTTTATTAAAAAAATTTAATCACATTTCTTAGCATGTTTTTGAGAAAATATGAACCATTTTTTTATCATGTTTTTGAGAAAAACTAAACCTCATTTCCGAGAATGTTTCTGAGAAAATCTAAACCAAATTTCTTATCGTGCTTTCAAAAAAAAGAACCAAGATTTCGTATAATCAAACCTGAAGTTCAACATTGCATAAATCATAGATAAATTTAAGCATTTTTGATGAAGATAAATATTGATTATTAAATTCGAGATATTTTTTAAGTTTTTTTAGATTTGACGAGGTGGGAAATATTTTCAAGATTCTCACCCTTGTTTTTTGAGTTTCCTATTAATATTTTCATAGATAATTCTCTCATTTTCAACTTTTACTCATGCAGAAAAGGTGGAGAGATGGAGAATTCAATGTAAAAAATTCCCATCATATTGAAGAATTTTTCCTTGAGGGTTAAATCATTAGAAAATTAGAATCAACCTTACTGTAGAAATAGCCAAATCAGACTGAGGATTTGAACTGAGTATTTATGGAGCATATTCAAAAAAAATTATTCTTGTATTTGGCTAACTTTTTCTATAATAAAACATTTTCAACTAACATGATTCGGTATAATATTTCATATTTGTAGATATAAGGTCTCTATAGAGAGTTGACACATGTTGTATTCACATTTTCATCACAGTGTAAATTTATAGATCAATGGTAGTGGCTATGGAAAAGATTTAGGTTCTCAAATTGAGGTGCCTCACTTGTAGAGATCATTTATATAGTCACTCATGCCTTTCGGGAAGCAAACATGGTTGCAGACTGTCTTTCCATCAAGGGAATCAATTATGGGATAACTTGGTTAAATGATTTGCCTGTTGATATTCTCCATCTTTATGATAAATATTATAATAATATTACTTTCTTTATACTCATGTAGTTCTATTATTTCTTTTTAATAAATTTTGTATCGGACTTTTACAGAGGGACTACCTTCTTCAAAAAAAATAAGGAAATAAATTTTTACATGTTTCAATGTTTAAGATTATTAATGTTCGGAATCATGAAAAAAGTGAACATCTGATTCACCCCCCCCCCCACCTTCTAAATTTTTATTCTATCCTTGTAACCTCAAGTGGTATCAGAGCGAGTCTCTCGTGTTTAATCCTTATCATTGATAATATCAAATCTTTTAATAATATATTAATTTCTAAATTCTATGGAATGAATTATTATAGAAGGAAAAATATGATGATTCATTATCTCATATCTCTTGGCCTTGAATTTATTGACGCTTCTACTATTGGTTTTCCAGCTATTGGGAAAAATTCTCTTATGATGTTCACTGATAAGAGAAAAATATATGTTGATATAAAGGCATGTTATTCTCATGTCCTTATCAAAAAAATTATATCTAAAGGTGATGGGTCTAAAAACATCAAAAAGAAAATGGTAAAATATATAAAGTGTTTTTGAATTGAATACAAATGTTAAGGAGAACAAGCTACAAATCTGGCATAGAAATTATGAAGACATCAGAATGAGAGATAATAAAAAAATTGATGAATACTTCACTATAGTTAATAAAAATGTGTGGAGAATTAGAGGATTTAAAGATGTTTGGTAAGATTCTAAAATTGTGAAGAAACTTATGGAAACCTTTTTGGAATGGTTCGATTCTAAAAAAAGTACCTTTCAAATTAATGATGACTAATATCATTATTAATTGCATAAAATTATGGTTGCATATAAAATGAGGAAAGCTCCAATGTTTAAGAATAAAATAAAAGATGAAATTATTTTTAAAGCTACATGAAATATGGAAATACATGATATTGATGAAGCTGATCCCCATGAATCTACTAACAATTAAGATAATGAGATAAATAAATAAATTTTGTCTCTTTTATCTAATAATTATCGAATAGAAAGAGGAAAGTATACAGGAAAACTTCCTCTCAAATGTTTCTAGTGCGGTGGAATCGGGAAATTTTCTATTAATTTCCCCAAGAAGAAAGATGGATATTTTTTAGACAATTTCAGTGAAAACCCTCAATTAAAGAATTGGGAAAATGATGAAAAAGAATTGAAGCTTTCAAAAATAATTCTGGAAGAAGTAATTTGAAAAGGAGAAAAGCAGGTTGAGTAAGAAGGTTGAAATATACTCAACTAAAAATGATTCTTCTGAAGATGAAAGTTAACAAAAAATAAGATCCTTCATTGAAAAATTTGAAAAAAAAACTTCTCAAATAGTGGAGAATGTGGGGAAGAATCTTATTTATAATTTCATCTTATAACCAAACTTCATTCATGTCTTGGAAAAAACAAATCTCTCAAGAAAAAAATTTGAGTAATGAATAAAGATCATGAAGAAGTTGATGATGAAATAAAATATGTCATCATGTAGAAGGATGAATAAATTTAGGAAATTATAAGATACAAACATATAAATGATAATCTGAGAAAGGTGATTGATGAACTTAGCATTAAGAAGGAATATAAGTAATAAGAATTTAATAATTTTCTATAAAAACATATTGAGTCTGAAAATACCCTGAGGAAGATAAATTAAAACTTCAGAAAAGCTATATAAGTAAAATCTGAGAGCTCTAAAATAGATGGGAAGGCTCATTATGAGAATCATGTGAAGTCATCTCTTAAAAAAATAAGGTTTCGTCTTATTCTTCTAAAATTTCAGTTTCTAGAAGAATTTTTAGGAATTATTGGTGGGAAAAGGTTGTCATAAACCTATCAAATCTTAAAAAGTAGAAATCTCACTTAAAGTAAATCACAGTCTGTATCCTTGGACTATTTGGTCTGAAAGAAGTTACCAACCTAACATTGTTTCTATAGATAAATATTATTCATTAATAAAAAATCAATATTTTATTTCTATTGATGGGGTTGCAGAATCTATTGGCATAGATATTATATTTTTTCACACAATTAATCTCTATAAGGAAGAAGGTTTTGGTGAACTGGAAGAAATAGTGAAATAAAGAGTAACTTTCCTCACTCACAGAAAGATGGAAAGGTGAATCTCAATATATTAGTAACATTCCAATAGATAATCAATTAGAATTTCTGGAAAAAGTTTTTTGGGGATGCGATGAGTCTGTTCATCATGCCTAAAGATGTATAAAACTCCTTCTAGAACATGTTTCTTATAGTAATAACGAAAAGAAAGATGAAAATAAGCAGTTTTTTGTGAGAGTGTCTGTTGTTGACACTATTCTCAAATAAATTAAGAGGAACAAAAAAATTATTCTTGATAGTGGTTTTTTTTCACACATGACAGATGATATAGAAATATTGGAACATGTGTAAATTCATGATGGAGGTTCGATTACTTTTGGTAATGAATATTAATTTAAAATATAGGAATTTGATCATTAGTGATCGAATTAGAGAAACTAAAATCTAAAGAAGTGGGAATGTTTGATCAAATAAAACATTAATTACTTTGTGTAAATCAAATTTGTGACAATTTAAAATAATTATTCTTGAAAAAGTATTATTGTATCATCAAAAGGGTGAAAATTGAGAAGTTATTACAAAAGGAGGAATAACCAATGGGAATCTCTTTCAAATTACAGAGTCTACTCATTACTATTATTTAATTGTTGAAGAAGAATACATGTTGTGGAACTATAGTCTTCAATACCTTGGGAAAAAGAATATGAATAAGCTTTGTAAAGTCAATGTTGTTTGAAATTTTCAAAAATTGAAAATAAGAGATAAAGATGTTTTAGTTACTTTCCAAAAATGAAATATGACTACTAAAAGTCATAAAAGAGTTGATATTAAATCAATAAAACCAATTTATCTTCATCACTCTAATCTCTGTGGGTTGATGATAAATTAATCAAAAAAATTATTTATACTTTATCAGTTTTATTGATGATTTCACTCAGATGACAACCATCATGTTCATAATGAAATATTCCAAGGATATTGAAATTTTCAAATTATTCAGAAAATATGTTGAGAAAGAATTAAGAGTTTTTATAAATAATTAACAATATATAATATTATTTAATTAAAAATAATTCTTTTGAAACCTATCTAATAAATCTTCGTATTAAAGATAAATATATTGCTCCCTATACTCTACAACAAAATATATTAGTAGAAAGAATTAATATGATCTTGGTAGAAATGGGAAGAAGTATGTTAGTAGAATAAAAAGATTTTAAAATTCTTTGTAAGAGAAGTTGTTAATACTATTCTACAAGTTCAAAATATATTCTTATTGAGACTAGAAACCAACATGACTCCTTATAAAATTTGGTATAATAAAAACCCCTCAATTTAATACTTTAAAGTATTTGGAATTCCATGTTTGATTATAGTTAAAAATATGTATTTGGGAAAGTTTGATAATAAAGATGAGGAAGGAACATTCATGGGTTATTCATCAAATGAGATAAGTTACAAATGATAGAAAAAACATTTACAAAAGTTTTTGGACTCATATGATGTGATGGTAATTGAAAATAAAATATCCTTAACAAATGTTATTGATAATGTTGAGGATGAAATATTGGAGAAATCCAACAATAGTGAATGTTTTCCAAAACAACCTCATCATGATTCATATGATTCATGTGGTGAAGAAAGTGCTGCTCTGGAAGAAACTATGAGATTTCCTACCTTACGAAATCTGTTTGAATCTGAAAAATATTAGTAGTAATTAGAAGTATCTAGTTCTAATAAGAAGGATGTCATGATTATAAAATTAGACTTCAAATATTATAAAATATAAACCAAAATAAGTTTTAGATGTTATTCAACCAAAATAATGTGTGGATTCTATGAATGAATATTTCGGTCAAATTGAGATGAATGAAACATGGGAACTTGTTCCAGGTCTAGCTAACAAAATTTTTATCATAACCAAGTGGGTTTACAGAAAACAATTGAATGAGTTTGGAGGAGTTTTAAGAAAAAAAGAAAGAATTTTTTAAAGGATATGAATAGGTGGAAGGTGTCGATTTTTGTATAAACTTTTCCCCAATTACAAGCCTAGAAACTATTCAATGTTTTATTGTAGTGGTTACCCATCGGAATTAGAAATTTTATCAGATGGATTTGAAGTCGTCTTTCTTTGATGGTGAGATTTAGGGAGAAGTTTACATTGAACAACCTTGTAGGTTTTTACTTTATGTGGATGAAACCAATGTTTTTAAACTGAAGAATGATTTTTATTGGCGGAGAAAATGTCCATGTTCTCTGTATTCAAATCTCAACAATTGCCTGAAAAATTTTAACTTTTCTTAATGAATATTAAATAGTAACTTTTATATGAAAGATGTTGACATCGGAACAATAATTTTATTTTTTATGGGGATGATATAATTTATTATAGGGATGAAGAAAAGTTTTATGAAGAGTTTTATAGATAGATGAAGAAGAATTTTTTATAATCAATGTTAAAGGAATTAACTTTCATCCATAGTATACATGTTCAACAAAAAGAAATATACATTTTTTTTAATTCAAGAAAAGTATTCCAGGGTATTTTTAAAGAAGTATGGAATGGAAGAATACAAATGTGTTTTGACTCCTATTTCAATGATCACATACTTGAACGAAGATGAAAATAGAATACGTTAGAATCTGAAATATTTTCAGAAGCTGATATGATGTCTTATTTACCTTATAGATTCATAACATGATATTGTTTATGATGTCACTTTATGTTCCAGGTTTCAAAGGACTTATAAATATTCACATTTGTTGTAAGTAAAGAGGATTCCGAGATATTTTAAAGAAACAACATCATATGGGTTATTATACAAAAGAAACCATGAGTTAAAGTTTCATTGTTACAGTGATTCTGATTGGTCTGGTGATGCATCCCCACAGGCTGGTACTCAAATGATGTGGATGAAAGTTTATCTAGAAGATTTGAAAATAATAGTATCTAAACAATTGAAGATACTTTTTGATAATCAGATTTAAATTGATATTTATAATAATCTTTTCCATTAATCATTATCAAAACACATTGATTTAAAATTTCACTTAATAAAAGAGAAATTTGTTACTGGAGATGTATTGGTGGAATATAGATAAAAAAGTTTCAAATTGATGATATATTTACAAAAAAGAAATTTCAAAGTAAGGGTTTGTCTAATTCAGGCTGAAACATCTTGTTTAGCCTCCTCTCATGTCTTCGTAAACCTCATATGAAATAACCCCCACAATGATTTTCATTATGTTGACAAAGGGGGAGAGTAAGAAACAAATTTTTAATTAGTAAAAAGTTTTTCCTTAGATTTATTTTATGAATCTAAATTTATGGATATCATATATTGGTGAGAGAGAAAAATACAAATGAGAGATTAATAGAAAAGTGAGAAAGATAAAGATAAAAATTAATGGAATATTTTGAGTAAGGGGGGAGTACATCTTTCTATTGCTAAAAACTTTTCTTACCACTGAGGGATGTAAATTCTTAAAACACATTAATTCATCTAGTTGTGTGGTGTTAGGAGACAATCTTCAGAGAAATGATATGTTTTGACAAAAGTAAGAAACCTGAGTTGTATAAAAATTATTTGACTAGGAAAATTTATTAACAAGGGTTGTCAAAAAATACAAAGGTGGTGATTGAAGAACCATTGTGGTGATTTTTTAACATTGTTTTACATTTGTGGACCAATAACTTTTTGTTGAATAATGTTTTTGATATACAGGTATATGAAGATTTTGGTTGCTCGAAGTTTTTCCTTTTTTCTAAGAAACAAATTTGTTTCAATGTTTTAAAGAAGTTTCTATGTTTGAAGGATGTTACTAAAGTACTTTTTGATGTCGAAGAGTCTTTAAAGAAGATGTTGTTAAAGAGTAAAATGTCAGAAGTTAAAAAGTTTTTCAAACATTCTAAACAAACTCATATGGTGCTTAACTGGTATTAAATTTCTCAAATATTATGAAATTTTTCATGATAAATACTATTGATAAAATGGTAAAGAGGTTTTAAAACATTCACTAAGAAACATTCTGAGAAAATCAAATCCATAATTCTGAGCAACATTCTGAGAAAATCAGATCCAGAATTCGGAGTAAATCAGATCCATAATTCTACGAAGCATTCTGGAAAAGTTCATAACAATAATTCTTAGTAAATCGTAACCTAATATCCATGAAAATCAGAACTTGACTTTGGAGAAAATTGTAACATAGATTCAAGGAAAATTGAAACCTAATTTCCGATAAAATCAAAACTGTATTTTTAAACAAATCAGAACCAGAATTCTGGGAAAAAAATCACCTGGTTTCTAAGAAAATTGGAACCAGAATTCTAATCAATTCTGAACTGAAATTATGATGAAATACGAACTTATCTTATGAGAAAATCAGAACCTGAATTCGGATAAAATTATAACATGGTTTCTGATAAAAGTGGAACCCATATTCGGAGCAAATTGGAACCTTAATTTTGAGAAAATCCGAAACTGAATTCTGAGAAAATCAACACCTATTTTCTGAGAAAATCAGAACATTTTTATGAAGAAAACTAAACCGCATTTCATCTTATATTTCTGATAAAAACATAAACATGTTTATGATCATGTTTTAGAGAAAATCTATACCACATTTCTTATAATTCATTCAGAAAAATCGTAAAAAAGATTCAGTATTATCAATCCAGAATTTTAACATTGCGAAAATCTCAATGAAATTTAAATTGGTTTGAAGAAGTTAAATATTGAATATTAAATGTGAGATATTTTCAATGTTTTTGATATTTTCCGAAGTGGGAAAATTTTTCAATATTCCCTCCCTTATTTTTTGAGTTTCCTATAAATAAGTGCACATAACATGTTCTCATTTGAAACTTTTACACACACATAAAAGTTAGAGCATTGGAGAATTCAAAGTTAAAATTCTCCATTATATTGAAGAATTTTTCCTTCAGGGTTATATTAGAGGAAAATTGGAATCATCCTTACCATACAAAGGATATCAAACATAGCCAAATCAGACTAAGGATTCAGACTGGGCATTTGTAGATCAGATTCAACAAAGTTTTTATTCATATGTTTGGCACAATTTTTCATTCATAAAACATTGTAAACTAATGGGAGTTAGTATAATCTTTCTTGTCAGGAGATATAAGTTGTCTAAAGGGAGTTGAAAGAAATTTTATTCACTTTTTCATTATATTTTATTTCCATATATTAATGAGAGTGTTTATATAAAGTATGTTGGTTCCCACATTGAGGTCGAACCTTTTAAATCTTTTGTTCTTACTTGCTTTACTATTCTTATATGCTGAAGTAATTTTTATAGGTTGATAATAAAAGAAGTCTTAAAATGTTTTAGGGGTTAAATTTCTTAATGTTTAGAAATATATAAAAAGTAAAAAATTGATTCAACCCCCCCCCCTCTAATTAGTTTTTTGATTCAAGGAACTTATATTTGGAAAGAAAAATAGTTATACTATAATGAATCATTGAGACTGAATCTCCAGTATTATCTATTGGGTATAACCATTTTTTCATGAATTTTTTTAAATTCTCTATTTGATACCTTAGCCTAACCATTGGTTTGTGGGTGATAACTAGTAAAAACTCAATGTCTGGTCGGAAATGGATGAAAAAGTGATGGAATTGTTCAGTTATAGGATTGATAACTATGGTCACTGATGATGAAACTAGGTAATCCAAACATTAAAAAAATTGGTTCTCAAAAATTCCACAACTACTTTAGAGTCATTACTCCTTTTGCATGTTACTCTACCCATTTTGAAACTCAATTAAATGCTGCTAGGATATAAATGTTTCCAAATTAATTGTGTAATCCTCTCATAAATTCCATTCCCCAAACATCAATAATGTCATTAAAGAGAAAGGATTGTTGCATAATTTCATTTCTTTTAGATACAATCCATATTCATTGATTGTGAGGATAAAATTTAAAAAAATCCTGGGCATCTAGAAAAAGTGTTTGCCAAAAAAGGCTATAATCAAGGAACTTGGGAGAAGTACATTGGTTATCAAAGTGTCCCCCACAAGCAAGAGTGTGATAGAACCTAAGGATAGACTGAAACTCAATATAGGGAACACAACGCCTGAAGATTTTATCACTACATGTGAACCAAAGGTAGCCGTCCTCACAAATGTACCAACAAGACTTATGTTTCAGAAGGTCAGCATGGTTTTTATTAAAATTAATACTAATGTAATTTGCTAACAAATAATTTACAATTTATGCATACTATGGAGTATCATCATACACTTTATACAATTTCTCATCTGGATACATGATATTTATGAGAATATAGGAGGATAAGTCAATGTCTGAGGATCAGTGGATCCAACTAATATGGTAAGGCACCACATTCTATTCTATTTTTTATCTCTAATTTCTAAATTGAATTCCTAACAGGGTATCATGCAGTGAATGAGATATGGTTTGGCTTAAAGTTTCTTATGTAGATCCCAGAGGGCTGCATGGTCTGAGAACACTATGACTTTGAACCCTAAAAGATATTAACTAAATTTAACTAAGGAAAACACAATGGCGATAAATTTTTTTCTGTTGTGGATTAGTTTGCTTAGGTAGGATCCAGTGTACTTGATGCATAAAAAATGATATATGGATCTCAATCAAACCTTTTTGATAAGACTACCCCAACTGCATAGTAATAGGCATCACACATTAGCTCAAATAGTAAATTTCACTAAGGTGGTTGGATTACCAGGCATGACATGAGACTCTATTTTAACTTATTAAAGGCTTCCTCACATTCTTTATCAAAAACAAATTCATTTTATTTTTAAAGAAATTTGAATAGGGGGAGTGCCATTTTACTAAAGTCCCGAATGAAATAATGTTAAAATCTAGCATCACCTAGGAAAGACTACACATCCAATACATTTTTGTATATTAGGAGGAAAGAAATTACACCTACTTATGAGATATCTACTAGGATACTATCCCTCGAAATGACATTCCCAAAAATATAACATGTCACACCATGAACTAAAATTTTTCATAATTTAATATGAGATTATTTTAAATAAAGTGATGTAGGAATGAACCAAAACTACTCAAACATTAATTAAAATAGGATCCCTAAATAATGAAATCATCCCTGAATACATTCACGCAATTGTCTAGGTAATACAAAAAAATACTAACCTTATATAACTGGAAAGTACCTTGTGCATTTCACAAACGAAATGGAATCCTTCTATAAAGAAATTTGTCGAAGGGGAAATTGAAGGTTGTCGTTTCCTGATCCTCTAGGGAAATATGGATTTGAAATTATTAGGAATAACCATCAAGGATACAGTAATGAAAATTCCCCAATAGTCTCTCTGGAATTTGGTTAATGAATGCCAATGGGAAATGGTCCATCCAAGTCTATTAGTTTAATCGATGATAGCCTATACAGACATGCTAACTATTCTGCACATGAGTTATAATCAATTCATTATTTTCATTTTATATTACTATAAGACATATTTTCTTTGGAATAACTTGTACGGGACTAACCCATTAGCTATCAGAGTTGGGGTAAATGATTCCAGCAACCAATAATATTGTTACCTAATTTTTTACAAAATATAGGAGGTTTCTGTTCAATTGATTTTGTAATTACCTCACTGGTGAAGCTTCAGAATTTAATAATATATGATGTGTAAAAATTGATGGCATACTACCAATAATAATTGTAAGTATCTATCCCATATCTTGTTTATACTCCCTAAAAAGTTCATATAGCCACAATTCAATCTTTAGAGGGAGTGAACTAGATATGATGGTAGGACAATTATTTCCATTCTCAAGATAGGAATATTTTAAATCATGAAGTAGTTTTTTTAGTTCCAATTCATGTGTTTTTTAGATTGATTGTGTAAGAAACTAGGTTTTGAGCCTCTATGACATTGAGATTTTATTGATGTTATTCTAGAGCAGGGCATTCAGACGGCATGTGATTCTGAGCCCCAATAACTGGAATTAAATATTAAGTGCATTCACACTAGACACCCAAAATGAATAAAATAAATTTTAAATGGTAGATCAGATGGAAAACCTGAGGGCACCATTGATTCTGGAGCATGCTGTTTACCCTAGGAGGGGTGTAACTTTTGCAGGCGCGACCCTTCGAGGGAAAATGACACTAGGGGAATTTTCGTAATTTAGAGGCATTGGGAATGAAATTTATAACTTTTTAATGGAGGATCGCAATAAAATCATGAGACATCCATTACACTCAGAACGTTGATTTTACCCTAGAGGTAGCTTAACCCCGACCCCACCGAAAGTTCGGGTATAGGGCATACGGTGGGTGTTTAAGTGTTTCCCTACTTAAACACTTCTCCCCCACCCATTATTTCACCCTTGGTTTTTCTCCCTAGAGGAAGATCTCTAAAAAATGGATCCACCTCCTTCATGATTCCCCTTCTCTCCGGTAAGGCGGTGGCAGCTCCGGTGGGCCGTTTATGAAGCAACGGGCTACGCCCATCGAGGTAGGTTCGCGTGTTTTTTTTAAATTCCACATATACCATTAAACTCAAATTCTAGCATCAATATGTTTTTTAATTATAGTGTGAATTAAAAAATTTAGTAGGGCTCGGAACTAACTTCTTGAAGATCTTTTTGGATAGAATTTTCAAGTCTCGGGCTGTTCGGGGTGACCCCGAGAAGTTTTACGTCAAATTTAAGGTTTTCTGGTGGTTCTAGGGTTTCTGGCGGCTCTATGCGGCAGTCCAGCGGGCGACGATGATATCATGGTGGCTCCCAAGTGGCATCGGCATGGCAGCTAGGCATCGGTGTGGAGGGCATCTACGATGGACCAGAATGGTGAGCACAAATTGTCGGTGCGGGGCACGACAGGGGTCACGGAGCGCGACCTCAAGCGGGAGACCAAGACCCACCTTCGTTGGGACTCCACGCAGGACAATGATTGGCCATGAGGGTTGATCAGTACGAAAGGACCACAGGGTAGCGGTTGGGAAACACGGAAGGGTTGCGGGCCGGCACTGCATGCCGGCCCAGGCCAGGTGGACCGGCTGGACTGGGTCGGTTCAGCCCTAAGGGGTTAGCCCCCTTGTCTTCGGACACATGTAACATTCACTATGGGTGTCAATTTTATATGTCGTCTATGGAAATGTGATACTCATATTGACTCAGAGTTTTTGAGATGGTCTTGTGAATTTTTTTATTCCTGAGAGGGGGGCTGAGTGGCACGACACATCCGTTAAGTATGGTTTAGCACCTCGTTGAGATTCTTCTTTCTGATGGTGAAAACACATCTGAACTCTATTTTAGGCACCATGACTAGCATTATAACCCTAGCATCGAGGATATGTAGTACATGGTGTTTTTAGGCATAGAACTTGGAGTGGATGTGTGGGCCCCACATGCCACCTTTTAAGCTGTGTGCTGCGTATTGTGACTTTTTCCATAGACGTTCGTTAGGGCAGAATAAATAGTCATTTGGAGTGTTTCTCTGAGATTATCATGATGGCATTGTTCACCCGACCTTTTTTGGGACAGAGATGTGGGCCCCACGAGACGTTGTATGTACAAAAAGCAGGGTTGAATAACCTTTTGTTGGGAGCCCATTTCCATCGAGTATGTAGTCTATCTCGGGTGTTTTTTTAGAGGATTACTACGGTGTACTCTGTTTGAGTGTGCGGTGACTCTTTCAAGATCTCATTAAATGTGGAAACATGAAATGGTTTTGGTCAGAGGTTCATTTGACGCACACAAAACTAATTCATAGTAGCGATGTTAGTGACACCTAGAGATAGTTCGGGTAGTGCAGAGTTATCGGACTAGTTTAGGGTTACCGTTCAGTGGGGTTGGATAGTGGGTTATCCACCAGTGTATCTGGGTTAACCCTCCAATGGGGCTGGGAATTGGGTTACCCGTTGACCTTAGGTTTTAAACTCTTGCGGGGCTGGGGAGTGGGCTACCCGTTGAATTTTTGGTTTACCCTCCAATGAGGTTGGGCAGTGGGTTACCCAACGACCTTTTAGAGTTTACCCTCCAGTAGGGTTGTGTTGTGGGTTACCTATTTACTTTAGGGTTTACCCTCCAGGGGGGCTGGGCAGTGGGTTAACTAACAAACTTTTAGGGTTTACCCTCCAGTGGGGTTGGGTAGTGGGTCACACAATGACTCCTTTCAGACTCAGCCCTTTCTATGAGGTTAGTCAGTGACTTTTCTCCATGATTACCTGAGCAGGACTTATGCTGTTACGGTTTAGCGATGATGCAGCTTTGACATCCCGGACTGTTGGCCATCAGTGATGGATACCCATAAAACTATTGGCGACATTTCTTGGGTTGGGCATAGAGATGGAGATCCCCTTACACACTCTTTCGGGTTTCTTGTTGAGAATATATATATATATATATATACATATTTATATATACACTCTACATTTGTTCCCACTCCTTGGGATCATTTACTCTACTTCTAAGAGGGACTAAGACAAGCGGTGTATGAAATGTGCTTTCCGTGTCAAGCTCCACTTGGTTGGATGAGCCTACTTCATTCCTCTTGTTGGGTTGAGTAGCACTCTATTTTACTGTAGTCATTCACTTTTCTCTGTTCTGTATACTTCTCAACGTTTTAGTACCTCCTTTGTTGCTCCCTCAAGCTTCCAGGTCATCTTACTGAGTATATTTATACTCACCCCTGCTTGGGATTTCCCCACACTAGGTATGTCATTTGCAGATGAAGAACAGGTCGATCGAGACTACTGAGGAGCTTAGAGGACACAGGATCTTGGGCTGCGTTCAGTGGTCATATTAGGACTTTTAGGTGTGAGACTCACCAGTCATTTAATTTTGTTTAGCAATTTTCTGGTTGTGGCACCATTCAGGTTGGGCACGTGTTTTTTCCTTTTCCTACTCAGTTATCTTGTCTACACTTTACTTGTTATATTTAGAAGTTGATGCATGACTGTGGTTGGGTTGTAATTGTTTGCCCATTATCTTTCTTTTGACTCGTCACTTTTATATCGAGTGGGTTGGGTGTGGGTGTATAGGTACATAGGAAAAGGTCTCCTCGAGATTGTTACGCCTTCGGCGCTTCTCTCCAGCCCCTGGCCAATGGAGGCAGGCTTGGGGTAGTTGCGGCTCGAGACCAGTAGGTTCGGGTCGTGACAATGTGGTATTGGAGGTGGTTCATTCTTTGGGGTGTTTTTTGTACCTCCCTTAAAAGGAATTGGTTTGAATTTATGGCAATAGTGTTGACGTGTTCAGAGAGAGGCTCTCAGTCTAGGGAGTCTAGTGATGGTATGGGCGGCCGACGTATCCACTCACCAAGACCCTGATAACCCGTTTATTGACTTGGCACCCTGAGACACATATTGTCGGGGACTTTGGAACATGCATCCGGTATGATTGAGTCTTTGACTGTCATTTTTGAGTCATATACCCTTTGATTATTACTGATATATATATATATATATATATATATATATATATGCTCATCTGATTGTGGCAATCCTTGATAATTTTCTGGATTCCCCCACGACAGCAGCCAGCTAGGTTACCCTCTCTAGTTTGTGACGACGACATTGCGAGCGATGAGGCGTCAGTTCAAGGACCCTCATGTGATCCCCTTCTTCCTAGTGCTTTAGTAGTAGCCCCTCCACCAGGAGAGCAGCAGTTAGTACTGGCAGCACAGGCCGAGGTTGAGAGTAGGCTAAGTGCACTTCGAGACATCAGCGTTAGTGGCCATAGAATTTTCGATGGGTCTCAAATCCCCATGTAGTGAAAGACTATATAGAGTCCATGGAACAACTTTTCAGACTGGTACAGACACCCATGGACTATATGGTAGCCCTTGCTACCAACCATTTTCTCAGGACGGTCGAGTGTTGGTGGGGGTTGGTCACACAGACCCACGACGAGTCGTCCCTCACGTGGGATAGCTTCCCGCAGCTCTTATGAGAGGATTACACGCCCTCTTGTTTAATCTCCATTCAGATTCCAGAGAATATAGAGATGAAGCAAGGGGGATGATTATGGCGTAGTACTCACCCCGATTTACCAATCTGACATGCTACTCGCAGGATATGGTCTACGATAGTTACTTCCGGGCGCAGAAGTTTGAGTAGGGTCTTTGCAAGGATATCAGTGATAGTGTAGTACCCCTTGGTATCCCTACTTATTCCAGGGTACTAGAGCCAGTTCTCATGACATAGAGCTTCATGGATGAGGGACGCTAGCTGGCAGGGCATAGTAGTGGCCGCTTCAGAGTAGAGTCTTCGGTAGTAGGCAGGCGGCAAAGAGCAGAGCTTCAATCGTGGAGACCCTTCCATGAGCAAACTCAACTGCAGCGTCATACACCACAGTGGTTCCATAGAGCACTAGGTAATTCAGGAAATATTCAGTTCTATGAATGTGATGGACGGGGTCACCTATCACGAGACTGCCCGACCAGGCGTACCGAGCATCCATGGCAGGCAGTGGGCGCACCGCAGCGTCAGAGGCAGCGTCGTGACCAGGGATCCCCTAGGTGAGGATAGGGTGGCCCTTATATAGGTAGCATAGGCAGAGCAGCAGGACCTGGAGGTGGGGGATGGCGTTTCGATGTCCCTCCACCACCCCCACTAGGCGGACCACGTCAAGCTCATGGAGCTGGTGGTAGGGGTCGCGGGAAGCTTCATGTTATGGGTGTCCATGACCCCCCAGCACACGAGTTGCTACGAGGTACACTTTGAGTTTAATCTATGCTTACTTAGATACTAGTAGACATAAGCACCATCCACTCCTTTATATCACTGTTTTTGGTATGGGAATTTGAGCTTCTAGTAGAGGTGCTAACACCTGCACATAGACTCTAGGTTCCTATGGGAAGTGCCTCGTTGGTGACATTTATTTGTAGACAGTGTGAACTATCACTCATAGGAAAGAGTTTCAAATGGGACCTACTCATCATCACAATGGAACCTTATGATTTCATCTTGGGCATGGATTGACTTTCCATGGTTCATACCTAGATTGGTTGTCAGCGCAAACTAGTCTGATGCGTCCATTCTTATGAGATGAGGTTCACCATCCTTGGTGAATGAGACCTCGTGGTCGAGCATACGGGTACTCCATGAAGGAGACCACAACCTTTTTTTCACCAGTTGGTGAGCATGTCTCTTGGAGTAGCAGATGCTACAAGAACCTGGGTCCCTTCCATTGTAGAGGACTATGTGGACATCATTCCCGAGGATGTCTCGGGACTACCTCTGAGGTGAGAGATGGAGTTATACATTGACCCGAAGCTATGGACTACCCCAATATGATGTAAAGCATATCAGATGGCACCCACAATGCTTCAGAAGCTATGACTTCATTTGGAAGACCTTCTTGAGAAGGGGTTCATTAGCCCTAGTGTGTCCCACTGGGCAGCATCGGTTTTGTTTGTGAAAAAGTCATATTGTAGTTTGTGGATTTGTGGGGATTATTGTCACCTAAATCAGGACATGTTAAAGAACAAGTACCCTTTTCCAATGATCGATGACCCTTTGACCAGTAAATAGGTGTGAAGTGGTTTTCTAAGATTGATCTTCGATCTGGATACCACTAGTTGCCGGTTCATGAGGCTAACATCCCAAAGTTGGATTTCTATTGTCGTTATGGGCATTATGAGTTTTTGGTGATTCCCTTTGGTGTGACAAATTCCCCCATAATTTTCATGGCTTTGATGAACCAGATCTTCCAGCCGTACATAGACCAGTTTGTGGTTGTCTTTATTGATGACATACTCATCTACTCAATGATGGAGGAGGAGAACCTGGAGCATTTGAGTATGGTTAAAGACATACTTCGGGAGCACCAGTTGTATGGGATGCTCTCGATGTGCCAGTTCTGGATTCATGAGGTTTACTTTCGAGGGAATATACTTACAGAGTAGGGATTTTCTGTAGATCATGAAAAGGTAGAGGTAGTGCTTTCGTGGGATCCACCCAAGAATGCATCAGAGGTGTGGAGCTTCCTTGGTTTAGCAGGGTAGTATAGAAGGATTTTGGAAGATTTATCCAGGATTGTTGTCGCTTTGACCGAACTGATGCAGAAGGGTGGATCGTTCACCTAGACTGATCAGTACCAGAAGGCCTTCGAGGAGCTAAGGCGATGGCTGACTAGTGCTCCAGTGTTGAAGTAGCTAGAAGTGTGCGTTGAGTTTGTGATATACAGCGACACTTCTAGAGCTGGGCTTGGGTTCGTGCTGATGCAGCTGTGGGCAGTGATTGCATATGGGTCGAGGTAGTTGTGGCCCCATGATAAGAATTATGTAACTCACGATTTAGAGCTTGCAGCATTGGTCTTTTCCTTGAGTTTATGGAGACACTACCTTCTAGGTGAATGTTTTGAGGTCTACTCATACCACCAAATCCTCAAGTACATCATTACTAAGAGGGATTGGAATCCGAGGTAGAGGTTCTAGATGTAGTTTCGGCAAGAGTATGATTTCAAGATAGTCTAAACTCCAGGGAAGGGAAATGTAGTATCCGATTAACATAGAAAGAAGTTCCATGCCTGTTTAGTGCAGGAATCTTCAGAGAAGTTGGGTTCCCTACATCTGACCTTGGTGGAGTCGGAGGGTACAACTTTTCTGCAATTGATGGTGTTGACTCCTCCACTCCTTAAGCTTGAGAGAGAGTCGTCGCTAGGGGATGTCAAAAGCGTGGTGCTGCCTGATCAGATATCCACGGGAGACGCACATGATGGGTATTATAAAGGATGGAATCAAGAGATCCTATTATAGGGGTGAGCTATTATACCGGTGGAGATGTGGGAGGAGGTGATGTGGGAATTCCATACTTCTCCCTTGGCCATACATCCCGGTGTTGGGTAAATTTATAGATACCTTCAGCGGTATTTTTGGTGGTTTGGAATGAAGCGGAGCATAGATGAGTTCGTTTCACAGTGTCTTACCTATCAGTGGGTGAAGGTACAACATCAGGATTTAGTAGGGTTGTTGTATCCCCTTGATATTTTCGGGGTGGAAGTGGGATGGCATATCTATGGACTTCTTCACATGGATTCTGTGTACAGCAAAGGTCAATGACTCCATTTGGGTGATAGTAGATCGACTCACGAAGTTGGTGAACTTCCTTTCCGTCAGGGAGCAGATTTTTGTGGAGAGTCTAGGGCAGCTGTATGTTCTGAATATCGACAACCTTCATGAAGTACCCTTGACAACCATCTCCGACTGTGACACGCAGTTTACATCATGATTGTGGCAAGGCCTGCAGGAGGCATTCGTGACTCATTTTTGGATGAGTACAACTTTTCTTTTCCAGATAGATGGGTAGACTGAGCACACTATCTAGGTTTTGGAGGATATGCTCAGGGCGTGCGTGTTAGATTCTATCCTAAGCTGGGAGGATTACCATCCCTTAGTGTAGTTCATGTATAAAATTATATACCACTCTACTATTAGAATGGAACCCTTTGATTCCCTCTACTGGAGACCCTAAAGGTTTCCATTGTTATGGACGGAGGTTGGGGATACCTCCCTCCTGGGCCAAGAGTTGGTGCGGCCGATGAAAAAGAAGGTGCAGGTCATTCTTGAGCGGATGAGGACGGCTCATAGTAGACAGAAGTCCTACGTAGACCATCATTGCAGGACTTTCGAGTTCAATCAGGGGACTATGTCTTATTGAGAGTCTCTTTGTGGCATGGAACTCAAAGGTTCGTCCGGGGAGGCAAGCTAAACTCGAGGTTCATTGGGCCCTTTGAGATCGTGCGCAGGGTTGGGGGGTTTCTTACCGCTTTTCTCTACCCCCACAACTGGAGAGGGTTCATGGTGTATTCCACATGTCGCAGCTGAGGAAGTACGTGCATGAACCCATGCATGTTATCGACAGGGGAGAGCTGGACATTGAGGATGGAGCCACCGTTGTAGAGCACCTGGTGGCGATTGAGGACCGGTAGGAGCAGACACTTTGTGGATGGATCATTCATTTGGTTCGTGTGATGTGGTAGCACGGAAGGGTGTAGGAGAGCACCTGGGAATGGGAGATCCATATGTGGGCTCAGTATCCCGAGTTGTTTTTATAGTTTTTTTTTCGGGGACGAAAAACATGAAGGAGGGAATAAACTAAGAACTTGGGTTTTGTGCCTATAAGACTTTGAAATTTTCTTGCTCTTATTCTGGAGCAGGGCTTTCAGACGGTGTGTGATTCTGAGCCTCAGTGGCCAGAATTAAATTTTAAGTACATTCACATTTTACTTTCCAAATAAACAAAATAACTTTTAAATGGTTTCTCAAAAGCAAAAACTGAGGGCACTGTCGAGTCTGGACTGTGTCGTTTACCCTCGGAGGGGTGTAACTTTCAAGCATGTGGCCCTTCTATGGAAAATGCCACCAGGGGTGTTTTCGTAATTTTTTATCCTTAGGAATGAACATACAACTTCTGAACGAAGGCTCAGATAAAATTTCTGAGACCAATTTTGCACTTAGAAAGTAGATTTTACGGTATAAGAAGCTTAACCCCGACCCCTCTGAAAGATCGGGTAAGGGGCCTACTGGTGGGTGTTTAAGTGTTTCTCTACTAAATCACCCCCCAAAATTCTTTCACCATTGATTTTTCTCCCTGGTGGAAGCTCTCTCATCAATGGGATCAGGCTAATTCAAGCTTCCCCTTTTGAACGGCAATGCGGTGGCGGCTCCGGCGGACCGTTTGTGAAGCAACGAGCTACCCCCAGCGTGGTTGGTTCGTGTGTTTTTTTCTTAAATTTAGCATATACATTTGAACTCAAATTCTAGCATCAATATAATGTTTAATTCTTGTTAAAATTCCATATTTTCATAGGTCTAGATTCGAGCTTTCTCTAATATCATTTTGTATCAAATTTGCGAGTCCTAGGGTGTCCGGGGTGACCCTTGGGAATTGTTTTAGCCAAATTTTGTGTTTTCTGGCGGTTTCGGGGTTACTTGCAGCTCCGTGCAGTGGTTTTGTGGGCAACGATGACAGAGTGGTGGCTCCCAAGTGGTGTCAGCATGGCACATAGGCGGCGGCACAGCGGGCGTCTATGGCAGATTGGTGTGGTGGGCAGAGGTCGCTGGTGCGGGGCGCGACAGGGGTCGGATCGCGCGACCCCAAGCGAGAGACAGAGACCCGCCTTCGGCAGGTCTCCGCGCTGGATAGCGACTATACATGAGGGTTAGTTAGCATGGGTGGATCGCGGGGCAGTTTCTAGGCCACGCATAAAGTCCATGGGCCAGCGCTACGGGACGGACAAGGCCGGATGGACCAGCTCGACCAGGCCGGTCCAGCCCTAAGGGGTTAGCCACCTTGTCTTCGGGCACCGATATCTTTCACTACAGGTGTCAGTTTTGTGTGTCCTCTATGGAAGTGCGATCCTCAGATCGAGTTTTAGTTTTGGATATGGTCTCGAAAATATTTATTCATTCCTGAGATGGGTGGGCTTGGTGGCGTGACACGCTCGTTAAGTATGGTTTAGCGCCTCGCCGGGATTCTTCTTTTGGATGGCACAAACACATCCAGAGTCTGTTTTAGGCACCGTCAGTGGCATTGTAACCCTGGAGTCGAGGAGTTTTAGTATAAATTTGTTTCAGTAATTGATTCCGGAGTTGAGGTATGGTCCCCACGAGCCGTATTTTTAGCAATGTGCAGCGTACTGTGACTTTTTTCTCAAACATCCGTTTGGAGCGAATCAATAGTCATTTTAGCATGTTTTTTTGAGAGCATCACGATGGCACAGTTCACCTGACCTTTTTTGGGACCGAGGAATGGGCTCCATGAGATTTCGTATGGTCATAAAGTGGGTTTGAATAAATTTTTCGTCAGGAGTCTATTTCCAGTGAGTAAGTAGTCTCTCTCTTGTGTTTTTCCTTGAGGATTACAACGATGTGATATTTTTGGGCATGCAGAGCCTCTTTTGAGATCTCATTAAATTTTTAAACATGAAAGGTCATTGGTCAGAGGTTCATTTGATGCACTCTAAACCAATTCATCGTAGCGATGTTATTGACACCCATAGATGGTTCGGGCAGTGTGGAGTTATCAGGCCAGTTCAAGGATTACCCTCCAGTGGGGCTGGACAGTGGGTTACCCACTGGCATATCAGGGTATACCCTCCAGCGAGGCTGAGTAGTGGGTTACTCGTTGACCTTAGGGTTTACCCTCCAGTGGGGTTGGGGAGTGGGTTACCCGTTGACTTTATGGTTTACTCTCCAACGGGGCTCGGCAGTGGGTTACCCGATGACCTTTTAGGGTTTACCCTCCCGTAGGGCTGGGTAGTGGGTTACCAATTGACTTTAGTGTTTACCCTCCAGCGGGGCTGGGTAGTGGGTTACCTGATGACCATTTAGGGTTTACCCTCCAGTGGGGCTAGGTAGTGGGTTACCCGATGACTTCTTTCAGACTCAGCCCTTTCTATGTGGCTAGTCGGTTACTTTTCTCAGTGATTACCATATTGGGACTTATTGTGGTATTGTTTAGTTATGAGGCAGCTCTTACATGAGAGACTGTTGGGAATCAGTGATGGCTACCCTTAGAACTATTGGTGACTTTTCCTAGGATGGGCATGTAGATAGAGATCGCCTTACGCACTCTTTCGGGTTTCTTGTTGATCATATATATATATATATAAACACCCTAATTTTGTTTTCACTCCTTGGGTTCAGTCACTCTTCTTCTCGGAGGGGTGAATACATGCGGGGTATGCCACGTGCTTTCCTTGTCTAGCTCCTCTTGGATTGATGAGACTACTTCAATCCTCTTTTTTTGTTGAGATGCACTGTATTTTTCTTTACTCTTTCACTGTTATTTGTTCAATCTATTAATAATTTTAGTACCTCCTTTGTTGCTCCCTCGAGCTTTCAGGGCATCCTACTGAGTATCTTTATACTCACCCCTGCTTGGGCTTTGCCTACACATGGTGTTCCCTTTGCAAAAGATGGACAGGTCGATCGAGACTTCTGAGGACCGTAGAGGACATGGTAGATTGGGTTTCATTCAATAGTCATAGTCGGACTTTTAGGTGTGAGATTCTCCACCTCTTTACTTTTTTTACCTATTTCCTGGTTGTGGAACCTTTTATGTTGGGCTTGTGTTTTCCCCACTTTCTACTCAGTTATCTGTTTAGTACTTTTCAACACTTTACTTGTTCTATTTAGAAGATAATGCAAGACTGCGGTTGGGTTATATTTGTTTATCCTTCAGTTTTCTTTTGACTCTACACGTCTGTATCGAGGGGGATATGTGGGTATTTGTCTAGGTATATAGTCAAAGGCCTCCCCAAGATTGTTATGCCTTTGGTGCTTGTCACCATCCCCTGGCCTATGGAGGTGGGCTTGGGGTAGTTTCGGCTCGAGACCGATAGGGTCGGGTCATGATAGATGGGAGTGTTTATGAATGTGAGAGGTCACCAATCTCATGTAACTGCTCAATGATATCATCCTCAGATGAGGAATGGGATTTTACAAACATAGTAGTATCATTTATGGTCATGTGATCCTCAGTGTTCAAGAAATCATCAATTAACAGACATTCATGACATTTTTCTAGACCACTACAACATTATACACATGGTTCATATTACATCATTTCAATCAATGATGAAACATAGAATGGGGATTAGTGGAACGAGATTTTGTTTTTTTAAGGGAATAAATTTCATCAATTTAATTAACATAGAGAGAGGAATTTTATTCTGAGGGGTTCATCATGGAATCAAGGATGTTTAAGTGGACAATGTCACCACAAAAATCCATATATAATGTACCACTTTCAGAATTAATTATGATTTTTGTAGTTTCTATGAATGGTATCCCTAATATAATTATGGTATCTCAATTCATCCTATCATATTCAATTTTAATCATATAAAAATCAGAATGAAAATTTAACGTTTTCCCCCTAAAAAGAATATCCTCTAACATACCAATGGGTTGTGTTGTACATGGATTTTCGAGTTGAAAAACAATTCCTATTGGATTTAGTTCTCTGAAAAGCAATGTAGTTTAAATGGAGTGAGTAATCACATTTATAGATGCACCCAAATCAAGCATATCATTGGAAAAGAAATAATTCTGTATGCTAAAGGAAATCATGAATTTTCCTGGATCATAGCTATTGGTGGGAAGTGATGACTCAATCAATGCTGAGACATTCCTCCCCAACCACACCTTCTAATCACTTCGATGTTTCCTTTGGTGTGTACACATATTCTTCAGAAACATGGAATATCATGGAATTTTCATCACAACATTAATCAAGGGTATGGTAACCGGAAATTTTTTGAATGTTTCCAATATTTCCTTATCATGTTTAGTTTCATTTTGTTTTCTTGGTTGTATGGACCTTTGGGAAAATGGATGAGTAATGGTTGGGATGGGTGACTCATCAATAGATACACTCATTCCTTTGGAAGGGATACTCTGAGGACAAGTATTTTATTCTCCTAGACTGCTTTAAATAGATGGGATAGTGGTGTCCTCAAGAGGGGATGAATATATTGGAGGTCTCATTTGGTTTTTAAGTTGTTTCACAATCCTAAGTGTTATGGAACTAACATTTGACTTATCCCTAGGTGTAACTATTGGTGAGGAGGGTAGTTTACCTGACCCATGAAAATAAATTTCTCCCATAGAGTTTGAACGTTGGCCAAATTTTTTTAGTTATCAGATAGATTCTTGGGTGATTTCTAGAGTTGTAGATTTTTGGAAGCCATTTTTTCATTATATCTTATAGGATTGGCTTGGATTTTTTAGGTGGTGGTTGGAAAGACATTTTTAGTAGTTGGGTATTTCAGGGTGGTGGTGGTGGATGGCCCCTCTACCCATATTGGTTCCAATATTGTTGGGGTTGGTATGAATACCCACTTGCCTATATGTTTGGTTTTCTTTACACCCAGGGTTTGATGGATAGTTAGGTCCCTTCCTAAAGGCTTCGTTATCGAGGAGGCCTTAAAATATTTCCTCACAAATCTCAGAATTTTCTCTTTGTTAGGTCATTGGTAAAAATAATGGGTCTTAGAAGAAATTATTCCATATTGGATGGGAGGAGTAGATTGGGATTTCCCTTGGGAAAGATAGAGTTTTTGAAGAAGGGTTCTTACTTTATAGATCTGTGTGTCAACCTTCTTCTCAATTTGTTTACTTTTCACCACATTAACTCCTCAAATGGCTACATTGGATCCTGAACCAAATTATTGATTGTTCTATTCCATGTTCTTAAATAGGTTTATTGTAGAAATTGTGGTCTTATAAATGATATCACCATATATAGTAGCATAAATCATATTTAGATCCATAGTAATTAAAACTCAATAAAAACACTGAATAAAAAGTTCATCACTTTTTTGGCAATGTGTGAAACTTCAACAAATATTTTTAAACATTTCACAGTATTCATGAAGATTTTCCCCTTAATAGTATCTTATCCCACATATTTCTTACCTTTATTTTCTGGTTCTAGAAGTTGGGATGTATTTTTCATGAAAAAGTTGTTTCATGTTTTCCAATCCTCTAATTGTTGAATTAACATAGTACAACCAATATTTCATAGTGTCTTCTAATGAAAAATGGGAATGCTTGAGAATTAAATTTTTATACAACAACATTAGATGTTTTTACGGTCTAACACATAGTATGAAATCATTTAAAATGATTTTGTGGATATTCTCCCATGATTCCCTGGAATCTTAGTAATAAATTAATTAAACCTGATTTAAGGTCAAAATTGGGTGCTTCACCTTGAATTTGAATATAATTAGGTTAGATATCAACATGAGGTGAGATTAGTTTTCATAATTTTCAATTGTTTTCATTCATGTAATATGTTTAATTCAGTTTTAATGTTTTATTTAAAAGAAGAATATGAATCAATAATTATGTCGAAGTTTTTTGTGTCCTCCTAAAAATGGTTCTCTTGTGTGCCTCGGTGTCGATTACATATGGTCCTCTCAGGTTCATGTTTGGATGGAATTATTTCCTATGATAAACATTTCATAATTCACAATGGATAAAAAAAATTATTTTAGAAATAAAAGAAAAAATAAAGGATGAAAAAAATGAACAAATAATTAAAAATTACACATTTATTTTATAAAAAAAATGCACACTAAAAATGAAAGCAGTCCCTCAAAAAAATGCCAAAATTTGAATGATTTTTCATAACACGTCAAATTTATTATGATTTTAAGGTTGATTTATAACATATAGAATTACCAAGGTCATCTCTCAATCATCATAGATAGGTATAGAGTATGAATTTTTATTAAAAATTAATAAAAAGTGGGTGATTTGGAAATCATTTTAAAGAAAATAACTTAACATAAAGAGTTTAATAGTTTACAAACCAAGGAGATTTTGAAAAATATGAGATGAATTAGTCATTGTGATTTTATGACACACAATTCACATTCATTTTTATAATAGATTAATATAGTTTTGGATTAATTCTTTTGGTGAAGTTAATTGGAATACTGATTAATTCTTAAGCCTTTATTTCATTGTAGGAATAAAAAAACATTGACATAACAATCATATTTCCAAGGTCTAAAACTTCTTCATGGAATTATATATTTAAATGAACATTTAAATCTCAATGAATTGATTAATAAAAATGTTCTTATGTTTTCCAATCTGAACACAACAAGTCATGCAATCACAACCTCTCACCGATCAGTTAGAAATAAAGGGAATAACATTCCCATGAATAAAAATAAACTCTCAAAATAAAATCATGTAAGATACATGTAATGAAATGTTTCAAAACCCAAATTACTTTATCCCAGAAGCTAATAGATGAATAGAAACTTCCTTTACATGTGTGTAGCTCCCTCACAATGAACACCCAATGTTTAGCCCAATATCGAGAGGAGGAACATTGGGTGGAACAGCTTATTCATACTTGATCCCCCAATGAGGATTGGGGAATCCATAAATTCTAGGATTAAGAGATTAATCTTATGGAAATAAAAATTGGTAGCTCTTAAATTCTTGGTAGAACTCTCAAATGAGGTTCCCAGGGTGTCATTTTATAATAAAAGTGTCCGGTTGTTTTGGGTAAAGAGATTGTGTAAAACCACTTGGCCCATTGTTGTTGGTGGGTAGACAGCCTTATCTCACTTTGGAAAAAACTAAAAAGTTGTTTTTTACACATCTATACTATCTACACCAAATTTTGGGTTTCATTTGGACACCTATAGCTTGAGATATTGATAGATCATTGTAAATCAATTTTGAATTTGTACAGATTCAGGGTCTTGGATAGATTAGTCTGTATGGTCCAACAGATGTCTGAATGGGGCTTTGGTTTCATCATATGAAATATTTCCCCTTTAATTTTAGACTATACCATAAAATATTGTTCCATTTGAATTAATCTTTTAGTATAATTGTGTGGTTGATTCCACTTGTATGCTTGGATCATGCACCATTTGGCCAATTTTTCTCAAACTTTTTCATGGCCCTCCAAATCTCCTCCACATTCAATTAAATTATCAAAACAAGTATCATTTCCATTTTTAATAGTGATAAAAAGAAAATAATGGAATCAAATATGAATTAATTTTTTTTTAATTTTCAATAAAAACGTGTTTAGCACAGTGGTGTAGGGGTGAAAATGAAACAGTGAATCATGGTGCGATCAATATGCCATGTAGTGGTGACTTGAGGTGTGCCCAGGTACTCATCCCAACATACCAGGTTAGGGTGCATGTTTGTGTAGGATACATGACTAGATCCTATATATTGTATACGGAGATATGTTCTGTGGATTACTTGTTCTAACCTCATGTAAAGTACATGGACATGTAAAACATGTGTGTTACACATCATGTACGGTTGGTACACACCATGTATTATCAAATTACATGTGGTTTGGGTTGAGGTACAAACCTATAGATGATTTTCATTGTTACTTGTCTTGTACATCAGCTATATATTTTATAATCCTGGTTTGGATGGGTTTCTATTGTTTTCTCACCCTTGAGTTGTAATTGGACTTGTCATGTGTACTTTCTTCATATTATATGCTATGTTATGGACTTTGGGTTATTATAGCCAATTAGTGGGAATTCTTGTCTTGGTTAAGGTTTTAGAGGAGGATTACTTGAAGGTTTTGATTTGGAATCCTATTAGGGGAAGTGTGGTGTGAGGACTTGGTGAGGGTAGGGATCCTGTTTGTTGATTTTACATTGGGATTCAAAGGGTTTTAATTTGGTATCATTTACACGATTCTCAGAATGCATGATTAAGTAGTGTCTGGGATGGGATCTCAAGATAATATATTTTAAATATTGGATCTGTTTGAGCCTTTAGGATGGGATGATAATGTGGGGTGTATGGTATATACAGGATCCATTGATTAGAGGTTGACATGGTTTTGGGGGAAAATAGACGATTTCCTTATAGGAATGGTGATTCATTGATGGGTTTTTTCTTAGAGAGATTGTATGAGGTTTCTTATGATGGGCTTGGATCAGGTTTTGAATGTGATAGCAAGAATGATTTTTGGGAATCCTATTTTTAATATGTATTAGGGGAACTTTGAGGGTGCCTCGTGTTATGTTGGCCCTAAAGGTTCAGTTCTGAAGTTCGTGATTATTAATTACAGGTCCAGGAGTTATCCAACCCTTGTTTTGATGGCTTGTGTTGGGGATTTTTGAGGTTATTCATTCTCAATTATTAGATATGAGAGGAGAACTTTAGGGTATTAATTCAGTGGGAATTATCCCTAAGATTGATTATATTCTCTCCTCTTTTGGATTTTTTTGATGGATCCTTCTGAGCTAATGGATTATTTATATGAGTGTAATCCCGATAGTTCATTAATTTCCAATGACTACGAGTTTGGTGTATATTCTCGTAGATATTATTGTGAGTTTAGGTTACACTTGAGCTCCCATATATGTTTATAGGCTGCCTCTTGTTATATTTCACTTTTAATGATTTTATGTAACACCCCAATGTTTTATGATATTTCTCCTTATAAATAAATTTATTTTCTTTGATAGCTTATACTTCACGCAACACCGAGCTTTAACAAATTGCGATATATTATTTAATATAAATATTTTAACCCTAACCATTATGTTGGTGGTTGTGAGTAGGATTAAATAAATTATGAAAATATAATTCACACATTTTTATTAAATTAATTCATTTATCAACAATGAATTTCAAATTAAAATAATAACCATGTCAATATAAAGGATGTGTTTTTATTATAAAACTATTTTTATTACCCTAAAATAATTTTATCATAATAAATTATATTAATCATTCTTAGTGTAATATATTAATTAAATATATATTTTATATTTTCAAAATAGAAATTTAAATTCATCCAATAAGTTTGATAGGCTTAAGATAATAATTAAACCATGATTAAGCATAAAATGTCGTATTTTTTTAGAAGAGAGTTTTATCATTTTTTATGTAGACCCAATTTTAAATCCAATTTGGATAATTTTATATATTCTCTATAACAAAATAAATTTCTTATTTTTAATCATAATATAAAAAATTTCTTTGGTGGGGTTTTTTTGTAGTTTTCTTATATGTTTCATGCTATAATTAATAGTAAAAAATAAAAAAATTAATTGAAAACAACTTTTTTTATAGAAATAAATTAATGTTTTGAATTAAATTTTTTAATGGTTTGAAAATAAAAGTAGATTATTTTTTTAATAATTTAATCTATTTTATGTCACTAAAATCAATTTTACATTTAATTAATATATATAAATGTTTCAATCTCTTCCATGTTTTAAATAGTAATAACATGTTTTCCCACCCCCCACAACGTGGTTATTTTTAAATTAACTACTCAAAAATATGTTTCATAAGTTTTGAAAAGTTGATTTTATATTTATAATCAATGATTCCAAATTCTGAAAATAATTTTTTTGGTAATTATTAACAGTAACTTTAGAAAAAAAATTTAAATTATAAAAGGTAAATTAGGTAATTAAGGGTAAAAAATAATATTATAAAAATTAAAAAATTAACCTAAAACATGTCATAATTTCATTAAATGACTGTGATTTGAAAAAAATAATCCATGGTATAACATTATAACCCTTTTTGACCTACCAATGTAAGATTATAACATTTATCATATTTTATTTAAATAACAGTTAATGTTGTCATACTAATATTTTAATAACTACACCATTTTTAATATAGGGTTATATAGAAGTTATATTAGACTATAAATAGAAGTTTGAAATCTTATATTTTTTTATTTATCATATTAATTTATCTCTAATTTTGAGGAAATAAATAATAAATAAATTCTTACACAATGATGAGGCAATAATTGTTTAATTAATGGAAATATCCAATAAATGATATTTTAAATATTAAAATAAATATAATTTAATATCATTAATGTAATCCATGAATTTCAAGGACTAAAATGATATTCTAGGTATTCATTAAATTTTTTTTGAAGATATCATGTTTTTATTATATTTTCAAAAAAAAATAAAGAATAGTGTCGAAATTGACACTAGTAATATTTTTTCAAAATAATATATTATTAAATTATTTAAAAATATAAAACATATTTGAAAACAAATAATAATTATTATATGGTCTAAAACGTTATAAATTGTTCATTTATGGTCTAATTTACATCAAATAAGTAAAAATTGCAACCTTTTTATATTGAAATGTTTGTTACCTTAGTTGAACTTTAAATAGGTCCATTAGGGGTTAATCAAAATGATAAGGTTTAAAAAAATACCAAAACATATCTATAATATATTGGGTTAAGATATTACAACCTTATTTCATATTTTATTTAAATACCTGAAATTTTCGTGTTATTTTTATTGAGATAGTATTTATTATAAATTAATATTTTTAGAAAATCAAAAAGATCCCATCACCTCAATTATAAAAAGGAACCTAATTCCTCATATCTTTGGATCCCTTTGAGTATTATAGCTCAACAAAACCCTTAATATTTATCTTATAAAAATAAATATAAAAATAATATATGTACTTGTATTCTCATAATACCAACCATATTGTCTCTAAGAGGATATCCAAAGGAGGTTCGCTGAAGAAGATTTAATCAACTTTACCAACTCCATTAAGATTATTTCTTCTTCAACTTATTTTTCATAAAATTTTTGAAATCATAAAGTAATAAATCATGTATCTATTATATCCTGAGAAGTTATTATGATTATTTAATAACCATATCCTACCTTTTATACATCATACAAAAAAACTAAATCATCACAAGTGCATACGTATAGCCTACCGTCTCCACGTTGTGGTGTAATATATTTTTCATCACTACATTAGTTGGATGGTTATAATGGAGGATATAATTGATATAAATAATAAATATGAATTTATATTTATTACTTATAATTAATATAAAATTCAATTACTTTCCCTTTCAATATTAAGAAAATGATACCGCTGCTCGTGTGTATGTACACCATATCATCTCCATCAAGCAATGGGATTCATTTCTCATGTCAAACATTCACGAATGAGTATACAAATGTATATAATGAGTAAATATAATATCTATGAACTTATTAAAATTATTTAGTTGAAATAAATATATCATATTCATAAAATTTATGATGTACATGACAAAACATGCATGGAAAAATGAAACAAATTACCCCTAAAACAACGAAACATTATTAAAAAGTAATTAAATAAGATCATATATGATATTGAAAATATGGATATGATTATGGAATAATTTAATAACATGACTTAGGCCATTATAAAGTAGTTTAAAACATATTCAATTTAATAAAATTTCAAGGTAATTATTATTTCACAATATCTTTTTTATTTGGGATTGTTTATGTTTATGTCTCCCCTAGAGAACATTTCTCTTCCATATCCATGTTCTCTAAAAAAATTCAAAATGACTTTATATATTATCCAAATATTATTTATGTTAATTTTACCCATGTTTTACATTCAATAAATCAATCTGATAGGAATATGCTTTTGTTTTCCAAATGAGGTACTTTGTTAGTTTTTTTATTGATGGAATGATTTTTTATCTTATATGGAATGAGAGGATTTTTCCACCATCATGAAACCATAATGATTTGAAGATTATTGTATATGTTTAAAAGGTTCCTTTAAATGAAATTGTTTTCTTTTAAAATTGTGATACCTTTTAAATAAAATATTTCAAAATAAAAATAGGGGTATTTCACTTGGGAAATTTTTAATTATTTTATTAGAGTATTTCCATCTATGTCAACATGGCATGACCCAACTTCAACAAGATGAAGGAAGGGAAAAAAAATTCATACCCTTCCTTTATCAAGTTGAAGAAGAGATAATGACCACCAATTCCCACCTTCAATAGGCCCTGGAGTGTCAACTATCACCAATGGTATACAATTACACGTAATATGGAAGGAATTTCTCTTTTTTATTTAACAATATCAGGAGATAAGATGGTAGATTCCAAAAAAATCTAAAAAAAATTAAAGTAAAAGTAAATCAAAAAATTCATTCCCATATGCATGTTCAAAATACACTGATATGAAGTACAAGAAAAATTGGAAAGGAAGATCCAAAAGAAAATAAAATAAAACATGAAATGACAATTGTCTCGACATTTGAGCTTGTAAGGTCTGGGACGGTTCCCAAAATCCTCATAAAAACCTGAAAGCAGTTTTACATACATATGCTGAGTATACATGTATGTATACTTTATAGGTAAACCAAATTCTCTCATGCACAAGTGGGAGGAATTCTAATTCCCCATGAGAAAAGTTGTAACCAAAACACCTAGTAAGGAATCTATCCACCCAGCCTCACTAAGGCAGAGTCCTCAAATAATGCAAGTCAGGTAAAGTAGTAGTAGTCGCACATCAATATTTGGGTACCATGAACCACTTTCCCTCTGGTTATTTAGAACATTCTATGTATCATAACTCTCCCAAAAGTTACATTGTAGTCCCACCGCCACCCCAACAACTACCCTATGGGCCGTCATAACCATGCATACTGCTCTCAAACACCTAGGCCACCAAAACCATGCATAACAACGCCCGCAAACACCAAGGGAACAACAACCACACATAACCACACCCATGGAAACCTGGGATACAACAAACCCTGCCACGATCGACGAAACGTGGTCTAGAGCAACAACTATAATGCCTAAATTCACCTGGGCTAGAACAACCACTTCCATGCCTAAAGACAGTTGGGCCTCATCTCGAATACACTTGAAAAACAAACCCACCTATATACACCTAGTCCAACTCACCTCATAACACCCTTCTTGAAGATTCTTAGGATATAATGGACCTCATGTCATCATAAGATTCTTGAGGAATCTTGGACTATCTGCAAGAGGGAGAATAAAGGATCTAATAACCAGCCACTCAAAGAAATTTTGGAAAAAACACACTCCACACTAAAATGGACGTGTTCGGAACAATGTGATCAACATGGGTGGGGTGCATATAAGAAACACAAGAACTAAATAATATACATATAGGTATACAAGAACTCATCCCAGCCTAAGGTTTCAGAAATAGACAACCAGTACATACATAACCACTCTTATTGCTATCCCTGCATGCACGAATACACGACATCCACAACCAAAGCACATCCCATTTCTAGAAATCAATTCTCCCATTGTACTCGTTCTTATTATAATGTTCATGTAATCCTATTCAAACTTTCCTTCACTACTGGGAAACTAATAGGCAGAAGCACATTCCAAAATAACTACTGAAGGAAAACATCAATGTAGACATTTAATCATTCCCATTTGGTTTGCTTGTTATATAACAACATCGAAATGGATCCATGATATCCCTCGAAATACTAGAACCAAACCAAGACCCAACATACCAACTCCAGATGGACTCATATTTGTAGGCAAAAAAATTCTCAACCAATATGTCACAACCCCTTAAATAGAACAACCATGAATATTACCAGAACTTAGAAAAGAATTTTTCATATTTTTTCACACGATTAATTTAGTTACTTTTTTCTTTTTGGTTTACTAGGTTGATAACAAAGGGGATCTTATTCATCAGGAATCAATTAATCAACCAAAATTATGTGGTAAATATATTTTTCACATTATCTCTTTTCAATCTCTTGATAATCTAGAAAAATAGAGCTTCATTACTGCACAAGAAAGGACCACCAACACCCACAATTTTTAATGGACATGATCACATACAATTAAAAACATAATAAAAGGTAAAACCAAGAAATATCATCAAATTTACCACCCCTTCATTATTTAACCGTCTGTTTATTATCTTTTTTAAAGATCTGGTTTAATCTTCTTCCCCAAGGATCATAATCATACCCACCCCTTATTATGTGTAATAAAGAGAGGTGATGAAAAAACCCATACTTGGATGATCAAGGATCGAAGTTTTCTCCTCACACCAAGAACTAGGGATGAAAAAGTTATAGAGGAAGAAATATATGGACTCCAAGGCTGAGCGGGAAAGGATTCATTATGGGTGCATGATTCATCTCTGGAGTAAGTCTTGAGGCAAACTAAGAGAAATGGAAAATAATTTGGAAAATAGGATCTCAACTTAAGAAGATCCCATGTCCTAATGTTTGTGAGACAATTTCAATGAACATAAAAGTAAAATCTTTGTTCGACTACGTAGTTTGGTGGTTTCACACATTAGGAATACATGATATTTAATAATTATCCTCTGAGATGGTGGAGATAACTAGTTTGAGTTAATATATTTCCTTTCAATAAATAAATATATGTAATAAGGGTGAAACTGGAAAACACAGTAAGATAGAAAATGTAGAAAATGGTGTGACATGGATGAAAAGGTCACATGTTTTGGTAATTTAAGGGTCTCTTGACTCTCGTGGGTTTAAAATTAATCTATAATACTTAAAAACAGCCTCAAAACAATTTAAATGCGTAAGAATACTTAAAAGATATGTTATGGGAAAATTGGGGAAAAAACCCAAACACCCCACAGTGGAACCATTTGGGTACAGTAGTGATCGATGAGACCAGGTAGTGGTACCGATAGGTGAGACCAGTCGGTGGCACTGGTAGGAGACACCATGGTGACACCCTACCACCGACACAAACACCCTCATACTCATTGATGGTGTCTAGGACACTCCAAACACTAGAATTTAAAAAACTAATTCACTAGGAGGTTTTAGGTCATTACATAAGATACCCCTCAAAATATTCTCACCCTTGATGATTTAAGAGTAAACTCAAAGGGAGAGTGGGGTCTGAACAACCACCTTGTATGATACCTCTCGAGTACAAAACACCCTAGATTTGTTCAAAATCTAGGACAAACCCCAACATCTAGGATCATATCTCTCACAATTGTCTCATAAACAACCATATCAGCATTGTCTTTCATCTCCCCTAAGTAACAACAGTTATGTAGAAATCTCTCACTATCCTGACACTTGGTTTAGGGGTTTCTTCCTTCAGGTCAAGATATTATCCACTTTGGATAGCACTAACTCACCCAAATGGAATTAATCACATCTATCTTAATTCGTCTTGATTAGGGTTCAATTCCCCCCACCTCCTCCTCATAGTCAGGTCATTTCATACATGTTCAGGGAACAATGGAAAATCACATCTTATAGAGAACAATGTCAAGAATTACATCCCAAAAAATCACAAAGAAAAACCAAGATCAGAACTCAAAATAGCTCTGGGTAATTGGAATGCAACTATGCTTAATGTTCCCAAGTACTCTCCTTGAGGGGATACTTCCAACAGAAAACAAAAACCAAAGGAATGGTCCATCCGTGAAGAACCTTCTCCTTTCAGTCCTCGATATTCACCAGTTTCCCTACAAACGTCGCATCGTCCTCGATATCCAACTCTCCCAAATAGAGGACCCTGGAGTCGTACTATAGATACTATCAGAGCTAAGATACATAAAAGTCCTTTGTATCCTCTCTAGTGGTGATGGTAACTCCAGCTGATACACCACCTCGTCGACTCGTCTCAACACCTCGAAGGGTCTGATTAATAAGGGAGTAAGATTACTCCCACTGCCAAACCATTGTTGTCAATGACAAGGGGAGACCTTTAATAACACGTGGTACCCAACCTTGAACTCCAAGGGTCTACACCTATGATTTTCATATTACTTATTCTGGTCTTGATCCACCTTCATCCCCTCACACACCAGTTGAACCTTCTCCCTCGTGCTCTTCACCACCTCCGAGCCAAGAACACTTCCCTCCCAAAAATCTATCAAGAACATGGGTGAACGACACAGTCTTCTCTAAAAGGGTTTAAATGGTTATATTCCAATGGTAGAGTTAAAACTATTATTGAAGGAAAACTCTACTAGAGTAAAGTTTCATACACACTATCCTCTAAAGTCCAAAACAAACTCAGGCAGCATATCCTCCAACATCTGGATGGTCCCCAGGGTCTACCCATTTGTCTGAGGGTAAAAAGTAGTGTTAGGGCATATAAGTGTGCCAAAATCAAGTTGTAATCCCTTACAGAATTGTGAATTGAAGTTTTTATCCCTATCTAAAACAATGGTTATAGAAACTCTATGGAGAAACACAACATCTCCCACGTACTTTTGTGCCAAATAATCCACTACGCTCAACTCCTTAACCAATAAGAAGTGAGATGATTTCGTCAAATTGCCCACCACTACCCCGATGGACTCATAGCATCCCTCATCCTTGGGTAGTTCTGTGAAAAAATACATCAAGACATCATCTCACTTCCACTCAAGAACATATAAGGGATTTAATAGGTTGTTGCAAACATTGTGTCCATCCATCACCTGCGGACATGTGAGGCACTTAACCACAAACTCCACCACTACCCAATTCACTCTAGTCCACAAGAACTAACCCCTAAATCCCTGGTACATCTTGGAGTCTCCTAGATATACTACCATGGGTGAGTTGGGGACCTCACTAAGAACTCCATTGGGCATCATCTCTAGGAAAGACAACTTCCCACGAAAAAGAATCTGATTCTGACCAACATCCAACAATCCTACTGGAACATCACCCTGGCTAAAATGATCACACATCACTTCAGCCTTTATGTCTCCCCATTGAGAATCTACCACCTGCAATACCAAGGTAGATTGCACTATCATATGAAATAGACATCCTCTACCATCCTCCACTCTCATGTTTAGATGTACAACAACCAATTATTACCTTTCCTGGTAAGCATCTGCTGACTCTCGAACTACATCCTTCAATGAATTCATGCTCAAAGCATCGGCCACTATGTTCCCCATTCCTGAGGTATAGGTTATATTGAAGTCATAGTCCTGATGAAACTCCATCCACCTCTACTGAAACAAGGTCATGTATCACTGGGAGAATCCATACATCATGGTCTTATGATCTGTCAAGACCACGAAGCATTCCTTGTTTAGGTAATGATGCCATAGCATTATCATGAACACAACCACTTCATGCTCCTAGTCATGGGTCATATAGTTACATTCATGAGGAAATAATTGGCTAGACCCATATAAGATCACTCACCATTGTTGTATCAGCACACGCCTCCAATCCTAAAATGAAATCATCACAGAATACTTCAAATGTTACCACATCCTCTAGGAGCCATCAAAATCAGATGGGCACTAGGTGATAAGTTTATCCCAAACTCAACATCACATCGAGGGGGTAGATTCATAACCTCTTTAGGGAATACATCTAGGAACTCACAGAAAATTATCATAATATCCTCCATCTCTGCATCTACTGATCCCACTAATAGCTCAGCTAACAAGGAAATAAGGGGATCCACATGTCAGCTACCCTCAAAGAAACCCCACTCACCAACAAGAGATACACACAGGTCGCATATATCTGAGAACAAAAACCTTCTCCAGAAGTATTCGATAAAAGAATACATGTAAAATAGCCAGTCTATGCCTAGGATGAAATCATATGGCTTCATTTCTAGTAAGAAGAGATCCCCACTTGACGAATGCGGCCCCAACATCAGCCTACATCCTCAAAAAACATCAAACAGGCTGGTCTGACCTCCAACTAGCATCCTCAGTACCAGGGGCATGGATATTCTCTATAAATATAGACTAAAATAATTGTCTAGAATAGGTTCCAAAAAGGAGTTTGAAGATCCTAAATCAAACAAGGCATGGGAAATAGTGCTAAACAAACTAATATTACCTCGAATAACCTATGGCCCTGCTATAACTGCTTCCTCTGCAGCGTGAAACCACCCATGCCCATCTCCTATGCCCCTCGGCTATCAATTTCATCCCTGACCATGCCCTATTCAAGTCCCATGAGTAGTTCCATAAGTTTAACCTCTTCTGGAACCATCTTCCTTCAGTGGAGTGGGAGCTCGCTGCCCCTACTGCAGTTGCTGAATAATTATTTTTGGTAACTGATGCTGGAAAGGTGGAAGTTGAACCTTTCCAACCATAGTATATTGAACTCGGGAAGGGAATTGATTTTTAAAATTCCCACAACATCCATAGAAAAATCACCTTGGTCCTAGACCTATGGAGAAAGGGTGAGGACAGAGATACCGGAATCAAAACATCAAAGGGATGCTCCTCGTCGACCGAAACATGGAAGGCGTCGATGCTATAGGCTGGACTTTGATGGACTTCCCCTTTGATATCCTTAGTAAGATCCCCTCTCACAACACTCCTCCCAGCATGTGCATCCTCTAAACTACTTCATCCTTAATCTAAACATCCATGTACGTTGGTAGAGTGAAGGTAGTAACAACATACAGAAGAGAAGGTTGAACTGCCTCCCCTAAGTGTCTTGCATGCAACTTCTCATCTGAGAAGAGGTACGGAATGAAATGAAGAAGATCCTTGAAGATGATCGTCAACACCCTTACCATCATACTCCCTTACTAAAGGGAGATAACCTCCTACCCCTTTTGGGACTTCATCATGGATGAATGAAATTTGTCCTGAAACGCTTTCTTGAAGTTAGAAAATGAAACCTCAGCTTCCTTCTTCTCCCCGAGATAGAAAATCCACCACTGACATGCTTCTCCTCTTATCTGACTCACAGCTAAAGGAACCCAATACTTTGTCGGAGGCCGGATCAAGTTGAGAGCTTTCAGCAGATCCTTGATCCAGCTCTTTGTCTTCATGTCTCAGATGCTTCCCTCGTACTTCCCTAGGGTCTCCTGCTAAAAGGCACGAAGCATCTTCTTCCACTGGTCAGCCTCCTCCTCTCGATCAGATCACTGTTAATCATCCAAATTATCATGTTGGGTCTTGTTCGCCGACTCTACTCATAGACGTCATCTGAATTCCATAACTACATGGTAAACAAATAATTCCTAAGCCTATGTAGTGTTGAAATTTCTCTCAACTTTTTCTATACATTTTATTCATTTTATATTCCCAAAACACCCAAAACACACATTAACAAATTTATTTATGATTCATGTAGCATTTCCTAGGTTCCCTACCTGGTAATTAGTGTAGCCTCTATTGGTCATTTAGTAGGTCCAGATTCCTTTCATCAGATCATTAGGGTCCTAAAATCACATATCCTAGCCAATCTAACCTGGAATATTTTAGGCACCAATATTTCCCAACATTTATTTCCTACCATCCCATTCAATCATCACTATTCCTATCCTTGAACTCCATCCTCTCCCTCAACCATTAGCTCTGATACTATTTAGTCACAACCCACCTTCACAGAGATGGGGGATGGAACAGAAAACTGTCAGACCATTCGTTCTTCAAGTTGAATGAGATATAATGTCCCTAAGTCTCGCCGACAATAGGCCCCAAAGTGGTGACTAGAACCAACTGTATATAACTAAATGTAATATGAAATTCATTTCCCTCTTTTATTTAACAAGATAGAAATAAAATATGGTAAATTCCAAAATACTGAATGTAAAAGTAAATCTATTAATCCATTCACATACTCATGTTCAAAATACAAAGATACGAAGTACAAGAAAACTCTGAATGGAAATACCCAATGAAATGAAATGAAAAGCAGCAGTGACAACTATCCCAATGTTTGAGAAAGTATGTTACATCATGGTCCTTAAAATACATCCAGAAACTTGAATGTAGTTTTACATATGTAGGGTGAGTATATAAGTATACTCAGTAGGGGAACCAAAATATCTCGTGCACAATTTGGGAGGAATTCTGATTCCCTATGAGAAAATAGGTAACCAAAACACCTAGAAAGGAAAGTATCCACCCATCCTCAACAAGTCTCACTCCTCAAATAACACAATTGGTAATGTAGTAGTAGTTACACATTGATAGTTGAGTACTCTACACCACTTTCCCTCTGGTTATTAAAAATCATTATACACATCAAAACATCCCAAAAGCCTAATTATAGTCCCACTTCCTCCCCACCAACAACCTTATAGTCCATCACAACCATGAATCTTGTCCGCGAAAACCTGGTCCACCATAATCACACATAACCACGACCGCAGACTCCTGGGCCATAACAACCACACATAACCACCCACGCAGAAACCTGGGCGACAAAAACAACCATCATTCACAAAGATACCTAGACCCGAATAACCACTACCACACCCAAAGACACCAATTCTAGAATAACCACTGCTACACCCAAAGACACATGGGCTTTATCCCAAGGAAACCTGGGAAACATACTTTACTGCAGATGCCTAGTCCAACTCAAAACGTCACAATCTTCCCGACGATTCTTGGGCTATAATGGACCTTAGGTCTTTAAAGCCTACCTAAAGAGTCATTGGTTATCTGGGATTTAGAGTAGAAAGGATCTAATATCCTACCACTCATATAAATTTCCGGAAAAACACCCTCCCCCATGAAATGTGGGTGCTTGTCACAAAGTGATGAACATGTGTGGGGAACATATAAGGAACTGAAGAACTAAATATTATACATATAGGTATACAAGAACTCAACCCAACCTAAGGGTTCCAAAATAGACAACCAACACATACATAACCACTCTTTCCAGTATACTTATATGAATAAATACATGACAACCACAACTAGAGAACAACCCATTTCCGAAAAGCAATTCCCACCTTGTACCCATTTTATTTATCATGTTCAAGTGATTTGGTCCAATCTTTCCTTCACTACCAAGCAACTAATAGGCATAAACACAAGCCAAAACAACAAAAAAAGTAAAATAGACAAGAAAACAGTTATGTATTCACACACGGTTCTCTTGTTAAGTAACAACATCGAAAGGGGTCTGTGAGATCCCTCGAAGTACTGGAACTAAACCAATCCCCAATATAGAGGATCTACATGACCTCGGATTTATAGGTCAACAACATCTCAACCAGAACATCCCATCCCCTTAAATAGAACATTCATGAATATTACCAAAATTGTTAAAAGAAGTTTTCAGATATATCCACACCATTCATTTAGTTCCTTCTTTCTGTTTAGTTAATCAGGGTGATCACACATTGGTTATTATTCATCATACATCCATTAATAAGCCATGTATATTTGGTTAAACAATTTTTCATGCTATAGCCATTCAATCAAAATATTATCTAGAAAAACATAGCTTTCTTAGTGCACAATTAAGGACCACCAATGGCCCCAATTTTAAGTGGGCATAATCCCATGAAATTCACTACATAAAAACAAAGGTAAAACATAGAAATACCATCAACTTTCCCACCCCTTAATTCTGTAACATTCTATTTATTATCTTTATCAATGATTTTGTTTCATCTTCATCCCCAATGATCACCATCATACCTAAATAACATGATGCACAATAAAGGTATACAAAAGAATAAATCCCTAGATGGATGATAAAGGATAGAAGTTTTCTTCTCACGCTAAGAACTATGGATGTGAGACTTGGGGAGGAAGAATTCCATATAATCAAAGGTTGAGTGGTAAAGGCTCCAAAATGGGTGCATGATTAATCTCATGAAGAAGTCTTAAGGTGCACTAAGTGAAATTGAAAAGAATTTTGAATACGGGATCTTGATATAAGAAGAGGCCAGATCCAAAAATCAGGGAGTTGATTTTGACGTAAATTAATGTAAGATTGTGGCTCAACCACGCAGCATGGTAGTTTCACATGTTGGTATTTACTAATATTTAGTCATTACTATTGGGAAAAGTGTTGATAATGGTAGTGAGTTTATATATTTCATTTAAATTGAGAGAAACACATAATAGGGGTGAAACTGGAAAGTATGGGATGTTGGAAAATGCAACAATGGGTGTGGAAAAGAAGATAATGCCACACATTTTGTTAAGTCAAGGGTTTTTCGACTCTTGGGGGTTCAAAACATATTTTACGGGCATTAAATATAGCCTTAAACCAATTTAAAAAGGGTATGATTACAAAAAAATAGATGTTACGAGAAAACTAGAGAAGGAACCCCGACACCCCACGGTGGCACCCATTTGGGTGCGGCACTAATCAGTGAAACTGATCGGTCAGACTTACTGGTTTCATTGATTGGTGACACCATAGTGACCCATTGTCACTAAAAAACACACCCTCCAGACTCATTTATGGTGTCTAGTACACTAAAAACACATGAATTTGGAAAATTAATGGACCATGAGGGTCCAGGATATTACACAAAACCATTGTTAGATATTCTGATTGATGGAGGTTGATATCTTGTTATACCATCTCTAGGATTTTATTGAAGATTTTATGATTATTTTGACAGTGGATGTTCTATTTTTATACCAATAATGGTTTATGGTTCAATTATTCACATTTAGTATGCTATTTTTCTAATATGAATATTTATGTTGTATATGTTTTACCCTTTTTATATGAGTGAATTGGACATGGTAAGTGATAGGCGAGGCCCACTATATTCCCTTGATGCATCGTTTGGGCTGCTGAGACAAACAAGATTGGGTATTTTCTGATGTCATTCCAATTTATTTATAGTGTCTTGGTCAAATCCTTGATGTTATATTTATGATGTCTGACTTTATACATTCTCCCATTATAAATTTAGTTATTGATATTCCTAGTTATTTTTCAACTAGTATAATATCCATGGTTATTTTTTCTAGTTAATAATATTATTTTATATAGTATTATTATTCATTCTATATTATTCTCAATACCATGTTTAAATGGATTATGCTTCAACTATTTACCATGCCTTAATGTTTATTATTATTAATTATAGCTTCTATTGTTTATTTACCATTACTAAGAATTTGAGATCACTACATTATTATGTGTTACTTTTCATAGGATTCCAAGATGTGTATTATTATTGATATGAATGGATAATATAATAGAGTAATGGTGTTCTTAAATGAGTCATTATGCTTTATTTTACATTTGAAATTGTAAATTATGGTTCATTTATGTAATTTGGCTTCCAAAACTTCTAAATTAATCAGTCCTCTTAGATTTTAATCTCTTAACATTGAAAAATTAATAAATTTTGGAACCGGCTCTGGGATACTGGGATCGAGGTTGTTATAGATGGTACTAGAGAAAGTTTAGTAGCTTCCTTGGAATCTAGATTTATAAAACAAAAATTAGGGGACATAACCCTATGATAGAATTTTGGGATAAGTATATAAGAACATTCTAGAATTTTGGTAATGTAAATATTATATCGGTATTATTAGAAATGAAGCCTTGTATTGATACTATAAGTGGGAATGGTTTTTGAACAAATATATCTAGGCGTAACAAATTAGAAATTGTGTGTTGGTCCTGGCTCGGCGTAACTTGGAACACGATAATAGGCCTTAATACACATCTCGTTTGACACTATAGTGGGATATTCTTAGGATAATTCACATTTCCAATAAAATCCATTATAAAGGATTTAAAAGAAAATATGTCCCCAAAAAAACCATGTTTATGATTATAAGATTATCTATGCATAGATTTTCAATTTATGTAAAGTGTTTTATTTGATTAAGATTATGTATTATGGTTAATAACCTAATATAGTGTATTCCATTATTTATAAACGCTGCCTGGTGGAAGGAATGGAAACCATATCAATGCACTTAATTCATGTAGGAATTTCCCGCCTATTCCAGATAATGATTTTAGATATGGAGATGAAACTAGTACCAAGGAACATATAACTATACTATGAAGGTTGACTGTGGTGATAAACAATAAACATACCCATGTGGAGCATCTTGAACCATAACATGGAAGAACAAAGTTAGAACGCTTTATGAGACAAAAACCTCTAAAATTTAATGGGACTAGAAATCCATTTGTAGATGAACATTGGATAATATACATATAAAATATATTTCTCACTTTGGTAAGGAATTAAAGGTAGAATGTTGTCTAAGTAGTTCATCTTATTTCTCAAGATGTGGATCAATAGTGTTTATTGATACAAAACACTAAGGGGAATTGGGAAATATAAAACACAGAATGGAAGTATTTTAAGGAACCTTTCATAGAAAAATATTTTCCCCATGAATAGAGAGATGATATGGAGAGGAAATTTCTGAGTCTGAGTAAAAATGAGGATGATATGCTGTTTTAAATGAATCCAACATTACAAGGTTAGAAATATATTCCACAGACTACATATATAACCCAAGGAATAAGATTGACCATTTCTTTTATGGGATAAATACATTACTCCGAAAGTTTTTATTCTCCCAAACTTTCTCATCATATGAAGATATAGTATCATGTGATAACAGGAGAGAGAATGAATTCTCTATGTCTTATGACTTTACGGTAAATCAATTAAACAAGAAAATGGTGGAGTAAGACATGGATAAAGGGAAAAAGGAAAGAGTAATATTCCAGAATGTAAAAAATGTGGGAGTAAACACCCAGGTACGTTCCAGAAGGGATTGTGAGTTTGTTACAATTGTGGTGAGGAAGGTAACCATTCTCATTATTTTAAGATAAAGAAATATGTTCTCAGTGTATGTTTCAACTGTAAATTTATGGGGCACTAAACAAATTAATTTCTCAAGCATCAAGTAAATATAGATATGAAAAAAAAGATCAATGTCAAGCATATGTTGTTACAATTGTTGATATAGATTAAATAATGTATTTGTGTTTTTGGATTCAACAATTATGTTATTATATTCTAGTTATAATAATCATGAGATATATAATGATTGTACTACAATACTTCTTATTAATGGATTTATAAGCATTAATGTTTTCATTGTGGTTTTAAAGCGATCATTGTATACAAATATTTGGTTTGTGAAAAAACGTTATGCATTGTTTTTTCTAAGTAAAATCTGATTTTATGTTCATTTTTAAAATTTAGTGACCATAATTACATATTTTTTGACTGTGAGTTTGAAAAGATGAATTTTTTATGAGTATTGAAATTCGAAATGATTTTTTTGAACATTGGATTTAATTTCGTGTGGTTAAAAATTGTTTTATAATATTTGATAATATCTTCTAAAATTTTTGATTTGGATTACTTTATTTATTTGAACTAATGACTCGTGGAACTTATTATTCATAAAAGTATTCATGATTGAAAAAATCAACTTAAACATTCATTTCCAGGTGCAAGGGATGAAGTAAAAATAGATACAAGCACATCTAAAGAAGAAGATTATACTTAGGATATATAATGAAATAAAATTAGTTTATTTCCTCAAGTTCTTATCTTTAGAGTAAAATAATACCTCAATTCTAGAAATGGAAATGTGATTGAAAAAGTCAATTCATATAGTTTTCTTACCAAGAAATAAATTTCCTCTTTAAACCATCACTGATCTATGATTTTATGATCGTAGACTTTATAACGATCATATTCTCTAACACTCTCCCTTAGAACTTGATGGTTTGATTTCTCTTTCATGTCCCTGTTTTCATTTTCTAATAATATTTCTTATTATAAAACTTAATTTTGTGGTTACCATCGCATTTCACTTACCCTCTTCTTAAGAGAATGTTTTATTAACAATATTTCGGATGTGGGTTTCCCATTATGTAATTTTCACATATCAATCATTAATTATTGAAGTGGAATTTCAAATTGAGAGGACTCAATTTATGAAGAGATGGTAGAATATAAAACCCCATGATTTTATGATAAGTCGATTTTAGATAAATTTAATTTCTTTGATAGATTACATTACATACAACATCGGGACTAAACAAACAGTGGTATAAAATTAAATATTATTATTTTAACACTAGAAGATAAGTTGTAGGCTATAAATATGATATTTTTTTTGAAAATAGAGTTCAAATATTTTTATAAAATTAATTCATTGATAACACATAAATTAGAAATGAAAATAAAAACTAATTGAATATAGGTGTCGGGTTTTTATTTAAAAAATTATTTTTATTCACATAATAGAATTTTATCATAATAAATAAAATTAATCACTATTATTGAATTATTATAATTAAAAATATATGTTATAAATTACAAAAAATTAAATTAATCCAATATATTTGATTGGATTAAGATGAGAATAAAACTAATTTTACGAATAAAAGGTTATATATTTTTAAAGGTAATTTTACCACCTTTTAATGGAAATACTATTTTCAATAATCATTTTGAAACAATTATATATTCTCTTAGAAAAATAATATTATTATTTTAAATATAAATATAAATAGTTTTTTAGTTTAATTTTTGATATTTCTATTATAAATGTTTTGTTTTCATGAATAGTGAAAAATACTAAATTTTTAAATTAAAACAACTACTTTCATAGAAATAATTTATAGTGTTGAATTTTACTATTTAACGGTTTTAAAGTATATAAATATTTTTTTATATTATAATCCAATATAGTTTATTGACATCACAATTACATTCAATTTAAATATAAAAATGTTTCAGTATTTTGCATGTTTTAAACATTAATAACATGTTTTCCCAACCCATCAATGAGATTAATTTTAAATTAATTAATAAATCATCTATGAATTGTATTTTGAGAAATTGTTTAAATTTTTTTGAATCAGTAAGTCCAAATTATGTAAATTATTTTTTTAATTTTTGGTCATTGTGAAGAGAAACTTTAGTGAAATTTTATTTTGAAGATAAAAGGTAAATTGGGTATTTAAGAGTAAAAAATAATATTATAAATATTAAAAAAGAAAGCTAAAAATTTACATTATTTAAATGGATGAGTGGGTTTGACCAAAATAATCCTTGGGCTAAGATTATAAATCTTTTTTCATACACTTGTGTTAGGGTAGGACATTTATTGTAATTTATTTAAAGAATAGTTAAAGATTATGTTCTCATATTTTAATTACTATACAATTTTTTATATAGGTTTTTACATAAGATAAATTACACAATAAATAATAATTTTAATTGTAATATTTTTTCTTTATCAAGCTAATTTAATTATAATTTTTCAGAAACAAATTATTCCTAAAGGCTTACACATTGGTGACTGATTAAATGTTTCATTAATAGAAATATCAAATAACTGATATTAAATATATTAAAATACCTATAATTTGATATAATTAATTTCATCCATGAATTTTTTTCATTCCTTTGACATGTTGAGGATGATTTAATATATATGGTTTAAATATATCATATTATTGTGATATTTATAAAAAGGCAAATAATGAATAGTGTCAAAACTAACACTAGTGGAATTTTATCAATCCAATGTTTTATTGAATTGTATAAAATCATTAAAAAATTAAAAATACAAAATAATTATTATATGGTCTAAAATGATATATATTATTAATTTATGTTCTAATTTACATCAAATTAATAAAAATTACAACCTTTTAATATTTATGCTTTTATTAATGTAGTTGTAATAAAAAATAGGTTCACTAATGGTTAACCAAAATTATAATGTTTAAAAATTTTAAAAAGTATAAAATATATTACCATATTAAATTAAAACCTTATCTCATTTATATTTGAATAAATTTCATTTTTGTGGTATTTGGAATGACATAGGATTTATTATAATTTAATGTTTTTATAAATTCCAAATGATCCCCTCACCTCAGTTTTAAAAAGGCATCTTCTATCTCATTTTATATCATCACTTTGAGGCTTATATATCAACAAAACCATTCCCATTTATCTTATAAACTCTCTTATACACATCCTATATGTTTTGGTATTCTCAAAAGACAAGCCTATTGCATGTAAGAAGATATCCATATGTGGTTTTCTAAAGAAGAGGTAATCATGTTTACCGACTCCTTTAAGATTAATTTCTCCTTATACTTCTTATTCATGAGTTTTTTTTCTCCTAAATTAATAAATCTAGTGTCACCTATATTCTTATATTTTATTATAATTATGAAACAACCAAATCCCTCCATTTACCCATCATATTAAATACAAAATCACCATGCATGCGTATGTACGATCTATCATCTCTACATCGTAGTGTAATGTGTTTTTAATGAATAACATATTCAGATAGGTATATTGATAGATATGGTGGATATAAGTTAAAAAAATGGCATGATATTGATTTTTTATAATTAATATACTATCCAATTAATTACACTTTCATTATTAAGGGAATATCACCACCGCTCATGCTTATGTACGGCTTACCATCTCCATGATGTGATGCGATTTATTTACCATGTTAACCATTCAAGAATGATTATCAATAGGAATATAATGATTAAATATAATATATAGGAACTTAATATCATTATGGAGATGAAATAAATATATCTTATGCATATGAAATAGGACTTACATGAAAAAACATGCAAGGGAAAATAAAATAGTTAACACCGAAAATGGTTAATAATATATAGGGATATTTTTATTCCATATCCATGTTCTCTAAATAAATTTTAAAAAATACATATTATTATAATAATGTTTATAGTATTTTTATACATGTTTTACATTTTATAAAATGGTTTTAAAGGAATCTTTTTCTCATTTTTCAAACAGGGTATTTTATGAATTTTTTGACAGAAAGAATATAATTTTAACTTATGCGAAGTGAGTAGATTTTTATGCCATCATGATGCCTTAATGTTTTTAAATATTCCTTTAAAATTTTACAATGATACTTTCAAGGAAAATTTTTCTTTTAAAATTATGCTACCTTTTAAATAAATGATTTCAAATTAAAAATGGAAATTTCCTTCAAGAAATTTGTAATGATTTTATTTGAGTATTTTCATCTATGATAACATTCTTTGTTGGATCCTATGACTGGTTTTGGTTGATATCGTGTGTTACCACATACCATATTGGTTTTTAGGTTTTATGGTCAGTTTTACTATGGATGTACTATTAAGATACCAATCATGTTTTATGGTTAAATTAATCACATTGTAGATGCTAGTTTATCAAAATAAATGTTTATGTAGTTTATGTTTCTCTCTATTCATATTAGAATTGCATTGGATTTAGTGAGTGATGGGTGGGGCCCTCTACAACCCCTCAATGATTTAGTAGGTATCAGGAGAATAACTAGTTTGGATATTGGTTGATGTATTATGCATTTATGTATGGTGTCTTGGAAGAAGACTTAACGGTAAGTTTATGATGTCTAGAATTATGAATTCCATTATATGGGATTAGTTATTGATATTCCATTTGATTATTGCACTAGTGGAATATCTATGGTTTTGTTTTCTAGATCATGTTATTATTTTATATATTATTATTTATTATTTCTATATTATTCTTAATACTATTCTAAAATGGATTATGTTTTAGCTTTCACCTTACCTTAATGTTTAATCTTATTTATGATAGATTTAATTAAACGCTTACCCTTACAGATCATCTAAGCTCACCACATTATTCAATATTATTTTTTCCAAAATTCCAATATGTGCATTATGACAGATATATAGGGATAAGATAAAAAAATAATGGTGTCCTTAAATGTGTTATTATGTTGTATTTTATATTTTTAATTGTAATGTAAGGTTCATTAATGTAATCTTGTTTCCAAAACTAATAAACTAATTGGGTCTTTAGGATTCCAATATTATATCTATGCCCATATAAAAAAGTGAGGAACCAACTTCAAGATACTAGGGTCAAGTTTTTACATTTGATATATTCTATTCATATTGAAGTAGTGTTTATTTCTCTTGTTTAGATCATTTTCTCATATTTCTAGCTTCCATTAGAGATGTGTGTGTTATAGTAGAACCTAGGGAGTGATTCTAGGGTCATAAATTCTTACATGTTGTGTTGTTTGACATATAAGACCTTCTTTATAATCTGGAAACCACTCCTGGTGTTATGTATTTAGATGAACCACATTCTTTAATTCCTATTACTCTATCAAAATTTGGGTAGATATATCTCATGTTCCATGTTAGAAACATGTATTTGTTTATTTGTTTATTTATTTTACTTTGATTTATTCTATTTTATTAAAATATATTTTATTCTACCATAATTTTTACATAATGTGTTGATACACTTGTTTATGGTAACATATTATAGATATGTTATAAGGGGTGGTCTACTAAGATTTGGTTCTCAATATCAGTTCACTTTGGTTTTCTTGAAGAACCTTATGTAATATTTTTGGTTGATCACAGGATAAATGGAGGATCTGGGAGAGGCATATTATTTCTTGATCATCCATTGTTTCTTAGGTGGAGTTTTAGTATCAAGATGGAGTAGCTCAATATTTTTTATATACAAATATTAGATTACAACATAGAGATGGTAGTTGAGCCTTTTTTATTTTGTGCCTTTTAAATATTATTTATATTTTATTGACATAGTGAGTGATCAGGTTTTGTATACTAGAATGACCTTCATTGTGTATGTGACATTTTATTTATTATAGCATGATTTTGTTTTGATCATTTATTTGTACTCTGATACTAATGGATATGTATGTGTTTGGTTATTTCTATTGTCAATTACCTCCTATGTGGGGATATAGTCTCCTCGTGGTATCCCTTTATAACCTCACTACTAGTCAGCATCCTCTTGTGTATAGGGAGGCATGCTTGAGGCATTTTTGGAATGAAGATCAGGTGAAGTGTTAGGTTGTACTTGGTTAGTAGGTAGGAAAATGTTATCATAACGTTTTTTTCTTTACATCATTGTATTATTATTTACAAGATATTAGACTGATTGTCCTAGAATGTGTTAGATCTTGTGATGAATATTTAATGGGTATTCATAAAACACCTTTTCCAATAAGAATTTAATGTTACCATCTCATATGATTTATGTTCTTGTGTTTCAATGTTTTGTTTTTATTTTTACTCAATGAATGACACACTTTGGTTTTTTTATTTATAATTTATATATTTTTGGATATTAGCCAATTGTAAAGAAGACTCTATGTAGTCATCATTCAAAGAATTTATGATTTACCTGATATGTGCAAGCTTGTGTGTGAATTATGAAATAATTGATGTTTTATTCTTTGACGTTTTAATAAAAAACTATATGTTGTTGTCCCATGTATCATTTTTGTGTCATTATACAAAACTGAACTATGAATATTTCAACTCTGAAGATAGACTACTTGGATCTTATGATGATATGGTGTTAGATTATGGAAATTTGTTTCCTTCATCAAGATATGTATGATGACCGCAGTGGTCAGTGCTTGAATAGGATTCCCTAATGATGGATCGATAAGGGATTGGATTCTAGAGAGGTTGTTGGATTAGGATCCAGTTAATTAAGGATGTGGTTTCCCTTAAGATATTTTTATGGAATGTAATATGGATGACTTGTTCATCATAGGTGGAGTGATTTTGGTATTGAGGTTGGGTTGATAAGGATGGTTTAGTTGGATTCATGCCGTAGTATGTTTTGAATGTGCTTTTGGAGACATGGTGAGTGCGTGGGTAGGTGCTCATTGTTTTTCATTGATGTCTAAGTTGAAGAAGGTCATGTGTTTATATTTGGAATGGGTGAGGTAACTTGTTTTCAAGAGTATCACTTTGGGTGATATCACTTGGTATAACTAACATTCGAGATGATAGTGGTTAGTGGATTTTGCACATTATCCCAGGTTTATTGGGGGGTGAATCATATAAGAATGAGTTTGGGTGTGTAATCAAGTTGTGTTAGATCATGCGACCATTAGGATTGGGTGATTTTGTGTAGGATGGTTTGTGAGATCTTATGATATGTTCTTAGAGAATGATTCTTCCTTAGGGGGGATCATGTTGTTTGGAATGTCTTTTTAGCATAAATCCTTGGCCTGTGAGGGAATTTGGATGTTTGATATTTTCGATGATGATTGGTTCATAGATCTTAGTAGTTGACCTTGGGTGGGTTCATTGTGAATTTTATAGATATTAGGAAACCTTTGTATTATAATCATAGTGTACATGTTGAGGTCGTTGCTTGAGGATTAGTGTGAGGGAAGATGAATGGTGGGTAACATAAAATTTTCATTAGAGGTTGTGATCATCATTATAAGTGGATCCTTTAACATGGAGGATATAGTTTTTTTATTCAGGAATGTGTATTGGTTGGTGTTTTGGGTTAGTGCTCGATTGTGAGCATGTCAGCCACATCCATCCATTACATAAAATAATTAATGGAGCATGGTCCATAGATGTTAGTGTGTGGCTATTGGGTGATGATAAGGATACTCTTGTGGTAGGGATCATCTCTCCTATTGAGAATGATTTTCTATTATGATTGCTGAATTGTGGTCACTATGAGACTAGTTAGTGGATGTTAAAGTGGAATTAAATGCAATGGTTATCAGGGTGAGATCAGTGAGGCTTATTGACTATTGATAATTATTAGGGGTGAGGAGTGTTATGGTGGGGATTTTTTAACAACCCATATCATTATATGTTGAGTAAATTATGGGAACTTTGAATTTTTTGTTGCTCTCTATATGTATAATACATTAATTTATCATATCATATGTTCTTAGGAATATTTTTTTACCATTCTGTTGGTCCCAGAATATGGTGTTTACCCTATTAAATGAGTTAGTTTGAATTTGTTTATACATATCTTCCCAGAATACTTAACATTTAATTAACAAATAATAATAAATGTTTCATGTTTAGTTGGTGATATATCTTTAACATATCATTGGATTGAAATTATTACTCTATGGTTGACCCTCAAATGGGGAATTTAATCTAATTGGGGTATAAATCTGATTTAGGTTCTATGGATAAGATCAAGCATTTTATTTTATTTTCATTTTATGTTTTTCATTTCCCATTTTCTTTCATACACTTTGGGGATTTATATATACTTCTAGAGGGAATCCTCATTTGTCTTGTTATTGGATGAGAGGGAGAGTGATATGGTGATGGGATTTGTTTAAGGATTTAGATAAGGATATATTGGCTACTGGGTATGCATCTGAGTGAGATGATTCAAAATGTTCACTGAATGGTGGTCCCTAATTTATTTTAAGACACAAATATCTATTTAGTTTATTATGATTTCTAAATCATTTATTGGGTAGATAAAAGTTTCATAAAGGCCACTATGAAGTGTTTTTGGAAAAATTGGGGGGTTTTGGGTATTTTCAAGGGTGTTTCTCTTTGTAAAATGTGGTCACATAGTGTAAAATTTAAGATCACACTTTGTTTGTTCTTTATTTTTTTAGAGATGAGGAAGTCATGATTAAATGTCATTTATTCCATTAGACATGCCATATAGGGATGACTAAGGGTTTGTATGGGTACCCATACAGACATCCAATATTGGGGTACAAGGCCATGTAGGATACACAATATAACCCCATGCAAGGTATATAACTAGAGGTGGTATGGGGTATGTAGTATGTCCCCATGTGAGTTACATGAACAAGTGTCCCAAGTGGATTACATTCTATGTAGGGTTTTTGAAAATTGTGTACATTGTAAGCAACTTTTGGGTTATGAAAAGGTATTCACCCAATGAAGACACTACTACAAATAAGAATTTTAATCGCACTGAAAACTTCCTTTAACAGCGCTAGAAAAGCACGGTAAATTGCTGCGAAGATAAAGGGGGTTCCCCTTTTTCAGTGATCAAAATAGCACTGAAAATGGATACCTTTATCCATGGTAGAAAAAGTGATGATAAAGGATGCCTTTATCAACTCTTGTTTATCACTGATAAAGGTCCATATTTATCATTGCTATTTTGAGTACAGATAAATTTCCCCTTTTTCAGTGCCATTTTGAGCACTGATAAATGTATAATATATCAGTGAACAAAATAGCACTGATAATGACCACCTTTATCCACTGTAACAAGCTTTGATATATTTTACATATATCATTGCTTAATTTGCACTAATAATGGCCAAGTTTTTTGAGAAAACCCAGCACCTACACACTTGATGCATCACCGGCACACACATTACAAACAACACCAACACACAAAGCATAGAAGAACAAAATTCTATATAAATTTACTTGAAATGATGATTAAAAAAACACCTGACTATATACGTTTCAAAAAATGTTTAATATGGTTACAATTACAATTATACAACAAACATTTAAAAAAATTAATGTTTCATCCTTTTTGCATCTATGATCCACTCCCAAAAAAATATTCCATAGTATTAGTTGTCAATCAATGAATTCATACTTTGGAAAAAAAAATCACCAATATAATGAAACAAATATTATATGAGTAATACAATAATGAAATAAATTAAAGATTAATATGAAAGAATACATTAATAAAATGTCAACTGTTACCCATTACAACCTATAAATTTCCATATTTCCATAGATTGAATTAACATTTTAAAAGAGGATCAACATGATTCATTGACATATAAATATTATTCTATTAAGATTACAAGTATATGAAAAGAAGAGGAAAAAATGTCAACAAAAACATGGAATCCAAAAGATTTCATTTATTGACAATAAAAAAAGGGAGGAATCTCCATAGGTTATACAATATGACACATATATAATGGTGTACTAAGTTTTATTGGAGTATTTAATTTTTCAATAAATTATAACATTTTACTAGTGATACCACCATCCTATATAGGTTATAAACCTAATAGTTAAATATATCAGGAGCCTCTAAGAGTGTACTCTTTTATGCTAGGTCAAAGGGAATGAGTGCCAGCGCATCTGTATCAGACATTGGGTCCAACCCTGCATAGGCCCTTACCACTTATGCCTCTCCAAAGAACCCATACAATATCTTAGTTTCTGTTTATGGTATTTAAGGAATTTATTTCTCAGTTTTAGAGAGGTTTTTATGAGAAACTACACAATAATATTGGAATTGGTCATAACAGTTCACTTTTCTATTGATCTTCTAGTTCTTTAATGTGATTAGCCTACCTCCCCCCCTTCCCAAGCCACCCCCCCCCCCCCGGAGAAACCCCTCCCTACCTTTTGACACCCCCCCCCCCACCCCCACTCCACCCTACTTACCCCTTCCATTTCTGTAGACAACCCCGTTTCCACCGCCTAGATATCCCCTATAATATCCCGGTTCCATGAAGCACCTAGAGGTGCCCCATACTCGGTTGGTCACATTACCTCAAGCACATTTCGCCAAACTGCAGAGGCTACTGAATAGAAGCGAGGGACATGAGTGTGATTGTGGGGAAACTATGCCCTCATTCTTAGAGTAATATAGTGGAAGTAAACATATAGCAATAGTGGAAGTAGTGTAATACCATACACCAGTAAATAGAATAAGATTAAAGATATAAACTACTAGAGAATAGATATTAATGATGCAGGATACATATGTCTGGGAAAGGAGATAGACAATTCACAATGCTAGAGTTCAATATAGAACCCAAGTACAAAAGAAAAACAAGAAACAACTCCTCTTCATCCCAATCCTCATCATGGTCTCATGCTCCCTAGCTCCATAGTAATCATGTACCTGAAGTAGAAGGGTTCTTTACCTTATCTACACATGCATCAATATAATCCATTTGGGCCAAAAAGCATGACCCAAACAGGGTTTGAGACTAAATCCCAGTAGGAAACCACCAAACAATTCGTTCCTAATAGTCTGTGAATATATATGGAAGGCTATAATCAAAATGAATCAGTAAACAAGGAAGTACTCAAAAGTACACAATCCTATAGTTTCAATGCATTCAATTTCATATATCAAGAATGAATCTAAACAAAATAAATTAACCTTCTGGGAAGTACTCACAGCTTAACCCATCTGGTTCAAACAAATAACAAAAGCAACCCTCTAGAAAGTAAACCTATTCTAACCCCTCTTGTTCAGCTTTACCATAGACATGTTGAGGAAGCACTCACCATCAGTTCCCACATATATTCTTGTATCGGTAACTAAAAAGAACTCTGGGGAAGCACTCCATGTCTCATTCCCCCTATGGCCCATGTACAGGAACCACAGACACTCTAAGGAAACACTTACGTTAATTCCCCCTATGGTCTCGCATCGAAACAGTAAAAACAGACACATTGGGGAATCCATCAATGTCCATAATTTCAATTGTCTACTAACTAGGTTCTTATGGCCCTACCTAAGTCAATCATGCACAAATGATATATTGAAGAAAAAGAAGACCTCAATAAGTACTTCGCTAAAGAGTCTACTACATAACAACATGTCAGATAAATAATATTACTCCATCTAATCATCACTAGGAAAGGAAATCAAGCAGCCTAATAGGAAAATCAAGACCAAATGGTCATAAACAATAAAATCATGGGAAACACATCCATAGCATAGAAATTAACCCTATTCACATTCAATTGACCTCAAATTAAGCATATAAATCATATCAGGGAATAAGAGGTTTAAAACCATAAACACACAATACCCCGATCAGGGGTATTGGGTAAGTTTTCACATATAACTCAAATACTATCAATAAAAATGCACAAACCACCAACCTCAGCATCGTATGATCAATACATCCCAACTTCGTCCCTTGTATTGACATAGAATGCAGTAGATCTAAAAAAATTTCTAAAACATTCAACTGAAGATAACTCTTGTAAGAGAAGGACTCAATAAATGATGTTCACGAAAAAGAATGAAGTCATCGAATCAATTCCAATGCAACCAACAGAGTTTGATTCGGATAACAGATGCTCGATTGAGGGCTTAGTGAAGATCCACGCCGTAAGGACGCTCTCGGACGAAGAAGACGAAGAAGAAGAGCATTCCTTCCATTAAACGCAACCCCGGTCCATTTAATGAAATCAAAAAAGTACATGGAATGTACTTTAGAAGTACACTGCATGTACTTGCCCTTACTGGTCCCCACATTAAGTAATCTCTAGGTCACCACAAATGGTTGTGTGCCCGGCTGTTATATAGCCAGCACATGGCTATGTGTGGTAAAAGAGTGCACGGTGTGTACATATATGTACACGACGTGTACTTTAAAAATTTCCAGAAATTCCTATTTTCTCAAAAACCACATAAAAGGGAAAATCATACCTAAAAAGAATATATGGTTTCTTACAAATGTCCCCCCTTAATAAAATTTGTCCCTGAATTTCCCTCGCAAGGTGGCTTAGAAGAAGAATCCTCGAAAAGATCCGCCCACTATGAACGAACTTCTATCTCCCTCTCATAGGTCTCATCCTATACAAACCCATGCTACCATAGAAATCTTACTAGAGAAACATCCCATCAATGGAGAAACTTCTCACTTCGATCAACAATCAGGATATGATGCTCTTCAAATGAGGCTTGCTCCTCTAACTCAACTACTTCAGGTTAAAAAACCTAAGATGGGTCAAAGAAGTAATGTCGAAGCTGATAAATGTAGAAGACATCCTGCATAGCCCGGTACCAATTAGGAAACTACAACTGATAGGCAACTGGCCCAACTCTCTTGGACACCTCAAATGGCCCGACATACTATAGTGAAAGCTTACCCTGCCTCATAATCCTCCTATGTCCAAACCTCAGTGTGACATGTAGGAAAACATGATCTCCAACCTCAAACTCCAAAGGTCGTCTTCATCGATCTTCATAAGACTAATGTCGATATTATGCAGTTTTCATCCTCTTTCGAAGCAACTTTACCTACTCTATGGTCTCCTGGACAAGATGAGATCCCAGCATAGCTGCCTCTCCTACCTCCAGCCAGCGTAAGGGTGAATGGAATGGCCTAATCTACAAATCTTCATAAGGTTATATCTTAATAGTTTCTTGAAAACTATTAATATAGGAAAACTCAACAATATGTGTGTTCTTCTCCCATGATCCTACAAAATCCAGGGTGGATGCTCAAAGAACATACTCATGAACCTAAATTGGACGCTCAGACTGCCCATCTATCTGAGGATGATAAACTATACTCAGATGTACCTATGTACCCATATCTCTCTGAAGTCCCTACCAGACCTATGAAGTAAAATGGGTATCCCCTTCTGAAACAATGGAGTGTGGAACCCCATGTAGATGTACAATCTCTCGGATGTATAAATTTTCCAACTCAACAACACTGAAAGTATCCTTAATCGGAAAGAAGTGAGAAACCTTCATGAGTCTGTCAATGACAACCCAAACTACATCATTCCCTCGAGGTGACCTTGGAAAACCTTTCAGGAATTCCCCCACGACATCATTCCATTTTCACTTGGGAATGGCTAACTACTCAAAAATCAATGAAGGTCACCGATGCTCTGCCTTTACTAGCTGACAAGTGGAACACCTCATGAAAAAACATGAAATATATCTCTTTATACCTCACCACCAATACTGACAGTGTAGATCATGATACATCTTCGTGACACCAGGATGACTTTCCCAAACTGAGGAATGAAAGTCTCAAATAAAATCCTCGCATATATATCCTAGCACCCACATGTTCCCCTGAAAACGCAAGATCTCATCATCACCTACGGTCCATCCAGAAATGGGGTCGTCTCCCGTTACACATTCTCATAGGACAAGGCCTTCAGAATCTGATATCTTCCTCATTCACACTTGATCAAGTAGTGTAGAGGTAACAGCTACAGAAGAAAGAAACATCTTCCCCAGTTTTTCATGCACCATCAAATGCATCTCAAATAACATATTCATAAGCTTCTACTCAGTGATGGCCTCCATAAGTACTTGTATCTGAGTCCTCCTTCTCAACGCATTAGCCACTGTGTTGCTTTTATAAGCGTGTAGGCAAGCTCAAAGTCAAAAGACTGAAGGTACTCAACCCATATTTTCTATATCAAATTCAGTTCATGCTAAGTGAAGATATACTTGATACTTTTGTAGTTGGTGAAAACCACAAAATACTATCCCAAGAGGTAGTGTCTCCAATAGCATAAAGAATGAAAAATAGTAGCCATCGTGAGATCGTGCGTCGGGTAGTTCTTATCATGTGGCCTCAACTGCCAAGACCCGTACGCAACGACTCCTTCCTCATGCATAAGCACTACTATAAGACTGATACCTGATGCATCACAATACATGGTATAGCTCTTGCCCGACTCTGGAAATACTAGTATCAGTGGTGAATTCAACCACCCGTTCATCTCCTGAAAGGCTGACTCACAAGAATCGGACCACAAGTACTTCACACCCTTCTTAGTCAGGCCCATTAGCGGTGCTTTATGCATGGAATGTCCTGTATAAGATGTCTATATTAACAAACCAGCCCTAGAAAACTCCATATCTAAAAAACATTCTTCAGCTTCACCAAGGAAACTACTTCTCTTACTTTATCTAGGTCTATTTAAACTCATGTCTCTAATATAACATAACCCATGAAGTGAATTTGGTCCATCCAAAAGGGGAATTTTGCATGCTTAGCATATAACTAATTCTAGATTAGTGTACTCAAGATTATATCATAATGTGTGACATGTTGGTGCCGAGTGTGACAGTACACCATGATATCGTTCTTGAAGACTACCAAGAAAGAATCCCAATATCGATTGAACACTAGCTTCATCATAACCATGAAGACTGCAGGCGCGTTCGTGAGACCGAATGGCATAACCACATACTCGTATAGACCAAACCTGCTCTGGAAGGCTGTAAGAGGTATATTAGATGGTCTAACGAGAAACTGATGGAAACTGGATAACAAGACAATATTCGAGAACACCCAGGCTCCTTGAATTTGATCAAAGAGATGATCAATCCTCGGTAAGAGATATTGGTTCTTTCCCGTAAACTAGTTCAACTTCTAATAATCCAAACAATTCCTGAGGGTACTATCTTCTTTCTTCTCCAATAGGATAGTCGAACCCCAAAGAGAATTACTTTTTCGGATGAACCCCTTATCCTGCAACTCCTCCAACTGCCTCTTGGACTCTTGTAACTCTGGCGTTGCCATCGTATAAGGAGGAATGGACACTGACTCCACTCCTAGCATGAGCTAAATAGAAAATTACACCTCTCGCACAAGAGGAAAACCTAAAAATACTTCTAGAAAGACATCCCTGAAACGATCCACTGCTGAAAAAAGTCCATCTGTTATGTCCCCCTGTCAACGAGATATAGACTAGAAATATGGGCTGTAACTCCTCTCAACCCATGATGCTAGGGTCCCTCTCTACTCTCCAAGACATCCCATTCACCCTTATGAAGAAATTATTCACCCTCCATTGATGTGAAACTCACCCTACGGTGATAGCAATCGAAAATAGCCTAGAATGGAACTAACCAGTCCATTCCAAGAATGACATCATAGCATCTCATATCTAAGATATAGAGGTCCCATAAGAAATGACACCCATCAACCATAATAGGGTACTACTTTCGTTGAGGTACACTATCTGTTCTTTTCCCCAACAGTGTGTCCAATGTCAAGACATCAGAAGAATTAAATATAGATCCCAAGCCCCTCCACAACAGTAATATATATAATGCTATATGAAGCCCCTATATCGGAAAGAGTAGAACATAAAACTGAGCCAACTTGAATCATACCTCGAACTTTAGATAGTCCAAAATTCTACTTATATTCGGTCTACTCCACCACAAATTTCTAACATGCACCACAGCCCTGTGACCCTGCCTGACCACTTTGAGATGATCCGCCCAGCTATCACTAAAAGCCTGGCAACTGGCTACCATTTCCACGACCTCCACCTCAGCCTGAAAGGATATAAGAACTCCGGTTCTTAGACTGGTGAGAAATTTGTTGTCCTTCTACCAAACAAGGAGTCATAAAAGAACCACTATCACCAGCTTCTTGGGAGAATATCTGACAGATGTGCTGAAGATGGACCCTCTTTCCGCATCATGATCAGCACTATACTAGGTCTCTTAGGTAATGTGGCCTCATATGCCCCCTCTTCCCACTCTGGTAACACACCACCTGGATACCAGAAAAGGTGTATTTCCTTCTCATATTATCACATGTAGACTCCCTACGACACATCCTACTCTCAGTAGGAGGGATACTAACTCCGGATGTCAAGTCGCCCGGGCTCACCCCTCTAGAATCCGTTATATTGTGCTCTATGATTAGCATCTGGTTGACTATTGAAGTGATAGAAGTAAACCTGAAGATGTTCACCTGAGATTGAATGTCGTTCATGAGACCATCCTCAAACATTCTTTCCGGAAATAACTCATTACATCCTGGAATAGGCGTGCGGTGATGCAGATCTGTGGAACGAGAATATTACTCCATGACTGAGAGAGTAAAATGCTCCAGTCTCTTGAACACTTGGGCTAAATCAGGCCTTAATGTATCTAGATAGAAGTAGTCATAAAAATAACGTTGTAAGTGATCCCAAGCCATAACCTACTAGTGTCCCGCCTATGAGATCAAATCCTACCATATCTTGGTGGAATCCCAAAGAATATACATCGTGAGCTTCACCCTCCTCTCTAGAGGTATCTCCCGATTCTCTAAGATAGAAAGCATCGCTTCTAACCATGACTCTGCTGTAACAACCCAAGATTTTTTGAGAATTATTCTTTTTAATTTCTTTGATGTCATTTTTTGTACGCTACACAATGATTATCTTGCGCTATACGCAAAACTGTATTAGCTTGCAATATACGCAATACTATTCTTGGCTCGTGTTACACACAATTTCAATTTTGTTTTTTGGAACTTTTTTTACGCAACATTAAGTATAAATTTTGTTCAATGTATAAATGAAATAAGTTTTGATTATTTTATACGCAACATTGAGTGTATATATATATATTCAATGTATAAATGAAATATGGTTGGATTCTGTTATATGAAACAATAAAGGAGCCTTGCACTACACGCAACCCTAACTTGGCTTACATTACATACAATTGTGACCTTCCTCGATAGCGTGTGTAGTACGCAATACCGAGTTTCACTAAACAATATATTATTATTATATTATTATGAACTAGCCATTATGAATAGTAATACCCACTTTTTGAAATTTTGTAAATTTTATCATTCAAAATGGACTTCATTTTTGGATTCAAAGTATCTAAATTAGCCTACGGTGAAATTTTGGTATTTTTCTGAAAACATCAAATTTTTTATTAATTGTGAAAAAACTGGGTTACTATTTAAAAACCGACTTTTTATTTAAATAATTATTTATTTTATTTAAATTTATTTTAGGTCCAAATTAATACATAATACCCATATGAGTTCAAAGTAATTCATTGGAGTCATTTTATAATAATTTTAAATATATAAAAAATTTGTTGAACTTTTCAACATCTTTTACCCACCTCCAAGGAGAATTTACAAATTCACATAAAACATAGTTTTACCACTTCTGTGACTGTAATTTCAAAAATCCAAGAGACACGGTTAATATCAAGGACTCAAATATGGATCAATGAGATGAAAATAATTTTTGGTGAATTGTAACGTTTTACTTTTTATCACGGTTAAAAGTAAATAGGGTAATTAAGGGTAAAAATGATATTATTTTTACCCTAAAACATGTAATAATTCTATTGGATAAGTTTAATTCGACCAAAAACATCCTTAGGAATAAAATATGACCATTTAGGCCCACTTGGATTAGATTAGGACATTTAATATTATTTTATTTAAAGAATAGTTTAAATTGTTGAAATCAAATTTTAATAAATAAAACATTTTTAATATAGGGTTATACATAAGACAAATTCGACTATAAAAATTCATTGGAATGCTAAAAATATTTCCTACATAATGGTATTTTATTTATAATTTTTAAGCAATAAATAATTTATTTTATTTATGAGACTATGATGATGCAGTAATTATCTTATTAATAAAATATTAACATAATTTATGTTATAAATACACAAATAAATGTAATTTGACACTTTTTATGAATTACACTAATTTCCTAGGTTAATATGGAATGATAGTATGGATTTAATAATCTTTTTTCAAACAAATCATGTTGTTATGATTTTCACAAAAATCAATTACCAAATAGTGTCAAAATTAACATAAAATAGTTTTTAAAACAATTATTTTATTATTAATTGTTATTATATTCCTAAAAATCTATGTCTCGTCCAAGATACTTATATAATGATAGATATATCATTAATGGGCCACTTGGGGGTCTCTTGGATGTATATGGTAAGTTTATTAACTATATAATATAAAATTACAAAGTGACATGGTAAATGCTAATCTAATTAACTAAGAGTTAAAACTAAAAGATAAGGTTAATATAATGACACAAACCTATCTAAAATCTATTTGATGAGATTATTTCGACCCATAACCACATTATCTTAGAAATAAATCAATTTGGAGCTATGAAAAACCTAATATGACTTTATTATAAAATAATATTTTAAGTTTTTCCAAACGTGCCCCTCTCCTACCTTATAAATAGGGCACCCCTTCCCTCTTCTCATCACACCCTTTTGAGAGTTGAAGCTCCAAAAAACCCTGACCATTTATCTTATCCACTTCCCTAGAAGCATTATGGAGGTTTTGGTCTTCTCAAAAGACCAACTCTACTTCCTTAAGAGAAGGCGTAAAGGAGGTGCGTCGAAGAAGATGTTATCTCTTCTTTCAATTCTCTCATGTTTCTGTCTTATTCAACTTATTCTTATTTAGTTGTTTCATTATAATGTAATAACATCAGTATCACTCATATAAAGATATGTTATTATTAATATGAAACAACTCTATTTCACCCTATATATATCCTATGGAAAACGAAATCACCACACGTGCGTATGTATGGAATACCGTCTCCACGCTGTGGTGTAATCAGTTTTTCCACCACCACCTTGCATGGATGGGTATAATGATGTAAATAAATAACTATATATGGTTATTGTAAAGTTATATTGATTATTTAATATTATACATAAACTTCAATACAATTCCACGATCATGGGAATGATATCATCGCTCGTGCGTACGTACGGACTACCGTCTCCACGAATGTGAGGAGATTCATTTTCCATGATTAACCATTCAAGATTGATTATAAAGAATATATAATGAATAATAAAGAAATATATGACATAATGAATCTACTGGATTTATGTATACATATATATATATATATGTCATCTACTTACTTACATTCAAGTCAATAAAGAAAGGAAAGAAGCGTTTAAGCGTACGTATGGCCTACCGTCTCCATTAACGGTGTGTTTCATTTCATTTATCTATCTATTATATATATATACTTAATATATATGATATATAAATCATTTTTTACATTCTTGAATTAATTAAATCATGATATAAGTAATAATAATATCAAGAACAACAAGGCCAAACACGTACGATAAATAAAATGTTTTACCCAAAACGCTGCATTAACATGAAATTTAGAAAAGAACGGGTAATATAAAGTCATAAGTGAGCCATATATGATATCATAACAATGAATATGATTCTGTAATAAGTAAATGACATTATTTAAATCATTATATAGGAGGTTCTGATACGTACGAAGCATATTGGACCAAAGTTAAGGGATAACTTTTCCAATTTAGTTTTTATCTGAGATTGTTTATTCATACATATTTACTGGGGTTATATTTATCATCCATTTCCATGATTTATAACAAAAATTTATGTATTTTTAAGGTCTTTTTACCCATTTTTTACTTTTACTACAAGGTATGTAAGGAATCATTCTTTTGTTTACGTTACGAGGTACTTCTTGACTTTTCCAGCAAAAGCATGAGAAGAATGTTTCTTAACCTATACGACATGAAAGGATTTATACAGTTTTTTAAAGCCTTATTTTCATGAAGCTTCTTCTAAAATATTTCATGACTATTTTCAAAAAAAAATCTATTTCTATTAAAAATTGCATGACGTTTTGTGAAAAGAAATTGATTTTGAAGAAGAAATGATATTTTTCTCAAGAATTCATTTCAACTGTTTTATCAAAACCATTTCCATCTAAGATGACGTTTTTTCATATGTATATATTTCATGTATAATGTCTCTATGATTTACATGGTTTCACTTTTCTTATGATGAAATATCCATTTGTTTTATATGGATTATGTGATGATGGGATGATGTTTATTAAACCCATTTTATTCTTTGGGTTATGATGAATGTTTCATGTTTATTTTGTGGCACAAGTAAGAATGATTTCATTATGAGATGGGTGGGACCTATATCTCCCTCCAATGCATTGGGTAAATATTTATATCTCATGAGATAGAAATGGCTGGAATGGTTAGTTAATCTGGTTCAGTGTTACAGGACTAGAATGAGAAGTGAACTCGATTTAGAGTGGGACTTTGTCCACTAAGATGGTCTTGGCAGCAATGCCTTGGCTACTATAGAAATCATAACATGTGATTAATGGATGCAAAAATTACATGTTTTATTACCATGCTAGTATATCATGACTAATTTTCCTTTATGATATGTTCTTTGTGTGCTTCCAAGATTTATGTCGTTGCTCATGATTTTGATGTTTAGATTTTAGGTTCATGTTTTTGTAGTCAAATGTTTTTGGATTGTTTTATGTTATATATGCTTACCCTTACTAAGAATTTGAGCTCACCATTTTTTTGTTTTCATTTCCCAAGGATTTAAAGAATTTTTTTAGGTAAGAAATCAAAAGGGGTAGATCTTTATGGGAGATGTTGAAGATCTTTCACCGTGATTAGAAGATTATTTTCTGAGTTTCCAAAGACACTATACTATTATGGTCATTGTGTGTCTGTTTTCATTATGTATTAAGTATCCCACAAAAGTAATGTAATTTCCATGTAAATAAGGATTTGGATCTCTACAGTTGGTATCAGAGGAAAGGATTAGTTAACCTTTGGAAACTAGGATGCGAAAACTTTTGTGAGATCCCTAGAGAAATTTCTATGGTATGTCTAGGGATATCCCTAAGGTTAAGTATAAGTATAGGTTATAGTCTTAGAATTATGGTAACGAACTTATAATTTTACCTAAGATGTTAGATATTGATGGTAATCCCCCTTGATTATGATTTTTTCCTCTCACACTATTCTTTTTGGGTTTTAGAAAATGGATGGAAATGGGAAAATTCGTGATAATGGAGGATATGAGGGAATATGGAATGATATTCTTCCTAAGAAACCAAATGAAATTAGATCTGGGGGTCCACATATCATTATTATTCCTAATCATTAATCTCATAATATGATCAATAATCTAAACATTGGTAAGTTTCCCGACTCAGCTAATAAGAGAAAGATGGAGTTTCATGATGATCATAGAGGAAATAAAGTTCAATTTCTCTCATGTAAATCATGTTGGAAGAGGCATCAAGGAGAATGTTTCAAAGGAACTGGAAGACGATTTGGGTGTATAAAAGAAGGAAAAATATCCAGTAAGTACAAATGAAAAGGTTTAGTTAACACATTGAAGAAGGATAATGGTATTGCTACGACATCAAAAATGATTAGATGTTTTAAATTTTGAATGTATGGGCATTAAGAAAACTAATTCCCTAAGGGAAAATCTCATGAAGAGAATCAGCATGGTCATATGGGTAGTATTTATGTGGATGAGGAGGAGGAGACTAGAAATGATATATGAGATGAAAGGAGTGTTGAAGCTTGGTCAATGGTTTAAGAAGGTAGTGGAATAATTTATGTTTATCAAGAGTTATGTTGTATAGATAATGGTACTATGGAATAAAGACACATCTAAGGATTGTTACACTATTGTTTTTCCTAAAGTATTTGAAACTATATGTTGAATTGTACCAGTAACCATGAGAAGTGATTAAAATATTTTTTAAATAAGATGATATGTTCATAATGAAGGGATATTGAGAAAATTTAATGTTTGATAATATTCATGAGCTCATGATTGATATAAGGACAAAGTTATATCATGTTTGAGTATATGGAATTTTTGGATTTGGGAATGTGGAAAGAGTTAACTTTTGACAGCATTCATGTTTTGACTAAGGATCAATGGGTATTAATTTTTCAAGAGAATACATGATTAAGGTATTCACATGATTTGAGTATGACCAACAAGATATATTAGGGAAAAATGATGGTATTCACATGCTTGTTATATGACCTTTTTAGTAATCGTTCTCTTTATACTATGATATTGGAAAGAAGTATTTTGGATAAGCCTAAAGATTGGAATGAATTATGTTTCAACATAAGTTAGTATTGTTTAAGGCTAGAACTTTTTGATATTGTTTTTAAAATTTTATAATAGTATAGTTTTAGAAAAATGACAACCCATAGGACTGGCGACAACCTGTCGCGTCAGACAAGGTTGTGGGAATCGAACCCACAACTGAAGTGTGACCGGCCTTCATCGCCTACCACTATCCTACAAGAAGTCCCTGATTAGTAGAAACTAGTTTTATTTTGTGATAGATGAAGTATAAGTCCAATTTATGAGCCATATATGATTAATCTTCCCATATATGGACTTATGTATATAGATTTTACTAACCATATGTCTTAGATAGACCTATCATTCTATCGCATGATCTATTAACACTTCACGAAATACAAATTCAACATCATTTCTTTACGATATGAAGTGGAACTTGTTCATGGCATGAACAATGATGAGATTATACCAAAATAAAGTAAGTATTTCTTCTAATTCAAATTATTCAACTTAAAGGAAATGATCTTGGAAACCAAAAATGTTGTCCTAGTGCCCTTATATCTGATAAATCAGATGGTACCCTAGATCATAAAATATTTATTGCTTTGTGATTTTTGGATTTTTCATATCCATGTTCTCTACCACTCTCCTCCAGAACTTGACTGTTATAATTCTCTTCCATATCCCTATTTTCACCTATGTTCTTCTATGTGGAAACCTAGTGATTAGTTAATTTGGGTAACCGTTATGTTTCATACTTTAGTTTTTAAAGAATGGTTTTTGTATTCCTTTTTACAATGTGGGTTTCTATTAAATAAACTTTCAAGTAGTAAACCATTTATAACCCTGACAAATTTGGAGGTCAAAATTCATTTTAAGGGGGGTAGAATGTAAAAACCCGATATTTTATGAGAATTATTCTTTTTAATTTCTTTGATGTCTTTTGTTGTACGCTACACCAAAATTATCCTGCGTTATACGCAACACTGTATTAGCTTGAAATATACGAAACACTATTATTGGCTCCTGTTACACACAATTTCAAGTTATATTTGTGTAAATTATTTTACTCAATATTATGTATATATTTTGTTTAATGTATAAATTAAATAAATTTAGATTATGTTATACACAAAATTGAGTATATATATATATATATATTAAGTGTATAAATGAAATATGGTTGGATTCTGTTATACGCAACAAAAAAGGAGTCTTGCACTACACGCAACCCTAACGTGGCTTACATTACATGCAATCGTGACCTTCCTCGATAGCGTGTGTAGTACGCAATACCGAGTTTCACAAAATAAAATATTATTATAATATTATTATAAACTAGATGTTATGAATAGTAATTACCACTTTTTGAAATTTTCTAAATTTTATCTTTCAAAATGGACTTATTTTTTGATTCAGAGTATCGAAATTAGCATAGGGTGAAATTTTGATATTTTCTGAAAACATTCAATTCTTGATGAATAATAAAAACACCGGGTTACTATTTAAAAACCAAATTTTTATTTAAATTATTATTTATTTTATTTAAATTTATTTTAGGTCTAAATTGATACATAATACCTATATGAGTTCAAAGTAATTCATTGGATTCATTTTATAATAATTTTAGATATATAAAAAAATTTATTGAACTTTTCACCGTCTTTTACCCACCTCTTAGGAGAATTTGCAAATTCACATAAAACATAATTTTACCGCTTCTGTGAGTGTAATTTCAAAAATCCGAGAGACATGCTTAATATCATGGTCTAAAATTTGGTTCAATGACATGAAAATATATTTTTGTGAATAGTGACTTTTTACTTTTTTCCACGGTTAAAAGTAAATGGGGTAATTAAGGGTAAAAATGATATTATTATTACCCTAACACGTGTCCTAATTCTATTGGACAATTGTAATTCGACCAAAAACAACCTTAGGAATAAAATATGACCATTTAGGCCCACATGGATTAGATTAAGACATTTAATATTATTTTATTTAAAGATTAGTTAAAATAGATAAAATCAAAGTTTAATAAAAAAAATATTTTTAACATAGGTTTATACATAAGATGAATTCGACTATATATATTCACTATAAATATAATCAGATTTCCTACATAATGGTATTTTATTTATAATTTTTAGACATTAAATAATTTAATATATTTATTAGACAATGATGATGCAGTAATTATCATATTAATGAAATATTAACATAATTGATGTTATAAATACTCAAATAAATTTAATTTGAGACTTTTTATGAATTTAAAATAATTTTATAGGTTAATATGACATGTTAGTATTGATTTAATTAACTTGTTTTTGAACTAATCATGCTGTTATGATTTTCACAAAAATCATTTACCAAATAGTGTCAAAATTGACATAAAATAGTTTTTAAAACAAATATTATATTATTAATTTTTATTATATTCCTAAAAATATATGGTTTGGCCAAGATACTTATATCATGATAAGTATATAATTAATGGACCACTTAGGGGTTGGTTGGATTTATATGGTATGTTTATTAACTATATAATATAAAAATACAAAGTGACATGGTAAATGCCAATCTAATTAACTAAGAGTTAAAACTAAATGATAAGTTTAATATAATGGCAAAAACCTATCTAAAATCTATCGGATGAGAGGATTTCAACCCATACCCACCTTAGCTTCGAAATAAATCAATTTTTAGTTATTAAAAACTGAATATGACTTTATTATAAAATATATTTTATGTTTTTCCAAAGGTGCCCCTCTCCTCCCTTATAAAAAGGGCACCCCTTCCGTCTTCTCTTAACACCATTTTGAGCCTTGAATCTCAGCCAAACCCTGACCATTTCTCTTCTCCACTTCCCATGAAACATTCTAACGGTTCTGGTCTTCTCAAAATACCAACACTACTTCTTTAAGAGAAGGATTAAAAGAGGTGTGTTGAAGAAGAGGTAATCTCTTCTTTCGATTCTCTCAAGTTTCTTTTTATTCAACTTCTTCTTATTTAGTCGTTTCATTATAAAGTAATGACATCAGTATCACTCATATACTGATATTTATTATGAATATAAAACATCCCTATTTCACCTTCTATCCATCCTACGGAAAACGTAATCACCACGCATGTGTACGTACTGAATACCATCTCAACACCGTGGTGTAATTAGTTTTTCCACCGCCACCTTACATGGATGGGTATAATGGAGTAAATAAATAACTATATATGGTTATTTTAATGTGATTTTGATTCTGTAATATTATACATACACATCAATACAATTCCACGATCATGGGAATGATATCATCGCTCGTGCATACGTACAGACTACCGTCTCCACGAACGCGATGAGATTCATTTTCCATGATTAACCATAAAAGAATGATTATAAAGTATATAAAATGAGTAATAATGAAATATATGACATAATGAAGCTACTGTATTTATGTATACATATATATAAATATATATATTTATATTTCATCTACTTACTTCCATTCAAGTCAATAAATAAAGGAAAACAGTGTTCATGTGTACGTACGGCCTACCGTCTCCATGAAAGGTGTTTTTCATTTCATTTATCTATATATATATATATATATACTGAATATATATGATATATAAATCATGTTTTACATTCTAGAAGTAAGTAAATCATAATATATGTAATAATAATATCAAGAAAAACAAGTCCAAACACATACAATAAATAAAATGTTTTACCCAAAACGCTTATTTAACAAGAAATTTAGAAAAGAATTGGTAATATAAAGTCATAAGTGAACCATATATGATATCATAACAATGAATATGATACTTTGTTGGAACCATGGTTGTTCTATGCAGGAATTGGAGTTTGGTTTGTGTTTGTTGTCAATCCTCAGTGGAAGTTCCAAATGTGTGCCAGTAAAGTGATCATACAGTTCAAGCAGACGACAGTATTGAAGGTGGCGCTGTTTCCCAGTGTTTTCCAATTTTTTGGGCCTCAAAATCAGAAAATGAAGACATGGATTGTCTACAAAAGGAGGTGCACACAAAGAGGAAGTGGTGCACGAAAAATAAGAGACTTGCGCGAAATATTTGAGTTGGGCACAAAAAAGAGCGGGATTCACGAAATGGAGGATCAAGGTTTTTTGTGAAAACAATGTTTCATAATTAGAACGTAAAAAAACGGAAAAGGCATGGGTTGTGCGAAATATCTGATGATGGGTGCGAAAATTGGTTTCGGCGCAAAATATTTCGCACCAGATGAGAGGTTTTATGTGTCACAGAGGATTTTGGGTGCAGGGGTCTTTGACACCTATAAATATTAGGTGACTCCCTTCATTATGAACGGTTGAAGACTTAGAGAAGATCCGAGGTCTGATGCGTGCAAAAGGATTGCGTAAAGGGGCTTCCACGAAATATTTGGTATTGCACGGAAAATTTCAGGATGCGCGAAAAATGAATATTTGTGCATAAAAAATCGGGTACGCACATAAAAGATTCAGTTGCGCGAAAAAAGGGGGGTCTTGCATGAAATATTTTTCAGCACAAAAAGTTATGTTTGTGCACAATAGGAAGGTATTGCGTGCAAAGGTTTGGGGTTGCGTGCAATTGTTATTGAAGTTTGTCAGCATCTTCTGGTTATCCGGTTCGGTGGTTCTGTGTGTTCTAGTGCATCTATTCCGGAAATCGATGCAAGTAGAGTCTCATGCTGTGAAGAGGCAAAGACTTCAATGAAAACCTATTTAAGATACCTTCATGTCTATAAACTATGTGGGACTTCAACAAGGGCAGTGAGCCTGGGGAAGTCAACGGGAATGACACAAGGGAAGCGGTGAGCTATCCCGAAACCTTTGTAAAGGCAGTGTGCCTAGGACATAGTGATTGTTCCCAAACCATTGTAACCTACAACTATTGAAGATTACAAGAATTTGGTATGACCGAAAACCTATCGGCATATGATCCTTTGACGCATCCCTTAGTGGTGAACCAAGTAAAAAGTGATATGTCTACTCTCTGCATGTGAATGTCTGCATTATAATCTTATCAATCATACAGGTTTTACAAGTTCCTACCAACGTGGGAACAAGATCCTATACTTTAAAAGAAAAAATTGTCACCCTTATTCACCCCTCCCCTCTCAGGGTGTCCCAGGTTCCTACAAGTGGTATCAGAGCGAGGTTGCTAGTATTAAATCTGCGCTCTTTCTTCTTGGAGAATGCAGTTAATGTTAGGGGAGTCTCTCTATTAGATGGAAGTAATTTCCAGATTTGGAAGAATAGAATGAGATCTCATCTAAGATCCCTTGGAATGGAAGTCCTATTTTCCAATGTCCAATGTATACATGTTAGTGATCCAACACAGCTGGCTAGGACAGATGCCGATAGAAAAATTCTTGATGCTGATGCTAAAGCACAAAATTATCTCACTGCAGCTCTTTTAGATCAGATCTATCTAAAGGTGATGAGTTGCACCTCAGAAAAGTATATGTGGGATAAAATTGAAAACATATATGAAGGAGACAGTAAAGTGAAGGAGGCAAAGCTTCAAGTCTTACACAACAGGTTTGACGATTTAAAGATGCATCCTAATGAGAATGCAGATTCATTCTTCAATAGAATTACTAAAGTAGTAGGAGTAATTAGAGGTCTTGGAGAAGAAATCAAAGACATTGATATCATTAAGAAGATACTAAGAATACTTCCTCCTATGTACAATGCAAAGGTGTCAGCCCTTGAAGAAATAGATCTATCCAAACTGTCTCTGGATGATCTTTTAAGTAGTCTAGTGGCATATGAGATTAGATTAAAACTCGAAGATGCCACAACTTGTGTAAGAAATGAAATGGAATTCAAATCCATGGACAAACTGATAATTTCATAATATAGTGGTGGTGAAGATGATGAGTAAAAGGAATTTCTTTCTCTTATCGCTAATAATATGAAGAAGGGAAAATGTAAATTTAAAGGCAGGCTACCTCTGGAAAGTTTTCGGTGTGGAAGAGTCGGGCACATTCCCTCTCAGTGCCAAAGAAAATTTGATGATGATGAAAGCGAAGCAGAAGAAATCGAGAAGCGTCAGAGAATGTTTTTCAGAAAGGGAGACATCAAATCTGGATAGAAAATACAAAGGAAGAGTTTGGTCTGTGAAGAGAAAAATGATGATACTGAGTTGTGTGAAGAAGAATAACCAGAATTCAAAGCAGGAAACCATGATTCCATGGTGGCTACCATTGAAAAGTCAGAACCCTTGATCAATAAAGATAGAGATAATCATATTATTTCTAATGGTGATTCAAAGACTCAATTTAAGGATGATTTTTCCAAGCTCTAGAATAAATTTAAGAGGTTTAATAAGTGGAAGGAAATGGTGGAAGAATCATCATAATATGGTGATGATCTTGAAGCAGAGATTGAATGACTAGAAGAACTAGTGAGAGTTCAGTCTTCAATCCTTGAAAGCATATATGATGTAGTGGAACTAAAGCTTATAATTGAAGAACAAGCAAAGTTCATAAATGACCTTTCATCCAGACTAGATGAGAAGTCCCAGACTGTCGAGGGACATGAGGAGGAAGTTGTTAATATTACAAGTAAAATAGAATTTCAATAAATAAAAAATGAGGGAAAGAAGAAAATTCATTTCGGAAGATTCTCATATGCAGAATTACTAGCAAGAGCCAAGTGTGGTTCAGATGGGGTTGGAAAAATCTTAAGTGATCAAAGACCCACTTACATGGGAAAGCGTGGAATTGGCTGTGAAGCTGAGACATCAACTGCTGGAAGTAAAGAGAGGCAAAATAACAACAAGATGAAAGTTGGACATGCGGAAACATTACCTGAAATGCTGAAAAAGAAACCGTCATCCCAAACTAAAAAAAGAACTGAAAATTATCCTCAAACATTTAGAAATGACAGGCAGTTCAACTATTCTCCCAAGAAAGAAGGAATGAGGAGAAATTCAAGTGAAAAGACATTTCCTCTCATGAAGTGTCAGTTCTGTGGTTATCTAGGCCATACCTTGTCATACTGCGAAGAGGAAAAGAGATACTTTAATGGGGAAGATCTAGGAAGTCAACAATGGAGACCGGTGTCATATCCACCATCTTATAGAAGAAATAACTTCTAGGGTTACTGTTTTAATTGTTCTAACTTTGTCCATAAAGCTATGTATTACAGGTGGTAGTACGACAAGAGAAATTCATACAACACTCAAAGATGGGCCAGTTTTCATCCTACAGATGATGTTGTTATCACAAACTGTTTTTCACCTCTGGAAGTAGATTATGGGTATGAAGAATCAGATTATGTGGAAGAAATTATTAAAAGGCCATCAGTATTCTTTTCTCAATCCAATATCTCATGGAAAGAGAAGAAGAAGATCGAGAAATCCAATCTTGCAGAAGTAGCCCTCAAAGCTACAAAGAGCAGCAGCACCTGGATCCTTGATAGTGGATGTTCTTTCCATATGACGGGAAATGATGACCTTTTGAAGAACATTGAAATAAAGGTTGATAGAATAGTATGGCTTGGTAATGATAGTGCTTTGAAGATTACAGGTAGTGGGAATACTGCTCTCGCAAACGGGGAGCTGAAGAGGACTGAAGTTCTTTATGTGGACGGTCTACGCCATAGTCTCCTTAGTGTAAGTCGACTCTGTGACTCAGGGCTCATAGTAACCATCAATCAAAAAGGCTGCACTATAAAATGAAAAATAGGGAATTCTCTTATGAAAGGCTGTAGAAAAGATGGAAACTTATATCAGGTTGATAGCAAAGTGAACTCCTGCTATTTGTCTGTTGAAGAGGAAAACAATTTGTGGAATCGAAGGCTTTGGCACATTAACCAACAAAACAAGGAAAAGATATCTAAACTGAAGATAGTCATGGATATTCCCATTCTAAAACCTGAACGGGAAAAGTCTTGTGTTGCTTGTATTCGTGGGAAGCTGGTCTGTAATTCATATCGACCAAAGAAAAAAAGGGCATCACATCTTCTTAATCTCATTCATAATGATATATGTGGCCCATTAAATGTTGCTGGAACCTGTGGAGAAATTTACTTCATCCTCTTCATTGATGATTATAGCATAATGGCTTGTGTAATGGTGATTCACAGGAAGCGACAAGTACTTGATTGCAAGAAAACTTATTGCCGGATTTCCGAGAATGATACTGGATGGTCAGTAAAAGTCATGCAATCTGACAATGGAGGGGAATACATGTCCATCGAGTTTGAAAATTACCTAGAAAAACATGGAATACAGCATGAGGTAGCAACTGTGAGAACTCCACAACAAAATGGAGTTGTTGAGCGTCGGAATCGATAGGTCAACAATATGGCCAAGACTATGTTGACTGAGAGTGGTATCTCTCGCCATTACTGGAAGGAGGCTGTTGAAGCTGCAGTGCACATTCAGAATCGAACAGGGCTCTATATGGGAGAAACGAAGACACCATATGAATTGTGGCATGGAAGGAAGCCTTCTTTGAAATAATTTCATGTTTTTAGAAGCAAATATTTCATTCGGAATAAAGAACGAAACCAAGAAATTTTTGGTGAGAATGCTGGTGAAGGAATTCTTCTTGGGTATCCACTGAATAGCAAAGCTTACAAGTGTTTCAGTCAATGCCTGGGGAGGATTGTGGAAATCAATGATGTTAAAATCATTGAAGGAAAAACCCCAAATGTTTCAAATAGTACCTATACTAATGAGATAGAAGATAAGAATGAATATGAACATAGAATAAATACAAATACAAGAAATATAGGAAGGTGTAAAAAACACTCAGGGGTCACATCATGATGTTGACTCAGACGAAGAATCTGAAGAGGAAATATTGGATGGTGAGAATGCGACTGAACCTCACAGGAGAAATCGAAGAGTAGAGATTGATCCATCTAATATAATTGGAGATAGGAATGCACCCACACAGACAGTAAGGATAAGGAATAACACACCTTCTGCATTTCTGTCTGTTGTGGTGCCATCCTCATTTGAAGAAGCTGCAAAGGATGAATCCTGGGTAAAAGCCATGAATGAAGAGTTAGATCAGATTGACAAGAACCAAACATGGGATCTTGTCCAAATACCCAAAGGTCACAATGCGATTGGAAAGAAAGGATATTCAAGAACAAGTTTGATGAGCATGGAAGTGTTATTATAAACAAGGATCGACTGGTATATAAAGGGTATTCTCAGATTGAGGGTGTTGATGTTGAAGAAACCTTTTCTCCAGGGGCTAGACTAGAGTCAATCAAGTTGTTACTTTCCATGGCTCTCCAGAAAATATATAAAGTATATCAAATGGATGTCAAGAGAGCGTTTTTAAATGGTGTACTCAAAGAAGAAGTCTACATTGAACAACTAGTGGGATTTCTTCTTGGTGCTGATGAATCAAAGGTCTGCAAGCTAAAGAAAGCACATTATTGCTTGAAACAGGCACCACAAGCGTGGTACTCTAGACTAGATTCTTATCTCAAGAATATGGAATTCAAAAGAGGAGGAGTAGATCACAATCTCTATGTGAATAATTATCCAAAATATCAGTTCATGGTTCTCATTTACGTGGATGACGTTATATTTGGTGGCAGCAGGCAGAAATCTGTGGTTGAATTTTCCAGTCATATGAAATCAGAATTTGAAATGTCAATGATTGGGGAGCTCACATATTTCTTGGGACTACAAGTGACTCAAAGGAAAGACTACACTTTTATCTCTCCGGAAAAGTATGCAAGAGATCTACTGAAGAAGTTTAATATGCAAGACTCCAAACTAATGTCAACTCTGATTGTAGTTGGAACCAAACTTGGAAATCATGAAAATGAGAAATCTGTAGATCCCACCATGTATAGGAGGATCATTGGGATCCTACTGTACTTGACAACGACACGTCCAGATATTGTCTTTTCCACATGTCTTGCATCTCGCTTTAAAAGTAATACAAAGGAGGAACATTTGGCAGCAGTAAAAAGAATCATGAGGTATATTCAAGGTACTCACAATTATGGCTTATACTTTGCTGCAGGAAGGGACTGTGAATTGTTAGTATTTTCAGATGCTGACTGGGCTAGCGATTTTGTGGACAGAAAATCCACCAGTGGTGGAGCATTCTTTATTGGTAATAACTGTGTCGTCTTGTTGAGAAAGAAACAAGAAAGTACTTCTCTTAGTACTGCTGAAGCTGAGTATATATCTGCCAAAAATGCATGCACTCAACTGCTATGGATAAAGAAAAAACTAACAGACATTGGTGATGAGGTGAATCAACCAATGGTAATTTACTATGATAACAAGAGTGAAATTGATCTCACGAAGAATCCGGTCCAGCATTCTCGTACAAAACATATTGAAGTCAGGTATCACTTTATCAATGAAAATGTTGAGCAAGGGGTGATTAAAATGGATCACGTGGGAACTGATGACCAAGTAGCTGATATCCTAACAAAACCACTGTCAGCAGTTGTGTTTGAAAAGCATAGGTTGAACCTTGGTGTTCAACCACCTCCTACCGCATAAGGAAATTCCAAAATCCCCTCTCCCAATTTGTTATAATTTTTTTAATCTTTTTATGGTTGTGATGTTGGTTTATGGGGCATATACTATCCAGGGGGAGTATGGTTTGAGCTGAACATTGATTAATTTACTGGCCTTTGGGTTTATTGTCAACGGGGGAGAAAAAAAGGAATTAATTCATGAATTCAGGATTGTCTGCGGACATGTAATGCTTCTGTGACACGATGAAAATTATGTGTTGGTGATGTAATGATTTTGTGGTCTGTAGACATGTAATGCTTCTGTGACACAATGAAAATTCTGTATCGGTGATAGGATGAGATGGAATTAACACTGTAAGAATATTTCATGAGCATCTTTGATCTTTCCAAAACACGGGAACCCAATTCATCATTACTCTCTTTTTTTCTACACCGAGCAATTCTCACGTAGACTTAACGTGTTGGATGAGTTGATCCTTGTTTTTTTGGTATGCATGTGGATGGTGATATATTGAATTTATTTGGTGATTTCAAAAAAACCCAAAGGGGGAGATTTTTGGAACCATGGTTGTTCTATGCAGGAATTGGAGTTTGGTTTCAGTTTCTTTTCAATCCTCAATGGAAATTAAGAATGTGTGCCAGAAAAGTGATCATACAATTCAAGCAGAATGAAGAAGTGGTGCGCAAAAAATAAGAGACTTGCGTGAAAAATTTTAGTTGGGCATGAAAAAGAGAGGGATTCACAAAATGAGGAATCGAGGGCTTTCGCACAAACAGTGTTTCGGAATCAGAACGTCAAAAAACTGCAAAGGCATGGGTTGTGTAAAATATCTGATGATGGGCGCGAAAAACAGTTTCGGTGAGAAAGATTACACTCCAGATGAGAGGTTTTACGCACCACCGAGGATTTTGTGTGTAGGGGTCTTTGACGCCTATAAATATGAGGTGACACCCTTCATTATGAATGGTTGAAGACTTAGAGAAGATTAGAGGTCTGATGCGCCAAAAAGTCTCACGTAAAGGGGCTTGCGTGAAATCTTTGGTATTGCTTGGAAAATTTCGGGATGCGCGAAAAATGAAGATTTGTGTGTAAAATATTGGGTACGCACATAAAAGATTCAGTTGCGTGAAAAAGGGGGGTTTTGCGAGAAATATTTTTCCACACAAAAAGTTGAGTTTGCGCGTAATAGGAAGGTTTTGCTCGCAAAGGTTTGGTGTTGCGCGCAATTGTTAGTGATGTTTGTCAGCACATTCTGGTTATCCGGTTCAGTGGTTCTGTGTGTTCTAGTGCATCTATTCAGGTATTTGATGCATGTAGAGTCTCATGCTGAACAGAGGAAAAGACTTAAATGCAAATCTATTAAAGAGACATTCACGTCTATAAACTGAGTGGGACTTCACCAAGGGCCGTGAGCTAGGGGAGTGAACGGGAGTTACCCAAGGGAAGCGGTGAGATACCCCTGAACCTTTGTAAAGGAAGTGTGCATGGGACATACTGAATGTTCCCAAACCATTGTAATTCACAACTAGTGAAGATTAGAAGAATTTTGTATGATCGACAACCTGTCAGTCTATGATCCTTGGATGTAGCCCTTAGTGGTGAAACAAGTAAAAAGTGTTGGGTATTCTCTCTGCATGTGAATGTCTGCATTCTAATATTATCATTCATACTGGTTTTACAAGTTCCTACCAATGTGGGAACAAGATCCTATACTTTAAAAGAAACATTTGTCACCCTGATTCAACCCTCCCCTCTCAGTGTGTCCTGAGGTCCTATATTCTTTAATAATTCAATGACATTATTTAAATCATTATACAAGAGGTTCAGATACGTACGAAGCATATCGGACCAAAGGTAAGGGACAACTTTTCCAATCTCGATTTTATCCGAGATTATTTATTTGTACGTATTTATTGGGGTTATATTTATCATCCATGTACAAGTTTTATAAAAATGTTTTTAGGTATATTTAAAGTCTTTTTTACCCATTTTTGACATTTACTACATGGTATGTAAGGAATCTTTTATTTTTTTACGTTACGAGGTACTTTTTTACTTTTCTGGAAAAAGTACGAGAAGAATGTTTTTTTAACTTATACGGAATGAAAGGATTTTGTACGGTTTTATAAAGTCTTATTTTAATGAAGATTACTCCAAAGTATTTCATGACTATTTTCAAAAAAAAATCTCTTTCTTTTAAAAATTGCATGACGTTTTGTGAAAAGAAATTGATTTTGAAGAAGAAATAAAAATTTCCTCAAGAATTCATTTCAAATGTTTTATTAAAACCATTTTCCATCTAAGATGACATTATTTCATATGTGTATGTTTCAAGTATAATGTCTCTATGATTTACATGGTTTCACTTTTCATATGATGTTATATCCATTTGTTTTATATGGGTTATGTGATGATGGGATGATGTTTATTAAACCCATTTTTTATTTGGGTTATGATGAATGTTTCAAGTTTATTTTGTGGCACAAGTAAGAATTGTTTCATTATGAGATGGGTAAGACCTATATCTCCATCCAATGCATTGGGTAAGATTAATATCTCATGAGATAGACATGGCTGGATAGGTAAGTTAATCCGGTTCAGTGTTACAGGACTGGAATGAGGAGTGAACTCGATTTAGAATGTGACTTTGTCCACTAAGATGGTCTTGGCAGCAATGCCTTAGCTACAACGGAAATCATATCATGTGCTTAATGGATGCCACAATCAAAGGTTTTATTACCATGCTAGTTTATCATGACTAATATTCCTTTATGATCTATGCTTTGTGTACTTCCAAGATTTATGTCATTGCTCATGATTTTGATGTTTAGATTTTATGTTCAGTTTTTGCATTCAAATGTTTATAGATTATTTTATATTCTCTATGCTTACCCTTACTGAGCATTTGATCTCACCCTTTTTATGTTTTCTTTTCCCTAGGATTTAAAGAAAGGTTTTAGGTATGAAATCAAAAGGGGAAGATCTTTATGGGAGATGTTGAAGATCATTCAGCACGATTAGAAGATTATTTTTTGAGTTTCCAAAGACCCTAAACTATTATGGTCCTTATGTTTCTGTTTTCATTATGTGTTAAGTATTCTGAAAAAGTAATGTAATGTCCATGTTCATCAGGCTTTGGGTCTCTACAGTTGTTATCATATGAAAGGTTTAGTTAAACTTTGGAAACTAGGAACCGAAAACTTTAGTGAGATCCCTAGAGATATTTTTATGGTATGTCTGGGGATGTCCCTAAGGTTAAGTATAAGTATAGGTTATAGTCCTAGAATTATGGTAATGAACATATAATTTTACCTAAGATGTTATATATTGAAGTTAATCCCCCTTGATTATGATTTTGGCCTCTCCCACTATTCTTTTTGGGTTTTAGAAAATGGCTGGAAATGGGAAGATCCATGATAATGGATGATATGATGGACAATAAAATGATATTCTTCCTGAGCAACCAAATGAAATTGGATCTGGAGGTCCACATATCGTTATTATGCCTAATTAGAAATCTCATAATATGATCAATAATCTCAACTTTGGTAAGTTTTCCAAATCAGATAATAAGAGAATGATAGAGTTTCATGATGATCATAGAGAAAAGAAACTTCAATTTCTCTAATGTAAATCATGTGGGAATAGGCATCAAGGAGAATGTTTCAAAGGAACCGGACGATGGTTTTGGTGAAGAAAAGAAGGGCACAAATCCAATAAGTGCAAAGGAAAAGGTTCAGTTAACACCATGGAGAAGGATAATGGTATTGCTACGACATCAACAATGATTAGATGTTTTAAATGTGGAATTTATGGGCATTATGCAAACCAATGCCCTAAGGGAAAATCTCATGAAGAGAATTAGAATAGTCATATGGGTAGTATCTATGCAGATGACGATGAGGAGACTACAAATGAAATATGAGATGAAAGGAGTGTTGATGATTGGTCAATGGATTAAGAAGAGAGTGGAATGATTTATGTTTATCAAGAGTAATGTTGTATAAGTAATGGTACTATGGAATAAAGACACATCTAAGGATTGTTACATTGTTGTTTTTCCTAAAGTATATGAAAGTATATTATGAATGGTACCGGTAACCATGAAAATTGATTCAACTATTTTGAAAAGAAGATAATATGTGCATAATGAAGGGATAAAGGGAAAATTAAATGTTTGATAGTATTCATGAGCTCATGACTGATATAAGGAAAAAGTTATATCATGGTTTGAGTATATAAAATTTTTGGATTTTGGTATTTGGAAAGATTTAACTTTTGAAAACATTCATGTTTTCACTAAGGTTCAATGGGTATTAATTTTTCAAGAGCATACATGATTAAGGTATTCACATGATTGGAGTATGACCAAAAAGATATATGAGGGATAAATGATGGTATCTACATTCATGTTATATGACCTTTTTAGTAATCATTCTCTTGATACTATGAGTTTGTAAAGAATTATTTTGGATAAGCCTAAAGATTGGAATGGATTATGTTGAACATAAGTTAGTATTGTTTAAGGCTAGAACTTTTTTATATTATTTTTGAAATGTTATAACAGTATAATTTTATAAAAAGGACAACCCATAGGATGGGCGACAACCCGCCGCGTCAGACAAGGTTTTGGGAATCAAACTCACAACTGAAGTGCGACAGGACTTCATTGCCTACCACTGTCCTACAGGAAGTCCATGGTTAGTAGAAACTAGTTTTATTATATTATAGATGAAGTATAAGTCCATTTTAGGAGCCATATACGATTAATCTCACCATATATGGACTTATGTATATAACATTTCCTAACCTTATGTTTAAGACATACCTATCATTCTGTCGCATGATCTGCTAACACTTCACGGATGACAAATTCAAATTCATTTCATTAAGAGATGAAGTGTAAATTGTTCAAGGCGCGAACAACGGTAACATTATACAAAAATAATGTGAGTACTTCTTCTAATTCAAATTCTTCATCTTTAGGGAAATGATCTTGGTAATCAAAAATGTTGCCCTAATGCCCTTATATATGATAAATCAGATGGTACCCTAAATCATCACGAATTTATGGCTTTGTGATTGTTGGATTTTTCATAGGCATGTTCTCTACCACTCTCCATCAGAACATGACAGTTAGATTTCTCTTCCATATCTGTATTTTCACCTATGTTCTTCTCTGTGTAAACCCAATGATTATTTAAGTTGGGTAACCATTACGTTTCATACTTTAGTTTTTAAAAATTGGTTTTGGTATTCCTTTTTACGATGTGTGTTTCTATTAAATAAACTTTCTAGTAGTAAACCATTTATAACCCCGATGAATTTTGAGGGTGAAATTCATTTTAAGGTGGGTAGACTGTAACAACCTGAGATTTTATAAGAAATATTCGTTTTAATTTCTTTGATGTATTTTGTTGTACGCTACACCAAGATTATCTTTCACTATATGCAACAACATATTATCTTGCAATATACGCAACACTATTCATGGCTTGTGTTACACACAATTTCTAGTTAGTTTTGTGGAAATTATTTTACGCAACATTAAGTATATATTTTGTTTAATGTAAAAATGAAATAAGTTTTGATTATGTTATATGCAACATTGAGTGTATATATATATATATAATCAATGTATAAATGAAATATGGTTGGATTCTGTTATACTCAACAACAAAGGAGTCTAGCACTACACGCAACCCTAACTTGGATTACATTACACGCATTCGTGACCTTCCTCGATATCGTGTGTAGTACGCAATACCAAGTTTCACTAAAGAAGATATTATTATAATATTATTATGAACTAGCTGTTATGAATACTAATACCCAATTTTTGAAATTTTTTAAATTTTAACTTTCAAAATGGACTTCATTTTTTGGATTCGGAATATTTAAATTATCCTAGGGTGAAATTTTGGTATTTTCTGAAAACATTCAATTTTTGATGAATAGTGAAAACACTAGGTTACTATTTAAAAACAGACATTTTATTTAAATAATTATTTAATTTATTTAAATTTTTTTAGGATGAAATTTATACATAATACCTATATGAGTTCAAAGTAATTAATTGGATTCATTTCATAATAATTTTAGATATATAAAAATTTTATTGAACTTTTCACTCTCTTTTACACACCTCTTAGGAGAATTTGAAAATTCACAGAAAACTTAATTTTACCACTTCAGTGAGTGTAATTTCGAAAATCTGAGAGACACGGTTAATATCAATGGCTAAAATATGGTTCAATGAGATGAAAATATTTTTTGTTGAATAGTACCTTTTTACTCTTTACCATGGTTAAAAGTAAATAGGGTAATTAAGGGTAAAAATGATATTATTATTACCCTAAAACATGTACTAATTATATTGGATAATTTTAATTTGACCAAAAACAACATTAGGAATAAAATAAGACCATTTAGGCCCACTTGGATTAGATTAGGACATTTAATATTATTTTATTCAAAGTATGGTTAAAATAGTTAAAATCAAAGTTTAATAACTAAAACATTTTTAATATAAGGTTATACGTAAGATAAATTATACTATAAATATTCATTGGAAAGATAAAAAGATTTCCTACATAATGGTATTTTATTTATACTTTTTATACATTTTATAATTTAATTTATTTCTGAGATAATGATGAGGTAGTAATTATCTTATTAATTAATTTTTAACATAATTGATGTTATAAATACTCAAAAAAATGTAATTAGAGACTTTGTATGAATTATACTAATTTTCTAGGTTACTCTGACATGTTATTATTGATTTAATTAATGTTTTTCGAACTAATCATGTTGTTATGATTTTAACAAAAATCAATTACCAAATAGTGTCAAAATTGACATAAAATAGTTTTTAAAACAAATATTATATTATTAATTGTTATTATACTTCTAAAAATCTATGGTTTGGACAAGATAATTATATAATTATAGTTTTATCATTCATTGACCACTTGGGGTCTCTTGGATGTATATGGTATGTTTATTAACTGTACAATATAAAAATACAAAGTGACATGGTAAATGTCAATCTAATTAACTTACAGTCAAAACTAAAAGATAAGGTTAATATAATGACCCAAACCTATATAAAATATATTGGATGAGACGATATCGACCCATCCCCACCTTAGATTCTAAATAAATCAATTTTGAGCTATAAAAACTGAATATGACTTTATTATAAAATAATATTTTAACTTTTTCCAAAGGTGCCCCTCTCCTCCCTTATAAAAAGGGCACCCCTTCCCTCTTCTCTTCACACCATTTTGATCCTTGAGGCTTGGACAAACCCTGACCATTTCTCTTCTCCACTTCACTAGAAACATTTTGGAGGTTCTTTTTTTCTCAGAAGACTTACTCTACTTCCTTGAGAGAAGTCTTAAAGGAGGTGTGTCGATGAAGAGGTAATCTCTTCTTTTGATTCTCTCAAGTTTTTTTCTTCTTCAACTTCTTTTTATTTATTCTTTTCATTATAAAGTAGTATAATCAGTATCACTCATATAATGATATGTTATTATTAATATGAAACAACCCTATTTCACCTTCTATCCATCCTACGGAAAATGAAATCACCACGTGTGCATACGTACGGAATATTGTCTCCACACCGTGGTGTAATCAGTTTTTCCACCACCACCTTACATGGATGGGTATAATGGTGTAAATAAATAACTATATTTGGTTATTGTAAAGTGATATTGATTCTGTAATATTATACATACACTTAAATACAATTCCATGATCATGGGAATGATATCATCGCTCGTGCGTACGGACGGAATACCATCTCCAAGAATGCATTGAGAATCATTTTCCATGATTGACCATTCAAGAATGATTATAAAGTATATATAGTGAATAACAATGAAATATATGACATAATGAAGCTACTGGATTGATTTATACATATATATATATATATATCATCTAGTTACTTCCATTCAAGTCAATAAAGAAATGAAAACTGCGTTCATGCGTACGTACGGCCTACCGTCTCCATGAACAGTTTGTTTCATTTCATTTATCTATCTATTATATATATATACTGAATATATATGATATATAAATCATGTTTTACATTCTGAAAGTAATTAAATCATTTTATAAGTAATAATAATACCCATAACAACAATTCCAAACACGTACGATAAATAAAATGTTTTACCCAAAACGATGCTTTGACATGAAATTTACAGAATAACGGGTAATATGAAGTCATAAGTGAACCATATATGATATAATAACAATGAATATGATTATTTAATAAGTAAATGAAATTATTTAAACCATTATACAGGATGTTCAAATACGTACGAAGCATATCAGACCAAAGGTAAGGGATAACTTTTCCAATCTTGTTTTTATCCGAGATTGTTTATTCGTACTTATTTACTGGGGTTATATTTATCATACATGTCCAAGATTTATAAAAATGTTTTCATGTATTTTTATGCTCCTTTTTACCCATTTTTTACTTTTACTACATGGTATGTCAGGAATCTTTCTTTTGTTTACGTTATTAGGTACTTTTTGACTTTTCCGGCAAAAGTGTGAGAAGAATGTTTTTTAACTTATACGACATGAAAGGGTTTACACGGTTTTATAAAGACTTATTTTCATGAAGCTTCCTCCAAAATATTTCATGACTATTTTCAAAAACAAATCTCTTTATTTTAAAAATTGTATGATGTTTTGTGAAAAGAAAATGATTTTGAAGAAGAAAGGATATTTTCCTCAAGATTTCATTTCAAATGTTTTAAGAAAACCATTTTCAATCTAAGATGACATTATTTAATATGAGTATGTTTAAATTATAATGTATCTATGATTTACATGGTTTCACTTTTCTTATGATGAAATATCCATTTGTTTTATATGGATTATGTGATGATTGGATGATGTTTATTAAACCCATTTTATTCTTTGGGTTATGATGAATGTTTCAACTTTATTTTGTGGCACAAGTAATAATGATTTCATTATAAGATGGGTGGGACCTATATCTACCTCCAATTCATTGGGTAATGATTTATATCTCATGAGATAGACATAGCTGGAATGGTAAGTTAATCGAGTTCAGTGTTAGAGGACTGGAACGAGGAGTGAAGTCAATTCAGAATTGGACTTTGTACAATAAGATGGTCTTGGCAGCAATGCCTTGGCTACTATAGAAATCATAACATGTGCTTAATGGATGCCACAATTACATGTTTTATTACCATGCTAGTTTATCATGACTAATGTTCTTCTATGATATAGGATTTGTGTACTTCTATGATTTATGTCGTTGCTCATGATTTTGATGTTTAGATTTTATGTTCAAGTTTTTTCATTCAAATGTTTATGGATTGTTTTCTGTTCTATATTCATACCCTTACTGAGCATTTGAGCTCACCCTTTTTATGTTTTCTTTTCCCTGGGATTTAAAGGAAGGTCTTAGGTAAGAATTCAAAAGGGGAATATCTTTATGGGAGATGATGAAGGTCTTTCACCACGATTAGAAGATTATTTTCCGAGTTTCCAAAGACACTGAAATATTACGGTCCTTGTGTGTCTTTTTTCATTATAAATTAATTATTCCTCAAAAGGAATGTAATGTCAATGTACGTCAGGCTTCGGGTCTCTACATCTACAGTATGAGGTCCTCCTTACCCTGTTAAGGTTGGAGGATGTTGCTGCTATAAAACCCCCGTCAAATCTACCACAGATGGGGCAGGATGCGGTACTCCTCAAAATGTTTCCATAAACCTTATAAATCCCTCTATGAACTGTGCATCAACACCTGTGTCCGAGATGATTGTTGGTGCCAAGAATATCACAATTGGAATATCTACAGGTAGTCCCGGATCATCCATATCTGGTGTTTGATCACTACCATGTAACTGGAGGACAACTGGAGGATGTATCGGTGGCATGACTTGACAAGGTCAAGTGCACACCTTAGATAAAGATTAACAATGACCGAAACATAGAAGTGTTATAAGGGAGAAAGTGAAATAAAGAATTCATGTTTTTCAAAACATGGACACACGGTGTTTATAATGCCTACATGGCGTGTCCCCTTAAGCCTTCACATGGGTGCGTACTTCTGCCAACCCAGGTTGTGTGACACCCCATTCACACGGTGTGTTTTCCTACCACATAGCATGTACGTGAATCCTCTTCCACTGTTCGAGTTCTTCTACACATTTATGCCACACGTTTCTCCTAAAAAAGAATACACGGTGTGTTAGTTCTAGACACGGTGTGTACTAGATGAACTTCACCAGCCCGTGTTGTTAGTCACATGGCCGGTTACATGGGTCACTCTACACAGCATGTTCCATATGGAAATGGCATGTACTTAAAGGATTTCACCAACCCATGTAGTTAGCTACATGGCCGGATACTCAGGTTACACTACATGGCGTGTTCAAAACTGACATGGAATGTGTATTATAAGATTTATCCTTCTATTTCATTAGTTACACTGGTAGACATATGGTTTTCACCACATAGCATGAACATCTGGCACACAACATGTTCTACAAGATTTTCCAACCCCGTGTTTCTGCCCAGGCAGTCAGAAACACTATTAGAGACTATAAGTCGTGTATATGCAGTACATGGTGTGTACTTAAGAAAAGAAATTCCTTCCTAAATATAAGAACACAGTACATGTGTGTCCAACATTACACGCCATGTATTCTGGATTTTTCCAGACTGTAAGCCTCAGAAACTACTTCAGAACCTAGAAAAAACTGAAATGAATATTAAGGGCCAAATCTAAATCTCTGAGGTCCCATACTCCCTTCTAATAAAATCTTGGAATCTTATACAAGTCTTATATAAACATATCATAGTAATGATAAGCCAAATTCCGGTCCATGAGGGCCCATAACACCTCAAGAACCAAAGTTGGGAATTCCTTCAAACTATGTCTTTACACAATTAAATACCCTATAAAATATCAGGAATCTTATTAATTCATATATCACAACAACATGCATATCTAGAACAACATCTATCATAACAACATGCAATCGCTAATACAACCTAAACGGCATGGCAAGAATGCATAACTTGTGATTTCTAGAAAGCACCAATATTATGCATGAGATGGCAGACCCTCATCTCATTAGTTATCAATAGAAATAGAACCCTAATAACGTCAAATATAACATCACAAAACATGTGAATCACCCAATGGTGCAATCAAATCAACTGTAAAATTTCAAAACTATAATAATTGTAATAACAAGGTAGATTGAATTTTCCCTGTACATGGGTTAGCTACTCTCAGGCACAACTTATTACCAAATCCAAATTGTTTTCCTATACCTAGCTATAGGCTCCAAATAGTAAGTCAAAACAAAATAATTCCTCTGATACCACTTTGTTACATCCCAGTTTTAGGAGCCACCTAGAGGCACCCACTACCCGTTTGGTCACACGGCCTCAAGTGCATTTCCCTGAATGCCAGAGTCTGCAGACTACAAGTGAGTGTCTTGGGAGTGGTAATGGGGAAATATGTTCTTATTGGCAGAGTAACATAGTAGATGTAAACATATAGCAATAGCAGAAGTAGTGTAATACCATATAATAGTAAACAGCAGAAGACTATATATAAACAACTAGAGGACAAAAATAAATGAGGCATGAAAAATATGTCTGGGAAAGCATCCAAACAAGTCAAAATTCTAAAATAAATAACATAACCCAAGTATAAAAGAAAAACAAAAAAATATCCTCATCATTGAAGGCATCAGCTTGGTATCATGCTCCCCAGCTCCACAGTAATCAAATACCTGAAATAGAAGGGTGCTTAATCTTATCTACACCTGCAACAATATAATCTGTTTCGGCCCAAAAGCATGACCCAAACAAGGTGTGAGACTAAATACCAGTAGGCAGCCAACCAAAGATCTGTTCCTAACAATCTATGAATATATATAGCAGGCTATAATCAAAATGAACCTAAAAATGGAAGTACTCAAAAATAAACAATCCTACAGTTTCAATGCATTCAATTTCATTTATCAAGAAAGCAGCTAAAAAATAAAGTAACCTTGTGGGAAGTACTCAAAGCCTAACCCCTTTGGAACAACTAAACAATAGAGGAAACCATCTGGGAATTACACCAAGTCTAACCCTTCTGGTTCATCTTTTGTGTCGACTCTATGAGGAAGCACTCACCGTCAATTCCACTTATAGTCTCGTATCGGTTACTAAAATGTGCTCTAGGAAAGCAATACACCTCTCATTCCTCCTAGGTCCCATGTCAAGGAACTACAGACACTTTGAGGAAGCACTTACATTAACTACTCCTATGGTCTTACATTGAAATAGTAAAAATAGACACTCTAGAGAAGCCCTCAATGCCCAGTCTTCATATGGTCTACTACACCAGCTTCTCACGGACCTTTGTAAGTCCATCATGGACAAACGATACATGGATGCCAAATTAAACCTAAATAACTACATGTATAAACAGTCTACATCATAACGGCATGTCGGGTAAGTAATATTACTCCATCCTATCAGCACTAGGAATAGAAATCAAGCAACCTAACATGCTAAGCAAGACCAAATGGTTGTAAACAATACAAGCATGGGAAACACATCAATAGAATAGCAATTTACCCTATTCACATTCAATTGACCTCTACTCATGCATAGAAATCATAACAGGTAATAACAGGGTTGAAACCATAAACACACAATACCCCGATCAAGGGTATTGGGAACTTTTTCACAAATCATTCAACGACAATGTACAAAAAGCCACAAACCACCTACCTCGATGTCATATGATCGATATACCATGGCGTTGGCCCTTGGATAAACCTAGAATGCAGTAAATCTACAAAAAAAATCTAAAACTATTAACCTAAGATAACACTTGAAAGAAAATAAATCAGGAAACAAAGTTCAAGAAGAAGAGAGAACTCATTGATGTGATTCCAAATCAACCGACAGAGTTTAATTCAAAGAACAAATCCTCGATCAGGGGCTCGGTGAAGATCCACACTGTATGGACACTGTCGAATGAAGAAGGCAAAGAAGAAGAGTGTTTTACCCATTAGATGTGACCCTAGCCCGATTAATAAAATAAAAATAAAGTATACGGCATGTACATTAGAAGTACACAATGTGTACTTTCCCTTACCGGTCCCCACATTTGGTGGTATCCATGTCACTACACATGGTTGTGTGATTGGCCGTTATACGACCAGCACATGGCTACATGCAACAAAAGAGTATACGATGTGTACATATAAGTACATGGTATGTAATTCAAAAATATGCAGAAACTACTTTTCTCTCAAATACAATAGAAAAGAGAAAATCATTCCTTAAAAGAAGATCTGGTTTCTTACAACCCCCTACCCTCTTAGACAGCCCCCCCCCACCACCTGGACACCCCCACCCCCTCCCACCCCCAGTAACCCCACTCTCTTTCCATATATTTCCCCCTTCCCACCCCTAGACATCCCCCCTACCCTCCTGGACACCCCATCCCCCACTCTTGGACACCCCCTCCCTCTTGGACACCCCCTCCTTCCTGGACACCCCCAACCCACCCTCCCACCTAGATACCCCCTCCCTCTAGGACACCCCCTCTCTCCTAGTTCTTTATTGTACACCCATTAATAACCATTTTTATCCAACAATATTTTCATCATCTATTAGATAATGGAATAAATATTATTCAGAAACCATCAATCAATAATATTAATTATAAAATCATATATATTTTGAAGAGATATAGTTTATAAAATCAAGGAAAAACACCAAACAAAAAATATATTGGAGGAATAAGAATGAAATTTCACATAACATTATCCAAAATATAATTTAAAAATACATAAAGCTGAAACATAGAGATCTTATAACACAACTAGTGGATGCGAATCCTATGGAAAGTGGGCGAAGGGATATATATATATATATATATATATATATATATATATAATTAGCAGGGATACATCTTCTCGAATTGAGTTTCTAGAAAAAACATCTCATTACGTAGATTTCATTCACATGACAGGATTGAGGGTCAAAATTGATTTAGTTGAGAGTGTCCTCACAACTCTTTTAGATCAGAAACTATTCATTCCATAAAAATCTTATATCATCAATAATTTTTCCATTAGATGTATTTTACAACAATTTTGGTGTAGGGAAAATGTGTGTTTCATAGAAATCTAATGTGATAATGGTAAATGATGAATATTTTGGGTCTTCATGACATTAACTAAGATATATTGGGCCTCAAAATGAACTGAAATATAATTTTTTTCCCTTTACATGGGCTTGAAATTGGTTTGGTTAGATGGCTCTTTTGATGCCTCGCTATGGACCCACTTTAGGCTACTCTCGAAGTGATCTACCAATTGTATAATTTCATTATTGAATGGACTTGAATGGATCTCTGCATGGACACACCCTCAATTCTAGACACACCCCCTGTCTCCCCTCCTAGTCACCACACTCATGGACACCTCCCCACACCTAGACACCCCCTCCCTCAGGGACACCCCCATCTTCATGGACACCCCCACCCACCTGAAGACCTCCGACCACCTGGAGACCCCTACCTCCTGAACACCCCCTCCCTCTTGGACACCTCTTGCCCATTTGGACACCCCCCCCCCCACTCCACTCTTGGACACCCCCACCCCCACTTCTTGACACACCCCCTCCCTCCCTACATGAGCACCCCACTCATGGAAATCCCCCTAGACACCCCCTCCCTCCTGGACACCCCCTCCAATCTCGACACACCCCCTCCCCCCTCCAATACACCTCACTCATGGACACCTCCTAGAAACCCCCTCTCTCTTGGACACCTCCCTCCCCTCTTGGACACCCCCCCACTCCTGGACACCCCTTCCCTCATGGACTCCCCCACCCACATATAAGGGAAACTAATTAGAAAATTGAAAATCCAAGATATTGGTTCCCATCAAGATTTTATGATGCTCGTGAGTGAACTGAATGACTATACATTGGTTGAATTCCAAACTATCGACCTTTTTAGTCCAATTAAATATAGCCTCCTCGGCTTCAATTCTTGAATTCATTTGTAACATAAGAATGAAAATTTTGATTAATTATGAAAATGGTGGATTTTGGGCTAAAAATGTACTTGAGTAAGAAAAGGGCACATGATGAAATGGAAATATCAAATTAAGTGCATGAAATTTTCAAATTCATATGATCACATGACCATAACAGGATCACATGACCAAATTAACCATTGATATTTATACGATTACAAGACCCTTGAAGCTTTATGTGATCATGTAAATAAGACAAGAATACATGAATCGTGGTTCAAAGGAATTTCCTTAATTGATTATGTGATTTGTTTTTTTGATTAGATCATGAGATGAGTTCACACGATCAGTTCACATGAGCCATTCCTACAAAGGAGCTTATCTGACAGGATCACAAAAAGAGGGTAATGTGAATTGTAGTAAAAACCTAATAGTTCTCTTAGAGCTATGAAATATTATGTCATTAGTGAAATAGATTTCCCATTACCTCTGTGTTTGACTAGACACTGCATCGTTGCTCTTCCTGCAAATTCATGTCACATGGGCATAAATCTTCAAAAATAAATGAACCCTATATGGAATAATGAAAATCAAATCAATGATTCATTATATAATTTTTCATTGAAATAGACATATTATATTGTAACATTACCTTTACATATTTTCAAAAGGATTATTTTGTCCAGATATAAGCTAACTAAAAACTATTGATTCTTTGTGCATGATACTACTATTGGTTCACTACCACTTACCATAGCATCTGATCTGAACATATGATCTCGCATCCCATTGATGCGCTCATCCGACACAATCTCTATGATATCATTATTGAGTGTTCACTTTTCCTTTTCTTCAGACACCCATTTTCTAGTAAATGGGTGTAGGAATAAAAAGAAATGTGAATGATTAATGATGATATCATAGATATGGTTTCGAATGAGGGCATCATGGGGATGCCAGATCATAAGTTTAGATCACATGTTATGTTAAGCGGTAGTTAACTGATATTAGTAAAGAACCCTATTTTTTTTGTTAAATTTCTGATTGATTACCAACCAATATTCTCCCAATATGCTACATCAGTAGAAATAGCTGCATAAATGACCAAAATACATAATATAAATGATCCATTCCATAATAGGTTTGTTCTAGTGATTTTGGAAAATTAGAAACATAAAGAACTAGTTCATAAGAGTCTCTCATTATGTTTTCTTTACAAGAATTACAAATCATTTCTAGAACTATTATTCATAACCTATGGATATGAAACATAATAAAGGGTGATCATATCTGCTCAATAAGTGTAAAAAAGGGAGATATCAATGATCATATAAGGATAACAGAGGTAGTAGGAATTCACCTTTATAATATTTTTGTATAATCATCTATCAGGTATGTTTCACACTTGTTTCTAAACACATATATATCATCTTATGAATATGAATTTTTGGAACAGTAATGGTAGTACTGAAAAAATATAAATACATAAAGTATTAATAAATATTTTAAATGAACTCGTAATTATTTTCAAAAATACCTCTTTAGGGATGCTAGTATGTTGATAAAATACATTATCTCTCATAAATTTACTAACATAATAACCACAATCCTTTCCATTAGATTGATTTGAACACTATATAAATGTCTAGAAAAATAATTAATTTGTTTTGATATATTATTGGATAGTGCAATGTTATTATATAAACTAGCACACTTTACCGGTTGTAGATCTCGTAGGTGTTCTTGTCCTTTGGCCATAGATTCATTCCATGAAGTAGATGATATTGATACACTGGCCTATACTAACAGAATCCTCATTAAAAGATAATATAAATTATATAATTAGATTTTTAGTTATAAAATGTTGAATTTAGTATTTTAAAAATTAACAAACCCCATCATGTGTGTTCGTTTTGTTGAATATCCATGCATTGAATCCAGAAAATAAATCATTGGAGTTTCCAAATTGACATCAATCAGCATCCAATGCTTCCAAAAAACACAAAAATGAATAACTAATAAAATAAATGAAAATATAGTTGATATGATAAAATTGTAGTGTTTTACTAATAGATCGTTGGTATTAAAAATAGTTTGTCATCTGTAATTTTGTTTTCAAACGATTTGAATGTGGATGAAATTATTGCAGCCGCATTATCTGAATCTATTTCATCTTTTGAAGAGGTGATGTGAGGACTAACGAGTCCAAAAAAATCATGGGGACATCCCTTAAATTATTTTTTATATATTCTCCTATGAGAAATATGAAATGTATTTATTCATAATTTTCAGAGTATATCATATTTTGTAAAATAAAATCATGAAAGAATACCATATGTATACATTTACAACTGAGGAACCTATCCATTAATATTTGAGTATTTAATTTAAATTTTCAACACTAATGAAATCCAATTCATCCTCTCCATGCATACATTTTTCAAAATCAATTGAATGAGTATTTCCTTCTATAAAATTTGTATCCACATGAGACTAAAATGATATTAACTGTTGATATATAATGGGTGGGGTTAAGCTGCTCTCAATAGACAGTTTCAATCGATTGGTTGATACTTGAGATAGTTAGGATTTGATATTTCATTTAACCACCTTCTATTTGTCATTCTGTAATAACATTCACTGGTTCAGACATTTTTTTATTAAATGATAAAGGCCCATCTTGAAAAATAAATTTGAAATGGATACCTCCTTGTTGACATGTTTTTTACAAAAATTGATGGTCATGCGATGAATGTTCTAACAGCATGTTCAACTGTATAAATGTTTTCTTCGTCATTTCGAATAGGTAGCTCGGCACTTGGTGCATTAGCTATATTAATTGACTCTCTGAAATGATTTGTCGAAAGTTTTCTATTGTGTAGCATGTCGTTTTGTATCTTCAACATTGTAGCCCTCGCTACAAGACGATTGGTGGGAGTTGATAGATATAAATCACAGTCATTTTATCTTGGTAAACATTTAGTAAAAGAAAGGTATCACAGACTATGTGATTCACATTTCAAAGAAACAATTATTAGAACAAGTATTACCTCTTCTAAGTCATGTTTTTTTGAGGAACGAATCACCTCAAAGATGGTGGGTGTGGAGCGGGATCTTCATGTAGTGGTTGTTGTTGAGTATTTTGTACTCTTTGACTCTCCCCCATCAAACTATCTATATTCTCTTTCTAGTGGTGAAATTCTTTTTAAAAAATAGATATTTTTTCTTGTATATTATTCATTTCCATGGTTTGATCCTTTCCTTGTTTTTTTGAAAATATGTTCATGGTGTCATCCTAAAACATGTACATCTAACATGACCATACTTTTTTGGATACTTCAAGGATGCTAAATGTATGTTTGCATCTGTTGAAGGTGTTGTTGATTCCTATAACTATGTAAAATAATAAATATAGACAAATAAATAGAAATTGTTATGTAATATCTATTGAAAGAATAAAAAATTTATATTTTGTCATACTTACACAAGTTTCCCACACTAGTTGTGTGTTTTCATCTATCATTATCCCCTCTTTAATTAAACGATACTCCTTCCATATAACATTGTGTGGCATGGATATGGCATTCGATTTTGATTTATTCATCTGCATATAAACTATGAAACATGTTTGTGGTGTTGTTTTATGTCACATAAAAGTAGTACGGTAGATTTAAAAGATGTACCATTTTTTTCTCAAGTGAAGCATACCCCTTCCATGATTTACAGTAGGGGTATGCAGGTTTTGTGGCGCATTCTTCATTTTCATGACTCAGTTGTTGTTTCATAAATGAAAAACTATCAATCAATGTTGTGAATACAAGAAATGTCAAATAACGTATTAACAAACACAATGTAAATAAAAAGTCTTCTCCCCATGATGGTTGATAAATGCATCCAACGCTCCTTGGGATATCAAGTGTGCATAAGGAGGAGATGAGTGAGGCTTTATTTTCTATTCAGCATCATTAAAATGATATTTTGTTAAAATTGTGTGGAAGCCTCTATGAATCCTCCCAACAACTCTTAATACATACTACAAGTGAAGGGCATCTACTATAAATGAACTCAGCAATGGATAATTAAATGTAAGTCAATGTTTTAGTATTATATTTTATTTTAATAAATTAAAAAATGATATCATAATTTTATTGTAATCACTTCCCGCATTAGTGTATTAGTCCCGGTTACAACACGGTGCCATGACTGTACATCAGTCGGTATGCATTTTGGAGTGACGATTCAAATATAGCTACTAAAGATATCTTTGCTAGGGTTAACATGTTGGCCTCACTTATTCCATCCCACCTCAAATTTGTTGCCTTTTTCGTTTTACAAAAGGATTTTTGCTAACATTGTCAATATACGACGCACTTTTCTTTTTTTCACCATCAGGATCTCATTTCCAACCATTTCCTCAGAAGAATTATCATTATGTTCCTCTAGAGCGCCAGCATCGGAACTGGGACCAGAAGCAATAGGTTGAGAAACCTATTTTGCCTCACCACTGGGACCAGCAACAACAGGTTGAGAAACGTATTGTTTCTCTACATTAGGACTAGCAATAGCAGGATGAGAGACCTTTTGTGCCTCAGGATTGGGTGCATCAGTTGGTGCAGAAGTCATTATCTAAAGAAGTAGATTAACATTTAAATTAGATTACATAATATCCACATCGAACAGATAGTAACATAACATAACACAATGCATATTATAATAAACAAATAACCTGATTATTGTACTCTCTTTTTATAAGGATGTAGAGATTTGACCCCTCTATCGACTAAGTAAATCCCTTTATTGTGGTCTCCTCTGACATAAAATATGTCATCTACATTGGGACCACTACGAAATGATTGTTAATTCCCTATGAAAGGGTCATCATCCATTGAACATTCATCTGCCCCATAAGTTGTTTTGGTTGATAATAGAACAATTGACTAATTTCATTTTTCTATGTTTGGAACAAAAAATACTTGTATTTCCTGTGATTCCATTATAAATGGTTCTTATTTCTCCCATTCCATACTGAAATCAACTTTCACAAATACCAATTCATCTATTTTAATAGCACTACTGTTATCAACCGACTTGCTATGAAAAATAAGCACTTTGAATTTGGTATAATCCAACTCCCATATTTATTTGATGATGCCAAAGTGTTTCATGTTCATATAAATTGGATTTATTTCCTTAGCACTGTAAACATGAATTGCCTTATCCTCTAGTGTAAACCCACTTTTATGTATGGTACTATTCTCATAATGTTCATTAATATAGAATGTATAACCATTAACTGCATAAGAAATGTAAGATAATACATAGACACTTACTCCTCTGGCTATCCATTGATGTCATTCTGAAATTGAGTTCGTATTTTCAGATAACTTCCCAAAAATATAGTCCTAAAACCATCCTATAAAATTTTGATTATGTGTATCTGATATCCAATTTTTAAGCCCTATATGAATTCAAATGCCTAAGAATTTCGTTGTGGGTTTGAAAATACGGGTCAATATCGAAAATTTTATGAAAAATGTAAAGGTGGTCTTGCACCTGATATGTAATATTGATTCTGACAACCTCTCTTCTAGAAATTTCTTCACCCATAAGCTGCCCAGTGTTACGGGATTTCGGTAGGCCTATATTTTCCAAACCATACAGATATTTGGTATAGAATTCAACAGCTTCCTCAACAATATATTTCTCCGCAATACAACCCACTGGCCAGCATTGATTTTTGCATACCCATTCAAAATATTCATATACCATTCAATGGGGTACATCCATATATAATGTACAGGACCACATAGTCATATCTCTCCAACCAAATGAACCATCAAATGAACCATCGTATCGAAAAATTTTGTCAGGAAGAACATTACCAATTCACATAATATAATAGCAATTTCTCTTTCCATAGTTGGAAATTTCGTCAGGTCTATAACTTTGTTGCATATTTCTTTGAAGAAAAAACAAAGCTTCGTTAATGTATGGCGGAAATTCATGGGAAAAATGTAACTTAAATCTATAGAAATTATATCATACCTCAAAACATGGAAGTCGTGTAATTTCAGACCATTTAATTTAAAATATCTCATTGACATGATGTTCTTAATATTTGATGAATACCCCTTTGAAACCATTACTTTATTCAAGAAGTTTCAAAACTAATCTCTCTCTTTCCTGGAAAGAGTGTAAGCAGCTGGAGGAAGAAATGTTCATTTTTCACCCTTCACTGGTGTCAAATCATCCTATATTCTCATCTCAACCAATTCCAATCTAGCCTTAATTCCATCCTTTGTATTGTCGGGTGCATTTACTTACATATCGATGACACTATAACAGACATTTTTTTCAACATGCATAACATCAATAAAATTTCATACATACAAACAATTCGAGTATGGTAATTCAAAAAAAACTGATCTATTTTTACAACCGGTTTTTGTAAGGTGTTTCGAAATTGGTTTACCAAAAGTAGTGTCCGCATCTTTTACTTTATCCAACAATTGATCTCTTGTTAGTGGAGACGGTGTTGTACGTTCTTCTAAACATCCATCGAATGATGTCATCCAATATCGGTACTTTTGTCGTAGGTGTAGAAATCTACAATGTCCCAAAGACATGGTTTTTAATGAATGTCACAGCCTAATAAACTGTGTAACTTGTTTGAAAATGTGACTCCATTTAGTTCCTTTAATGATATATCCTAACAAATTTCCATAAGCAAGAAAGTCATTTATCATCATATACAAGATGGATTTCAAAGTGAAATATCCATTTTTCTAACCATCATAAAACACACCACCTGAATCCCATAATAATTTCAATGGAGACAAATATACATCAATAACATTACCTGGTTGTTTTGGTCCTGATATAAGCATAGATAACATGATGTATTTTCAATGAATGCATAAACAAAGTGGTAAGTTATAATTTACCAACATAACCATCCATGTACTGTGACTACTACGTTGAAAACTAAAATGATTCACACTATCTTTAGATAACTCAAGATGACGGTTTCTAGTCTTGTTTCCAAATTCAGGATACTCGTGATCAATTCTCTTCTACTAAGGAGAGTATGTCTGGTGACATAGTTTCCCATCATTAATTCTTGTATCTGCATGCCATTTCAATTGTCTTTCAGTATCCTCACTTCCATATAGGTGCCTAAACTTTGGAATGATTGGAAATTACCATAAAACTTTTGTAGGAATGCATTAATATTTCTTTTATCTACAATAAACCCACTTTGGGAAATATTTTAGTGATTTTTGGCCCTTGCAAACCAATATACAGTCATTCGGGTAGGCGTGTATTCTTTCCGAGATCATACCCATAGAGCGTAGCATTTGTTTGGCATTGAATGTTTAGATTGGGAGCTCATTATCTTCTAGGAGCATGTCATTCAGAATATGAAGTAGTTCCACAAATCTGTAATAACTCAACCCATTGCCTTATTTTAAATTATATAGCTTTAGTATGGATGACAATGTTTTAAATTTAGTGCAACCAACAAAAAATAGAGTTTTTTCACAATTCTTTACCTTCTTCAACATTTTGGGGCAATCACAAAGTTCATCATCATCTGTACTTATCATTTTTCGATATGATCTTCATCATCATTCACATATGTAATTACATCCTCCATACGATGGTCTTCATTGTTCATGCTTGTAATCATATCAGATTATCCATAAAATATCATGTTATCGGCACCACTAGCTACATTCATTTTTCCCCATGTTTTTTCCAACATGTATAACATTGATCTATTCTATGAAAGACCATCTATTCTTCCAACTACTATTGAACAATTTTCCTGAATAACAATAGTTTAAACATGGACAAAGGATTTGAGAAGGGTTCCATGCATGATCTTTTTAAAACATTATAAACTCCTTCACGCCATCTTCATACTCTTTTTTCAAACAATTGGCATTAATCCATTATTTATTAATATTCACTCTATTTGATATAGTTATATTAATATATAACCAAATAATTACACAAAATATGTTCAAAAAGATATGCTAATCCCTTTCAATATAATGATTTAGTATCCCACATGTGATCTATATGCATTTTTGTAAACCAATTTTTTAGTGTTTCTCTAGAAACATAATGTCTCTAGTCCAGAACTATTGTAATAAACTAATAGATGGTATGATTTTCAATAGAGTGGTTGTGGGTGATAGGATTAATTACATGTGTTTTTATGATTATTTGACTAGAGTGTCCATAATGTGTCTCATAGAGTCCTCTAGTGAAGGGGTTTTCCTGGATTCACTAGAATAGAACTAGTAACAAAGTGGTGGTGCCGTTGAAATGGGTAAAGTTCGGATTGATATTCAATGGTGGAAGAACTAGAAAATGGGAAAAAGAATCATAACAATCATTCCAAAAACTGAAACACCATACAAAAACATAATCCTTCTCCGAATCAAAACACCATACAAACAAAACAATCACAATTTCAGATTTTACAAAGCAGCCCTAATTAAATTGTTTTTGTTAATTCAGGGGTTATCACAGAAGTTTTATCATCTTGGGGCATTGATTTATATGTCAAGTATATGTAAGATAACACTTTTTATATTCAAATGTTCAATTGGAACTAACCAACATGCAATTCATTTAGTGCGCAAACAAGTTCCACCAACGACCAAGATTTTTAGCTGGGCGTTTATCCCATACATTTCACATTTTAACCATCAATAGCAAACAGTAATAACATCTGAATAAGAAGAACCCAAAGAGTAACAATAGAAAATCACCATGAAGGTATCGTTTAATGTGTGGCAGAAGAGCGTTCATGGTAGAGGACAGGCATGCATCAGAGGATATTTCCAACTGAAAAGAAAAAATAATATGAGAACTCATATGTTATACCTATTAAAAATAGATCCAAGGAGATTTCAGAGTGGGACAGGTCTATTTAAACATCATCGATACCTATATATGATGATCCATGAAACCAATATATTCAAGGGCATAATTGTTTAACTAAATACATCATCAAATTCGGGGTGACACCCTAATGACCTGGATCCAAAGTCCACCCCACCATCACAAATGCCTATTGTAACATATCATCCAGTAGTCCAACAACCCACTTGGTGTGGTTTACAACTAACTAAAGAAAGACACATATGAAAAAACCCTCCAAAATCTAGTACTCATTGTCATATTTTATTCCATAGAGAATCAAACAAGTCTCTACTGCTTATGAACAAGGCCCAAATATACTGACTTTCCCTCAAAAAGTCCCAGTCATACCTCAAAATTAACTTGTCATACCCAATATGAAGTAACCAATTCCCTATATTGTCTAAAACACCTAATATCAGGGAAAACACTACCACTACATTTTTACACATGATTCAATCCGTGAATTTTGTGAAGAAATAGGTTCACCCCATAAATAATGTGATGAATTGGTTTCACCCCCCCAAATCACATGATGAATCCTGATTTTCCTCATGAATCACATTTAGATCACATTAAAATTATCTTGATCATTCTATAAACATATAAAATTTATCTACTAAATTATTTAAAATATAAATATGGTATTTATGTGGGACCAGATAAATCGGATTCAAAAATGCAATGGCATTCCAATTCCATATCAACCATCCAATAACTAGTCCCATTATACTGATGCCCCTTGCAACATGAGGGATATACCTCTATAGTGAATGATCCATCTATTATCATAGATATTTAATATATGTGATCATATTTATCATAACTAATATCTAACATGAAATATCAAGTGCCACATATTCCCTGATCACTGAAATATTATACCCATCACCCATTCAAATTCATCTAAAATGAAAGTTTCGCCCTCAAAAACCACTGGTTCATTACCCACTACATTTTTACCCTATACCACTTATCGAGCTTCACCCCAACATGTTCTATCACACAATGTGTGTTTCTTATCTTGTCCTATGATAATTTATTCAGATAAAAACCAATCTGGGATTAACTCTCAGATCAAACACGACACTATATTTGATCCATTAGTGACATATCCTCCACCATAGATTGAAATTTTCTATTTCATCAAATTACCCCAATAAATTGAGTCTAAAATTATTTATTCAACTCAAATGGTCCTCATCTCTCAATTTACATCTCACCGACTTAAAATTTAAATGGGTACCACCCATAACCAGCTTGTACCATTCTCACCTCATTCGATATAATGGGTGTACAATACGGTACCACCAGATCAAATTACTTTACTCATGATCTCACAAATCGAACACCATTTTGTTATACTGAAATACCATATCCATGATATACTATAATTAACATGATCTATAAACTTACCAATGTACACCCCATACAACCACATGATCTATTCTCCAGAACAGTGATCAACAACCCTTGTTATTGATATAATTCATGTCTAAACAGGTGTAAAACACTATGATATTCTAAATTATCACCCATCATGGAATGAACTGAGTCTTATATCATCTATATTAGTCTCACATGCCTAAACTCATGACCTTTCTCTATGGTATTTCAATCATCAAAACAAAGAACCTCCTTGCCACTTTCCATCAAGATTTACATTCATTGAATTTTCATGAAAACCGCACTAATGACTTTCAACTGGTATCATCTCAAAATCACATTTGTCCATCAATAATCAAATAGATACTCCACTAAGAAACACGTCAAAAAAACATAGGTCTAGGAATCACACTAATCATACACTTGAAACAATCCTTGATACCAAAAACATCAACACTCAAGGTACCCTTATCAAAAAATATACCATTGAATATCAATGCCTATACCATCTCAAGTAAAGTAAATTTCCCATATCTTCCACATTCTAAATGACTAAGGCATCACCATGCATATATCATATACTTGGTATGACACCACTTATGCTAATCACAACTCAAATCATATACCTTTGCTTCATGTTTCTAAAGAATTTACAAGCCTGGGATAACCCCTATCATATTTTACCATCATAAAACCCATTTAATCTCATCCATAATACTCAAATCCATCGAAGCATATTCCCCTGCGAAAGAGTTAGCGGCAGCAGAGGAAGCAGTGGCAGAGGCAGCGGCAGTGGAGGTGAAGACGTTGGAGATAGCAGCAGCAGAGGCAGCAGCGGTGGCGAAGGCAGAGGTGGTAGAGGAGGAGGATGATTGCGGCGGAGAAAGAGGAAAAGGTTGTGGTGGCAGAGGATGCGGTGGAGGATGATGAGGAGGGGTCACAACAGAGGAAGGGTCGGGTTCATCTTCCGTAAAAGGTTGAACGCGTGCGAGAGAGGAGGGGCATGTTAGGGTTCTTTTATAAAAATTTTTGGATCCTTTATCAGAACTAGTTAAAAGCACTGATGAAGTTATGTTTTATCAGTGCTAAAATAAAATCACTCATAAAACAAACCATTATTAGCCGTTTATTAGTGCACATAAAGCTAGACCTTTATCAGCACTAAAAAATCGCTGATAAAACACCTATTTATCAGTGCTATAATATTAATGTTGATAAATACTTATTTTATAAATGTATAATTTTATTAATTTTTTTATATTTTTATATATTTATTTAAAATGATATAGAGGATAAATATATATATATTTATTTATTAATAATCATATCTTCAAATAGTATATATTTATAAATATAGTTATATAATTGTTAATGTATACAAAAAATAATTATTTTTGAATATAAATTTACTAATTTTTTCTAAATTAATAATAAATAATTTATCATCGCTAATAATAGCACTGATAAATGTACCCTTTATCAATGCTTAAAAAATATCTGATAATTAGTACACCTTTATCTGCACTTTTATCTAGCACTGATAAAGTAACACCCCTTTATCAGTGCTTTCTGTATAGCACTGATATAGGGCAGTGCGTCCCTTTCCCTATTTTCTCATAGTGAGATGACAGGTGGCACACTCTATATACATGAAGTACACATCATATACTCCCCCGTTGGATTGATTTTTCTTATTTTCTTACCCTGGAGTAAAAATTGGACTTGTATGTAGTCTATTTGGATCTTTTTCTGTATAGGATATTATGGTATATACATTGGAGTAATTATAGGCTTTTAGTATGATCTTTTTATTTGGGTGATGTTTGGAAGAAGGATTCCTTATAAGTTTTAATTTAGAATTCTATTAGGGGATGTATGATGTGAGGCCTCAGTAAGGGAAGTTATCATGCTGGTTAGCTTGATTTGGGATTCTAAGGGGTTTTTTTGGGATTATTTTATAGTTTCCATATGGTGTAATCGATTAGTGTCTAGGATGGGATCTCTAGATCAAATGTTTTGAGGACTGGACAAGTTGTAGCCTTTGGGTTGTGATGACATTACAGGGTGTTGAGTCTAGGTGGGAACCACTGTGTAGAGGTTAATATGCGTCATAGGGACTCTATAGGACACCTCTATAGGTGTGGTTGTCTAAGAATAGGTTTGGTTCTAGAAAGGATGGTTGAGGTTTTGTTGAGATGGTTTTGTCCTGGGGTTTTTATGTAATATAGGGGGCCTTTTAGGTATCTTATTTTTGATAAGAATTAAGGGACTATTGAGGGTTCCCCACATTATGTTTTCCCTAGAGGGTTAGTTCTAAGATTTAATGTTGTTAATTATGGGTTGGATCATTAATTGACACTTATTTTGAGGGGTTTTTTGGAAATTTTGAGGTTATTTATTTTTATGTATTATAAGTGAGAGAGGACCTTTAGGACATTATTGGATTGGGAATTTCACAAAAGACTTATTAGATTCTCTCTTTAATAGGATTATGTCAGGCATATCCTTGCGATCTAATAGATGTTTTAGATGAGCTCATCTTCATTAGTTTAGTTATTGGCTGTGACTATGGGTTTTTAGTTTGTGGTATCAGACTTTATTTTGAACTTGGGTTATTTTCAAGCTCCCCGATGATGATTATAGAGATTGAATAGTATTATAGGACTATTGAGATGGAAAAATATTCTCTCTATGTCAACACAATGTTCATGTCTCTATTTCGGAACATTACATTGAAGTCCCAACTTCCGATAGTGATGTGTTTGTTGTAGTGTATTCCTACGGAGAAATCCAAGTGTTTGAAATTTTTGAAATTTGTGTTGTTAAAGGATTGGGATCTTCCTAATGATCTGGTGGATATTAATGATGTTATGTGGATTAGTGATCCATGTGTTCTAATTTCAATAGCTCTGGATATAGCAAGATAGATCTATCTTAGGCGGCACCTTGCATTTTGATATTTTTTGTTTTCTCAGTTAATTATTTCATTTCAATTATTTACATTCCACTCTTTATTATTTAACAAAGCTCGAAATATCACATACGCATGCACTTGTTTATGATTGAAGATTATAGGTACATAGTTGGGGTGGGCCTGTTGTGAATTATTTCTAACCTCCTGTGCCGTTACTTTAGTGTGTATTTGTACCCTTATCTCTAAATTATATTTAATCATAATATGAATAATAGATTGGTAATAGGCTATGTGTTTCCTAATCAAGCATGAGCGATTTTGGTGGAGTCTAAGGACCAGGTTGCAAAAACTCAATAGTTGTTATTGACTGGGTTTTAGGTTTGTTGTAGTGATGATAGTAGATCCATTTGTTTATTTTAGTCCTTTTTTTATTTTTTATATATTATCATCTAAGTGGGAAATCAGTTGTCATATGCTAGCATGATTATGAACTTGTATGCATTGTTTTATTTATTAATAATACCTTTTTTATTTATGTATACTCTATTGTTTATGGATATGTATTTTTTAGTTATTTTCAATGTTATTCTACTCTGATGTGAGGATATAGTCTACAAATGATATCCCTTTAAACCCTTGCCACTAGATTAAAGCCTTTAAAATCTATGGAGATTTACCTGAGGCCATTTTTTGAGATAAATTGAGTGATGTTTTAGGTTGAACAAATCCAATTCATGATAGTTTTGGTGATCAATGTTTTGGTGTTATGGTGGCCATTTGAAGTTTTTTGTATGTATTTTTTATCATTACAATGACACACTTATAATGTTTTATCTAGGGTATCATTTGTATGATATCAAGAAACCTAACGTGGTCGATGATGATTATAGAAGAATTTTAAATGTTTTAATATGAGTGAAATATAACAAATTTGGATGGTATACTTGGAGTGGATCATGGAATTAATATATGGTTTTTTTCATCTAATGGGTTTTGGTTATAGTGTATGTATAAGGGAAGGCTATGGTTAATGCTTGAACCTTAGTGGTAAATAAGAGTGATATATAAACTTCTTAGGTCCCTGGTGACCAAGGGACTCAGGATACTATGATCTATATATGATTGTTTTTAGTTTATTTTTTCTTATCTTAAGAGTAAGGATATGAAAATGTTGGGGTCATGGACTATTTGATAGGTGGTCATTATGGAAATGATTTGAATAAGGATGTGTAGTGCCTTGGATGGACATGATTAGATATATGTAGTTTACTAATGATATTTTATAGACAATTGAAATTATTTTCTTTAATATGACACATGATTGATAATTAAGTATATATACCTAATTTGGAGGGGACTCTTTATGTTAGGTTTATTATTTCTTCTTCAATTTAGTGTTATAACCTAGGTAATAGAATATGTTTTGGGGTTACATTTTAGTGTGTGTATTTTGTTGGGATTATAAATTTTATTCCCTTATGATAATTTATTTCATTTTGTGGATATTTATGGGTGACTATTATTTGATCAACAAACCAATTACTCATAAATTATAGGAACTCTATTTATTTCAATAAACTACCCAGATGATTTTTTATGGATATGTTTAAGATAAACATTATATTTATGGGTTTTTTATATATATAAGATTGGATATCTTACTCTAATCCCAGATACATTTCATATTCTTGCATCACTATTTGGTTCATGCCTTTTCCCTAATATGGTTCATCTGGAAAGGTCCATCTTGTTAATTCAAGTGCGTAGTTACATCAAGTAAATAATGGGCCTGACATGTAGGCACAGTTCAAATAAGAAATGTTCAAGTGTTCTCATAGCTTGGTCATCATATGATTGTTCTATTGATGTTTATGAAATGTTGTTCATTATGTCATTGTTTATATATTTGTATATACACTTATGTATATGAATTATGGTATCTTTTAGGGGATATTTGGTGTTTTTCTATAGAGTTTCATGCACACACATTTCTTGTGTACACTAGTGTATGTGCGGATATCATGTTTAAGATATAGGATATGTAAATGTTCTAATTATTTCATTGGAACTAGAGTAACATATAATTTATAGTTAAATATTCTATAGTGAGTATAAGGACTTGTTTGGTGATAGTGATTCCTATTTTCTTTGTATTTTTTATATCAGACTATGTAAATGATAAACCTGTTGAGTGGAATTATATATGATTTCATGATATATGTTTCACAAAGGTTCATTTTATTATAGCATTTATTATATTATTATTATGGTTAACATTTTTTGTGTCCCCATATTATATCTTACTGTAATGTTTAATGTTTTAGTTAGCCTTTTTGAATTGATGGTTATGATATAGAGGGTACAACCTCCGTATTATATGGGTTGGACCCCAGTTACTATGAGACATCAACTATTAAATTGGGAATAACACAAAAGGTTAGTGGTGTCACCTATACTGATCACCTTTTAAGTATATTGATATAGTCAATTACATGGAAAAATGATATTACCACATCATTGGATTTTCATGATGCTCTGTTATCAATGAATAATAACCATGGATAATATTACTACTTAAGGCCATCTAATCACTATTATAAAATTATAAAATACATGGTAGTCGCTTATTGGAAAATATTTTTTATAACCATCATAGTATTATATCATCATTAATGATTATATTTCTATACATGATAGTTTCATATTTGAAATGGTAATAAAAAATAGTAGTCTATCATTTGATATGATTAAGTTATGTCATGTATACTGGCATTCCAAATAAACTGATCAACATAATATCTCATACTATAATATATGTATATCATAATACATGAAACTCAATAATTAAAATAAAAAAATATCATAAAATAATTCTTAACAAGGAAAGATTCATTCATACCATTATGGGCATAAATATTGATTCTAAAATATAGAAGAGTGATATATTAAGTTAAATCTATGGAGTGAAGATGATATGAAGTCCATTTGGTTTTCATGCATAAAAAAAATATTGTCAAGAATCAATATAATTATATTTTCTAAAAAAATTAAAAAATATAGTTATCAGCATGAAATGTGTCACATTAAATTGGAATCTGATATAGAAATTAGTAAGATTATAAAATAGGATAATCCAAGGAGTTTTAAGTTTAATCATAGATGATCAAAATTTAGTATTTCTATATCATTTAATTTCATGTTAATTTATTTAGGATAATATTAAGAGAATTTTTAAAAACCTATAAAGATTTATATAAAATGATTGGGAAATAAATAAATAGAGGGTTAAATTTAAAAGAACATGAATATATAAATTCTGGGGCATAAGAAGATATCTATAATCTATGTTATGGAAGGATAATTTATTTTTATCAAATTTTAGGATGGAATATGGATTCTATTATGTATTTATTCCTATTAAGTATTATACATACTTTCATTATAGTCTAAGAATTCATTTTTTCTTGAATGATTGAAAAAAAATATTTCTTTTTATCCTGATTAAATGTTTTATTCCAATGTGTTTTATTAGTGTTATCCAACCCTTTAATTTGTCTCATATGTAATTGATTATGCTAATTTTTTAGAATAGTTACTCACAAACACATTCATGTGAGTCTTCATGAATTTCATTTCTCAAAGAATATTTTTAAAATTGTGATTTGATAAATAATAGAGATATTTTGTGGTAAATTGAGAAACTCAGTAATATCTAGTAAATCCATTTTCATAATTGGAAAAAGGAAATATATACTAAGATTATGATGAATTATTTCACAGTATTCAAAAAACATGGTGAATAGTTTGTGATTATGAATCTATTTCATTGAATAAATGAATTATAATAATGTTTTAATTAAAAAAATATAAATAAACTAAATGATCTACATCCAATTATATATTATTTAAAATAATTTATTATATCAACTTTTTAATACATTATAATAGATTCATTCATTAGAATCAAAAAAAATCACCCTAATTGTTTTGTTACATTATTTTGGAAGGAATGTTTAAAAATGAGTTATAATAAAAATACTCATTACATTTAGAAAATTTTTATGATTGAAAATCTAAAATCATACATTTTAGTGATATCCTTGGGATGTAAATTTTATTATTAGGAGAACCTTTGACTTTTCCTTAAAAAATTTTATATCATTGAAAACGGTAATTTTTTTTTATAAATTATCTTTTTTTTAATTAGTTGTTTTCAATATTTATGAATTTTTTATTTTATTTAATCAATCCTTTACCGATGATATATTAAAATTTAAATCTATATTTTCTAGTGACTTATTACACTTTGGTTAAAGAACGTGGTAATATAGAAAATTTTTAATAGGAAACATATCATCGTTTGTCTAATAAAAAATAAATACACATGATGATCAATCAATGGTAGGATTCCATTGATGAGATGATAATAAAATTTTTACATGTTTCTTTTAGATTTCCTTAATAAAATTAAATGAAGTAAAATCATCCACAAAAACATGAGGATATTAAAGGACTACATAACATAAATTTAATGTTCTCTAAGATATTTACAGAGGTTGATTTTTCATAGTTAATTTTGAAAACAAATAATATCCTATGGTTGAAATATTTTATAATATAAATCTATGGATTTCTCTTAGGATGTTAGAAAGTTTATATTGTTACTTTATATGTATTATTTATTAATTAGTGGTATAATTTTTGTATGGGAGCTTGGGTTTGAATTGTTTTTAATGATCAATTATAGTGAAGAAGGAAAAAAATTATGAACTTTTTAGGGAATTATAATTGAATGGTCAATGGGTGAATGTGTAAAATATTATGTTGTTTTTCTCTATTCAAAACATTAATTATAATTCTATTTAATAATCCCTGACCAAATCCATAATCACATGATTATCATGGTTTGTTGAGTAGAATTAAGAGTCTAAAACATAAAATGATCATAAATATTTGATAATCATTTCTAGTCATATTTGGATTATTAAAAAGGTTTGGAATATCCATCGGTGCCTAGCCCATGAATTTTTGTGTGGGATAGCTTGTTTAGTAGTCATGAAAAGGTGAAAGATTTCTATAATGATATTGATGCTGCTGAGGGGTATTTCTACGTAGTATTTTCTAGGATGATTGTGTCCCTTATTACCTTCAGGTTATGTTTATGTCTCTATATCTTTGAAGTCATATGAGGTTTCCCACTTTCACATAAAAGCGGGTAAATCCAAAAATACATTAAAAATTAGGGTTTAAAGACAGTTACTCAATTATGGATATCAATAATAATAATTATAGAAATTTTATATCAAAAAATTATAACAATGATAATATATAGTAAAATATTAAAAAGTATATATAACGAAATTATATAACGAAATTATATAAATTATATATCAATAATGATTTCTATACCCTAGTATCTTATATAAATATAAAATAGGGTAATAAATAAATATAACGATATATTATCATAAATATGTTTCGTACCCACATTATCAATTGTTCAAAGGGTTGGTAACCATTTATGTTAAGGATCACAAAAATATGAATTTAGATTTAATAGAATAAGAATTTATGTTGAAAAAATCAAATATATGTTCCAATCAAAAGTATATGCAACTCTTGACAATGATCCCTTTATATTCAATTAGCACTCCACAAGTTAGTATATTTTTATTGATGACATCCATATGGATTAAAATCCTTATATACCATCTAGAAACACCTTCCAATGCCACACAACCCATGATCATAGTCTTCCTTGTCTCTCCTTTGACTGAGTTTGATAGCTCAGATCTATTAAAAGGTTTTGTAGTCTATTTGGGAAGTATTTATAGGTATCTATTTATTGTTACCCAAGATATTTACATATAAATCACACATCCCTCTATCTATGATAATGGTTGTACCATTTACATGGTTTATTCTTCTCACACTTCTTGATTGATCATCATGTATGTGAATCTAAATTTGAAAAAATGGATTATATTTTTCCATGCCTTAGTGTGACACATATGTAGATGTAATCAAATTTTAATTTTTCCATGTGGGAGACACTATTATCTTTCCAGAGTATAGGAATAAGAAGATCATGGTAATTATTGATTTAATCCATGGTCAACCATGTTGTTAATTTTGTCCATTATAGAGGGAGTAAGTGACTACTATAAAGTTATTATTATCTAACATGTTTTTGAAACTATCCAATTTGATTAGGGCATCAATATACTATGTAATATATTTTTTCCACTATAATGTATATCATGGTCTATTCTATAATTTATAGCCCTTATATTTTCAATGAATTATATGTTTATCTAGACAATCATCCCCTATACTATAAGATCATTAAACAATGAATAGAAAAACATTAAGTTAATTAATAAAATCAATTAATAAAATAAATATATAGTTTGTAAAAAATTAATCAATATTAATGAAATCTTCTAAAATATGTAATTAATTCCCAAAAAATAATAAAATCTTAATGTTTTGAAATATAGGTGGGTAAATATTATTATTTTCTAAAAAAATAAATTTTTTAATTTCCACTTATCACATCCTTTATGATTATTTCCACGAACTCCCTGTAAAGTGATATAAGTGATAATTCAGAAAATATTTTAAATAAAATTCATAGTAAATAAACATTTTCTAATACAAGCTATATAAAATTATCATTCCACATATATATTCTTAATTAAAAAATCTTTGTTTGATCATTCTAATTCATTTAAAATGTCATGTCTACCCCTAATCATTAATATATATATATATATATATTTCTTATTTGGAATGATTACTGTAATTTTTCAAAATAATATTTTATAATGTTTTTCTCCACCCAGTCATGTATGAGTCTCTATAGGATTGATATGTAACTTTTTTTATATAAATTAGTCAATATATTAATAAAAACATTAAATACTTGTAAGAATGCTTTTTTGAGGAAGGAAGGCTGGTAATTATGTGAAAATCAAAGTTCAATTGAATAGATTGAAGTATTTGTAACGGAAATACATGATTTATTATTTACTCTAACGATTATATACCTTATTCAATACCCTATATATGAATCCCCTGTAAAATATCTCTATATGATTAATTTTTAGGATTATTATTTAATAATATTTATGTATCAATTGATTTTATCCCACATATACTAAAATAAGTATTCTTCATCGTCATTTGTTATTTCTTTTATATAGAGAATTTTTGTGGATATAGATAGGTGTTGGTAAAATTCAATGAAAAGTTTTGAACTCCCTAGTCCAAATTGATGATAATTCCCTTTTATCATTCCCACATGATGATTCTATATGACCATCCCCCGAAATTAACATTAATTATGATTTTGATATTCATTTAGCAAATGGATTGTTAATGGTTTTATATATTAAGGTTGTTTAATAAAATAGCAATTCATGGTGTCAATGGGATGAAAATAATGGTTGAATTCCACAAAATGTTTTTAATAGAGTTTAAAGAAAATTTATTTTTATAATTCAATATCATGATCTTTTTTAAGAATGTCACAATCTTAAAAAAAATTCACAAAAAATCACAAAACCACTATTTATTCAATCATAAATCATGTATCTTGAGAAATTATAGTATTTTATGATGATAAAAAGGGTTATAGATTCCTCTAATGAATGTGAAATTATGTTTTCATAGTATCTCATGTCATGGGATTCAGCAATTAGCAGTCTCATCATGAATTTTTTAAATTTAAAATTTCGAATCAAATTAATTTTACTATTTATTTATGTTTAGTTACTCAAATAAAATCAATTTCTAACTAATTTCATGTGTCTTAATCTTCTAGAGAACTCAATAAATTCAAAAATCATAAAAACACAGAAAATAAACAAAAATACCATAAAATATTTAAAATAAAATAAGAAAAATACTAAAAGAAGTCACTCCCGCAAACCATAGTTAATTTATATTTCATCCTTAATATATGATTAATAGTTTGATAATGTACCCTATAAAAATATTAAAATATTAAACTACATAATGGAGAGGGATGACCTAGGGATTCAGTTTCAATTTCGTTAGAGGGGTGTGATTTACTCAACTTGTCCTTAAGGAATGTACTCATAATATTTTCAACATATTTATATTTTAATAAAGAATGAATTCATTTCTATACAATTATTTATTTATATAACATGAATATTTAGAACATTTGTGCCTAAAATGTTATTTACCATTTATAATAAATCATTATAGGTATGAATTTTGGATTGGTGTTTTAGAGTATTATATAATCTCTACATGGAATTCTATTCTAGATGTCATATTATTATATGCTACCACTTTATTATCCTTGTAAAATTATTTTTACTTAATATATTCTCTACTATTTTACTCCTGATATTTTATCTATAAATTTTATTACTTTATATCATCTTATAAATTCGTGTTCATATTCATTATTACCCAAAATATTATATTATCTGGTTCAATATGAATATAGAAACTATTTTTAAAGACTAACCTATAGGGACTAATAACTATTTAAAAGGTGATACAAAATTTTATTTATGAAATATAATGTAATTATATATCTAAAAATGATGTGAGTGAATAAAAATATAGAAATAATAAAAAATTCAACTATTTTTAGTTTTTCACTGGATTTCATTTTCACACACTACCAAATGCATGAATGGTGTATAAGTTCACAAAAAATATAGGAAATGATACCAAAAAAATCTATGCCCCATACACTAAATATTTTATAAATATACAGTGGTAAACATGAAATTTAATGTCTTTATGAAATATTTTTAGTTATATTAATGTTTTTATATACAAATAAATATGCATCATCCCATATAAATAAATTTTATTCGATATTAATGTAGAAATGTTATCACATATTCATATTTTGTGTCACCTGAGCAGGTAAAAGGAAATTGGCTTTATCTTGTCACTGATGTATTTATTTATAAATCAATTAAAGCAACTCCCACTGGAATTTTATAATTTTAGGCAACCTTATTTAGTTATTCAACTTCAGTAATTTTAGGAAATCTAAATTTACGGTATTCTGTAAGGTTCTATTACCCTATTTTTATGTAAATTCTATTTTGAATTATTATATAATAACCGACATCAATATCCCCAACCCTAGATTTGATCTATATTTCTTCACAAAATCTCAAATTATAACATTTTCACTAAAAATAGTGATTTTTTAAATTTAAATACAAAGAAATTTTATATAATCACTTTTGTTTATGAAATTTTGTTTTTAGCACATATATAATTATCCTACGAAATATTGAATATATTCAAATCATATAAAATGATAAATCCTTTAAAATAAATCTATTCTAAAATAAATAAACCTATTAAATTTTTTAAAGAGGATCATAATAGCACAAATGTTATATCATAGTTCATTGATTTGGTAAAAGAAGTTTGGAAAACCTATATTCAATCCCATCAAGTTATTCCCTAAAATTATTTCTGTAAAATCAATATTATTTTAAGAAATATAAGATATATTTAATGTAATCCTATAATATTGTTTGGAAAAACATACAGAGAATTATAAATATCCTATAAATAACCTATGTTATTTCACTCATGCGTAGTAAGGTGGTGAAATGATGATATAAATCTTTAATTTCTCATCATCCATGACCTTCTATGATTTCTCATAAAAAATAAAAACTAAATTTACGAACATAAATGTAATTTTTCTATGTTAAATTTAAGTTTTTTCTAAATATTTGTTTTATAAAGATTCTATTATTTAACATAATGTTTTAAAAATTAGTTCTAAAAAATAATAAATTCAACTAAAAACACTTCAATAAACTCCTCTATCTAGAAAGAAAACATAATTAACAAACACATAAAAATGTTACTAGAGTATTGTAAAAATAAATGTAATTTTTCTATAAGAAGGTGGTAAAATGATATTTAAATATGGTATTCTCTTGATATTAGTGTTTTATAGGAAACATGAAGTAACTTGAGAACTAATTAACAAAATAGTATTGAAGAATTCGGTCGTAGAAGTATTGGGGAAATTGATCCTCTATATCCACTTGGGTTTTCCTTTTTATCCAATATATAACCTCGAATTGTTTTTAATTTTAATAATAAAAAACACATTTTATTCCATTTTTTGTAATTGTAAATATTACTTCTTAAAAATAATGTGAATTTAATTGATCTACTCAGAGTGAAGAACATGGTATATTATTCATGCATAAAGAATTTTTTCAACCACTCTCATTAATCCTTCTATCATTATTGAATTCCATGTTCTTTATAATCATCACATTTGTTTTGATTCATCTTAATTAAAAATATTATATTATAATCTTATTTAGAAAATCCGAGGATTGACTCCAAGATTCCGTCAAAATTATCACACATGTTTCCTTAATGAATTTTTGAATTTATTTGTTAGACTAAGGATATATTGTTTGAAATTTTTTTAGTAGATGTTATCCTTATATATGATAATCATAATTAATATTAGATGGAAATAGTTTTAATTATAGTCTTTTTGTTCTAATAAAATAGGGTAATTAGATAGGTTTTCCTACCTCCACCACTTTAGATTCTAGTAAAAATGGTAAATCATTAAATTAATTTCAAAATTAAAATAAACTGTCAAATAAAATACAAGATTTTTCTATTTTTATCTCTTATATATTCTTATAGTATCTCTAATATTCCATTAATATTATAAACATTTATTTATATGTATTGTCTATGAAATTTTAGTTCTATTTTTATTAACAAAACCGATAATTTATTTTAGTTGACTATTACATTAATGTGAGTTATATTCATTCAGGTAAAAGGAGATAAAAATAATTCTCCTAGATAAAATCCTAAAGAATCAAATATATTGAAATGAAAAATATTTTATAAAAACTCAATTTTCAATATTTCCTCATGGAATATTGTTATTTTGATATATATTTTAAATAAATTTATACCTGTAATTATTTATACTCATTCTAATAATACCTCATTGTATACTTTAAAATATTTAAATGGTATTTTTTTGTTCTCAATCATTTCTAAGAATTATTCAAGCACATTAGTTGGTTTGTAGTGTATCCACTTTCAAGTTTAACAACCACTATAACATCACATCCTAACTCTTTGGATTGAGAGGAGGTAAATTTGATACTATCCTTAGGTAACATCCCTAATACACAAAATTCATATAATAAATACCAAGGGCATAAGAAAAAATTAGTCGATGATTTTCCCAAAGAATACAAAAAACAAGTCAAGAAAGTCATGAAAACAAAGATAAACTATAAAATAAATGAGGAGATAATTAGAAAATTTAATAAAATATTGATAATGAATAAAATCAGAGTAAATAACATATAGATAATAATTAAGAACAAAAAGAACAAAAAATGTTAAGGCACCAAATCATAATGGAATAGGAGCCCAAGTAGTTCCACTTTAGACAAAGACAATTATTCTCCACATCTCCATTTACAAAAATAAAATACAACAACATCATAGAAGGCCTTTAATTCCTAGTATCTTGGTAGAAAAAATTTTCAAATGCACCAAAGTTCCCAATTAAGGGTGACTATAACACTTATTAGGAAATCAAAAAAGAATCCAAAATTCATAAAAATAGGAAAGGAACAGGTTTGAAAATATTATATAAAATAGTATTGATGAAGATAATATATTTATATTAAATCCATAAAAATGTTTTGTATATGAAAAATATAAAACAAGTATTCCTTTCACTTATTACCACATGGACTAATCATATCATTTCCACACCCAAATACACACATTATGAATGAAACCATGGACCTCCCCATACCTGTTAGTAGTTAGTCACACTATCCCAAATCCATCACTTGGTGACCCAATTTGATGGCTTCAATTTCGATCATGATTCATCTCATCTTTCTTATTATTTTTATATTGAAATTCTGACCATAATCTATCCCTCATGAACATGAACTCACACCATCACAGTTATGCCAAGCTATTAGTTATATCATTTATTTAAAAACATAAATTCCTTAAATGTTTTTTACAAATTAACATTTTATCCATCATTAAAACTAACCCTTTTTAAAACACATTAAAAAATGTATTTTATATATGAAAAATTAATGATTTGATCTAGATGAGGCCCATGAATAATTTAGAAAAACTCAATCCATCAATTTCTACACTTGTATAGGGGGAGAGAATCCACCAAACTCGAGTTATTTGGCATGAAAGATATAATATGATTCCCAAAATATGAACTCGTTCTTCCTTTACATTATTAAATAATAAGAAGATTGCATAAAAACATATCTTAACTCATAGATCTATTTATTATAAAATAGATCTATGGTTCTGTTTAGAAAAACTAAGTATATCCAAGATGATTAAGATGAACAAGATCCTAACCTTTGGATTTATATAATAGAAAACTCAAAGTTTCTTAGGAATCATAGTTAAGACATATAATATAATGAGAATCAATTAAGGGAACTTTTAAAGTTTATAGTATAGAATAATAACTAAATAATGGATTATAAGTGTGAGAAGGATTCAAATTGGATATATTCAACCCCATTCATGGCATTAATTATATATTCTCATCATGATCAGTCAGGTTTAAATATACACTGAATTTTACTATTCCTTAAAATTAGACCCTAAAGACCCATTTCATGTCTTGAATTAAAATGACATTGTAATATAATCTTCCCCAGAATGCAATTATGCTCAAAAAAATATATCACAAAACATAACAAAAAATGATTCATGTTGTTAAATAACTATTCACGAAATGAATATTTCAAATAGCTAGATTCCAAATTTTTTGTATTAAACCCTTCCAAAATGTCAAGTAATTTATCCAAAACACTCAAAATAGAAATATTAAATTTTAAAATTATTTTTTACCTCAAACCAATGGTGTTACATTCACTCCAGTATTGGGATTTTTATCCTTTGGATGTTGGGGATTTATGTTTCAATGGAATAGATCAAGACATTTCTCTTTCGTAAACTTGTCCCCTTAACATTTTTCCTCTTGAACTAGACTATGCTTCCATATTGATCACACCATGGGAATAGATATTCCACACAAGGTCTTTTCTTGTTTGTCTAGAATCAGAACCATTTCATGGATAAACATTTCAATAAACTCCATATATACTATATCACAACTAATAACATGATGAGGAACTAGGTGATAACTAATTTGTTGAAAATATGGAAGGCATTATAGACAATAGTGAGTATTTTTTATAAGGTTAATAAATATATAACAGTTCGAATCCATTTAACAACCTCTAATGGTCTCACATTATATGGGAATAAATTCCCTTGTTTCCCAAAGTTTTGATGACTATGTATTGGTGAAACTTTCAAAAAATCACGGTCACACACATAAAAATATAAGGGTCGTGGATGATTTTCGTCATATGATTAATTCCATCTTTAAGTCATATCCATCCATTTTTTTATTATTAGGATCTTCTTCATAGTCTCATGATTAAATCTCAGTAAAATCAATAATGTCTCTCATATTTCCACCTAATATAGAAGATAATGACAATTATGGTCAAACAAATCCTTGAATGGTGAAATCTGTATTATCACTGGATAACTATAATTATAGGATAATTCCACCAAATCCATATGGTCTTCCCAAGAGATGATAAAATCCAGGAAATAAGGCCTGATCATATATTCCAATGTTTTAATTATTTTTTCTGACTACCCATCCATCTATCTACGATATGTTGTGATCATGGCCAATTGAATCTTAAGATCCTATTTTAATGCCAACCTAAACTGAGAAGTGAAATGATCATCACTACAAGATAAAATCAGAAATAGGACCCCATGCAACTGGACAACTTCTTGGATATAAAAATTTTCCAAATCCTCTATAATATTTAATTATCTGATAGGAAGAAAGTGTTCCATGTTGGTGATTCAATCCATAATCACCCAAATAGAAACAAGCTATTGTAATGTTCTAGGTATACCTATGAATAAACCTACTGAATACTGAAGTTTTTACATACATCCTTACAGGTATAAGTATAAACTACTGAATTCCTATTTGACATTGATTCCAATCATTTACATGTTTTCAAGTTAATAATCTCATCACATAATCTACAATCCTTCACCACATACCTGGAATTCAGAACTATGATTTCATTTCCTTGTACATTATCAGAACACCCAAATGAATCTTCCATTTCAAATGGTGATATGCCAAACAAATCTATTTTTGGAAATACTGTGGGACTTGAATTTGATTTTTAAAAGGTGAAATGGAGTTTGTATCCCCATTCTAGTTTTCATACATCACTCCACCATTTAGGTTTTACCAAATTTTGATAGAATTAGGATATAATGATTGAGCCACTTTTACTAAATCCATTATGTTAGGAATAATATTAGATTGTAAGATAATTATTGGTTCATACTTTGTAGTAAAATCAATATTCATGTCAGAAATCATGCTCATAATCTCCCATTGGTAATGATATTCTTAAACCACTTCAGTATATTAATTTTGAATCAACACATATTCCACATAATTCCCTTTAATTTGTGTCTATACCAAGCCAAAATCAAACATATATAGGTATATACCCATCATCATTGTAATAACATCCAATATTACATAGAAAATATGCATTTAAATATTATGGTAAGTGAATAGAGTGAACTTTTAACCAAGGTGTTAATTTCACCAATACTATAAATCATATACAATTGTGGCTAATTATTTGTCATTCATGGATAGTTATTATCATATGCAAACAATTTCTTTGAACTATAGGCTACATCATGATATCCCTGTATGATAAAAAAACCAAGACTGGATCAAGAAGCATCACAATATACAACGTAGTCTATACCTACTTATGGAAATATTATTATGGGTGATGAGGAGAGAAAGGTTTTAGGATCTAGAAAGATTCTATGATCGTTATCATTCCATATGAATGGAATGCCCTTTTTTAGACCTTATATGAGATATTAAATCCTTGATAAATCTTAATAGAATTGTTGATAATAACTTTATAATACCGTAAAAATAATTATTTAAAAAAAATTAATTGGTCTTAGTAAAGAGACTACAATTTCTTCCTTTATAGGGTTAACTAATATTTATTATAAAAAAATTAAATTCATGGAAATATATTTTCATGATCTATAAGTCCCACTTAGAAAACGTATCATATAAATGATGGTCCCATAATGTACTCAGTATAATTTCTATGTGTTCAACATGATCATTCATACTTCAAGGGTAAAAAATATCATCAAAAAATATAACAAAAAATGAGTTGAGGTACCTATGGAAGATATGGTTCATCAAGGCCATGAAAACTATTGGTACATTCATCAGGCTAAAGAGAATTAAAACATACTCATAATGGATATATCTACTCTAAAATGTTATATTTGAAATAACCTTCCTTTTAAATTTAAACTGGTGATGTCGTGAGTGTAGATAAATATTAGAAAACCACGTGGATCTCTTTAATTAATCAAATAAGTAATCAATTCTAGGAAGAGAAAACATATTTTTAATCAAAACTTAATTAATTTAATGATAACAAAAACATATTTGGTGGTAAATATATTCCTTCTTGAAAAATAAAATTGGTTTAGTCTAAGTATATTTAATTGGACTATTAAAACCTTTACTTTTAAACTATTCTAGTTGAACATTATCTCTCACAACTTAGTCAGGTCCACTATGTATGAAGGTAACAAAATATGGTTTATTCTGGGGAGTATATAGATAAAATTTTTGATTTTCTGCTCAGGTGGTAACCTATAAAAATAAATCCAAAATACAACCATGTATTGATCCACCATGGAAAGAAGATACCCATTTTATGTTACATCTGTGTCTACCATGGTCATTACTTCTAACATGAAAGAGTGGTTCAATCCACTACAACTAAAGGCCATGATCCAGCTTTATTTATATCCCAATCCCCCTTTAACACAAAAATATCATCCTCTAGGACGTGAATGAAACTTGTCGAGTGTGGAATTCAATATGGTCCCAAAACATTACCAACCAATCCATCCCAAGTATTAAATCAATAAAATCCATCCTTAGGACCAGAAACTCCTATAGAAATTGTATTGTATTAATGATAATAGAACAAGCTAGGAATCTAAATCCACTACACTCCTATTTTCCAATGGGAGTTTTGATACTCACAATATGTGGCATCAATTACACATGTAATCCTAATTATTTAAGAGTAGAATAAGAAAAAGAATAATGTGATGATCTAGTATTAAAGAAATTAATGAATAATTGTCGTGTTCAGAATAATTGTACCTCACTCCATGGAAGTACCTAGTTTCTTGCTCTTGGTAACTTTATCTTCACCATAAATATATCAATTTTCTACCATATGATAGATATTTCTTCCTTGTTGATGTTTTAACTGTACAACCGAAGTGTTCCTTGAACTATCTAAATTCACCTAGATTTATGGATGAAAACTAGTCTGATGGGAATTTTCTATCCAGGAATATGAGACATAAGTATTATTTGGGCTTGTTATACCAATTAATTTCAAATTTTTAGGAAAATACTTTTTAATATTCCCTTTCTGGTTTTAGTGGTGTAAATTCCTCATTGGTGTAGTGCAATATATTAAACTGTGAATAAATGAACAATAATGGAAATAACCTAGTTTAATATATGATCTTGTATAAAAGTAAACAAATTCATTAGTCTAAGTCAGAGGTACATCGCCTTATAGAGAACCTCTTTCGATTATTTATATCATTTCTATTCTCACATGCTCCCATGGAAATAAAATTACTCCCTCCAAAAAATTAGATAAGATCTCTTTCTAACACTATTACTATTTCAAACATCTCTCTCTAATCTATAATACATATGGAATCTATCTTGGATAGAGTATATATTTAATACCCAGACTAAAATATATGTTCCCTAAAGTAAGCACTATTAACTAATTCAACAGAAAAATGAGAAATGTTAATAAAAATAACTGAATACTCTATCAAATAAAGAATTTATTTCCTTTAGATAAAGTTGTTTGTTCATGCTATATTAAATGTGTGAGTATAGAGTTTTTTGCTAAAAAATTCCTCAAATTACTCCCACACAATTCCTTGGTTAGCTCTTTATAAGACTGCAATATCACACAATTAGCATACAAGATTCACCAATATTTAAGTTTTTATGTTTAATTTTTTCTTTACTAGTGTACTAAAAAAATAAAAATATTTTATTAATTAGATTGTGCCACACATCCACTTTTTTAGGTTTGAAATACCGCAAAAAATATGAGGATTTTTTTTGAAACTACAAAAAATGATCCACATTCCTTGGTTTATCATTTTCTTTCCTCTCTCAATGTATTGAAAGGTTTTTCAAATTATAGGTTGAATTTGTTGGTTCACTTGTGGATCTAGTGAAACCAAATTTTCCATAGGTTCTTCATTTTTATTCTTATTTCATCTACCTAAAGAAAAATTTTATAACTATAAAAACACGATTTAGTCAATACTAAGGAAAATAAAGGATTGAAATTTTCAGAACACCATACGAAATTAATATCCAATTTTTATTTACCAAAATCAACCGTTAAATCCATTTTTATCAGAAATTTAAACTCATAAAATAGTATCTGAACATTATAGTAATAGTCGTAAGCCTCAGTATTAATACATGATATGCTAGACTTACCTGCTAAACCCAAGATGATGAGATTAAAAATTACCTTGAAGTTTCTTAGAACACTCTTATACCCAAACCACCATGGTAATATGAAGTTTAAAATAAAAAATTTAGTATCATATTTTTATTCTATATATTTCAAGTTCTTCCTTTCCAATATATTTGGTACTAACCCAAATAAAGGATCAAAAAATACTGATACCATTTGTAACACCCCACCCCAACTCATTGTCTTGATAGGACGTAGAGGTTCTATAAACTATAGGTGAAATTCCCAAGAAACCAAATGATGTTAACAAATTCCTAGGGGATAATCCAATGTTTGGGGATGATTTTCTCAAAGAACCGAAACAACATATTGGGAAAGACATGAAAATCAATAAAAAAATATTATACATGATTTGATAACTATAAATTTTAATAAAATAATGATAACGAATAATTTTAGTATAAATAATGGGCTGAAAAAAACAAGAAAAAATAATACAATTGTCAAGACTCCAAATCATAAAGACACAAAAACAAAGGGGGCACCACTATAAACAAATACATATACACACCATAACTCCATATCCGGTAAAAATATAATAATATCAAGGATCACGAATAGTGAAGTTAGAAAATTATCCCTTCCCCCATATCTCAGTTAAAAATATTTAAAATTTCACCAATGTTACCTTGTACATGGTGAATATAATCATTTGATTTCCTCACCATCCTCACGCCCCCACTCACACTATGAATGAAACTATGTAACTCTCAACACTCATTAGTGTTGATTCATCCTGACACTAATCTATCTCTTGGTGACCCAATTTTAGAGTGGAACATCCGACCGTGATATGTCCGATATATCTTATTATATGATAGTGGAAAATTCAACCATAATATATTTCATGCGAACATGAACTCATTCCAACATTGATATGACAATATACCAATTATAACATTTATTTTAAAACACAAATTCCATGAATTTTCATTATAAATCTGATGTTTTACATCTATAAAAATAACCCTTTTGAAAACACATAAAAATGGGGATTTTCTATATGATTTACTCAAGATATTTTCTAGAAAAAGAATATTAATAATTTATAAAAACAGAAAATATCAAATAGTAAAACTATAGAGTGGGATATAAATAGTGTGCCTAAAGATATTTATTGTGAAATATCTATGATTATTCCATATATCTAATATATTCTCTCCAATGCATTATTAAATCCCCAAAAGAATTCATGAAAAAAATATTAAATCATAGATCTAGGTATTAAAAAATAGATCTATGGTTATATTATAAATAAACCAAGGGGATCTAAAATGATAAGGAATAATGATATCATAACCTTCTATTTCCAAAATTTAATGCTCGATGTTCTGTTATAATCATAGTATAGGCATTTAGGATCCCTGAAAATAACCTAAGGGGGGCTAGATATTACAATGAAAGAATAAGAACTGAATGAGGGATTATGAGAGTGAAAGGATAGTTTCCATATACATAACATTTTACATCCCCTCAAACTAAAATCATGAAGATCAATTTCACGTCATGGATAAAACTCACACAATCAAATGATCATACCTAGAACCCATTCATGCTTTGAAAAGAACATGTGACACCCGCCTTGAAATGATTTAAATTAAGAAAAACCCATTCATGATATGAATATTTATTATAGAAATATTCTAAATATTAGTTTATTTAAACCTCTAAAGTCTTCTTGTAATTTATCTTAATAATTAACAACATAAGATAAAAATTATAAAACAATATTGTACCTCAAACTAGAGGAGTTACAACAAACATTTTTTTCTTTAATTCAGTAATCTAAAAAATGAAACATAGAGTAAGGAATAACATTTATCAAATTATCAGGGTCACATAAATAATATAAGAAAGTTAACACCCCAAATAATAATTGTTTTTAAAATATCCCTGATTATTTAAACTTGGGGTAGTAAGGGTATGATCAAAGATGATAAATTCCTTTGAGGACTAACTCTCTTATTCTTGGGATTTTAATTGTATTTATGAATATTTACTTAAGATAATTTCACATATCTTAGAATATCATTGAGTGATTTTAAAATATGTATTTAGGTTTCATCCTTTTGGAAATTATTAAGTGTTTATCTATTAAATACTTCTTTATGAAATTTTACTAATTATAATATCGTAAAAGGTATTGGTATTGGAACAAATTTATTTTCCATCAATTGATTTTTATAATATTTTCATAATTTTCCCTAATCCATTTTAGAAATGGATTTCTCTATCACTTCACTATTTTATTCTGTTGGTTCTAACTGTACTTGGGATGGTCAATGAATTTGCATTCCATACCTAGTGATTAGCATGACCACATTTCATTTATAATTAGTAAATGGTTGGGAGAGAAACTTTTAAGTGTTTTGATTAATTAATTGGAAAAGATTTCTTAAATATATCCTTAAAATTTATAAATCTTTTTTTTAGTCAGAATTTTAATGTTATGGTTTTACTTTTGGTTATCACGGTTAGAATCTTTTTGAAGGATGATTGTTATCCTTTATTTATTAGAATTTGTGAGATTGAAAGGTTAATTTATATCCTTACTTATATCCTTACTATAATAGTAGTGGATATAAAAATTATTGTTAAAAAGTTTTTCTATTTTGATTCTATTGACTTCTAAATTTATATTATAGTTGAGATTAATACCGCCTTCCTTAGTTTGGTTATTTTAATTTTCTATTATAATATTAAATTACATAACATTCAATATCTGGAACACAATGTCATTATTCAATTAAACATTCCATAAAAATTCAAATTCCAAAAAACTCTAACTAATACTTATTAATCTTTTTCCTACTTAAGATACTTATATATCAACAAACAATTTCAATCCATAATTCTATATTAAAGTAAGGGGATTTCAGGATATTTTACATAAATAAATATTCATGTTTTCGTACCTCATTTAGACAATTATTTCAAATTTTGGGACCTCTTTTCAATTATTTATTTTGTTTTTTTTTGTGAATTTTGAATCATAGACCCTCGATATGATACATCCAAAATATTTTTATCACTATCAAGAAATAATTCGTAAAAGGAGATGACTATATGGTGTTATTTAGTCATGTAGTGTAGATAGTTTAAGTAAATATTATTAAATATTCCCTAGTACTCAAATAATGTCTTCTTATTGTCTATCCTAATTCTATAGATCTTTCCTAAAGGAAGTAATCCATATCGTTATAAAGGACCTTTATAAGATTCTATTATATTGATTATACTCGAATATAAATTATCCAAATTGAATGTTATACTACCACTCTTTAACATATTTATCAAGGGGAAATGTATTTCATTAAAAAAAATTATTATTAAAATTTCTTTTGGGATTTAAATTTACTCACACCATTATAATGTCTACAAAAATATATTCGGACACTCATGTAGAATATTATTGAAGAAACTACCATAGGTTTCTTAAGAAATAAAAACTTATTCCCAAATAAAATGTGGTAAGGTGTTGTGACTCATTTTATCATAGGAATAGAAAGTCACCCATATAGTTTCCCTTGTGTATGTTGTGGGAGGTTTGATTGATAGTGAAAATCATGGAACCAAGTGTGAGGCCTTGATTGAAAGTGAAGTACAATTATAAAATTAATAGGAGAATAGTATCATTTCCATAGTTATTCACCAAAAATCAATCACTCTATCAAAACACCTCATGAAGGATCACCCTTTTTTCTTATTTAATGTATAATAACCTAACCACTAACTCTCCCCTAATGTATTCATACCAAGATGAGACATGCATCAACCGTAGAATGCACGACTATTTCCTTGCTAAAGTGATAAATATCCCTTGATTAGTACTTAATAAACCTAAAAAATATCTATTAATTGATAAATTGGAAATATCTAGGGGCTTTGTGAAAACTAATTATGGTAGAAAAAATAAATAATAGATGATAACAATACAACTATCAGTTGTTTATGAAATTAGAAAGGTACTCAAGAGATTAAACAAGAGTGATATGGGCATAGATATTCATTAGAAATAAAAATTATGAAAAGTGGTAAGTCTCATCAACATGACCAAAATGGAGTAGAACATCATCATTATAGATAAAATAAAGGATATAATGAAAATTGAAATGGATCTTACCCAACAGAATAACTTCCATTTCCTTTTATAGGGACAAATTGAACATTTTGTGTGACACCTTGAGTTTTTTATTAATTATTATTATTTCGAATAAATTAAATTTATTTGATATATCTAAATACATGGAACACTAATTTTATCTTGTGCTACATGAAACACAAAGTTTATTTTTCATTACATGAAACACAAATTTTAGCCTATAGAACACGAGACACTGAGTTTTAATGAACCACTGCATATTATTAATATTATTATTTAATAAAGATCATTATAACATAGATATTAAAAACATAAGTATAAATAGGAATAAACATGTTTTAAAATATTAATAATAATTTTTTATGTAAATAAATCATATTGATAAAATTTAATTAATTTTTAGTAAAGTATTTATATGTTTCAAAAATCAAATTTTCTAAAAAAATGTTTTTATTTCATTTTTTTAAAAAAAAATAAATGTTATTTTTTCCAATTTTAGAAAATTTATTTTCAAAATTCAACTCATTTTTAGAATCTACATGTCAAAATTTCTTGGAGTAAATTTTTGATAATTTTATAAAAAGATAATTTTTCCATGAATAGAAAAAACACTAGTTTTTATTAAGAATTTTATTTCCATTTAATGAATTTAAAATCTAATAAAAATTAATTGAGGTTTTAAAATTAAAATTAGTTCAATTATATATTTATTAATCCAATATATTTTATTGGAATCAATTACATATTGAATTATGATATTAACAAATCTGATACTTATGAGAATTTTCTCTTTGGGAATTCACTTGTTCATCAAGTCTGAAAATTTAATTTTAAATTAAATCCTACACTTTTGTTAATTGAAATTGTAAAAATTTATTACACATTTAGAATCACATAATATATATATTTTAATATGTTAAAATTAATTTTCATCCATAATGATGAGTAAAAATAGTTTAAATTAATTATCATGGATAAGGTAAAATGGGATTACCGAAGGTTAAACATAGAAGATAAGGGATAAAGTGTCCTAGAAACATTTACATAACCAGTTATATCAACATATTTCGACCTTAAATATTATAGATTCTATAATAACCATTCTTGAGACTTTTTGTCTGTGAAAAACAAGGGTATGTCTTTTTATTTTCAAAAATTCCAATTATGTCATCTCCCCCACTTATAAAAGGGAAACCCATCTCCTCTCCTCCTCACACATACAAAACCATTTGTTTCTGCCACTACCTACACATATATCTTACTTAATTTCCTCACCACTTACTAGAGTCATTATTTTTGTTATTAATATCTCTTCGGAAGGATTTATGTGTAAACCTAAAGGAGTTCTCTGAAGAAGAGGTAATATTCCAAAACGAGAGTTCTTGTTTTATTTATAATTCAAATTCATTAAAATAATATTTAAAAAAGGGTGATATAATAAGCAAAATATATTTAAAAATAATTATATCGTTTTATGTTAATTTCATGACCTATATCCATATCATTTTCCCTCAAATTGGAAACGAAACAATTGATCATGTGTATGGTGGACAACCACCACCAGAACTAATGTAATTTTTTTAGATAATTTCCTCTCATAGCTTGTTATAATTATATATTTAAAGAAAAAATATGATATTTATATCATTATTATAATTATTTAATTATTATATCACATATATATTTATAAATTCCATTATGTGATGGATATGATACTGTCACTCGTATCTACAATGCATTACTGGATCGCGAAGCGATGTGATTCATTCTCCGCTTACACTTTAAGTGGAAGGTTATAAAGATAATGTTATTGAATATATGTTATATTAATTAAATAATTATTATTATTGAAACATGATATAAAATATAACTTATTACCTTCCATTCCATCATAAAATAATAATATTGATCATGTATATAGAAGTATATCACCTCATGAAACGATGTGACATGTTTTTCATTTCTATTTTACATTGATAGTTATAAGGATAGATTAAATGAAAATATATATATAATATTTAATATAATAATTATTCTTTAGGGGTGATAAATCATTTAACTTCCTTATGTGTTGTGTGTTTATAATGAAGACTGTGTTCATGTGTAAGTACGACCTACCATCTCCATGAATGTTATAATTCATTTTCTATCCCTAGAAATAATGGATTACTATAAATACATATGTTATGAATATATATTATATTTATATCATGGATATAATTATGTAAAATTTTTAACCATTATCAATGTAAAGGGACGAAAAATAGCAAACCAAAACATACGTAAAAAATGAAGCATTTATTACCTGAAATGTGATTTTAGCAATGGATTGCTAATAAATAGGTAATAAAAGGTCATAAGAAAATAATATATGGTATGATATATAAAATTATGGATATATAATATATTTAGAATAAAATTATATTTATTATAATGTAATTCTGAACATATATTAATGAATTAGAGACTCAATGTAAGGGATATATATCTCACATTTATTTTTTCAGAGATACATGCCATATTCACCACGTGTTAATTGAATGTGGGGTATATAAATCCCATTAATACTAATTGTCTTGAATATTATGTAGATTTACATATCTATTTTATTATCTATCCTTCATGGGGTTTATGGTTCAAATGCTACTAAAATGGTTATTATTTTACGTTATAATCGTGTCATTTATTTGGATTATTTATGATTAAGTCTTTAAGATTGAAATCATATAATATAACTCTCAATAATTAAAATAAATTTTCTTATCCAATAAATATTTAATTAGATTAAAATTTTTACTTTCATTTTCCTCTCCTTAGGTACTCAATTTATCAAAAATTTATTTTTAAGGAAAAAATTTCTATTATTCCATCCTTCGATCAAAATTGATTTTTATTCCAAAAGAATATTTTCTAAAAATAATTTCATATTTTTTTAAATGATGGTTAGAGATTACATTATAACTTTGAAAATTTATTTTCAAAATAAAATATTACTAAAATTATTTATAAAGTAATTTTCATTGTTAAATGTATATTTTCCGTAATAAATGATATAAATGATCTTTAAATCTTCCTTTATATGTTTCCAAATTTCTTTTTAAAGAATGTTATTTTTCAAAAGCTTTATAAAGATATTTGCAAAGTGGAAAGTATATTTTCACCAATAAAATGTTTAAATTATCTTTAAATCTTTATTTATAAGTTTCCAAATTTATATTCAAAATAAAATTATTTTGAAAACATTTTATAATGTGTTTTTCTAAGTGGAAAGGCTACATTCCTCATGAAATGTTTTTAACTGGTCTTAAAAAATCATTTTCTATACAAGAAGACATAATTTTATATAATGAAATATTTATGAAACCCATTTCTTTTCATGGGTTATGATATTATGATATTTTTAGAAACCCCATTTATTTTCATGGGTTATGATATTATTAATGTTTCATGAAATTCTGAAATGTAGAAATAATATTTTTTTTATTATATGGGTGGGACCTATATCTCTATTCAATTCATTGGGTAATGACTAATTTTTTATGAGTACAAAGGGTACACAAGTGGTTTTCCCAAACCTAGAAAAAAGGGTACACATATGGTTTTCCCTAGAAAAAAAATTGGGTCCACAATTGGTTATCCCATGACCATAGTGGGTACATGGTTGGTTATCCTGAGCCTATCATGTTATTAATTAAATGGTTGGAAGAATTGACATAAGGTTTTCTATATCTTAATCTATTGTTATGTAAACATGGATCATGTTCTTTGATTTCACTGTGATTCATGTCTTATCAACAACAAATATTTATACCGTGACTCAAGTTTATGAGTTACAATATACAGGTAATGATTTAAAAATATTATTCTCATACTCTTATTATTTAATTATTTAATATGATCATAGAATGGAAACTCCCATTTTTACCCTCAATGAGCATCTAATATCGCCCTTTCTTATGTTTCCTTTACATGATTATGAATAAATGATATATGAAGGGTATATTTATGAAGTGTAAAAAAAGGAATATATTATTGGGAGATGTTTAAGACATTTCACTAAATAAGAAGATTTTGAAACTATTCTCAAATGATACTAATCTGTTTTAGTCTTCATGTGTTTGTTTGAGAAATTTATTTAATATTAATCGAAAAAGATTTGATATTTTCCAATGAAAATACAAGGATGCTATATTTTCGAATGATTCTAGATGCCTGTATATCACCCCCATAAGAGAGAAATATTGACATGGTATCGCTTGGATAAATTTTGAAAATATTTTCTCCACTTTCATTGGTCTCCAAAAATCTTACATGGGGATCATTATCCTTGGATGAGTTGGATGATCACCTCATAGGATGCATACCTCATATTACCAAATTTTTTCGAAACAAATAATAGTGGAATTAATTTAGTGTATCAACTCCTCCACGTATAGAACATATACATGTCTCACATAAACAAAAAATTGGTTTCCTAACTCTTCCTTTGTGTTTCAATAATGATCATGTGTCCTAAGAACACTAGTTTTGTAACACCGCGACCCCTCTAGAACATTGTATTTACATTACTTATTACATTGGTAAGCTTATCAGGAATGAATGAATGAATGAATGAATGATCAGTTTATTAGTGTTGAAGAAATTAGATACATAGACTTAACTCAAATTACATTGGGAAAGGTAACAAAATACAATGCATAACAAAAACTAAAAACTGCATCAACAGAAACTCAATAAATGATATCCTCTTCATAACCTATTAAAGGTAAACAAATTAAAGGTGTGATCTCAAATGCTCAGTAAGGGTTACAAATATAGAAATCATGAATCAAAAATAAAGGAATCATAAACAACTTATCATAGTCCATATGTCATGGCGAATAAATGAAAAACTCACTCCATTAATAAACAGAGAATGAAACTGCATCCATGGGTTTTGTCACAGTGAAAAACTCATGGATAGTAATAAAAAATAATAAATATATATGATTCTTATTATTTTTATTTCATGTATCTAGAACATGATACCACCATACTATCAAAATGGTTTAAGGTTGTGGGTTTAAACCCTTTTTATTTTTTGAAACAAACTCAAATGGCTTGTCACCAACTTATTGTCACATGAGACCGGTCGATCCATTGAGGGGATATAGTAGGTCCCATCCATCACTACATGTCAAAATAATTTTTTATGCATGGATTAAATATAGGATCAATATGACTTTATATTATCTATATATAATATTGGATATAGACTCATCAATACTACCACATTTAAAACAACATTCAAAATAAACATCGTATGTAAAATGGTATACAACCTAGAAAATAATCAAATCCATGATATATGAATATGAAAATTTAAAAGGAATATAATTTAAAATTAAATGTGATCTCAAATGGTTATTAGTTACACAACAAAAGAATTATTAGTTGCACAATAAAAATCAAGTCACAATGAACTTGAAAATTGTGATAAAGACCATTACCACATTGTAATCAATCGTTTTGGGTGAACAAGAATTAATATTCAGAAAATTAATAATTGAATTCAATGAAAATACAATATTAATGATATTATATATCAAATGGTTGTACACATACACCACATTCAAGAAATAAGTGGCGAGCAACAGAAATCCCACGGAATTGAAAGTGAGATGAGAAACACCTTACAAACATTTCAGCATGGTAATGGGTATTCTTGTGAGGAATTAATGAGAGTTAATAGGATATACTATAATTTATATAACATAAGGGAAGTATGGGGAGGTTTTAAAACATTCCTCATTATTATAAATTAAAAATAAAAGGACACAAAATAGGGCGATTCATGAATAAAAGAGAGAGAGGATCCCTTACAAATAATATACCAATAGATTGAGGAAAAATCAATGAAGTAATTATGTGTGAAAAAAGTAAACCCAAAAAATAAAAGTGGATATTCAGAATAAAAAAATCACAGGTCACTCACTTGTATTTTTGGAAAGACAAAACCAATGACATTGACGTCCAACTCAATGAATGGAAATTGAGTTTAGATATCCCTTACATTATGCTTGAATGTGTTCTTGATTGTTCTTAACAAACTGAATAATAAAACATAGATTCATTAATTAGTAATTAAAAAACCTCATAAAAAGATAATTGATATGGTATATCCATATTAAGTTAATTCATGACTTTTTTATGGGTTTAAGAGATTTTATTTTATTGTTTTGGGAGCATTTTCTTCCTTGGTTTTCATGATCTATTTACTTGTATTCATGAATGGAAGTTCATTTGAAATATGGTTAAACATCCATAAGTGTTAATATATATTATTATTGACAATAAATAGATATAAATTATCTTATAATAATTTTTTTTGTATACCTTGAGGATGAATCTTTTGATAATTTAATGGTAGACGCTTGGATTTAGTTGGGTATTTTTTTGCGCAATGAACTTGATTGGTATTATTATTATTCCATATTGTGTGTGTGTGTAAGGATTCTATAACATTAAAGAAGATAAAATACACATATTATGATCTAGTTCAACCATTAAAATTGTTCCATGACCAACCTTGAAGATAGTAATACAAATTGAAAACTCGTCTTCCATGATTGTGATAAATTAACACATCTCGGATGGTGTTTTCATTTATAGTATAAAAGGAGGAGGAAAGAGATATTGTGATGAAATTTTACATTAGAATAATGAAAATATATTACATTTAATGTACTGTAATTATCATGTAATTTGGAAGAGGTGAGGTGATAATAGTAAACAAAATAGTGAAACTTGTAAAAGAAATTAAAAGAAAAAGGAAGAGAGGCTCACCACATCAGTACTCTTCCTTGAGAATCTCCTTAAGGCATTTGTTTTTTGGACTTTCGGTGAGTCCAGTAGGACTTGGACGTGGGGATAGGGCTTCGGATGATTATTTTGAAGAATTTAATCAATTATTGAAGCTTGAGTGGTGTGGGAGGAAGAGGGGTGAGGGTGGTTTATAAAGTGGTAGGGAGGAGATTTTTCTTAATAATATAATCATTAATTTATTATTTCTTCACAATATAAGAAATAGTGATTTTTCCATGACCTAGAATAATAATATATTCAGGGGAATTCTATATTTTGGTTCTTACATCACTCATGATGCAAGTAATTGTTAATTTAAATTTAATGTATTTATATGATAAATTAATGTATTTTACAATTCGGTAAATATTCAAGTATTTCAGAAATATCATAAAAATTAACTTGAACTGTTTTTCAACATGTAGAATCCGAAAAGAAACTCCATTCTTCAAAAAATATTTCATAAATTCTATAAATTTAAATTTTAAATAAAATCGTTATTTAATCGAAAAATATAAACACATAAAATATTCTCCATCATTTTTAAGGTGTCTAAATTTATTTATACTTCCATGGGTATGGATAACATTCATAAGATTCATATTACTATTCATAAGGGTATGTTACTATTCATAAGGATTTGTTATTATTCATAAGGCTAGGTTACTAGTCACCAAAAATTAAGTTAATTCAATAAGACATAAAATATCTCCCTGAACACAACACTGTATATTAGATTTTCAAAATTCAAATCACAGAACTAGAAAATTAAAGTTTAAGGAATATGTCAAGAATATATCCTATAAATGACCAATTTTTGTTCCATAGAGGCTCATGGATTCATGAAATATATACTATCTAACGAATAAAATGTATTTAAGAGAAACATACCTTGTAATGTTTGGGGCGTTATAATATTCTCTCCTTCTAAAATTTCACCTTCAAAATTTTCAATTTAAAAATAGCATAAAAAGATTTTGGTGGTTCTTATTCATAAAATCCTCAGGTTCCCATTTTTTTGCCTCCAAAATATGGTTTCTCTAAATAACCTTTTCTATACTAGTTGTCTGATTTCTCAATACCTTCTCCCTTTTGTCAAGAATCCTGATAGGATCATCACAGTATGAAAAATCATGTTCTAGTTCTATTTCATAATAAGTAAGAACATACATTGGGTCTGGAATGTATTTCTTCAATAATGACACATGGAACACATCATGAAATTTACAGAGACTTGGCAGACTTGGTAAATAGTATGCTACAGCTCTGATTCGTTTCAGAATTTCAAATTGTTAGATGTACCTAGGGCACAATTTCCCTTTCTTACCATACCTTAAGACACCCTTCCATAGGGATACTTTGAGAAAGACATGATCTCCCTCTAGGAATTACAAATCCTTTCTTTGGTTGTCAATATAACTATTATACCTACAATGATATGCTTTAATATGGGCTTGAATTATGTTTACCTTTATTGTGGTCTCTTAAATATGTTCTGGGCCTATAATTTTCCTCTCACCAACTTCATCAGAAAAAGTTGGTGTTCGACAACTCTTTCCATATAATGCTTCATAAGGATCCATTTGAATACTATAATGGAAACTGTTATTGTAGTTAAATTACACCAAAGGCGAGTATTGATCCCACATACCATGAAAGTCAATAGAGAAAGATCTCAACATGTCTTCCAATGTTTGAATAGTCCTTTTAGACAATCCATTAGTTTGGGTGTGGAAAGAAGTACTCATGTGAAGCTCAGTATCCATAGTCTTATGGATACTTTACCAAAATTTTGATGTAAATAGGGGATCTCGATTGGACAAAATAGATAGAGGATACCCATGAAGAATTACAAATTTATTAATTTAAAGTCTTTCCAGGTAGTCAAGTGGTAAATGCTCTCTTATAATATGTAAATGTGATTATTTTGGGACACGATCAATAATTACCGATATTTCATCATTACTTCTTGGTGTCCACAGTATTCCAGTGGTAAAATTCATCATAATGTCATCCCACATCCACAAAAGAATAGGTAGAGGTTGCATTACCACTCTAGGTTGTTTTGTCGCTTCCTTAACTTCTTGAAAAACTAGACACCTTGACACATAGTCAACAATTTCTCAATTCATATTATCCCACCAAAAATATTACTTGAGATCATTAAACATATGTGTGATACCTGGGTTTATAGAGAAATTTGAGCTATGATCATTGTATAATAGTTCCCTTTTAGCCCAGGTTCTAATAGAATGCATAACCTCTTCCCAAATTTTTGAACTCATTCTTCATACATGAATTCTGCCAGTCTCCAATCCTTTAAATCGTTAATTTTATTATTCATATTCTCATCATCAAATTGAGATCTTTTTATCTTCTCTAGTAATGAAGGTTTAGAAATCATTTAAAATAGGAATGACATTTACCATTCCTTAAAAATTCCCATATCCATATTTATTATATCCATGAATATATGATCTCTCAAAATACTCATTTGGGTCAGGAGTCCATGATTATTCATGATTAATGCATATGCCACCCTATTTTCCTTTTCAAAGTGGTATTGTATTGAAAAATCATAATCTTTGAGTAACTTGATCCATCTCCTTTGTTTTATGTTGATTTATTTTTTTGTAAAAATGTATTTCAAACTCTTGTGATCTATGTATATCTAACAACTTTCACCATAGAGAAAATGTCTCCACGTTTTCAGAGCAATGATTATCGATGATAACTCAAGATCATGAGTAGGGTAAGTTTTCTCATGAGTCTTCAACTGCCTTGATGCATAAGCAATAGCTTTAACATTTTTCATAAGGATGTTTCCCAGTCCATTCTTTGATGCATCATTGTATATCACAAATCAATCATTTCTATATGTAAGAGTCAAAATTGAAGCATTGACCAATATTCTTTTCAATTCATCAAATAATTTGGTATATTTATTCATCCGTAAAAAATTAACCTCTTTACATGTGATCTTGGTTAATGGGTTAGCCCATCGAGAGAAATTCTGAATGAGATGGAAATAGTGACCTACTAAGCTAATAAAAATGCATACCTCAGTTATGTATGTTGGAATGGGCCATTCTTGGATTGACTTTGTCTTTATAGGATCAACTAAGATTCCATCCTTAGAGACAATATGTCCAATAAAAGAAATTGATTGAATCCAAAATTGACACTTTCTAAATATCCCATATAATTCATTTCTTATAAGAGTTTGTAGAATAATCTACAAGTGATTCTCATGGTCTTTAGAGATTTTAGAGTATACCAAGATATCATCGATAAATACCACAACAAAGTTATCAATATATTCCATGAAAACTCTATTCATTAAAACCATGAAAATAGAGGATGAATTAGTTATCCCAAAATGAATAACTATAAATTCATAATGCCCGTACCTGGTTTGAAATAATGTCTTTAGAATATCTTAATTCCTCGCACACAGCTGATGATATCCATATCAAAGGTCAGTCTTCAAAAATTATTGTGCTCCTCGAAGTTAATCAAATAAATCATGAATTTGTGGTAGAGGATACATATTATTTATTGTAATAGCATAGATTTCCCTGTAATCAATGAATAGCCTTAGTGATCTATCTTTCTTCTTTACAAAGAGCATAGGGGATCCCCATAGGGAAACGCTAGTTCTAATAAATCCTTTGTTACTTAATTACACTAGTTTTTTTATTAGCTCCACTAATTACATTGGGGTCATTCCATTAGGAGTCTTTGATATAGGTTTTGCACCAATGTTTGAATCTATAGAGAACTCAACTTCCCATTATAGTGGATGTCCAAGTAAATCCTTTAGAAATACATAAATTTATTCATGCACTATATGTACATATTCAATTTGAATATTTATTTCCTCATCCATATATATTAGGTTCCCTTATTCTACAGGAATTGAATTCAGTAGGGAAACTGGGGGTGGATCTAGATATGAATCATATGGCGATGTTTCTTCTCTAAAGATAAGGGATTCTAAACCATTTTCAAAAACTGTAACTTCCTTCTTCTTATAATAGATCTTTGTATAATAATTTGAAATCCAATTCATAATGAGAATTATATCAAAGTAAATCATTGGTATGACAATAATACTAGAAACTAAAGAATGTTTATGTGTCATGAGGGGGACTAATCGACACACCTTTTTTGAAATGACACATCCCCTTTGAGTTTTGACTAAAAAATTCTTTATTAAATCAAATTTAATGTGTCTAATTTTCTTAGAAAATATGGAACATATAAATGAATGTGATGATCCAGAATCAAATAATGCATTGGAAATGTTTGAAGAAACAATTAAAGTACCTTCCACTACATCACTAGGAACTTCAACCTCTATGGTTGTAATTGCCTATTAATTCCCTTACTCTAATGGCCTTTTCTAAGCCAGGTTTCCTTGGTACATTGGACACCCACTTGAATAGTGTCCCATATCTCTAAAATTGTAGCATTGAACATCATTGACTTATTTATTCCCCTTGAATTAATTAGATTTTTGACCCTTTTATCCACACATATTGAAGACTCGCATGCCTTTCAATAATATTCCAAGTTGATTCCTTCCACAGTTCTCACATAATGGGAATATTTTGTTACCTTATTCTTCATTGGTGCTTCATCTTTTCCTTGGTTATTATAGTGTCCCTTATTATCTTGGTTTCCCTAGAAAAATTTTGATCTAGAAAATTCCTTCACTATTTTTATGGAACATGATACAAGTTCGTCATATGATGAAAATGTTTGAGAATCTAGTGCCCTTCAAATAATTGGATTAACACCTTCAATAAATTATCAATCTTGTCTTTCAAGTCACGTACATAATCTGTGGAATACCCGGCTATCCCTGTGAATGTAGACTCTTAAAATGTGACACTATCTTCTTCCATTTTCATTAAGCTAAAGAATTTCCTCTTCATTCTGGTCTATTTCTCTTGAGGGAAATATTTTTCAAAAAATATTTCCTTAATAGTCCTTGATTCCATATCTTCTATTTCTTCTTCTTCCATGGTATTCTAGGTCAAGGACCCCCATTAATTTTTTTCACCATTGAGAAAATATAATTCTAGCACTACCTTTTTATTTCCATTGCATCATAATGAAAAGAATGTATTTTCTAGTGACTTGATCCATTGCACTGCTAACATCAGATTAGTAGTCCCACTGAAATATGGGGGCTTCTACTATATGAAACAAATTAATATAGGTGTGGAATGGCTATTCATCACAAATTGAGTATGTTTCCCCAATATAGTCAGGATTTGATTCCCTCCAACATTAACGATATATACGTGCTCATTGGGGAAATCCCTACAAATACCACTAGTTTTGTTTCCCCTTATTCCATTAGGCTTTATTTCTAAATAATTTCATGCACTATATTAGGTTATGATTCATAATTTAAAATTTCAACTTGAATAGTAATTATCATAAATTAAAATTCTATGCATATCTAATCTCATAAACATTGTTTATTTGAGGAACATTTACATTAAAATCCTTCATAATGGATTGCAATGAAAATTTGAATTAAAATAATCATATCACTCAAGATTTTCAATACTAAGAGTGTATAAAGTCACATTTCTATGTACCCGGATACCATAGTTCAAGCCCAAAACTCCTTTTTTTTTACTTTTTACTCTTAGGTACATCTATGCCCAAGCCACCTCTACCTGTTTGTATCCGGACAAGGATGTGTTTTCAATAAATATCTATATAATCAATTGATTACCAAAATTATATGACATTATTTTATGTTTTTACTCAAATACTACCTCATGGCTATGTTCATTAATCTTCATTTTCTAGTCTATTTTCCAAGGTTCCTACTAAACTTCCTCTGATGCAAACTATAACACCCTGATGCCTCTGGAAATGAGTCATGGAATTACTTATTACATTGGCATTCTTAACATGAATAAAATCCCAAATGAATGATCCGTTTAGTAGTATTTATGAAACTAGGCACATATATGTATCTCAAATTATTGGGAAAGGTAAAAAAATACAATACATAACAAAAACTAAAAACTGCATCCATGGAAACTCAGTAAATGATCTCCTCTTCATAACATGTTAAAGGTAAAAACTGAAAAGGGTGAACTAAAATTCTTAGTAAGGGTTACCAATAGTGAAATCATTAATCAATAATAATGGAATCATAAAGAACTTGGCATAGTTAATATGGTATGGTGAATAAATGAAAAATTCAATACATTAAAAAAACAGAGAATGAAACTACATCCATAGATTTAGTCATAGTGAACCCCTCATAGAAAGTAATAGTTGAGAATGAATAAAGAGAATAATTATTATTTTGAAATCATGTATCTCAAACATGAAACCATTGTACCATAGAAATAGTTTAATTGTATGGGTAGAAACCTATCTGATTTTTGGAAACAAACTCGAAGGTTTTTTCACCAACTAATTGTCTCATGAGTCCTGTTGATTTATTGAGGGGATATAGAAGGGCCCCCCATACCTGCATTTCCAAACCATTATTTATTAATATATTCAATACAGGATAAAAATTCCTTTACATTATCCTCATCGAATAGAGGATAAAAATTCATCGATACTTCCACAGTTAAAACAACATTAAAAATAAACACTATATATAAAATAGTATATGGATTAGACAATAATCACAATAATGATATGAGAATATGGAAATTTAAATGGAATATAATTGAAAATTAAAATTTATCTCAAATTGGAAGTAGGTAAACCACATAATAACTATTAGGTTCACAATACAAAGAATGTCACTACAAAATGGAAAACTGAGACAAATCACATTACCACATTGTAATCAATCATTTTTTGTGACCAAGAATTAATATTCATCAAACTAATAATTGAATACAATTAACATAAATAGATTCATGTTATTATTTATCAAATGGTATTACATATACACTAAATTCAATATATAAGTGGCAACCAATGGAAATCCCACAGAATTGAATGTGAGATGAGAAACCCCTTATAAACATTTCGACATGGTAATGGGTGTTCTTGTAAGGGTTGAATGAGAGGTAATGGGGTATCCCATAATTTATATAAAATTAGTGAAGTATGGGGAGGTTCTAAAACATTCCCAATCATTAGGAATTATAAATAAAAGGACACAACATAGGGTCATTCTTGAATAAAAGTGGGAGAGAGGATCCCTTACAAAGAACGTATCATTATATTGAGAACAAATCAATGAAATAATTTTGTGTCAAAAACATAAAACCAAAAAATAAAAGAGAATTTACAGAATAAAATAATCATTGGTCATTAAAAAATATTTTTTAAATACAAAACCATTGACATTTATGTTTAACTCAGTGAATGGAAATTGAGTTAAGATATCCCTTACCTTATGTTCGAAGGTGTTCTTGATTGCTCTTAACAACCTGAATAAAAAATATTTGCTCCATTAATTGATAATTACAAAACCTCATCAAAATTTAATTGATATAGTATAACCATATTAGGTTCATTCATGATATTTTTTATGGTTTTAAGAGATTCAATTTTATTATTTTGGAAGCATATTCTTCATTGGTTTTCATGATCTGTTTACTAGTATTCATGAATGGAAGTTCACTTGAAATTTGGTTTAATATAAAGAATTGTTAATATATATTATTAGTGAAATTTAAGATATATAAATGATCTTATAATAGTTTTGGTTATATACCAATAGGATGACACATTCTATATGTTAATGATAAATTTTTTGATTTAGCTTGGTGGTTTTGGGCACAATGAACTTGTTTTGTATTATTTTTCTATATTATGAGTGTGTAAGGATTATAGAACATTTAAAAAGATAAAATACATATATTATGATCTAGTTAAACCATTAAAAATGTTTCATGGCCAGTCATGAATATATTTATACAAATTGAAAACACGTCTTCCTTGAGTGTGATAAATTTACACATCTCGAAAGGTGTTTGCATTTAGAGTATAATGGGATCAGGAAAGAGATATTATGACGAAATATTCCATTGGAATAAATAAAATCTATTACATGTAAGGTACATGAATTATCCTAGAATTTGGATGAGGTGAGGTGAAAATAGAGAAACAAATAATGGAACTTGTAAAACAAAATGAAAGAAAAATAAAGAGAGGTTTATCTCTTCAGTACTCCTCCCTGAAAATACCCTTAAGGAATCTATTTTTTGCCTTTTGGTGAAACCAGCAATCCTTGGACGTGGAGGGAGGGCTTGGGTAGAGTATTTGTCATAATTTAGGCATGTCTTAAAGCTTGATTGGTGTGGAAGGAAGAGTGTTGGGGGTGGTTCATATAGTGGAGGGGAGGAGAGTTTTATTAATATTATAATTATTAATCTATTATTTCATCACAAGACAAGAAGTGAGTATTCCATGACCAAGAATAGTAATATATGAATGTAAATTCTAGATTTTTTTACTTACATCACTCATGATTCTAGGAATAGTTAATTTAATTTTTAAGGTATTTATACGGTAAATTAATGTATTTTACTATTCACCAAAAATTTATGTATTTCTAAAATTTCCCAAAAAATAACCCTTTCCATTTTTTGACACGTAGAATCCAAAAATGAACAATTTTTTTTAAAAAATAATTTGTTAAATATGATTTAATATTTAATTAAAATCATTATTTAATGGAAAAAAATATAAACACCTAAAATATTTATCTTCATTTTTAAGGTGCCTAAATTTATTTATACTTCCATGGGTATGGATACCATTCATAAGAGTAATACTACTATTCATAAGGGTATGTTACTGCTCATTATGGTAGGTTACTATTCATAAGGGATGGCTACTAGTCACCAAAAAAATAAGTTAATTCCATCAGACTCTAAATATCACCCTGAACACAACTGTGTATATCTGATTTTCAAAATTCAAATCACACAACTGGAAAATTTAAGTTTAATGATTAGTTTAAGACTATATACTATAGATAACCATGTTTTGTTAAATATATGGAAAATTCTTCATGAAATATAGACCATCTAATGAATATACTGTATTTAAGAGAAACTAACCATAAAATGTTTGGGGTGTTATAAGTTCTAAAGTAGTGGTGATTTGATACTCACATGTTGAAAATTAATTATTGTAGACACTTTACACGTTCAAATTTATAACAATAATTATATTATTCATATTTAAGTTCATAGTTATTATCTGAAAACCAATTATTTTTCACTTTAATCTTACACAGGTCAATCTATCTTGATATTTATAGTGCTTGATCTATTTTTATAAAGCATATATATTTATGTTTTATTCACATACAACATATTTGAAAGCTAATCTAATAACATAAATCACTCTACCATGTTTATGTATTTCCCTATAGAGGATCGAATCACTGTGGCTAATTGGGCTTCGTTTAACTTATTATGACATAGCATTCATTTAATCTTATATATCCTCTAACAAGATGAAATTAGTGATTCTCTAATTAGTTATTTGAGATGTATTTCCATACCAAGTAGTCTATTGTTTAAAAGAGAATCACAAGTACTATTATGTATGATGATCCATCATAATTAACTACCTAGATATATGACTTGAGATGGAATCCTAATTCTATCATAGATAATATTCACTGTAATTATTTTTCATATATTCTCTGTATATGGTTCTTCTCAGGAGGCCTTAATTTTCTCAACTCATATCCCAATACATCATTCCTCTATATCGAAAGGCATAACAAGTCAGATTCATATATATTGCAAAAATTATTATCATCAATTCAAATTTAATTGTGAATCAGAACAAACCTTGAAAGTTTCCACTTTTTTATCCCCTTAAGTAACTCCCAAAATTTTATACGCTATTCAATCTTGGTCCCCTTCTACGTTCATATTGTATAAAGTGAACCCAATTTAAAGATATCTGCAATAATCATCTCATAATATCCATCCAAATCTAATAACCATTAAATATAAAATATGATCTATTGTATTTCCTAAGAAATTACCTCCCAAACATTCCCTAGATTGACAATATTTTTTTTTGAAATAACATGGTTATGAAAACTCTCCTACTAAATATGGAATAGAAATTTATAGATATTAGAATATATCTAGTTCTCATGTAGTGTCCCGAAATAAATTCTCATGTGTATTCCATGATTATCCTCTATCATTGGAAAAATGATCATATCATCCATAAAATCCATCACAACATGGTTTATATATTTATGGAAAATCATATTTATCAAAGACAGAAATATATTAAGTGCATTGGTAAATCTGAAAGGAATGACGAAAAAACATAATGGTTATATCAAAAATGGAAATCAATATTCCTAATATCTTTTACATTTAACCTCAATTTAATGTAATGAGAAAATATTTTGATCTTGGGAAAATCATAAGATGCCTTCGTCTTATTTAAAAACATGAGTTCAGGGTAACAAATTATTATTCTTCACTATCACTTGGTTAAACTTCTAATAGTTGACACAATGTCCTATGTTACCATCATCATCATTGTAAAATATATTGGTGTTTCTCAATGGAAACACTTGGTTGGATTAATCAATTTTTATTAAGCTCATCCAACTAAACTATTATCTCATGTATCTTCAATAGTGATATTTTGATAATATTATAGTTATATATAAGTTTACCCAATACCAAAATCAATATAAATATATATATATATATATATATGTCCTATAAGGGTTATCTAGGTAAGCATTTGGATATTGATTATCCACCCTATAGAGTAGAGATGGATCTTTATTTTGAATTTACCAAAAAACCATGACTATAAATTTTTAAAATTATCATCTAAAAACTCTTGTAATATTACCATATTTACTCACCTAAATATGACTCTCCTTGGGAAAAATGTATATTGTCATATATGAGGATATAAAAATTACATTCTAACCACGGTAAATTATTTTACAGTAAAATTAAATACTCTCTTCCACCCAAATTATCATATTTTCATTATAAATATCTAAGAAAAGAAGTCTCATTATATTTCCACATCACTAACCATGATCATTCATAAAATACATTTAAATATTTTATCATACTATCATCATGTATAGTATAAATCCTTATTTATTAATACATTAACTATAATTTGAGCCCTAAAATATTATTCAAACGTGAAAAGATAAATGAATATGATGTTTAGGTACTATAAAAATGCTAAATTTTTGTGGAATATTTTAGGATGGTGTTTATCACCATAGATGTCCATATATAAACCTTTAATGGTTCCTACAAAATAGTGAATAGTTTCCATGTACACATATAACGAGTCGATTTCTCCCCCTAAAATATTATCCCAGCCTTCTATAAGTCCCTAACTCATCCTGATTTAACGAGACTCCATACATTCATAATATCTACCATTGACTACATACACCATCAAAGTGCGTCCTTGAAAACTTGTTTTAGTACATCCTCAAGTGACCCACCTTCTTAAGCTAGTTACATGCATGATTAAGGTTTAAGAACATCAAATTTTGGGTGTTCCACCTCTCTACACTAAGATCAATCCAACGACGCTCTATACTAAGATACATAAGGCGAATCCCTAGGTAGTTTCTCATAATGAAATGTGCAGTTACTCTAAATTCTATTGCATTTGAATAGTTGTACTAAAGACCTCCACATAGGTTGGAATATTTAACAGAATAATCATTTCTCAAATCTCTAATCATAGCCTCATATATAACTTGTTCACTATGATATTTTCGTCAGTCCCTTTCTCTTTAGTATACTCCCCCTGCTCAATGACTTTAAATATAATATTATGGACCAATAAATTCCCCTTCTTGAGTTCAAAAAATGATAGAGCTTTTCCCAACATTACCTCATTCTAATTTCATTGATCATTAAAAAACTTCCTGAATCCCTTATAGTCAATATTTTCCCCTAAAAACTTCTATAACAACTTTTATTCACTTCCAAATTCACCTCTCTATAATATATGAACTAATGACAACCATAATGGTGTCAAATGTATGTAATAATAGATAGATACAATTGATTTTATGTAAACATTCTAAATCCAACTACAGTCATATATCACCAAAAAATAAGGTATGGTTATGCTTCATGAATTTTGAGACTCTATTTTCATCGCTCAATGTATCCTTATCAATAAACCAATTGATCTCATGTATACATTGAATGATCACTTCCACAAACTGAAGGAAATTAAAAGCATGCTCGTTCACTCACTACCCTAACTTATTTTAAACAAATTTATCACAACAATACAATCCGATATACATCACGTAATCAATTATAAAACAATTTTGAAATATAAAAACCATATTGTCATTGGTAATCCATTTTCATATAAGAAAATTTGGTTCCCTTTCAATGTCATTCCATGTGATACATCATATACCATGGTTATTATGATGTATAAATTTTTTATTCACCTTACCCTTCCTTAGTCTACATGGTACAAGTATATTACAATGAGATTATTATTAACCTTGCATTTAATAAACATCATGATAACTCAATGTTAATTATGAAATTGTTATTTATATATCTATATGGGTTAACTAAGTGTCCATACAATCTTATTCTCTACACATATTGAACAACCCACAATTTGACACCAAAAATATACTTTAATACCTCTTTATAAAACCCTGACCAAAGTGATCGAATCCGAAGACCCAAAAAATGCATACACAAATCCTAAAAGTAATTCCACCATCAATAATGGTAGATATTAATTTTAGAGGTATAAAAATCATAGGTAATGACATAACCTATAAAATTACAATATACCAAGTATGATATTTAAAATATCCATTTAAATGAAACCATTTAACAAACACATTAATAATGTAAAATTCAGTTTTACAAAATAAAAATAGAATCCAATGTCGAATATAAAAAATGAAACATATACAAAAATAAATAGAGCTACACCCATGATATATCATCTCCCCTATCATAACTCCAAGGTGAAATTGCAGTTCACTACTAACGAAGAATAATAGTACGAAGACTCAGGTTTCTCATTCATTTATTGGGGTTGGTCTATTTTTTTAACAATACATTTATTTAAATTCCGAATTACGCACTAGATGTATAAATGCCTTTAGAAATCACAATATGTCCTCACCAAAGGTCTTTAGTTGTCCCATAGCGACAGTCAACTAGAAGACACTTTTGGATCATCATTATTTCTTATAGCGACCACCAATTGGTGGTTACTGTAGCCAAGACTGGGGAACCCTATAGAAAACCTTATTTAGTGTTTCTTATAGGGTAATTATAAAGAAACTGTTATATGAAAACAACTAAATATTATTTTATTCATTAAAACAATCACATTAGAATATAAAAAACCAAAAAAAAACTATTATAATTAACAAATTCAATAAATAACTCGATGATATGTAAAATAATTGGCTTATAAATATCTTTGTCCAATAATTTTTCAAGATCCACTCCCATTATTAAATAAAAATGATAATAAAAAAATTAAATCACAAAAAATGTAATTTTGTAGAATATTTTAGTTAAAACATAATGCAACAGTACGTGGTCGTTTGTTCTTGAATGTATAAATAGTTTTTATTTGTTATAAAAAAACATCAAATACATATCCAATTATTATAGGAATATCGCATTCCCACTTGATGTTTCTTCTACTCATGCACATCAAAAATAATTTTATTATGTTGATCCTATGATTTTAAATTATTATGAGAACATTCTATAGGGATCTGGTTGTTAAAATCTTGTTTCTTTGTTTTAAAACAATATAAGTGTTCTTCAGGTCATCCTGGGAAAACAACAGTTCATATTATCATTACTCCTACTCAAACAATTTACAAATCATAGTATGGATTTTTTTGTACGATTTCATGGAATTATGTGGTCGTTCAATTGGTTTTAAACCCCTATGTAATTTATTTGAAGGGCATCAAACCATTAAAAACATCTTAATTAGTCGTTCCAAATATAATAAATGACTGATTGATGTTGTTCCTTCTTATACACCTGAAAAATAATTATAATAAAATTTTATAATGATTTTATGTATTTAATAGAACACTTGTTATAGATCTAACATTTAAATTCATGTTTGGGTGATTTAAAATAATAAATGCACATTTCCTATCATCTTGGGAAAACAAAACAACATATTGATGGTTTCTCAATTCAAACATTTCACAAATAACTTTATGATTTTTTCAACTGATTTCACAGTATTTAGAGTTCGTTCAGTTGTTTTTGACCCTCTAACACAAATTTTTAATGGGAATAAAACCATTAAAAACTAGTTATTTAGTCATTTTGAGAAAACTATATGTCCAATTGACAATTATTTTACTCATACATATAAAAAATAATGCTAATATGATTATTTAAGGATCTCACATCATTCTGCATCCATTTTCTATTGATATGACCATTAAACAAATGTTTTTTAAAACAATAAAAGTGTGCTCAGTTTATCACATTAAAATAGCACCTTAGAGTAACATTATTTCTACTCACCCATTTGAAAAATCACATTACAGTGGTTTTTCTATTATTTGACATCATGATAAGGTAATTTTCTAGGGATCAGATATCTAAATGCATGTTTTTGAGCTTTAAAATTATAAAAGTTTATTTTTTGTCTTATTAGGAAAATGGTGCCTTAAATTGAAATTAAATACACTCCACCATCTCAAAAATAATGATATTATTTTTATGATTTCAAGAAATTTAGATGTCATTTGATTGGTTTAACCCCCTGACACACATTTTTTAAGGGTGATAAACCTTAAAAAACTACTTATTTATTCTTTATATACATAATTTACATTTGATTGGTGTTTCTTCTATACATACATGTCACAAATAATACTAATACTATTTTCCTAAAATTTAATTTCATTCAAATGTTTTTTTATATAGATATAACATTTAAATTCATGTTTTAGTTTTTTAAAAATATAATTGTGTTTTGGGTCATCTAGCATAAACATATCCTCTAAATGATGTTCCATATACTCTACCATACCAAAAATAAATGTGTAGTTTTTATATGATTTCATAGAATTCGATGGTCATTCGGTTGGGTTTGACCCCCTAATGCATGTTTTTAATGGGTGTCAAACCTATAACATAGCATATTTGGATGTTTTGGGTAGAACATAATTATAATTGATGTTTTTTTACTCAACATATCATTAATAATATTAATATTGTTTTCAGATGATTTCACATCATTTCAAGGTCATTCATTATTTATTTATCTTTTAAAAACATGTTTTGTTGTTTTAAAATAGTAAAAGTGTGTTTTTGACCATCCTAGAAAAACAAAACCTCATGTTGATATTATATATACTCCACCATTTAAAAAAAATTGTTTTTTCATCTTATTTCACAACATTGGGAGGTTTTTCAATTTGTTTTAACACCCTGATGCATTTTTTTAAAGGGTGTCACACCTTTAAAAATACTTATTTGGTCTTTTTTAGAACACTTCCTCCCTGATTGAAATTTAATCTACTCATACACATAAAAATAATACTAATAAGGTTTTCTAATGATTTCATTTAATTCCAAGTATGTTTTTTATGGATCTGATCGTTAAATTCACGTTTTGGTGTTTTAAAATAATATAAACATTTTTTTAGTCATCTCGGGCAAAAAAACCATAAATAGATTTTAATTATACACCACCACTTAAAAAATAATTGTATAGTTTTTTGTATGGTTTTATTGCATCTAGAGGTCATTCTGTTGGGTTTCCACCAAATTCATGTTTTTAAACGGTGTCAAACCATTAAAAAAAATTTATTCTGTCATTTTGGAAAGATTACATGTCCAATTAAGGTTTAAACTATGAATACATATCACAAATAATACTAGTTAGTTTTTCTTATGATCTGACATCATTTTGAGGATGTTTTCTATGGATATGATCATTAAACACATGTTTTAATGTTTTAAGATAATAAAATATTTCCAACCAACTTGAAAAAATAGAACCTCTCATTCATTTTTCTTCTACATAAACCTTTCAAAAATACCTATACCATTATTTTAATATGATTTAATGGAATTTAAATGTTTTTTAGTTTTTTTCACCTACTTGGGTACATTTTTAAAGGACATCAAACCTTCAAAAACTACTTATTCGATAGTTCTGATCATTACACATGTCCAATTGACATGTCACCTACTTATACACAGAAAAATTAATACTAATACGTCTATCCATTTGTTTCAAGTTATTCTGAGGTCATTTACTAAGGATATGATCATTAAACAAAATTTTTTGTTGTTTTAAAATAATAAATTGCTGTTTTCAGTCATCTCAGGAAAATAGCACTTCGTATTGATGTTCAACCTACTCCACCATTCCAAAAATTATTGTAATATTTTTTATCTAATTTCATATACTTCTGAGCTTATTCGGTTGTTTTTTACCCCATAATAATTTTTTCTTAAAGGGCATCCAACCTCTAAGACTGTTTATTCTATCATTACGTGCATATTATACATCGAATTTATGTGTGGTCTACTCATATACATCCTAAATAATATGGAGATTAATTCCAATGATTTCACATCATGATGAGTACTTTTCTATAGATCTTACCGCTAAAAACGTGTTTTTATTCAAATAATAATATTTTATTTCTGATCATCACCAAAAATGAAACCTCATATTCACATTTTTTATACTCAACTATTTCAAAAATATTTGTATGGTAGTTTTCATATAACAACACTTTATCCTGAGGTTATTTTCTGTGTATTTAATCATCAAAAAAACATTTTTTGTCTTCAAATAAATAAAAAAAAATCATGCTAAGTATGCAGTACCTCTAATTGATTTTCCATATGATTGAACATTTCAAAAATTAATGCATAGTTATTTTCATCTTATTTCATAGTATTTAGAGTTTATTCGGTTGGTTTTGACAACTTGATGAATTTTTTTAAAGGGTTTAAAACCATTAAAAACTTTTTATTTAGTCAGTCAGATATGATACCATGTCTTATTGAAATTTTATATACTCATACACATCAAAAATAATATAAAGATGGGTTTCTTATGATTTATCAACATAATGAGGTTGTCTACTTTGGAACTGATCGATAAAGGCGTGTTTCTATGTTTTAAGCAATAAAGTGTTTTTTCAGTCATCTCATATAAATGTATCCTCATGTCAATGTAATTTCTACTCGACCATTTCACATATCACTATAAAATTATAGTATAATTATTTAATAGTATTCATTGGTCATTTAGTTGGTTTTCACCTATGTTATTCATTCCTAAAGGGTGTAAAACTTTAAAAAAGAATATTTCATGCTTATAATCACACAACACATAACATTTGTGTTTCTTATACATATACACATTAAAAATAATACTAATATGAGTTTCCTAAGATATTATATCATTCTGAGGTCATTTTCTATGGATTTAGTAGTTGAACACAAGTTTTGGTGTTTAAAAAAAATAAAAGTATGTTTTTATTGATCTAAGAAAAACAAAATTCATATTGATGTTCCAAACACTCTACTATTTCAAAAAACATTATATTGTTTTTTTTCTTCTGATTTCATGGTATGTGGAGGTCCTTGGGTTGGTTTTGACCCCTTAACGCGTTTTTTAAAGGGTGTTAAACATTTTGATTCTGCATATTTAGTCATTCTGAGAATAGCTGATTCTTATTGATGTTTTATCTACTCATACACATCACAAATAATCTAATATATTTTTCCTATTATTTCATCTCATTACAGGGTCATTTAATATTTATTTAATAGTTAAACACATGTTTTCATGTTTTAAAACAATAAATGTATGTTTAATGTCATTCTGAGAAAATGGAATATTGGATTAATGTTCCATTTGATCCACTACTTCAAAATTCATTGTATAGTTTCTTTTTCTCTGATTTCATGGAATTTAAAATTCATTTAGATGGTTTTACCCCCAAATGAGTGTTTTTAAAGGGAATCAATCCTTTAAAAACTACTTATTCAGTATTTCTGCAAACACTAAACATCTGATTGACATTTTTTCTTCCCATAAACATCAATAATAATAGTAATATAGTTTTTATATTATTTATATCATTATGAATATGTTTTCAGTGGATCATACTGTTAAATACATTTTTATGTGTTTTAAAATAATAAAAGTGTGTTTCAGGTCAACCCAGGAAAATGATATCAGAAATTTATTCCCGATCAACTATACGATTTCATTATTGACTATAAGGTTTTATTTCTATGATATCATGTCATTCATATGTCACTCAGTTGATTTTTTTCCCATTAATCACATTTTTAAAGAGTAGTAAACCTTTAAAAACTACTTATTTTGTCATTTATTGAATATTTCCCATCTGATTGATGTTTATTCTACTATTACTTTTCATAAATAGTACTAATGTAGTTATAATATGATTCCAAAAAAAATAGGTAATTTTTATATATCTAACCATCAAATGCATGTTTTCTTTTTTTTAATACAATAATATTGTTTTTTGGTCATCCAAGGAAAAACAAAAATCATATTAACATTCTATCAGGCCCACGATTTTACAAATCATCATATTATTTTCATCATTTAATTTCATGGAATTTGGAGCTCATTCTGTTGGTTTTGACCACCATATACAAAATTTTAAAAGGCATCAAACCTTTAAAAAATACATATTTTGAAAATATAGACATACAGAACATTTTACTAAAATTATATCTAATATAATATATTATAAATTATACTATGATAGTTTTTCTATCATTTCACCTCATTTTGAGGTTTTCTTTTATGGATATGGCCATTAAAGGCATGTTTTAGTGTTTTAAAATAAAAACCCAACTTTTTGGGTCATCTCGGGAAAACATCACAACATATTTTCTTTCCATCTACCCAACAATTTCAAAATTCATCATATGGTTGTTTTTCTATGATTTCATGTCATTTAGAGGTCATTTTGTTAGTTTTGAACCCACAACACATGTTTTTAAAGGGCGTTAAACCTTCAAAACAACAAATTCAGTTCATTAGAGAACATAACACATTCGATTGAGGTGTTTTCTACTTATAAACATAAAAAATATTACTATTAAGGTTTTCATAATATTTCACCTCATTTTGAGGCCTTTTTCAATGGATATAACAATTCAATGCATGTTTTCATGTTTTAAAATAATAATAGTGTGTTTTGGGTCATCTTATGAAAAGAACACCTCATATTGATGTTTTGTCAGCTCCCCCTTTTAACCATTCTATGTATGGTTTTCTGGTCATATTTCAAAATATTTTTAGTTCATTTAGTTTGTTTTTACACCCGTAAATGTGTTTTAAAGGGATCCAAACATTTAAATACTACTTATTCAGTTGTTTGGGTAGACCGCATGTCTGATTGATGTGATGTCTACTCCTACATGTCACAAATAATACTAAGATAATTTTTCTACGATTTTACATCATTTTGTGGACTTTATTTCTATTTTACTATTAAATGGATATTTTGGTGTTTTAAAACACTAAACAGGAACTTTTGATTATCCCAAGAAAATAATAATTTTGATTGATGATAATTTAATTCCTATAATGCAAAAATAATTATTTGGTTTGTATCCAATGATTTTATAGAAATGGGAGTTAATTTTATTGGTTTTTACCACCTGACACACTATAAAAACAATTCCCCACTGACAGCACAAACACCTCACTTTAACATGGTTGTTGGGTCCTAGCCCACCAAGTACCTCTAGTTTCCCTAGAGACATGTGGTCCCCTCCCTTAAGTCCACCCACATGCACAAATAGTTTATAAGACTAATCAATTTCCTTATATTCCACAACATGTTATTTTTAGTGTCCCTTTTCCTCCATCACAAACCCCTTGGGAAACTTCCCCGAAGGTCAGCCATCTTGATCACTACTTCTGGACAAGAACGCTTATTTTTTGGATTATTAATTAGGTAATCTCTTGAAAATAAAGGTTCACCATGTTGACATGAGTCATATAATTTAGTTATTTATCCCTTTACCATTATAGGGAATCGTGAACCCTATATCTAAACCCAAGATATTCTACCACACTAAAGGCTTAGTTCCTCCTTTTATACCAATGTAATAATTGGGCACCACAGAAATCACAAATAACCCACCTAAACATAGATGTTGGGTCTTATCCAGCCAGGTACCACCAATTTCCCCAAGGACACATAGTCCCCTCCCTAGGTGACTCCCATGTCCCCAAATGGGTCATCAGAATAATGATTGTCCCCATGGGCCAATACATGTTTTTTCTAATGTTTCATTTCTTCACTTGCACACATCATAGGCAACTTCCTATGCGTTCACCCAACTAGATCACTACATCAGGCACAGAATTCTCAACTATAGTGTTCTAATTAGGTACCCTCATCCAATTAAAGTTGCACAATATTAACATGATCCATTTCATTTAGTCATTTAACCCTTTATCATTTTGGAGTGTTACACACACATTTAAAAATAGTATTAAATCTTTAAAAACTATTTATTCAGTTAGCCTGAGTACACTACATGTCTAATTGATGTTTCTTCTACAATTGATTTTTAAAAATAATTTAAATACACATTACATAGTATTTCATGGTAATTTTGAGTCATTTTCTATGATTTTGTGCTTTTAACACATATTTTTGGGTTTTCAAACACTAAAAAAAATTTCTTAGTCATTCTGAAAAAATAAATCCTTGTATCGATGAAGCACGAGTTCTTATAAAATAAAAAACAATATATTATTGATTTTCAATGATTTTATAATAATCATAGGTTGTTTGATTTGTTTTTACCTACTAATGCATGTGAAACTGCAGTGAAAAATATTTAAAATGGATTCTTATAATAAATGAAATCAAAAAAATAATACATGTTGTTAGGATGTCCTATAATAAAATTTTCCAGAACATTAAATCCCAAGTCATATTTTCTACAAACAAATTAAAGAAATTTAAATTTCAAGAGTATGAATAAGAAAAAAATTCATAATAATTTATGGTCCTTTATATGTTTGATACCATGTGAAAGTAGTAACCAAATCTAGGGAGGAATAATTTACCTAGAAAAATTTAAGGTTATTCATGTAAATTATTTATAAAATATTCAATAAAAATTATATTTATATAATAAACAACTCTTAAAAAGTTTTTACTGAAAGGAAGAATTTAAATCCTCATCTTCACTAAATTATCCGGCATTACAAATTCACTCTAATAAATCTATTTATAAAGTATACTCTATGAAATAATAAAGATGATTATGTGCTAAAAACCATATAAAAGAATAAATTAACAAACATGATATCCCTTTGGTTTCTTTTTCAAAAACATGATCATGATAATTTCTTAAATAATAGTAGATATACTTTTTTTAGGGAACTAATAACTCCAATAGACGTAAATATGAAAACAATTAAAACATGATAAAAAAATAAAAAATAATGGGATAAACATCTTGGTGATTGAAAATTGAATGTTGAAATCATCTCAAGGAAAAAAAATAAAGTATACACAACATACCAAAAATGGTATATGTAAACAGAAACACATAGAATGACATTTTGTTAATAAAAATATAAACACAAAATCAATTAAACTATTACAAAGAATACTAAGATGACATATATAAAAACTTTAATAAGTAAAATGTATTCCATATGTTATAAATCATATTAAAATTCATTTTAAAAACAATTTACAAATGAAAAAAAATGCATACTAACAACGTCCTAACATAGAATGAAAATATTGAATAGATGACAAGCATATAAATATTTTTTCCAACCATTTAGGTGGGAAAATTTAATTTATTCCACTAATAAATTTTTTTTAAAATAATAACCTATAAAAATTATGGGAAAAATTTAGTTAATTAGTGTAAAAGGTATAAAATATATAACAAATTTACCTGAATATGTAGACAGCCAAACAATCCAAATAATGGAAAATATCATAATTCAAAAACACTTTTAACTTCATAATATCATCTCAATACATGAAATTATATTTTTTTCATAAAAGATAGATATTTAATTATTATGTTAATAAATTTAACCAAGAAATGATCCAATATTTAAGGAGACAATGTAATTGGGTTTATTAATAGAAATAATGTCAAATATAATTTTATAAATTTGTAAGTAATAATATAAATGAAATCATAAAAAACATTTAAAGATGAAATTTATGAAAACTTTTAACAAGAATTATACCCTCACTTATAGGGGATTTCTTTTTATATTTGTATATTCTCTTCCATAGAGAGAAACAAATCATGAATAATGTCTTTTGAAAATAGATTTCAAGTTGTAGTAGTTAAAGGGAAAAACCTGTATGGATTAACCTATAGAAAGAGTTGGTTATCAAGAACCAAATGTTTGTACTTTGATTATATTTATATTTTATGTTTCTAATATTAATGAAAACATATTTATTCATATTTTTTATTTTCCAAAATGAATTTAATATAATAATTTTATAGATTATATTTTGCATTGATAGGGTTGTAGTAGTTCCCCGCTATGATGAGAACCTTGGCATTCCATGATGATATTCTTCAATATATTTCTATTATTGGATAACATTCTATGATGGGTAACCTAGTGTTTTGACTCTCATGTGTGAGTACTCATAAGAGGATGAAAATTCTTCTCATAAATGTTTCTCTTTAGAATCTATAAGTTGGGAGATTATGAGAACATATCCACCAGTTAAAATTCTAATTGATTACGTGTCATCAGATATTACTTTTTTCAAGAAATTTTAGTGGTACTCAGACTTTAAGATCATCATTAATGCTTTTCGGGACTTTCAAACTTTTATTAACTAAGAAAAACCATGATTCCTTAGGTTTATGGGAATTATGGCAAGTTAGGTGCACGATGATTGAATTCTTATTGATGGATAACATGAGAAAGTATTTGTCCCTTCCATAATTATAGAAGTTAATGTCTTGGACCTTTTATTGAAAATGAAATTCCACATTAAATTCCATGTCCATGGTGTAATGATGGTTTTTTTATATAGTCAAATAGAAACATATCGATCACATAGTTTGGTTACACGTGTGTGATACTAGCTTGATGATATATTGTTACAAGGGGATTTTATCACACAGTGAGTGTTTTTATATCTTTATCGATGTCCTAGCATTAAATTCATTCTCTCAGGATTCTTTACCAATTACTATATAATAATCTTGGACTATAGGAAAACCCTCCTAATTCCAGCAAAAATGTATCCTAGAGGGTCACACATAATGTTTTTATTTTGATCTTGATTAAATTATATTGGAATTTATTTAATGAAATATATATTATTCTCAAGAATGAGGAATAATTTTATTCAATTTTTCTCTGTTGCTTCTATCTTATTGAATGGTTAATAGATATTTATTCACCTAATTTTTAATTACATATTTATATTTGAATTAAATATTTTATTAAAAATTTATTTAATTATTCAATAATTATTGAATAGGATGATCATATCTAGATTATATTTAGTCATGAAGAATAATTTCTAAACTAGTGAAATAAAAATAATTATTGGACCAATTAGCACAAACAATAAAATTTTATTATTATTATTATTTTATGGAATGGGGTCCAAATTGATTATTTTATTATTTAAGGGTTGGGGTGGAATTAAATAATATTTTAACATAATACCTAACTCTATAAATAGGAAATTATTTCTATTATGTAGGGTTAATGGAGATTCAAGGATTCATAATCCTTTCATGAAATAGACCTCTCTCTCGACTCCTCCATATTTATCACTCTCAGAAACAAGTAGATCAAGATAAAATCCATCAATCTCAATGGATCATGTAGTAATTAAGAAAAATAATAAAAGATGATTGAATCACCTTGCTAGCACGTGGAAATAAATTAGTGTCGTTTAGAGATCAAAGTAACGGGTGTGGATAATCACTCGAGGGATTCTACACATGGATCCTATAAGTGAAACAATGGTAATCAAAAAAAGGTTTTTGGATGATCAAAAAAATATTTGAGGACATATCCTAGGATGTGTTATCATTTATTCCGATCATTTTAAATTTTATTATAAATTTAACATGCAATGATCTTATCCAATATTGGAGTTTTCTAACATCATAATATAGTTGGAACAAATTTCCTTGGTTTTGGGGCTCACATCATGTAAATTTAATGAATAATCCATTGGATAAAACAAAAAACTTTTAGTTTATCTCCCATCAATGTGTTTCTACTGCAATAAAAACCTAAAAGTTGTACAAGAGTGATTATGTTTAAATTTAAAATTATTTATTTAATTGTTTTCCGATATGCACGATAGTGGTAATTTTTTTCATTTCTAAAATATTTATTTTTTAATAATATTTTAATTAACATGGTTTTGATATTTTAATTATTTTGTCCATGATTCATATTTTCTTCAAGGGATACGAACAAATGATGAATGATGTGTGATTCCATCAAAATGTGCAAAGAATTATGGATGGTGAGACTTGGATAAACAATATGTATCCAGAATACACACCATGTACATAATTGCACTATATATGGATGCATGATGAGATACATGTCCTGAAAAATAGTAATTAAACATGATATATTTGTTTCACACCGCATGTATATTGGGCTAACCAACCACATGGCTTGTAATTTTTCATGGTTGGTAACTAGTGTAAATGATGTGTATTCTACGTAGTTTTATAGAATAATGGAAAAAAAAATTAAAATACATGGTCATAACTATACAAGACTAATATCCATGTGCATTAGTGAAGTATGTTATGTGTAGTCCACTTACATAATATTTATTTCATTATTTCAATCATCTGAAATACACACCATGTCATTTCATAAGATAAGCGAACACATGGCTAGTGGAACACACAGCATATAGGTGGAGTACACATCATGTGGTCCCAAAATTTAATAAAATTATAATTCTTTTGGCCAGTTAGATGGAAACACAAAAATTATTATGCATATTAACTGGCTTGTACAATTTAATTTTTCCATTCAAGGTACACAATGAAGCCCCATGCATTTATCTTAGGTTCACATAAAATGAGGTAAACTATACATAACTTATAATACACACCATCTTGTCTACCAACAAATTACAAATATTAAATTAAATTAAATTTATAGTTATAGAATTATACCCTTATTGCATAGATTGGGACCTGATGCGTTTGAAATTTTAATAAAGGTTTTATAGAATTAAAAAATTTCCATTATTTTATTGGAATTTTCTATAATTAGTGTTTATTCATATATTTACCATGAATGAATATATAATGGATATCTCCAAGAGCCTTTAGATAGAGATTAAGATATATGTAATTAATTAAAAGATAAACTAATTGATTAATTGAATCATTTTTATCATAATAATAATGAATATCATGTTTGGTTCACCACTTATCCTCAAAGTGTTTGTTGGTTTTTCACTTTCACCTCAAAAGTGTTTGGAAAATAAAAATTATAATTTTCAAACATAATAATAATGAATGAATATAAATGGATGTTAGTTAGTGTAATTTTGTGTATTTGTGCCATCTGTATGACTATTTACGAGCATAACCAAGACCTGTGTTTGTTTTGGTTTTATCTAACATAATTTATTGCATGTTTTTTCAATTATTACATATTTAATTAAATGTGATTGCATATGATTCATTCATACCTCCCTTATTATGTAGGAAATTCATGTCTATTTTTATTTATGTAGTTTCTCATAACCAATCCTTTGCTTCCACTCACCTATGTGTGAGTTATAAATATATGTAATAAAAGGAGTTCACCTAAGTACATGTAGATGATTAAAGATAGAACAAAGATGATGCCCACATAGGTGATAGATAAGTGGAGAGTTTGACTGTCATAACTCATGCTATGACCAATATATTGAGTTTTCCCCAAGGTTTTAGTTTGATATTTTTTCCATTCACTGAATAAATTTTTAAATAATATTATGATCATGTCATTTATTTATTTTATTATTTATTTATTTCTTATGCATTATTATTTTATAGATTTATGGTCATGATCACATAACTAAATGAATTAATGTGAAAATATTAAATTAAATTAATTTCCTATGAATAAATTTTTGATCAAATCTTGGTTAATCACTTTAGTGAAATCAACTTAATATTAATAAGGCATGTAAAATATAAAAAGAAAAATTTTATTCATGATAAGTAACATCTCTCAACCATATATTTAGTCAGACATGGCCTTCCATTACTTGAAAATGAATGAAATCCAAATAACTAATTGTTTAACCAACCCTCATTAAGACACTTACTTTTATCATGGAGTTATTATGAATGTTTTGGATGACATGACCATATTACATAAATTTAAATAACTCTAACTAAACTAGATATAAATTAGAGACAGCTATTGAGGAAATTTGAGTATGGATTTCTAGATTGGGTGGTCCACTCAATATATCAAAGAGCTACAAGCTTGTAGTTTTAAAAGTCCTAGAAACCAAAATACCTTTAAGTATCTTAAAACCCCTCATTTAGGTTATATTAAGGGGGATACGGTTCCTTTCCACTAGAATATCACATTCAATAGACATTCGGAGTTTAGTGGTGAGGAATATTGGGTGTTTATAAAATAATGAGATATTTAATAAAATTAATGTTATTATTAAGTATCACATAATATGTAATCATGAAAATTAATTATAATATACTCTTTTGTGATTTTAGAATAGCATAAATTTCCCCATCCACATTGTACCTACAATCAATATAAAAGAAATACTATCTCCACAGTGGTAGTCATTTCCTAGAATGGTTCAGATACTTTTTGGTTTTGTTTCACTGTGAGTGGAAAATATATGTACTACAATCCTCAATTCTTGATCTCTTACAAAGGAGGTGAGTGTTGAAGAGTTCATTTTCTATGAAAAGTACTTTAATGACAAAATATACATTTAGTGTCAAACGATTTCATCCATGTTAAGTGAACTCATGAAGTCACATAAAAATATGGGTGATAATAGAATGATTAGGAATCTTTATAGTTTATACTTGCGGAGTGTATGACAGTCAAAGTTTGAGATATCCAAGGAAATCTTTTAGAGTAAGCTTATAGATGGAGAACCAGTTTGGCCACATATAGTTAAACTTATTGGCAGAATTAAGCGCCTAGATATTATAGTGTTTACATCACTAGACGAAAAGTACACTAATATCATTCTTACATCACTTCCTTATAGATTCTCCAAAATTTTTGTAAATTTTAATATAAAATTCATTTACAAGTCTCTCCCGGATTTTATCACTCTTCTTTCCTATATTGATAATGAGATAAATCATGAAAATACTCCCATCCTTATACTGAATAAATTTGAAGGAAAATCATAGATCTCTAAACATAAAACATCTTCAAAAATAATTTCTAAGAAGATACAGATCAAGGTATGATTTGGGGAATATTATGCTTTCTTTTTTTCACGTGGAAAGAAGGGCCACTGGGTGAAAAACTGCACCTAGTAAAAGAAGTAAGGGGAAGCATCATGTGGTTCTGGTATCGATTGAAATTTATATATCTCTCTAAATTTGGTACTAGATACAGCTTGGGGTTATCGTATATGTATTCAAATATAGAAATTAAATTTATAATGATTTGATGAGTAGAGGTAGATCTATGAGAATATAGAAGGGATAAACTTACTGTCATTGATATTGGGGACAACCATCTCATATTAACAATGGTAATTATCATGGTTTTAATAGATTGTTATTTTTTATCCTCTATAAAAATTATTTCCATATCCAGAAAAGATACATATGGATTAATTTCTAGTTCATGAATAAATTAAGCTTCTTTTATAATGATATAATTTTTTATAGTAAAGAATATTTAAATAACGGTCTTTATTTGTTGGAATACACATAACAAGTAATTGGAATTGATAATGAAACTGTTCCAAAAGAATCACACCACACTTGAATTTATCCTCACCGGCTAGGTCATGTCATCAAAATTATTTTGAGTAAATTACATCAATATAGATATTTAGATTCCTTCAAACTAAAACCACTTGGTGTATGTCATATAGGTTTACATGAAAAAATGGCCAAATCCCATTTTAATTGAAAATGTGAAAGGGATAAATATCCTATTGAATTAGTTCAAACAAATTTCTGTAGTCCATTTCCAATTAAATCAATGTGTTGGTACTCATACTTCATAAAATTTACTAATGATTTTAGTATATATGAATATGTAAAGGAGATGATTTATAAGTTTAATTATTTTGAGATATTCAAGGATTTCAATATTGAAGATAGGAAACAATTTGTTAAAAAGATTAAGAAACTATACCCAGACCATATTGGAGAATATCTTAATCATGGAATCTTTGATTATTTGTTAGAGTTTGGGATTCTATCGTAGCTCAATAATCCTTATAAAATTTAGTGGGACAGTGTAAAAAAAGGAGGAAATGATCCTATTTAGACATGGTGAGATAAATGATGAGTCATGTTAGTCTAATATTATACTTTTGGGTATACACATTAGTTACATCATCAGAAATATAAAACCATGTACCAACTAAATATATCCAATGTATACTATCCCAATTATATAATGGAAAGAAATCTTGTTTTTTTACTTACTCATGTGTGGTTTTAAATTGTCTAATAAGGCCACTTCAGGTAACAAACATGAACCTTGAGTCTCAAACTATACATTTATAGGATTCTATAAGTTAATAAGGGTATATTTTCTATACAACCCCTCATAAAAAATATAATAGTGGCAAGAGATTCCATATTACTTGAGATGGAGCACATATCTAAAAGATATAGTGAAAATGTGACAGCCTTCGATGAAATCTAGGCTCAAGATACACAAGAGTTGGAACATTAATAAATTCCATAAATACATATTAAAGATGAAGTTATGGAGACACGTGTACTAAGTAAGAGTAAAAGAGTGGTTATAGAACATGAATGGTATGTTTTTCTTATCACCAAGGATGATGACTCATTAATAATTGATAACAATGGACTTATAACAAATAGAGAAGCATTAAGTGGAAAAAAAATTACCTAATGGTAAAAACTCTGAATTCATAAATGGATTCTATAAAACAAAACCATGTGTTGATTTCGTTATATGATCAAGTGAATGTAAAGATCATTGGTTTTAAATGGGTATCATAGAAGAAACTAGATCTGGATTGAAAAATGAGTACTTATAAGGTAAGACTGGTTGGAAAAGGATTATAACAACATCAAGGCATAAACTATGATGAACCCTTTTCACTAGTTTCTATGATAAAATACATCAAATTTGAACTTTCCATTGTTTCCTTCCCAGATAATAATGTTTCTAAGATCGATGTAAAGACATCCTTTTATATTAGGAACCCTCTAGAAGATGTCTATATGAACAAACATGAAGGTTTTATTGACTCCAAAAGATACGAACAAAGTTATAAATTAAAAAGATCCATTTATTTATTTAAGAAAGCATCTAGGTAAAGGAACATTTTTTTTCATGAAGTTATAATAGAATTTGATTTCATATAGAATGAATGTGGGTTTAGTGTATATAAATGTTTTAGTTATAGGGTCTCTATTTGTATAATAGTACATGTTGATGAAATTTTTCCTACTAGAACTGAGATACCAGTCTTAAAATATGATGAATCCTAGTTGAATAAATGATTATGAATGAAATACTAATTGAAGTAGCATATATTATTGGGATTAAGATCAGTCTGGATAGATCTAAGAGGTTTCTTAGCCTATGTAAAGGTACATATACTGACAATATACTGAAGAGATTCATTATGGAACAATCCAAGAGGAGATTTTTCCACTATCACATAGCATTCACATTTCTAAAAAAAATTTCCATCGACACATGAGGAAATAAAGGTAATGGGAATGATTTCATATACATCATTGACTGAGTCAGTTATGTATTTTCTATTATGAACATGACTATATGTTTTGTATGCCTTAAGTGCGGTTAAAATATTTCAAATTAACCTAGGTGATCTCTATTATATTTCAATCAAGACTATCCTTAAGTATTTACGCCATACTGAGGATATGTTCCTAGCCTATGGAGGAGATGAGGAACTAGTCATCCGAAAATACATATATTCAAGTTTACAAATATATCAAGATTATTGGAAATTATATATAGGATACATATTCACTCTAAATGGAGGTTATATGATCTATTACACCCTATGATTTTAAAAGAAAAGCATCATGTTTGATAGCATATATGACATGAAGAAAAATCATAGAAGAGAATGTACCACCCTAAGGCATTATGATATATTTATTTTTAAATAAATTAAATCCCTTCAATAGTATTCAATGCACATAACACTGAGTTTGAACAAAATGAAATACTTCATTAAAATATTATTATTTAATCGTTACCATTATAAAATGGCTTTTAAGTTGGGGTGTGAATATTAATAAATAAGATATAAAAATTATATGGTTTAAATATGTATAAAATAAATTCAATTATTATATTTTTTTTGATATAAAATAAAAATCATTTAAAAAAAATAAATGTTCTCTGAAAAAACGTATTTATCTAAAAGTTGTTCTAGTCGTTCTTTGCACACATAACATAAAATTAATTTTTAACACTTTTATGAAATTTATTTGAATAAATATACATCATTATTGAAATCATGAAGTCAAGATTATCTTAAGGTTAATTTTTTATATTTTTCTACAATGTTTCATTTTTCAAGGAACTGTGAAAAATACTGATTTTAATTGAAAACTATATTTTCATTTAAATTATTTTAAAAGATAAATTATATTTAAATTTGTTTTAACGTAAATTTCGTTCAATTATATTACAAGTTAAAAAATTTAGGTCATTAGAATCAATTTTATATTGAATTTTGATATTAAAACATTTTATAATTATGTAAATATTCTCTTTGAAAACCAACTTTTTCACCATTGTGAATATTAAAATTGTAAAAATTAATTCCCAATGTTAAGGTAAAAATTGCTTTATTTGGGGTTAATCTAAAAAGATAAGAGTTGAAAGAAACAAAGAACATGTCTAAAACACATTCTATTGATATATTTTGACATTACCACCTATATGGTATTATAATGACCCATTTCCTAGGTTTCTATCTAGATAAAAGTGTGCTTGTATTTGATTCCTTTAAAAATTACCAAATGTGCCTTCTCCACCACTTATAAAAGTTTACCCAGTCTCCTACCCTATTCACACTCCTAAATCAATTTATTACATTAAATACCTAGCCAGATGACTTATTTATTTTTTTCACCCACATCCTAGAGACTTCGGTGTGTTAATAAATCCAATATATGATGGATTGAGTTTAAACATATAGGGTTGTTTTAATAATAGTTATGGTTTTTAACCGTGCAATGTTTTACTTATTCATCTAACTCCTTTTCATATTTTCCATCAATGCACAAATGATAACACTAGTATATCTTATATACTAATATTTTTGTATGTCAATTTCATAACCTATTTTTCTCACCACTTCCATCAAATGGAAATCCTATTTATCAATTCTGTGTGTGGTGGACTACCACCTCATGAACTGATGATGTTATTTTTCCATCACCACCCTTCAAGGATAGATATTATTATGGATTTAACATATTTATATGATATTCATGAAATTATTATACTTATATAATTATAATATCACATATTACTTCTTTATTTACTTTCTATTGTGGATAAAATAATTTCCCTCGTGGGTATGGAAGACTATAGCCTCATGATGCAATGTGATTTGTTTCTCACCTTCTCTATAATATCACATATAACTTTTTGCCTCCTAACCCATTGGAAACCCATAATTTTTTTCATGTGTGTGTGAGGACTACCACCTCTACATAGATATGTGAAATATTTATCATCTTATTTTCAAATGAATGCTTATAAGAATGGATATTATTAATATACATGATAATGAATATATAAAGTAAAATAATTGTGTTTCCCTTTTGTATCATACATCGGGGAAAATGGAAACAGTGTTCTTGCATACATACTCTTTATCGTATCAATGAATTATGTAATACATTTTATATCTATATCATTTATATATTATCATAAAAAATTATATAATTCATATATATGATATTTATATCATGGTTGAAATTCTAGATATGTGGTAACCATGATCAAATTAAAAGAGCTAAAATTAACAAACTAAAACTGTCATGAAAAAGGAAGTAAATATCACCCAAAGTAGTAATTTTAACAATTAATATTTAATAAATGGGTTGTAAATACTCTAATTAAATCATTGATGTTATGATCCAGGTTATTATGGTTCAATAATATATGTATAATAAACCAATATTTATTAAATATTATGTTCATACACATATGAAGGAAGTCAAACAAGTGGTAAGGGATTCTTGTATCACTTTTAATTCTATGAGACATACTCCATATTCACGACTCATTTCTTTATGTGGTGTATATAGTACTCATTTTAATATGATATTTCATAAATTTATTTGTCTTTATTATTTTTAAATTTTAATTGATGATTATTTATTTTTTGGGGTATACAATTCAAATATTACCAATGTGGTATGTGTTTATTTCCTAATCACTTCATTGTTTGAGATTTTTTATAATTAAGTATCCCTTGTGGTAATTAATTGGTTACACTATATTTAAAATATTATATATTCTTTTCTATTGATTATTCATGAAATTTTCAAGAAATAGTTCTTTTTTTACCCTTGTACTTAAAATTATTGAGAAAATGTTTTTATAAATATCTATCTTTATTTCCTTATTCGGCCAGAAATCATTTCTCATCTATATCCATATTTCCAAAAAAATCAAATATGTATTTAATCTTTTAAAAATTTATTATTAAATAAATTTTTATTAATTTATCCTCTTTAAAAAAAAATTGAAAGGAATTTTGATATCATTTTTAAAACAATGCACGTCTGGATTTTAGTAAAAATGTGAATGGAATCATTTTTTTAATATAAGAAACATGCATGATGTTTTCCACATTAATAACCAATAAATGTTCTAAATATTATTTAAAAAAATTCAATGTTTATTTTCAAGGAAAATTATTTTCAAAAAAAAATCGACTTTTTTGTTTTAAAATATGGTTTTCAAATTGAAAATTTTATTTTCCTCAAAAATGTTTTTAATGAAATTATTATGGAAATTATATTCATTTCCAATAACCCTTTATTTTATTTATGATAAACATGGTATATTTTCTATTAATATCATTTTTATTATTCATTATGATGGTTTATGATCATTTTGACTGAGGATATAAAATTTTATTTATATTTACCATCTTACTCTTGATGGTTTATGATTATTTTTATTTGATTGGGGTATGTATTATCATTTTGTATGTTAGTCTTTCAATATAAATATTTATATTGATTATGTTTCTACCCTTTGATATAGTTAATACATTGGACTTGGTAAGATATTGGTGGGGCCTAGTTATAGATAGACCCTCAATGTATCAACTGATCTCATAAGATAGATCAGTCAGGTAAATTAGATTGGTTTCTACCAATAGATGTAAACTATCTTCTGAATCGTATTGATATATTTTGATGTCCTTAATTATTAATTCCCAAATTAAGGTATCATTTATTTATTTCCATGTGGTTATTCAATTTATTATAATATCCATGGATAAGTTTCAAGATTATTTAACTATTTATATGTATTTGTTTGATCTTCATTTATTTATGTCATATTATACTCAGTTTTTTGATTAATGACATGTATTTAAGTTATTATGTTTTTCATATTTATTATAATCATTTATTCACAATTGATTTTCTTGTATGCTTACCCTTACTGAATATTTCATTTTCCCCCTTTCTTATGTTTTATTTTTCCCAGGATATTAGGTACTGTTTTTTTGATTGATACATATAAATACGCTATAATTAAAAATGGTGTTATTAAAGAAAAACCATTACGTATATTATGTTTTAAATAGTAATATGATTTTAAAATATGTACATGTTTTACTAAAACAAATAAACTATTCGGTCCTTCAATATGTGATACCTTGTAAATAGTTCCATGTAATAAATTAACCACCATCCCTAAGACACTAAGGTCAGGGTATTTAGAATTGGTACTAAAGGAAATTTAGTAGAAACCTTGAGAAATAGATTTAGGAAAAAAATATTTGGGAACATAACCTTGTGATATTCATTGGGTATAAGTATAAAAGAACATTAGAAATTTTTGGTATGCCATATATTATGTGGTTTTTCTTAGAAAAACATCCCTGACCGAATACTACAAGTTGAAGTTATTCTTGTATATATATAAATGGGGTAATTACTCTGAAAAGGGAATTTTGGGCTTGACTTTAGTGTCACCTGGTACACGATAATAGGCCTTACTTCACACCTAGTTTGAAACTCCTGGGGGATATTCATTGGAAAATTCAAATTTTTTTACAACTATTATGAAGGTTTTGAATATATCTTTTGGATTTTAAAACAATCCCAAAGAAACCATGTTTATAATTATGATATTATATATGCATAAATTATTCAATTTATGTTTTGTATTTCACAAGTATTTGTATTATATATTATCTTTCATAATGTAATGAACTAATATAGTAAAATTTCTTGTTCACAAATAGATCATAGTGGAAGTAATGGTAACCTTATCATTACATTTAAACCATATAGGGATTTACCTCTTGGGAAGGATAATGAAGTTGGAGGTTAAGCTATAGCTGGAAGTGAAGAAATTATTACTATATTGGGGTAGCTGACTCTGGTTATGTGAAATAACCTTTAGAACATTGAGAAGTCGGTTGATCCACCACTTGGTGTGATAATATTAGACCTCTTCATACATAGGTAACCCCTATCATTTTACGTGTCTAAAAATCCTTTTATAATAGAGAAAATGATAAGTTCATTAGAGAATATATTTCTCAATTTGGGAAGAAATGAACCGGATAAAATTTTCATGGTAGTTTATCATCACCCATAGAAAATGGATAAATGGATCTCAATGATTTAAGATACCAAGGATTAAGAAGAAATATAAAATATTTAATGGAATTATTTTAAGGTAAACTTCTTAAAATAAATGCATTTTCCTTACGAGAAATGAGTTGATATGGTGATATAATTCCTAAATCTAAGAAAAAAGGAAGATATAAACGTTTTTAAGTATAAAGTAAATTCTATAGGGTTACAAAATGTATGATGCAAACTATTTACTAAGTCCAAAGAGAATGATTGATTTTTTCTTTCATCGGATTATGACAATTCTTGAAAGGGAACTGGTCTCCCAGTCATTATCATTATACAAGAACATAGTATAATGTGTTACCAAAACAAAGAAATAATTCTCCAAGTCTTATGGCTTAAAATGGAAGAAAGATAATCATATGATGGAATTAGATAGTATTGATAAATGGAATAATGTAAAAATTATCTTTCTAAATATGATACCAATGAAAGGAAAAAACAAGGTACATTCTTAAAATTAAAAGGAATTTTCTTCAAGTGTGGAGAAAAAATACTCCATTATCATGATTTAAAGTGATATAAAATATAATAAAATATGTAATTATTGCACTATAAATAAGTGGGGAACTATGTAAATGAATGTCTCAAGTGTCAAAAAAATATACCTCACAATCAGATAAGGGTTCAAGATCAAAATTATTTTATCATAATAGATGAAGTGGAATGATTAATGTGTTTGTGTTTTGATTCATGAATTATATTATAGGAGTATTTTAATAAATTATATTATGTACATAATAATTTTGAAATGTATAAGGATTATACTATAATAATATTTCATTAAGGTTTTGATAGAATATGTTGAATGGTTTAAAGGACCATGAAAAGTGATTTAGTGGCTAGATCAACTTCTTGGAAAACACATGATTTAGGGAGTATAACCCATAATATCTACCTGATGTTGATATAATAATGATAAATTGGTACTTAGGAAGGTATTAATAACATTTAATTTTTATATAATATTTGATTTTGAGGTAATTATGGTTTATTACAATTTGGGACCATTATATTAATTTTAATAATATGGTTTTAGAAATATGAAAACTTGTATGTCGGGTGACAACTTCTCACATCTAGTAGGGTCATGTGGTTTAAACCCATAACTAAAGGGAGATAAGGGTGAAGCACATATCACTGGATTATGGGATGATTTGGTTAATAAAATATTATTTTTACTTAAAGTTTTTCATGGATAAATAATTATCAAATAGGTTAATTTAAACATTGGGTTTCACTATTGAGGTATATAGATCAATATATATAGAAATACTTGACACCCTTTTATAGATCATATATTCTATTAAATATAAATTTTAGTGATTTAGGCATAAAAAATTTAAACTTTGATATTCTTATATAATAGTAAGAAATTATGTGGAAAATGATAGAAACACAACCAAAAAATGACATTTTTCATATGAAATAAAAATATATCAAATAAGTATATTTCCTTATATTCATAGTATTTTTCTTAAGATAATCCCTCAAATTTTGGAAAATGATGTTTAAAATGAAAATGGTATCCTATTACCATAATTTCAATCATAGATTTATGGTATTGTGTTTCCCAACTTACTCTATATCATTCACATTATTATGACCAATTATATATACCACTCTATTAATACTTAGGTGTTAGTATTTCTTCTATGTACATATCTTCACTTCTCACCTATGTTCTCCTACTTGTAAACCTAGTTATGTGATTATTCAAAATGAACTTTATACTTATCTTTATCTATTATCAATTTTATTAAACCTTATAACAACTTTTTATTTCAAGAAATGTATTTTCAAATTTCAAACCCTTGATTACAGAGTTCAACATTAAATTGTGAGGACTCAATTTATTTAGGGGGATATAATGTAACATATCAAGATTTTAAATGTGAGACATCATTTTTGATAGAATATATGATATGAAACACTAAGATTATAAGATAATGTAACACCATGAGACATTATGATATATTTTTTTTTTGAAAAATTCAATCCATTTGATAGCTTTCAATGCACGCAGCCCTAGGTTTGAACGAAACACAATACACTATTAAAATATTATTATTCAAACATGACCAATATATCATATATGTTAAGTTGGAAGGTATGAATATTAATAAATAAATTATAAAAATTATATGGTTTAAACAAGTATAAAAAAAATTCAATGGTAATCTTATTATTAGAAACCAAACAAGAATTATTTAAAATAAAAACAAATGTTTTCTGAAAAATGTATTTTTCTATAACGTGGTATAGTCATGCCTTGTGAACCAAATTTATAATTAATTTTTACCATTTTTAAAAAATTTATTTAAAATAATTAAAATAATTTTTTTAATCATCATTTATAAAAATATTTAAGGTTAATTTTTTTTATTTTTTAAAAAATATTCATGTTTTTATGAATACTGAAAATACTAATTCTAATTGAAAACTACCTTTTAGATTAAATTATTTACAAAGATAAATTATATTTTTAATTGGTTTTAAATTTAATTTTTTATATTATAGTTTAACTAATTTATTTCATTTTAATAAATTTTATTTTTAATTTTGATATAAAATCATACTATAGTTATGAGATTTTTCTCTTTTGAAACACGCTTTTTCAACGCGTATGCGTGTTTGATTTTAATCTAGATTCTTCAAATTATGTGAATTAAATTTGGTAGAATAGATTAAATATTTGTAATTATATTATGATATATTATCTAATAATTTAAACTTATATTTTTACCATTTTGAATAGTATAATTAGACCAATTAATTATTGTGGTTAAGGTGAAAATGGATTTACTGGGGGTTAAACTAAAATGATAAGTATTGAAATGACATACAAACTTCTCCAAAACCATTTTTATGGAAATATTTACACATTATAATCTATATTATTCTATAATTACCCATTTTTTACGCATTTGGAATGAAAAAAAATGGGTATAGTTGATTCTTTTCAAAAATACCAAGTGTGTCATCTCCCCCACTTATAAAGGGACACCCCCTATCCTAAAATCATCACACTCCAAAATTCATTTGGTTCATCCAATACATGAACCAATGTTTTCATTATTACCCTCCCCATATCATAGATACCATGGTGTGATCATAAATTTGATCTAATAAGGATTTATTTTAAACCTAAAGAGGTTGTGCAATGATAAAGCAATGTTTTTAACAATGTGTTTTGTTTTACATCTTCTTATTACACCACGTAAATATTCCAAAATGTTCCCAAATAAAACAAAAAGAATATTATATATACTAGTAATATATTATTTTAGTTTAACAATCTATTCCCATATCTAATTACATTAAATGGAATACGAACTCGTCGATTGTGTGTATGACAGACTACCGCCATGCGAACCGATGTAGTTCAATTTCCCACCACCACCCATAATGGATGGATTTAATGATTGAATCAACATATTTATATGTTATTTAGGAAATTATTATACTTATGTAATTATTATATCACATATTCTTTCTTACATTCCAATCTAGGGGGTATATGATAATGTCGCTCGTGTGTACGGTGAACTATAACCTCACAAAATGATGTGATTCGTTTCCCACCTATGATTTACAAAAAAGGTAGTAAAAAAAATTTTAATTAATAATTTTTATCTATATGAACAAAAATTATTTCTATAAATATAATATCAAATATAATTTTTTACCTTCCAATTCATTGAAAAACAATAATGTTGCTCACGTGTATGTCTGGACTACCACCTTCACAAAGTGATGTGAAATGTTTCTAATTTTATTTTTATGTATATGGTAATATGTAAGGATTTTATTAATATAAATGATAATTATTTTTTTAAGGTGAATTATTTTTTATTTTCCTTTTATTCCTTCCATCAATAAAAACTGAAACAATATTCATTCATACGTACAACCTACCATCTCTATGAATTGTGTGATACATTTTTATCATTAACATTTATAGACTACTCTAAATACATATATAATGAATATATATGATATTTTTATCATTTATAACAATAGATATATGTTTTAACCATGGTAAAATTTAAATTAACAAAATTTCTGAACTACACCTTATTGGAAAAAATGAACAAATATCACCCAATGTAGTGATTTTAATAAATAATTGTTAATAAATGGGTGATAAAATATTATAATTAAATCATATATTGTATAAAATACACATATGAAGTAAGTGGAACATGTGTTATGGGTTTATCATATCACATTTACATTTATGATACATATGTGATTTTCACCACGTATTCATTTATGTAGTGAATGTACTTACCTTTTTCATATTTTTTTATCATGAATTAATTTCTCTTAATGGTATTTAAAATTTCCTTTAATGATTTTTTCTCTTATGGGGCTTACAATTCCAATGTTACTAATGTGGTAAGGGTTTATTTCACTATCTCGTCATTATTAAAGATAATTTATATTTAAGTTCCCATTGGGAGAATTATTTGGAAAGAATATATTAAAACTAATCAAATTGCTTCTTAATTGGTTATTAATGATCTTTTTAAAGTAATAGTACCATTTTCCACTATTTTTTACTTAAAATGAATGAGAAATTTTTTTATGAAAATCCTTCACTATTTCTCTCTTCAGTAGAAAATAATTTTTCATCGAATTATATTCATTCTAAAAATGGTTTCAAATTTTTTTAACCATTTCCAAATGAATTAATAAATAAACTTTTAACCATTCTAATTTTTTACAAAAATATTTGACATGAATCTTTAGGTTGTTTTTAAAACAAGGAACATTCATCTTTTATTGAAAATTTGAATGGAATATTTGTTTTAATGTGTATGATATGAATGTAATTTTCCACCATTATGAACACTCCATGTTTTAAAAATTATTTTAAAATTTTTAAATAATTGTTTTCATATAAAATTATTTTTAAATTTTTTTGTGAAATTTAGGTTTTAAAATATGAATTTAAAATTGAAAAGATTATTTTCTTCAAAAATGTTTTTAATTACATTATTATGGTATTTATATTCATAAATGAAATAAAACCTTTATTTTACTTATGATCCATAGGGGATATATTATATTGATTTCATATTAATTAATTCTTTGGATATTTCTTTATTAGTTTGACTAAGGTTATACGATTTTATTACCATTCAACATATTACTCTAGATAAATTATGATTATGTTTATTTGATTAGGCTAAAATTTATCTTTTAATATGTTATTCTTTCAATATGAATTTTTATACTGATTATGATTCACCCATTTCATAAATGGAATGAATTGGACTATGTATGTGAAGGGTGGGTCCAGGTTATAGATATCCCCTCGATGCATCGATAGTTCTCATGTGATAGATCAGTTAACCAATTTAGGTGGATTTAAATCCATAGATTTAAAATACATTATTAAAGGTCTTTCTAGTTTCAGATTTATGTCACTATGCATTCTCTCATTATGAGAATTGTTATTTATGTCCATGGGGTAATTAGATTAGTTAGAGTATCTATGGATAAGTTTCAAACTGCTGTGATTATTTATGTGGCCATATTTGGTCATATTTTATTTCTAACATATTCTGGAAAATTTATTGATGAAATGGCTTGTATTTCAGTTTTTTAACATTCTATATTTATTAGGATTATTTACTCATTATATTATACATTGTAAACATACCCTTACTGAGCATCTGAGCTCACCCTTTTCTTAGTTTTTATTTTCCCTTGTATACCAGGATGTTTTTTATGATTGATATGTAGGGATACACTATGAGGAATAGTGTATTTCTCAAAGAAAACACTGTACATATTTTATGTTTTCAATTTTAATTTGAATTAACAGAATTTATCTAGTTTATCAAGGATAATAAACTATTTGGTCCTTTGAGATGTGATTCTTAATATCATATACCAATATAATAATGTAACCACTATCAGTAGGCCACTAAGGTCTCATTAATTACCGTAGTAGCTAAAGAATTAGTTTAGATATGAAACTTTATATAATATCCTTACATGGTTCTTAGAATTAATGATCATATCATACTGCTTTTTTCAATACAGGATTGGTGGCTCTTATAATGGATCTGAAGTCGCATTAGTAGACAAAGAACATACTTTGTAAGTATCATATCATGAGGTATTTTTCTCATAAATGTTAAGTTATAGTGATTATAATCTACAAGGAATAAAATATGGACTACCTCTTGGCTAAATCCTTACATCTATATAAACATGATTATCATGTGGGGTCTAGTATAATTAAAGTCTCACAGAGTTGGATATAGTCCAAGTGGGAGTTTTTTGGAGTTTGGGTACTTTAATCAACTATTTATACATTAATTACATGTACATTTGATGTTCTGAATATTAATATAATCACATCATTATATATGATTCATTATTTTTCATGACTATAATGTAATAATGTCCTAGTGTATATGTCACAATGATAAGGGTGAAGTATGTCCCTGCTATGATGAGATCCGTAACTAAACATTAATATTTTATTAAATATAATTATATGGATGGATATCATTCTATGATGGGGAACATTGGGCATTGACTATCAGGTGTGAGTACTAATAAGAAGATTATACTTATTATCATGAGTGTTTCACTTGGAAATCTCTAAGATGAGAGATTATGAGAATAGACCCTTCAGTAGGAATTTCACATATTTATGTTTCATCGAATCTTTATATCTATGTGAAAGTGTAATGGTCCATATAATTTAATATTAACATTAATTCATGTCACGACTCATGAATTTAGATTTATTGACCAACACTATGACTCCAAATGTTAGTGGGAAGTAGGGTACATTGGGTGCATCATTAATGACTTGTTATCATTGGATAAGTTGAAGAAGTATTTTCACCTTCCATATTTATGGAAGCTGATATATTTTTACTTTGATTTAAAAGGAAATGTCTCATTAAATTTTATTTCCATGGGGTAATTGTGAATTTATTTCAGATGGTCAAATAATGATGTATTGAGCACATAGGTTGATGACATGTGTGTGAAACAATCTTAATGAGATATTATGAAAAATGTTTTATATTACATAGTGGGTGTTCATATGTGGTTTCCAATATTGTGAGATAAAGTTATTTCTCTTATATTTCATATCCCTTTACAAGACAACAATCTTGGACTTTAATAAATACTTCCTAATTCCAATGAGAATGAATCCTATGGGGTCACACAGTAAATGATTTTGTTAATATTGATTATATTTTATTTGAATTTAATTAATTTAATAACCATAATTCTCAAAACCAATGAATAATTTCATCCAATTTTTATCATTAGCAAATATTTTATTGAATTTTTAATTAATATTTATTCATCATATTGTGAATAAGATATTTAATTTTGAATTAAATATTGGACTAAATATTTATTCAATTATTCAAATACTTTTGAGGAGGATGAGCAAACCAAAGATCATTTCCAGCGATAAAATATATTTTAAAAGATGTTAAAATAATATTTATCATTATGCTAGTTATTGAAAATCATAAAATAATATTAAAATTACTATTTTATGGTATGGGGTCAAAAATGATTTATTATATTATTTAAGAGATGGTACAAAATTAAATAATATTTTTTCATAAACTCGTACTATATAAATTGATTGTTATATTTTGTTGTGTAGGGTTAATGAAGAATCATGGATTTTGAATCATTTCACACAAAGAACTTCTCTATTGACGCCTCATTCTCTTAACAACTCTGGAATAATTAGATCAATAGAATCTCTTTCAAGAACAAAGGATTTTTAGCGATTAAAAAATAATGTATGATGATTGATTCTCTATGCTAGCACCCAAAAATAAACTTGATTCATTCAAATATCACTGTAGAATATATGAATCAACTCTATATGGACTATAAAATTAGATCATATAAAATAAATGAAGGTAATAAAAAATAGGTTTGGTAAAACAAAAAATATCTTTTAATAAAGTTCCTAATATGAGGTATCATTTCATCTAATAATATTTAAAATAATTATAAAATCTATGGGAAAAGATCCTCTTCAGGTTATGCTTTTTTTTATTTGAATATCTAGTTGGAAAAATTTTCATTGGTCGTGGTGTTAGATGAATGTGGTACCCTAGATCCAACTTGTGTTTTACTTTGATTACCACTACATGTATGCAGTTTGTTAAATATACATGCATTTATCTTTCCATAATAGTGTAGACACTTCTTCATCCACTTTGTTTACGGAAATTTCTTGAAATTACATGTCATACCAATGGGTTATATCATGTCTATGGCTATAATGAGAACCTCGATATGTCATGACATTAATCTTAATGTAATGTTCTATGGTCCAGTTACATTATTCTAAAAGGACGCAGATGATGTCAAATTATCAGGTGTTGGGGGCACATAAGCATTGACACATTTTCTAATGATCTTCGAACTTGATGATCTCTAGTAGTTGTTATTATGTGGACTGACCTACATAATAGTAACACCACATGTTTCAGGTGTCATTGGTCACTCCAACATACATACATGTGTAATGGTCTCTAGACTTGATATCATTATCAATAGGTGTCATTAAATTGCGTACTTTCATGCAAGGTGAAAACGATGTAAATGAAGTAGTTGTGAGGTAGTCTGTTTTGGGTACGTCATTGGTGACAAGACATTGATTGAATGATCAAGATATGATTTATCACTTCTAGGTTGAGGAAGAGATATCTTAGTTCTGGTTGATTATAATGGTAGCACCTTCATTAAATCCGTGGTCATTGTACTGGAAGGTAAGACCGTCCAGAAAGATCAACAAATAAAATAAAGATAAAGGATGATGAAATTAGTGTGAATTATGCTTTATTGAGATATCAATGATGAATGGATTATATTACACAGACCAATTTTATAAGAAAGTAGTCATTTATTTGACATTACCTTATCTTTATAGGGGCCTCGATGGGTTCCTTGACCCCGTTCTTAGTCAGTGAATATTATTCACAGCTATTTAAATAAGGGCCTAGAGGGTCACACACTATAGTACTTTGAGAATCTTCCATATTCCTTCAAATAGAATTATAGAACTTGGTGATCCCCACCATGGGGTCCTAGTATTATCCAAGTTCTATGGATCATCAAGTAAGAAATAATTTCTTTAATTATTAATGTTTAGAATAATTTGTTGAGTTTATTTATAACATGTATTTACATGTGATTAAATAAATACAAGGATAAAATATTATTCAAATGGATTTAAATATCGCAGGTTTGATTAATATTTTCAGGAGACATTAGTCAAGTTAATGAATCAATTTTATCACACAATATATATTTAATATATATATTTCAATTAGTGATACAATTATAAATATTATTTATGGAATAATTTAATTTGTCATAAATAAATATTTATAATACTTATACTGTGAATATCTATGACACGGGGGTCAGGAACCCATAATGGGTATTTTAGATATTCTATATATATTCCATATATAAGTAAGAGAGATGATCTTCTCATCTAACTAATCATGTGTAGGAATTGAGAGCCTATCCCTCATGAATTATAGAGAGAGATTCTCTCAAGGAAGAATGATCTTCATGTTCCTTATTCTTATTTTGAAGACTATTTCTGGTGGTGATCATTGTTGCATCAATGTGGTCATTTGTGTACAGTTCTAGCATCTAGATTCTAATTAATGATGTGAAAAAAGATTTAAGAGGTGTTTCTAGATGATCTATAGGGCTTCAATGTCAGTGTCTTCGAGAAATGGTCTTCGGAATCTTGCGAAAAACATACACATGTTAGATACAAACATGGTGCACATTCGAATTTTATTTTGTGCTCTATAAAATCTACATGTTTTCTTCATACCGTACCAGGAAAATAACTTTGGATTTGACATTGTTACGTTACTCTGGTGACACAAAAATTTTGGTTTTCTGGCCCAACGGCTTCCGTAGTCCGTCTCGGTAACTAACAGTGGTATTTGGTCGACGGGTGGTTTCGAAGAGGCAAACAAAAAAATAAATTGAAATAAATGTATGTGTGGGGTATTAAATATGTTCCAAATGATCCAACCATATTTCAATCAGCTTCCAAATTCCCAAGTTATTCCTAGTTGATAATTTTAATTGGATCAATGTCCTTGGTTTTATGTTTTCCAAATTATTATTTTTTTAAGAATGAGTTTTTTAATTTTTTATATGTATTCTTCAATGTAATGGAATACATCAATGTTTTGGAAGGGATTTGGTCACTAAAATGTTTTTGGTGGAATTTTTTTAGGAGTTAAATAAAATATTATATTATTTTATTTTATTTTATATTTCCCAATTTATAGAAAAACAAGTTATTTTTTGGAAAAGTTTTTCTTTAAAATTTAATATTTTTCAGTCAATTCTACCTTTTATTAAAATATTTTAGAATTTATAATTTTAAAAAATTGGTAGAGACCAAGACCCCATTTATTCATCCTTTTTATTTTGAAAAAAAGTGGCGACGATTTTATTAAATGAAAAAACAGTTAAAAAAGGGTAAGGAATACCCCAATGTGTCTTCATCCACGCAGAGTACCCCCTCCCTTTCAACCCTAGCCTCTTTCTCCCTTCGCACCCAAATTAGAAGCACCCCCCACACCATGCTGAAGAAACTTGTTGTAGGTCACTTATGGATGCCCTCTTCCACACTAGGGCACCGCACACGCTGACCCACTGCTCGTGAACCATGTCTTCCATCGCAGCGGTCGTTGTGCACTGATGCCCTGCCTCCCTCTACACTTCGCTGGAAGAGTCGGTCGTTTTTGTGATGGACCATGTAGGTGTCATTGTGACACTCAATGAAGCTACCCATGCATGTTGATAGCCTCTTCAAGGTTTTTTGCACTGACCCGAGACACTAGCATCGACAACATCAACGTCGGAGGACGCCATCACTGATGTCCCAACCACCCTTACACCTTTCCGGAGGAGTCTATCGTAGCCCCTATTCTATCACACCTTCCTGGAGAAATTTTTCACCATGGGGGTGTTGGTGGACGAGGTGAACATGATATAGCCAAGCCACGATTTATCCCTACTCTAGTAAAACACCCTCACGTCTGTTCGCAGTTCTGCCCGACTCCTTCCCTGGCTAGAGGTAACCCCTATAATTTGATTAATTAAATTATTTTTTTATTTAAATAAATTAAATTTTTTTTTGGAATTTAAGACGAAGAATAAAGAGAAACATTAATTTTATTAACATTAATAATTAAATTAATGGGTTAATTTTATTTTTGAAATTAAAATTATATTAAAAATTTTGAATTGTTAAATAAATTAATTGAATTTATTTATTTTCATTTATTTTATTTTAACACCCTCATATAATTTAAATTTACTTAATTTTTATTTTAATTACTCTTTATATATACCGACTGGTCTTGAGCAAGTGATTGAACCATGTATTTCTAGTTTTATTTATTTAATTATTTATTGAATGCACGTGACGATTGTAATAATTAATTAGATAAATTACAGCCTGTGAATAATATTTTAATTCAAATATGTATAATGGAATGCACGTCGAATGCACCATTTGTATTTTGTACCCCTAGACCCCCTCGCCTATGTGAAAGTACATTTTTCTAAAAAAGGGGACTATCATATTCCATTACGTGGATGATACCAAGTTGAGGTGGTAATCTAGATGGGATTTGAGCACATTGCACAGGGACTAGCTATGACATGAGTCAGGTGTCGACTAAGGTATAGATACCCCTAGGTCATGATTGATATGTAATGGATAGATCATAATAGAATGCTCAAGACCAGTCATATTCCATGATATACCTTTATGCATTGTTTATTATTTAATGCGAGTGCATGATTATTTCATGAACACATAGAATATTAAAAAAGATAAAATGAAAAAGAAGTAATTTATTTCTATTGCATGTTCATTTGTGAGAACAACATTCTAGTTTGAATATATAAATATAAAATGATTATAGTGTTCAATAAATATCAAAATCATTTAAAGATATATTATGTCTTAAATTCATTCCATTAATCACATTTGAAAAAACCGAGTGTTTGGGGGGCTTGTCATGTATAGTTGATAGTACCTCTTACAATAGATGAATTTTGATGAGATAATAGTGGATCCCATTATTTCCTCTTTATCACCAAGCTTTTCACTTTCATTTTCAATTATAACTTGAATTATATGACAAAGTCACTCTCAGACCATTTGGCTTTAGTTCTCCAAGATGACAAGGATATAAAAAATACCAATCCATATATCCTTATGGTGAAGAAAAAAATTTAGGTCAAGGGAAAGGGGTCTAAGTCCAATTAAAGGCTGAAGACACCAATGTACCATCCTATAAAGAACCCAAATATTCAGAGACATAGTAATGATAAATAAGCTATCTTCTTTGGATGTGGTAGGAAAGGCGACTGGAAGAAGAATTACAGAGTTAGGAAAAAGAACCAAATTAATGCTTTTACTTTAGGTATTTTTTTCATTGAATACAATATAGCTTTATCTACAATTTGGTTATTGTATATGGCATGTGTCTCACTAATGTTTATTCATATATAGGAACATAGTAGATTTAAGAAGATTGAAAAAGTTTAAGTGGATCTCTGAGCTACAGATGGTGCAAGTCTAGAAGCCTTGGTAGTGGGAGACAATCACATATCCTTGCCAATTGATTTGTTTCTAGATTTAACAAATTGTTATTATGCACCCTCTAAAACTAATAACATATTCTCTATGTTGATTTTAGACCCCATGTTATTTTATTTCAAATCTGGATGTAAATATTGTCTCTTTTATAGGGATAACATCTATTAGGGTATGGAACATCTTAGCAATAGTTTATACACTCTTGAACTCAAGAACCTTGTAAGGGAAATCAATGAAAAAACCAGCCAATGTGACTCATATATAACATTCCTATGGAACTTTAGGTTAGGTCATGTTAACGAGAATCGATTACAAATATTACATCAAGAAGGTTATTTACACATGGTATATTTAAAACCCTTGGTTTTATGTCAAGATTGTTTATAAGGAAAGATGACCAAAGAACCGTTCTCTAGGAAGGGATAAAGAGCCATGGTAGTACTGGAATTAATACATATTGATGTATGTGGTCTATTTATAGTAGAGGCAAGGGGTGGTTTTTTGTACTTCATTATTTTTATTGATGACTATAGTAGGTATGGATATATCTACTAAATGCGATATAAGTTTTATTCCTTTTGTATATTTAAGGAATACCAAAATTAAGTAGATTAACTACTTGTTAAGAAGATAATAGCACTCCACTAAGATCGAGGTGGAGAATATCATAACAAAGCTTTCAATGATCACTCGAAAAAGTTTGGGATAGTATTCCAACTCATTCCTTTTTATACCCCGCATTGGAATGGCTTTAGTGAAAGTAGGAAAAGGACCTTGCTTGCTGAGGTCATATTAATGATGATTCATAAAACTCTTCGATTATACTTTTGGGGATAAAATTTGTAGACAGTAGCATATACACTTAACCATGTACTAACTAAAGCTGCAGATGGGATTCTATATGAGTTATGGTTTGGAAAGAAACCAAGTCTGACACACATACTTGTTTGGGGGTGCAAGTCATTTTTCATGACTTTACCAAGTGACAAATTAGCATCCAAAAGCATGAAGTGTATCTTTATAGGTTATCGTGAGGAAACAAAAGGATATTACCTATATAACCCTTTAGATAGAAATGTTTTTGTGTAATGACACACCATTTTTCTTGAAAGGGAGCACATTTATACTGGAAATAGATGGGTCAAGATTTACTTTGATGAAGTTAATGATCCAAATGAGCAAGAGTTGGTAAATAAAAAATTTCCAGAAGAGAAAGTGGAAGAAGAATTTGTTCTTAAAACACAATTGTTGTGTAGGTCTACACGATAGGTTAGAAAACCAGAGTGTCATGGTTTTCTTATCACCAAGCCTGGTGAAACATTAGTCCTTGAGAATGATAAACCTATAACCTATAAGGAAGAAGTATAAGGAAAAGATGCTGCTAAATGAAAATAAGCCATGATTTCTGAGATGGATTCCATGTACCAAAATCAAATATGGATTTTGGTAGACCCTCTAGATGATTTAAAGCTCATTGAATACAAATGGGTATTCAAAAAGAAGTTGGAGATGTATGGTGAGGTTAATACCTTTAAATCAATACTGGCTGAAAATGGTTTCAGGAAACTTCAAGGCATCGACTATGATGAAGCCTTTTCACTAGTATCAATGGTTGTATCCATCATAATATTTTTTGTAATAGCCACCTTTCATTATTATAAAATTTAGAAAATGGATGTCAGAACTACTTTCCTAAATGATATATTGGTTAAAGAAGTCTATATGCCTCAAACCAAAGGGTTTTTCAAGTCAAAGAATTCCAATAAAGTATGCAAGCTTCATAAATATATTTATGGGTTGAAGTAGGCATAATAATAATTGAATGTTTATTTTGATGAGTCCATAAGAGAATTTAATTTCGTTAAAAATGAAAGGGATCCTTGTGTTTATAAAAAGGTATAAGGTAATACCATCATTTTCATAGTGTTATATTTTGATGAAATATTAATTGTGGTCAATGAGGTTTAAATATTACAATTAGTTAATACTTAGTTAAATGAATGATTCTCCATGAAAGACTTAGGTGAAGTAGCATGCATTCTTAGAATCAAGATCTATCAAGATGGATGTCAAAAGATGATTGGGATATGTGAAATTACATATATTTACAACGTACTCAAAGGGTGAAATATGGAACAATCTAAGAGAGGATTTTTGCCTATGTCATATGGCATAAATCTATCCAAGAAAATGTGTCCACAAACACAAGAGGAGATTAAAAAAATGAGTTGAATCCATTATGAATTATTAGTGTGTTCTATCATGTATTCTATGTTATGTACTATGTTTGATGTCGCCTTTACTTTAAGAATGGTTGGTAGATATCAAGAAAACCTAAGAGAGTTGCATTGGGCAGTTGTAAAAACTATCCAAAAGTACTAGAGGCGTACAAAGGATATGTTCCTGGTGGGTGGATGAGATGAGGAACAAGTAGTGAAAGGATATACTGATGCCAGTTTTCAGATAGATCATGATGATCTGAAATCATAGTCATGCTATATCTTTTTCCATAATGGTGGTGTAGTGAGTTGTAGAATCTTGAAGTAAGCAGTGGTTTCCAATTTTATAGAAATGTCTGAAAATATTACAGCTTCCTATAATGAAAAGGTAGAAGTATTGATATGCAGATTTATCTCATACATTGGTGTTGTTTCTAGATATGTTGATCTTATTCCATTATATTTAGATAATACTGCTACAGTGGACCTTTCCAATGAGCCAATGTATCACCAGAGGAAAAGGAATATTCTTCAAATGTTTTACCTCTGGATATATTTTACTCAAAGACGTGAAGTCATAGTTATCAGAGTCTCCACAGAGGACAATGTGGAAGACCCCCTGACTAAATCCATTTCTCATTAGAAGCATGATTCTCATGTGGGAGTTATTGGTTGAGATTCGTTTGCATTTGGCTCCAGTGCAAGCAGGAGTGTTGAAGTGGGTGCCCTAGACCCAACATGTTTTTTACTTTAATTAAAACTATATGTATGATGTTTGTTATATATACATGAATTTATCTTACCAAAATAGTGTAGATACTTATGAATTTACATTTTTATAGAAATGCCCTTAGATTTCATGTCGTATAAAATGGTTATAGAAAATCTTATTCTATAATGAGAACCTCGAGTTTCCATGATATCAATCTCAAAGTAATTTCTTATGGTCCCATTAAATCATTATGAAAGTGCACAGTTGATATGAAACTATCTCGTTCTTGGGGCTCATAATATTTGATACTTGTTTCCCATGAAGTTCAACCTTGATTGTCTCTAGTAGTTGAGATTATATGGACTGAACTGCATTATAGGAACACCACGTGTTTCAAGTTTAATTATTTATTCCTATCCATGGAAATGTGTAATAGTCTCCAGACTTGAGATCATTATCAATGTATTTCATTTAATTGTGTACTATGATACAAGGGGAAAACAATGGAAATGAAGTTGTGGAGAGGTAGATTTACTTAGGAATGTCATTGGTGATATGACATTGATTGTATGATCAAGATAGGATTTATTGCTACCAAGTTGGGGAAGAGATATCACGGGCCTAGTTTATAAGGATGGTAGAACCATCAACAAATCCATGTCCAAGGTAGTGTAAGGTAAGACTGTCCAGACAGATCAACAAATAAAATAATGAAAAATAAAGTATGATGAAACTAGTGTGTATTTTACTTTATTCAGATATCAATGATGAAGATATTATATTACACATACCATGTTCTTATGAAGGTATCCATTTCTATGAATTTACCTTATCTCTATAGGGGACTCAATGGGTTGCTAGACCCCACACTTGGTCGGTGAATATTATTCATTTCTGTTGAGATACAGGCCTAGAGGGTCACACACTATAGCTCTTTGATAATCTTCCCTCTTTTGAGAAATAGGAATATAGAACTTGGTGGGCCCGACCATGGGTTTTGAGTATTATCTGAGTTCTATGGATCTCCAAGTAATATATAAATTCATTAATTATTCATGTTTTTAATAATTTTTTGAGTTTATTTATAACATATATGTACAAGTGATTTATTAAATACAAGGATAAAATATTATTCAAACATATGTAAATATCCTGGGTTCAAATATTGATGTGTGAGTAGATTTAAGAGTCATGCGTGGATGATCTAGAGGTCTTCGACATCGGAGTCTCCAAGAAAAGTCACCAGCATCTTGCGACAGACTTAAATATGTTATATCTGAACAAGGTTCATGTTCACTTTTTATTTTTTGCCCTATTAAATCGATGCATGGTCCTCAGACTATACCAGGATAAGATCTCCAGATTCAATGTTGCTACCTCACTCCGGTGACGCAAAAAAAATCATTTCCCATCCTATAATCTTCTACTACCCTTCCCGATACCTAAAAGTGTTCACATCATGTATAGTATGAAAATGATCCTTCAGATCCGTGAAAACCCTGTTGGGTTTTCACCCAGTAATGTTCTTCCTCTATGCTTGGAACCTACATCAAATTCATTCAATATATATTAAATAAATATTATAGGTAACTATATCTACTTAGTGATCTCCATTCTTGCAAATTATTCAAAATATACTTTATAGAATCAGTAATTATAAGTGTTCTGTTTTAATTAAAACCCAAAATTCAACTAATAACTTCATCCAAAAAAAAACTTATGTTCCCTCTTTTGTATGGTTGAGTTCATGTATCTTGTCGTTGGAATTTTTGATGATTTTTTAAGCAATAACAAATAACAAAAAATACATTTTTCATGTGTATAATGAATGTACCAAAATTATATAAACCATTGTAGAAAAATGTCAATTTCTATACTAAAAACTATATGTAGTTATCTAATAATTATATATTAAAACTAAATATTTGAAATTATCATATAATTTGAAAGAAAATATTTATAATTAAGATATTAAATTCATATATACATTAAACATTAATAGAAATAACTAAATCATGAAATTAGTATGCGTAGACTCTGGAATTAATTAATATAAACAAATGGTAAATACGGTTTTTAAAAAAATTCACTTAATCATGACAATGGAAATAAAAACTTACACCTATATAATATCATATTCACTGATAAGATAATTGTGTTTCTAGTTTCAGAAAATAATTCTGGATTCTCAAAAGAAAATGAAATTTATGGCAGAATATTATAACATTAAAAAACCTTGTATGCTCTAAAAATCAGATATATAAGAACCCCCTTAAAATTACTTTTAAATATGTTAAATCCACTTGCCAATTTAGTTGAATATTATATAGGTCATTTGAATATTATGGGTTCCATCGGGTGGTGAGGGGTCCATCACACTATTGACAAAGGGTTGAGGGATATAAAAAAATAATTAAAGGGAATAAATCCTATCTCAAAGATGGGGGATTAAATATTAAGATGTAGAGGGCATTCATGGCAGGTCTAAGGGTGTCAATGTATGGAATTGAGAGGCATAGGATGCATTTTCACATGAAGTGGAGGATTCTAAGGAGTTGGCGCTCTACTTATGGATAAGGGAGAAAGAAATCGAGATTTTAGGGATGTAATTAGGACATGGGGGAGGAAGAATTCTGGGTGAAGGAGGGAGTGTGAAGTAAATCATTGGTGTAGTGGTGGGTTTTTATGGTTGTCTATGAAAAGGAATCTTGACGGCCAAATGGTAGTCGCCCGATTTTCCCTAAGGATAAAACTGCATTCTATACTTTTGTTATAAATATATTTTTAAATACATATATCTCATTAAATTATATTTAACTAAAATATATTTCACAAATATATTTTTAATTTAAAATATATGCACACATATGTCTAAATACATATATATATATATAAACATATAAATAAAACATTATAAATATATATATATATACAAGAGATAACCGTTTTTTGGCATAAGAGTCAAAAAATATTTTTTAATTCAAAAAATTCCCTTTCATCAAAAAACAATAAAAAATTTAAATATTTTTATTTTTATTATACACTGAATATATTTAATTTATATACATTTTCAAAATATCTATTCAAAAAAATATATATTAAAATTATAGATTTATAATAAAAATATATATTTTTATTTTAATATATTACTAATATATATACAATTGATGTAAATTTAATAAATGACCAAACTGTAATACCTAATTATAATAATAATAACATGGTTAAAAAATTTTCCATTGGAATAAATTCATTTGTTGAAAATAAAAAAAAAATCCATTAAAACTCATTTATACCAACCAATTTCAAAACTATAAACCAACACAAATATTATTTTATGAAATTATTCTCTATTTACAAAAAGGGTAAAATTTCTGAACTAGAGAAGAGTTGGAATAAAAAATTAAAAACTCCCCAAAACTCAAATTTCATCAAATTAATCACTTATTCGATGAAAACAAAGAGGGTACCTAAATTTTTTTAGATTTCTTCTAAAATTAACACTAAGAAATGGGAAGGATTCATGTGAATGAGAGATAAGGAAGCATCATCTAGATGTATAAGATTATAGAGTAAATTAGGGGTAGCTATGAAAAAATAATGAACAATGGGGGTTCATATGGGGGATTTCATTAGTAGGCATGTCGATGGAATAGAGATGGGTCTTCTGCAAGTTGGATGATAGGTGAGGGGAATTCCACAACCATGGGGTTGAGGGGATTCTCTAAGTGAGAGGGTAGGGATAATGGGTATAGTAACCCTGCCCTTAAATATATATATATATCATTACATGATTTTAAGCATAATTAAACATAAAATTTCAAGCCAATGATCACAAAGTCTAGTGTCTTGGAAGACTAGTAACATAAAATAGAAAACATGGGACTAAACATGTTTATTTATTTATTATTCATAGGGATATCCCAACTTCCATTATGATCGTACATCCTTGTAGCATAACATGGGGATAACATGAACAAATTAATGAGTTAAAATCCCCGTAAGGGAAAAACATAGTAATAAAGCATTAGAACATGGGTTAGGAGGCATGGCATAATGTTATAAAAATTCAAGTATTAAGTGAAATCATGACATATAAACATGGGGTCATATAAACATGGGGTTATAATAATTTTGGAGAAATATAAAATATGTCTATAGAATGATTCAAGGATCATTTCAGATGGAGGAACAAAATTCATGGTTAACACCCAAAACTGTTGCACATGGTACCACTAGTCAACAAAAACCCACCAAGATCATTACAAAAAATGTCACATTATACTCTAATTTACCCAAATAATTGGATTTATATCTGGTAACACAAATTTTAACATGTTCATGAATATGATTTCCACCTAAATAATCATACATAATCAGTCATACAAAAACATAAGGGTTCCCATAGAAAGAAATGAGTATTTTAATCATATCACAAAGCATAATAAATGGGTGTATCGTACAAGTGTCCATAAAAGAAAGTAATTAAGACATATATTGAAATTAATGTTATAATTTGGTCATATATCATGGTAAGTGATTTCAAACAGAAGTGACTACATGTTAGAAAATTATTGAATAAATCTATGAATTAAAACATTTTAGTGCGGTTTAATGAATATATCAAAGATAATTTAAAACAAAAAAGGAATAATATTATATTTAAAACCATAATTCAACCATGAAGTATTTCATGATAAAAATAGTGCTTTTATAAATATATTGGTTACATAAAAATAGATCATATAGTGTACTTAAAATTGGGTAAGAAATCGGTAAGTTTCATTAAAATGTGTTTTCTTTTCAAGAAGTATTGAGGAGTGAATCACTTAAAAGAACATATATCACTAAAGGAGAATGATTAATGGATATTGATTCATGAGTTTGGAAATATAAACAAAAAATATAAGATGAACATAAAAATAATATAGGATTTCATTTGGGTAAAAAGAGAGTAAGAATAACTTAAAGGGATAATGGAGGGTCGGTTGGAATCCCTTACCTTAAGTCTGAAAGTATTCCCATCTTGATATTTGTAACATCCCTGAACCGGAAGCCACTAAACCGGTGCTCTGAGTTGGGTGGTTACATGACCTTAAGAGTGCATCCACATACGCTAAAGGCTGCCGACCAGCAACAGGGGTCTATGGAGTCAAGTGGGGAGACTATACCGCCTTTTTATCATAGTAAGTCACAATAGAAATAAACCAAATAGCGGAAAGAATACCCAATAATCACATAATATGTATAACATCCATTTCCAATAATAAATATGCCATGTCATTCTACAAGTGAAAAAGTGGACAAAACCCCAAAATAAAGACAATGGAAAAAATCCCCAAAATGGTCCCGACTTCATGTCCAGATCATACACCAAGTGCTACCCATGTCCACTCAACTATCTAGTAAGGACCCTTTCCCTTCTCCTAACCTTCAAACATGAATTCTGCTCCAATACCCAACGGCGGCCCGAGTAGGGAGTGAGTACAACTAAGTAGGCCACCACCAACGATGTCTACAAAATATCCAGTCTATACAGATAGTGCATGCAAAGGAATATGAAAGATAATTTCCAAGTAATTATTTAATTTACCATTAACCAGTTTAGACCCAAGTCATTGCCACTTCCATTACAATTCATTACACACCCATTATCACCATTTACCATTTCATCACATTTCCATGGGTTAATCACTTACAATTATTTTACATGGGTCTAAGGCCAACAACCACATGCATGATTGTAAAAACATCGTTATCCTATCTCACTAGGACTAACCCCCTCGTAGCAACCATAATCTCACCTTGAATCCTTAGTCCATGTGGATACAACCGTTAGAAGAATAGACCCTCAGTCCCCATTCCCAACCCATGCATTTAGGGTGGAGTTTAGAACCTCAGACTTCACTTAACCCGTGGGTGTAGATCCTCATGTCATACCCCACTCTACGAATCCATGCGCACATGCTTATATATATATGTAACCATCAACCATCCAAACCATTACCCTTTAGAAAACAATGTTCACCACAACCCACATGGGAAACCACATCATGCCTTAACCCATTAACACATTATCATTTCACATCATTTAACCATTCAGACAATTCCCATGTTTTATGCCTATCTCACTAAGCATTCATCATTAAACTCATAATCTATTCCATTATGGTCTTTAATTAGTTTACACATAACTCGTTCATCATTCCCATGAATCAGTCATTTAACCCATTCCACTTTAGCCCTTAGGTTATTTCAAATTCTAGTTTCATCACCTAACTTCTATTCCAAATTCAACCGATCATGCCAACATATTTATCAAGGTCTCCACAATTCATTACAACAAGGTCACTTGTTTAATAACAATCCCTAATCCCGAGAAAAGCCGGCACATCCCAGGGATGGCCCCAATTAGGTAATGTCTATCCCAACACATCCCATGGGGATCGTGAGGGTTCCCATTTTCCATTTTAAACACCATTTTTACCAAACATTCCATGGTTATCCAAAACATAACCAAAGGAAATCAATAACACAACTAAACATGCACAAAATACCCAAATAATTATGGGATATCACTTGTAGCCACCTACCTCAAACCCGCTATGGAACGCACTCTCAATCGAGTCCATAGAACTTGATCCAACCAAACTTTGGATCTTCAACCTAAAACTCACCCAAAAGTTAGGTTTTTAGAGCTTCAGAATGAGAGGGACAGAAGTTACAAACCCTAAACCAAAAAGAGAAGCAAGGATGGGATTATCCTTACCATGAGCATTGATCCACAACCATTGGCACAAAAAACACCTTATAATCAAAGGATATTGGTCTCTTAGAGACTTTGGGAGATTTGGTTCGTGCCTAGGGTGGAGAGGGAGGAAAATAGAAGAAATCCCAAGTGGGGTTTTAATGCTCGAAGTGGCAAACTTGTAATTTTTCACAACTTTAAGTGGTCGCACGATTTGTCTGCATGGTTTGGAAAAACGTGCGCAAACCGTGTGCATGCCACTATCCGGAGGAGGATGGGTCGCACAATTTAACTGCTTTGTTTGGCAAACCGTATGCAAGCTTCTGTCTGGAGGAGGAATGGTCACACGGTTTATCCTAGGCAGGTCGCACGGTTTTCCTGGTCATGCACATGCCGGGCGCCATGGCCTATCTTGCCCATATTTCCTTTCTTCCGTTCCATGAGCCCTAGGAACACCCCCAAGGCCTCTAACACCTTCATGAAACATCCCTTGAAGCCTAAAACAAGGGATTCAACCAAAACATAAAGAAAAAATATCTTTCCAAAAACTGGGATCTTACAAGCTCCCCACCTTATAAAGGCTTGTCCTCGAGACGAGCATCCAATACTCATTGATCCACCGAAGAGAAGATTTCAGGCCAGTGAGCCCGTATATCTGATTCCCTCTCCCAAGATTCTTCTTGAACTTTCCCATTCTACCATAGTACTTACACTAATGGTACAAACTTTTCTCACATAACCTTTTCACTACGATCCACCACGCGAACCGGATGCTCCTCAAAGGATGAATCAGTCTCAAGCTCTACATCCTCAACATCAACCACATAAGATGGGTCAGGTTGATTCCATCAAAGATGTGACACATAAAACACATCATGCATCCCACCATACTGCTATGGAAGAGCCAATTGGTAATACACTAGTCTGATCCTCTCCACAATCTCAAAAGGTCCCACATACCTGGGTGCCAACTTACCATGCTTTCATATCCGACTGTGACCCAACCTTGGCGACACCCAAAGGAATACTTAATCACCCATCCCATACTCAAGAGGTCTATGCCAAAGATCAACATATGACTTCTGCATACTCTGAGCCATATCCATTCGCTTCTTGATCGACTTAACTCTCTCTAAAGTCTCCTGTACGAGAATTGGTCCAACAACTCGGATTCACCGGCCTCTAGCCAACACAACGGGGATCTACACGGCCTCCCATAGAGTGCCTAAAATGGTGCCATCCAAATCGTATCCTGAAAACTATTGTTGTATGAAATATCAACTAATGATAGGTGCCTCTCCCAAGAACCACGAAAGTCCTAGATATAAGCTCTTAACATGTCTTCCAACACTTGGATCGTACATTCTGATTGGTCGTCCATCTGCCGGCGGAATGTTGTACTCAAAATCACCTACGTACCAAGTTCCTTCTACAACCCTTGCCAGAAATGTGATGTGCAATGCGGATCTCGGTCTGAAACTATGGTTCATGGAACACCGTGAAACCACACTATTTTCGGAACATACAGCTCACCCAACTGGCGACTGTATGGGTCTCTTGAATCAGTAAGAAATGATCCACTTTCATTAACTGATCCACAACCACCCATATTGCATCATTCTTCTATGGCATCCTCAAAATAACCACGACTAAATCCTTTGTCACATCATCCCACTTCCATTTCAGGATGGGATATGGATGCAACAAACCACCTGGGCATTGATGCTCAGCCTTCACCTGCTGACAGGTAAGACACCATTCCATAAGGCCCGCAACTTCTTTCTTCATTCCAGGACACCAAAACTTCCTTCAGAGATCAATGTACATCTTGGTCAAACCAGGATGCACTGCCCACTTTGATGCATTTAACTCCTGCATCAACTCTTCCCGCACACACTTTGGCACAACCACATGATCATGAAAACGAACAACACCGTCTACGCCGACAACCCTTCTAGAAGGTAGCTCCCCACCATTATGCTTTTCCTTTATGATCAAACACTCAGGATTATCAAGCTGACCTTACTTGACTTGAGTCACAAGTGGTGAATCAATTATTAAGGAAGCAAGAGTGACCTGACCACTCTCCTCCTGCACCTCCAGGTGCATTTCTGCAAACAAAGCCATCACCTTCCACTCGATGTTGGACTCATGAACCATCTGATTCTGAACCTTCTTAGTCAGAGCATCAGCAACACTATTTCCCTTTCCCGGCATGTAAACCAACTCAAAGTCAAAATACTGGAGATATTCAACCCATCTTCACTTCCGAAGATTTAGATCCCGCTGTGAGAAGATGTACTTTAAACTCTTATGGTTGGTAAACATGATAAACCGTTATCTCAAAAAATAGTGCATCCAACACTTCAATGTGTACTCTACTGCCGCCAGCTCAAGATCATGGGTGGGATAATTTTGCTCATGGGTTCTCAACTACCTTGACCTGTAAGCCACCACCTACTTATCTTGCATCAACGCAGCCCCAATTCCGATAATGGACGCATAACAAAACATGATGTACTTCTTACCCAGCTCAAGTAAGATCAATATAGGTGCATTTTTCATCTTCTTCCTCAACTCTTGGAAGGCATTCTTACAAGACTCAGACCATTTGAACCTGATTCCCTTATTGTTCAAGCCTGAAAGTGGTGCTACCAAGAGAGAAATCCTAAATGAACCTTCTGTAATACCTGGCCAAACCCAGAAAACCTCAAACATCAGAAACACTCTTGGTTTGCCCCCAAGATACAACTGCCTGCACTTTCTCTGGATCCAGTAATACACATCCCTCCGAGATGATGTGACCCAGAAAATGTACCTCACCTATCCAAAATTGACACTTGGATAGCTTGGAATATAGCCGGTGCTCTCTTAGTATACCTAGGCCGATGTCAAGATGTTGGGCATGATTTTCGTGAGTTTTCGAGTACACAAAGATACCATCTACAAATACAACCACAAACTGATCTAGATATGGATGAAATATCTTGTTCATTAAAGTCAAAAACACTACCGGTGCATTGGTCAAGCCGAAAGGCATTGCCACAAAATAAAACAACTCGTACTGAGTCCGGAAAGCTGTCCGTGGTATATTGGAAGACCACACCCTAAACTGGTGGTAACCTGACCTAAGGTAAATCATAAAAAACACCGATTCCCCCCTAAAATGATAAAACAAGTCATAAATTCTAGGAAGATGGTACTGATTCTTCACCGTCATCTGATTCAACTTTTGATAGTCAACACACAACCTAAACGACCCATCGGCCTTCTTTGCAAAAATAACAAGAGATCCCTAAGGAGATGTACTAGGACATATTAACCCCTTACAATCAAACTCCTCAAGTTGAACATTCAGTTCCAAGAGTTCTGTTGGTTCCATTCAGTATGGTGGAATATAAACTAGCTCTGCTCCCCGCAGCAACTAGACTGTGAACTCAACATCCCTCTGAGGGGGTAACCCTGAGAAATCCTCAGGAATCATATCCTGAAACCAATCCACCATAGGAGGGAAAACAGAATGCTCCCCTCTTGAATTATCATCAAGCATTAGACATGACACTCGAGCTGTGATTCCACTCATTTTTTTACAAAATTGTCCTGCACACCCTGCTCGAACATCCCATTCACTATGGTGGACATAAGCATCACCCTCAAGTGACCTGAACGATACTCTGTGATGGTAATAGTCTATGTGAGCCCTATAAAACACCAACTAATCCATTCCCAAGATTAGTTCAAACCCTGAAATCTCGAGAATGAACAAGTCCCACAGAAAACGATTCCCACCAACTTACAAGGAACACCCCTTGCATTACTTGATATCCTCAACCTGCACCCCCAACATAGTGTCAATTGACATAACACCACACACAATCTCCACAGGTAATCCCAGTGCTACCAAAATTTGAGAAGATACAAAAGAGTGTGTGGCTCCTGTGTTAAACAACGTTCTTGGAAAAGAATAATCTATAAGGTTCATACCTCGAACAGTCGACGGTCCATCCTCTCCACTACTAGGCGCAAACTAAACTTCTTGAAGATGACTGACCCCTCTACCTTGGGCCCCAGCCTGAACTCCCTACACTACACTGCCCTGCTAGCATGAGTGATCATGCCCTGGAGTTCTACGTCCATTGCCCCTGCCAGTACGGCCCGCGGAGCTCCAACTACCTGCCTGATACGGGGTAACTGATCCCCTTCATGCACCTGGCACCTACTTTTCACCATCATGCTAACCTTCCTGCCAAGGGTTCTTATAGAAACTCTTCACATGCCCCAACCTACCACACGAATGGCACTCAACTGGAGGTCGAAGACACTGACCACACATATGCCCCGGCCTGCTGCACTGATAACAAAACACCTGGTTCCCACTATGATAGGATGACCCCCTATTCCATACACTTTGCACACTTCCACCATGCTGTGAGCTCTCATGGCATCACTTTTTTTCTTCAGTAGCTACACCGCTCGTCTGTCCCACAGACACCACAAGACCATTACCCGAAGCTCCCTTCATGATTCCTTCCGAGATCAGTGCATGATCTACTACCTCTGCGAACCTCTTCAAGCCGAAGATGCTTACTTGAGAACTGATCTCATGTCTCAGCTCATCCTACAAACGTTTTTCTACTGCTGCCTCATCCCCTACTAACACTGGGACAAAGCGTATCAAATCATTGAAGAGACTAGCATGGTCCATCACTAATAGTGATCCCTGAGTCAAGCTCATAAACTCTGTAGCCCACTCCTGTCTCAAGGTCTTTGGGTAGAAATGATCCAGAAACTTTTCCTGAAACGCTTTCCACGACATTCCCTCAGCCTATTCGATTTGAGCCTGAATGTTCCACCAATGCCTTTCCTGGCCTCACAATATATATGTGGCCAGCTTCACTCACTATTCAATAGGGGTGTCCAGATGGTCTAATATCTTCTGGACAGACTCTAACCAGAATTACGCTGCTTCTGGCCCACCCTCTTCAGTGAAGGTCGGAGGGTGCTGCAGCTGGAACTCCCAGGTCCGCTCAAACATACTCGGTGCAACCCGCCCTGGGTCCTGATCCATCATCTGCATAAGGCGAGTCAAATTCTCTCAGAACTAGTCATCTCTACCTTCATTGATCACCACATTTTCTTTCTCCTCTACTGGAGGAGTGTTCTCAGCAACACCCTCCTATTTCCGAACTGGTAACCAACATCGTGATGGCATTTCTCTACAATTCCAAGCACGATATTTAGCACACATACCACAAAACTTTCATGACTCCGTAAAAAGCACTTTACTAGCTACAACAACCCATTTCATATATTAACCCAATGACATTTTCCAACTTGTTTAAAACCCTATTACGCTATTAAACATCATTAACCCAATTGTTTTATTTCATTCCTCTCATTATTTCTTGGTTTCATGAAATGCATGATTCACCCAACTTCCCCGCCTCACCCACCGACCCCATGCGTGTGCATAACAAAATTCATGTCACCTATCTCCCTAGGTGCCTACAATGATGCATGAATGAAAATCCTGATTCCTTTAAGGCCACGAGCCAAACATCATTAAACAATCACATTAAACAACATGTGCATCACCCAATACTAAAATATCATCAACTATAACATCACACAACCTAGAACATCATTTCCCACCCAAGGTGACTTGGGTTTCCCCCGTATCTAGGTTAGCTACTCCCTAGCACGAGCTCATTACCAAGGCCCAACACATCTAAACCCTTGGCTACCAATCCCAAATAACAAGACCTCAGAGAAGGAGAAGAAAGACCTCCCTCGGATACCACTTTGTAACGTCCCCAAAAGAGAAGCCACTAAACCGGTGCACCAAGCCGGGTGGTTACATGACCTTAATTGAACCTCCCCATATGCCAAAGGCTTCCGACCAACAGCGGGGTCTACGAAGTCATATAGGGAGACTATACCCCCTTTTTATCAGAGTAAGCCACAACAGAAATGAACCAAATAATGGAAATAATAACCAATAAGCATGGAACATGTATAACATTCATTTACAATAATAAATATGCCATGTCATACTGAAAGTGAAAATTTAGATAAAACCCCAAAATAAAGACAATGGCCAAAATCCCCAAAATGGTCCCCACTCAAAGTTTGGATCCTCCACCAAGTGTTTCCCATGTCCACTCAACAATCTACCAAGGACCCTTGCCCTTCTCCTGAACTGTAAACATGAAGTTTGCTCGAGTACCCAATAGCGGCCCAAGCAAGGTGTGATTACAACATAGTAGGCCACCACCAACGGTGTCTACAAAATATTTAGTCTAAAAAGATAGTGAATGTAAAGGAATATGAATGATAATTTATGAGTAATTATTTAAGGTACCATTAACCAGATTAGAGCCAATCCATTGCCACTGCCATTACCATTCATTGCACACCCATTATCACCATTTACCATTTCATCACATTTCCTTGGGTTAATCACATACATTATGTTACATGGTTATAAGGCCAAAAACCACACACAAGAGGGTAAACACATCATTATCCTATCTCACTAGGACTATACCCCTCATAGAAACCATAACCTCACCATGAAGCCTTGGTCCGGGTGGATGCAACCGTTAGGAGAATAGACCCTCAGTCCCCTTTCCTAACACATGCATTTAGGGTGGAGTTTAGAAACTCAGTCTTCACTCAACCTGTGGGCGTAGACCCTCATGTCACACCCCACTATACAAATCCATGAGCACATGCTTATATATATGTAACCATTAACCATCCAAACCATTTCCCTTCGGCAAACACTATTCACCGCAACCCACATGGGAAACCACATCATGCCTTAACCCATTAAAACATTTTCATTTCACATAATTTAACCATTAAACCAATTCCCGTGTGTTATGACTATATCACTAAGCATTCAACATTAAACCCATAATCTATCCCATTATGGTCTTTAATCAGTTTATACATTAACCCATTTAACTCATTCATCATTCCCATGAAACAATCATTTAACCCATTCCACATTAACCCTTAGGTTATTGACAAGTCTTGGTGAATCACCTAACTTCTATTCCAAATTCAACCAATCATGCAAACATATTTATCAAGGGCTCTACAATTCATTACAATAAGGTAAATTTTTTAATAACAATCCCTAAAACCGAGAAAAGCCGGTACATGCCATGGATGGCCCCAATTAGGTCATGTTTATCCCAACACATCCCACAGGGATCATGAGGGTTCCCATTTTCCATTTAAAACACTATTATTACCATATATTCCATGGTTATCCAAAACATAACCAAAGTAAAGCAAGAACACAACTAAACATGCACAAATACCCAAATAAATATGGGATATCACTTTTAGATCACCTACCTTGAAACTGCAATTGAACACACTCTCAATCAAGTCCTTAGACCTCTATCCAACCAACCTTTTGTGCTTCAACCTAAAAATCACCCAAAAGTTAGGGTTTTAGAGAATCGGAATGACAGGGAGAGAAGATACAAACCCTAAACCAAAAAGAGAAGCAAGGATGGGATTAGCCTTACCCGGAGCTTCGATCTGCAACCAACAGCCCCAAAAACACCTTAAAATCAAATGAGATTGGTCTTTTGGAGACTTTGGGCGATTTTGTTCGTTCCTAGGGTGGAGAGGGAGAAAAAGAGAAGAAATCCTGAGTGGGGTTTTAAAGCCCGGAGTGGAAAACTTGTAATTTTCCCCAACATTAAGTGGCCGCATGATTTTTCTACACAGTTTGGAAAACCGTGTGCAAACCATGTGCATGCCACTATCCGGAGGAGGAGGGGTCGCATGATTTAGCCTCATGTTTTGGCAAACCATGCGCAAACCAGGCGCATGCTTCTATCCGAAGGAGGAAGGGTCACACAATTTATCCTTGGTAGGCTGCACAGTTTTCCTGGTCGTGCGCAGGCCATGTGCCCTAGCCTGTCTTGCCCATATTTCCTTTATTCCATGCCCCAAGCCCCCGAAACACCCCCAAGTCCTCTCACTCTTTCAGGAAATATCCCTTGAAGCCCGAAACAAGGGATTCAACAAAAACATAATGAAAACATACCTTTCTAAAAACTGGGATCTTACAATATTAATGACCTGAATAATAAAATTACATTCAATAATTAATAACTCAAGAACCTATTTTACATGTAATTGATTTATTATAAATTTTTTAACATCATTCATAACCCTTTTTATTGGTTATGAGGTTCAATTTTTCACTGTTTGGGTCTATTTGTTTCATATTCGGTTACTTATATACATGAATGGATAATCATGTAAAATGGAAAACGTTTTTCAAAATTAGAGTTAGATTTTATTATTGGACATCCATAAGGATACGTGTTTTTAAAATTAATTTGGTTACTTGATGATAAGTTGATTCATTATTTAACACTTTTGTGATAACCTTTTTGGTTTATTGGTGGTTTTGTATCACAATGAACACATTTGTTTTATAAATCAAAACCATGTGTAAAAAAAGATTCTAGAACTATATATGAGACATAATATATATATATATATTATAGTCTTTTTAAACCATAATAATGGTTTCGTTGTCATAATTGAATATGTAAATGGTAATTGAAAACCCATCATCCGTGAATGTGGTAAATTAACACATACCAGATTGTGTTTCTAAAATTATTATAAAATAAGGGAAAAGGATAGACAATAATAACTTATTCCATTATCATAAAAAAATTATAGTGCATATAAGGTACTGTAGTTTTCATAAAATTTTGATGAGGAGGGGTAAGAATAGAAAAGAAAACAAAGGAACTTGAAAATAAAGTAAAATAATTGAAAAGAGGAATTTATCCCTTGAATTAATCTTCCTTGATAGCTTTTTAAGGGGAGAGGATTTGGTATTTTGAAGAGAAAAATGGTTTATGGGAATGGGAAGGATCTTGGGGAGATATTTTAGTAGAATGTAGGAAAGGCACATGGATTGAGAGAAGTGAACAGAATAGGGGAGTGTAGGTGGATTTTATAGTGGAGGGGAGGAGGGTTTGTTTAATATTTTAATCATTAGTTTACTATTTCTCTATAAGACAAGAAAATGTGATTATTTAATGACAAGAAAAGTGATAATGATGTGAGAGTTAGAACCAATGTACATTAACATCATTTGAGACTCATGCATGATGTAGAAATTCAGGTTTTATCACTTATCGAAAATTATCGTTTATTATTATTCATCAAAAATCCAAATAATTCAGAAATAAATCCTAAAAAGTAATCACAAAAAAAATTAATATGTAGAGTCCAAAAAAGAAATCCATTTTCCAAAAAATAATTTTCCAAATATTATTCACTTAATTTTAATTAAAATCATAATTTACATGAAAAGTATAAATTTTAAAACTATAAATGATTTTAAAATGCATTAAAAATTAAATTAGATCTTATAAATTTATCTTAAAACCAGAAGACATAAAATTATTAATTTATGCAAACTTTTTATGAAAACACATTTTCATTTAAAATAATTAATTAATTGTAATTAATTATTTATGACTTACAAAAATACCAATAAATTTACTATGGTCATATAATCACTTATAAGATACCTAAATTTTATTTAAACATTCAAGAGTGAGGTTACAATTATATTATAATATTTACTATTCATAAGGGTCATATTACTATTCATAATGATAGGTTATTGTTCACTAAAAATTAAGTTTGTTCCATAGGACTCCAATCATCTTACGGATCACAACCATGTATGATAGATTTTTGAAATTCAAATAATAGAAGTGAGTATTATGTTTAATGGTCACATTGTACTTAGTAGTCCATTGAGTATTGATTTCATGTGATTATATGACATAATTATAAGAAGGGAAATTCTATTGGTAAAACATTGGGTCATTACATTCTTCCCCCTTATGAAATTTCTCCATAAAATTTCATTTTACATTTTAATCCATAAATAGCTGCGATTAATTTTCCTTCATTTCCTCCTCTAGTTCCCATGTAGCCTCTTTGTATATATGGTTCTACCATAGTACTTTGACTAGGTGAGCAGTATTTTTACGTAATAAGTTATCCCTATGATCGGAGATCTTAATTAGATGATCCTCGTAAGGAAGATCATTCTCCAACTGTACCACCTCTGAAGAGAGTACATGTAAAGGATCTGGTATGTACTTCCTTAAAAGGGATACATGAAAGACATCATGTACTTTAGATATGGTAGGTGGAAGTTCTAATCGATAGGCAAATCCTCGACACGATCAAGATTTTGGTAGGGGTCGATGTACATTGGACATATCTTTACTTTCATCCCAAACCTCATGACCTTCTTCTAGGGAGTTATGTGGGGGAATACCATGTATCCAACTTTGAAGTCAAGGTCTCATTGACGATTGTCTACATAACTCTTTTGTCGACTATGGGCTACCTAGATGTGTTGTTGAAGTTATTTCACCTTCTCCACCATTTCTTAGACCATTTTAGGTCCTAGAATCTAACTCTCTTAGACATCATACCAACACACCGATGTTCTTCACCTTTTCCCATAAACGGATTCATATGGCACCCTTTAGATTCCTGAGTAGAAACTATTATTATAGGGGAATTAAACATGTAGAAGATGTTAGCCTCGTCCTCCTTTTAATTCCATATAATATTCTCTCAACATACAATCAATTTTTTTAATATTTCACTTAGATTGGTCATCAGTTTGAAGATGATAGGTCATACTAAAGTTCATTTTAGTGCTCAGTGCATGTTGGATACTTTACCATAACTTTAAAGTTCAACTTGGATCTCTATCAGATAAAATATATAGTGGTACTCCATGCATACTTACCACCTATTTTATATATATCCCAAAAAGTTTATCTAATGATAATTCCTCTCAAATTGAGATAAAGTTTGATATCTTTATAAGATTATCCACAATGACCCATATAGAATTTTTTCTTCGGGATGTCCTTGGATGTCTAGTGATGAAGTCCATGGTTATTTTCTCCCACATCCATGTTCATATGGGTAGTGGTTTCATCATACCCTTAAACTTCTATCTTTCAGCCTTCACTTGTTCGTATACCTACCACATTGATGTATACTCATCAGTCTCCTTCTTAAAATTGTCCCTCTAAAAGTTCTCTCACAGATCATGATACATATTTGTACTCTTTGGGAGAATAGATAAGGTTGAGCTTTGTGTGTCATTATAAATATCCTTATTTATTTTTGTATAGGATGGTACACATAATCATGATCCAAATATTTTAGCTCCTTCCTCATCAATATTGAACTCATAGGATTTCCCATTTCTAATAGCTTCCAAAATATTTTGAATATTCACATATTTTCATTGAGTATCCATTATTTTCTCCATGAGGTATGGTTGAGCAATAATTTTAGAAAGTATTTATGATGTTCCTCCATTAATGATTCCCATATCTATCCTCTGCAAATCTAAGAATATTTTATCCTTTTTAATTCTCATCATTGATAATGATGTAGGATACGTTCTATTTATAGAAACATCCTCTTTATTTGTCTTAAAAGGATAGTAGTGGATTGAGCAGTCATAATCCTTGATGAGCACTAAACATCTTCTCTTGCACATATTAATATTTTTTTGTGAATATATATTTGAGACTCTTGTGATTAGTATATATCTCACACTTCTCCCCATAGAGGGAATGCCTCTAGATTTTTAATGCAAAGATCACAATTTCCAAATCCAAATCATGTATGGGGTAGTTTTCTCATGGATTTTTTGTTTCCTTGAGGCATAGAATATCACTTTATCATTTTTAGTTATCATACAACCTAATATATTATTTTAAGCATCACTGTAAATCACAAATATTTCTCCACTTGTTGGGAGTAAGAGTATTGGCATAGTGATAAGACTCTTTTTCAACTCGGTAAATAAGTCTTCATATTCTTGAGTCCAAACAAACATCACCCCCTTCCATGTCAGCTTGGCCATTAGGTTTGAAAATCCTGAAAATTTATTCAAAAATTATTGATAGTACCCAGCTATACCCAGAGAGTTGTTGATATCCATTACAAATACTGGTCAGGACCACTCTTCAATTGCCTTTGTCTTAAAAGGGTCCAAAATATCCCTTTATTGGTGACATCATGCCCGAAGAATGATAATTCTTCCATCTAGAACTCACATTTACATTACTTTTCATATAGTTTCTTACTTTGGAATGTCTTTACCACATTACTCAAACACTCCTCATGTTCTTCATTACTCTTGGAGTATATCAGAATATCATCGAAAAAGACTACCACAAATTTCTCAAGGTAATATCTAAAAAAGTTATTCATTAAATTCGTGAATATTTCTGGATAATTAGTGAGTTTTATGAGAATCACTATGAACTCACAGTGTTTATACCACATTTTAAAGGTAGCCTTTGGAATATCTTCCTTCCTTGCATTAAATTGGTGATATCCTGACTAAAGGTCTACATTAGAGAAATAACTGGCCCTGTGAATCTGATCAAACAATTCATATAAACATGGTAGGGGATACTTGTACTTTATCATGATATTATTGATCTCAAGATAATCAATGCAAAGGCGCATTTATCCATCCTTTTTCTTAACTAATAGGACAGTATCACCCCATGGTGAAGCACTTGGGTGTATAAAACCCTTCTCCAGATTCTCCTGTGACTATTTCTTTAGCTCTTCCACTTTTATGGTGGCTATTCTATAAGGTTTAATTGATATAGGTAGGGATCGAGGAATAAGTTCAATTGATAACTCAACCTCTCTATTTGGAGTAAGACCATGAAACGCTTTAAGGAATACATTAGTTTAATCCCTTCTGATGGGCATATCTTCAAGAATTACAATCTCTTTTGCCCTAATGATTTGAGCTAGAAATGTTATCTCATAGGTTAGTAGTACCACACTTGATATATCAATTCTAAAGGAGATTAATATACCTCCTTACACTTGAAATGAATTGGAGGATAATCTGGGATCTGTAGAGTGATCTCCCTTTCCTGATAGTTAGTGTTGGGTTTGTGTAAATATACCCAATCCATGCCCAATATAAAATCTAACACCACTTAAAAAAGTATGACATGATTTTATAAGAGGTTCAGTCCACAAACAGTTACTAGTGAGGAGTTATAAACCATAGATACTATAATTTCCCAATTCTTTGTTACCACAAATAACTTATCCTCCAAAATTTGAGGTGGTGTATGAATAGTTCTACTAAAATTTAAAGATATAAAAAAACATAGAACCACAATAAAATATTATGTTCACTATTCTTTAATGAATAATAGCATACATGTCACCACAATGTTTTCAGGCTCTACCTCATCAGTAGTGACATCAAAAAAACTTCCTTGTTGCCTTGTAGGTTGTTTTTTATTTCCTCTGACAACCCTTGTCTTAGGGAAATTGTTCAAATAATTCCCATACTCCTTAAAGTTGTAACACTTCACTATAGGTTAAGCATTGATCTGAACATTCCTTCATTCTTCCATGTTAGTTTGATTCTTCATATCCATTCGGTTATTCTTTGCTATATGTCACATTGTCCCACATTTGAAGCAATTTCTAGTTCCATTTAGATAGTTCCTAAGATGCTTCTTCCCACAATTTTGACATGTGGGATGTTCAGTATTAATTCCATCATTGAATTTATTTTCTAAACCACCCATATTAGACTAAATCTTGCGCTTTTTTTAAATAGGCACATGAGACCACTGAGAGTATTCAATCTACATTTAAAACATGAGAAAAAAAATGGAAACTCTCTTCATAACTGTCGAAGTCACGATTCACCAATTATTTTTATAGACTCTGATTTAGTCTGCTAAAGAAGTTATCCAGCTTTATTTTGGTGTTCATGACAAATCCTAGGGCATATCTTTCAAGCCTTGTGAATTTTTCGTCATATTCCCTGATGGACTCATCTTCCTTCTTGAGTGTGAGGAAATCTCTTTCCATCTTGAGGCAGAGGGTTTGGGGAAAACATTTTCTTGAATTTCTCCAAATCCATGGAATCAATTTCTTATTAGGACTTCATATTCAAGATCAGTGTACACCACTTATCAACTTCCCCATAAAAATGATAGACAACTAGTATGAATTTCTCTTATTTTGAGCCCTTGATGACAGATAATATCGTTTAAATGGAGTTAATATACTATTCTGTGAGGAGGGTATTAAAATATCCACTAAACATGGAAGGCCTTTTCCATATAAATGATTCAATGGAAAATTGATATTTGATTATGGTAGGAGGGAGTTCCACATGATTCAAGTTATTATTCATAACTTGAGTCACCTGAGAAAGTATTGTTACGAAGGTTTGAGCACCCTATCACATCATATTGGGCATATCGTTAGATAAATCTTTACATTCCCTATCACATGGATTGTTGGCATGTGTTGTTCTATTTCATTTCATTAAGTATGAAAAATAACGTATAATTAGGGGGACTGAATACTTAATTATTAATTATAAAAAGGAAACTTTGATCATAAATGGATAAACTTGTAAATGAGAAGTATATCCTAAATATTGATTCTCTAGGTTAAATCTAGGTTACTAGTGATCTATTTACTAACATATATTCTTATGGGCTTTTTTCCCTTAGTAATGTTTTATACTAAGTTCATGAATTTACCAAATCATATCCCCAAGGCGTGTTAAACCAAGAGTGTAGGAAGGCCCATTGTCGTGAACTAATTCTCGTTCGAGTCTAGCTCAATGTGATGTATTTCGGTTTTAAACCTAGATACATTTGTGCTAGATCCACCTATACCAGTTGGTATCTATGCAAGGATTTATTTTCATAATAATACACTTACTCTATGCTTAACAAATTTTTGGGATTTTTTATTATACTTAGTCTTATCCTTAAGGTTCTTACTAAAGTGCTTTATTCCTAATCTGAAAAAATAACTAGACCATCCTATGATACAAACTATAGTGACCCTAACCATTTACATATATCATTACATGATTTTAAGCATAATTAAACATCAAATTACAATCCAATGATCATAAATTCTAGTGTCTTGGAATAATGGGTACATAAAATAGAAAAAATGGGAGTAAATAATGCATTTATTTATTTAATTTTCATATGAATATTCTAACTAACATTATGTTAATTCATTCTCATATGATAACCTGGGGATAACATGAACAACAGAATGAGCTAAAATCTATGTGTAAGGTAAAAAAACATATTAATAAAGCATTATCACATGGGTTAGAATGCATGGCATAATGAAATAAAAATTCATGGAGCATGTAAAATCATAACAAATAAACATGTGGTCATATAAGTGTAGAGTCATAATAATGGGGCATCAAAATAAAACATGACTTTAGCACGAGTCAAGGATCATTTCCCAAAATGTATCACATGTCAAGGTTAACCACCAAGATTGTTGCACAAGGTTGCACAAGTCAAGGATAACTGCAAAGACTATTGCACATAACATCTAATGAGGCTCATCTTTACCCACTGAATTAGAGTTCTACCTAAGAATACCCATCTTAACATGTTCATGATTATTCTTTCAACATAAATAATTATACATAATCAATCATACATAAGCATAAGGGTACCCCTGGAAAGAAATAGGTATCATAATCATGTCAGAAAGCATAATAAATGGGCATATCATATAAGTGTCCGTGAAATAAAGGAATGAATAAATACATGTAAATTCATAAGTTAAAGTGGTCATATATCATAGTAAGTTATTTCAAATATAAGTAACTACAAGTTATAAGATTATTTAATAAATTTTAACATTAAATCATTTTTGTGCGATTTAACTAAAATATCAATGTTCATTTAAAATTTAAAAGAATATAATATTTTATATAAAACCAGCAGTGAACCAATAATGTTTTCATGATAATAAGAATTTTTTTATACATATAATTTCTTCTTGAAAATAGGTCGTATAGTGTACTTGAAATTGGGTAAGAAATCAGGATGCTCCCTTAAAATGGGTTTTCTTATCGAGGAGTATTGACGAGGGAATCACAAAAAAGAATATATATCCCCAAAAGATAATTATTAAGGGATCTTGATACATGATTTTTTACATATAAAATTAAATTATAATATTTACAAAATCATAATATAATATTTCATTTGGGTAAAAAGGGAGTAATAATAACCCGACGGACTAACGGAGGTTTAGGTAGAATTCCTTACCATAAGTCTAAAGGTGTTCCCCTCTTGATTTTAATGACCTGAATAATCAAATAATGGTTATTAATTAATAATTATACAACATAATTTACATTAAATTGATTTAGTATAACCTTTTTATATTCATTCATAAACTTTTTTATTAGATATGGGGTTTAATTTTTCATTATTCGGGTCCGTTTGTTTCATGTTTGGTTACATATATACATGAAGAGATAATCATGTAAAATGAAGATGGATATCCAAAATTTGAGTTATATTTTATTATTGAACATCAATAAGCTTACATGGTTGTAAAATTAATTTTGTTACTTTGAGTAAAGTTGAATCATTATATAAAACATTAGTGATAACCTTTTGGGTCAATTGGAGATTTTTTATCACAACAAACACATTTTGATTTATAAATCAAAACCTTGTGTACAAACATATTTTCAAATCATATATGAGACATAATACATATATTATATTATGGTTAAACCATAATAATGGTTTCATTTCCATAATTGAAGATGGTAATGTAAATTGAAAACTCATCGTCCTTGAATGTGGTAAATTAACACATCTTAGATGGTATTTTTAATACTAGTAAAAAAAGGGTAAAGGATATACGATAATAACTTATTCCATTATAATAAAAACATTATAGTTCATATAAGTTGCTAGATTTTTTATAACATCTTTATGAGGAGAGTTAAGGATAGAAAAGAAAACAAAGGAACTTGAAAAGAAAGTAAAAGAATTGAATAGAGGAATTTACCTCTTAAATTAACATTCATTTAGAACCTCTTAAGGGGAGAGTATTTGGTATTTTTAGGAGACCAAAGATTTATTGGAATGGGGGAGGATAATTGGGAGATATTTTATCAGAATTTAGGAAAGGAATATATTGTATATGAGTGAAGAGAATAGGGGAGTGTTGGTGGTTTTTATAGTGGAGGGGAAGAGGGTTCTCTTAATATTTAAATCATTAGATTATTATTTCTCCACATGGCAAGAAATAGTGATGATTCCAATAAAAATAATAGTAAAAAAATTCTACGTGTTCGAACCAATATCCATTTACATCATCCATCACTCAAGCATGATGCAGAAATTCCAGATTTAGCATTTTTCGAAAATTATTATATTTTACTATTCATATAAGATCAAGTATTTCAGAAAAAATCCCAAAACATAACCCTATACCTTTTTTGACATGTATAACCTAAAGATGATATCAATTTTTCAAAAAATAAAATTTAAAAATATAATTAAATTAATTTCTAATTATAATCAGAATTTACTTGAAAATATAGATTTTAAAACTATAACTGATTTTATAATGCTTTCTAAAATTACATAATGTATTATAAAATTATCCTAAAACCAAAAGACGTAAATTTTTTAATTTGTGAACAAATTTTAGGAAAATAAATATTAAATTGAATTAATTAATTAATTTAATAATTATTTATGAATAACAGAAATACAAACATTTTACTATGGTCATATTATCACTTACAAGATGCCAAAATTTTATTTATACATTCAGGGGTGAGGATACTATTATTTTGGATGATTTATTATTCACAATTTTCATATTATTATTCATAATGGTAATTTAAAATTCATAAGGGTGGGTTACTATTCCGTAAAAATTAAATTTGTTCCATTAAAATCCAAACATCTTACTGATCGCAATCATGTATGTAAAATTTTTGAAATTCAAATAACTGAAGTGACAATATTTTTTTCAAAGGCCACATAGTACTTAGTAGTTACTTGTGTTGTTATTTAATGTGATTATATGACATAATTATAAGAGGGCAGTTTCCATTGATAAAACATTGGTTCGTTCCAATGGGGATTTGGATGGGGTGGGGAGGGAGGGCCCATAGGGAATGGAGAGAGTTGAGGTGGGGGAGCTAGGGATCAGGGGGTGTGAGATAAGGTAATTTAAATGTATTATTGGGATACATATAGAAACCAAAATCTATAGGTCTCTATTAAAATCAATATTAATAGCCAAATGGTGAATGAACAATTCCCCCTTCTTTGATTAATCATTTTTCTAGTAGTGTTTCACTTGTTTGAGAGGTATCTGAGTATGATATTGATTTTCTTAGGTTCTTACATTATCATTCATCGAGTAAACAAGGATCACATAAGTCTATCATTTAATAATTTTTAGTATTTTCATATGTTTATTAAATATTTAAAGGATTAATTAATGATAAAATGAAGTTATATTATGCATCATGAAAATATTTTATACATTTAATATCTTGAATATTGGTTTTTATACAAAGAAAATTATATTGAATGTCAAATATATTTTTAATGTGTTGTTTTAATTAATTAATAATATTATTAATGTCAATTTGAAATTATTATATTATGTTCCTCATTGGATTTAAAAAAATTTCTTATCGTGTTTAATATTTATATAAATATTGTAAAGACTTTTATTTAAAAAAATATTTATTATATTGTTAATGGTGTGGGTTCCCTTTTATGTTTTTTTTAATATAATTTAATTATTTTGAAATTATTATTACTTTGCAAATATGATTTATTATTGTGAAAATTATTATAATTATAATTAAATTGTGAAATGTATGAATTTGAAATTTATGGAGTACACATTAATGTATATACTGAATAATAATTGAATTAATTTAATAAAATTTATTAACTTAATACAAAATCAATAAATTTAAACAAATTAAGAATATTTGTTGTGGTCATTGGATTCATATATGAATAAAAATTAAAAAAAAGGGGGAATGTTTGGAAATTAATGAAATTACGATTAAAACCACAAAGAATTTTGAAACTTGAAATGTAAGATAGATTTTCGGTGAAGCATATCACTGACGAAACAAGAATTTAATATTTGTATGTTGATGGTAACAACAAATATAAATACAAATATTAGGAAAATAAAATTAGTACTGAATATAAGATAATGTGGACTCTAAAAACCATCAACTTTCAGTAACATTTCCATGAATATATGTAGTACATAATAACACCAAAAATTTTCATATGCAAAGTTGGGAATGTGAAGGGGTTTATTGAGAATGGGAGTTATATTTATTATGAAATTAATATTTAATATTTCATACCACTCCCCTTTGAATACCATAATTTCATGGAATCATGTATAATCTTCAATTTGAAAACCCCTATGGGAAGAATAAGTGAATCCAATGTAATAGGATTCCATGCCATGTTGCCCTATTAAAAACTTTTTAAAAAAAACCTCTTTGGAAAAAAACATGATGAAGGGAAAAAGAGTGTAGTGTTCCCAAATACCCATGATTATATCATTTATTTTTTTATTGAGGTTATTAATTAATATTATTATTTATTTATTTCTTCAAGATGGTATATGATGTCCATAGGTGATTGCGAATCATGGGTAAGGCCAATAGTTTCCATTAATTAAAAATATCTATAATAATTTATAACATTCCCTTGGATATATATAATGATACATGATTACCTAATTAAAACCCACATTAAGGAAACCCCTTCCGGGAAAACCTCCTTTAATAGGGAAAATATTACATTAACATCAACTTAACAAGGTGTATTCACATCAAAAACCTTATCAAGAAAAACTAATGGAAATATATTGGAAAAGGGAAAAGTGAAGAATAGTTACATATCCCTCTCATAGTGGTAATAAATACATCGTTTAACTCATAGAATTCCCATAATAAATTCATTAAAAACATTCAGTTTTTAATTTTTGGAAAAATAAAAATTTATATGATTTAGATTTTAATATATAGGTAAGAACATTACCATGAATCAAAATAATATTTCTTTTTATCTATAAGATACATATGCACATATACATATAAATCGTTCAGGGGTAAATAAAAGGGAAATTTATGTTTAATCATTTTTGGAAAAGTATTTTCTTTATTATCCCCTCTTGTATGACATATATCACTCTTGGAAGAAAGATATTTAATTATTTATTAAGGGAAAATCATTAAAAATTTAATATTTCATCTATAAGATGTTTGATTCAAAATATAAGGATATTTTTTCAATTTATATCATAAAAATGCCAATTGATTTTAAATTATTAAAGAGGGTTTATATTTTTAAAAACATATAGAATAATTAAAATTATTAATTCATAAATATAATGTGACAATAGTATTAATTTGGCATTCTTCCATATATGGATATATCTTAATATTGAAACATAAAATATGATTCAGGAATTTTTAACACTCCAATGATTCAGGGTTATAATATATATGAACAATGATAAAATCATTTGTACAGAATCCAAATATCCAAAATTATTAGTAAAAAAATTTCTTACAATAAGATTATTAGTTTTCCATAATCATGGTAGTTTAGATAATCAATCCAAAAAATTTTATGTTGAACATATCATAAGTTCCTTTAATAATTTTTTCCATTTATATTGATGTTTAAATCCATCAAAATACAATATCATTGGGGATTTTTGAATGAATTTAAAAATTAAAATATGTCATCAACAACATTGAATAAGATCCCACAGTTTATCTAGTACTAGTATCACTTCAGATACAATATCCAAAAAGATATAATTTTGTTGATGTATTCATTTATATTTAATTTCTTTTTCATGGTAAAATATATTTATTGCTTTCTACTCATGATGAACATTTATTTTATATTACCAGTTTAGCCACACTACTTGTGTGTATAATTAGACTATTTATTTTTGACATTTTACATTCTTGTAGGTGTTATGATCATCTTTTCAATGGTTCTGCAAGACCATTTTTTATATAATATGTGATTATTAATATTTATTTCCATCTTCATGTGTAAAATGAAATAGAAACTCACCAACATCTAAAAAAACATGTTACCATTAATAAATGTTTCTTTCATATAGTATTTAAATTGATCACATGGTTGGTGGTTGCACCCGTATACACTTCATAATTTTTTCTTCATAAATATATGAGAAATTCATTTAAAATATATTCTAATGAAATAAATAATTTAACTCAATAATAGGTACCTTAATAATTTATAACTCATTATAAATTATTATATAGGTTTAATTCATAAAAAACTTAATGATAATGAATTCATTTATAATTTAGTAGACATAAATCCATTGATTAAATTCATCATTCTCCCACTAATGTTGATTGCTGATATTTCTTCACAAATACCACTTCAATAACTATATTTAATAATAAAGTGGTATAATTTAATCCCAGGATTGATCTCCCATGGAGGCCACTCACACGTACCGGTTTTCTTATTATCCTAATTATATTATAAATAAAATAATACTAAATAATAAAATAATATAATGATGTGGGTTTTTGAAATTAAATATATATATATATATCTTGAAAATATAAAATTTAAAAAAATACATTGATGTTAGTGAAAATATGTTGTTATTATTCTGAGTTCATAATGATGTTATCATTGTTCTTTATGAAGAATATAAAGGGTTGGATAGACTAGAACTATAAAATAACGTAACAATGAATGTACAAGGTTAAGAAGTACAAGGGGGTTTTCATAGTCAGTAATAGTGAACTCCAAACATTTAGTCCTCCAACAAACGTCCACAGTTCTATAGAGCCCTAAAGGACTACATGGTAGTCATTTCTATGATTTCTCTCTTTGATAATGCATCATCCACTTGATTATCCTCCTGATAGACATGTGTAACTATTAATATGATATATGTGGATTTTTTGAGACATATAATTCAATGTGGTAAAATTATCTACAGTACATTCCAAGTCCTCAATTTAAGAGCATGGAAAGAAGTCTAGGAAAATGATTCAATCTATAAAACATTCCAATTATGGTAAACATCATACTTGATTCCATATATAATGTCCCATGATTCAGTTTCATAAGAAATTTTAAACCCAATGAAATGATGAAAGCAGCCTATGATAAAACCATGATGTATATAGAAGACACCTAGATGACCAGATCATCCCAGCATTACAGATGCATCTCCATCAACATCAGTATTAACAAATTGAAATATATGAGGAATCTAGGGTATGCTTTTGATCATCACATATCTCTTTGATCTACATGATATACCTAGTATATAATATTTATTGATATCCATGTATGTGTTTTACATATATCCAGTTTGAATTGAAGTAGCATAATCTTGTATATCACAATGGATTTGTAAGGCACCTTCATAGAAAGATGGATTCATGCTTTCAAAGAGTGTAGTATTTCAGGTTGTCCCAACAATGTTGTAGATGGAAATAGGAGAAAAAAGTAAGAGGTTCAGAATTTTTTATCTTCTTCCACATGTATGGATGAAGAACTAATATATATTAAAAAGGAATACAAAAATTACCGTATAAAAAATCACAGAAATGAAACAAAATGGCACAATACCAATTCTATATATTTAAGGGGATAAGAGTTATATATCAATAGGTAAGGGATGATGAGAAGATTTATTTGAATTCTATATTGTAAAACTCTATTCCTAGTTGAACCAATAAATAGAATAATCTAGAAATTATGTTTTAAGAAAAGTTTTTAGTATATTTCTCATATTTCCTCCGTCAAAATTTAAGCTTATTTGAACCGTTATTTAATACATTATGGATGAATAATTAAAGAATATATTTCTATGTAGAAAAAACTATTTAGATTCATAGTATCTAATGAAGACATGTTTCTTATAAATTAATAGCTAAATATTTGAATTTGGTGTTTTGTGTGCTTTTTCTTTGATATCTTTCTTATTCACCCTTAAAATTTGAGCTCCATTAGACTCATATTAAAAGAGATATGGAAAATGGTTAATGAAAATAATTAAAAACATTTCAAATTCATTGAATATGGATGCATTGAATTTACAAATGTTTTCAATCGTGGTAACTTATAAATGAGAAGAATACCTAATTTTATTAAATGATACACATAATTGTATCCAAGATATTTCATAATTTCATGACAGTATATATAATGGTATAATTATTATTGTTGAATTATTTTAGTGGGACCCATCCAGTCAGATCCACATCAACATTGACACCATGGCCATTTATCGCCCCAAATATTTAGGATCCAGAATTATTTATCTTAAAGAAATAGGTAAAATAGTAATGAAAAATATCCCCTCATAATATCCCAAATATATTCATCATAATAAATATTTTGTGATAAAAATAATACAGTGAACATAATAATATATAAGTAGACCTTTTTATCGAATTCAACAATCTAACTTGAAATATTTGAAAACATAAAAAATTGATAATTTCCCTAAAAAATTAAAAAAAATTTAATTATAGCAATTAATTATATAATAAATTATGAGTTTCATCATTCCCACATACTTAAAAAATTCAATCGTGTGAAATTACCAAATATCCAAATCAAAATACACACCAAAATTAAAAATTACGAAATTTCTAAGATCTTTTCCAAAATAGAATCTCATCATTAATCCTCTATAGAAAAAAATCATTTTATTTTTATTTTTTCACTTTTAAATTCATTTATCCTCAAAATTCCATTCATGGTTCAATTAAAACTATATAACATTAAAATTCATGTCACTCATCACTCAATAGAAATTAAATATGAAGTAATGATCATACAGTAAATGATTTCCCATAGGATTGTGAATATTTAATATCTCCACAGCATGAGACATAAAAATATTTTCAATCATGATGAATTTCCATTATTTATCAAATTCATCTAATGTTTCAGGTTATTAAGTAAACCCATTTAATCATTCAAAGTTCAGAAAGAGGTGGTTGAACTCTCAAATAAAAATGAATGAAAATTCTACAAAAAAATATCTCGCTTAGTTCCCCTTAAATTTAAAACAAAATACCCTTTTGGCATGGACAATTAGATAAAAAGTGATTAAAATTATTGATTTCATCCCACATATCCCTTTTTTTCTTTTTTTCTGAAATTTGTGCTTAATAAAAATATCACATCCACCACCTAACCACATATGATCAAAAGATCACCAGTCTAGGAATGGTTATTTTTTATTCCCCTAAGAAACAAACCCGTTATTTTTTTTTGAGGATTTGATGATAATAAAATATAGTGAATGAATGAAAATTGATCCCTTTAGTTTTGAGAGGTTCATGATCCTCAAATGTAAGCACCCTGAAAACTTTAGTCTCATACACATTTTTTATATTTTTTCCTTTTTAAAATTTCTTTTTTATTAGAACCAAATAATGGAACATATTAAAAACTAATTAAATTAAATAATTCCCATTATTAAAATTTCTATAATAATGACACGTACCTCACACACCCAACAATGAGTTATATCCCATAGAATACACATAAAAATCCCTTCCCACACACTTAAAATTGAAATATTCATGAAACAAATATTAATAGTATAGGTATGTAAGTAAAAAATGGATTTTAATGTCGATTTAACTAATTAGTAAATTCATGGATTATAAGGGATAAACAAGGACTGAAGTAAAAGGTTGGTCTCAAGAAAAAAATTTCACTTTCCAATGAAATTTCTTAATCACATATCAAAAAATTTATGAACTCCAAAACATTGAAAGAGAAATGTCACAAGATCTAGTTTTCATAAAAAAAATCCATGTTTCTCTTAAGAGAATGTGAGTATTATCAAGAATATGATAATAGTCATTATAATATCTCATATGATGGAGAAAAGATACATTGAGTCAGTGTTTTACGGGCATAGATTTCAAAAAAATCCAAACACATAAAAATGTTTTAAAATAAAAATCCAAGAAACATTTTCCATAATAACAATCCTTCAAAACAAATTTTATTCAAAATCCTGAAAAATATATCTATATCAATTAAATTGAGAAAAACAAAAAGAAAAAATCATTTAAACTCAAGGATAGTAAAAAAAAAATTTAAATTTAAAAAAAAAATAATCCTAAGAAGGTTGACACTCCCCCACACTTTAATATAATTGCTCATTATTTAGGCCAAATAAAATTTGTAAGGTAATAGAAATCCAAGAGAATGAAATATTCCACCTAAAATTATTTTATAGTAGCATCCATGTTTTAAGCTCTTATATACTACAACCTTAAAACAATAGGAAAGAAATTTTTTAATAGAAGAACGTTTTTAATGAAATTTAAATAAAATGAAGGTAATAGGGAAAAGAAGAAGGATAAGCCTTGGTTTAGACCCCCAAGTGGGTACTAGTTTTTTACATCCTCCAATTGGTAGTTCCATTGGTCACCCCATGTCTGGTGGTGGATGTGGTTGGAGTGATTTGAATAACCGCATAATTTTTCTTCCAGTGAACAATCATTTAAGTTGGTTATAGATGAACCCATTAATAGAGTAAAATAGGTCAATTACCTTATAAATTAAGTATATCATCCATGGCGGGGGTAGTAGAATGAATGGTTCCTCCTCTTTCAAATTGTCGTCCACTTCTTTATCCTATTCAACTTCTACATCCAAGAATTTCTCATGTGATTCCATTTTAGAAATTTCATAAAAGGGGATGTCAAAAAATAATTTAACTTGATTATTATCAAAACATTAATAATAAATAATGAAATATTTCTCTTAAAATAGGTCATCCTATTGCATGATTTCTTTAGGAAATACCACTGAGAACAAGATATCAGTAGGTGAATATTTAACATCTTTTTCAACTATGAATATTGGCGGATCAAGATTTACATCATCTTCAATGTGTTTTTTATGTTTCTCTAACCCTAGAGATTTTATTTCATCAAGGTATAAGGTAGGGATCTTTATTTGGTTTCTATTTTCCATAAGAATCTATATATTTGCATCTATCAATTTATTAATTTGTTGAACTTGAATCATTAAAGATACATACCAACAAATCCCATAATTCTATCATCGACAGGCGAAGAATAATAAAAATTGATATTACAATAAATATTTTAGAATATATGAAATTGTTTTTAATATATATATATATATATATATTATTTTTTATTTTTTTATTTTTTGAAAAAACTGTTTTTGAACGTAATGTGCCTCCTAAGAAACAAATCCAAATTGATATGCAGTATTTTTTCAGGAATCCCACCTAAATAATTATACATACCTAAGAATGTAGTATTGTGAAATCCTAAGGTCGATCTCTCAACTATCCCACTCATGTGCACTGATTATCATTTTTTCATGAATATATTATAAATAAAATAAAAATATATAATAATTAATATAATGATAGTGGTTTTTTAAAATGAACGATATAAATTTATATATATATATATATATTATTGAAAAAAAATAAACTAAAAAAACTAATATGTTAGTGAGTAGATATTGTATTTCTTAGGAGTTGATGATATTGTTATCATTATTTCTTAAAATACATATATCTCAATATTATATTCAATGAAGCGATCAACCCCATCACTATTCAAATCCCTGTTGTAATTTTTATTATCCCACACCAACCTTCTATATGAGAGATAATCTCCTACACATTATCACTATAATATTACCCCTACCGTCTACATGCAACATTATAAAAATGATGTAGAGGAATATAGATGAATGAGAATAAGAACCAAATAGTAGAAAAAGTGGGATAAACCCACCACAAAATCTATCTTAATCATAATTATAATTCATATAAAAAATTATTGAGTTGAATTTAAGTGCAACGAAATCAATATTCCACTGCTCCCTCCCTCAAACAAGAAACTTGGTAAGTTCTCCATTTTCATAGAGTTGAGAGATGCATAGAAGAATAATTGAAAATTAAAAATATAAGAGAAGATATGAATAAATAATATAAATTAAAAATGTTTAAAAATATTAAAATATAAAAACATCACATAAATAAAGAAAAATGTCTCACTACAAATTTTAGATTTTGTATGGGAGAGGAGGTAAACATTTATAAGAAGGGGGGAGAAAAACATGTATTCCAGTTCAATCCTCTGAAACGTCAAACCTATTTGAAAAAATAGTGGGAATAATATGGGCGTGTGGCCTTTATAAAAGTTATTCTTCAATTTATCATCATTCCTCCCTAAACCATTCAACTCTGTTGGAGTTGTTTTGAGGGTTTTATGGATGAATCAATAAAGAAAATATTTATGTCCTAAAAAACTATCCTAATTCAATGTATCAATTGTCTATACATTTTTTGGATAATTTAATTGATGTATAATTTAATTTGTTCTTATATGGACTTGTTCTCTGATATCTGGTGTGTTCACTCTTAATATTTCAGCTCTATTTGACACTTATTTTAGGATATATGGACCAATTCTTAATGAAATCAATTCCAGCCTTCAAGATTCGTTGAATCTAGATGCATTAAGTTCACATGAATTTTCAACCATGATAACATACAAACAAGATTTTTTTATAGTTATATAAATTATCCAAATAATTTCTTATAACTTATATAAAAATAGTAATTCAATATAGATAACGGTAACAATGTTATGGTTGAATTATTATGGTGGGATTGATCTAGTCTAATCTACATCAGTATTGATTTAATGGACATTTCTAACACCTCATGTGGTATATCCATCTTTCCTTATATAAATTAACAATATAGAAATCATAATTCAAAATATGCTCACAACATTTCATGTCAATGTCCATCATATGAATTATTTTATGATAAAAGATACTATAATGAAATATAAAATTTAAAACTATTATTTTTTTATCAAATTCAATAAACTAATAAAAATTATTTAAAAACCAATAATTATGACAATTACCTATAAAATATTAATTAGTGTTATTGTAAAACTGAATTACAAAATAAAATATATGAAATTATGTGTTTCCTGAAAAGTTATATCCTACGTTATCAATAAATTATTGCACATGTATACTTGAATAAATATATTTTTTTATAATTGATCTTGGACAGCCAAAACCATCATGTCAAATATTTAAAGTGTTTGGATTAGTAAACTTATGGTTTACCATTAATGACTCGATTCTACAGAACAAATTCTTTATGATAAATTTTTATGAATAATTGTTATGTATTAAGGAAACACCTTTATTTTATGTCTTTGTATGATATTCTTTTTCAATAATACCATTGATATATCTCATTGAAACTTTAGATATAACCAGTATTAAGAATTTATACTACCAGGTAGGAAAATATTCATTTTTCTAGAGTCTTTTATTAATTTTCATTATCAATAAATGTAATTACCTAATAACATACTAGCTTATACATGGTATATTTTGAAAATTTTAATAAAATTAATAGTTTTAATGATTTGGCTTCAATATTGACATATATAAGAGCTTTGTGATATTCCATTGTGAATACTCATATTTTTTATTATAATTACCACTTTTGGTAGTTGTTGAATGCATAAAATTATCATAATAGGTTAAGACCATCACCATGTTGATTATTTTATATTTTGGAACTTCTAGCCCAAATATTAATTTACAATATATCTACTTGGGATCAGTGCTCTCCTGTATTTGGAAGTCGGTGAATGTGGTAGCACATTGAATAATATTTTGGATTCACAAGATAGACCTCATCTCCAACCAAAATTATAATTTATTGATTAATTTTTTTATAACAACATTCAATTTTCCAAATTAAGGATAATTCATTTGATCGAATTTCATAAACTATAAAATATTTATGATAGAAATCTATGTACGATTACCAAAAAAACATTTCATGATTTTCATGAATAACTTTATTCCCTTCAAGTAATGAACTAGTGTGATTAAAACTATATTCACACTGGGGAATGAATTCACTCATTGGATTTCATGTTCTGCGAATTATAATTTATTATTTCTCAATAATGATCATATTTCAAAAAATGCTAATTTAATTGATTATCATGATCATTTGTTTAACCAATTAATGTGGTTAAATAATTTTCATAATATATATCGGATTATCAATCTATATAATTCAATAATTTCAATTTTTAACTATATAAAAACTATATCCACTTTTGAAGATAAATAAATTAAATGAGATGATATAGATAATCCATAAGAACATGATAAATAATAATGTTTACCTTAATATTATTATTTCATCAACATAAATTAATAAATAATGATATCTTTCAAAATAATATAAAATAAAACAATATTAATAGTGTCATATAGGGATGAATTAGTTTATATTCATTGCTAATATTTATTAGCCTCTTTAAATGATTATTTTCAACAAACCACTTCTGGTGGTTATATTGTTATTATTATTTATAGACAAATAAAATAAATTGATCATTCAGAAAACATCATATTCACCTCGATATTGTTTTGAAATAAAATCATCAATATTTTCATTCACTTAAATAAATTAAATAAATCATTTTCAATAAATATTATCATTCACTTTTTGTAATAGAATAAAATTAGTTTTTTAGGTTTTATAGAGTATTAAAGATTGTATCATGAATATTAAATTCATAAATATCATCATACATATGGGATATTTATTAATAAAATAAATATCATCTCTTTCATGAACCTTTATAAATATAATCCTACTTCAACAAGTTTCCTTTTTATGAATAATATTTTTCCGGGCATTGACCTCGTTGTTTATTAATAAAACACATTCTCTTTAGAAAATGAACTGAAATTTTTCATTTCAGAGTCATTAAACCTATTTATAAGCTCATTATTTTTCCAAATACAAAATATTAATAAACTAATTTGCATATTTTTTAATTTTATCAAGAGGGGTAAAAAAATATGATATATAAAATAAGACTCTCCTATTGATATAGATCATGGAATGAGTGAAGTTGATGTACACATGAAGAAGTATTCCAAAACAATGATATCTAGTAAATAATGATTCATACCATTTTAATGTAATATATATCCTATGTTGATGATGTCTATGAGAGAAATATATTTAAAATTCACAATGTAAAGAAAATTGTGTGTTAACAATGTGTTATTGAATCAATTGAATTCTAATTGAAACCATTAAGAAATTTGAAAAAATAAATGTAAGATCGGTCATACACAAAACACATCATTGGAGAAAAAGATTAAAATTTGTTCATGGTGATAGAGATGAAAAATAGAAATAAAAATATAAGATAAAGATAATATGTAAATAAAATAAGAAAATGTGGAGCCCAAAAACTATCAACTTTTATTAATATTTCCACGTATTTATAGAGTACGTAAGAATACCAAAAGTTGGTATATTAAAATTTGGGTAAATAAATGGGTTTGTTGGGAATGATAGTTATAATAATTATGAAATTGGAATTTAATATTTCATAACATGAATTTAATAAGAAAATGGAGGGAAATATTTTGAAAAAATGGGTGTGAACTGAATGAAAAAAAAAAAGAAGAAAGAAATCATGTGTGTGTGGGGGTGTGGGTGTGGGCGTGGATGTTGTCATGAAAACATTTTAATGTTTTATATAATCCATTCGACATTAAAAAAAAGATAAACATAAAGTAAAAAATTATTAAAAAACATTATAATATGATTAAAAAATCAAATAAATTAAAAAAACAAAAAAATTAAGCATGGGATGTGAGATGCATGGAATCGTGTGGGAGATTTATGGGGGTGGAGAAAATATATTAATATATATATATTATAAAATAAAATTCATAAAAAAATTCTTTAAGGAAAAAATAGAGAAAAAAAAGTGATCTATTAAAAAAACATCAACACTTTTTAAAAAAAGGGTTTCAAAAATTTTGATGGAGAGATAATATGATGTTTGGAGTTAGGTTTAGGTGAGGCTTTCTTGGATTCATTTGGGAAATAATGTCATTTAACCTAACCAGTGAGAAATTTGTATTATTGTATGGAATAATGATATTTATGATATCTCTTATGAAATATGTCATAACCTCAACTCTATAGATATTAGTTAGGATCTAGGTATCATGGATCCCTACGATCCGATGGAAGGACCTTGCATGAAACCCAACAAACCATGTTTAGTAGAAAACAAATACACAAATTATTGGGTGGAAATATGTATAAAGGGTGTATACATCATTTTTATAAGTTACATTTATTTATGTTTGATTTTTAATTTTGTTTTGTGTCTTTATTTCAGAAAACTTATATTAATGTGATGTAGTTCTAATAATTAATTATGTTTTTTATGTGAAGGTATGATGATGATTTACAAATTCCATAGTATGAGGATACATATTACCCATCCATAATAAAAAACACTACAAGATCTGAGCTAAACAATGTGTTTCATAAAATAAAATTAATATAAAAGAACAGAAGAAATGACAATGGGCGCAATATCATGAAAAACAAAAAATAAGAATAATTCAAACGAATAAAATGGAGAGAATAATACATATGTATAATGTGGTAAAGATATTTCGAACTGGCTCTACAGTAAGAACACCACCCACACCTTTTATTTATTAATAAGAAATACAAACTAATGGAAGATTACCACTGATAATTGTGATTATGTAAATACATTAAAAATAGATAAAATATAATGGAACGACCCTATCCTACATCCATATGAAAAAATAAGTCGAAATGAGAAAAAAATATCAAACATCAATTCGGAACATGAGAAACCAGACTCGCACCCCATTACTTGGATAAACCTCACCCACAGAAGAACTTTTTAGAAATTATTCTAGCTAATTGATCCACCAAAAGAAATTACACAACCATGTGATATCTAATGGAAAAGTAATCCCATAATTACCATATATGGAATTTCTAATTAGATCCTATGGGGATACCTCCCTCTCTAGATCGTCTTCTTTCACTCTCGTTATTTCTCTCGACTTCACCATCTACCATTTCTGATCTATATATCATTACTTTAACACAGGAAAGGATCTATATAATTTAAGACATAAAGGGGATAAAACCCTCGAACAATCCTTTAATAACCTCAGGAGAAGTTCTCAGATCCTGATATTTCATATAAATGTATAACAAAAAAAATTCTGAATGGCCTACTCTGCATACGGGTCATCACAGATCTATGTGTAAAGGTCACTCAGGTGCGCTACATAAGGTTCACTTCCATGCTACGTGAGGGTCTTCTGCACTGCATAAGGGTATTATCCTATTGCATTGGGGTAAGCTGGTAATGGTTAACGGATAGTTGTCCACAATGTAAGCATCATCACCAAATTTGTAATGGTACCTTGAAAGATAAGTTTACCACATAAGGGTACCATTGTCCTTATCTAAAAGTACTGTGCTATCGGGTAAAGGTAACAATCACAGATACATTTCCGTATAAAGGTAATCTCGATCTCACATAAGGATATCCCAAATATTACCCCAACTATATAAGGGTAACCCAACACTTTCTTAAGGGTAATACAACCCATTTGTAAAGGTAAATCATGCATACAAAGGCTTACGTAAGAGTACAAACCCACTCACAGATGGATTGGAAAAGAAAAATAAAGGGAATATAAAGGTAAGAACACCACTTACTTGAGGGTCACATAAATTTTATGTAAAGGAAATATGGCATTATGTAAAGGTAAATAATACATTCCAAAATTTAATAAAATCAATACTTATCAAAAAAAACTAAAAAAAAAGAAAAATTAATCCCAAAAGATAATTTTAATGAAATCAAAAAGTCAAGGTAACATTACATTTTAATTTGTAACAAAATCATATAAAATTTAACAATTTTTATACATTTCTAATTATTTATTTTATTATAGTTAGAACATGTGTTTTTTCAAAATCGTGACATGATATAATATGTCATGTTTGTATTAATTGGATGATTAGTGGAAGTTAATTAACAAACTAATAAGGTGATTTTAGAAATTTAATTTAGTGATAAAAATTTATAGAAGTAGTTTGTTGATATTTTTTTACTGAGAATAATTTTTTCCTAAAATAATTTCATTACCATGTAAAAAATTTCAAAAAACGTCCTTGTTTAAGCCTTCCCATTGAAACTATTATTTAAATAAAAAGATTACTAGAGAAACGTTTTCTCTTCTAACATTAAATTCTAACCTTCTATAATATGAAATATTGTCAATGTATTAATCCAAATGGTGATTTAATAAGTTTATTGGAATTCAATTCAAGTTACATGTATGAATTTATTTATTAGAGAGCACTTATAAATTCTTCTTGATTAACTGGACTGATTAATTTTGGGATGAATGCCAAAATTCATATTACATATAAATGGAATTAAAGGGATTTAATTTAAATTATGAAATAATTTGATTAACAAGTATTGAATATTATTGAATTCCTAATATCTAAGACTGATAAAATATACAAGAAAATGGTTATAAAATCATGATAAAATATGTGACACATTAATTTTTTTGTTTATTCAATGATGAAAATGATAAGTTTCAAATATTATAGCATGATTTAAATTTTTGACCTGATTTATTCGGATATTTTTTGATTAATTATATAGTATATGGGAATAATATGTAGCAACATACCATTGGATTAAAAGCATAAGGAACATCAATAAATATATTAATATGTTTCAAGTATTATAGGCATGAAATAATTATACAATAATGAATATGAATATATATTCCATGTGAACCATTCGTGAAGAAATATTTATAATTAAATTTAAATATCATATTATTAAATATTTTAATGTCATATAGAGAATACTATTTATTTAGGATTCTTTATTGATTTATCATTTTAAATTAAAATATTTGTGAAATGAAACATTATAGAAATAAGGGTGAGGTCCTTGAATGATTTGATATCACATGATATTGCTAGATATTGTTATATTATTTAACAATTTTTTTATTTGGTGGGTGATATTTGTTTAATTACAAGATGATGTTATAATTTTTTCAACCCATTATTTTCTTATGGACATGTGGTTATTGTTTATTAGATTTGTAATTTTCTAGTAAATTTCTAGATATGATAATACACTTTATCTTTTAAGTTTATTGATCATTGTAATGGTTTAGTTTTAAATAAATGAAAAGGTTCATAAATAATATATAACAATATTTCAATTATTTTATAATCTATACTATTTTTTGAATTTGTTTCTCCTCAATGTGTGAAAGGCACTAACTAGGGAACTTTCAAATTTTGTGTAATTTGGTAACTTCTTAAGTGTAGTAGAGTGGCTGATCAAGTTCGTCTCTCAAAGGAAGAAATAAATTTAACAATATATTAAAGGTATTTTGAAATTAAAATTAAGGTAAGGAACACACTACTTAAAAAGATGGTTTTTTTTATCATTTATAAAACTAGAAGATGTATGTTAGAATAGGATTTCATTTTTTTATTTTTGAAAAGAAATTTGATTAATAAGACACAATAAGATGTTTTTACAGAAAAACGTTTAGATGGAGTAATCAATATAACTCTAACTATACACTTAATTATTAATCATTATCATTTAAATTAATATACACTTAATTATGATCCCCAAATTTTTTAACCCCTAAACCCTATGAGAATTAACTTTACCACCATGATGACATTAATTAAAACCTAGGCAAACTTTGGAACATGCTATCAGAGAACCCTGCATTGATTGATGTTCATCGGAAAGATTATTGTTAGTGGTAAATTTGGGAGCATAAGAACTCTTTAAATAAGTATGAATTGATTTTATGGATTATATTTAAACTCTAAAAATTTGTCCCATGTGGTTCTATGTTTCCTATTAAGACTTCTCTCACACAATTTACACAAATCTCATTTCTGTTGATTATTCAATTGCTTGGTTAATTTATTTTAAATTATAAACTCAATTAATAGATTATATTAATTCAATTAAAATGTCTCATTTATTAAAAATATATGAATTAATAAGTTAATAGGAATATAAATTTCTAAAAAGAACTACTCTTTCATGGGTGGTTTAGTCACTGTAGAAACATATTACAAATTCAAGGGTCGTGGAAAGGGTATAACCCAATAATGTTTATACTCTTGATTTCACCCCCAAAGAGGATGATAAGATATGAATAAAATAGAATAAAATAGAAAAAATATTTATGAAATAGAATAGGAACAAAGAATTATATTATGCATAAAAAATATTACAATGTGAAGAAGAAGGCTTTGATGAAGGGATCCTTACTTCAAGATATAACCTTACTGAAATGATCTGAAAATTGCATTGGAACTACTTATCTACTTACCTAAACATCCTAATTCACTTATAACACCCTCCAAATGAGAAAAACCCAATTAATAGAGTGAAGGATAAAGTAGGTTTTAATAGGTCTCAAGTGTGAATAGGTAAATTTGTTAAAATAATTTAATCCAACTTGAATCATCTATTTTACCACACAAAACATGTGAAAAAGCTATCCTTATAGAAGGATTATTTGTTTTGAATTGGTTCTTAGGTATTATATAAATATTTGGGACTAATTCAAGTAGTGAAGAAGATGTTATGTCCCATATACTAAAGTGGTGTCCAATCTGGTGAGTTAATCCCATCTTAGACTTCATGGAGATTTTACTCCAATAAAATGCATAATTTAGCTCATATGTAAAGAATGAAAGTTGTATCCCAATACGTCAAAAACACAGTTGAAAACTTTTATTTTCAGATAATTCATATAAAAATATTTATGGAAAAAATTCTATAGTTCACTTTAAAGGGAAAAAATGAAATTTTCATCAATTTTTCAAATGAATGATCTAAACCCAAATATTTTATAAATAAAAATATTTAACACAATGTGATGAAATTAGGTTACTTATTATCAATAAAATATTCATTAAAATTTTGTTTTATCAAATTCTCCACACTAACCATTTTACACTCCTAGGAAAAACATCATACCAACTATTCCAAAAACATTGTGAGATGATATGCATGTTCATATTCCTCATTCAATAGTGACAATATAGGAAAAGTAAAATTCCTATCAAGAGTAAATATAATTAAAATTTAAATTCATTTTATCATAAATTTTATCAAAATATATTCCACTAATATTAATTATACTAGTCATAGGAAGACAGTTAATGGGTCCACTATGCCATTAATTCCCCACATGTGTGTGTGTGTCAACCATTTCAAGATCATATCTCCACCCTTTATATAGCATATTCAAGTCATGTAAAATAATTATTCTTACCCAGTTTAATTCACCAAACATATTCTATATTCATCTGTAATCAAATTTCAAAACCCATTCACTTAATCATGCCCAAAATTCAACCTTAAGCTCCTCACCAAGATATCCCAATGTGTTGTACATTTCTTTACGCCCTCTTTCTTAAGATAATATATATATATATATATATATTGTTTTTTTTAATTTTTTTAGGGAATAAATCTATTAGATATCATGTTCACATGCATTGGTCAATTCAGTAAATTAATTAAATTTATCATAAGAGAAACAAACGTGTAGACCAATAATTGATATAAGATGAATTTTTTTACCTAACTTGGCTATAACATAAATTGAGTTGGAAAACATTCACAAGTCATTGATTCATGAATATTATTGTGGAGAAATAAATTACAAAATTTACTATAAAAAAATATCACAATGAATGGTGTAAAAATATAAAATGTTTTATAATGACACAACCAATCATATCAATGATGAATTATATTTTTATAGAAATCAACCCTTGATTATGAAATATTGCCCAAGCTTATAATGCTACCAATGGATTTTTAAAATATGCATTTTCTATATGTTTCACATGTAACGTAGAATGTTACATGATATGTTTGTTTATTGATTTATTACTATTATTATTATTTTATTATTGTTCTATTTTTTTATAAATTTATTAGAAAACATAACATATAACACAGAAAAAACACACAAAAGAATATCCTAAATAAAAAACCTAAAAAATTTTCTCTTGCCCATATTTTAGATTTTTCATCGTCTTTAATGTAATCCTATGAGATGATATTTGAATATGAAATGTAGATTTTTATATAGTAAAACTAATATAAAAGTGAAAGGGTTAAGAACAGCCTGATATTCTCTAGTAATGATGGGGTCATGCAGTGTGATGAAATCAACAGCATTGGTAGGAAGCCCATCAATATGTTGCTTCTAACATTAACCATTTATTGTAAAGATATATGTAGTTTCCTATTGTGTGATATCCACTTCACCATAAGGAAAAAACATTAGATACAGCATATGGACCTTACCATCTAGAATGTAACTTACAAGGCATCAAGTTCAATTTTGAACTATAGAGTAGAACTTTTTATCCTATATGAATCTTTCTCTTTTGGATCATTCTATCAAGAAATTATTTTAATATTTCCTTATATATACATTAGTTATCATATGAAGACATTTAAATCTCCTTATGATCTTGAATTTCCAACTTCTATTAAATTCCATTTGGGGATAAATCCATGTTATATTTTTTAATTTCCCCATCTACTGGATGATCAACCTCTATGGGAAGATGGAAATATTTCCTAAAAAAGAAATAGATACATACCAAATGGATTCTTTCATGTTTTCCTATAATCCCATAATGTATCATCCAAGTTCTTTCTACAGTCCTTTCTATTTTTTTACACTATTTTCCACAAAATCTACTTCAACTATTGATTTGAAACCTCAATCTGGCCATTTTTTTGGGGGTGGTATAGTGCTAATGTTTTTTGTGTCACACTACATGTTAAAAGGAGAGAATCCAAATTCTTATTTCAAAAGTTTTTCACATGGTCACTAACAATGGCCTTCGGAACTCCAAAACAGAAAAAAATATGTATCCGAAAAAATTTGACTACAACATGAGAGTCATCAATCCTGGTGGCCTTGGCCTCCACCCATTTACTAACATAATAAATGGAAACCAAAATATATAAAAAACATATGAACTAAGAAATGGACTAATAAAATAAATTCCCCACACATAAAAAATCTCAAAAAACAATATGGGTTGTTTGGGCATCTTGTGTCTCCTTGAAATGTTTCAAGTGTGTTGGAAATTTGAGAATGACTTACAAAACACATGATCATCATGGAATAAGAAAGTAAAATATAATCTAGAGTTTAAAACATTCATATCTATCTATTGGGGTCCAATGTTTCCTTCACATGAAAGTGTATAAAAGAAATATAGAATCGACTCGAACTCGTGATTAGGAACACACCTCCTAATAACTTCATCGCTACACATGTGCAATAGGTAGGGATCATCCCAAATGTAAAATCTATACTCACTCTTTAATTTTTGGACTTCATGTTTCTTTAAATTTTTTGGAATTTCATGGGAAACAGGGTAGTTAACAAAAAAACATACTTAGGATGTGTACCTAATATGACATAAACATGATCATTATGTAAAGAGTCTCAAATTGGTACCAAGTTCAAGGTCCTATCTTCTAATGTATGGGTAATCCTACTCTTATGGTCTACCAATACGTTTTATTACACCTTCATGTACCTATCTCAATATAAAATTATTAAAGAAGGAGCATCCATCAGATAAGCTTGGGCTTCGCATCTGGTTCCTTTAAGAGGTACCTTAGAGCTGGATGGTTAGAAAAACAAACTACCTTAGAGTCCATTAAATATTAATATATTTTGTCTAAAGAAAATATGATATCTAGAAACTCCTTTTCCATGGATTTTTAGTTTTATTGTGATGAATCCAAGGTTCTTGATGTATAGGTAATTAAATGGGACTTCCCTTCAACCATTTGATATAAAAAAACTCCAACTATGAAGTTGGTACTGCCACACATAAGATTGAAAGGAAGCTCCCAATGTGGGGGTTGTATGATCGTGGGAGTAGTCAGACTCTTCTTTTGATCATTAAATGATACCATGATTGAATCATCAAAAATGAAGTAAATATCCTTTTTAAAAAATTCAGATATGGTTAGAGTGGTCTAACTAAAATCATTGATGAAGCGCCGATAAAATATTGCATTCCCTAGGAATGGACTAACACCATGCACACATGAAGGATGTGGTAGGGATGAAACAATATCTACCATTGATTTATCAACCTCTATTCAATGTTTTGACACTATATGTCCTAATAAAATTCTAGAATCAACCATGAAATGATACTTTTTAAAGTTTAAGACTACATTCTTCTCAATATAATGATTCAACACCATTCCCAAACTAAATATACATTCCTCAAATTAAGATCCATACACTGTAAAGTCATCCAGAAATACCACCTTCGAGGTATCAATGAAATTTGAAAAAATACTCATTGTGAATGTATTGGAGGTACCAGGGGAATTGCAAAATCAAAATGATATCCATTGGATGTAAAATGTACTAAATGGATAAGTGAATGTTATCCTCTCTGGATCCTCAAGATCTATAAGAACCTGAAAATATCTAGGAAATCTATCCAAGAAAAAAAGTGTGTCTTCCCACCAAGTCTATCAATAATTCTATCAATAAATGGGAGGGAAAATGGTCCTTGCTAGTGGATTAATTTACTTTCTAGTAATCAATAAACACATTCTAACTTTTTTTCACCCTAAATGAAAATAATTACTCTCTCTCATTTATAAAAATAGTAACACCACTTTTCTTTGTAACAACCATAATAGGACTCTCCCACTAAAAATATAAATTGGATAATTTATACGTACCCCAGGAAATTTTACAGCTTTTTTTTAACAAATTTCAAAATATTGAGATCCAATCTCCTCTGTGGCTGCTAAACCGGTTTAGCCCAATACTCCAATATAATCCTATGCATGCAACTAAAGGGTTTAATACATGATATTTCATCCAAGATCCACCCAATTTCCTTAATATTCTGCCTCGAAAGATTAAAAAAATTATTCAAATTCAAAAGGTAAATTGTTTAAAATTATATTAGGTAATCTTTCACCACTCAACTAGTACGAGTATTTGATGTTTGGTGTAAATGGATTGAGTTCTAATTAAGGAGGTGAAGTATGGATGGAGAAACTGAAGGAATTGAAATATGTTCACAATGAAAATCTATTCTAGAATATAAATCATCAAAATAAAGGAATAATTCCACAAATCCATCAGTATAATAAAAAAATCATGTCATTATCAGAGTGATCTTGATCAAAATAAAAATTTCATCCATTTAAAAATAAAATCTAAGAGAGCTTTGTTCATTAGAAAAATGTTTGGATGTTCACTTAGACATAAAACTAGAACAAATTATAATAATATCTCTAAGCATAGTTAAACAAAAATCCATGGGGTATAAAATTAGTGGTTAAAAATGGGAGATAAAAAATGCAGAATCGTCTTCTGAGGGGAACTTCATGGAGTCCATAACATTAAATATCAAAACTTCAACTCTAATTTCCAAGTAAAGTGTTCCCACATGGTCACTTATGATTTTTTATCATTTTTCAGAATGGTCCTATAAAAGGTAATTGGATAATGAGAATTTAATTGATCATCCTTCTTGTAAATAATATAGAAATCTGTTGGAAAGATCGTGTCTCTTACCCTTAAAATTTCATCATCAAGGACTCCGGATGGATATGTTCTACTTTAATTAACCAAATACACCACTATTATTGTTGGCTTAAACTCACTAACCTAATAATAAGAGAATATAGAGTGAGGCATCACATTTATGGAAGCTTCCAAATCTCATAGAGCATCATAAAAGTGTAAATACCCTATAGTTCTGGGATGGTGAATATCCTATAATCCTACCACATTGCTAGAATTTCTTGAATTGGTGTAATTTTTACTGATAAATTCCATCCAAGATTTAACCTCTCATTTCCATTCAGCCCTCTCTGATAGGTACAAATCTATTTTCTAAATATGGCATACCTTGGGACTTTTTCAATTCCTTCTAGTAGAGGAATGTTGATCTCAAGATGCTAGAATGTGTCAAAACCCTCTTTTTTATTGTCTCTTCAGCCATATTTTTGGTTTGAACAACTCCATTTTCAAAAGGGAAAGTGTTTAGGAGGAAAATAATCAATATTTTTATTACCATTTTATCTCTCCTGGTGTTTCTCGGTTGTGGTTCTTGAATGGGGATTATCGAGTGTTTATGTGAATCCTAGAGGAATAGTAGGTGTAGATGTATCATTATTTTACTTAAAACTTCTCAATGTGATGGCACTGAAATTCCCTTTAGGACTTGGAGTACGATGGAAATGAATATTTATATAGTTCTTACTTACCATTTTATGTATAGTGTTTGCAATATGGCTCATTTGTGTCTTTAATTCCCTCAACTCTTAACCTTGACTCTTCAACTCATCCAGTTGATTAAGAACAATTTGTTTCAAAAGATAATAAATATTAGAATTTACCTTTTTTGAGAATTCCCTTGATGTTGACTTATGGAATCTTGAGATAAAAATGTCCTTTGGGGTTGTTGGAAACCCTATTTGTAAGGCATATTTTGCTATAAATTTGGTTGAAAATGGGGCCTTTGTTGTGGTCTAGATCCATACATTATATCTAATTGTTCCTTTTACACTTGGTTATATATTGGATAAAATGAATCATACTTAGTTAGGGGATGTGGTTATTATTGTAAATAATATGGTCTCCTAGAGAATAATGTTGTGAAAACCTCTATCACTTGTAGTTGGCGGTAGCAGTCAGTTGGCTGGTCTGATTTAGTGAAAATTCAACATGGTCTCACAAGAGTGGGTTGGGATATATTTTGAACAAATGAAATCTTCCTCACTATATTAGTAAACTATTCGTACTTGGTATCAATTAAATGGATTTCAAGAGAATATGAACATAACTTATGTACTCTTATAATATATTGTGTACCTCGATCACTAAATGTTTGGGAGTTTTGTGTCGTCATATCAATCAATGCACATGAGACTACTAGTGTTTTGTCGACAAATTACCCTATATCCATATAATCAACCATACTCTTCTCCATAGGATTGAGGCCTTCATAGAAGTACAGGATGAGGAGTTTCTCACTAATTTTGTGATGTGATCAGCTTTTACACAACTTCTTGAATCACTCATAGTACTCATACATCGACTCCCCTGATGATTTCTTAATCCGTGAGATCTCCTTTTGAAGGGAAGTGGTCCTCAATGCTATAAAAAGATATCTGTAATAAAGGAAATTTCATATCATTCCAACATGATACATCTTCAATTTGTAAACAATACATCCAATCCTTAACAATTCGATCAATTGGAAATGGGAATGGTCTTAGTTTTATTTTATCAATAGAGATATTTCTTTATTTTTGTGTTGAGGAAACCACATTAATTTTTTTTAAATTTTTGTTTTGATCCTCAATAGATAATTCATGAAATTTTGGAACAAGGTGAATTAACCATATTTTATTTCAAAGTATTATTTGAGGATTGGATATGCAATACAGTTTTATTGATAGTTAATGTAGATTTGAGACAATTCATGAATGGTTCAATTTAGTTTATTATAATTATTTGTATCCATTGGTTCTTATTTTAGGATTGATTTAAAAGTGATTCAAAATATAGTGTTCTTAAAAGGGAGGAATTATTTAACTAGTTGAATGTAGAAACATCCTTTGGATTGAGACTACTTGATTTGAGCTCAAAGACGAAATTCAATCCAACTATTATGATCCAAGAGATCATTGGGATTTGTTCAAGTCATAAATCAAGTAAAAATAAAAATGAAATGGATAAAATTATACCATAACAAAAATAAAATAATTTTGATTTTATGATCCAATAAAAATAAAAGAAAAAATGAAAGTTGATATAGGGTAATAAAGAAATAAATATCCGAAGAAAAGAATAAAATCAAAAAAAGAAATACCTCTAATTTGATTAAAACAATTACTTGACTCCTTGGCTTCCAAACCAATTTAAAAGGTGTTGTTGTGGATTCTTTCAAATGTTTTTTTATTGATTTTACTTCTTAGGTGTAGTAGAGTGGCTACCCAAAGTCATCTCTCAAAGGAGAAAGTAAATTTAACAATATATTAAAGGTATTTTGAAATTAAAATAAATGGGAATATACACACTACATAAAATTATGGGGTGTTTTTTATAAAAATAGAAAAATAATTATGGAAGAATATTTCTTTTTCTGATTCTTTAAAGGAAATTTGATTAATAAGACACAAAGAGAAGAAGTTTTTGTCTAGAAAAATTTTTAGAATGTGTAATCAATCTAACTCTACCTCTTCACTTACTTATTAATAATTATCTTTTAAATTAATATCCACATATTTATGATTCCCTAATTTGTTAACCCATGAAACCTACAAGATGTAACTAAACCACAAAGATGAAATTAATAACACCATAGGCTAGCTTCAAAAGATGCAATCACCACACCCTACTTTGATTGATGTTATAAAGATAGATTATGATTGGTAGTAAATTAGGGCACATATCCACACAATAAATGATGATTAATTGAGTTATGGGGTTATATTTTAACTCTAAAAATTGATCCTATGTGGTTTTGTATTACATATTATGTTTTCTCCCTCACAATTTACACAAATCTCAACCTCATCTTTATTTGTGTTAATTGTTGAATTAATTTATTAGTTTATATTAAATTACAAACTCAATTCATAGTAAACATTAATACAATTAAATTACCTCATTGATTAAAAATAAATGAATGAATAAGTTAATAAGTAGATTGATTACTAAAAAAACTACTCTTTCATGGGTGGTCTAGTCATCGTAGAAATGTTTTTCAGGTGAAAAGGTTGTGGAAAGGATATAACCCAATAAAGTTTCTAATCTTTATTTCTAGCCCAAATAGGATTAGTATATAAGAATTAAAGATAATAAAGTAAAATAAAATATAAAAAATATAATAGGAACTATGATTTTTATTAATCAAACACAACTTTTACCTAGCTAAGAAGAAGAAGAATAAGTCATTGATGAAGGGATATTTGCTCCAAGAGCTACCCTTATTGAAATGATTAGATAATTGGAGAGAAGACACATTTCCAATTCTATATACTTCCTAATGAATTTCCAACACCCTAAAATAGAGTAAAACACCAATTTATAGAGTGGAGGGATGGAATGGTTTTAAGAGGTTTTAAGAGTGAATATGGAAATTTTGATAAATAATTTAATCTAAATTTCACCACATGTTTGACCACAAAATGCGTGAACCAGCTATCCTTCTAGAAGGTTTGTTGGTTTCAAATTGGTTCATATGTCTTCCCTATAAATTATGTCCCAATACAAGCATGGATGAAGATGTCATATCTTAAATATTGAAGTGGGGTTCAATCTGGTGAGTCCAACCCAACTTTGAATTCATGAAACATTTACTCCAATCAAATGTTTGATTTAGCTAATATTTCCTAAATGAAAGATTCATCCCATTAATTAAAGAACACATTTTCAAAATTTTAAGGTCAAAAAATAAAAAAAAAATATTTATGGATGAAATTCAACGATTCACTTTTAATGGAAAAACTGCAATTTTCATTAGTTTTTCAAATGAATGATCTAATCCAAAATATTTTATAAATAAAAATATTTAAAATAGCGTGAGAAAATTATTTCATTTATTATCCATAAAATATTCAATGATTTTTTTATTAATGGGTAAGTATTTTTTGAGATATTAACTACTACAAAATTCATAATATAAAATGTTAGCCTTAATAAGTGCTAGATAAAACTACTGATAAAGGTTACCTTTTTTAGTCTTTAATAAATACACTAATAAAGACCACCCTTTAACATCACTTTTTTTAGTTTTAATAAAGGGTAGCCTTCAATAATGCTAAAAGAAATGATAAAGGATATAATCCATTAAAAACGTATATCACTAGAAGACGTATATAAATATATTAGTATATTTATATTGATAAAAATATAGATTATTTTATTAAATTTGGTTTATATATGACTAAATATACATTTTCACATGATATATGAAAATTTTATATAAAACTTTATTATTAAAAATCATTATATATATAATTGTTTTAAGTATTTTTTATATAACGTGAAATATATATTATAAATCATATAAATTTATATGACATGTATAATTCATAAATGATTTATTAAATTAATTAAAAAATATTTTATATTAATTAAAATTATATTTTAACTAAGACATTTTGTTTTATACATAACATTTCCATCAATTTGACATATATATATAAGTTAAAAAAATTTAATTATTAATTAAAAAATTAAATAAATATGTTACACAAAATATGTCATTAAATAATTTTACATTTATAAATTTGTAAAATTAATTCAATTTAATACTAAAAAACATACTCCAATAATATAAATTGTTAATATTATCCTTTTATATTATTATTTATTAATATTTAATATAATATGTTTTAAAATATTAAATTTTATTAATATTGTATATTTATAAGTAATATATACTATTTATTTTTGTTTATAATTAATATATATATATATATATTCATTTTTATTAATAAATTTTTCATTAATAAACATTTTAATGCTTTTGTAATTTATTCATTTTTTATTTATAATTTTTTAATATTTTTTAAAATTTTATTCTTTTCTAATATATATTTATATATATTTTTTTTAAAGTTGGGGCCGAAGCCTCTTTTTTATTATTGAAACAAAGAAAAGACCTCTTTAACTGGGTAGAGGGAGACCCATTACATAGCCCGAAGGCCCAGTGGGCATTTAGCCCATTACAGAGCACGTAGGCCCAATTTTTTGACCCAAAGCCCATTTTGTGAATAGTACTGCTACAGTACCCGAACTTCTACAGTACACGCCGCTGCTACAGTGCCCCTACCGCCGCTACAGTCCCCCTGCCACCGCTACAGTGCCGTCGTTGAAACAGTATCTCGGCAACTACAGTACCCTTACAGTGTTGCTACAGTAACCTGCGCCCAATGAGTTTTGAACCCCCATTTTCCATGTAGAATTATGGGGTGCTTACCACTATGCCAAACCCCAACTACAATCGTGTTTTTGGGTAACGAGGTATTGAGCTGGCCTGCCCACCTACGCACCGCACGTCCCCAGCTAGGCCTAAGGTGGCCAACCCTTGGGCTTGGGCCAGTTCCACATGGAGTCGAGGGGAAGAGAGGATCGCTGGCGTATGGTTCGCATTGCCTTTGTGAGGACTCGAACCCGGATCCTCAGCGACGGGATGCCACCGCCTTGAACCAACTCACCCAACCCCCACGGGCAAACGTGTTGTTGGGTAATGAGGTATTGAGCTGGCCTGCCCACCTGCGCGCCGCATGTCCCCAGCTAGGCCCAAGGTGGCCAACCCTTGGGCTTGGGCTAGTTCCACACAGAGTCGAGGGGGCGAGAGGATCTCTGGGGTATGGTGCGCATTTCCATTTTGAGGACTCGAACCCGGAACCTCAGCAATGGGAAACTAGCATCAAGTAGGAAAAGGGCTGGAAACTAGCAACAAGTAGGCATATCACACACATGGGAGGCCTTTGCCTAATGTACTTATACACATGCAAACATCTCGAGTACATATAATGCTGAAATGTAAAAAAAATTGATAAACCATGAATACTTACATCTAGTTCACACCATCATAGTACGACAACAAGTATTGGAAAGAAAAATGGCCAAATACATGCCCACCCCAAAGAGTCTAAAAACAAGTCCAGCATAAAACTATAGAAGGGGATTATTATTAATACAACCACATGAACACACATCAGTCTGTCCATATCACTAATATATTCTTGGTTTTGGTCCCTCTATAACTATTTCAAATGGTCGATCATCTTCATAAGACACGACACGTGAAGGAAAATTCCACTTAGGGGTGATCATATCCATACCCAGTAGAATATCATGAAATCACTAATCTTATAATATCAAGATAATAGTCTTCTCATCCAATGTATATGTCTACAACATATATAATACGAATATCTATATATACCATAAAAAGATGCACCATCTCATGGAAAAGTCAAAATAGTAATTCCAGAATCATAATCCAACTTTAAGGTTCCACATTGCACTCGGCAAGGAGAACATGCTCCACATCTAAAATAGCATTTATGGCATCCACTCAGATGTCTTTTTCATCGATTTAGGCCAAAATAAGTATACACTAGATTACTAAAGGGAATTCTCTCTAATGAAACATGTCTGAGCTGTTGAGTAAAAGGTCTCAAATCCTTTTTTGAAGGATTACATTGATTTTACTGGTAGTAAACTATGTTTCCATTATGAACTATGTCATTCCTATGTATCATGGCCCATGTCCATGTTCATGTTTGAGTACATGGCATGTTTGAACTCGTGTACCCATGTTCACATGGTTAGACCATGGCCATTTCAGAATACAAAAAGTTTCAAAGACCATGTATTCCTTTCCATGACCATGTACACTGTGATTTTCATGCAAATAGTACCAGGTCGAGTCACATACCATGTGATAGTGGTTACACATCGTGTGATATTTATCTTTGTCACAGAAACCCTACAACCGCTACCAAGGACCCATTGGCATTGTAACCACATATTACACTCTGTGTTCCTTGAGATTTCATAGAACCCATTTTTATTCCTCCCCAATAATTATCTACTCATTCATCCACCAATCTATCCATGAATCACATAAATGAATGTGGATCTGGTCTAGGTACGCCTTTCAATCACCACTCATTGGAATCTGGAAACCAAAACCCATGGGAAACCCTTTGTCTCATATCCCAGTATTCATACATCGAACCCCACATGAAGAAAACTGATCTAGTTTTTATCCATCATTATTAATTGATCTCTTCATCAATCTAAACCCATATATTTGATAACTATATGTTTCTTAAGGGAAAGGGTGTGCAATGATTGATTAACAGATATTTATCGAACTATGGGCCCAAGGAATTTTCTATAATGAACAAATAATGGTGGGAGAAATCTTGGAAAACACACAAAAGTGAAATGACCCTAGGACATGTTTGGTTGGCCTTGATCCCTTTATATTATAATGATGAATTAATATCTAATCAATAATAATTAATTCCCCCAATTAACTCCACAGATAATCCCATACCTACAATACGATTGATTCATGAATTAATATGTTGGTCGATTGATTCATATTAATCGTATAAATAAATAAAACAGAAAAATACAAATAAAAATCATCCTATCTCATTTTGGATCAATTTATATTAGATAATTATTATGTCTTATTGTCATTTGAGAGACACTCAAACTCCATCGTACACCGATCGACGATCCAAAATCAGGTCGTCATTCACCAATGGAAACTCCTCCAACACTCTCCGATGTATCATCTAAATTTTTAGGGTTCTATGGATAACCCTAAAAATATTCCATAGAAGAATTTATATATATAATTTATTAAGTCAGTTTCATTAATTAAATAAATTAATTTATTCAATTTTTTATCTAAATATCCACCCATGATAACACCCAACCCGAACGCAAGACACACTCCCAGGTAATATCACTCCAATGGTAAAACACATGTTTTTATCTCAATGAAAACCTCAGATATCTTATCGGATACCCTGTTTAAATTTTATTTTACTCATTCAGGAAAACTATGCACGTCTGTATTTAATATATTTAATATATTTAATATATTTCAAAAAATAATTTGGGGCACACCAGCCCTCATAATCTAATGTCGTCTCAGCACTTAAATCTATAAATATTCTATATAATATTACAAATCAACACATTGTGAATCAGAGTCATTAAATTCTCCCATACTTGGGGTTTTAAATCCCATAAATCAAAAACAAAAGGATACATAAAAATATGTGGATACAATCAATCATCTGGATCTCCCACTTCCATGTGCTCTGTTAAATATTCTAATTCTACCACCACACATGCACTAGGAGAATAGATCACCCATGAAGGATCCTCTTATACTGATCCTCGAACTCTACCCATTGCTCAAAAAAGTTATCTCTATCCTAGATTTCCATTTCACCATAGTCAATAACATATGATGGCTTATGTGCATACTTCCTCGTCTATGGAACTTGGAAGATGTCGTGTACCCAGTCTAAAATGGTGATAGAGCTAAGCATTATGGTACCTCACCAACTATTCACATTATTTGTAAAAGGACAATTAATCTCAGAGATAGAATGTGACCTCATCCAAATCTATACAATCTACATCGAGTTGAGGCCCTTAGGAATACACGGTATCCCTCCTTAAACTCTATAGGAATATGTCATCAGAATTTATAAGTCTTATGATAGGTCTGTGTAGTCTTCATTTTCTCATGGATGATCTGCACCTTCTCTATAGTGGCTGGTACCAAATAGGATCCCACAAGTGCTGCCTCTCTTGGGTCAGTCCAACATAATGCTGACCTACTGGGTTGGCCATACAATGCCTCAAATAGTACCATACTGATGGTATAATGGTATCTATTTTTCTACCCAAACTCCACTAATTGTATGTGATCATCCCAACAACTCCCAAAGTCTAACATGCAAGACCAAACATGTCCTATAAGATCTGAATGGTCCGCTCAATCTTGTCATATGTATGGGAGTGAAAAGTTCTGCTCAAACATAACCGAGTCCCAAAATACTCATACAATAACTTACATAACCAATATGTTAAGAATGAATCATGGTGAGAAATGATTGTTGAGGCAACTCCAGGGAATTAAAAAGTCTCTTACACATAGATATTCCCAAATCACTCTACTTAACTCTGCTCTTAGACTACTATGATGTGGTCTGAATATGTGAGTCATTATATAGTCACACATATGGTGTAATATTCCCTAGACATTCATGGTATTCCTGTCTCAAATTCCAGGGATATCTCATCACACTTCCACTCTGGAACCTCAAGGAGGTGAGCTAAACCCACTAGAACCTAGTTCTCAGCCTTCACTTGTGAAAAGTAAGGAATCATGAGACAAACTATACAACTCCCTTCTTCTTCCCTATCCACCAAAATGATATCGGAGGTCCGGGTACATCTTCACCACACCAAGGTGTACTGCTAAGGGAGATGTATGCCACTCTCTTAAAACTACCTCCTACAGTGTCACTGGTACCATTTTCCATCCTCTAAAAATAACAACATGATCCCTACCTTTAGAAACCCAATGTGGAGCATGTCTATTGGATATCTGAGTGCATATGGTCTGGCAGTCAATATCCCCAGGATATGCCTCTCTAACTCTCTGTAAAAGAAAGGAGGTTACAAACATCAACTGAAGGTAAGGTGTTATACCTCTATATATAAAGGATGTATTCAATGATTCAAACTTCTTTGAAACCTCGCTTTGTGGTTGAGAACAATATATCCTGCTAAGATCATCTGATACTATGTTACCCTTATTAGAAGTATAGAAAATGTCAAAGTCCTAATTTTAGAATAACTCTATGATCTCTTTTGTATTAATTTGATATCCTTATGAGAGAATATATACTTGAGACACTCATGGTAAGAATAGATGATAAACCCCTCTCTCATATAGTAGTGTTTCCAAATATTTTGTGTGAAAACTACCGAAACTAACTCAATATCATGGGTCGAATAGTTTCTAGTCATGTGGTCACAACTGATGTGAACCATATCCAATCACCACCTACCTATACATCAGAACACAACCAAGCCCGATACCTAATACATCACAAAGTATTGCATACTCAGCACCCTCCCCTGGAAATATCGTGGTGAGAGTTCTCCTCAATCTCTGCCTCAACTCAAAGAAAGCCTGACGGCATTTCTCTTTCCACATGAAAGGATTTCCCATTCCAATAAAATCTATAAAAGGAGATTATATCTTAGAGAAACCATGTATGGATCATTGATAGTATCATGCTAGCCCAAGGAATCTCTGGACCTTAATTATGATCTTGGGATGATCCCAAGCTAACACTACCTCAACCTTCACCTGGTCCACTACTACAATGTCTACTGAGATAACATCTCCCATAAAGTTGACCTCCTAAATCTAGAAGTAGAACTTAGAGGGATTCTCATAAATCTAGTGCTATCTGAGAACATCTAGAACAATCCTCAAGTGTTTCGTATGCTCCTCCTCGAATGTCAAGTACATTTGGATATCTTTGATGAAGACTACCACGAACTATTCTAAGAAAGGATTTATGATTCTGTTCATGAGTCTCATGAACACTACTAGGGTGTTCATCATGCTGAAGGGAATCACTATGTAATCATGGTAACTGTAGTGGCATCTGAATTCTATATTCGTTACATCCTTATCTTGTACTTGCAACTAGTGATAGCCTTGTTTGGGGTAAGTCTTAGAGAACCATTGTGCCCCAGTCAACTGATCATAAAGGTCATCGATCCTTGGTAGTGGATACTTATTCATTAAGCTAGCCCAGTTTAGTTAAAGGTAGTCCAAACATAACCTCAATCTCCTGACTACCCCCTTGGAAAACAATATTAGGGCTTCCCATGCTAAAACACGAGGTCTAACAAATCCATTCGGCTTCAGTTACTCTAACTACACCATTAGCTCATGAAACTCTATGAGATACATTTGATATGATGGAATAGATGTCAAAGTCATCTCGATGTTTATATCGATGAAAAAGTTTATCTCTCGATGGGTAGTTAATCCTAGAATGTCCCTAGGAAAGATGTCATCATACTCTTCCCCCACTATGGTGAATTGAAAACTCGTGGAATCCAATACACCATGAATAATACTATATAAATTATGAGTAATCAGATACACCCTACTATGTATGATTTCATCCGGCAATTCATGGGTTTCATTTTCACCCATAAAGGAAAACCTAGTCCCATTGGTGTGGACACACTATATCCACCAATTGAAATAGTCTATATGGGAATGAACTATAGATAACCATTCTATACCTAAGATGATATCATAAGGCCTCATTAATATTATAAAGAGATCCCAAATGAATCTCTCATCTCCATGAGTCATGTCACACTATCAAAAAAGGTGTGTGATTGCTTAGTCACCTCCCATAGAATCCTCCAAGCATAAGGGTCGCGCCAAAGGCTCAACATAAATCTCTAAGTCTCAAAATAAATAAGTTGAAAAAAATGAATGGATCAAATATGTGTCTATTAAGACTACAGAGAAAACACCAACCACACATCATATAATCCATGGTGCCTTTGGTCTAAACCGTCTGAAGCTTCACTTTCCCTTGTCCCCTGGCTCCCTGAGCCTTGCATGGACCGTATAAGGGTGCTGGTGGTGACAAATAAAAAATTGTCCAACTAAAACTACTCTCTTAGATCCTATAAAAAATAGTATTCCCTATAGACCTACCAACTCATATTGAATCCTCTATGTAGGCAACCTATCCACCATCTCTATGTCATCTGTATAATGAGTTAGACCATCCCATACGAGGTGTTCCTTGTTGTCAAATGAGTAGCACCACCTCTCCTTAGGCTGAAAAGACTGATCCTCTGAGCCCTGATTCACAGTCCCTCTATCCTGGGATCACTTCCTGAAATGTATTTCAAATCTAGATCTCTGTTTATCACATAGGATCCCTACTACCAAATTCTTTTCTCTTATGTTCACATTATCGTAAACAACTGTTTGGGCCTACTCTTCTAGAAAACTCATGACTATAAAAGAATTATCTACCACCCCAACAGAGTTCGGAATTCCCAAGGGTATCATGCTATCTAGGATATCTCTAAACAATCCTTTCTCAAAGGTATGATCCTAAAGGAACTAATTATAACCCATATCCAAGGAGTACCTAGAGAGGTTAGTGAACCTTGATGAATACTCTGCCACTTTTTCACTACCATGCTAAAGTTGTAGAAGATACTAGATGTGAACAACACTTAAAATAACTAGACAGAGATCCTATCTAAAAGGGTGCTTAAACACTGACCATGGTGGAGTCGTCTCATTGTATGAACAGTTCAATAAAACCCACCATCATCTTATATATCCATATAAAAGGCTCACTGTCAGGACACCATTTGATATGTTGGTTTCTTGATATGGTGTAAAACTCAAATAACTCCATCAATCTATTCTTAAATTACCTATGGTTCAGGCTCACCTTGGATCCTAAGGGGTATCTATAATTGAAACACATGAATCTCACTTAGTCTATGGACCTCATCTTCTGGTACTAAGGGTACCATCTACTACTCGATGAGTGGTGGTATAACCAGTGCACCACCAGGAGGTAACACCTCCTGAATAGGTCCATGTATTGATGCCTCGTTACTGAAGGGATCATCCTCATGATCTTAATATTGAATATAGCTAGAAAACATCACAATGGGATCCTAAAAAAGACCATACATACCATAATCATTGAGTATATCTAGAGATATAACTCAATAAATACAAGGAAATCACAACTTGTTCTTATATAATGCATGTACCAATGTTTCATGTTAAACTATTTTCCACGTGTACTAAGTAAAAATGAAGGTGATAGGAGTCCATGTGTATTGATTCATTTTCTACCACACCACCTATAGAGTCACAGACATGAAATCTAAACTCAAACCACTTAATATTGTCTCCATAAAAAAATATCATATACTTAATTACTAAGGTAGATACAACTCCACTGATACCACTCTATCATGACCTATCCCAATGGGGCCCATCCTAAAATTTCCCAAATCCCATCTCCAATAGAACAGGGGCTGGAAACAAGCCTTAAGTAGGAAAATTACTCACATGGGAGGCCATAACCAAAAGTAATTGTACACATGAACACATCTCTAAGACGATAAAATTATGAAATATAATACAACTAATAAACCATACTTGCACATATCTAAATCCTACCATTAGAGTGTGAAAAATTACTGAAAAATAGGTTCCAAATAAAATCCTTCCAAAAAGTGTCTAAAAAAAGTCCAAACTGAAAGTATATAAGGGTACTAATGTCAATACTACTGTAGGAACACACCTCAGTCTATTTGTCTCACAAATCTAAACCTATTCCTAGTCCCACCTGGACTTCATCAAAAGTTTGATCATCAGCATAAGACATGGAAAATGTGGTAAAATATCACGAATGGGTGAGTATAACAATACGTATTATGACACACTGAAATCACCAAGCATAAAACATCAAGATAACACTAAAATCTTCATAGGTATATTTATACATAACATATAACAAGAATATCTAGATATAATTAACAAAGACACACTATCTTGAGGTAAATTTTCCACTGTAAAGATAGAAAATGAATCATGCTTGATGGTTCCACATAACACTCATCTGGGAGAACATGCTTCATGAGCCAGGTAACATTGATGGAATCTTACACGTGTATGTCATGGGGTGTAAAAAAAACAAATATTTACTAAGTAAAAAAATATAGTAATGTGGTTAAGCAAGGAAATATCCTGAAAGGATTGTGCAAAAATCACATATGCCACATGAAATTATAGAAAGAGGTGGAGATTTTTTTTGATTTGTTTGATTTTAAAAATAAAGAAAAAAATAAAAATTAAATTTAAACCTAAATTGATGAATATGGTTGTAGAGTTAGGTTAGGATAACTCTTTCGAATTTCATCAGGGATGTAAAAATGATTCTCCTTCTTATACTATATAATGATAAATGAAAGACTCCTTGATGGACTTATCAATCACCCTTGGCTAAAGGAAGAAATGTAAATAACCCCTGTGTGCATGAAAATTCTTAAACCATTCCAAAACAACTAATGGAAGTACTGATTGGGAATTTTTTCCAATTATAAATATTGAATAAAATCACTTATTTAATACACATTCCAATGATCACTTGACAATCACAACCTAACATAGTCTACTCGATCGAGACAAACCACACTAGTGTAGAGTAAGTTTAAAGATCGTCAACCAAATATCTAAACAATGTGTGACACAAAAACCTAAATTTGACTTCATTAAGATAATTTATAACCACTGAAAATATAAATCATTCTACATAAAAAAGAGATATTTTTTAACTAAAGTTCAATACTCTAAAATAAAAAAGGAAAACACCCACTTCCTTGAGGACACCCACTCATTCACCATCTTCAATGCCTTTGAATGTAAGTGGATACATATATTGATAGGCATGGGGGTAGAAATTTTCCCTCCATTTTTTCAATCGAAAGTTTGAATTTAATTAACATAGTAAATTTCTAAATCTTGAGAATCTTTATTCATAAAAAAATATCTATATTCTAATGAATTATACCTTCAAATATTAGCATCATCGGTCAAGTTTCAAAAACATTATGAATGAATTATAGAAGAAATCGTTTTTTTTCTTGAGGAGACTCTTAAACTCCCTCCAATTTAGCACATAAAATGGATTCATTGATGACCTAAATTCTCTATGAAATTTAATTTGAAAATTTTCCATGAAGCCCTCTTTCGAGTATTTCTAGAACAAATTCATTAGAAAGTCTCGATGTTGAAATATTATTTAATTACAGAGGTGGGGTATATTCTTTTAGATAGAAACATTTTTTCATTTGATTGATTTTTCATGCTCATTGTATTTTTAATTGTCTCTTGGTGCAATAAAAAATGTTCAATACCATGAAAAAATAATCCTACAAAAATATAATCAGTTAACTTTGATCAAAATTGTAAAATTTATGTTGAAAATATAGATTCAATATAAAAGTGTAAAATTTCTAGAATTAATAAATATTCACATTTTGACCAAAACTTATGAGAAACACAAAAATGATGCAAATAATCTCAAATTGATTAAGATTAATAGATTAAATCATTATTATATACTTCAAAAATAATTAAAATATTATCTCTATCAATTCCTCCAAACATATCACATAGACTCCTAGACAAGTGAGCCTTAAAATAAAATGAATGAAAATTAAAAACACATACCAATAAGATCCACCAATTTGACAATAAGAAACAAAAGATATAATATATTGTCAAAACCTATCATTTCAACTTCATCATTTAGATTATTAAATATATTTATTCTTCATTTCCCCTCCGATGCACAAAAAACAACAACCCCACATGAATTTTCTCTCATCACAAGATTTTCAATTTTCAATAATTGTTTTCTCGTCCAAACTCATGAAAGGGTCACAATAGGCTTGAAAAACTTATATATTCCCACCTTATGTGAGTCAATGAATTGTTTTAATCATGAATAATTTGTATGTATGTTATGGGGGTTTCAAATGGTAGGATTTATGTCAAAATTTATGAGGCTGGATAAGGAGGGTTTTGATTCTTTTAAAGAACAATTTCATGATTTTACTTTTTAATCAATTATGGTCTTCTCCTCACTCCCCTTTGTATAAAATATGCTCGATCATCATAAAAGCTCATGGGAAGTTAACCTCATTCATCATTTCAGCAAAACAAATTCAATCTTCTCAAACATTATTATTCTTGAAAGCTTCAGATAGTCCAAACTTTCTTTTACGCTTGAATGCTCTAGAAAGTAACATCTTCTTTTATGATGAAAGATAAAAAATTCACAGCTTCAATAGAATTAATTTTCAGTAGCAAAATCACCTCTCTAACATTTATATTTCCACCCAAAGAATCAAAAAATGAAGTAGCACACCAAAAGATATCTTCTCTCACACTTAAGTTCAACTTGATCATGGAATTTTACTTCATGTGAATATTGGATTGGAACTTGGCTTTTAATTTGGTTAAAATAATCTTTTTTCATTTATTATAAGGGATAAAAGGATTAAATATACAAGAAAATACAGATTAAAACTAATTTTCTTGAAAATAGGGAATTGAAACCAAATAAATTCCTAAATCATTTAAAACACAAGTACCTAAAAACATCATGTTTTGAGAGGAATAAATAAAATTCTTATTAAATAAAGCATTGTTTGGTTCTCTCAATAAGTAAGGTGAATGAAAAAAAATATAAGTAATTTTCATCCAATTCCTACAGATTTGAACCTGAAACACAGTTATTTTTAGCACTCATTTATGCTTAGTTTCTTAGGATAAATTGTTTCACTATTTTACATGGGTTTCAAAGATGTAAATTATAGTCATTTGAGCTCACAAGTTTCAAAAACCAAAAAAAATGAAAAGGAAACCCAAATATTTTTTAAAAACATGATTTTAAAAAAAATATAAAAAATTGAAAATCCTAAACAAAGGTTCCCTCCCCCACTCATAAACTATGTACTGTCCAAAACTGACACTAGTAGATTGTAAAATGTATATAGATTTTTAATTCAATAAGCTAAAGTTAGTAAGTTTTATGGAGAGGTAAAACCTGAATTATTGGTAGTGCAATGTTGAGTTAAGTTCCAAAGTGATACACACTAAAAACCTATAAGAAAAATAAAAAAATAAAACATAATAAATTTATTAAAATAATATAGAAGGGAACTATAATGTGAATAGAAGGATAGATATAAATTTAATCCCCCCAATTGGGCCCTAGGTATTGAATTCCTATAGATGGGAAGATCTAGTTGGTTATCCCCAATTTGATGGCTGGTGGTGTTTCATTCAGATGAACCACTAGTACTTCTTCTTTCCATATTTCAATTTTTTATTTTTTAGGAATATATAGATATATTATTCCAAATCCATTTCAATAATAATGAGATAAAAAATGAATAGTTGGGGTAGGGCTAATATTGAATCCTCCTCCTTAATTTCAAATATCACAACCTCTTTTTTATTTTATAGAAATATCTCTAGGTATGTTGTATCAAAACAATAGTATAAGAAAAATTCAGATTGTATTTATATTTGAAACAAAATTAAAGCATGAAGAATCAATTTCAAATTCATTCCCTTCAAAGTAAGAATATTGTATGTCATTTCCCTCTAGCAAAGACACTTTTATCTCCTCTTTTACTCACTCCAAAAATGTTCAACATGTTTTTGGAGCTCCATATATTCCCCTTAATATGCATATTACTTTTCTTCTTATTCATCCTAAAAATAAATACCATTGTTGGATAAATATTAAAATTTAAAACAATTAAAGGGGATACTCAATTTAGTTTCCTCAAAATTAAAAGATAATGATTTTATAAAAATATTATCTCCCTGAGTTTGTTGAGCATCAATTATTTCTTTAGTGGTAGGTTCTTCTTGTATTGTAATTTCACTATATATAGTTAGGTAGTCAGGCTCATCCATATTCTCTTAAAATTCCATCACTTTGGTGGTGTCTTCCTTCAATTATACTAGCTCTTCTACTTTTTATGGAATATTGGGATAAACTAGTTCCTCACACTCATTCAAGAAGACATATAATTTTTTTGATCTCTTACAGATAGCTCAGTAGGAAATTATTCCACCTTCTCCTCCAAGTGTCCTTTATTATGTTTTGGTTGATCTATCAATACACATACATACTCAAATTACAGTACTACTTTTATCTTCAATTTACCTGTGTCTTTTTGAAGTTAATACATAAACATTATCATAACCATCCTCTTATTCTTGTTTCACCTCAACTATTTCTAGATGAAATTGTGTTAAGTACTATTGGAGTTCGATTAATTATTCCACCAATCCCTCTGACACTGGGTATTCAACGTTCTTGTTAAGGTATTGAATGATATTCTTCAATTAATCCTCCTCGGTGATTTAGATTTGATCACCCCTAATATTTTTACAAAAGTAAAAAAGCAATATCCTCTATATATAAGGTTATGTAAACATTTTAAAAAATAATAATTTTTAATAGAGATAAATATTTACAATTAGATTGTTGGCACTAAATCCTCTGAAAAAGTTCCTAGTTTTAACACGTTTCGATTGTGGGGTGTGACAAGAAAATATTCTCTAAGTTAAAAGTATTTTAAAGTGGTTATACAATGTTTTCCCTAAATAGTATTGTGCAATAATTAATATTAGAAAATAGACTTTAACATCGGTTATTTTTTAATTTTAACATTTTTTTTTAACCGATGTTGATGTAGTTGACGTAAAAAATATGAATTTTGATGTCGATATTTTTAAACCAACACATAAAATAATTTATATATTTTTTTCATTGGTTTCTTAAAAAACACGACACCATAAATACACATATGTATAATTTTTTATCTTGGTTTTTAAAATAACTAATGCAAAAAATTCAAAAAAATATTCTTTTTCATTGGTCTTAAAAGAATATGATGTTAAAAGGAAAAAAATTCTTCTATATTTAAAAACACTGACGTCAATAATAAAATTTTATTTACCATGTTTTAGATCATTTCATAATATTTAATTTGACTGGTCATATATCTAAAACAGAGTTACATATAAAAATTTGTGGTCATTGAAAGTTGATCACCTAGAATATTTTATGGATACAACTTGTTTAAAAAAACATGAGAAACATGAATTGAAATTACATACACCAAATAAATTAAAATAAAATAAAGTATTCATACATATTTCTATTATTTTATGTGTTTCTTTCAAAATGATATGTTTTTTATCATCATGTATCTTGGTTTTTTGGTATAACTCATGTGGCAATGAAAATGTTGATCGATAATGAATGTTCCACATTATTTGGTAAATCTCATCTGGATGTTTTGTATTTATAACTCAATCATAAGAATAAGTCATTATTATAAATAAGTTTACCAAGATTTTTAGCAATGAAGGATAATAATAATAAAGAAATTAAATGATTAGAATATATACTGTGTTTAAATCATTGTTTGAGGCTACCTTGAAAACTTTATAGGATCGAAGAGGATGAAAAGGATGAACGGAATAGAAAATGGATTTAAATATAGTAAACGAAAATATTTTCAATGACATTAAATTAAAAGTTAGGAAGACTTTTAAAAAGTGAAATGTACGTTGTGAAAAAAATTGAAAAATCAATCTTGTGAATTTTTTGATACTTTTTGGAATGATTTTTGTTTAAAACTAATGAAAAGTAGGATTTTCAATGGTTTTCTCCTCATATTTTTACAAAACAGACGCCAAAAATGCCCATAGATATCCTTTTTGGCTTGGGTTTTAAAAAAACCATGCAAAATCTTTAAAAAAATTATTTTTTTATTTGTTTTTAAGAAAAGAGATGAAAAAAAGTAAAACAAATTAACACACACACACATATATAAATATATAATTTTGGAATTGGTCTTTTATAAAAACTAAAACCAAAAATTTACTATTTTTCTAAAATGATTTTTATAATTTCTTAATCATTGACATGACTTTTCATAGAGCTAAATTGGTGTTATAGATTAAAAGGTATGGCTGTTGGAATTTGTACTTGTTTAATAATTATTCTATAGATGTTCAACTTTCGATATCCATAAATTTTAATCCGTAACTCCGTTTTGGCTCCACAACTTATAAAATTGAAGTTTAATAAAGGATATAAATCATAGTAAAAAATATGAAGTATTGGCATTGGTTTTTCTAAAAACCAATACAAAATTTATATTTTTTATTTTTGGCATCGGTTTTTTTAAAAAACTGACATGAAGTTTTTTTACTTTTTGGGGTTGATTTTAGTAAAAACTTATGGGAAAATGAAACCAATTGATTTTTTTTATTCTTTTTTGTAAAAAATGATGCCAAAAAGTATCCAAAAATATATTTGACATCAATTTATAAAAAAACAAAAGTCATATTTTTATGTTAAAGACAACTTTTCTACTAATGAATCACATTTTTCACTTGGAATTAGAAAAATTAGAGGAGGTTATTTTCGATGTTGTTTGATTTTGAAAAGTACAAATTAAATTAAAATGAAATTTGAAAAAAAAAATTGATAAAGAGAGTGATGGTTTTAGGGTATGATCACCTTTTAAACTGTCATCATGGTTATAAAAATCATTCCCCCTCTCTTAATAATCAATTATAAATGATTGAATCCTCAATTGAGTTGTCAATCACCCTTGGTTGAAAGAATCAATGGAAACTAAAGTCGTATGCTTGAAAATTACTAAACCATTCACAAATAACTAAGGAAAGTCCTGATAAATAATTTTTCCCCTTACAAACCTAGAAACAATTCACTTATTCCATACAGGCACCAACTATCACTATAGGCTCTCCACCTAACATAATCTATTTGATAGAGAAAAACTACACATGGTAGAGGGAGTTTAAAGATATTCAAATAAATATGTAAGAAACAAGTGACAACAAAAACATAAATACAATAAAATTAAAATAATTTAGAACCACTAGAAATATAAATAATTCAATAGAAAAAACAAAGAGTTTTAAATTAAAGCTCAAGACTCAGAAATTACCAAAGGGAAACTACCACTTCCCCAATCACTCAAAAGCTTTATCACTACATGTAAATGGTAATAATGATAAATGGGGAAGAAGAGAGCATTATGAGACTATGAAAAGATAAAACAGAAAATCCACAACTCTTTAAAGTTAAAAAATCCCATCACATCCCCTATTTCATCTTCTTCAACACCTTCTAATGGAAGTGGATGCATATATTTATTAGCTTGAGGGGTGGATAATTTTTCCTCCAATTTGATTCCATTGAATGCATGAGTTATTTTTCATAGTAAATGGTCAAATCATGAGAAGGTGTCTTCATAAAATTTGTTCTTATCTCTCTTTTTCATGCTCCCTTAAAAATATAATATTGTTTGGAAATTTTAAAAAACAATATTCCAATATTACTAATGAAAATTTCTTCTATCTGATTAGACTCATCAACTCCCTCTACTTTGGTGCATTACATGGCTATCTGTCTCCATGAAAATTAATTTGAAAATGATTCTCAGGGACTTATTTCTAATGTTTCTAGAATAAACTCGTTTTGAGGTCTGTAGGCCAATATAATCCTTAATTACTGAAATGGGGTTTATTCTATCATTAATAAACATTTTCCCACATGATTTGTTTTTCTAGTCAATTGTATTTTGAATTATCTCTTGGTATAAAAGAAAACATTGAATACCATAAATAAATGATTCATAATAAAAAGAATCACTTCATTTGGATAAAAATTGTTATTGTGATGCTCAAAATATATAATAAATAGAAAAATATTAAATTTCAAGAATTATGCAATTTTCACATTTTAGTTTTAAATTCACCAAAAATTATAAAATGATAAAAATAAGATCAAATTGATTAATTAATTTGATTAATTCATTGAAATAATCTTGAAATATAATGAAAATATTTTCTTAATCAACATTCATTGGATATGTCATGATCATTATGTTTCCATTAGAAGTATACACTGAATGTATGAAGAAAATGATACACGGATGAGGATCACACCCAAGGTTATCGGGCATAACAACAACTCAATATTTAATAAACCACTATGTAAAGGATTGGAACCCACATTGTGTTGATCACAATGACACTAAGTTCTCCACCTAGGAAAAGATGATGATAGAGGATCTCAATACAGGCCTCATAGAAGTTTTTAAACAACTCTATCTAAGATGTCCTGCTGAACGGATCACAATCCTATATGTAGAACACGATTATATACTAAACCTAAAGGAAGAGATCAAGGGAACACCTCAAAATAAAACTTTTCTGAACTGAAGAGGATATGGGATCTAAGCCTTCCTTAAAGGAATATACAACATTTACTAGTAGTACACGGTGTTTCCCTTCAGTACTAAGTCATGCCCATGTATCATGGCATGTGCCTATGTCTGGGTCTAAGTACATAGCATGTTTTAACCTATGTACAATTGACCATGTACATGTACTTCCATTTTTGTCTGAGTATGAGGGTTATCCCATGTACAACTAGCGTAACTGTCTCTATGTCAGAGCACATGATGTGTCTGAGCCCGTGTACTCTTGGCCATTCCCTTGTACCCTCTGATTTACACATTGAGCCTACCATATAGAGTCACATTCCATGTGAAATAATAACACTCCATGTGATATTATCATTCTTGATGAAACCCTAGTGCTACGTCAAATTCCCATCAAACTATGTAATCTTGGTATACACGATGTTTTCATCTAGATTTTACAAAACCCACGATTGTTCCTCTTATGTCATAGTTTCCTCCCCCAGCCTCTTATTTGGCTATTAATTATAACAGAGAGTGTGGATATGTTCCTACCAATCCTTAATTTAACTACTCATAGTAATCCAGTAACCAAAATGTACAAAAAACCATCTGTCACATATCCCAATAGCTTCACATTGAACCCCGTAAGAAAAACCCCAATTTGGTGTCGATTCGTCATCATAGCTTGATAATGTTATCAATATAAACCATGATCTATGATATCAATCCATTCTGAAAATAAACATGTGAAAACAATTATTAACCTATATTTATCATATTGTGATTCAAAGTAATTTCGTACAATGAGCGAATAATAGTAAGAGAAATCAAAGAAAACATATAAGAGAAGAAAAAACCTCATCCATTTTTAGTTGGACTTGATCTATTGTCGTTAGAATGATCAACAAATACCCAATAAATAATAATCAACTCTCCCAATTATCCATGTAGATAATCATGTACACGGAATATGACTGATTTTTTAATCAATCTATTGGTCGATTGATTCAAGTTCATCATATAAATAAATAAATGGGGTAGAATCCAAATAAACCATCACCCTTCTTAAATTTGGATACCTTTCTGGAAAAGAATGGTTCTGTATCATTATTATTGGAAATATCCTCGAGCTCCTCCACACATCGATCGACGATCCATGATCTGGTCATCACTCACCAATGGAAGCTCCTCCATCACTCTCCAATGGATCCTCTCAATTTACAGGGTTATACAGTTAACCTTATAATTATTCTATCAGAGAATTTATATATAAATTTTTTGAGGTCCGGTTAATTAATTAAATATATAAATTTATTCAATTTATTTATTTTAATATCCACCCACAACCGTACCCAACTCGAATGTTTGACATGCCCCAAGGTTATATCACACCTAAGGTAAAACTCACACTTGGAACTCAATGACATACTTAGATATCTGATCTGAGCCTCCGTTTAAAATTTATTCTACTATTTTAGGAAAACTGCATGTGTGTTCATTTAATATATTTAATATATTTCAAAAACTAATTTTGGTCACATCAGGCCTTAGAATATCACACATTCTCATCACCAATATTTTTAAATAATCTATATAATATTCATAAATAACACATGAAAAAAATGGAGTCGTTAAATCAATTTCACTCATTTTTTACATGCATTCATTTAATATTATTTATTCTCTAATAATGTTAAGTGTTAGTTTACTTTTTTTATATTTTATTGATTTTAAATATTTATATGTTTAATATTTTTGTAATTTATTTAATGGTTTTTTATTGATATATATATATATATTAAATTCATTCATTTTCAATTATTATTTATTTAATATCATTTTAACTTTATTCATTTTTAATATTTATTTATTTTTTTCATTAACATTTAAATTTTTTTTAATACGGTTGTAATTTATATATATTAAACTTTTGTTATGTTAATTTCACACAAACAGATACTATTTATTACATTTTAATATTTTATCAAATTTATTCATTATTAATATCATTTATTCATTAATAATGGTAATTTTATTAATATTTTCATAATTTATACATTTTCAATTTTTCTTTGTTTAATATCTTTCTAGTTTTATACATTTTTAATATTTATTTATACATGTTTATTCATTAATATTTACTATTTTTAATATGGTTGTAATTTTTATAATTAATATGTATTCAATATTATTAACAGATATTCATTTTTAATTTTTTTAATAAATAATATATTTAATAACACATATTCATATTTTAAATTTATTCATTTTTATTATTCTTTATTTTGTTAATAATCATTACATGTTATATAATGTCAATGTTAAATTTAACATAAGTTAAACTTGTGTTGTATATATATACACTGAGACACACACACACACACATTAATGTAATTAAAAAAATAAAAATTAAAACTTATCCATGTTTTTAATATTTTTAATGTATTTTCATTTTTAATTATTCAATTTTATTCATTTCTAACATTGATGCACTGAAATTATACATTCATTAATAATGTTAAAAAAACATAAAAGTATATATGAAAATAAATTTTTATACGTAAATATATTGATATTTATATAAATATATATTTAGAAATATATATTTTCTATATTTATAAAATTGTATATTTATAACTATAAATATATATATATATATATATATTTAAAAATATATATATAATTATAAATTATAAAATTAGAAATAAAAAATTTAAAAAATAAATCTATTTTTAAACATATAATTATATATATAATAATAGAAATATATTCATAATTATATACAAATATTTATACATATATTTACAAATACATAAATTTACAACTATAATTTTAAATGTATATCTATAATTATATATATAAATACATATTTAGAATTATTTTAATATTTTAATAATTATATAAATAATTATTTATTTATAATTATATCTATTTATACTTAATTATAATTATATTTATAAATAGATATTTATAATTATTTTAATATATTTATAATTATATAAATATTTCTTTTTAATTATAAACATTGATAATTATTTATAATTAAATACGTTTAAAATTTAAAATTATAAAAACAATTTTATTAAATATTAATTGTATAGGTTTTTATGAGTGATATATTATAAAGTGTTATTAAAAGCTATCTTTATCATCACTAATATTCTAACGCTGATAATGATAGGCCTTTATCAATGTTTTTTAGCACTGCTAAAGATTGGTCTTTATGAGCGATTTTTATTTTAATGGTGATAAAACACCTCTTCATCAGTTCTTTGTTAAAAGTGATTATAAAACCTACTCGGTCTTATAAATTTAGACTTAACCAAACCCTATTATCTTACATTGTTCAAGATCTTGAAGAAGTCTACCTCTGTCGTCCCTCACCCTCAACCTTTTCGGATGAATCAGGCTTCTCAAACCCTTGGGAATGTTATTACTTTTTCTCTTATCTTTTTTATCAGTGTCCTTATATGGTCTTTGATGCACATCACCTCCATCGTGTATACTTGGAACCACAACATGTATCCACCTACAATATCAATTTCATACATTTTGTTTGGTAGGGATAATTCCGATGAAAATGACATGATTTAGAGGGATTGAAATTTAGTGCCCCTATCAATTTGTTTAATTTTCAATATGGTGTGTTTTTCTATTTTATTCTTTCCGTATCATGTTTTGTATCATAAATAAGACACAAACTGCACCAAATATATATTTTTTTTACAAAATCATTTAAAAACAATGAAATGCTCAACATAAATACTTTCTGATGGTTTCAATAATCAATCAGTCTACTATGTACTCCAAATATATGGAAATCATATATTTTCATTGTATTAGTGTCTCCCATAAATGAAAAATGTAATTCCTATAATAACTTTTAAAGATTTTATTTATTTTAATTGATATATATATATATACATTTACAATCATATAATGTTTTTTATATAAGTACATGTAATATTTATCTTCCTTGATACTAAAAAATAATGCCAAAATATTGTCTGATACATGTTTAATTTATCTTCCAAGAGTATTCCCTCAACATCCATCCATCACATTTTCTAAAACTATGAAATTAGATACTTTAATTTTAGATTTGTCAATGTGAATAATTTTCTTGAGGAAAAACTATATAATTTAAAAAAAAGAAACTCTTGATGATAGTGTAATGGGTATTATATAGTCCGGCATAATTTTCCTATTAACTAAATTCATTATCAAATAAAATTATGATAATAAATTTTCGAAATAACTAATGAGTGATAAATCTTTCATTTTAACCCATTTTTTATAATAGACATGACAATAGTGTAAATATCCTTCTATTTTTCAGTGTAAAAATTATTTTGGGATGGGTTTATAGATGATCCAAGAAGCTGATATACTGATTGGAATCATATAATATCAAGAGAGAAATCATACATTGTACTAATGTAAATATAGATATGTGTCTTATTTTTGATGTGTTCTTGAACATCACCACACATTCATTCAATTTAACCACCATTGTGTTAATTTAATTCCTCAGTATTTTGATCTTTTCTTCTAGTTGACTTTATCAGTTCATCCCATTTATACAAACCAACAATTTTATTTAAACCCAATTCCAAGTTATGAGGACTCCTAGAAATCCCCTTAAATATCCACCTATAATAACTTTTTCTCCTTAAATTTAAATCGTTACCAGTATACAAAACCTCTATATCCTTTTTGGTTTTGTTTAAACCTCTCTCCCAATTTCCACTATAATATTTTTTCATAGTTTATTATATTTTTTTAGTTCTATTGAGGATGTGTTTTTCTCATGTTATCCCAATTAATTGGGCTTATAATCATTCATTATTTTGGATGAGTCCTTTTTCTTATCCCACTAAGATAATTCATTAACTTGTAATGATTCTGATTGTTCCTTCAAAACCTAATAATAATTTCAATTTTGGATCTTTGAGGCTTCATCCCATCGATGAGAATAGTTTAAATTTCAAGAATTTGGGAAACGCCAAGTAAATTTTCTTCAAAATTATTACCATCTTGGTAACCCATACTTAATAATTTCATTTAATTGGATTTAAATTCGATATTTTCTTCAAATGTTGGTTTCTTATGACCGTCTGATTGGGACCTATCAGGATTTTAATAATCTGAAATAGTATCAACTTCATCTGATAATTATCATGTCACTAAAATGCTACATGTATCCCTCTGTAACATGTGAATAAATGAATAAACATAAACTCCTCACTCTTATTATACTCCTATCAAATAAAGTTATAAAAACTTGTAGATAGTTATTGAACCAAAATGGTAATATTTCTGAGATAAATTTGATATGGTTGAGTTATGTGAATACTTAAATCCATATAAATAAAATTATAATATTGAACAACATTAGTTTGATATGAGAAATCCCAAAACTCTCTTTAAATCTCCACATAGACTTCTATTCACTCTATAAATTAGTATTGTAACCAGTATTCAAAACACTAATATTTGATTCTATCTTGTTTGAAACTTTCTCCTAGTTTCTACTTTGGAATTTTCTAGAGTTTATTCTCTCTGTTGTTTCCATTGATTTTTGGTTTTTTAGGTGATCTGAGTTTCCACTCTTTCAATTTTAGATGAGGCATTCTACTAATCTCACATGGACACTTCTTCAACTTTTGTTGAAGTTTTTTGTTTCATTATGTGATAAAAGATCATCAAATTTTGTTCCTAATCACCCTATCAATGAAATTCCACTTGACTCATAATGCAACAAATGAATAAATGAATAAACAGCAACTCCTCCCTCTTATTGGACTCCCACCTATAAAGGTAACAGAAATCATCCTAAAATTATCTCTTTCTTTCCTACACAACCTCTTGTTGAGTACCTAGACCAATAAATACATGTTTACCCATGGTTGTTTGTTTTTATTTCACCCTTATATAAAATAATAACATATCAGGAATCATCACCAAAAACATTCAAATATTTGGTTCCTCTTATTATAATTATATCTAACGTTCTCTTTTAATTATGAATGTCATATGTGTATTTATTTAGTATTTTTAAATAATGAATATTTAAGGAACCAAATAGGATGGATATGAATAGAAAATTGATGCACTCAAATTGTATAAAAAAGTGTATTTATATAGATTTAAAGAGTTCATCATGTTCACCATAGAGCATGCATATGACCCTTATCAAATCCTTTGTCTATGTTTACATTATTTTTAATCAAAAAAAACTTTTCCAAGTGAGTAAGAAAAACATTTCATTTATCAAAAAATATATCAAATCTATAATTGTTGGAATAAAAATGAGTAGACACTAAATGTACACATGATTGGGATGATTCTATGATTTCTGGATCATTTGATATGAATACTAGTGTAAACGATGTTGTAGATAAAATGGAAGAAACAAAAATAGAAATTTAAGATGAACATAATGATTGTCCAATATTTTTTGAGAAGTTAAATAATTTTTCTAAGAGACCAGTGTATACCAGTTGTACCAAATTTATGATATTTAAAACTATATTGATGTTATATAATTTTAAATATGGAAATGGATGGAGTGACACCATCATTACAAAACTACTCGTTCTCTTAAATGATATGATATGAGAAGAAAATGATTTTCCTTGTTGAACAAAAGATTCTAAAGTAATTATATGTTCAATGGGAATGATTTCTAAAATAATAAATGCATTTAAAAATTATTTCATTTTTTTTTCAAGTACCATGAATCACTCATAAAATTCCCTAAGTGTTTCATGAATAATTAAAATAAATATGAATTAAATCCTTCAAAAATTGAATGGTGATTTCTGATCATTAAATTTTTTAGATTAATATAAGGTTTCTAGGAAACTAACAGATAATTGACATAGTATGTAGATTAAATAATTGAATATATATAACAAATTCACTGAGAAAACATTACTCTGTAGATGAAAATTGATTATGATTATCCTGAATTTATAAATGAGATGAGAAAACTCTATCTTTCATTATCTATTGATGGGATAAATACTTTGGTTTTATTGTGTAGTAATAATAGTGCATTTCTCATTATGTTGGTAAATTATAACATTCCACCATGTTTATGCAAGAATAATAAGTACATTTTGATGTCTTTTCTTATATATGGTCCAAAATATCTCAGTAATGGTATTAATATCTATTTGGATCCATTGGCCGAATATCTAAATTTGATGTGGGATACAGGTGTTACATTGTATGATTCTTATAGAAGTTATTAATTAACAATTAGGTACATGTTTTATAGGATGATAAATTACTTTCCTTCTTATTGAAATTTTTCAGGCTATAGCATTGAAGGAATGTTGGGTTGACCCATTAGTGATGAATGCACACACTCAGTTCAGTTTAAACATTCATCAAATATATTTTTTTAGGACATTAGAAATTTTTAAATATATGACATAAATAATGATCTTGGGTGATTTCATTTGATGGGAATGGAAAACAAGGTATATAACTATACCTACTAATGGGTGATATAACTGTTTGAGAAAATAAAATATATTGACACTTTTTTTAGTATGCACTTTTATAAAATATCAAAAATATGTATAGAAAATGGGACCAATTTTCTTTGAATAATCATACTAGAATTTTCTATATATCATATATTTTCTTGATTCCATGCATATAGAAAAACATTATTACATAGTGTTGTTTGCACAATACTATTTGTTCCTAGAAAAACAAAATTTGTAATCAAATATAGGTTAAGAATGATTGAAATGTTGATAAGGGAAGAGTTGGAATCAGTTAATGGTGAAAGAGGGGATTTTATTCCTCTAAAAACATACACTCTCTCTATATAAGAAAAAAATCAATTTTACAATTTCCTTACTTGCGTAAAATTTATAAAGGGGTATTCATAAAATATAAATAATGTTGTGTCAATGACTAATTTCAAGTTACAGTGTCTAAAATCACATGATTTACATGTTTTTATTAAAGATTTTATGTCTATATCCTTACATTGCATTATCCCTAAGGATATTTCAGTCATATTATTTTAATTACATATGTTCTTTTCAACATAATTTTTTAATATAATACTCCACCACAGGGTTCACTTGGTTAAAGTGGTTCAGTTATGTGGTCTTGTCAATTACTGGTATATGTACCCCATTGGATGATAAATGAACTTTTTGAAAGGTAATATTATGAATCAAAGTCATTCATAAGTTTTTATTATATAATTATATATTATTTCAGCATCTATTGCATTCTATGTCAATTTCATATCAAATTTTGATAACACCAGTCTCCCAAAGTCTCATCACAACAGACTCCTTATGGGTGAAGGTGTATCCAAAATAGATGTTGTTACAATTACCATCATATTGTGGAAGAAATATCACTTTTACATTATACATAATATAACAGAGGTTTATCTATACTTTGAATCAAAAAAATTAATAATAATTCAATTGAAACCATTAAAGGATGAAGTATGGAAATAAAACACAAGTAATCACTAGTTTATATGATGGTTCTGAGATCATATTTAAAAATAGTTAGCTAAAAATCCAAATTCAATTTCTGAATGAAATTGATGGCTAATGAAGGGATCAAATTTAAATATTATATCTTACACTTGTTATGTAATTAAGGGTTATACATTCTATACAAAGGAATAAGATAAATTCAATAAGATATAAAACAGTGGAGTTGTGCTTGTGGTCGAAGAAAATCATGTTTATGGTTCCAAGGATAGAAATCCAATTTATAAAAATATTTCATATTTCAGAATCATTAAAAAATTATACAAGTTGTATTATACAATATTTCTTGTGTTGATTATCTATTATAGATGGGTTAAAAATATGAGTGAAGTGAGATTTGATGTATTGAACTTCATGAAAGCAAATTTTAGTGTGAAAGGGTATAATGACGAGTTGTTCGTAATGGAATTATAAGAAGTGTATGTATTTTATATCTCAGATTCATTAAATAAGAATTAGTCAATTTTTCTATTGGTGACAAAAAACACCTAGATCATATGAAAATTCAATTTAGAATGACTCTTTAATTGGGAGATCAAAATCATTTCACAGTAGTCCCAATGTCGATAGTGTCCTATAAGTTAGAGGGGACCCCAAAGAGGGGATTTTGATACTCGGTAGAGGATCTATATCCATTTAACCCAGAAAATAAAAAACAAAAGTGTTCGATGATTAGGTTAAAGTGTTTTAAAAATACCTTTATTTTTTTCATAATATTATGTGGTCTCTACCACATTTACATAATCTAAGTCAAATTAATCACTACTCATTCAAATAATGACTTCTTCACATAATGATTTTACCTATCCTAAGGATTAAAAGATAATTTATTCTAAAACTATAGAATTATTATAGGATCAAAAACATTTTTATAAAAAATACAAGAATGATGTTTCATCACTACATTAAATAAATTTATCGAGGAAAGCAGTAAGGGTATAAAAAGTGAGTTTGCCTATAATCAATGTGGCCAACCTATTAAACACAACAATTAAACATTCATTAGTTATTTTTGGAATATAATGAGAATTAATGTTCCAATGGACATATATTCATGGAACCATGTCTCTCAAGTAGTGATGGGATTTTTTTGGGAAGATATTAAGGTAATTTTATGATATACATTCTTTATTTTATCGAAAAATTATATAATAAAATTTTTATTTACTTTTATTTATCCTAAAAAATTTTCTTTTATTTTAGATTATTTCCATATGAAATATGTCTTAATAGTCATTAGAACATCTCATAGAGACATCTAGACTATTTTTATAAAGCATTATCTGAAAGCTGCTAAGGGGAAAGTAAATCCCCACCTACCAATTATGTATGCACATATTATAAAATAGGAAAAATAGAATTAATTCATTAATAATTATGATGAGAAATAATTTCATGTGAATTATAGTTAATAATTTTTTATTTGAAATTATTTATTTTACCCACTTTGATTCTGAATCTTTAATGTATGAAATAGAAAATAAGTGTTGAAAATAAACAATGGGAAAAAAATGTACCCCTACCATAAAGCAAGGATGGGGTATGCTTCACTGGAAAAGAAAATTGTTTTTATTTTAAATCTAAAATAATAGTTTTATCTTATATGAAACAAAATATGTTCCTTTAATTTATATGAATATTGGTGAATCAAAATTAAAATCTACTTCAATCCCATATCATGTCCAATAGAAGAAGGCCCACATAAATGAATAGGATAAACTCATTTAAGAAAACAAAGAAGAAGTATATGAATTATATGTAAGTGTAAAATAATAGTAATTAATTATTCTTTATAATAGTATTACCTAAAAATATATGTTTATTTAAGTATGTTTTCATATTGCTTAGTCATAATAATCATCATCAATTGTACCTGAAGAAATGATAATTTTCGTAGCATTGAATTAGCCAAAACAAAATATTCTTATTACAGGTGTAGGTTTTGTATTCCACCTTGAACATATTTTGAGAATACACATCTATAAAGAGATACATATGAGATGATGAAATGATTTTAGGAACAAATTTATTATTTAAAAGATATACTTTTTTAATATGGTTTGGTGGATCAATATATATGAAAGGATCAAAGAGAATCAGTGGTGGAACAAAGATTAGTACATGAAGATCCAAATAAAGCCCACTAGATTTGAGGCTACTAATTTCCCTCAACCACCAACCATACCTAAGGTAGTCAATTTTTACATAACTCTTTCTCCTAAATTTGAATAAAAAAACACAAGATAACTTTATATTTCCAATATTCTACATGGTCAATTTATGTGTGATTTATATTTATCAACACCCTCATGTCTCTTTTCTGTGATGGGTTTGGTGTATAATATCCAATGAGACATGTGACACAACATAAAACTCCAAAAATATCAAAACATAGTGGAGATTAAAGTATCTCTGGAACCAACAACTAAGTTTTCAATTCCACTTTATGATATGGATGGGTAAAATTCTGAATGGTAATATTGCAATATTCAAAGCATTGAAATATAATCTTATAATGATACAAGTGGTATGTCCTTAAAAAATTCAAATGAAAAACCTTTAAAAGTTTCTGATAAAAGTTCTAAAATGAGATATGGTATTACTAATGGATAAAACAATGGGGAAACAAAAGTTTAGATCAAGAAAATATAGTTAATTGGTCAAGAAAACATAACATCCTTTTGAGAGTAACTTTTCCCCACCAGTTCCACTACTATATATATTAACATTTCAATCTCATGTTGACAAAGCATTCAATGATGAAAATATATCCTACAACTCAAATGAAGAAGAAATATTTGTAGATGTCATTTTAGTTTTTTTGGTATGGATAGTATAAATAATATTATAAATTTTGAATTACTGGGAGTATAATTTGTGAATTCATACACGAGGTGTATTTTAAAAATCCATCTATCCAAAAAATTATCTACTATATTCATTTTAGTTAATAACAATTCTTATTTTTTTATAGGAATATATATTACTATTATATAAATAGAAAACACTATGAATTAATATTTAGACTCATTAATACCTCTATCATTTCTATAGACATAATTTCATTATAAAATAAATAAATTGATAAGAAAATAGATGCACTAAGTGAGGAATTCGAGAAGAAAATATCAGATGATAGTCAATTCTCGATGCCTACAATTTAGGGGTAAAAGTAAATAATTTAATCATATAAATTATATTTTTCAATTTTTTGGTTTTTATTAAGAAGCTCTGGATGAGGATCACAATCAATTTAGATACACCAAATATTTATTTTTTGGATCCAATGCATGTATTTCCTTAAAACCGATCACACATGATAACAATTATAAATTTTTAATGAACATCAATCAATATTTTATAAATAAAATTAGAATTATATGTTTCAATTTTATTTTTAATAAGATATATTTATGATATTTAAATATAAAAACTATGGGCTAAATCATGGTACGAGGTCAGTGACAGAACATAATAAGCATATTGATTTCATAAAACAGAAAAATATTAATGTATATGTTTTTAAAGTTTTAACTACCAAAAAAATTAAAACCATTTACTTTTTTTGTGAATGTAGATTAAATGTGTAAATCAAGATTGTGATAACGATTATGGATATTATGTTTTGAAATTTATTAAATATATCATATACCATCAAAGGACTAACATCCCTGAACAGGTAATTTATGAAGGTAATTAAAATTTAAATAAAATATTTCTTAATCATTTGTTTGTCTATATTTTATCAGTACTACCAAGATTTACAACAATCTATTTACTCAAAGTAAGAATTATATTAGTTTATATATGAGTTGTGAGAGTACATGGTTTCAGAATGTTTTTTGACATCAAATTTAGGTGATTAACGATTATGTTTAGGCTCTAGTATGGGCTACGACCTTAGAGATACATTTTTTATGTGAAAAATTATTATCATATTTCTTATATATTACTTTTTACCTATTTTTCATGGTGAAGTATAATGGAGGGTTACAATCTAATAACTTTGATATAGCTAGAAATATTTCTTTAGAAACCTATGCTCATGAGATATTGGATTTCAAGGATTTGATTTAAATAATTGATATAGGAAATTGGGTCAATAATGTATATATACATTAGGAAAAGGTGACTTGCTACTACTGATTTAGTTAATTTTATAATCATTTAAACTATTATTTTTAAGTTAAGTTCCTTATAATTTTTATCATATACTTATTTATTTTTTTCAGAGATATTTTTGGAATTCATACTTTACTTTCAAATATCTACAACAATCTGGAAAAGAGAGAACATATTATTTTTAGATGGAAAAAGAATCTACATGCTTCTTGAAACATGAATTGAGTCATAAAGATGAATCTACAAAATCTATGATCACACTAATTTTCTTCAATTCGTTTTTTAAATAAAATATATAATTAAAATAAAATCTCTTATTTATAGTGGTATTTTTCTACAGTTGAAGGAAAATTGTGACTTCCCAAAAATATTTGTCAAAAACATTGTGTTAAATGGTGCATTAATCATCCACACCTCAATTAGTCTCACCTTAATCTTATTTACAATGTACTCAGGATGACTTAAAATGTATTTTTTTATTTTATAATATACTTTTTAGTTCAAAAAAAACATCACATACTCATAACTGATTAAAATGAGATCAAATTTTTTTTAATACAATAGGAAAATTATCTATAATTTTTTTGTGATGTGTAGGAATCAACTACACCTCAAACTGATATATGGTGCTACTGGTATGACTCAAATTGTGTGTTTTTAGTTTAACATTTACATTTTGTTTTAAAACACTTGTTACTTACTCAAAAAAAATTCTTTAATATTTTTATACTTTAGAAAAATAAACCATAAGTCATTTTTGACATGTAGGAATGAACCACACCACAATCTGATATATGGTGTTCCCGGTATGACTCAAACTGTATGTTGTAAGCTCAAAATAGACATTTTAGTTCAACACAAACATCGCATACTCAAAACTATGAAAAAACATTCAAATTGTTTTGATACATTAGAATAACGATTCAAACCTTGTTTTTATCATGAAGGAACCATACACACCTCAATATGATACACATTGTTCCTAGCAAGGATCAAAGTGAATGTTTTTAACTTAATATTGACATTTTAGTTCAAATCACACATGACATACTCAAAACTAAGAAAATTAAATCATATTATTTTTATATATTAATAAAATGATCTAGAAGTAATTTGTGGTATGTATGAATTTACTTCATATCAATTTGACACATGATGTGATCGGTATCACTTAAAGTGAATTTTTTCATTATAAATGTGTTATTTAAGTTTAAAATGCATGCCACATATCCAAAATAAGGAAAACATTATCAAATTTTCAATAAAAATATTAAAATTATTAACAATTCATTTTTTCATGTTTAGGAACTAACGACATGCAAATACGTCACATAATATATTCTGTATGAATCATACTACATGTTTTCAATATAAAAGGGTCATTTTTGTTTAAAACATGTCACATGGACAAAACCAAGAAAAAGAGATAAATTGTTTTCAAACAATATAAAAACTATCTAAAATTCATTTTTGACATATAGGAATCAAACATATGTCAATATGATATACGATGTGATGGGTATGACTCGAAGTGTGTGTTTTCAATATAGAAGGTTCATTTTAGTTTAAAACATGCGTCACATGTCAAAAACCAATAAAAAAATATTGTATTATTTTGAAACATTAATAAAATGATCCATATATCATTTTTGATGTGTAAAAAGTAACCACACCTCAATTAGATACACGATGTGTCATATATGACTCAAAGTACATGTTTTCAATTTAAAATTGATATTTTAGTTCAAAAAAAAGTCACATACCCAAAAACAAGAAAACACATCCATATTGTTTTGATATATTAAAACAATTATTCAAAATTTATTTGTGACATACAGGAATCAACTGCACCTTAATCTGAAAATGGTGTGCCTGGTGTGACTCAAAGTGTATGTTTTTAGTTTAAAATTAACTAAATAGTTTAAAACACATATAATTACTCAAAATTAAAAATACCAATTGATTTCATTTTTATATTTTAGAAAAATGATCTATAAGTCATTTTTGACATGTAGGAATCAACTGCACATTAGTTTGATTCATGGTTTTCCCATTATATGTTGAAGTGAATTGTTAGTTTAAAATATACATTTTAGTTCAAAACACACATCACATACTCAAAATTAGAAAAAACATTCAGATTTTATTTATAATTTAGTACAATGATATATAAGTCATTTTTTATGTTCCAGAATTGATAAAAATGTCAATCCTACAAACGATGTGTCTAGTATGACTCAAAGTGTTTGTTTTAAATATGGATGTGTCATTTATGTTTATAACACATGTCACATGGACAAATTTGAGTAAATGAACATGGATAATTTTCTAACATTGTTAAAACAATTCATTATTTATTTTTTACATGTAGAAATTGACCACACATCAATATGACACATGTTGTGGTGGGTATGACTTGAAGTACGTGTTTTTAATATAAATGACTAATTTTAGTTTAAAACATGTTACATGGAAAAAACTGAGAAAAATATCTCAGATTGTTTTAAAAAATTAGAAAAATGTCACATAATTCATTTGTGACATTTAGGAATTTACCATACATCAATATGATAAACGGTGTGGTGTGTAAGACTCGTAGTGCATCTTTTCTATATAGAAGTGTCATTTTAGTTTAAAATGAATTTCATATATACAAAACATATAAAAAAAGCTTGTACTATTTTCAAACATTAGGACACAAATACATAATTCAATTCTGAATTGTATGGATCAACTACACCTCAATCCGACACATGGTTTTTCAATATGACTCAAAGTGCATGTTTTCAATATAAAAGTATTATTTTACTTAAAAACAAGCATCATATGGCCAAAACAAATCAAATTATCTAATAATATTTTTAAACATTAAGTTAGTAGTCCATAATTAATTTATGACATAGAGGAATTTAACATACCTCAATCTAACACATGATGTGGTCAGTATGACTCAAAGTGCATGTTTTTAGTAGAAAAGTTTTATTTTAGTTTAAAACACGTATCACATAGACAAAATTGATCAAACACGATAATATTGATTTCAAGCTTTTAGAAAATGATCCAGAATCCATTTTTGACATATAGTAACTAACCAAATGTCAATATGAACCATGTTATGGATAGTATTACTTGACGTGCATGTTTTCAATGTAAAAGTGCCATTTTTATTTAAAATGGTTATTACATATCCAAAACTGAGAAAACGGTCTTATATTCTTTTCAAACATCATGAAAATGATTCATATGTAGTTTGTGACATATAGGAATTGACCGTAAATCAATATAATGCATTATTAACTAATAACATCATTAATATATATATATATATATTATAATTAATAATATAAGTTGTCATCTGTGAATTATAAAACATTAAAATTATTTTTTTATTTTTTTAATGATCATTAATAAAATAAACAATAGTTTTATTATAGGGATAAGATTATTTATGGAGATTATTCATTGAAAAAATTTTACTATCAAAGTTTTAATTTTTTATATTAGTTGTAATTTTTGGGATTAATTCTAAATATCAGGTCAATGAAATATTTTGAATTTAAATTTTGAATTGAAATGATAGTAAAATGTTATATTTTTATTTTAATCCAATTTTCTACTTATATGTATTTATTTCTATTTGTATGTTACTTAGGTTTCTATTATATGGTTTTTCAAGGTGTGATATAAACATGAAGTTGTTGTATGGCCTTTATTAGTGCTAGTAAAAGCACTGATAAAGGCCTCATTTATCAACTCTATTAAGAGCACCAATGAATGAACCATTGATCAGTGGTTTTATAGGTAGTAATAAAGGAAAACATTATTAATGTTAATAAAATGATGATAATGGACCAATTTATCAAAACTAATAAAAGTGATTATAAAGGACACATTTATCAGTTCAAAAAAAAGTGCACATAATGGCCGAGCACTTTTAACATCACTTTGGTTGTCAGCAAATTTTTTGAGTGAAAAAACCCGTTTCTAGCACTATTAGTGGAGGAATATGTAGAAGTGTTATTTTATCATGGATGAAAATATTTATAACTATAGAGTTAATATTATTTTATTTTATTTGATTTTATATTTTCAATAATGAGAATTGTTTAAGAGGTATTTAATGTGAAACCCCATGTTTCCATTTCATTTACTTGGATTGGTCTCTATTTTTTCTATGATTTTATTTTAGTTATAGAGTATGATAATTTTCTCATAGGTATATAATTACGTGCTTTGATTTTTACCAAACTCTTACTTTATCATTTTTTCACTACTGATCATTCATGGTAATCTATTATTAAAAAATCGATAAGTTTTTAGTATGTTTTTTAATATTTAAAGGATTTATTAGAGGTAATTTAAATTTATATTATGCATTGTGAAAATGTGTTATGAATATAACATATTTATAATTGGTTTTTATAAAAATTACAATTTATTGAGTCTCAAAATGAGGGGGCTTTTATCAGTATAAACTAAAGGCCCTAATAAAGTTAATGAAATCCAAAAAAACAAAATGCATACCCCTAAGCTACACCCCCCCCCCATTCCTTATTAACATTATTGAAAATGAAAAAGGCCATATATTTTGTGTAATATTTTTTATAAATGTTTTGTGTATTTTCTTATAAATTGTTTTGGATATTTTTCTATATCATTGTATTGTAAATATTATATATACATTTATATATAATGGGAAATATTTTTATTTGATGTTTGGTCAAAATTTTCCTATATAAAGGTTATCTGAAATGTTTTATTAGTGCTCTATGGATAATTTTTTAGAAAATATTTTATGGAAATTTATTATATAAATTGTAAACTACATTAAAAACATTTCTATAAAAAAAAATTTGAAATTTTTTATATACCAATGTTTTGTTGATGGTTTTTTTATAAATGTTTCATTAGATTTTTTTATGTATATAAATGTTCTATTAAAAGTTATATATATATATAAACAATTCATGGAAAAAATTATAATTGTTTTTTATTATTATATAAATATATAAATATATATATATAATGTTGAATGGATAGTTTTTTTATAATGTTCCTTGGAAATATTTTATATATATATTTTGGGGATAGGTTTTTTATATATAAATGTTATTCTATGGCTATATATATAAATTATTAATAAATTAAAAACATAAATCCCCAAATAATTATTATATATAAATATTTTTTTCATTACTATATATCATATAACATAAACACACATATAAATTATTAATAAATTTAAAAACAATTAAAACTAAATTGATAAAACATATGTTTTGTGGTTTAATATAAATTAAAAAAAATTCAAACATTATTTAAAACACTAAACATATGTTATCTAAAAAAAATTAAATATTTAAATAGTTTTTAGTAAAAACATATAGCAACATAATCAGGTAAAAAAATAATAAAAAAATGTCCACATAAAATATGTTTTGTGAATTTTGTTGGGAAACATTCATCAATAAATGAAAGAATTCATACCACGTTGAACCTCGTGCTAAAAAAATGGACTTAGTAGTAAATATTTTATTAATAATTGATTTATGAGAATATTTTTGTTTTATTAACTATATAACTTTCCTTTCCATCAATAATAAATATAATCTTTTATTATTATTTTTATTTTATACTTCTTTTGTTTCCATTCTATTTATCAACCAAACAATGAATTTGAAATACTTGAATGTAAAACTATAGTTGTGCATTGAATATTTCATGTTTGAATTTCAATATTTTTGGATGTATTTTATATTTACTAATTTTATTTATTTTTCTCATGATAAAAATAATTATTATAATTTCTTAACGTTCAATTTCTATGTAATTTTTAATCACAAATAATATATTTATTTGTTAAACAATGTTTAATATTTTTTATTATTATATATATATCAATAGTATAAGATAATATACACAATATGTGTGTGCATATATATATATATATATATATATATCAAGTCATCTAGCCATGGGAGTTTTGGTTTCCTCTCCAAAAGTGTTGATTCTAGGGTTTTCTCCCAGACTTGGAAATTAGTGCCATTGTTGCATCAGTATTTTTCTTTCTTGGATGTATTCCTATTTAGTTATACTCATATAGTTTGTTTTCTCAACAATTTCATATCTTGTTTCATTGATTTTTTTGTCTCTTTCATATTGGTGTCTCAATGTTTTTCAACATTATATTATTCAGTTTTTCTAATTTTTCGAAACTTTTGTAGTAGGATAATCGGGTAACATCTTCATCAACTTGTCTTGGCTTCTATTTTTTCATAATTGGTTTTTTGGGGTCAACTTATTCTACTTTTTCACTTCCATTTATGGTATCCTGATCTGGTCATTGGGGATTAGGTTTCTTTTATGACATATAATCGTATCCATGGGTGATATATTCATCATCATATTCGTATTTGGATCTCAATGAGATTTAATCTCTTTGTATCATTGTCTTATGAAATTCATATCCTATAAATTTCATGGGATTGGATACATGAAATAATTTATGATGATCCAGTTCCACTATGCTACAAATATTCTTGATGGGGTTTTTCTACCTACAACCATATTAGAAAACAAGGACCTAGATGGGATCTTTAGAAATTTGGGGTTCCACAGATGCTTCTCAGTCTCTCTCTAGAGTCACTCAGGTGGTATATTCCTCCTTTGAAGGTAGGTGGTGGATATCATTTTAAATTCATTCTCATTGAATCACATTTAATCCATTAGTCTACAACATGATTCCCCAACTTGGGAATTCATTGGTTTCTATAGATGGCACACCCAAAAGTGGAAGTCTTGGAATCTTCTCAAATCCCTATTTGAAATCCTTCCAATAATTGTCCTTATTAGAAGATAATTCATTAAAATAATTTGCTAAAATGAAAACATGGGTGGAATAGATCTTATAACACAATGTTGTAATTCCATCAAGCATTCTGAAGGACAGATCTATCCAACATGGGACACGAAAGAAACCCTTTAACATGGTTTCAAAGAAATTTATAAATAACTATCATTGTAGAGATCCTAGAAAAATATTTTTTATCAACTAACTAGAACAACATTTTTATGTTTTTACATTTATCTCATGTGGCTCCTAATTCCTCATATCACTTCCCTATCATCATTGACATTTCACATGTCTACAGTAATGAAAAAATTGTGAGGCCATTCAAAATTGAATGTTTGTGGGATAAAGAAAGATAATTTGAAGACATGATTTGTTCTTTCTAGACTATTGGAGACTCATATATGTGTATAAATATATACTCTGTGGTGTCTAAACTAAAATACTATAGTAAATTTAAATTCTTCCAACCTGACTATCACTACAACTCAATCGAATGTAATTTAAATTCTCTCCTTTCTCATCCCCCCTTCGATTGTAACCTAACTAGAATCAAAAATATTGAAGTGGAGTTAGATTACAGTCTTTGTATTGTAGAAGTATTCTAGGTAATGCATTCTTGTGAAACCCACCATATAAAATTTGATACTAACATGCACTATTTCCAATAGAAATACTCTTTAGGGTGCCACAGGAATTACATCTCCAACTTTTATTATTCTGATGGAAGATCTGTAACTAATAGGGAAGTTATCCACAATATTGTCAAATAATTTTTCCCAAATATTTATTCTCTAGCTTTTCCTTCCATTTATGGAAAAATTACGTCTTTTTTAAATTGGTGATTATATATTAAATGAATTTTTAACTCATAAGTGACTTCTCACATCATTAAATTATGAATGCACTCAAGAAAATTCATTCTAAAAAAACATCTAGGTTGAACAGCTTATGCTCCCTATTTTTTAAAAGATATTGTCACATTTTTGGGAAATATATTTCATTTATTATGATATTTGTCAATGGGTAAAATAAATCTCTTGTCTATCAATGAAATGATCATCACTCTTATAAAAAAAATCAATAAAAACCTCCTTGCTTTGGACTTCAAGAAAATTATCTTATGAAATATTCCTGAAGATATTAGTCAACCATCTTCAAACATCAATACCTTCAATTTTTTCTAAAAACCAAAGTGCCTTCAACATTAAATGGATCATCACGGAAAATTATATTATGAACCATGAGGTTTTTCACTCCATGAAAACATTTTCAATTGTAAAAATATGTACTATGGATTGGAATCTCAATATGAAAAAAGTGTATAACAGAGTGGGGTGGTCATTACTTTAGTTTGTTATGAATAATATGGGATTCTATTATACATGTACTAAGGTTATAATTCATTGTGTCTCATCATTATATTTAAGGATAAAAATTAATGGAGTACTTTCTGAGGGATTTACTCTCTCTTGCGGTCTTTACAATGGGGAACCACTTTTCCCTTTCCTCTATTATAACATCTGATTTTATTCAAATATTATTTAAGTGGTATAAAATACTAATACTACTCATGGGGAAAAGTTGTTTCACTGAATCCCACCCATTTTTCATATCTTTTTTACATATTATATCCTTATATTATCAAGATCCTCCTATGAAGTGTGCATCTCTATTTTTCAATTGATATTACTCTATGGGAGTGGATTATGACAAGAATTTATCATGGATAAGTCTGATATATCTTTTAGTGTGGGGGTTCAATATTAAAGGAAGATTGATCGAAGCCATGTGTGAGGAATCCAAGTGAATGATTAACATTATAAATTTCTTAGGAATCCTATTATAATTGATCAATCAAAAAAGATATATTTTCTATCATAATTGGTAAAATTAAAAAAATTGGTTGTATACCAGAGATAATTATAAAGCATGGAAGGAATCTATAATTAAGTAAGTGGTTCAATTGATTCCAAGATATTTCATTACCATTTTCAGAATCCATGTATTGATTTTCAACCTAATTTATGAATTCACCATAAATATCAAGTGTAATTATAATAATATAAGAAACAAAATTCACTAGCTAGCCCGGGATATGCTCTACTCCCCTATATCATGTTGGGGAATGGGATTTTAGAACCTCTATATCTTCAATGATTCACTTCTGTCCAATCATGTCTGTAATATTTTAATTTTCCTATATACAATATGTGTGCAGATTCTACAAGCTATGTACTACTACCACTTAGACATTCATGGATCATTTTTAGCCCCCCACCCCAAATTTCTTTGGAGAAATTTTTTTTGGCTTGTGTAAGTTGATTTGTGTTGGGTTATAATGGAGGATCTGGGATGGCACCAAGGTTAACATCCAGAAGGACCCTTTGTTTGAAGGTAATGATGGGATGGTGGAGACTTCCCTGATGGTCCTGGGTTTTTAAAATTCAATTGTATTCTCCCTATTTGATGATGCAGGAAATGTTTGGTGCATTGAAAAACTTGATTCCAAGTTTAATGACAGATATAGAATAATTATATTAATAATTTCATGCATGGTGGATGTGGGGAATAATAGTTCCATATCATATACTATTAGGTTGGCTAAACGGCAGAACTCGAGGCTCAGATTATGGAGGGAGATGTGTTTTAGAACACTGTGTAGTGTCTATAATTCCCACATAAGGTCCATTAATTATGGTGTAATATTTGCATCAATATCCTTACCTATAAAGAAATTTTTTATTTTTACCTTGTTTCTGAGGATTATCTCTTCCCTTCATGTTTGGATAATATAGATTCCCTCATACATGCAATCATTTATTGTCTCAGGACCAAGGACATGTGGAATTCATGGGGATAAATTACGGATCATCTTTTTGATCTAGCACTTAATCATTCATCATTGCTAATGATTTGGATGTCCTCCCTACATGTTGATATAGTGGATTTATTATTTATCATGGTATAGATCATATGGGTTGGAATAAATGACCATGTTTTTAATTAGATCTCAAGATGTTGTGCCTTTTGGATTGAGTGGGCCACTTCCTAGCTAGAAACGTTGAAGAGATATGATACTCAAAGTGCGATTACAAGTTTCCACCCATTTCATTCCACCTATACCCCCCCCCCCTATAGGGTGTTTGAGATCAATGTGGATGTACCCATTTTTAGGGTTGATCTTATCTAGCCTGGAACTATGTTCTGAGATCAGTTAAGATAGATTATTGTTGCAAGACAAGAGTTTCTTCATTATCTTTTGGTACCTCTAGTGGTCGAATCCGAAACCATTTTTTTCGATATGAAGTTCTCTCTTGGGAGAGGATGAAAATCCATCATTATCTAAATGGACGACCTTTCCATCATCAATGTTATCCTTATAAAAGATAAAGGTCTCCACTCATTTCGCATTCAATTCATGAAGATTCTTTCTCACACCCACCTCTTCTTAACATGCACTTTCTCTTTCATTTGAAGATAAGGGAACAATGCATCTCACATATTGGTGTCTTGAGGTCTTTCAAGCAACGCTAATGTTTTATAGGATAATTTTCCTTCATAGATGATTTCCCTTGTTTATACTAATCTTTCATAGTAATATATTCTTCTTTTATTGTCACATATATAAATATATATATATATATATATCAATGATTTAAATTTATATATGTATATGTATATATAAATGTAAATATATATCAGTGATTTAACATTATGTATATATATATATTAGATTGAGAATAATAAAAGTCTGCAAGGGTCGACTCTTGGGGCCATTTGGGTTGACCCGGCCCCGCCTGAATAGTGGTCTACAACATGATTTTTAGGAGGGAAATCTCAGCCAGCCCGACCTAGTATAGGTTGGTCCTAGTTGGGCCAAACTAAATTTACATGTCTGATATATATATATATATGATTAATATAACTCATAATACAAAAGTATCATCAATCCTATTTTCATAAATTTTTATATAAAAAATTATCAAATTTATAGTAATCAATAAAAAGATTGAATAGTATATTTATATACATTAATTAAAAAATGGATATATAATTAATATAAATTTGATATAAAAATATTTTATTTTTTCATTTATATTGATATATAAATGAATATATTTATTTAAATATTTGATTCATATTTGAATTTATATATTTATATTCACAATAAATAATTTAAAATATATATTCATATATTTTTATGTATATATATGTATGTATATGTATATTTATGTCTGTATGTGTGTTCATGTATGTGTTATATGTGCATTCATGTGTTGTATTGTGTGTGTGTGTTCTTAGTGTATGTGTATGTTTATGTGGGTATGTATGCATATTTATTTGTGTGTGTTTATGTGCATATGTATGTGTATGTGTGTATGTGAATTTATGTGTGGATGTACATGCATGTTTATGTATGTGTATGTGTTTGTGTTTGTGTATTTGTATGTGTATTTGTATGTTTATGTGTATGTGTATGTGTATGTATATGTGTATGTGTATGTGTATGTGTTTGTGTATGTGTATGTGTATGTGTATGTGTATGTGTATGTGTATGAGTTTTAGTATGTGAATGTGTATGTGTATGTGTATGTGTATGTGTATGTGTATGTGTATGTGTATGTGTATGTGTATGTGTATGTGTATGTGTATGTGTATGTGTAGGTGTATGTGTATGTGTATGTGTATGTGTATGTGTATGTGTATGAGTTTTAGTATGTGTATGTGTATGTGTATGTGTATGTGTATGTGTATGTGTAGGTGTATGTGTATGTGTATGTGTATGTGTATGTGTATGTGTATGTGTATGTGTATGTGTATGTGTATGTGTATGTGTATGTGTACGTGTATGAGTTTTAGTATGTGTATGTGTATGTGTATGTGTATGTGTATGTGTATGTGTATGTGTATGTGTATGTGTATGTGTATGTGTATGTGTATGTGTATGTGTATGTGTATGTGTATGTGTATGTGTATGTGTATGTGTATGTGTATGGGTATGTGTATGTGTATGTGTATGTGTATGTGTATGTGTATGTGTATGTGTATGTGTATGTGTATGTTTATGTGTATGTGTATGTGTATGTGTATGTGTATGTGTATGTGTATGTTTTATGTGTATGAATATGTGTATGTGTATGTGTACGTGTATGTGTATGGGTATGGGTATGTGTATGTGTAAGTGTATGTGTATGGGTATGGGTATGTGTATGTGTATGTGTATGTGTATTGGTATGGGTATGTGTATGTGTATGTATATGTCTATGTCTATGGGTATGTGTATGTGTATGTGTATGTGTATAAGTATGCGTATGTGAATGTGTATGTGTATGTGTATGTGTATGTGTATGTGTATGTGAATAAGTATGCGTATGTGTATGTGTATGTGAATGCGTATGCGTATGTGTATGTATATGTGTATGTGTATGTGTATGTGCATGTGAATGCCTATGCATATGTGTATTTGTATGTGTATGTGTATGTGTATGTGTATGTGTATGTGTATGTGTATGTGTATGTGTATGTGTATGTGTATGTGTATGTGTATGTGTATGTGTATTTGTATGTGTATGTGTATGTGTATGTGTATGTGTATGTGTATGTGTATGTGTATGTGTATGTGTATGTGTATGTGTATGTGTATGTGTATGTGTATGTGTATGTGTATGTGTATGTGTATGTGTATGTGTATGTTTATGAGTATGTGTATGTGTATGTGTATGTGTATGTGTATGTGTATGTGTATGTGTATGTGTATGAGTATGTGTATGTGTATGTGATGTGTATGTGTATGTGTATGTGTATGTGTATGTGTATGTGTCTGTGTGTGTGTGTGTGTGTGTGTGTATGTGTCTGTGTATGTGTCTGTGTATGTGTGTGTATGTGTATGTGTCTGTGTATGTGATTGTGATTGTGATTGTGTATGTGTATGTGAATGTGTATTTGTACGTGCATTTGAATGTGTATGTACTCTTTTGTGTGTGTGTGTGTGTGTGTGATTCTGTGTGCGTGTGTATTTGCATGTGTACGAGCATCTATATGTGTTTATATACATGTATGCCTACGCATGTGTATGTGCGTATGTGAATGTGTATGTATGATTATTTAGTATTTGTATGTATGTTCATGCACATGTATTTAACTGTATGTATATGTATACATACGTGTATGTGTATGCATGTGCATGTGCATTTGCATGTTCATGTGTTTGTGTATGTGTTTATATTTTTACGTGTATGTCTATGTGTATGTATGTGTGTGTGTACATATGTTTATTTATTTAATATTATTTATTAATTTTTAACAATTTTCCATTTTTAGCATTTTTTTCTCATTTATTAATTTTTAATATTTATTCATTTTAAACATATATACATTTAATATTTTTATAATATATTCAACTCTCATAGTTATTTATGCATTCTTAAATATTTATAGATTTAATTAAAAAATTAATTATTATTAAAAATTATAAATATTGATAATAAAATATATTTTTTATATACAATCAATATAATACATACATCAATAATTAGCAATAATTTTAGAGTTTATTTATTCATTTTTATTCATTTTTTATATGTTTTCAATTCTTGTAATAAATGTTGTGAATTCAATTTTTTTAAATATATTTTTATATATTTAATTTTATTTATTAATCATTATTATTATTTTATTTAATATTTTTTAGTTTTCTATATTTATTAATTTTTTAAATTATTTTTCTTTATTCATTTTTTAAAATTTATTCATATTTATTTACAAATGTTTAATATTTTCAATATGTTTTGAATTTATATGACTAATATTTATTTGTTCTCATTTCCTAAGTTTTAATATTTTTAATATGTTTGAAATTTATATAATTGATTTATACAAATTCATTTACATTTTAATATTTTTGTATGGTCAATATAATTCATTTTTAATAATTTTATTTTTTATATAATTAATATTATAAATTTCTTCATTTTTATTCATTTTTTTGAAAAAATTTGTATTCATTTTAATATGTCTGTAATTCATGTAATTAATGATAGAGATTTATTTTTTTAAGTATTCTTTAAATTTATTCATTTTTATTTATTCGGTTTTTTATATTCCTTCCTTTAATATTATTTATTGATTTTCAATATTTATTAATTTTTAATATTTTTGGAATTTATTCATTTTTTAATATTTTTTGTAAACAATTATGTAACAAGTATTAATATTTTCAATATGATTTAAATTTATATAATTAATATTTATTCAATTTTACTTATTAAGATGTAATATTTTTAAAAGGATTTAAATTTTTATAATTTATTTTGTAAGATCTGTTTTTTGTTTTTTGTTTTTTGTAATTCAAATAGTTAAAATAATTCATTTTTAATAAATTCATTATTTATATGATTTATATTATTTTCTTATTAATTATTCATCATTTTTTTATGTGTTTACAATCCATGTAATTGATCATATGAATTCAATTTTTTAAATAGTTTTATTATCTATTGAATTTTATTGATACACATTTATCATTCTTTCATTTATTGTTATTTATTCATTCTTTATAATTAACAATATTAATGTTTTTTTGGAATTTAATCGTGTTCTAATATTTATTAATACATATATATTTACTATGGTTTAATATTATCAATATATTTCATGTTTTTGTCTGTTTCCTCGATTGCATGTTATCTTTTTCTTTCATCGTTAATAATTGGTCGGGAGCTTTGGCTTCTCACTAGTGATTTTTCATGATATTTTAAATATGTTGATAATTTATATGAATAATATTAATTCATTTTTACTTAATAAGTTTTCACATTTTTAATATGTTCGAAATTTATATAATTTATTTTTCGAAATTTATTTATTTTGATTAATTTTTTAATTTAAATAGTAAATATTTTTCATTTTTAATAATTTTTTATTTTTATTTTTATAATAATTATTATTAATTTCTTTATTTTATTTATTTTTCTATGTTTGTAAGTTTATAAATTAGTGTCATTAATTGTTTTTTTAATATCTTCTTAATTAACTCAAAATTATTTATTATTTTTTAAAACTCATTCATTCAATGTTGTTTTTTAATTTTTAAAATCTATAATTTTTTGGTATTTTCAAAATTTATTCATTTTTTAATATTTATTTATACGTATTTATTTATTAAGTTCTAATATTTTTAAAATATTTATAATTTATATAATTAATTCATTTACATGAATTTTTAAATATTTCTATAATTTAAATACTAAGTATATATCATTTTTAAAAAATTGATTATTTATATAATTACTTTTATGTATTTATTCATGTTTTTTACATTTTTTGTCAGCGCTAGTTTAGGTTCCAATAATAGTGTATTTTATCAATGTGAAAACATAAACATTTAAAAATACTAATTTTTTTGATATTTTTTTAGCACAAATAAAAGTTATGATTTATCGATTCTAAGAAAGTGCTGATAAAAGAAGTATTTATCAGCACTTATGTTTTTAGTGCTAATAAAATATGTTTTTAAGATCATTTTTCAATAAGCATTGATAAAACCCCTCAAACCCTTTATAAAAAAACTCAAGAAGATCATGTCTTTCTCACACCACAATAAAAAACTCATGGAACCAAAGGTCTACTACTGTCGAAATCGATCATTTTTTACAATTTAAATATAAAAACAGAAGCTATGAAATTCTGAACATGTTTTTAAGGAATCTCATTCGATCTTTACATAATTTTTTGATTTTATCTTCCATTTTTTCCCACACAATTCATGGAAATGTGATTAAATATCATGGGAGAATATAAAATAATTGTTGGTGGTGTTTAATTTGATAAGAGTCACCTGGACTCAATTTAATCACACAGATTTCCCATTTTATTCATCCAAGACCCATGAAATTCCCAATAAAACACATGTTGTTGAACTTTACACCAAAAAATAAATGAATTTTTTTTTAAAGTGTAAGCTTATACCAAAATAAAATATCAATTTAATAAAACAATATAAATCATGAAATTAATCTATTAAACAATTTTACTCCAAAATATTCTAAAACACCAAAAATGTGATAAACTAATCAAAATATGTGGGAATATTCGGAATTAAAATCAATTAAAAATTCACATTATAATTCGCACAATTCACCCAATATTTTTAAACAAGGTTGGTTATTTTTTGAATTTCATTACTCATTAAAATTATTTTTGTGATTAAATACATCCCCTTCATTGTTTTGAAATTTGAAAATTTAGATTTTTTTGATTAAATCATTTAGTTTTCTCTATCTACCCTCAATCTGGAAATTTTTCAAAAATACCTTTCATATTAAAATAGTGATTTTGATTATTACCAAACGAATAATTTGAATATGATATCTTTCATAAATTTACAAATGTAATTACTATAATTCATGTGAAACTTTGTTTCAAACATTGTGGAAACATTATGAAAAATAAGTAATTAATTTTCATTTTTGTTTTCACAGTGAAATCTTATTATATATACCATAATACTTATCTAGTTGAATAAATCCATAGGTTTCATATGAACATTAATATTAGATGAGAGTGAATTATCGCCCCTGATGAATCCATTTAAAAAAAGAATTCTTTATTATATATGACTTCATGTAATAAAAAATTAAGTGTTATACTTCATTAAATTAGCATAATTATCAGTCATTATATTTTTTATCAAGTTTTTGGAATAATGAAAATTTATATCAAATATGATGACTATATGTGTGTGTGTGTATATATAAAGAATATCCTTTTAAGGCTCTAAGAACATATTTTCTATGTATCTATATATTTTTCTAAATATGAATATTACTAAATCCAGAAAGATGGATATGAATCCAAAATTAATGGATGTCAATCATATGACAAAAGCATATAAGGATGTGGTGAATGAGTTCATCATGTTTGTGAAAGACCATGGATATAAACCTTCTCAAATGATTTTTCCCTATTTACATTGTTGCTATTGAAGGCTAATTAGTCTATAGGGGTTCAATGATATTCTGATCTATCATAGAATAGAAAAAAGTTATAAATGTTGAACTAAACATAGGGATAAACTGAATATAGGTATTGGCTGTGATAACATTGTGTTTCATGGATCATCTAGTATGACTACAAGTGTGAACAATAATGAAGATTTTATTGTGGATATGATTACAGCTGTGAACAATGATAAAGATCGTATTAAGAAAATGATAATGACATTTGAAGTTGAACATCAATATTTTCCAAAACTATTTTAGATGATAAAGAGTTTTCAAAAGACACCATTTTATTTTGGCTTCATTAAATGTAAAACATTTTCGACCATACTGAAGCTATATATTGTAAAATCTGAAAACATATGGAGTGATACTAACTTTATTGAACTACTTTCTCCGTTGAATGAAATGGTACTATAAGATAATGATATTTCTTTCCAAACATATGATGCTAAATGAATGATATATTCAATGAGTATGATATCTGAAAGAATTCATGAATTTATAAATTACTATATACTGTTTTTCAATGCCCATTAGTCACTTAAAATTTTCCCAAAGTTTCTTGTGTCTCGATACAAGAAAGACAAATCATGTCCTTAAAGATATGTATGGTACTTTTCCACCATTACAGGGTTTATGCGCCAATATAGAAGTGAGGAGGCTTCAAGGAAAATTGACACGGTACACGGATATAAGAAATAATGATGGGAAACATCATCACCCAGTAGACTCCTAAATAAAATAAAATTGATCATGAGTATCAAGAATTTTGAAACAAGCCAAGAAAACATCATCTTACACTACCTACAGATATAGTGAATCCATTTGGTTTATAAACTAACACTCATATTACATGGCCAGTTTAATTGGGAAATTATAACATTCCAATATGGTTATTAATGAATAAAAAATATATTATGTTGTATCTGTTTATTTCAAGGCCAAAACAACTTGATAATGATATTATTGTATATTTTGATCCATTGGTCTAATATTTCTAATTAATATAATATTCAGGTGTTAGGTTTTATGATGCTTACAAAAGTGAATATTTCATACAGAGATCCATGTTTTATAGGATAATAAATGACTTCCCATCTTATGGATGTTTTTTAGGATATAACATGTTGGATTGGTGCAGCCTGATATATTCTAGATAACTGTTGGGATGAATTCTTCTTGCCCATATTATGCACCAGGATGCCATTCCATGGGTAGAGATTCATTGTGATCTCATTGGAGGTTGTAGGGGGAAATGCGTCATAGTTCTGGGGGTTCAGGGCCTCAGGCCCCCAACCCAAGATGTGGGCAACTATAACAACTCTGACGATTTTAGAATATATGAACAACCAAAATAGACAGGGAACTATATCAGTGAGAACTTTTGGCATGACCATTGTAGAAAGTCATACTTTGGATTCAACAATATTATAGCAATGAAAAAGTCTAGTCATCATCCATAGTAGCATCTTCATCGTGTGTGATTATAACACTGTAAAAACATTAACTTCTTACCACATTTCAAAATAACATAATGGAAGTCCTATGTGGTTGGTGGAATAGTGATCCATCATCTTTATTAACCCATTTTGGGCTTGGGTTTCTATGTATTGAGAAATTTGGAAAATTCTTTTTAATTTGTGCACCTGACTTAAGTGAATTTTTTTCTCTCCATGGATGTTGGGATTATTCCCAAACCACAAAAATATTTATGTCTTGTGGGTTATTATTTCTTCTATTTTTACTTCCTATGAAAAACCTTTCTATCATAGTGACTCCCAATATTATCGTAACAACTGGTATTAGAGGGTTGATTTCATATTCTCAAATTAAATAATGGGTATGGAAGACGGAAATTTGAAGATTGGAGACTTCTATAGAAATAACTTTAGAAACTAGAGGATGTAGATCAAAGACTAACTTTACTAGAAGAAAAATAATTATTCACTTCTAGGTTTAAATACAACAGACTTGGATAAGTCATAGTTGGAGTTACTAGATCAATAAGTTATGGGATTTTTATGCCTTACATTGTACAAAAACATGGTGTTCAACATCATATAAGAGAATATGACAATTGGGTTGATGAATTCTAATGGGAATATGTATGAGAATCCTTATACAGAAAATAAAGTGCACCTAATGTGATAATTTTTCAATTTTAAAATGGTTTAAGGGATGTTTTTTGCAGATCACATCCATAAATTCAACACCATCATAAGTTAGCTGACTTTGGTGGATATTGAGCTTAGCATTGAGTAATGTGAACTAATTTTACTATCTTCATTACTTAGAAGTAGGGAAGAAACTGTAACTGTTTTGATCAATTCTTTAGCGAATACAAAGTTGGTTTTGAAGAAATTGTGGGACCCGATCCACAGTGGGAATATTCGATGGATATAATTGGGAAGATTCTCTAGTTCTACTTTAAATTCCAAAGGAAGAGGAATATATGTGCAGTGAGACAATCACTAAGGATAATCAAAGTCAAGATGAAATAGTTGAGATGATCCAAAGGGGTTTGGTCCTACTTACTAGACTTTCGGGAATAAATTGCATGATAAGAATGAGTGAAGAGATAAACAAAAGGTACTAAAAACCAGTGGAGAAAAACTGGCAGCTAAAGGAATTGATGAAATGTCACTGGTGAGCATGGATAACCCTATTGAGTCTTGGATTTTATACTTATGGGTGGCTTTCAATTCCACGTCATAGAATTTTTTCATTAAAAAATATTTTCTTGAAATTTTTTCAAGGTGAATCGTTCTTATAATAAACCCTTATAGATCGTGGGAATGGGTGATGCATAGATCAAGACCAATAGTGGAGATATCCTAGTTTTGTAAAATGTGGGATGAATCCCTGGATTAAGTATAAATCTTTTTTGCATTAGGAAGACTGATGATGTAGGCTTTAGTACCATGTTTACTAGTGGTGCCTGGAATATTACCAAGGGATCTATAGTCATAGCTCGGAGAGTAAAGACCAGTACCATGTACAACTTGATACTGACTTTCATGGAAATTGTTGCATCCATAAATTTTTTGGGGATTCACAACTATGTAACTACAGGCTAGGAAACATGAAATAAAAAAGGATAAAAGTTCTTGAAACAAGTGGGTAGCTACCAGATTTGAATTCAGTGGATATTGGCCTATGTAAATATTATATCATTGGAAACTAGAAGAAGGTGTCTTTTGAAAAAGGAGGCAGAACATTGAAGTCTAGAAAGCTGGACCTAGTGAACACTGATGTTTTGGGGCTTCCACGGATACATTACCTAGGAGGGTCATAATATTATGTGACATTTATTTAAAAATCAACAAGGATGGTAAGATTTTACTTTCTAAAAATAAAATATAATTTGTTCAATGCTTTTCAAAATTGGAATTCAATGGGGGAGAATGATTCAGAGACTAAACTAATATGTTTTGGGTAAAATAATGGTGGATAATATGGATGTCAAGAGATTAGAAAATTTTATTACAATAATGTAATTTTATGGGAGAATACTATTCCAGGTACACCACAGTAGAATGGTGTGGTTGATAGGATGAATAATACATTGAATTAATGTTCTAAGAGAATGAGGATGAATTTAGAGATTCCCAATAATTTTTTGGCTGATATAGTGAATATAGAAACATATCTCATTAATATGAGTCCATCTGTTCCAATGGTAGAATTTCTATATGAGGACATATGGTCTAATAAATAGGTAATACTCTCACATTTATGAGTCTTTGGAAGTTTTTCATGTGTACATATTGATTCTAATTTAGGGGACAAGATTGATGATAATTCTAAATCATTCTTCTTCAGTGGATATGGGGCTATGAAATTCGGTTACCACTTCTGGGATTATCTCAACAAGATGGTCATTAAGATCTTGAATATGGTATTTAATTAAAGTGTCATGTATTTGGATAGTAATGTAGTATAAGATGAAAAAGGGAACAAAGAATCAGAGTGCCAAGTGCAAGTGGTGCTTGAAGGTGTACCTGAACAAAAGTTAGAAAAACCAATGGAACCTACTCCTAAAGTAGAGTTTTAGAGATCTACAAGTGTAAGAAAAAATGAGCAGAGTCATTCACCATCATTACACTTTTTTTATTGACTGGCGGTAGAGAATGAGAATTTTTTATGGAGGCAATGCAGTTGACAGAGTTCAGAATGTGCAAGTTCGTCAAGAAGGGGGAGATTTATTCACTACATGAAATAAATATTTGGGATTTAACAAATCTTCCACAATGTAAGAAAGAATTAGATAACTAATGGGCGTACTAGTTAAAGGAAGAACATGATGGAAGGAGGATTTTTAAGTAAAGGTTGGTGGTGAAAGCTTTCAATAGAAGGAGGGAGTGTATTTCACGGAAAGTTTCTCACCGGTAGTGAATATTACCACTATCCCAGTGGTTCTCAGCATTGTGGAATCTGAAGAATTGTATCTTGAGCATCTTGATGTGAAGATAAATTTACTTTATAGATACTTGGAGGAGTTTATCTATATGAAGTAGCCATAGGGATATGTTGAGTATGTATAGGAATACCTGGTGTAAAAATCTAGAAGAGCTTGTATGGGTTAAAGTAGGGACCCAATAAATGGAACAAAAATTTTGATGCAATCATAACTAAAAATACATACAAACAATGTGTCATGGATAAATGTTTCTAAATCAAAAAAAATTTGTGATGAATATATTATATTTTTTTTATATATGTATGACATGCTCAATGAAGTATCGTGTATTTGGTGGATTGATGAGTTGAAAGGATAGTTGGTTGAGGGGTTTGAAATGAAGGATCTTGGAGAAGCTAGCATGATTTTGGGGATAAAGATCAAGAGGGACCATGTAACTACAACCTTAATGTTATCACAAGATGAATACATTGAAAATGTTCCAAGAAGATTAATTATGCTGGAAGAAAATATAGTCTCTATTCCACTGAAGTGACAGTTCAAATGATCAAAGGAGAAATCACTGAAGACTTTAAAAGAGGTTTAGTATATGGAAAAGGTTATATATGAATCAATTGTTGAAATCCTAATGTATTCCATGGTACGCACTCATCCTAAATTTACTCATGTTGTGGGAGTTATAAGAAAGTACATGGATATCCCAAGAATGAAACATTGGGAATTTTTGAAGTGGAAGTTGAGGTATTTAAAGGGATGTAAAGAGGTATCTCTCTACTTTGGAAAACTAAATTCATTATAGGGGTATGTGGATATGGACCATAGAGGTGACGTAGATAGCATGAGGATTGCCATAGGTTATATATTTATGTGTGGAGGAACTACAATAATCTAGATATCACAAATGTAGAAGTTGGTGTATTTATATATCATAGAGGTAGGATAAATTGTTGTAATAGAAGGAGGAAAGGAGATTGTTTGGATGAAAAAATTCTTGGATGGGCTGGGTATAAATCAAGATAAAAATTTATTTCACTATGACAGGGAGAGTGTTGCACATCTTACAAAGCACCCACTATTTCATTCCTGGATGAAGCACATTTAGTTGAAGTACAATTTCATGATTTATAAACTTAAAATTTAATTTGTAATAGAAATCACACACAATAGTATGTGAAGAAGATGAGGAGATTAGATTAAGTAAGTTTTCTTAGTTATTGGCAACGAACTATGTTAGTGTAGAAAATCTGGATCCATGTTGGAGACTATTGGATTAGTGTAAACCGATCTATTCTGGATGACGGTTGGGAAAAATGCTTCTAACCCATACTACACACCAAGATGAAACTCCATGTATTTAGCTACATAGTGATCATGTTAGGGGTTAAAGGGGGTAACACCCCCCTATCGTGGGGGTTTGAGGGTTGAAGGACCTTGGCCCAAATAATGTGTCATTATAATAGAGCTAACCAACCAACACAAAGAGGGAACTATAGTAGTGTGTAATTTTTTAATGACTATTGTAGTAGGTCTGAATTTGGAGTCAAAGTTAATATAGAAACATAAACTTCCATCTGATTTTCATTGTACCATCTTGTATATGGGTGTTAGTGGCACTATAGCAATGCAAAATTCTTTTCACCTTTCACTATAGCACAACAGAATTCCTATATGTTTAGTGGATTAGTAATTCATTATCTTTTATTAACCATTTCATTCTATAGGTTCTATCTACTGGGAACTCTAGAAAAATCTCTAAAATTTATATAACTGACTATAGTGAAATTCTACCACTCCATGGATGTATTGATTATTCCCAAACCACATAAATCTTTTTTCCATGTGCGTGATTCTTTATTATTTTTCCCTTCCTCTGAAAATCCTTTTTGTTGTAGTGACTCCCAATATTTTTACAATATAAAATTAAAGTTACTCAAGCGTTTCCCATTTGTGAACAAGGTACACAATTATTTTGGTTGAAGTATTCATCAAAGACTGTGTTTATAGTAAATCACTAATTTCTAACTCAATGAAATAATTACCGGTCTTGGACGACATTATTCGATGCGAATTCAAAAGAAGGTAAAATGCCACATTCAATCAATGGTCATAAATTATTTGAGAAATTAAGGTATATGGACACCACTTTTTGTAAACCTTCATCCAAAAAAACTTATGAAAATCTATTGTAAAAAGATATCAGGTGTTTTTTATATTATCATACTAGAATTGTTTATAAACCAAATATTTTTATGATATCATGCATATGGAAAACATTTATGGGATAGTGCCATTGAAAAAATACTTAATGAATATAGTATAGTGGCCATTAATTTTCATATATAGATATTACATCGTATTATATAGATATTACATACATAACATAAAGATCTACACCTAAATAATTTATGTCTAGTTCTTTTGGATACATGGATACATAAATAACTTGATCATAATGGATCTATATCATATCCCACTAAGTTATTTATAAATCACTCCCGTTATAAATATATCATACTTAAAGCCTTTCTTCATACCCTGGGGAAAGGAAACATAATAAAGGGTGATCTCAAATTCTCCTATAAGGGTAAAAAAGGGAGTTATCAATTATCACTTATACATAACTTGACCATAAGGGTATAAGAACATTATATTAACATTTAAAAACCATACCAAGAATATCATATATTATAATATTGATTCCTAGAATAAATTTTTTCATGTCATAATACATGAATCATTAAATAATCCAAGAACATGATCCAAGAGAGAATAATATCGGTACAAGTCTTGAGATTGGGGCATAAACATAAGCATAGAAAAACATTTAAATCATAGTAAGGCTCGATGATAGGACTATCATAGTGGATTGGGATCACTCCACAATAAATAGTATTATCCATGTTTCATTCCAAAGTTTATCATAATGGTCAAAGTACCATGTGAAACTTGGTTTATTCCCCATTCTAATCCTAATTATCTCATGGAATATCTATCTTTACCAAATGAATTGTATGGTTATATAATTCCCTACCCACAAATCACATAATAAAAATAATACATATGTATTCCACAGTGTCATAAAAATTTCATCATATAATAACCAATAAAAAATAAATGTTTTTCATAAACCTTTCATTAATTTATCATATGATAACCCATAAAAACAAATGGGAATAATAAATATTTCATTATTTCATCATATAATAACCCATGAAAAAGATACATATTTCATAATAATATTATCATAATAATAATAAACCATTCTAATAAATAATAAGGTTTTTATCATTGGATCATATCACCAATAAATATTATTTAATATCAAATGATTTCATCTTGGATGAAAATTTCTATTAAAATATCACATAGAAATCTCTTTAGGAAAATATCCTATTCACATTGAAATAAATTATTTAAAATATAAATATTTATCAAATATTAAGGAAATTATTTTCCTTGAAAATATAGTTGAATTTTTTTAAATTTACCTTAAATTAATTATGTGTTCTTTATGGAGGGGAATGTTCTTCACCCTGTATAAGGAAAACATTCTGTTCTTACTTTTGGAAAAAAGGTCAAAAGTTCCTCATTAGGAAAATGAAAAGAAGATTATGTTTAAACTATTTTTTAAAAAGTAAATCATGGATAAAAAATAAATTAAACAATAATAAAATATAAAATAAATCTTGTAAATATTTTTAGAAATCATGGACACAAAAAAATGGATTTTTATCCAAAGAGAGAAATAAAGTCAGTTTTTCGAAAAAAAAAATATTTTTCAATCACCTGAGTACTTAAAGAGGTATAAATTATATTAAAAACATGTAATATATAGAAATAAACATATTATAAGAAACATATTGAGTATTTGGAGAGGTATATCATAAAATTTCTCTATTATAAACTTAATGATAAATATCTTGATAAACAATAAGAACGTAACATAAATCCCTTACCTCAAGTTCTAATTGATTTGAGAGAAATTTAACCTATGATATAATAAATTTATAATTATTAGAATTCTCTACCAGAGTAATTTCCATACTTTTAATATTATATATTTTCCACTTATAACATTTCAACACTAATTTATTAATAATTTTGTAATAAAATCACCGTTTCTTTGTGATAAATATTTCATTTTTCATAAGAATTTCATTATGGTAGTTCTGGTAATTATAATTTGATCATGATTCCATAATCTATGAAATATTAACCGTGAAATAAATATAATCAATTTTCATAATATTTATATTAATACTCATCTATATATGATAGATATATAAAAAATGAATTTCACCATTCATGGAGTTGATAGGTCATACGAAAACTCGAATGGTATTTTCAATTTTAAAAAGATTAAAGGAAAGAAAGGTAAATAAAAATTAAACTTTGAAAAATAATTATTATATAAACTATATCATATATATTTATTAAATATAAACTTATTACCAGCCAAGTAAAAAACAATAAAAAAACAAATCTTTGTTGAGGTGGTAGTCTAAACATACTCATGACTGACATTATCATTTTCCCACAGATTTGATGTAAGATGGAAGACATCATATTATAATTCAAGAGAAATAAATATATCATAAATATAATATATAAACAGTAAACCTATATTAATATTCTTCCATTATGTATGGTGAGGGAGAATGAATTATAATTCTACGTGGAGGGAGTAGTCCACATGTACGCACACGTGATACTTTCACTTCCTATTCAATAAAAAATTGGGTGAATAATAGTGGTTCCATAATCATAATAATATATTTGTATATTTATGAAACTAAAATTATTATTTTATTATGAATACCACATATTTAGGGGATAAATAAGAATAAATAATTTGAAATAGGTCAGGCGAGACAATTATTCCCCCTTAGGTTAGCCTCCTTTATATCCTTTCGTAAAGACCATTGGATGAGACTTTTGAGAACATCAGATCCTCTAATTCATGGATAGGTAAGATTAAAAGATAATTTGATAGGTTTTGGTTTATATATAAATCTCAAAGTGGTTTAAATAAGAGAAGGGAGGTGAGTCCTTTTATAACTAGAGGATATGACACACATGGAATTTCTTATAAGATTAAAATATAATAAAGTCATTCTCAATCCAAATGTTTCAAATTAGCTAGATATTTGAATGTGGGGTAGGATTAGGATAAAAGTTTTATATAAAATAGGATTTATACAAATTTTAATGTCAAATATAGCCTTATCTTATGTTTACCCCCTAATTAAACTTGTTTAATCTTTAACCCTAATGATAAATTTTTACTGCTTTTTCTAATCATTATGAACAAAAATTAAAGTTCACAGATTACAAAATTTGAAAATTATAACACTAAATATAGAATAAATTTTATAAAATTCACTAAAAATAATTGGCATAATTTAATTAAAAATTAATCTCATAAAATGTGATGAAGATCGATTTTTGAAAGAAAATGTTCTATTAATTATAAAAAGATTGTATACTAAAATACAATATAAAATAAATATTAATTAAACTAATTGGATTAATCATCATATAAATAAACTAATTTAACTTTTAAAACCATTTTAAAACAAAATGGATCATTTTACAATATTTAAACAAAATGATAGTTTTTAATAAAAATCAATATTTTCCACTATTCCTAGAATAATTATTCTTTTCAACAAAATATAAAAAAAACCACTCAAATATTATTTTGAAATTATAATATCAAAAATGAAGTTAATAATTTCAATTGAATTTTATAAATTTAATAAAAAAATATATTATTTTCTCACAAAAAAAATAAAACCCATTTTTGAGAGAAAATGTATTTTTTAAAGAATATGAAGACTTTACTAAAAATTGACTAATTATTTATGAATGTATTTTCATTATATAAAAAAATTATATTTTTTAAAAATATTATTCGTGTTCATACTAGAAATTTAATGGCTAGGTTACTATATTGTGGTCCATTTAGACTCGGTGTTACATGTATCACAAGCCATTGAAAAAATTAAATTTATTTAGAAATAAATATATCATAAAATTTCAGTGTGTTAAATTATAACCCCAATAAAATCAATTTCACACTCAATATTTCATTACCATGATACAAAAAATGAGTAAATATCTGTTTCATCACATCCTTAGGTTCCCATGTATCATATTCAACATTTTTATTTCTTCGGTGAACTTTAAACTGGTGAGTTGTCTTGTTCTATAACACATTAACTCTATGATTCAAAAATTATACCAATTTTAAATCATATGAAATATCATGCTCTGTAGGTAAAACCTTTGAGTTCATTATAGGTTAATGATCAGGTATATACTTTATCAGGAGATATACATGGAACACATCGTGAAATTTAGAGAGATTCATTAGAAGCGCCAAGAAATAAGATTCTATTCTTAATTGATCAAGAATCTTGAAGGGGAAAATATATCTTGGGAATAGTTTTACCTTCATTCTAAATATCATAACATTTTTTCATAGAGAGATTTTCATGAATTCTTACTCACCATATTTGAATTCCAGATCTTGTTGATGATTGTATGTATAACATTTTTTTCAACTCTAAGCTACATTAATGTTTAGATGAGTGGCTCTAACTTTCTATAACATTTCCAAATATAGCTAATGTCCTCATAGATTTCATTCTCTAACTTCATCCCATCATGTTTGAGTTATACACTTCTTCCCATATAGGACTTTATATGGATCCATCTGAATTCTTGATTAAAATCTATTGTTCTAAGAAAACTTAACTAGGGGAAGGTGTTGATCCAACCACAATTAAAATAAATATAACAAGACCTCATCATATCGTTGATGGTTTTAATGGTTATCTCTGACAAGAAAACTATATGAGTATGATAATCAGTATTGAAACACAACTCTAAATCCAAATCTTGTTTAAGGCTTTACGAGAAATTTATGGTTAACATCACATCCTAATTAGATACAATAGAATGTGTTACTCCATAAAAAACCTTACCACTTCCTTAATGAAAATTTTGGAAGGATGGTCATGAGAGAAATATTATATGATATAAATTAATTGTTCTGAAATAATAAGGCAATCAAGTACAACCCAAATATAATTGTAGTCTTTAGATGTTTTGGGGAGTCTTAAAAGAAAATCCATGGTGAAGCTTTCCCATTTCCATTCTAGTTTGGGTAATTATTGTAACAACACCTTTCACTTTTCTCCCTTAGGCAAAATGTGATAACATACCAAGCACCGAGATATATAGTATGTAATATCTATTTCCTTGTTGACCCACCAGGAAGACTCTTTTTTGTCTCTATACACCTTCATACTTCTAGGATGAATAGATAATGATGAACATTGAGTCTAATATAAAAATTCATTCTTCATGTCTGGTATTGACAGAACGCGTCCTCTTTTCCTCAACCTTATCATTCTATCATAATCAATGTTAATCACGATAACATTTATAACCTTCTTTTGTAGCTCCACATCTTCATTTTTCATCTCTTCAATATAGATGGTTAAACACTCATTTATGAAAGGTAATATTTCTACCCTACTTTGAAGACTTCTAGATCCATATATTTTAAATCGATAAATATTATATTTTTTTGGTCGACCTCATAGATAAGATAAAAATATCCTTTTGACCCATAGCATCTACCATATTTTTCACTTTATCAAGGTTGTAATGTATTATGTAGTAATAATATTTAATTATCTCTACCAATCTTCTCTAATTTATATACATCTATTTCTGAGTGAATATATAATTTAAAATTTTATGATTAGTATATGTGTCACACTTTTCTTTATAAATTTATTGCCTTCATATCTTTAATGAAAACATTACCACAACTAACTCCAAATCATGAGTTAATTAATTTTTCTCATAAAATTTCAATTGTTGGGAAGCATAAACTATAACCTTATCATTCTATATAAGGACGTATCCTAGTACCTTTTTTGATGTGTCACTAAATATCAAAAACCCTTCTCCATAGAAAGGTAGTATAAGTACAAGTGTGCTAAAAACCTTCTCTTTATGTAACACCACAAAATTTTTAAATATTATAAAAGTTTTTTATAAACAAATTGTTCTATAATTTCAAAAAACTAAGCTGTGAAAGATCCATTATACAGTAAATTTTTTCAATTAAAATAAAATTTGATTAAGTATAATATTTAAAATTATATAATTAAAAATATAAATAATATTACATAATATCAATTATGATTTTATGAAAAATAAATTATAATTTTCAAATTTTATAATATTTTTAAATAAATTATTATTTTCAGGAAATAATATTTCTTTCTTTAATTAATAATAAAAGATTGTAGTTTTATTTTTCTTGCAAGAATATTTTAATATAAATATATCTATTCATTATTTTTTGAATAAATAATTTTTCGTAAATTTATATAAAAATTTATTTGAAAATTAAAAATAATTATTTAAGAATTACATTTTAAAATATAATATACATATATAATGAAATGTGTGTGTGTTTATAAATATATCTAATTTAAATTTAGAAAACTAATTAAACATTTATGATTATTTGAAATAAATTAAGTTTAATATATTTTTTTATAATTATATTATAACAATCATTATTTGTTTTAAATTTTTTAATTATGAATATTAAAGAAATTATACAAATGATAATAATAAATAAAAGTAATATAATATTATAAATAACTAAAATTTTAAAATGTTAAATGAAATTTTATCATTTATAAAATTTATAATGTTTTCTGAATATATTGTATTATTATATGAGTATTATTATTTAGAAATTATGGATTATAATTTATTTTATAAATTTTAAAATTATGATAAAATTCATTATGATAATTATTATTATTAAAAAATAATATTTTATTTTTTAAAAATATAATAAATAATAATAAAAAACAAAATTAAAATAAGTAGAAAATGAGAAATAAGAAAAACCATATAGCGAATTAAAAAAGATAAAATAAATTAGATTGCGGAATCACAAGGGGTGTGAGTGTGTGGTGAAGTTAAAAGGGGAACCCCCTCTTTTGGAGGATGGTGGGGAAAACTCAATAGTAGTTACCATGTGGAGCATTTTTCAATGGTGGGCGGTGATGATAATTGTGGAAGGTGATGTGCCGACCATGATAGTGCAATAGCTGTAGAATAGTAGTAAAAATATATATTTTGGGTCTCTCTACGTTCCAGGTCAATAGAGTTTCAGAGTGAAAGTACCATCTTTACAAGGATGCCAGATCATATGAATAAGAGGTTATGGAATCTGCCATTCGAGTCAGGAACCATGCATCTTTGTATAGGGAATTTCTAGTTGTGCATCCATTCAAGGGTTAAGATATTTATTAACATGTATCAACCCACAAGGGTAGAGGCTCTTCTATAGTTGAAGGTCATTGGGTCCTTCTAGGTCATGTAATAGGTCTTGTGACTTTGGGCCTACTGGTCAAGTAAAAGTTCTCTCTTAACCTAATTAAAAAGGGGATATAAAATAAAAAATTAATATCCTCCAGGCTTGGCGCATGAGTAAGGGTGTATTATATGTATCTATATATATTATTTTTAAAAAAATTCAATTTATTCATTTTTAGGGCTTCTAATTTAAAATTTTTATTCAAGGGTGTAAATATATATATATATATATATACATACATATATTTATATATAATTCCTTTTTTATATTATTCATGTTTAAATGTAGATACACACACACACTTTTCACAAAATCTCATGTTTATACATATATAAATTATTTTAAAATTTCATGTTATTCAAGCAAATGAACATGTATTATTTTAATGTTTATAAATATTCATAAATGAATTATTTATAATTATTTTGTTAGTTTAAAACTTATGCCATCTATGTATTATTTTATGTAAGAAATAATGGTTAGAAATACCATAATTTCATGTAATGGAATCATGTCATTTCAAGCTCTCATTTTATATACATGTCATTCATGATCATTATTCTGGAAATAAGTTATTTATTATTCATGAAATTTTATACATTAATATATATATATATATGAGCATGTGGGAAGAAATAAATTATTCAATTTTGAGAACTACTACCAAAATTTATTTTATGATTATATGAAGGAACTTTTAATACATGGATGTCAATTAGCATTCCATGTGTTTTTACAATGTATAATAGTGATGATATTTGGTTTCTCCAAATCTTGAATATGTATTTCTATGAAATTATTTATAAATAAATATATAAATGTATATAAATTTGTTTCCATGTTTTTAAATGAAATAATATAGTGGAAAAAAGTATATATATATATATGTAAGGAAATATTAAAATGATTTTATAAAATTAGGCACTTGAACTTTATAAACATAATAGGTGAGTGGGGAGTGAACTCATCCTTTAGGAAAGTGGGTCGGCCCAAATAACCTTCAATGTTTCAAGTTGCCCCATGATTTTGTTTTCAAATCCTTTCATAATGTTTTCTTGAAAATTCACTAGATTATTTTTAAAATATTTTTCAAGCGTAACTATTTTCAAATTATTATAGAATTACTAAACTTATTATAAAAATATATTTTCAAAATGAATTTTCAAAAATGTTTTTCAATGGAATTTGATAAATACTTTACTGGGTAATTTAATGACTATCCTATGTTTTCAATTATTTTTCACAGGTTTCGTACAATTTTACGAAGGTGATCGCTTCTCTTACGGAGTTAGTGCACAAAAAGAAATTTTGTTTTTTTATTTTATTTTTGTAAAGTTCTTATCAAATGTAATGTATTTATCTAATTGTTGAAACCCTGGACCAAAAAAGTTCTTGATATGTAAAATGTTTTCTTTATTTTTTAGTTGTCTTTTATAAAAGAAAATATACATCATTTTTATTATGGAATCAAGAAGTACGGGTTCGAGGCTTTACATTTGGTATCAAATGGATGTCCTTAACAACCTTGGAGATTAAATGTTCTCATTTGAGGAAAATCTTTCTGATAGAGTGTAGAAGTTTATAAATCCTATTTTTTCTTAATTCTAAAGAAGGAAATTTAGAATATTTCTAAGTCTGATGACCAAATTTTGAGAAAACAGTTATTTTAAGAGGGGAAGAATTTAACATCCCTAAAATTTTAAATATTATGTAAGTGTTTAATAAATGAATTGTTTAATAATTTAAATAAACTAATCTATGAAATATCTCTTATACACTAAGGGTTATAAATTATAATATAATTTGATTAAGTATAATATTTAAAATTATATAATAAAACTTAGAAATAATATTACATAATATAAATAATGATTTTGTGAAAAAAAATTATTGTTTTCAAATAGTATAATTCTTTTAATTTTATTAATAATTTAATGAAATGATATTTTATTACTAAAGTAATTATAAACAAATTATTTTTTATATTAATATTTTTTAAATATAATATTCTATTATAAATATATTTATTCAATTTTTGTAATAAATAAATTTACATAATTTTTTGGAAAATTTTATTTGAAAAATAAAAATAACTATTTAAGAATTACATTTTAAAATAGAATATACATATAAAATGCATTTATATATATCTAATTTAAATTTTAGATACTAATTAAACTTTTATCATTATTTTCAATAAATTAAGTTCAATATATTTTCTTATAATTATATTATGACAATCATAATTTGTTTTAAAAAAATTAACCGTGAATATTAAATAAATTATATAAATGATAATAATAATTAAAGCAAATATAATATTATAAATAATTAAAATTATAAAACATTAAATGAAATTTTATCTTTTATAAAACTTATAATGTTTTATGAATATATTATATTATAATATGAGTATTATTTTTATTATTTAAAAATATGGATGATAAATTATTTTATAAATTTTGAAATTATGAAAAAATAAATTATGATAATTATTATTATACAAAAATGAGATATGATCTAAAAATGATGAAAGTAATAATAATAAACAAAATGAAAAAATAAGTAAAAAAGAATGAAACAATAAAAACTATAAAATGAATTAAAAGTACAAAAAAATAAAATAGAAAATCATGAGGGGCATGAGTGTGTGGGGAATTTAAAAGGGGGAACTTCACTTTATGGAAGTATTATAATTACTAGAAATTGGGAATAATATATTTATATATATGCATATAATATGTGTGTGTGACTTGTAATGTAAAACAAAGTGAGAAGGTCAATGAATTGAATAAAAAATGAAATAGCAAACAAATTAGGCTTTGGTTTGTTTTCCTTCCATAACACAAAAGAATATGATAAATGATTGGATGAAAATAATAATTTTAATAATAATTTTAATCTAAATTTTAAATGGGAAGTGGGATTATATAAATGAGTGTTCTGGAATAAGCTGCATAGCCCCTTATCTAGTGAAACCCCATTCTATTTTGCGGATAGAGTGAGATGTTTAAAATAATATTTCAGGGGTGATGAAGTTATACACATAGAAACTGAAGTGATTACTACAACATGTATGAGGTTAGGGTGATATTTTATTTAAATATTTTAAACTTATTATGTGTATGGTTTTATTATATTTATGTATATATTATTTTCAAAAAAACATGTTCAAGTAACAGTGTGTGTGTCTGTGTGTGTATAAATTTCCATGTTTATATTATTCAATAATGTATGTATATATATATATATATATGTACACTATTTTATAAATCTCAAGTTTGAAAATGTAAAAAGTATTTTTAAATTTCAATTTATTCTATCATATAAACTTGTATTATCATCAAGTTTATAACTATTATTAAATTAATTAATTATCATTATTTATATATGTGAAAACTTGCATCAAAAAAGTATTATTTTATGTAATAAATAAAGGTTTGGAATAAAATAACTTCATGTAATGGAATCATGTCATTTCAAGATATCATTTTATATACATGTCATTCATAATCATGATTGTAGATATAATTTATTGTTTACTCATGACATTTCATACATATATATATATATATATAAATTGGGCACAATCACAGTGCATAATAAATATGAAAATAAATTGTTGTTCGAGGGACATGACCTCATGAATACGCCCCAAACCCAAATGCACCCCTACCACCCCAGCCGATTGTAGGGGATATTATAGATAAGTATGTGAATTGAAATAAATTATTCCTTTAAGAGAACTACTTCCAAAATGGATTTTATAACTATATGAATGAAATTTTAATAAATTTATATTAATTAAAATTCCATGCATTTATGAAATGTTTAAATGTGGTGTGATTTGGTTGATCCAATATAGAAGATGTATTTCTATGAAAGTATTTATATATACATATATAAATGTATGAAAATATGTTACGATGTTTTAGAAGAAAAAACTCGATTGAAAATTTTATATATATTTATCGCAAGCATAAAATGATTTAATAATTTTAGTCACTTTACCTTTTATACATAATAGGGAATAGGGGAGTAAACCCATTTCATAAATATCTCAAGTGGACCCATGATTTTGTCATCAAAATCTTCCATTATTTTCTAAAAATAATATCACTAGATTATTTTTAAATCATTTTCAAGTGTAAGTATTTTCAAATTATTATTGAATTATTAAATTTATTTTTCAAAAAGATATTTTCAAAAGTAATTTGCAAAAAAAAAATCAATGGACTTTTAAAAACCCCTTTCAAGGCAATTAAATTCTCACCTTATGTATTAAATTATTTCTCAAAGGTTTAATAGAATTTTCCAAAGGCATTCACTTCACTTACGGAGTTAGTGTACATAAATAAATTTAGTTATTTTATATTATATTTAGTAATTTTTGGACAAAAAGTAATTTCTTTTTATAATTCTCCAAAACATGGACTAGAAAATATTATAGTATGTAAAATGTTCTGTGTTTATTTAATTTTATTTTATAAAAAATACATAGTATTTTGTGTAATGAATCCGTAAGCGCAGGTTTGGGGATTTAGAGTTCAGTTCCTTTAAATTTTCATCACATTCATCTATCTAAAGGAACTTGGATTTCTTTTGAGTTAACTTAGTGAGTGGATTAGACAACCATGGGAAATTATCTACAAATTATGGATAATATCCTACCATATTAAGAAAATTATGGATCTTAGTAACAGTTGTTGTTCCAAGAAAATTTTAAATAACTTTTATCATTGATGGATCTACTGATATTCCCTCGCATGAGATTATATGAAAAAAAATGAAACTTTTTATAGGAAAAATTCACACTTGGTAAATTTTTCATAGATTTTCTCAATCCTCAATGTATTTTGAGAAATCCTCAAATGATATTCATTCTTTACCTTTCTCTTTGAATATATAAAAATATCATCAATAAAGACTACCACAAAATGATGAAAGGTAATATCTAAAGACACAATTTTGTGAATTTATAAATATAGTGGGGACATTAGTAAGACCAAATGAAATCACTATAAATTCATAGTGTCTATACCTCATATAGAATGTTGTACTAGGTATTTCATTAAATTTAATACTCAACTCTTAGTATCCAGGTCAATGATAAATCTTGGAAAAATTGATCCCCTCGTAATTAATTGAAAAATCATCAATATAAGATAGAAGATACTTATTTTGGATTTTAATCTTTTTATGTTCCCAATAATCAATACAGAGTCACATTAATCCAAATTTCTACTTAAACAAAGAACAGGTACACCCCATAGTGACACCCATGGTCAAATAAATCCCTTGACAAGATTCTACTAGAGTTTCTTCTTCAATTACTACAATAAAATCATGGATATTATCTATGGAGTCTTTTAAATTGGTGTAAAACTAGGTATGAATTCTATTAAAATATAAACTTCATGATTTGTAGAAAGTCTTGTAAATTATTTAGGAAAGACATAAACAAACTCTATTATAATAGGAATATATTCAATTTTGAGTTTCCCCCCAACCATTTTAGATAAACACCCCTTTTTAATAGGAATCTAGACTCATATAATGAATAGAATTTCCATTGGATGTTCATATTTATCTTCTTACCAATATATGGTCATGGGTTGGTTTGGAATATCAAACGTGACATACCTTACTTGAAAATTGATGTGGTATTTATATAAGAAAAACAATTATTCCTGAGATAACATTAAATTCAACTAGAGGTTGAATAACATGATTTATGAGAAACACATTCCCACAAATTTCATTCTAATAAAAATCATAGACATGAGATGTGGTCATCATGCAATTATGAGTTTCCACCCCTAATTAAAAACCTAATCATTGAGGTGATAGTTTGATATCCTTAGAAAATTCATTAGATATAAAAGAGTGGGTAGATCGAGAATAAAATAAGTCATTAGCTATTCTAGTTTGTATAGTAATTATACCTTTCTCCACATTGTTATTAAACCCAATATCAATAATATATATCACATGAGATTTCCATTTTTCTTTGGGATTAAGAGGTTACTAATGATTATAATTGTCATTATTCTTTGGATTTGAGCACTAGTTAGCATAATAGTGGTACTCCATGCATTTGAAACACAAGAGTTTTGGTGGTACATTTTTTGGTTATTTATTCCATCATTATCTAGCTTATTCTTCCCATAAATTTTACATTAGATTTCTAGATGACCTTCTTTTCCACACATAAAACATTTACCATTCCCCTTAAAGAAATTTCAACTATGTTTCCTTCCATACATCAGGAATAAGGGAAATCTCATCCTATTTTCTCCAAGGTTTTTCGAATTTCTTTTGAATTTGAACTTTCTTTTATTATCAAAAACATGTGACGTATAGGTAAATCCAATCAAAATTTCAACTATGATTACACAAGAAATGATTTCTTTATAGCCACTGAATCTCTTGTGGATAACACCCTTTGAAAATTCTGTTTTAAGGAACTAAATAATCTATTAAACGTAATTTTAGGCAGGATAATAATACCATGATTGTACCACACAAGTCATATAAAATTTACCTCATTGGTACAAATAGATCAATCGTCTATCTATTTTTGATTAAGGAATTCTTCTCGATTTTTATATGAATAATACAGGTAAAGTATGTATTGAAAAATAATATATTAAACATATCTCATTCCATTGAGTAAATTTATTCTTATTGCCTTATGTTATTGATATAATTCCGTAATTTATATGATTTACCTTCCAAATGATAAATAGAAAAAATAAATTTTTAATTTTCTGAACACTAAAGAACAAAAAATATCTTTTCAATGGTGTTGATCTATTTCTCTAAAACAAGTGGATCAAAAGACCGACTAAAATATATAGGATACTAGATTATGAAAGACAAATCAAAACATTGTTCCCTCCTTCACTCGATTGGAATCTCGGTATGATTCATTGATTGATAAAGTTTTATAAGCATAAAAAAGGTATTATATATTCCAACTCCAATAATATTTAGGTTCTTAAGACAACATTCATTGAATTTTCCATCACATTCAGTATTAACATGGTTCCTTCAGGTTCCAGCCATTGTATAAAACCAGAAATCAAAGTGTGAGAAACAATAACCATAGTGAGATACCACATAATAAAGAAAAATCATTTATAGGATGACTAAATCATACCACCTTATTTTCAATCTATAACACCTTTGGTTTAACCTATTTCATTAACGGTTATTATCTATTCAAATACTTAAAATGGATTATATTCCCCAGAGAGTATCAAAATAGATCTATAGTAAGGGCACAATCACCATGCACTATAATAATGGTTAAGATATACTCGACTAACTATTTTTTGGGTTATTACCCCTAGATTAATCTATGTCAAAACCACATCCACTTGAAGTATTCATATATATATTTTTTCTAGGAAAAAATTCCTCATTTATTAACTATAATTTAGGATGTTCTTCTATACATAATATTATATTACGTGTTTTTTCTAAACTTTTTTCATCCAAATTTCCAATGGTTAATAACCTTTCTCTAATATCAACTATAGCAACCCATACTTTTCATACAAAGATATTACATCTTTTTTATGAATATTAATTACATAACATAATAGTATATGATAGAATCTTATATGTTGGTGGACTTTTCAAACATGGATATAAAAAAAATTGATTATATGAGATCTATATAAGCTTACATTAGGTTCATTAGGACTGTCACCCTTCTTAGAAATATCATATATAAAACCTTGATTCATGACATGTGGAAAAGAAACATAAGAAATTGTAAGATAATATGATCAATTAGGATAAAAAGTTAGATATCAATGATATCTTAAGAGTAACATGAACATAAATGTACGTGATCTTGATATTAATATCTAAAAACCATACCCATTATATCATAGATCGTAATCCTGAGTCAGGTAATAAATCCTGAAGTTAATATGACATGAATCATAATAAAATAAAATAATTTGATCCATGAAATAATAACATCATCATAAGATATAAGTTTTTTCAAATACATATAGGCATAGAGAATCATTCCATTTAGAGTAAAGTCTCTCTATCAGGACCATCATAGTGAATTGGGTGCACTCCCAATTCTATTATATTAGTTAAGGTTCACTTCCAAGACTATCTCAGTTGTATTTCCATGAGATTTTATGATATATTTACCATTAAATAAAATTTCTTTTAAATCTATAAATAAATGTATCATAGAGTCTAAATTAAGTTTAATATAGTATACCATTATGCTAAAAAATGTATTTTTTTTTAAAAAGTAGTTTTTTTTGTGTTTTCTATGCTTATTTTTAAAATTAATTTCCGCCACTTGTAGAAATTGAATTGGGAAAATTTAACTCAATATTTGGAGTCATTAAGATAAAATTTGTTGAATATTTGCCTTTTAGTTTTAGTCAACATGAATTGTTACCGTAATAAATTTTTTTCACCTCTATACGGGTAAAACATTTAAAATAGGGTCAAAACATTCTGCTGATGAATTAAAATTTCAATAAAACTTGAAATTTTCTTATTATATGAGTGAATTTCAGCCATTTCCGTCCAATTCTATAATATTCGGCCACTTTGTGAAATATTTCATTGAATCTGACCTTTATATTAAGTTAATAAAAGAATAAATACAAAATTTCATTCTATTGACTATAATATCTCTAAATTTTTATTATATGGTAAAAAATATGATATGTTTGGTTAGAAATTTTTATTATAAAGATAAATTATTATTTTAATAGAACATTTTTATTTCTATTTTTTAGTTATCGAACAATTACCTTGAACGCTTATGCAATGTAGCCAAAGTATTTATTCAATTAAATGAAAAATAGGATAAATTATTTTTAAAATATTAAAAGTAATATAATATGGATGAATTATTATTTTACATTATTTTTTTAGATAAATTTAACTTATTAGTTATTTTTTAAATGATTAATTTTTAATACCTATTTTTCTTGGTTTCATTAATGTAAAATTAAATAAATAATTCAAAAATTGGCATTAATGATGTTTTATAATAAATAATATAATAGTAAGTGATTTAAAACTCCTAAAAACCACATCTTCATATCACTAGTGGAATATTTATGAAAAAATAAACAAATGTCCTTTTATTAGTCTATTTTCCATTTATGTTATCAATTTTTAACCTTTAATTTTAACATATTATTACCACAGTTAAGGTTAAAATTTATTAACCAAGAGTTTAATCAAAACAATAAGGTTTAAAAGTTCAAAAAAAACAATATAAATTTATATTGGTGATGTTATTTTGATCTTATACTCTTTTCCTTCAAATTCATGACCATTTGGAATCATTCTTCTTGAGAATGAATTTATTTTATTTTAATATTTTATCAAATTCCAAGTGTATCCTCTCCCTACCATATAAAAGGACACACCTCCATTCTCTTATTTACACCAATTTGAATATTCTAGATTGACCAAACCCTAATAAAATCACTTATAAAATTACTTATAAAATTTATTTATTTTATGGTCTTCCCAAAATACTAAACCTAGTCCCCTTAGGAGGATATCTAAAAGAGGTTTGCTGAAGAAGATATAATCATTCTACCAGACCATTTTCAATTTATTTCTCCATAATCCTCATCTAATATTATGGTATTCAAAATAAAATAATAAATATGAATCCTAAATATAATGAAATTTTATTAGTATTGTGAACCAATTTTAATTTACCCTCTTCTACATCAAATGGTATGTTAAAGTATCACTCATTCATATATATGATTTACCGTCTCCACATAGTGATACAATTAATATTCCATCACTATCGTTCATGGATAATTATTATAATGGGTTTAAATTTTATATATGATAATTCTGAAATAATAATACATATTTAATTATAATATTATATATACATTCTTATATTCCAATCCTTTGGAAAATGATAACGTCTCTCACCTGTACATATGAATTATCACCTCTATAACGTAATGTGATTTTTTCATTTACATTTCACTTGGATAGTAATAATGGTAGATTTAATTTGTATATATTATGTTATGTGATATAATAATGATTTTATAAAGTTTATTTATTATTTACCTTTCTTTTTTTCCATCCATTGATAATTTAAAACAACGTTCATGCATACATATGACCTACCGAATCCATGAATGATGTAATTCATTTATATATATATATATACCTTTTATAGTTGTATATAAATATATACATATAATGAATATATATTATATTTATATCATTATTAAAATTATTTAGACGATGGAACTACGATCAAAGTGTAAGGACCAAAACTACCAAACTGAAATTCTCAAGAAAATGATACAATTAACACCCAGAAATATTGATTTTAACTAATAATTATTAATCTGTGAGTATTAAAATATTATAATACGATCATATATGATATTATTAGTGTATAAATTATTCTAGAATATAATTATAATAAATTAAATGTTATTATATAGGAGGTTAGAGTGCTCTTGAAGCAAATTGAACTCGAGGTAAGGGTTTTATATTACCATATCATTATTTTTCGAGATTATTTATTATTAAATTTTTATTGATGAAATTTTACGATTTGCCTATACAAAACTGGTGAATTTTATTATAATATGTTTATTTCTATTGGATGAATATTTTCCTTTCATTTTTTTCACTTTATGTACTTAAGAGATTGAAAGAAAAAATTTAAGGAAAATCGACTTTATTTCTCTCTCCAATAAAAAAACCTTTTTATTCTATATCCATGTCTTCTAAAAATATTTCCAAGAATATATTTTATACTCTCTTATAATTATTAAAAAAATTAATCATTATTTAATTTTTATAAAATTCTTTAAAATTAATATTCTTTTTTTTCAATGAGGTACTTTGGACCTTTTTCACAAATTTGTGAAAGAAATGTTTTATTTTAACTTATATAACATGAATAAAATTTTCTATATTCATGGATACTGAATAATTAGGAGATTAATTTAAATATTTCCATTTTTTTTGAATTTTTTTTATTTAATATCTGTGAATTTGGATAAATTTTAAATAAGTATTTTTAAAAGTGAAAATGATATTTTCCTCCGGAAATATTTCATATGATATTTTAAATAAATTAAAATTTATGATAACAACATTTGATGTTACTTATAATCTACTAAGTATATAATACTAGAATAAAATTCTGATTCTTTCTCTAGATGTTTTAAGATTTTTTATGACAAGATATTTATGAAACCCATTTCTTTTCCATAGATTAAAAAATAGTGAAATGTTTATGAAACCTATTTCCTTTTCATATGTTATGATATGATTAATGTTTTATGATCTTGTGGCACTAATATGTATGATTTTCATTATGTTATGGATGGGCCTAAAATTATATAACCCTCAAACACATTTATAAAAGATATATATCTCATGAGATAAATAATACTATAACGCAAATTGTGTCCATTTTAGTAAGGGAAATTGTCTACTATGATAGTCTCGGGAGTGAAGCTTAACTAATATTAATTAATGGGGGTAAACCCAATCTACTATGATTACTATTTATCACAATATTTGTTTGGCTTTAGTCAGTGTATGGAACCCAAAGGAATCATGTTAATTCTAGATGTGATATAAAATGTAATGATTTTCCTCCTAATAAACCAAATTTTATGGGATCTGGAATAAAAAATATCATTGATATTATTACACAACATTATCAAGCTATAAATAATTCTATGATTCCTAACAAGCATAGGTAATAACAATCTGTTAAGTCCTACATGAGGAAATTCCTATCTACTTTTAGTGGGTCTTCTGATCCACTTGTCACTAAGTAATAGATCAGTACCACTAAAAATATATTTTTTATTTTCCAGTGTTAGGAACATGAAAAAGTTATTTTGAATTTTTTTCATCTATAAGGTGAAGCGAATAAATGGGGTAATCTTATAACATACATAAAGAAATGGGAGGAAATTGAATCCTTAGAGTGGAACGAGTTTAAGATATTATTTTTTAATAAGTACTTTTCTCATATTTTTATAAGAAAATAGAGAAGTGATTCCGTGATCTAAATAAATGGGATTATGAATCTATTAGTACTCATGTGGAAAATTTTACAAGACATGGGAGGTTATCCTCTAATATTATCATCCAACCAAAATATAAGGTTGATCGATTCATTAGAGGCTTGAAACCAACTCTCTAAATGTAATTATCCATAAGATATGTCAGTAGAAATGAATAAATTCGCCAATGTTCTATCAAAGTGGAAATGTAGATTGGAGTTACCTATCCATATCATATTTTTAATAAGAAAATAAATCTAGAATTCAATGAAAATTCTAAAACCCATGGAGAGAATAATATGGTATTTAATTTATGCTTAAAATTTGGAAGGAAACATGGAGTAAATTTTCCTAAGGGGACTGGTAAAAGTTTTAAATGTGGAAAGAAAGGTCATTTGGGATTTGAATGTCGAATTGATGGAAAGAAGTTATCCAATGATGGAGGAAAAAAACATATAATGAACCACCCACACTCCAGTGTTTCAAAGGCAAGGAATATGGGCATTATGCTATCCTATTCTCAAATATAAAGGTCAATGGTCATTATCTACATGAGAAAAATCTTAATCCTGGAAAAAAATGGAAATATAACCTGATCAATATTATTGATGTGGGATATGATAAATAAGTGTTTAAAGGAACACTTACTATCCACTCTAGAAATGTTAATGTATTATTTGTTTATGGATCTACACACACTTTTATATCTAAATTATTTTATAGGTATCAAAATACTACATCAATGATTTGATGTTGAATTATTAGTGAAAACCCCTAATTGTTAGATGATTGTATCTCATGATTATGATTCTTCTCTGATTGAAATTTTTGAGGATGTGCTTCCTATAAATATTATTATTCTCTCTCTATTTGAATTTGATATTGTCTTATGCATGTATTTTATTTCATTTCATATATCCCACTTCAATTTTTGAGGAACGAATGTCGAATTTAATATTCCAAACCAACCTATGATTTTATGTGATTGTAATGAAAAATATAAAATTTCGATGGAAATAACATTCTTTTTATGGGTCTTGATTCCAATTCAAAAGGGGTGTTTATCTCAGATGGTTTGTGAGATACTCAATATCAAAGATATTCCAATTATATGTTATTTCATTTATGTTTTTTTTTCAGAGTTCCATGGTCTTCCACCGTGTCATGAATTATATTTTTCAATTGATTTTCTACCTAGTGATACAACTATTTAAAAGACTCTATATAGAATAAAATCAATTGAATTGAAATAATTGATGAAGAATCATGACACATGAATCATTCTCTCAAGTGTGTCACCATGGGGTGCACCTTCTCTTTTTTCTGAAAGAACAATGGATCAATAAAACTCCACATTGATAATCAGGAACATAACAAGATCACAATCAAAAATAAGTATCATATTCATTATATTTATGATTTGTTGGATTTCCTAAATGGATGTAAATGTTTTTAAAATATTTACATTTAATCTAAATATGATCAATTAATGGTCAATAAGGAGGATATAGCAAAAACAACATTCCCTAAATGGTACGGACACTACAAATTTTTAATGCTTCTATTTGGTCTTACCAATTCCCCTACTATCTTTATGAATCTAATGAACAGATCTTCATAGATTACCATGACCATTTTGTGGTAGTATTTATATATGATATTATTATATATTCAAATAGTAAGGAAGATCATAAATATCACTAGAGTATTGTGAAAAATAACCTAAAAAGAGAGTTTTTATGAAAGTTTTACTAAGTGTGAATTTTAGCTATAGAATGCTTCTTTTTTGGGTTGTATAATATCAAGTTAGTGCACATCAGTTGATCCATAAATTCTAAAAGTTGTTAAAAATTGTCCTAGGATAACCACTATAACTGAGATTTAAGTTTTTCTTGGGTTTTTGGATATTATCAGCACTTTGTGAAGAGTTTATCTTGGTTGTCTAGTCCACTCACAAATTTGACTTTCAAGGGTTCCAAGTTCCATTAGATAAATAAATATGAATAAACTTTCAATGAACTGAAGAGAATTCTTGCAAGTTCTAACATTCTTACACTTCCCCATAGTGGAGGAGAGTTTTCAAACTATAGTGATACATCAAAAAAAAAGTACTAAGACGTGGTATCATGTTGAACGATATGGTGATAGATTATATCTCAGAAAAATTGATGATTAATGAGAAAATTTATCAAGGACATGACTTGGAGTTAGATAGGGTAATTGTTTTCATTAAATATATGGGGTCATTATATTTATGTAGAAAATTGTTATACATATACTACTCATAAAAGTTTAAAGTATATTTTTTATTAGAAAAATTTGAATATGTTCCATATGAGATGGATAGAGTTAATTAATGATTATTAATTCTTAATAAATTATCACCCTAGTAAATTTAACAATGTGGAAAATACATCGATTCAAAAGGATATTTTTAGATTATCTATGATAATGATCACACAAGATATTATATTTCTAAATTTTAAAAGGATGTATCATAAAATCATGATGGAAGGAGAGAGATCTTATCTTTTTAAAATGAGTGTTCAACCAGCTATCCATGTGAGTATTAAATAGGTACTTAATAAAAAATGGATACATAAAATAATGTGAGAAATTATACTGATTTTAATCTTAATTTTAATGGAATGATAATATTTTGGAATCATGTATGTGTCTATTTAATAATATATTTAAAGTATTAATTGTATGAGTCTCACAATTCATCATTCTCTATTTATACTGGAAGTATAAAGATATAAAGAAATCTAAAAGTGTATTTATGTTGGGATAACATGAAAAGATATATTTCATAATATGTATCTAAGTGGTTGGAATTTCATAAAGTTAAATTAGATAGAAAAAATTCTAATAGGTTGTTACAACCATTGTATGTACTAAACTTGAAATAAGAAAACATCACTATGAATTTTTTCATTAGACTTACCAAATCATATGAAGTCTATAATGCTACCTGGTTTGTAGTGGATAAACTTAAAAATTCATCATACTTCATTTATATCAGATAATATTTCTCCCTTCTATAGAATTCCCTTATATACATTAAATCAGTTGTAATGATTCATAGATTACCACATTCTATTGTATCTGTTCAACATATGAGGTTTACCTCAAATTTATGGAGAAGTCTTTAGTAGGATCTGAATATATAGTTATGTTTCATCACATCATATCATCTTCAGATATATGGTCAATCTGGGAGAACCATTCAAACCCTATAGGATATGTTGAAATCTAGTTCTTTGGATTTCAAATGTTGTTGGGATCAACACCTTCCTCTAGTCATGTTTTCATACAACCATAGCTTTCACTTGTACATTAATATGACACCTAATGAATCCCACTATAAAAAAAAGTGTATTCCAATAAAATACTATGATAATGATGTAAAATGTGATCTATTGGGATCATATCTATCTAAATAAATGGATAATACATTTTAAGCAATTCAACAACACATCAAGGCAACTCATAGTCGATAAAAAAGTTATATTGATACTCATATTTCATATCTGGAGTTAAATGTTTGTGAGAATGTTTTTCTATGAATTTATCCATACAAATTTTTTTTAATATTTATAAATAAAGTAATGGTGTGCCCTATATATATTGGCCCCTTTTATATTCTTGATCAATTAGGGATAGTGTCTTATCTCTTAGAGATTATGCTGAACTTATCTCATGTTAACTATTTGTTCACTGTATCTCTCCTGAGGAATTACATAACTCATCCAAATCATGTACTTAACATAGAATTCATACTAGTATATAATTCTCTTTTTTATGAATAAAAATGAGTATAAATATGGAGTCATAGAAATAATGTTCTAAGAAATAATACAACTCAACTCGTAAAATTTCTTTGGAGGAACCACAAATTTGAAGAAGTGACTTGGGAACCCAAAGATGTGATAAAATAGATATAACCTCATATTTTTATATTGAAGTGATGAATTTCAAAGGATAAATTAATTTCAAGGTTGGAATAATATAACACACTAATATTTTATGATATATTTCTCTTCAAATAGAATATATTTGATAACATGCGACACATGCAACCCCAATTAAAAATAAACTGTAATATAGGATTTTTTTATAAACTAGCAATTAAATTAGTAGGTATGAATAGGTCTAACTAATATCTATAAAAATTTTGGTTTATAATTTTTTAAAATAATTTCATTGGCTATCAATTTATAATAAATAAAAAAATTATTTAAAATTAAAAGAGATGATTTTCTAAAAAATATTTTTATGTGTGAAATGTATTAATCATAATAAATTAAATTAATCACTATTGATGAATTATTTATAAAAAATTTTATACTATATATTCAATCAAATATATTAACATCCATCTAATATTTGTTTATGGCCTGGGATAAGAATAAATACAGTTTTATGCTTAAAACTGTATTTTTCTAAAAAAGTGGTTTTAGTTGCATTTTCCAATATTATATTTAAAATGAATTTCATACAATTATAGAAATTAAATATTTAAAAATGGATAAAATAGTTTGAATTGGTATTTTAAAATTTAGTAATAGTTTTCTTTTATTTTTGATTAATATGAATAGTAATCACGGTAAATCTTTGTCACCTTGGTAAGGGTAAAACAGGTAAAATATTGTTAAAACTTTATTTAAGGCATTAAAATTTCTGTAAAACATTCATTTATCCTATTGTTTGAGTGGATTTATACCATTTCCATATGCATCTTGAATATATGGGAACTTGTTTCCATATTTATTTTATTATAACCTTTATATTATTTTATGAAAATAATAAATACAAAATGTCACACTCTTGAATTTAATATCTATAAATTTTTATTATATGGTTAAACATATTATAAGTTTGATTATATATTTTTATTTTAAATTTAAATTATTTTTTTATCATAATAATTTATTTCTAATTTTAGAGATTTAATAATTACATTAAACTCTTTTGCAAAGTCGAAACAATATTTATTCAATAAAAAATAAAATAAATGATTTTAAAAATATTAAAAGTAATATAATTTGATGAATTATTGTGATCCATATATTTTTTAGATAAATATAACATATTATTTTTAAAAAAATAATTATATTTATAATCCATATTTTTCTTGTTATCTTTATAGTCAAATGAAATGAATAATTACAAAATTGACATTACTGAAATTTTATAATAAATAATAATTTATTAAATAATTTAAATTTCATAAAGATATTATCATCATCCAATTGAATGGAATATATTTTATATACAAAACGTGGTCCATTTATAAGTCACTTTTCCATTTATGGTAACATTATTAACCCTTTAATGTTTAAAGATTCATTAGTGTAGTTATAGTTAAAATTATATAACCAAGAGGTTAATAAAAATAATAAGGTTTAAAATGACACCAAAACATAAATAAATTTCATTGTATTATTTTATTTTAACCATAACCAATTTCTATTTGAATTTATGGTCATTTGGAAGCAATTTTATTGATAATTACTTTATTTTATTCTATTATTTTAAGAAATTCCAAGGGTATCCTCTCTTCCCCATATAAAAGGACACCCCTCCTTTATCTTATTAACAATAATTTGATACTTCTAGATCATCCAAATTCTAGAAATTTCAATTATCATCTTCCTTAAAATTACTATAAGTAATGGTTTTCCCAAAAGGCCAATCACAAGCCCCTTAAGTGGAGATCTAAGGGTGGCCTACTAAAGAAAAGTTAATCATTCTACATGACCTCCTTCAATTTATTTATTCTTCTACCTCATAAAATACTATGGTATTCATAAAAAATAATATCCTATGTATCCTAAATATAATAAAATTTTATTTTTATTAAAAAACACCTTTATTCACCCTCTTATTTATCAAATGAGAAGTGAATGTATAGTTCATGCGTATGTACGGCCTACTGTCTTTACATAGTGATACATTTAATATCACATCACCATATTCCATGGATGATTATTATGATGGGCTTAAAGTTTACATATGAAAATTATGAAATAATTATAATTTGGTAAATATAATGTTAGATCTAATTTCCAACCTTATAATCTAATGGAAATAGATAATGTCACTCTTGCATACGTGTGGACTACCACCTCCAGAAAGAAATGTGATTTTTTTAATTTCCATTTTATATGGATGGTAAAAATGATATATGTAATCAGTATATATGATATAATAATTATTATCCAATGTTGAATTATTGATTAACTTTTTCTATTTCCATTCATCAAAAATTGAAAATAGTGTTTAAGCATAAGTATAGTTTAATGTCTCCATGAAATGTGTAATTAATTTTTCAATATCTTCATTATATGGTTGACTCTAAATATGTAAATAATTAATATATATTATAATTATTTCATGAATAAAATTACGGGTATGATTTAACCATGATTGATGTTCAAGGATCAGAACCACCAAACTAAAATTATAATGAAAAATAAAATCGTTAAGACCTAAAAATAATGATTTTAATAACAAATTATTAATAAATGGGTGTTAACTTTATATAATAAAATAATAAATGATATTATAAGTATGTAAATTATTATGGTATATAATTATAATAAATTGAAATGTATTATAATGTATGTTAAAGTTCATTTTAAGAATGTGGAACTTAAGGTAAGGTTTTTATGTCACATTCTCATTGTTTGTCAAGATTATTTATGACTAAATTTTTAATGAGGAAATTTCAAGGGTTACCTTTTAAAAACTAATGGATTTTAATCTCCTTTGGTTATTTTTTTATAAAAAACTTTTTTATTTAATTTTACTCACTTTAAGTACTCAAGATGAAAAATGAATCTTTTAAGGAAAACCAATTATATTTCTCTCTTTGATCAAAAAACATTTTACCTCCATTTCCATGTTTTCTACAAATGTTCTCAATATTGTTTTTAATATTCTCCTATGATTTTTAAGATTAATTTTTACACATGATTTAATTTTTATAAAATATATTAAAATTAATCTTCATGAAATTTTTCCAACATGGTAATTTGGACCATTTTGTAAAAAGAGTAAATGAAATATTTTCTTTTAAATTAAATTGAATGAATTTAATTTTCAACCATCATGAACAATCAATGAATTGAAGATTATTTTGAAAAAAAATTCAAGGTTATTTTCAAATAAAATGTATTCTTTAATATTTGGAAAAAATAGAGTATAAAGATTTATTTATAGTGAAAAGCATATTTTACTCAAGAAATATTCCATGTGATCTTTTAAACTAATTTTCATTCATGGTAACATCTTTTGATGTTAATTATTATATAATATAGATATGATCACAGGATAAAACCATTAATTTTTATTAATATGGATTATGATTTATGAGAACAATATGTTTATGAAGCCCATTTACTTTCCATAGGTTATGCTTTGATGAAATGTTTATGTAACTCATTAACATTTCATAGGTTAGGATATGGTAAATAATTTATGATATTATTTCACACATATGTATTATTTTCATTATGTGATGAGTGGGCCCAAAATTTTATATACCTATAATGTATAGGGTAAAGATAGATATCTCATGAGATAAATAGGACAAAAATGGGAAGTGGACCCACTTCAATAAGGGACCTTTTCCACTATGATAGTACTGAGAGTGAACATTGACTACTATAATGTAATAAATAGTGAATATAATATACTTTTATAGTTTTTTCATTGATACTTGGATAATAAGAAATTTATTTTCTATTAATATATATATTCCACAAATCTATATCCTATGAAAATGTGATGATATTGGCTTATATTCATCTATTATTTCATAATTCATATCTTATAAACTAAAAATATTTATTCAATGACTCAAGATTATGATCTATGATATATAGGGTATGGTTTTCAAAGGTTTAGATTGTGTTATTATACCCTTATATTCTTGTTATTCTTAACAAATCACTAAAAACCCCCTTGTTTACCCTTACTAAGCATATGAGCTCACCCTATATTATGTTTCCTTTTCCTTGGGTTATGAAGAAATGTATTAAGTATTATATATCAAAAAAATTCTATTTATGAAGAAATAATATTGAGATTATGTAGATATATTTTGAATAAGTTATTTATGTGTCAATTTTTCCAAAGATACTAGACATATATAATTCTGGTGTAGATCGTTATATTATGTAATGAATATTTTTATATTAATATGTAATATAAATGTATAAAAAGTATGTTTTTCCATAATAGAAGTTTGATAATCTCACTAAATTGGGTTTACGCCCCATTTCGTCCTTGATTATACCATGAGATATCCATCTTTACCCAATGCATTGGAGGGATTTTTAATTCTGGGCCCATTCATCAAATAATAAAAACCACACATCTGTTTTCCATAATAACATAAAACATTCATTATAGAATAACCTATCAAAAATAATGTAGTTTCATAGACATTTCATCATTTCATCATATAATATCCCCTGAAAACATAAGCAGGTTTCATAAACCTCTCAGCATTTTAATATAGCATAACCCAAGGGAAAAAATGAATTTCATAAACATATTTTCATTATAATCATAAATAATCCATATAAAGAATAATTATGGTATCATTGAATCATATCTCTATTAATTATTAAGTAAATTCAAAGGATGTAATCTTAGATGAAAATGCCTATAAAATATCACTTAGAACATTTCTATTGGAAAATACCCTTTTCACATTGAAATCACTTATTTAAAATATAGAAATTTAAAAAATATTAAGGATACAATTTTCTTTGAAAATAAATTAAGAAACATTTAAGGTAATCTCAAATTCATTGATTAGTAATTATGGAATAAAATTACACTCTTTTAGTATAAGTTAAAAGAAAATATTCATTTCATACCCTTATAAAATAAGTCAAAGGTGCCTTCTTCAGAAAATGACAAGATGATTCCCTTTAGAACATTTTAAAAAAAACCTTAGTGAAAATGACTTTAAATAATCATAAGAAAATATTAAAAAAATCTTGAAAACATTTTTAGAAAACATGGTTATGGAAGTGAATGGATTTTCAACCAAAAAGATAAATATAGTAAATTTTCCATAAAAATATGATTTCATTCTTTTGAGTACATAATGAGAGGAAAAAAGTAAAAAAAATTGATATCTGGAAATAATATAAGAATCATAAAATTTATAAGTTTCTTGTGAGGTATATTATAAAATTCCCTCATTGTAAACTTAATCATAAACATTCCTGATAAACATTGAGATTGTAACATAAATCATGTTACCTTGTATTTGAATTTCTTTAAAAGTTCGTTAGATTTATGTATAATGAATTTAAATTTTTTAAAAATATATAATCTATTCTTGAACATACTTATATTATCGACTTATGACATTTCATTACAAATTTATTAATAATTCCTTATTAAAATCGTTGTTTCTTGGTGTTAACTATTTTGTTATTTGTTTAAATTTCAATTTGGTTGTTTGGTTCCTCATAATTTGATCATGGTTACATAATCTATAGAAATTTAATCAAGACATAAATATAATAAATATTCAATATATACATATTTATTGTTCACCATAAAATATAGAGATATAAAAATGAATAACACCATTCTAGGACATGGTAGGTTATATGTATTCATTGATAGTGTTTCCACTTCTATAAGGATGGAACAAAAGAAAGTTAAATAATAATTCAACTCTAAAGAATCATTATTATATCATATATATCATATATATTCATTAAATCTACCCTTATTACCATCCAATTAAAACATAAATGGAAAATCAATTGCATTGCTTTGTGGAGGTAGTAGTCAACACATATGCACGAGCAATGTTATTGTTTTCTAATAGATTGGAAGGTAAGAATTTATATTCAATATTATAATTAAAAAGTAATAATTATATCATAAATATATTATATAAACATTAAATCCATCTTAATAACCATCCATGAAATATGTTGATGGAAAATTAATTGTACCACAATGTGGAGGTGGTGGTCCACATGTATGCATGAGCGATACATTCACCTCGCATTTGGTGGATAATAGGGTGAATAATAGTGGTAAAATAATTATAATAACATTTTAGTTTATTTATAATATTGGATTTATAATTTTATTATAAATACCACATATTTAGAGGAGGAGGAAGAAGACATAAATTGAAATAGTACAGGGAGATAATAACCACTTCTTCTGTTGGCCACCAATACATCCTTTCTTAAGGTCCCTTGGAATGATATTTTGTAAAGACTAGATCATCTAATACTTGTAGAGGGAAGTTTAAAAATAATTTGTTATATTTATTTTGAGCTATTAGGCTCAATTTGGTTTAAAGAATAGAATGTAGGGGTGTCCTTCTAGAAGTGGGGGAAGGGATACATATAGTATTTCTTAAAATATTAAAATATAATAAAGTCATTCCCAAACCAAATTCTCCCAAATGGAATGATATTTTATGTTGGGGTGAAAATTATAAATATGGTAATTTAATAGGATTTAGACAATTTTTTAGGGAAAACATATCCTTATCTCTTAGTTTTCCCACTAATAAATATGTTTTAACCTTTACCACAGTGAAACATTTTTACTTTTTTACTATTCGTTATGACCAAAAAACGAAATTGTATCAATATAAAAATTTTAATTTATTATTCCATGTATGTAATCCATTTTTAAAAATTCCATTCATAAAAATGGTTGTATTTAATTTAAAATTAAAACCGTAAATGTGATGAGAAACCTTCTTCTAAATATATGATTTCTTAAGTATAATTTTTTTACCAAAATAAAACCTAAAACTAATTATATTGAACTTCATTGATTTATTAATATTATAAATAAAATACTTTTACATTTCAAATAATTATAATACAAAATTGAACTTTTTAAATTTCATAAAAAGAAATTTTTCAATAAAGATCATTATTTTTTACTATTTATTGAGAATTAATCATTTTAGAAAATTTATAAAAGGACACTCTAAGTTATTTTATACATGATTATTTCAAAAATAAATTTCATTTTTTCAGATAAATTTTTTAACAGTCATAAACTGTAATCAAATTATTATTGCATAAAAATAAATAAAAACTCTTTTTGAGAAAAATGTATTTTTAAAGCATATAAATACTTTACTCAAAATTGAGTCCTTATATATTATAATATTTTAGTTATATAAAACCATTATATATATTTAAAAAATTAATACTATTCCTACCTCCAATTTGAAAAATATTTTTAGCGGTATATTATATTACATTTCATTAAGACTTGGGGTTGTGTGTTTTACAAGCTATGAAAGAAATTAAATTTATTTAAAAATAGATATATCATAAAATCATAGGGTGTAACATTATTCCCCACATAAAATGAACTAAACATTAAAATTTATATCACTATAATATAAAAATATAAATATATCTCTATTTCATTGCGTCCTCGGCTTCCCATATAACTTCTTTGATTTTTTTTCTTTAGAGAACTTTTACCAATTGAGTAGTTTTATTCTGAAGTCCATTATCTCTAAAATCCAAATTTTATCATGGTTTTTGGTTAATTAAAAATTATTATGAAGTGGTATAACCTCTTATTTTAGTATATGTTAAGGATTAGGTATTTACTTCCGTAGTATAGATATATGGAACACAACATGAACTTAAGAGAGGTTTGGTGGAATCACCAATCTATAAGCTCACATTCATACGCTGTCAAGAATCTTGAAGGCTACAATATATCTAGGGATTAGATTTACCTTCTTTATGAATCGTATAACCTTTTTTTAGAGAGATATTTATATGAATAACTTATCACCAAATTTTAATTCCAAATCTTTATAATTATTGAAATAATGAATTTTCAATAAACTCTGAGCTGTAGTGATACACTATTTAATCGATATGAATTTATCTACTATTTACTCAGTTATTTTAGGTTCAAAAGGCTTTATTTCAGCAAATTCATCCAATAAAATCTTAGTTCTACACTTCTTTATATAGAAGGATTCATTAGGAGGCATTTTCATACTAGAGTGAAATCAACTATTTTAAGAAAACATTACTAGAGAATGGATTTGATCTCAACCACCATTAAAATCCATAGAACAATACATATAAATATCTTCAAGTGTATTAATGGTCATACTAGACTATCCATATGTCTAAGGATGATAAGAAGTACTGAAACACAATGTTGAATCCAAATCTTAGAAATGGTTTCACCATAACTTCAAGATAAACCTCAGATCCCGATTAGATACAATAAAATATGGTAATACATGCAACCATAACACATAAATAAGGTATATTTTGGAAATTTAATCAATATAGAAATAATATTTTATAAAAAATATGTATACTGGATTCTTAAGGAAATTGAATATAACCCAAATAGAATTATGGAATTTCGACATTTTGAGGTGTCCGATGACAAAATCCATGGGGTTATTTTCCCATTTCCATTATTGTATGGGTAATGGATGTGAAATCTTCCTAAAAATATTTCTCATAACACTAATTTACTCATATATCAAGAACCATGATACATACTCTACAATACCACTTTCTGTGTAGTCCCATATGAAATACTCATTCAGATCTCTATACATTATTCTTTTTATCAGTTGAATAGAGAATGATGAACTATGAGCTTCATCAAACAGTTCCCTCTTCAATTCTGGTATTGATAAAACTTATACTCAGTTCTTGAACCTTAACAATTTATTATAATCAACTTTAAACCCAAGAACATATCTCACCTTCTTTTTCATATCCACATCATCCTTCTACGCCTCTTTAATCTTCACATGGAAAGATGGTCGAACACCCATTTGAAGAAGATAATATTTCACCCATTTCTTTAAAATTTATAAATACATCATTTGAAAATAAAAAAAATATTCAATTTTTTGTGATCTACATCATATTCAAGCTTTCATAATTATTTTGAATCAAATTATATATCTCTATGTTATCTTCCCAAGGTGGTAATGTAATGATAAGCTATGATATTTAATCAAATCTAACCATATTCTTTAATTCATATTATGATTTTCTAAGTGAATATATAATTTAAATTTTTTTGATCATTATATATGTTACACCTTTCGATGTAATAATAATTCCTTCATATCATTAATATAAAAATTATCATATCTAACTCCAAATCATGAGTTGGTAAATTTTACTCAAGAAAATTCAATTATCATGTGGCATGAGATATATCCAAACCATTTTAAATGAGTAAAAATATCAGTCTCTTATTTGATAAGTCACTAATAATCATAAACCCTTCTCCACTATAGGGTAGTTTAAGCACATGTGTACTGACTAACCTTCTCTTTAGTTCTCTGAAATTTTCCCCAAATTCATTTGTTTAAAGGAACTTGGCTCCCTTCTGATTTAAATTTGTTAGTGGATAATATAGTCATGATAAATTCTCTAAAAATAATCAATAATTACACCCAAACCAAGAAAACTATGGATCTTATTTATAGTGGATAGCATGGGCTAATGTTCAATAATTTCCATCATTGATAGATCCACTGATATACACTTGAATAAGATTATATGACCAATAAATGAAACTTTTTATATCCAAAATTCAAAATTGGTAAATTTTTCATATAGTTTAAACATATTCATTGTCTTTAAAACAATCCTCAAATGATCTCTAGGATCTACATTACACTTTGAATATATAATAATATTATCTGTAAATACTACAATAAACTGATTAAGGAAATCCTTAAAGACTATTCATTAAATCCAAGAAGATAACAGGGGAATTAGTAAGGGAAAATGGAATCACTATAAATTTATAGTGGCCATACGTTGTACATAAGGCTAAATTGGGTATGTATTAACTTTTAACCCTCAACATATAGGATTCAGATCAAAGATCAATCTTGTAAAATTATTGCATAACTCGAAATTGATTGAACAAATCATCCATACAGGAGAGAGGATACATATTATAGATTATGATTATTATAATTTCTCGATAATTAATATAGATTTACATTTATATATATTTCTTCATAAATAAATAACAGTTGCACCCCATGGTGATGCACTTGGCGTAATGAATCTCTTTTCAATATTCTCTTAGAGCTACTTCTTCGATTACTGCAACTCAATCGGGGACATTCTATATGGAGCCTTTGAAATATGTTTTTCACCATGTATTATTTGTATTGAAAAATCAACTTCAAAATTTGGAATAATTATAAGAAATTATTTCTTAAAACATCCAAAAACTATCATACCATAGGCATGTCTTCAATGTTGAGTTTCTCACTAACCATTTAAGATAAACATCCTGAATGATCGAAGGATCCCTTTTTAATTGATTTTTGAGAATCCACTATTAAATATTTAGGGGTAAAAATTACATAATACTTAGACCCATAATAAATAATCCTTTAATACATGGCCATTTTTAATCCCCAAGAACAAAACGCCCAACTACAATCCCTACCCAGCTAATACAAATTTCTTTCAACAATGACTGGCCTATAAGGATACTCAATAATAAATAAAAATTCATGAATACATGGCCTAGATACATATTGAAAAGACATATACTTCCATAAATCCAAATATTATATCATTTCTAGTTGTTTATATTTTTTTTCTTGCCATATGGCATCTTTCCTTTTTATTACATAACTTTTCATTACATTTTACAAATAGAGGACCTTAAAATTATAGTGTCTTAAAAATCAGGAATAAAATACATAGAAACTTAAAAAAAACTATTTTAAATACCCTTGAAAAGCCTCTTGAAATGTTCATATGATGTAAAACTGCTGTGTCTCCTAACCATGAGACATACATCAAAGGAAAGGGTGAGCAGCAGGCCCAGTGAGGAAAGTAAGGGAATCAGTTTACTTGTGATATCAATAAGAACTTGATGAAAAATATAAAGACATGAGAAATGTAATTAGAGTCATATCATAATGAAAAAAACTAGAACCATATCTTGAATATGTTTCTAAAACATTTAATTAATACATTCATGAACATATCACCAAGGTTTTTCTCTAAGGTGTCATAAAAATTACCAAGGTTGTTCACCAAGGTATCGTGAAATGTGACATCTCTAGAGATTAAATTCTTTACACAATGCATTAGAGAGATATCAGGGTGAACCCTAAATATTCCTTTATTTTCATGGGATCCACATATATTATAATCATACATTTCATTAATAACCCAAAGATATTAAAATAAATGGGTTTCACTTCAAAATCGTGACGTTTTAAAAGTTCTTAAAAATAAGATCATTATGTCATTTATAATCCATTGAAAAGGAGTGAGGGTTATATTTATGTCAATTATAGATTAAAATAGATCAATTTTATTTCTATATTAATACCCTTATAAATAAAAATAGATTTGGGTATTCACATATATAAAATAAGATAATTTCTTGAGAAAAAGAGAGAGATTTTGATAAGAAAATTCTGTAGCATAACAGGTACATAACATGTTTTTAGAAAACATAAAAAGAGAGGGGACAAGGATAAAACACTAAAAATAACTCAAAATACTGTATAGGGACATAATAAAATATAAATAAGAACATGGTATGGATATTTTAATGACATACCACATGAAAAGAAAACATGAAAGAAAAGAGAAGATGCGATTTTTTTTACAAAAATTTGGCAGCTTAACGGCATCACTTAAAAATACAGAAATTTTTTTGAGGAGATCATAATGGTTCTCTTATAATTTGGAAATAAAATTTAAAATATAATTTTATAGAATAACATACCCCCACATAATAAAATGGAAACTAGAATAAATAACATAAAGGAAGTCATGACTTAAAAGTGGAGGGTTAAAGGCTTCCTTACCTTGAAGAGTAACTGTGAAAGCTTGAAGATTAGGACCTTAGGGGTATTTAGGGAACCTTAGGAGGACTCCTAGAGAGGTAAAAATACCATATATTAGTTTATGATAATTTTGTTTTTTGAAATTAATGAATGAATGGGTTGATATTTATAGAAAAAGTGAGGGAATATTTAATTAATTTCTAAGGGACAACTCATCGGTGGTATTTGAAAAACCATGGGCTTACCCAGGGTATTTTCCCGCGTTATTGTCCAATTAGGACACCTCATAACATATATTACTGTTCAAATTCTACCATAATTATTACATCATTTTTACACCATTAATGATGTCATTAAACAACCGAAACTCAAAACGGTATCTTTCCTATTCAGTGAAAAACAAAACATTTTAAGAACATCTCATAAATTAACCTTAACCTAATACCGATGCTCTGAATTCAAAAAAGAACTCCATTTTATGAAAATAATTTTTCAATTATGAGATATTTAATTTTTAATTAAAAACACTATTTACACAAAAAAATACTAATACTTAACTAATAATTTCTGGAACAATTATATACTTATGCAATTATACCACATTCCCATTCAAGATGCCTATATTATATTTATACTTAATTAAATAAGGTTACTATTCCATTGGTCACATTACTATTCGTAAGGGTAATATTACTATTCATACTTTACTATTCAATAAAAATTAAGTTGATCTTATTAGACTCTAAATTTCTTACTGTACACAATTGTAGAAGAATATTTTTTGAAAATCACTTAAAATTATTAATTATTAAAATTATACAACTATATTTTAAAATACCCTTTTTTCTAAAATTCACTAATAATATAGAACTTCTATAAATTCATCCTATATATATCTTGACATTTTAAATTCACAAATTTCACCAAAAGAAGAAATAAAATTCTATTTATATTAATGGATTACAAAAAGTAACTGAGGTCTCATTACATATCCCATTATAACACCTCCATATGACTTAAGTTTAAGATGTGCTATGGTTGTAGAATCTTGGGTCGGCTTGGAATACATTGATTGAGTGGTGATTTCTATCAGCTTGAACTTCTCCCATATGTGATTTCATTCAACCTTCACATATTGGAGTTTTGGCATGGCCTTGGTCGAGAGAAATCCCTATGATGTAGCCTCCTTCCCAAGCTCTGACAGATGGGATTCTTATGGCCTGAGTCTACTGGATGAGGATATCAACTCATCTTTCTATATTATTTAACCATGATCACTTGTATTTATAAACAATATTCATAACACTAATAATATAGTTTTCAACAAACATATTGACCAATGGTCATATAATAGTCAAAACCCAGTGGTATTATTTTTATTATACTCACTTCATTAATTAAACGATATAGTTTTTTGAGTATAAAATATAATAATACACAAATTCAAGAAACAAATATTATTCAAAATTTTGGGTCATTACATTCTTCCCCCTTTAGTCCCCAAAATTCTAACTCATACCCTCAAAATAAAAAATCTATTGGAAATTCTACCTCATTGACTCCTCTAGTTCCCACATGGCTTCTTTTCATTTTTGGTTTCTCCACAACACCTTAACAAGGTGGTTAGTCTTGTTGCGTAGAACCCTGTCCCTATGATCCAAGATCTCCATTGACTTCCCGTCATAAGAGATTTCATGGTCTTGTTGTACCACCTATGGATTTAGTACATGTGAAGGGTTAGTTATGTACTTCCTCAAGATGGATACATGGATGAGAAGATGAACTTGTGCTAGATTTGGAGGAACTGCAAGTCGATAGGCCACTACTCCTACACGATCAAGGATTTTATAGGGGCCAATGTACCTAAGTCTGATCTTCCCTTTCTTCCCAAACATCTTGACTCTCTTATAAGGTGAAATTTGAAGAAAGGCTTTATCACCAACATCAAACTCCAAGTTCGTTCAACGGTTGTTGGCATAGAGCTTTTTCTGACATTAAGTTTCCTTAATGTATTGCTGGATGGCATGGAATTTTTTTGTCATCCCTTACACAAGATTCTGACCAAGTAGCTTTCTCTCACCAGCTTCATCCCAACAAGTAGAAGTTTTACATCACTACCCATATAGAGCTTCATAAGGTGCCATTTGAATGCTTGAGTGGAAGTTGTGGTTGTAATAGAACTAAAATAAAGGGAGATGTTGATCCCATCCACCTTTAAATTCAATTGAGCATGTTCTCATCATATACTCGAGTGTTTCAATTGTCCTTTTAGATTGGACATCAGTTTGGGGGTGATAGGATATACTAAAATTCAATTCAGTTCTTGGATCATGTTGAAGACTACTCTAGAATTTTGAAGTGATCCTTGGTGCATGATCAGATACGATAGAAAGTGGAACCCCATGCAGCCTTACAACTTCCTTTACATAAATCATATCATGTTAATCAAGAGATAAATCTTCTTGAATGGAGATAAAGTGGGCAGTCTTTGTGAGACGCTCCACAATAATCCATAGTACACTGTTTCCTTTGGAATTTCTTGGTAGACTAGTGACAAAGTTCATAGTGATATTGTTCCACTTACATGCTGGTATTGGTAGTGGTAGAAATATCCCTTTAAGAATTTATCATTCTGCATTCAATGGCTAACATACTAGGCACCTTGATGTGTAGTAAACAACCTCCCTTTTCATATTATACCACCAATAATGATCACGAAGGTCTCTAAACATTTTTGTGATTCCTAGATGAATAGAGAAATTAGATCTATTAGATTCATCCATCATATCCTTCTTTATTTCCGGAATAGATGGAAGACATAGTCTTGTACAAAATTTTAGTACCCCTACATGATCAATATTGTACTCAAAAAACTTCCCATCATTCACAGCCTCAAACTTCTTCTATAACAAAGGATATTATTTCTGTGTCTTGATCTTCTCTAGTAATGACGATTGAGAAATAATTTGGGTTAGGGTTGATGATGTACCTTCCCTTATAATTCCCATGTCCAGCTTTACTATTTCATTTATCAAATGATCTCTTTGAATCCACATCATGGAAATAAAAACTGGTTCTTTCCGGCTTAATGCATCAGCGACTTTGTTTTCTCTTCCAGGATGATAATGAATTGAACAATCACAGTCTTTAAGAAGTTTCAACCAAGTTATTTTTCTCATGTTCAATTCCTTTTGTGTGAAAATATACTTTAAACTTTAATGACCTTTTTATATATCACATTTCTTACCATAAAGATAGTGCCTTCATATCTTCAGATCAAAAAATACTGCAGCCAGCTCTAGATCTTGCGTAGGATAGTTAGTCTCATAACTCTTCAACTGTCAAGATCCATAATAAATAACTTTTTCATTTTGTATGAGGATTCACCCAAGCCCTTTTTGAGATGCATCACTAAAAATCATGAATCCTTCTCTACATGATGGTAGAGTTAACATGGGTGCAGTAACCAATCTCTTCTTCATCTTTTGGAAACTTTCCTCACACCCCTTTGTTCAGATGAACTTGACCCCTTGTCGAGTTAACATGTTTAATGGATTAGAAATTCAGGAAACGTTTTTCAAAAACCTCCTATAATATCCCGCTAATCCAAGGAAACTATGAATCTTAGTTATTTTTGTAGGTTGAGGCCACTCCTCTAAAACTTTTTTTTTGTAGGGTCAACTGTTATTTCTTCATTGGTAAAAATGTGCCCCAATAAAGAAACTTATTGTAACCAAAATTCACATTGTATGAACTTTCCTAAAATCCTATCCTTCCACAATTTTTCAAAATAACACTTAGAGGATTCTCATAATCGTCATGACTTTTGGAATATATCAGAATATCATCAATAAAAACTACCACAAAGTTATCAATGTAGTCCTTAAATAATATATTCATCAAATCCATAAAAATAGCAGGAGAATTAGTTAGTATAAAGGGAATAAAAACAAAAATGTAATGCCAATATCTTGATTAGAAGGTAGTTTTTGGAATATATTCATTATTCACCCTCAATTGATGATAACCAGATCAAAGGTCAATCTTAGTGAAGAATTGAGCCCCATGAAGTTGGTCAAATAAGTCATCAATTATTGGGAGAGGGTATTTATTATTCATTGTGATCATGTTCAATTCTCTATAATCAATTCATAGCCACATTGATCCATCCTTCTTCTTTGCAAAGAGAACAGGTGCTCCCTAAGGAGACACACTTGGATGAATAAACCCATTCTACAAAACATCTTGGAGTTTCTTCTTTAATTCCTCCAACTCTAAAATTTCCATCCTATATGGGGTCTTTGATTTCCAATGAGATCCAGGTATGAGTTCAATGTAGAACTCTATCTATCCTTATTGGGGAGATCCTATAAGGCCCCAGACTTAAACCTTGCTTAATATTGAATTTAATGAATAATTCACATTGAGGATCTTTTCAGGTTTAGAGTTTTAGAGAATTAGGACATAACTATTACATCTCAAAATATTACAGAGTAGAAACTTTTACTAAGTTTCCATAAAATAAAAACTCTTAAAAAGAAACATGTCCAGTTCCATGTTTTAGGTTGCATGACTTTCCCTTGATCCCATCCTTGACCCTATTCCACGTTAAGTCCTTTGAAAAACATTTCAAAAACTTGGGATGAGCATAAAAATCTTAGTAAGGGATACACAAATAATGAAAACTATTAGTTTTTTAAAACAACAAGTAAACCATGTATACTTTATCAAAGTAATACTTTTCACCTTTTCGAAGTAGTAAAAACTCTTCACTGAATAAAAGTTTATTACTTACCCTTCTGTAATCAAAAATATTACTATAAAACCCATATAAAGATCACACACCATATAAAGGTAACTTGGGACATAAACATACTTAAGTGGAATAACCATAAGGTCGACTTCCACACATATCACTTAATGGAATAGTCATTCGGCCAACTTCCATACATACTTAATGGAATAGTCATACGGCTGACTTCCATACCCAATTCATTGGAGGTTATAATGTAACCACCCATCCTAGTATTCACGGCACCACCCGTCATATGGTTTATCACATAACCACCCGTAAAATGTCCATGTACCATTATAAAATTATAACACATAAAACCAATATAAAGGAATGATAACATTTCCACATTTCAATCACAATATATCATTTAAATACATTGACAAAATAGAATCCTTTATCAAAACCATTTTCAATACCAAAATACATAAAAGAGTATATGGTATTTATTTTATTTTAAAAACATTACGGCTTGTTGAGGAAGCCAAAGATCAAATAATACTCGCGGCGGCGGAAAAGGTCGTTGTCACTGCGTACGTTAAAAGAAACATTCCATTTTGTCATTTAGTAAAATGCTTCATAGAAAAAGATTCCATTTGTATAAAAGTTAATGTCAAAGGGGTTTATAAATCATATAAAAGAAAGTTGTATATAAAACAATATATGCCTCAATGAAAGGAGATTGAGATGAAGTCCCTTACAAAGATGGTATCCTTGGTTTAAGGATAAATCAATTAAATAATTATGTGTGACAAACGAATACACCAAATATACGGGGGTATTAAGTGTAAAACAATCAGAGTTTATTAACACATATTCATAGAATGACATATTTAAGGAGTATAAGTTTACCCCAAAGAATCAAATTTTGGTTAAGAAGTTCCCTTGCAAAAATTTGACAGCCTAATGGCGTCACTACAAAATTCAGAAAATGAGTTGATGAGAGATAAAAAGGGTATCTCATCACATGGAAATAAAATTTAAATCAATAAGGATATATAATAACATATCCCAACATGATAGTATGTGAATCAAAAGACATAACAAAATAAGTCTTTTAAAAAGAGGAGGGTGAAAGGTTCCCTTACCGACATGGGTATCTTTCGAAACATACACCCTGTGAAAGAAGGACAATACAACATTGATGTAAATACTCATAAATGAAATTATATAACACAATGATTAAAATAATGGGTAGTACATACACCACTCAAAGGAAATTGTGGCAAATGTAGCATAAATCTCACAGGAATAAAAGAGAGATGAAAAATCACTTATGAAAATTCGGCGGCCTAACGACGCCAGATAAAACTTACAAAAATGGATTGATGAGATCGAATAGGATATCTCATCATATTAACATAAAGTTTATAGAAATATTAATATAAAATAACATCCCCCAACATAACAAAGAGGAGCTTAAAATAAGTGAAAAAAAAGAGAGTACTTAAAAAGAAAGAGAGAGGTTAGATCTCTTGCGAAAATTCGCCAGCCTAACGGCGCCACTCATAAACATCCAAAAAGGATTGATGAGAGAGAATAGGGTCTCTCGCTATATAAACATAAAAATTACAGTAATATTAATATAAAATAACATCTCAATAACAAGAAAGATGATATTTAAAAGGAATTACATAAAAGAGCGTACTTAAAAAGAAAGAGAGGAGTAGGATCCCTTACTTCGGGTCCGACTTGACTCGATCGTACTTTAACATCCTGAATAATAAACATGAGTTAATTTATACTTGATTAAGAACCTTTCTCATGTTTATTATTCCTTTAATATCAATTATTGACATTTTATAAACATTATGTAATCATTTAAGTTAATATTTTTTGTTTTTTCGATATTTGGTTCTTAAGTCAAAAGTGGACTTCGTACAATTACATGTTGTTCGTGTGGTCAAAGGTTCTTTATATCCAGAATGGCATTCCTGATTTGGATATAATATATATCATATATATCCATAATATAAATTTATTTATAATATTACATAATCATTTATAGTTAAGAAATGAAATGCACCGTTCATGGAGACGGTATGCCGTACGTAAGCATGAATGCTACTTTCATTTCTATGTCATATTAATGGAATTAAAACTAAATGAGAGATGTGTATATTTTTAATTCCAGAATTATATTCATAATTTAGATGTTTCATAAATCATATATATCCATTATATGTACTTATAATAGTACATTCCATTTGAGGATAAGAAATGAAATGCACCGTTCAAGGAGACGGTAAGTCGTACGTACGCATGAACGCTACTTTCATTTATATCCCATAAATTAATGGAAAGAAAAAAATAATGATATAAAGGTATATTATAATTCCAGTATAACATCATATATAATAACTTTAAATCCATCCTTTATACATCCCACATATGGCATTAACGAATCAAATCACTTTGAGGGGGCGGTAGTCCGCACTTCCTAAAATGAAGATATCATTTATGCCCATAATGAAATCCATAAAGGTATGAAACAAATGAAAAATACAGAAGCTTAAGTAAAACATAAAAATATTATATATCATATATAAACATAGTGACATCGTAATGGCCACCTTTGAAGGTGTTATATGAGTGTTGAACAATCATCATTTCGTGAGGCAGAAATTCATCATCCACAGAAACTGTATCTTCATTAACCATTAGATGAAGGTGTGTGTAAGTGTAGCTATAATACATTTTATAAAAACATCCTAGTATATTTGAGATACTGTTGTTGTTACAAAATAAATGAATAAAAAGATTTTAGGGGTTTGGAGAAGCAAAATAAAACAAAAGAGCACAAGTGAAGACGTTACCTTAAAATTGGGTAACTCCCTTTGGTTTGAACCAAAAGGGTTTCTTGAACAGCTTCCTGCATAAGTTAAGGCTTCTAGGATGAGTAGAGGTATGTGGATAGACAAAATGATCAGAGATTGGCCGAACCAAAGGTTTTAGATGTGTGGGTAATGTGGTAGAGGTGGGGGCCTTTTATAAGAGGAGAGGAGGGGCACTCTTGGAAAAGTATAAAATGTTACATTATCTTCAAATGGTTTTTGGTTTTTAATGGTCCCACATTGATGTGTTTCGAGGATAAGGTGATAAGGGTTAGAAATCCACCCATCCAATAGGTTTTTGACATGTGTAGGTCCTAGATTTTTCATTAGCTTTCCATTTAAATCGTTAAATAATGAGGTCATCGCTGCATCATCATGATGTCATTAAGAATTTAATTTATTTAATGTATAAAAATTATAAAAAAATACTATTATATAGGAAATCATTTAATCTTTCCAATTACTATTTATAGTAAAAACTTTGACTTTTATATCCACATGTAAAAATTGTTTTAGTAAAATAAATCATGTTTGTGACATTTTTATTTTAACTTTAAATAAAAGGCATAAATGTCATTATCAAACCCAAGTGGCTCCATGGGGTACCGAAAATCGACCCATGGGTTGTCTTGGACGGCCATAACTCATCCAATAGGGTTAGTACAAGTGTCAATATATTTTCATTTTATTTTAATATCATTTTTACCTTAAATCACACTAATTACCTTTAATCACGATTAATAAAACTTAAAAGTTACTTTTCATCCAAAATTATTTTCATCCCATTGAACCACATTTTTCTTAACAATTAAAATCATTTAAATTGCATTTTTGAAATTCAAATCACAGAAGTGGTAAAGTCCCATTTAAATGAAAAATAAAATTTTATAACATCCACTTTGTGGTTTCACTATTCATCAAAAATTGGAGATTTTCATAAAAATACCAAAAATTCACCCTAAGCTATATTTGATATTCTGGATTCAAAAATGATGTCTATTTTAACAAATTCATACCATAGAAGTTTCATTAATTAATTTTATAATTAATTCCCACAGTCATAGCAAATAGCGTGTTTTTATGAAACAATAAGTATCAAAAGATTGACACTAGTTTAAGTCCAATTTCAAAGTGAAATTAATTCCAATGACCACTATAGGATTAAATGGTAAAAATATAATCTAATTTTACTAAAAAAACAATCCAAAAGATAATCTAATCATATAAATAAACTAGATTAAAAAGAGGTTTTGAATTAAAATACAACATTTTCATTATTCATTAAAAAATTAAATTTATCAGAAAGATACCAAAAATTTAAACAAAGTAAATTTTGATGTCCCGATTCTAAATAAGAATTTTATTTTTTCATATATAACAAATAAAATTGTCAAAAAGAGGATTTAAAAGAGGTTTGCCTTCAAAAGGCGGTTAATCGACCTTTTAAAGAATATTAGAATGTCTACACTTAAAATTGTATTCATTCACATTTTTAATCCTCTATCATTTATTGTAAAGAGTAAAAATATTTGAAAAACATATATAATCATTTTGTTGGTAGTTCTGTTCATTCCTGCCATTACAACGGCTAGGCATTAACTACTATTTAAAATAATATTATTTTATTACAAGAGTACAACATAAGCTTCCCAAGAAACTCGTTGTTGCGTATTGGGTATGTCATCGAGCATAGAATCCCCTTTAAAGTAATATTAATATTTTATTCACAAATATGGATAAATATAAAAATGTCATATTCTTTATTTACCTGGGGTGTTAAATCCTTCCCCCCTTTTGGGAATTGCGTCCTTGCAATTTTAAAATTGGGCTTGGAAATATCCTTGAAAGTCCCACATCGGAACAAGAGTCGGTAAAACAATCACTATAAAATAAAGAAAGATAAGTACAGAGGTCACCCGAGTTAACCCATGCTAGGATTCCATGTAGGAAAACATGGACATGGAGGAGAAAAAATTGGGTATTGTTCTGATGGAGAGTGATAGAAAACATGTTTAGGAGAAAATTAACCACAAGAAAATCACAAACTTGTGATGGGTTAAACGGTATTCGATTCCCCAGTAATAAAAGTTAACAGAAAACATTTTTGTTTTAAGTTACTCTTCATTGAGGAATTTATTTTTGAGCCTAACTAAATCATAATGAAACATACTTACTTGTCACGTAGACTTCCTACTTTTACTAGATTCCTTAATCAAAATCATATTTTATCCAAAATATGAGTATTTAGGAAGACTTGTTTTCGTTAAGAGTACTATAATCAATTTCTATAGAATCACCTAATACACAAAAGAGAACTATATACTTCCCATGTCTTTAGACTCTAACCAAAACCAAAACCAAAAAGGTTAGTACAAGATCAAATAATCCAGAAAAGGATAACCCTCCATAAAAAGAAAATCTATTCTCAATCTCCAAAATTTGCCCAACAAAACCCAAAGTTCAACAAGGACCATTTGATAAACAATTTTTCCATAAAATTCTTCAAAGTCAACCAAACTAAGATTGAATCCCAAATATTTGAAGTATTTAGTCACATAGTCTTCCAAGTTATGTCGTAACATTTATCTCTAAAAAACATCAATTTCTCTTAAACTCTCGCATTGAAAAGTAATTAACCTAATCACATATCCTCCATGACAAGTTAATAATTTTCATAAAAACCCAAAATCAACTTACTCTTCCTTCATAAAGTCACCTAAATAAAAAAAATAAGTCATACTAACCAGGGACTTCACATAGTCTAGTGGTAGGCGATAAATACCCATTGCACTTTGGTTGTGGGTTCGATTCCCACAGCTTTGTCCGACGCGACGGGTTGTCACACGGTCTGCATGTTGTCCTTTTTATAAAACTCCAAAAATAACCTTAACATGTTTTAACCTTAATAGTTTCCTTATACCTCTCATTTTCATCCAAATTCATTATGGTCTCAACATCATAATTCTTGAAGTCTTATTTCACCACCATAAGGTAAAATAAAACGATTCCCAAAATAAATAACATCATACATTGATCATGGCGTCCACTCAGTTTCATCATCATCTTGATCATGTAGGTAAAAGTCCCATGCATTACAACAATGATTTAGAGATCCTTAAAAATCATTTTATTCCTCCATCCAAACACACCATGTACAACATGGTTCATATGGGTGTTCAAAGAAAAACAGTTTTGGAAAATAATCATGTATGACAAATAATTCCAAAACATCTAATAAAACATTATTTCTATAAAATAGTCAGACAGAATTTGAGTTGAAACTTTCTATTATTAGGCCCTTTAAAATACCATAAGTATGTTTTGAGAGACTATATTTTAAAATAAAATTTAAATAGGTTGCGCAAGGGTCTCCTTCCTCAGCACCATCTTTAAAATCATAATATGCTTCAAATTCTTGTGATAAGGTAAAATATTTAAAAATAACTTGATAATATATACCTTTCTTGAAAATATTAGAATATTGTGAAAATAGTATTTTTCTAAAATCAACCCATGATCCATGATGGTAACAAGGTATAGTGGAGGTGTTTGATATCTCAAACAACTGCTTGCAAGTGAGTTGTATGCTAGAAAAAGTTTCACAATCATCCGAACATGACTTTGCAATAATTATTGCAAGCATGTCATCAGGAAGAGATAGGAATGTCATTTGATATCCATCTCCTTCCATTCATCACTGACTTTACTTGACCTAAAAAAAGTTATAAAACAAGGATTTAACTGAAATAATAGATATAGGGACTAATCATGTGTCTAAAAAAACTCTTATTCCCTAAAGTTGTCTAAACCGACCTTTGATACCAACTATAAGGCCCCGACATTAAACCTTACTTAATATTGAATTAAATGAATAATTCACATTGTGGATCTTTTCAGGTTTATAGTTTTAGAGAATTAGGACATAACTATTACATCTCAAAAGATTACAAAGTAGAAACTTTTACTAAGTTTCCATAAAATAAAAACTCTTAAAAAGAAACATGTACACTTCCATGTTTTAGGTTACATGACTTTCCCTTGATCCCATCCTTAACCCTATTCCACATTAAGTCCTGTGAAAAACATTTCAAAAACATGGGATGAGCATAAAAAGCTCAGTAAGGGATACACAAAGAATGAAAACTGTTAGTTTTTCAAAACAACAAGTAAACCATGTATACTTTATCAAAGTAATACTTTTCACCTTTTCTAGGTAGTAAAAACTCATCACTGAATAAAATTTCATTACATAACCTTCTGTAATCAAAATATTGTCATAAAACCCATATCAAGATCACAGAACATATAATGGTAACTTGGTACATAAACATACTTAAGTGGAATAACCATAAGGTCGACTTCCACACATATCACTTAATGGAATAGCCATTCGGCCAACTTCCATACATACTTAATGGAATATCCATACGGCCGACTTCTATACCCAATGCATTGGAGGTTATAACATAACCACCCATCCTAGTATTCACGGCACCACCCGTCATATGGTTTATCATGTAAACACCCGTAAAATGTCCAAGTACCATTATAAAACTATAACACATAAAACCAATATAAAGGAATGATAACATTTCCACATTTCAATCACAATATATCATTTAAATATATTGACAAAATAGAATCTTTTTTCAAAACCATTTTCAATACCAAAATACATAAAAGAGTATATGGTATTTATTTTATTTTAAAAACATTACGGCTTGTTGAGGAAGCCAAAGATCAAATAATACTCGCGACGGCGGAAAAGGTCATTGTCATGGCATACATTAAAAGAAACATTCCTTTTTGTCGTTTAGTAAAATGCTTCATAGAAAAAGATTACTTTTGTATAAAAGTAAAATTCAAATGGGATTATACACCATATAAAAGAAAGTTGTGTATAAAATGAAATATGCCTCAATGAAAGGAGATTGAGACGAAGTCCCTTACAAAGACAGTATCCTTGGTTTAAGGATAAATCAATTACATAATTATGTGTGACATACGAATACACCAAATATAAGTGGATATTAAGTGTAAAACAATTGTAGGTTACTCACACATATTCATAGAACTACATATTCAAGGAGTATAAGTTTATCCCAAAGAATCAAATTTGGATTAAGAAGTTCCCTTTCAAAAATTGGACAGCCTAATGGCGTCACTACAAAATTCAGAAAATGAGTTGATGAGAGATAAAAAGGGTATCTCATCACATGGAAATAAAATTTAAATCAATAAGGATATAGAAGAACATATCCCAACATAATAGTATGTGAATTAAAATACATAACAAAATAAGTCTTTTAAAAAGAGTGTGAAAGGTTCCCTTACCGACGTGGGTAACTTTTGAAACATACACCCCGCGAAAGAAGGACAATAAAACATTGATGTAATTAATCATAAATGAAAGTATATTACACAATGAGTAAAATAATGGGTAGTAGATACACCACTAAAAGGAAATTGTGGGAAATGTAGCATAAATCTCATGGGAATAAAAGTGAGATGAAAAATCCATTACTAAAACTCGGCAGCCTAATGGCGCCACATAAAACTTACAAAAAATGGATTTATGAGATCATATAGGGTATCTCATCATATTAACATAAAGTTTATATAAAGGGGAATATAAAATAACATCCCCCAACATAACAAAGTGGATCTTAAAAGAAGTGACATAAATGAGAGTACTTAAAAAGAAAGAGAGAGGTTAGATCTCTTGCGAAAATTTGACAGCCTAAAGGCGCAACTCAAAACATCCAAAATGGATTGATGAGAGAGAATAGGGTCTCTCATCATATGAACATAAACATTACAGTAATATTAATATAAAATAACATCCCAATAACAAGAAATATTATCTTTAAAAGGAATGACATAAAAGAGTGTACTTAAAAATAAAGAGAGAGGTAGGATCCCTTACCTCGGGTCCGACTTGACTCGATCATTCTTTAACGTCCTGAATAATAAACTTGAGTTAATTTATACTTGCTTAAGAACCTTATTCAAGTTCATTATTTATTTTATATCAATTATTGACATGTTATAAACATTATGTAATCATTTAAGTTAATAATGTTTGTTTTGTCGATATTTGGTTCTTAAGTCAAAAGTGGACTTCTTACAATTACATGTTACTCATGTGGTAAAAGGTTATTTATATCCAGAATGACATTCCTAATTTGGATATCATATAGATCATATATATCCAGCATATACATGTATTTATAATATTACATAATCATTTAGAGGTAAGAAATGTAATGCACCGTTCATGGAGATGGTAAGCCGTACGTACGCATGAACGCTACTTTCATTTCTATGTCATATTAATGGAATTAAAACTAAATGAATGATGTGTATATTTTTAATTACAGAATTATATTCATCTTTTAGATGTATCATACATCATATATATCCATTATATGTACTTATAATAGTACATTACAGTTGAGTATAAGAAATGAAATGCACAGTTCATGGTGACGGTAAGTCGTACATACGCATGAACGCTACTTTCATTTCTATCTCATAATTTAATGGAAAGAAAACAATAATGATATAAAGGTATATTATAATTCCAATATAAAATCATATATATTTACTTTAAATCCATCCTTTATACATCCCACATATGGCATTAACGAATCAAATCACTTTGAAGGGGCAGTAGTCCGCACTTCTTAAAATGAAGATATCGCGTAAACCCATAATGGAAGCCATAAAGTTAGGCCACAAAAAAAATACAGAAGCCTAAGTAAAACAAAAAAATATTATATATCATATATAAACATAGTGACATCTTAATGGCCACCCTTGAAGGTGTTAGATGAGTGTTGAACAATCATCGTTTCGTGAGGCAGAAATTCTCCATCCAAAGAAAATGTATGTTCATTAACCATTAGATGAAGGTGTGTGTAATTGTAGCTCAAATAATTATTATAACAACATCCTAGTATATTGAATATACTGGATTTGTTACAAAAGAAATGAATAAAAAGAGTTTAGGAGGTTGGAGAAGCAAAATAAAACAAAAGAGAACAAGTTAAGACGTTACCTTAAAATTGGGAAACTCCCTTTGGTTTAAACCAAAAGGGTTTCTTGAAAAGCTTCCTGCCTAAGTTAAGGATTCTAGGATGAGGAGAGGGATGTGTAGAGACCAATGGATCAGAGCTTGGCCGAACCAAAGGTTTGAGAGGTGTGGGTAAGGTGGTAGAGGTGGGGGCCTTTTATAAGAGGAGAGGAGGGGCACTCTTGGAAAAGTATAAAATGTTACTTTATTTTCAAATGGTCTTCGGATTTTAATGGTCCCACATTGACATGTTTCAGGGATAAGGTGATAAGGGTTCGAAATCCACCCATAAAATAAGTTATTGACATGTTTAGGTCCTAGATTTGGCATTATCTTTCCATTTAAATCGTTAAATAATGAGGTCATCGCCACATCACCATGATGTCATAAAGAATTTAATTTATTTAATGTATAAAAATTATAATAAAAAAACTATGATTTATGTAATCATTTTATCATTCCAATGACTATTTATAGTCAAAATTCAGACTTGTATAACCACATGTAAAATTTTTTTTAATAAAACAAATCATGTTTGTGACATTTTTATTTTAACTTTAAATAAAAGGCATAAATCTCATTTTCAAACCCAAGTGGCTCCATGGGTTACCAAAAATCGACCCATGGGTTGTCTAGGTCAGAAATAACTCATCTAATAGGGTTAGGACAAGTGTCAATATATTTTCATTTTATTATGATATCATTTTTACCTTAAATCACACTAATTACCTTTAATCGCGATTAATAAAACTTAAAAGTTACTTTTCATAAAAAAAAATTTCATCCCATTGAACCACATTTTACTTATCAATTAAAATCATTTAAATTGGATTTTTGAAATTCAAATCACAGAAGTGGTAAAGTCCCATTTAAATGAAAAATCAAATTTTGTAACCACCACTTTGTGGTTTCACTATTCATAAAAAATGGAGATTTTCAGAAAAATACCAAAAATTCACCCTAAGATATATTTGATATTCCGGATTCAAAGATGAGGTATATTTTACCAAATTCATAACATAGAAGCTGCATTAATTAATTTTGTAATTAATTCCCGCAGTCAGAGCAAATAGAGTGTTTTTATGAAACAATTAGTATCAAAAGATTGACACTAGTTTAAGTCTAATTTCAAAGTGAAATTAATTCCAATGACCACTATTAGATTAAATGGTAAAAATATATTCTAATTTTACTAAAAAACAATCCAAAAGAAGATCTAATCATATAAATAAACTAGATTAAAAATATTTTTTGAATTAAAATACAACATTTTTCACTATTCGTTAAAAAATGAACTTTATCAGAAAGATACCAAAAAATTAAACAAAGTAAATTTTGATGTCCCGATTCTAAATAAGAATTTTATTTTGTCAAATATAACACATAAAATTGTCAAAAAGTGGATTTAAAAGAGGTTCGCCTTCAAAAGGTGGTCCATCGACCTTTTAAAGAATATTAGAATGTCTACGCTTAAAATTGGATTCATTCGCATTTTTAATCCTCTAAAATTTATTGTAAAGATTAAAAATATTTGACAAACATATATAATCATTTTGTAGGTAGTTCTGTTCATTCCATCCATTACAACAGCTATGCATTAACTACTATTTAAAATAATATTATTTTGTTATTAGATTGAAACGTAAGCTTCCCAAGAAACTCGTTGTTGTGTATTGGGTACGCCATCAAGCATAGCATCCCCTTTAAAGTAATATTAATATTTTATTCAAAAATATGGAGAAATATAAAAATGTCATATTCTTTATTTACCTGGGGTGTTACAGATCCAGTTAACACCTCATTAAATACTTCAACATATTCCTGGATTATGGGGACATTTTCAATCCTTAAACTCGTATCTCCTTATTTCTCTCAATATATAAACTCCATAAAGAAGGATATAGGATTTCCTTTTAGATATAGACCAGGTTGAGATATCTCGCCTTAGAAGATAACTGTAGGTTTTTCATTCACTACTACTGAAATTTCCTTGCTTCTACATTTTATCTTAGCATTAAACTTTGAGAGATAGTACATCCCTAGTATAGGCTCTAATTCTATCTTGGGAATAACTAATAGATTTGAAATAATATTTCTCTCACTAAAGTAAACAATATAGTTTCTAAAAACTAATGAAGATTGGATAATCCCACCAAGATTCATGACTGATAACTCTACTTTCAGCAATTCGGTATTTGATTCTAAATTCATTGCTAACTTGGAGAAAATAAAGTAATCTATAGAACCAAAATCAAACAAATTATTATATAGATTTGATAGAACAACAAGAGTACCTTCCAACACATCAATTGGCACTTCAACTTTATCCATCATGATAGAAAAAGCACATCCTTTCTCCCTTGTCCATTGCAGAGGCAAATGGTGGTTCCCCTACCCTGCCCTCAGATTTGGACAGTGATTGGAAAAGTTCCCAAGTCTTCCACACTTATAGCATGGGACATTAGGTAGGGATTTCACCATCTAACCCTTTTCATTATTGTTGGTAAGTTAAGGCTTCACCTAACTTTGAAAATTTTGTGCAATATGTTCATCTCTTCCACACTTGTAGCACTTCCCTCTCCTGAGAAGGCAGTTCCCTCAATGCTTCTTCTCACATTTATTACACGTGGGATGTTGCACTTTCTTTCCTCCTCTTACTTGAAAAATGTTCCTCCCTAAGACAGTCTCCATTGATATCTTCTTTTCATTGGATTTATGAGACCACTTCATCTCAACAAACTCCAGTTCGACCTTCATCGCACTCTGTATGATCTCCTCATAGCTTTCATAGTTTCGGTTGCCTATATTCTTCTGCATATGAGGTCTCAGTCCACCAAAGAATCTATTAACCTTCCCACTAGTATCCTTGAAAAAGCTTTAGGTATAACAAGAATGTCTAGTAAAGTTCATCTTGTAGATTCCAACAGATTCATTCTCCCTCTACTTCAGCTTGAGAAAATCATTCTCCATTCTTGTTCTCATGGAATGAGGGAACAACTTATTGAAGAAGATCCCTCTGAACACTTCCCACTCCAAAGCATCAACCTCCACTCTCGGCCTTGTGTTTCTAATCATCTCCCACCACTGATCAGCTTCTCCCTCTAAGCAGTAAACATCCAGGGTGACCTTATCTTATTCTGAATAGTGGAGCACATAAAATGTTTTATTGATAGAGATGATCCACTATTTATCAATCAATGGCTCAGTCGATCCACTAATGTTTGGTGGTCGTTGATGCATAAAGGACTCAATATAATGTTGTTCCCCTCATGATGAGATCAGTCCCTCTGCTTTATTCAAGTTATTTCCCATAACTTGAGTCATTTAGTTGATCATTCTCATGAATGTTTCCATTCCGAATTCCATCAGAGGGTCGTCATCACATGGTCCATAGCGGTCACCATTTGCATGGTTCCTCATATTTCCCACCATTTTCTAAATTAATAAAACGTTAGTTAGAAGCTAATTTCATGTAAAAATATTTTAACTATAAATTATATTTATGTCTTAAAATTTTAAACTTAAACAGTTATGTTTCTCACTAAATCCTTCATAATGATTCATAAAAAAGCTTGAGATTAACCAAAAATATCCCATGGGAGTGTCAAACCAGGTGTTCAGAAGAGACCATATTCATATACTAGGATACCCTGAGTCAAGCTTGAAACTCCTTGTCAGATTTTATACTCCTAGGTATATCTGTTCGAGAGCCACATCCACTTTTTCGTATCCAGACAGGGATTTATTTGTTCGGAAACCACTTACATGATATTTCACCAAAATACCAGGAATTTTTCATCTATTTAAACTTGTATATAGGTTTATTCCTAAAGTTTTCATAGCCAAATTTCGATAAATAACAAAACTATCCATTTACACTAACTATTGCATACCTCCTTTTTATTATATAACTTCTCATTACATTTAACAAATAGAGGACCTTTAAAGTCTAGTGTCTCGGAAATCAGAAACAAAATACATGGAAACATAAAACACTCTTTTAAATCCCCTTGAAAAGCCTCTTGAAAAGTTTATACTATTTAAAACTATTATATCTCATAAACTGAATACATACATCAAAGGAAAGTGTGAGCAGAAGACCCAATAAAGAAATCAAGGGAATCAGTTTACTTGTGATATCAATAGAAACTTGATAAAAAAATATAAAGACATGAGAAATGGAATTAGAAGTAAATCATAATGAAAAAAACTTGAACCATAACTTGAATATGTGGCTAAAACATTTAATTTATACATTCATGAACATATCCCCATTGTTCATACCCAAGGTTTCACAAAAATTACAATAGTTATTCACTGAGGTATCGTGAAACTTGAAATCTCTAGAGATTAAATTTTTTACCCAATGCATTGGAGCACTATCAGGGTGTACCCTTAAAAGTTATTTATTTTTATGTGATCCGCATATATCATAATAATAAATTTCATAAATAACCAAAATTCAGTAATATAAATGGGTTTTACTTAAAAATCATGACGTTTTAAAAGTGCTTAAAAATAATATCATTTTTTCATTTATAACTCATGGAAAGATAGTGAGGATTATATGTAAGTAAATTTCAGAATAAAATAGATAAATTTTGTGTCTTGATAAATACCCCTAGAAATTAAAATATATTTGGTTATTCACATAAATAAAACAAGAGTATTTATTGAGAAAAATAGAGATATTTTGAGACAACAATTTGGCAGCATAATAGCTACATAACATGTTTTTAGAAAACATTAAAACAGAGGGGTCATAGATAAAAAACATAGAAATAACTCATAATACAGTATAGGGATATAATAAAATATAAATAATAACATGGTATGGATATTTTAATGAAATTACACATGAAAAGGAAACTTAAAAGAAAAGAGAATATGGGATTTCTTTTACGAAAATTCGGTAGCCTAACAATGTCACTTAAAATTTGAGAAAATCAGTTGATGAGAGTGGAAATGGTCTCTCATCATTTGAACTTAAAATTCACAATAGTAATTATATATAAGACCATACACCCACGTAATAAAATGGAAACTAGAAGATGTAACATAAAGGAAGTCATGGCTTAAAATAGAAGGGTGAATGGTTCCCTTACCTTGAAGAGTAACTTCGAAATATTAAAGGTTGGGACCTTGGAGGGATTGAGGGAACCTTGGGAGGACTCCTTGGAAGGTAAACATACCATAGCATCATTGATGATGAATTTGGAATGAAATTAATGAAGGAATGGGTTGGCATTTATAGCAAAAGTGAGGGAATATTTAATTAATTTCCAAGGGACACCTCATCTGTGGTATTTGAAAAACCATGGACTTTACCAAGGTATTTTCCCATGGTATTATCTACTTGGGACACCTCATAACATATATTACTGTTCACAAGTCGACCATAATTATTACATCATGATTACACCATTAATGATGTAATTAAACACCTAAAACTCAAAACTATATTTTTACTATTCACCAAGAAACAAAAAATTTTATAAAAATATCATAAATTCACTCTAACTTAATATTGAGGCTCTGAATTCAAAAATGAACTCAATTTTATGAAAATAATTTTTTTATTATGAGATATTAAATTTTTATGTAAAAACACTATTAACCCGAAAAATTACTAATACTTAACTAATAATTTCTGAAACAATTTTTTACTTATGAAATTACATCAAATGACCATTCAAGATACTAATATTATATTAATACTTAATTAAATTATTTTACTATTACATTGGTCACATTACTATTCATGAGGGTAATATTATTATTCCTACTTTACTATTAACGAAAAATTAAGTTCAACTTAGTAGACTCTAAATTTTTTAGTGGACACAATTGTAGAAGCCCATTTTTTTAAAATCATTTCACATTATTAATTATTTAAATTATACAAATATATTTTAAAATACCATTTTTTCCAGAATTCACCAATAATATAGAACTTCTATAAATTCATCCAATATTTATCTTGACATTTTAAATTCATAAATTTTACCATAAGAATAAATAACAATTTTATTTATACAAAAGGATTAAAAAAAAGTAACTCAGGTCTCGTTACATATCCCCTTATAACACCTGCATAGGACCTAAGTGTAAGATGTGTTATGGTGATATAATCATGGGGTGGCTCAGACAATATTGCCTGAGTGGTGATTTCTATAAGCTTGAACTTCTTCCATAGGAAATTCTGTTCAAGCTCCACATGTTGGAGTTTGGATTGGGCTTAATCTAGAGAAAAGCCCATTTATGCAACTTGCTTCCCATGCTTTGACAGATTGGATTCATATGGCCAAAGTCTACTGGATGAGGCCATCGAATCCACTTTCATTATTAATTAACTATGATCGCTTATATTTAAAAAAAATCATAACTTTAATAATTTAGTTTCTTATGGTAATATTGACCAACGGTCATATAATAGCCAAAACCCAATGGTATTGTTTTAATTATACTCACTTTATTAATTAAATGATATGGTTTTTTTGAGTATAAAATAAAATAACGCACAAATTTAAGAAACAAATATTATTCAAAATTTCAGGTCATTACATACCATATCTGGGACTACACCTTTCATATCAGAGATAAACAACCACATTGAATAGAAATCAAGATCCATACAATGGATGTAATTTCCATTAGAAGTTTATATTTATCATCACATAGGTAAATGATCATAGGTTTTTTTAAAATCAAATGTAACTTTTCTTGGCAGTTGATGCAGACATTATGTATAAAAATACAATCAATGCCTGAGATTACATCAAATTCTACCAGAGGGAGAATAATAATATTTTAAGGAAAAAATTCCCAAAATCATAAATTATAAAATAATCATATTACTATGATTATGTACATTATTCTTGTATAGAGAATATATATTCCTTTTATTCTTGTTACTTTGTAAATAGTCTTTAAAGCACAAATAGTTTTTTTAGTAAATATTCAATTGAGAAATATTTTTTGATGAATTAATGGATGTTTAAATTAAATAATATTTTAATAAAATACTATTAATAAATTAATTTTTATTAAATATAAATGATCATATAATTTTATAAATGAAATTGTAATTTTTATTAAGGCTTGAAAGTCATTTTTCTCAAAACCCATGCATTTTTTATAAATATCAGTTTTTATTTTAAAATTAAAAATTAACATATTTATAAAATCATTTAGATAAAATGAAGATTATTTTTTTAATCAGGATGTCTTAATTATCTAATGGTGAATTTTTCATAATTTTATGAAATAGTCGAATTTATGGGTAAAAATTAAATATCGTTTAATTATATAATGTGTTTTATGACATCATAATGAACCAATAGTGATATAATAAAATACTATAAATGATAAACTCTGAACATATATGTTTTAACATTAAAATAATTTTATTTTGGGTTTTTTTATTTATTTTACAAAACATTAGTGGACCCTCCAAGAGTTATAAAACATTTTCACATTTTAAATGAATCTTCTTGAGATTGTGACTCACCTCCACATAAGAAACCCTACTATTTTAATAATTTCAGACATTGGCCTTATAAAGTATTTTTTTCCACTCCCATTTGGAAAAAACCATGGGGAAAAAACCATGGGCTGGTTTATGGTATTGATTAGTTTAATGTGTGGTAACCCAAACCTAAATAATAAAGATTTCCCTCTCCTTTCTTATATAAACCCCCCAAACTTCCACTTCCTCTCCACTAAAATTATATTGAGTTCATCGAACCTATTCCATTCTCTCTCTAGAATCATCACAAGGTGCCCTAATCTCCCAAGAAGCATCTCTCATGCCTCTCCCAATCCTTTGGAGTCACACTCTTAAGTAAGGGATTTCTACCTTTCTCATTTTTGTCCAATTTTCATTAAGTTGTTATTCCATTGTTTCCAATTACAAATGATGTGTATGATTTCACACATCCCCCGTACTACCCTATTTATGTTTTTATGATTGGATACACCTTTATATCTCATTAACTTCTCTCATATACACCCACAACCATGCCAAAATTCTGTAAATAATTTCCCTCTCCTCATTTACATTCAAGCAATTCCTTTGTATTATGAATCTAAATTCCTTTACTTATATTGGGACATGTTTCTATATGAACCGCTTACTGTCCATTTCATTTAAATATGATGATACACCCCTTTCTCTCTAATCAATAATTTTTACAAATTTTTATGTCATGTTGTTATGCTATCGAAATTGCACCGCGATTTTCGAAGCCAAAATCATTGTGTAGTGAATACCAAACCCATGTCTCTATCAAGGTTATTGAACTTTATATACATATGAATATTAAATGGTACTTTATTGTGTGTATTCATAATTTCTTAATCGTGGAATAACTTATGATGTTGAACAATTCCATGATATATGATCCATTTGGCACACTTATGCATGAAATGAAATGTTTAAGAAGGGTGTGACCTGATAGCGCTCCAATGCATTGGGTAAAGATTAGTATCATGATACATCAATTGAAATTAGGGTTTACCCATGCTAATTCAAATTCAATGAGGATTTAATCATTCCCCTTGTTCAGTGAGCCTTAGATCATACTAAAATCATGCTAAATGTTATTGCCACATTTCCATGTTATGTTAATTATGTTATATCATGACTTTATATTCATGTTTATATTATACTCCATTAATATGGATATTTCCTAAAATTTATTGTATATTTCATGTTATGACTCATTAACTCCCTTATAGTGCTTTATAGCTCACCTTTTTCTTATGCATGTCCTCAGGTTATCCCATGCAATGCTAAGTACGAGGGAATATAGTGGTCATGTAAAAGAAGTTTTCAATGAGATGTTACATCATATGTTTTATATTGTTATGTAATATTCTTAATCCCCAAATACACTAGATCACTCAATCTTATATGTTTTATCCAGTGATGTTTTCTATGTTAAGAATCATGTCAATGTGTGTAATAAAATGAAGGGTTATTATAGTTGGTGTTAGAGGATAGGCTTAGTTATTTTTTGGGATTAGGATTAGAAAACCCCAATGAAGCCTTGGAGACAAGAATAAGTATAATAAAAACAACCCTAATTTTTTGTGGGTATTGAGTAAATTTTTTATCAAGAAAATACATCCATGTCTGTATATGAGCAGGTAGAGGTGGCTCTAGCACAGATGGACCCGTGGGTGAAAGTCTCTTAAAGGAGTTCTGGGCTTGACCAAGGGTATCTTGTTACACAAAAACGGGCCTTTCTGCACTCTTGGTTATGAAACTCCTTGAGGATATTCATTGGTAAATTCACAAGCTTAGTATAAACCATTATTATGGGAATTCCCCTAAGAATATATGTTAAAAAGTAGATCACGGATAACATAGATTTAATCCTGTAGATTGATAAGTTTAGGAAATAAAAGATATTTATAAGTCATCTATTTTTGGATTTCCCTTTATGTGTTTCCCATATCATCCCTTATATTCCATATAATTGCCAGAAATAGGAGGACTCATGCTAACAACTGATGTGATGACCAATGTGATGATTTTTCTAATGAGATTCCCAATCAGATGGGATCAGGAATCACAAACATTGTCATGATACTCTCTCAGTTAACTCAAGAATTGAATAGAAACATGGGTCAAGAGGAATGTTAGACACCCCCTAAGAAGGAAAAAGTCACTATTGAGAGATTTATGAGAAAAAGGCCTCCTACTTTTAATAGATCATAAGATACCTCAATTTCTAAATAATGGATCCAATCCATTGAAAAATATATTATCTATCCTTGAATGTTATGAACAAGAGAAGGTTCTCCTCACTGCTTATCGTATGGAGGTTGAAGATGTCCATGGTGGACATTGATCAAAAATATGAAGCCTAAGGAAGAGAACGAGGCATTGGAATGGAAGGATTTTTATAAGATGTTTTCTGATAAATATTTTCTATACACCCTAATGCGTAAGATAAAAAGGGACTCCTTTTACCTCAAGAAAAAAAGATGAAGAATCAATCAGAGTGTATGAGAAAAAATTTACAGGGCATGCATGATACACCTCCGGCTTTGTCGTTACCCCAGAACACAAGGTTGACTACATCTTTGGTGGCTAGAAACCTAACCTACAGAAAGAATTGGTGATTTGTGACTTTGACCGCTATGAGGAAATTGTCTGATGTTCCCTCAAGGTCAAAATCGATATTGGATAATCACAAGGGTATCATGGAGATAAAAAGTGTATGGTGGACTTCAATTCTAGTAGTCTAATGGATAAATCCAATGGTGTTAAGAAAATCCAACACCCCACATTCCAATGTTCTAGAAAGAAGAACCTCATAAATTTCCTGAAGGGGACGAGGAAATGATTTAGGTGTGGAAGAGAAGGGCACCTGGCTATTAACTATCAGCAAGAAAAACCCATGGCTACGATAGAGGAGAGGAATGATCCATTCTACCCTCAAAACTTTTTTCAATACTTTAACTGCAAAGAACTGGGTCACTTTTCAAACCATTTTCCCTAATCCAATAGTTTTCAGAGGTAACCAACAACTTCTAAGGTATCAAGGTAGAGATTTTTCCATCACTAATACTAAAGTGAACCTCAACAATGAAGGGGTGATAGGTAAGCTAGTTATTCATTCAATAATAGTGAACATACATTTTGATTCAAGTTCTACGCATTCTTTTATATACCGAAATATTAGAAGAACAATCCCAAAACCACCAAAAATCATGTAAGTAAATATGTTGCTGAGTATGGTAAATGGAAAAATAAATGCATCCCATGATTATAACTCCTCCCCTATCTAAATCATTGTATTGAACTTCTTGAAGAACCTTGTCATACTCCCTCTGGTGTAATTAGATGCAACTCTTGGCACGGATTGGATTTCCTTATATAGGACCAACATAAATTTCTGTGAGAGGTAAATCACTCTCCATGTAGAGAATCAACCCCTGATTCTGTACAAGTGTAAGGAGGAAGATGAATCTTCTTTAGCTCCATCATCCCAAGTGTGGATATTAATGCCCTATGAGCATGCATATCTGGCTCAAATGATTGAGTCAAATGAGGAAACCATCTTTAAAGACATGCCTATTATGAAGGAATTCGCTGAAGTGTTTCCCAAGGAATTTCCTAGTCTTCCTCCTAGAAGAGATGTTGAATTAGCAATTGATATTAAACCTAGGGAATTACCAATATTCAAGACTCTGTATATAATGGTTGTTGTGGATATTGAGGAGATAAAGAAACAACTACAGAAGAATCTAGATAAAGGGTTTATATTCCCAAGTGCATCACCTTCAGGAGCACCAGTTCACTTCGTCAAGAAGAAAGATGGGTTAATGCGCCTTTGCATCGATTATTGTGAGCTTAAAAACACAATAAAGAACATGTATCCTCTCCCATGAATTGATGACTTTTTCAATCAACTGCGTGGAGAAAAATACTTCTCCAAGGTAGATTTTTGGTTGGGATATTATCAAGTAAGGGTGAAGAAGGAAGATATCCCCAAAACTACTTTTTGTACAAGATAAGGGAACTATAAATTCATAGTAATGCCTTTTGGACTCACTAATGATCCATTAATATTTATGGACTTGATAAATATAATCTTTATATATTACCTCGATAAATTTTTGGTAGTATTTATAGATGATATTCCAATATACTCCAAAACCAAGGAGGATCATGTACAACATCTAAGAATTGTACGAGAGACCTTGAGAAAGGGAAGCTCTACGAAAAGTACTGAAAGTGTGAGTTCTTGATGAATGAGGTCTCGTTCTTAGACCATATCATCACAAGCAATAAGATATCAATGGATCCCTACAACACAGCTTCAATAGAGGGATGGCTGAGGCCAACATGGGTAAGGGAAAAAGGTGGAGGATTCTCTAAGTAGAAAGGAATCACCGAATCTATCATTGATGATAATTGAGAAGGATTTAATCTTCTTATATTAGATGAATATGGACATGGGAATCATAAATAAGGGAACATCATAAATCATTTCACAAATTATTTCTCAATCTGCTCTTTTGGATAGTTTAAAGGATACACAAAAGAATGATGTGGTAATTAAAAAGAAATTGGAGGCTATTAGAAAATTAAAATCCTTGGAGTTCAATATTAATAAAGAAGGAATTGTGATATTTGGGAAAATACTATGTGTTCCATCAAGTCTGCAGCTAAAAAAGGAACTTTTGGAAGATGCACATAGTTCAAATTTCTCTATTCACCCGGGAAACATAAAGATGTATTGAGATATTATAGAGCATTATTGGTGGGATAATATGCAAAAGTAGATCTCTAAATATACATCAAAGTTCCTGGTGTGTAATCAAGTGAAGGTAGTGGGGCAGAAGTATAAGGGGATGATGCAACCATTGCCCATACCAGAATGAAAATGGAAGAACATCACCATGGAATTTGTCACTGGACTTCTAATGATATCCAAAGGCAATGATGCAATATGGGTTGTTGTGGATGGTCTTACAAAGTCTGCACACTTAATTTCAATTTGGGAGTATTTCTCATTGGATCAACTGGAATGGATATATATCAGGGAATTTGTAAGGCTGCATAAAGTACCACTATCTATTGTATCTGATCGATATCCAATATTCACCTCTATGTTTTGGAATAGTCTTCAACATGCTCTAGATACTGAACTAAACTTATGTATGGCCTATCATCCTCAAAATTATGGCCAATATGAGTGAAATATTTGGACACTAGAAGATATGTTAAGATCATGTTCGATAGACTTTAACGGAGGATGGGTTCAACATATTCCTCTAGTTGAATTCTCCAACAAAAATATTTTCCACTCGAGCATCTGAATGGCACATTATAAAGCCATGTATGGGAAGAGGTACAGAACACTAGTATCTTTTGATGATGTCAGGGAGCGTAAGCTTCTAAGACTACAAATGGTCGAAGAAATGGTAGAGAAGGTAAAATCAATTCAGCAGGATATCAAGGCAGCCCAGAGTTGACAGAAGAGTTATACAGATTATTGTTGACAAGACCTTGAGTTTAATGTTGGAGACATGGTATTTCTATGCATATCTTTGTGGAATAAGGCCTTGAGGTTTATAATGAAAGGGAATTTAAGTCTTAGGTATATTGGCCCCTTTGATATTCATGATCGTGTCGGGGATGTGGCCTATCGACTAGAACATCCACCTACCATGGCCAAAGTAAATGATGTCTTTCATGTATCCCCCTTAAGTAAGTACAGATTAGACCTTTCACATGTACTCTCTTCAGAGTTTGTACAGCTAGAGTATGATATTTATTATGAGAAGCAACCAATGAAGATCTTATATAGTAGATAAAAAGTTCTATGAAATAATACAATGCCCCCTGTCAAGCTGTTTTGGAGAAACCACAAGTTTGAAGAAGCGACATGTGAATTGGAGGAAGTGATGAAGCAAAGTTACCCACATCTGTTTCAGTGTGGGAGAAGGAAACTTCTAGGATGAAATTTTTTAATAGGGGAAGACTATAATGACCCAAATTTTTATTAATGAAAATTCAACTTGGTCTAATTAAATATCTTCTTATGGATATGTAAAATGCATGCACTTATTTGGTTCTATGTTTTGAATTTTAAAAATACCATTAAAAATTGTGATCGTTGCTAAAGTAGTCGTTTAATAGTGATCACATGATTAGTATAAATATAGGGCTTTAACAAATCCTAATTACTCAGACAAAGGAAGTGATGTCCCCATCCAGCAGACTTGCCCCATACGAAGCCCATTTTTCAGAACTCGGAAGGGAGGTGGTGTCATTGGGCTTCACTCTTGACCAATCCCAAGACGATCTTGAATATGTTAAGCTCGAGTGGAACTGCCTACGAGAGAAGTAGAAGTTGATAGAGATTACCACTTGAGAAATGTAATCTGAGCCACCCCAAAAGATTTTCACCATCGTGCACCTTACTCTATGGTATTATGAAAGTGTTTTAATGGGTTATGTGACAAGACCGTAGTACTAAAATTATGTACATTATTTTAGTATTGAGAATATATATTCTTTTTATTATTTTTACTTTGTAAATAGTTTTTAAAGAACAAATAGTATTTTTAGATAATATTAAACTACTAAATCTATTTTGATGAATTAATGGATTTTTGCATTCAATAATATTTTAATGAAACATTATTAATAAATTACTTTTTATTAAATATAAATGATCATATAATTTTATGAATTCAATTTTAATTTTTATTAAGGTTTGAAAGTTATTTTTTTTAAAACCCATGAATTTTTTATAAATGTAATTTTATTTAAAAGAAAAAAATTCACATATTTAGAAAATTATTCAGATAAAATGAATATTATTATAGTAATCAGGATGTTTAAATTATCCAACGGTGAATTTTTCATAATTTTCTGAGACAGTCGAATTTTTGGGTAAAATTTAAATACCGTTTAAATATATAATGTGTTTTATGACATCATATTGACCCAATAATTATGTAATAAAATACTATAAATGATATTTTCGTCCAATATATATTTTACCATTAAAATATTATTATTTTATGTTTGTTTTATTTATTTTAGAAAACATTAGTGGACCCTCCAAGAGTAATAAACCATTTTCACTTTTTAAATGAATTTCCTTGAGTGTGACTCACCTCCACATAAGAAACCCTATTATTATAATAATTTCACCCATTTCACTTATAAAATATTTTTTCACACTCCCATTTGGAAAACACCATGGGCAAAAAACATGTACTGGTTTGTGGTATTGATTAGTTTAATGTGTGGTGACCCAAGCCTAAATAATAACGAATTCCCTCTCCTTTCCAATATAAACCCATCCAAGTTCCCACTTCCATTCCACTCAAAGCCTTTGTAGTTTATACAAACTTTTACGTACTCTCTATATAATCCTCCCAAGTCACCGTAAGTACCCAATAATCCTCTCTCAAGCCTCTCCCAAGACTTTGGGATCACACATCCAAGTAAGGGATTTCTTCATTTCTAATTTTTGTCCAATTTTATTTAAGTTGTTATTACCATTTTTTAATTAAAAATGTTGGGGTATTATTTTCCACAACCCCCATACTACACTATTTATTTTTTGATAATGTTATACCAATTTCGCTCCCATTAACCCCTCCCATGCACATCTATTACCATGCCGAAATTTCGTAAGGAATTTCCCTCTCCTCATTTATAATCAAGAAATTCCATTGTATTATGAATCTAAATTCTGTTAATTATGTTAGTAAATGATTCCATATGAACCCCTTAAAGTATTTTTAATATACATATGATGATACACCCATTTATCTCTCATCAACCATTTTTAATAAATTTTATATCACGCCATTATGCTGTTAAAATTGCACCATGATTTTTCAAGCCAAAATCATTGTGTAGTGAATACCATACCCATGTGTCTATCAAGGGTATTCACCTTTATTAACATATACATATTTAATGATAATTTCATGTTTCTATTCCATATCTCTTAATCTTGGAATAACTTATGATATTTAATGATTCCATGTTATATGATCCATGTGGCACACTTATGCCTGAAATGAAATGTTTAAGAAGGGTGTGCCCAGATAGACCTCTAATGCATTTGGTAAAGATAAGTATCATTATAGGTCAAGTGAAATGAGGGTTTAATCATTATAATTCAAGTGAAATGAGTATTTAATCATGATCCATGTGCAATGAGCCTTGGATCATGCTAAAAACATGTTAAATGTTGTTGCCACATTTTCATGTTATGTTATTCATGTTATATCATTCCTTTAAGTTCATGTTTATCTTATGATACATTGATTTGCATATTGACTAACATGTATTTTATCTTTCATGTTATGCCTCGTTAACTCCCTTACTAGGATTTATATCTCACCCTTTTCTTATACATGTCCTCAGGTTATCTCATGCAATGTGAAGTACGAGGGAATGTAGTGGTCGTGTAAAGGAAGTATTAAATAAGATGTTACATCCTATGTTTTACGTTGTTATTTAATATTGTGAATCTCCAAAGGCACTAGAACTCTTGTTCTTCTATGTTGTATCAAGTGAATTTTTCTATGTAATAAATCATGTCTAAATGTGTAATAAAATGAAGGGTTGTTATAGATACCACGTGATTATGAAAGATTGTTTATATGATATCAAAATCATGAAACTATATTATCAATCTATGATTCCTTATTTTTAACCTAAGTTATTCATGTACATACACTATTCACTTCTTTGTAATGGTTCATAGGAAAAATTGGTGTTAATTAATGCATATCCCCTAAGAGTGTCAAACCATATGCACAGTAAGGGAATACTCACCATACACCATAATGATAGATGAGATATACTTGAACAACTATTTTAGATACTTTTACTTATATACATATCTATTTCAAAACCAAATCCACTTGTAGTATATATATATAGATTTTTATATAGGAAAACCACCCTTATTTCTTTAACATAACATTTTTTGTTATCTAATACATATGTTTATCATAATGACTATCACTAATTTTTTCTCATCTTAGTTTCCAAAGGTAAAAAAAGCTTACTATGATAAAAATTATAGTTAATGATACTTTTTATAAAGATATATTACATCTTACTAGATGGATATTCATGAAATCAAATAATAAACCACACTAGAATCATATAGGTCTAGTTCCTTTGGAAATGTGGGTATATAAGAAACTTTATAATTATAGATCTATATCATAACCCCACTAAATTATTCATAACTATAACCCTTATTAGACACCTCATACTTAAAACCATAATTCATAACATGGGTAATGGAAACATAAGAATGTGTGAGCTAAAATGCTTAGTATAGGAAAATAAGGTAGATATTAATGATCACATAAACATAACATGAGCATATGGGTGTGAAAATATAAGATTACCATTTGAAAACCATATTTATTATATCAAAGATCATAATCATAATTCATGTAAAAAAACATGGTAGTTCATAAGACGTGAACCATAAGACATCAAAGAACATGATCCATAAGAAGATAACATCAGCATAAGACATAAGTTTTTGATAGATATATAAGAATAGAAAATAATTTTCCTCATAGTAAAGGGTCACATATTAGACTATTATAGTGGATTGGGTCCACTCCACATTCCATCATATTAGTCAATTTTAACTCCCAAGACTATCATAGTAGACAATATCCCTTACTCAACTAGGTTTAATCCCATTTCTAGTCATGATTATCTTATGATATATCCATCTTTACCCAATGCATTGGACTACTATATAATTCCAAGTCCACCCATCACATAATGAAAATCATATGAATATTTTCCAAAAAAACACAAAACTATTATCATAGCATAACCCTTAGAAATTAAAAGGGTTTCATAAACATTTCATTATTTCATCATTATATAATCCATGAAAAAATAAATTGTTTTCATAAATATTTTATCATTTCATCATAACATAACTCATGGAAAATAAAAATATTTCATAAACATATTTTCATCATTATCATAAAATATTCAAAGAAAGAATAAAGATCGAATAAATAGATTATATCCCCAGTAAATAGTATGTAACATTAAATTACGTCATCGTAGATGAAAAATTCCATTAAAAGATCAATGAGAACATTCCTTTAGGAAAATAACATTTTCAATTTAAAATCACTTTTTTTGAAATCTATAAATATCATAAATATTAATGTAAAACATTTTATTTGAAAATAAACTTAGAAAATTTAAAATTATAATTCAAATAATTTAACATTTATGATGGTAGTAAATTTAATTCATATAGTATAAGTAAAAAATAAAACATTCTTCTCAGCCTTTTGAAAGAAATATCAAAAATACCTAATTTATAAAATGATACGAATATAAATTTTAAAAAATTTAAAAAATAAATAATGCATAAATATGAATATAACAAATCATATTAAAATATTGAAAACATTCTTGAAAACATTTTTAGAAAACATGGATATGAAAGAAAAATACTTTTTTACCAGAGAAAAAATAAAGTGGGTTTTCTTAAAAAATATTCTTTTAGTCTCTTGAGTTATTAAATAGAGGAAAATTATAAGGAAAATATTTAATATATATAAATAACTAGAGGAGAATTAATATCATGAGTTTCTTTAGAGGCATATCATAAAATATCCTCATCGAAAACATAATCATAAACAATCCTAATAAACAATAATATTGTAATATAAATCCTGTATCTCATGTTTATCTTGCATTATAAGTTCTTTAACCTCCTGTATAATAACATTAAATTTATTATAATTCTATAACAAATTCATGCACAAAGTTATAATATCATATATTATCAACTTATTAAATTTCAATACAAATTTATTAATAATTCCTTACTAAAATGTTCATTTCCCAGAGTTAAATGTTTTTTTTATCATAAGAAGTTTGGTTTGATAGTTCTGGTCCTTATTCTTTGATCATGGATCCATAATTTCCATAATTATAATAATTATATAAAAATAATATTTATTCATTATATACATATTTATATTCATCTATAGAGGATAGATAAAAAATAATTACACCATTCATGGAGAGGATAGGTCGTACGTACGCATGAACATTGTTTTCATTTTTTGATGGATATAAATAAATAAAGGTAAATAATAATATACATTTATATAATAATTATTATATCACATATATCATATATATTCATTAATTATATCCTTAAACAATATAATTAAAATAGTAATGAAAAAAATACATTCTTTTGTGGAGTGTGGTAGTCCACGTGTACGCACGAGCAATGTCATCATTTTCCAATGGATTGGAATTTAAGAAGTTATACATGATATAATAGTAATGAAATAATAATTATATAATAAAAATCATATATAAATGTTAAACCCATCATAATAACTATCTATGAAATATGGTGATTGAAAATGAATTATATTGTTGCATGGAGGCAGTAGTCCACACGTACATGCCAATAATTTTTTCACTTTCCATTTGATAGAAAATAGGATTAATAATGATTATTCCATAATCATAATAAAATTATAATATATTTTCTTATAATTAATTTATTATTTTATTATGAATACCGTAGATTTAGAGGAGGAAGAATAATAAATAAATTGAAAGAGGTCGGGAAAGACATTTACCTCTTCTTTTGTTGGCCTCCATTAGATACTTTATTATAAACCCTTGGAAAGGTATTGTAATAATATAATATCCTCTATTTCATGGATATTGAAGTTTATAATTGAAATTTTTAGGGTTTTTTTGATTTGGAAGGCTAAACATGGTGTAAATAAGAGAATGGAGGGGTGCCTTTTATATGTAGGGGGAGATGACACACTTGAAATTTCTTAAAAGATTAAAACATAATAAATTCATTCCCAAGAAAAGTTCTTCCAAATGGAAAGAGATTACGATGTGGGATATTATCACAAAATATTTACAAAATAGTATTTGGACAAGTTTAAGTGGAAAACTTACCCTTACCCCTTGGTTTAACCCCCTGGTAAACAGGTTTTAACCTTAAACATAGTGACAATTTATTAATATCTTTACTATAAATTATGGACAAAAATGTAATTGGAATCATTACCAAATTTTGAAATTATGATTGAAAATATGGAATCAATTTTATAAAATTCAATTCATATATGTGGAAATTTTATATTTAAAATTAAACCCATAAAATGTGATGAAAATAAATATTAAAAAAATGATTTTTTAGTTATAAAAAATATTTTATTGCAAAATCTAGTATAAAATTATTTATAATGAACATAATTAGATTAATTATATTATAAGTGAGATAATATTAAATTTATAACTATTTAAAAAATTTGGAAAAATTTAAATTCTTTAAATGAAAAGAATGTTTTCAATAAAAATCAGTATTTTTCACTATATATCAAAATAATCATTTTGGAAAACTCTAAAAAAACAAAAAAAAACTAGCATTAAAATGTTGATTTAAAAAAATTATACTAATTTTTTCAAAAAAAATTATGAAAGTGAAAAAAATTGGTTATATTATTTTCTCACAAAAAATTAAAAAAATTGAGGAAAATGTATTTTTTGAAGCATATGAATGCTTTAATAAAAATTGAGTACTTGTTTTTTAATATATTTTTTTCTAAAAATTTTATACATATTTTTAAGAAAAAATTATTCTTATTCATACTTAGAATTTAACTACTAGGTTATAATAATATACTATGTTGCGGTTCATTTAAACTTGAAGATGCATGTATCAAAAGCTATCAAACAAATTAAATTTATTTAAAATATATATATATATATATATATATATCATAAAATATTAGGGTGTCACACTGAGAAAAAAAAGTACTTCATTAAGATTAGATTGGACATAATCTAAATGGGGATACAATAAGAGTTGGTGATAGAGATGGGTGAAAGATAGACTTTTCTTCCTCCAGCTTCAGACACACTTTCCAAGAATAAGAGATATTAGTTTTTTAACTTCCAAAATAATGTAAAGGTTCCATAGGGTATTCATCAAGTATCATGAATACCATTTCCATGACTGATTTAAAAAATAAAGGGCATGATGTCACATAACTGTCATTTTTTATACAAGATCTAATTATTATACATTTATGTCTCATTTTTACTAATAATTTCCATCATACATTAACCATTATTTGAATCTCTTTCAAATATATATTTAGTAAATTTATAGAACAAAAAAATCAGCAATGTAAAAGTAGATTTATATCATATTATGTAAATCAGATATTTTCTCCCAACCATCATTCTTTGATTTGATGTTTTACCTAATGGTTCACTTGGTTAAATAGAGATGGATATGAGGTAATGTACATTATATATGGATGCACCCCAATGAACTTTATATGAATATTTTTAAAGGGATGTCGAAAATCAAATCCAGGTATAATTTTTCATTACGTAGTGATGTATTGTTGAAGAAGTACTTCAATTATATACCTACTACAAATCCAATGTGGAAAGTATTATTATACCAAAATCTTGTCACACTGGATGATTTGTGGGTGAATTAATTTCTATAATAATGTTTTCATAATTTCTATTGTAGAGTATGAGCTAATTCACCTTTATATTTTACATAATAGTTTAGAGGTTGTGTTATATGTTTAAACCCACAAAGTAATTCTTAGGCATTTGAATCCATCAAGGGTTGAACGCTAGATATCAAATAAGCATAATAGATCATTTATAGGATGGTTTCAAGACCATATTTTTAGGGAGTCAACTATAAATCGTAATTCCATTTTAGAACATCTTTGATGGATTTCTATAGGAACATGTGTATATGTATTATCTTATAATGGTTATGTAATTAATGGTTATACATTCTATAAAAATGAACTTGATGAATGCAGTACCATGAAAAATATTGGAGTTAAACTTTTAGATGAATCGATATTCTTATTTGGTACCATGGTCAAGAATCCAATTTTTTTGAATATTTAATACTACAGACTCCTCAAACAAATATGGGAATTATATTATAAAACATTCCAAGTGCAGATGTTTATATACAAGTGGGTTGATAAAAAGTGTGTGGTTAAAATTGATGAATTGGGATTCATGAAAGTGGGTTTTAGTAAGGAAGGGTATAAGTATTAACTATTCAAAATGGAATCTCAAATATTATATTTATTTCTTTTTATATATCCCACAAAAAAAGTGGTCAATTTTTTTATTATCAACCAAAACCACTGAAGGAACAGATGTCAATTCAACTGAGTTTGAACCTTTCATTGGAATGTCTTAGTCATTTTATAGTGATCCCAATGTACAATAGGTCTTGAAATCTATATGAGACTATAATTAAAGGATTCATATACTTGATAGAGGGTTCAAATACCGTCATCCTTAAATGGAAAAAACAATTCAATAATCGAGTTATATTTTTTTATAATATACATTATATTAGCTCATATTATTATCTTCTTCCAACTACATTTATATAATCTAAATTAAATTTTCAACCACATCTCTAGATAAGGGCTTATGTACATTCCAATACACTTAATCTTGATTAATAATAGGTGTCTCAACATATAGATTCTCCAAATGTAGAGTAACAATGGGATTATCCAAATTAATATTCTACCAATTCTGATGAACAATATACTGATGATGTTGAATCCAAATAAATGGTAGAGGGGGAAAACACTATGTAACAGGAAAAAACTCATCATCAAAGCATGATGGTGTTTTAAAAAATTATTATGGTGAGAAACAAATGCATTAAATTTTAGGATGAATGGAATGCATAGGTCCAGCATGTTATACCCAACAAGTCTATTTTCATTAGTTAAATTGGGGTCACCACTCAAATTCATGCGATGATTAATGTAGATACAAGGGCCAATGATTTGCCTATGGTTAAGGAACTAATTTTGGAAGATATTAAGGTATCATTATGATGTAATTTCATTATTTTACTAAAAAGAAAAATAATGAAATTTTGATTTACTCTTAATTATCCCTTGCATATTGCATTTATACTAGATTACTATCAAACAGAATTTGTATTAATGATATTTGTAAAGGCTCATAGATACTTTTAAACAATTCTTATGAATAATAATCCAAGGGATACTAAAGGTATATTAAACTCAAACTCAAAATATATTTATTCACATATGATAATCCAAGAAACATGGAATGCATTTATTGGTCATCATGGGGAGGCATATTTTTAGGTATATTATGATTGGTAGTAAATTACATGAAAATACATGTATTATTTAATTTGATTAGTAATTGTTAATTTATTAAACAACAATTGGGTGTTGAAAATAAGATTCATGAATCAAAAACAATATACCCTTATCATAAAGCAATGATGGGGTACACTTTTCTTGAATTAATGGTATTTATTTGAAATCTATAGTAATAAATTTTTTTGGAAAAAAACAAAAAAATAATTATATCCATTTGAATATATGTATATTGATGAATTAAAATCCAAAGCCACTTCCTTAATATATAATGTGCTATGGAATGAGTCTATTGTAAATAAATATGAAATACTAATAGATTAAAACACAAAAAATTTATGGGAAGCATTTTTAATTAATAAGTAATAAAAAATATTCTATATTAAATCATTATTACATAACAATGATTACTAATTTTCCATTTTTTTTATACAGTTTAGACATAATAATCATCATCAATTATACCCATGAATTACTATTTTATGTGTCCCTAAAGCATCTAGAACAATAAGGATTCATTAGAGGTACGGATTTTCTAGAAAGGGTAAGAATTATTTGATGGATTTCATTAAAATTTTAATTAGAGAGTTCTATGAGTCCTTAGATCTCCTAAATCTGAATTTAGTGGATCATTTTAGAGATAATAATCCTTTGATAAATTTTTCAATAGGTTTATGTCTATATCATAGGGTTTATTAGAGAGTATGGTTGTTTTCCTTATCTAAAAGATCCACATCATGATTGGGCTTCACTTAGAGGTTGATTTGATTTCTTCTTTGTCCAAAGCTCCTTGATATTATAGTGGATCACATTTCTTCCTCTTCCAATGGACATATGATTTCTATATGAAGCGTGATGATCTGTCTTCGGTGTTGTGGGTTAGTATTCCTAAAATTCCTCTCCCATTTCAAAATTCATCAATAATCTATATTCTAGGTAATAGGGTAGGCCATTTTCTATGTTAATCAGTAGAACTTACATGGTTTTCCACCCTATTTATCTATGAATATATATTGAGTTTAAGGTTTCTAAACAACTTTTTTAGTGGGTGTAGATTAAATTTGGTGAAGAGTTTTGTTCAAAATAACAAGTGGTATTTGTATTATGGAAAAATTGTTTTTATTCTTATAGGCATCAAGGTAACTCGGTCTCTGTATATCGGTTTGGATATAGTGAACATCGAGAGGATTTTGTTCCTAGTTAGTTGATAAGGATAGTTCCTCCTGTTGTTTTATCCTCTAGACTTTTGGATCTCGAAGATCCAGTTAACTCTATTTCTTTTCAAGGAATTTTGATACCCAAGAATTTTGATCCTAGGGTTGTGGATATTTTTGTAAATTTGAGGCCAAATTTTGACGTTTCCAAGTTTATAGAACATGTTCAAGGAGAGTTCAGGATACTTCCCTCTTTTTCTAATATGGTTAAGGATTTAGTTATGTTTAATGTATAAGAGATTTCTTAAATTGAAGTTGAAACTTAGATTGATCTAAGTGAGTTTTTTGCATAACATCATCTTTGTAGTCTAGATTCTGCAATGACTCTGAGGCAATGTGATCTAGGCCAATGAGACCCTTTAAACCCAATTCAGACTTATCAAGTGCAATTGAATGAGACTTCCAATGGATTAAGTTTTTAAAATGATTTTTTAGTGTTAAGGTGATGTTAATCCAATCCCATTTGAAGAAGGTAATGGAAATGAGGTAGGACTTGACCAGAATAATCATTTAAGAGGAAAGATGGATGATAACTAAGAGGATAAGAAAACTGCCTTCGAAACATGTTCCTTTGATTCCCAGGAAGTGAAAATTTCTAAAGAGTACCTTTTTTCCTCTTCAATGAAAAGAAATAATATCCTCATTAATTCAAATGGTTTTATTCAGCATGTGCAGAGGCTGTGGAGATAGAAGGACTAATCAAATTTACCTATTCCTCTAGTTGAATGATCATATATAAAAGAAGAATGTAGGTATAAGGGTTTTGTTTTGCATATGGATCCTAAATAACCTCCCTATGTTAAGTCCATTGAAACACAGAAATCTAGGGTAATCATCCAAAACCAAAATATGGAATCAACTGCTATAAATATGATGTATATAGATAATAATTTTTTCGACTTGGAGAAATCCCAAGAGACTCTCATTCATTATAATGAAGAAATGATAGAGTAGTCCTTACTCTTCAAGGTATCTATGGAGGATTCCCACAAAATGTTTGAATGACTAATGCGTGTTGATCTGAATGAATATCAAACCAATTTTATGGATAAATAGAATTATATTTTTATATATTATTTCAATAAGGGGAAAACAATCCTATAGGAAAATGTGTAGGCCTAGAATAATATAACATATTACTTTGAGGATCTCATCAAGTAAAATCTAGAAATGGAAGTTACATCCATCGAATGGCAATTATTCAAGGTAAATAATTCTGAACATTTTAAATTGTTATGGAATGGAATGACTATTTTTTATGAGGTTTGATATTTTCTATATCATGAATTTAGATGCTTTAAAACTTTTTCCATAAAATTTCTTCTAAAATAAAAAATAAATTATGAGGTTATAGAAAGGCATAAAAAAGAAGAAACAACGCAATAGTAAAAAGTACATGAAGATCCCCTAATCTTTTAGGTGAGTCATTCCCCTCAATGTTTTTTCTTACCAGAGGTAATAAATTTTTTCATAACTATTTCTATGAAATGTGAATCAAAAAGATACTAATATTTTTCCTGTACTAATATTCTATAGGTGAAACATGATTATAATTTATATTTATCAGCACTCATTCATCACTTCATCGTAAGAGGTATAATGTACAATATCGAATGGCATATTCTACAGAACAAGCCACATCCAAAAGGTCATGTGATAGTGAGAATTCATATATCTTATGAGTTGAGCACCAAGATACCTAATCCCCTTGATGATCAAGATGTTCACATAGTCTAACTTGCTATAAAAACTTTTATAGCATGGTCATTTGATATTTTAAAAATACATGTTGACAAATTGGTATTCCTTACTAGTTTATTTTTAATGAAAAACCTTTAATAATTAAATAAAAAATTCATGAATGAAGGAATGTCATTACAAATAGTAAAACTAAAGAAGAAACAGAAGGTTAAATCAAAACAATCTTAAGGATCAACCAATCGATCCAAAATAACTTCAAAATGTACCTTTTTTCAACTAGTTCAACTTCCACACTTTCTATTATTATAAATTCAAGGGGATACAATGATCAAATATAGTCATATGAACATCATTGATTTTGAAAAACAAATGTATAGAGATGCCATTAAGGGATTTCTTATTCTTGATAATTTTTATGAAATCCTACAGAATGGATGGCTAGGGGTCTCAGTTGTAAATGTATGCATGATGTGTGTTTTTATAATTTAATTTTCTAACATCTAATAAAATATGTTAATTAGGCTTAAACACTATTTAGAATTTTTCAGGCTTATATATCAATGTTATTTTAAAGGAAACCCTTGTGAAAAAATAGACTAATTTGTCCACACAAAACTTCTACACAAAAAAGTTAATTGGAAGAATTGGAATATTCAGTAATAGCGAAATAATTGGATGCAATGATTGAAAAAAAAATATGGCATACACTTCTTAATACCCATTATTCTGGGGTAAAACTCTATAACCTTATTCTATAAAATATATTTTCATTCCTTTAACAACTTATTCCGTTTTTTATGTAGCATTGGTATCTCATTGAAATCAATTTGGACCCTCTAAAGATTTAATTTTTGGATTCATTGCATGGTTACCCAACTAATCAACCACAAATAGTGAAATTTATCAATTTCTTATACACTGTATAAAGCATTTTACAAATAAACATCATGTTATACATTCTATATTATGTTTTAATGATAATTTACTTATGATAGGGTGGTATTTAAATAGCATCAAAATTATGTCATGGGTATAATCCATTACCACAAAAATCTTATACAATTATAAAAGTGGATATCTATTAGGTTATATTTAATAATATTTCAATATCAAAACATATATCAAAAAAAATCTTATTTTCCTCAAAGTTTATGCAGTGACTAAAACAAATTAATGGAAAATATTGTGGTTATTACATTTAAAAATTTATGAAAGATATAATATTCCATCAACAAACTAGAAAAATAAAATAATTATTCCTAATTATAATTACAATTTCATTTAAAATATTTATTAATCCATTTTTATTTCTATTTTTTCTATACCACTGGGACCACTGACCACATATTCAAAAGAGAAAATATATTTTTTTAGAAATTAATATGCAAAAAAAATGCTGTTAGAATATATATAGACATAATGAATAGCTGAATTATCACTACTTATTTAGTTAATTTTCTCATAAATTTATCTATATTTTTTGTTAATTTCATTATAATTTTTATCTAATACTTATTTAGTTAAATTTCATAGAGATAATGAATAAATTACTTCATAGAGAATTTTTTTTCTTTATCCATTTTGTGTTTCATTAAGAGCACAAAATAGTTAGAGAGAAAAATCTCAACATATTATTCAATATGAAGGTTTCACATAGGTACTATTTTATCTCTTCATATAGCTATTTAATATTTACTTGATCTATTTATTTTTAATAGTGTGTTTTTTTAGTTTACAAATGACTCAAAATGTGTGTTTCCATTTTATGTGTACATTTTACCTAAAAATGTTTTTCACTCACTAAAAATCATGAAAACACACTTAATTGTACAAATAAATTATTAAAACGATCCATATATTATTTTTTATGTATAATAATCATCTTCATATCAATCTGACTCATGGTCTGTCTAGTATGAATCAAAGTGAATGTTTTTATTTGAAATTGAAATTTTAGTTCAAAACATGAATCATATAATCAAAACTAATCAAATTCACTCAAATTATATTGTAAATTTATTAAAATAATCCATAAATATTTTTTTACAAATAAGAATCAACTCTAAATTCATCTAACAGACATTATGGATGATATGTTTCAAAGTGGTTGTTTTTTCTTAAAATTGAACTTTTAGTTCAAAAGACATGTGACATACTAAAAACCAATAAAACACATTCATATTATCTTGATAAATAATTAAAATTATCTGTAAGTCATTTTTTATGTTTAGGAATCATATTCGCACCAATGTGAAACATGGTGTGATCGATATAACTCAAAGTGCATGTTTTTGTATAAAAATGAAATTTTAGTTAAAAACATGTGGTACTGACTAAAAACAAAATAAACTCACCCAAGTTATCATGAAACTTTTTTAAAATAATTTATAATTAATTTATGATGTGTTGGAATCAACCAAACAACAATCATACAAATAGTGTGACCTATATGACTCATAGTTCATGTTTTAAATTTAAAACAATGTTAATTAAAAATTTGTGTCACTCACTGAAAACCGTGAAATAATTATCATAGTGTCTTGATAATTTTTAAAAATTATCTATAAATAATTTTTGACATGTATTTATTGTTATCTTATCAATCTGACATACTATGTGACCCATATGGATCAATGTGTGTGTTATCGGTTTAAAACATCCATTTTAGTTAAAAATGTGTGTTACTCACTAAAAATCAAGAAAAACTGTTTATTTTCTTTATACTCCTGAAAAATGATCCATATGTCATTTGTGACACATAGGGGTCATCTACAAATCTATATGACACACAGTGTGATCGGTATGATTGAAAGTGCATGTTTTGAGTTTAAAAATGAAATTTTTGTTTAAAACATGTATCACTTACTGAAAACCAATAAAAAAACATGGATTTTCATCATAAATTATGAAAAATTCCCTTGAGTAATTTTTTACATGAAGTAATCAACTTCACATAAATCTGATGCACTATGTGGGTTTTATGAATCAACGTGTATGTTTTGATTTAAAATTGACATTTTATTTCAAAATATGTGTCACATACTAATAAAAAATAAAATTAACTCTGATTTTACTGATACTTTATAAAAATAAACCATATTTTATTTTGATTTGTAGGAATCAACCACATAATAATATAATATAAGGTGTGGCTATTATGACTCAAAGTTTATTTGTGTCTGTGTTTTCAAATTGACTTTTCAGTTCAAAACAGGTGGGACATACTCAAAACTGAGAAAACACATTGATATTTCTTTTGATGCTTTAGGAGAATTATCCATAAGTCATTTTTTACATATAATAATAAAACTCACCTCAATATGATACATGGTGTGGCTAGTATGACTCTAAATATGTGTTTTCAATTTAAAAATAACATATTAGTTAAAAACATGTGGCACTCATGAAAAACTATACAAACAGACTCATATGGTCTTGATACTTTAGGAAGATGATCAATTAGTCATTTTTGAGGTGTGGGAATCATCCTCATGTGAATATGACACATGGTATGATTGGTATGACTCAAAGTGCATGTTTTTAGTTTAAAAATGATATTTTAGTTTAAAACAGGGGTCACTAACTGAAAACTAATCAAACACACTCATATTGTCTTAATACATTTGTAAAATGATATATAAGTCAATTTTGACATTTAAGATTCATCCAAACATCAATCTAACACACGATTTGACTGGTATGACTCAAAGTGCATGATTTTAGTTTAACAATGATATTTTAGTTAAAAACATGTGCCACTCACTGAAAAATGATAAAACACACTCATATTGTGTTGATACATTAATAAAACACTCCATAAGTAATTTTGGATGTGTAATAATTGTCTAAACATCAATCTAAAAAATTATGTGTCTGATATTATTGAAAGTGAATTTTTTTATTTAAAATTGTCATTTTAGTTCAAAAAACACATCATATAAATGAACTCAAATTGAATTTATAGTTTAGTAAAATGATCTAATAGTAATTTCTGATCTATGGGAATAAACTACACATAAATTTGACAAATGGTGTGTGTATTATTTAAAATTTTAATTTTAGTCCAAAAGACACATGAAAAAATAAAAATCAAGAAAACACATTAAATTGTTTTACCACATTACAAAAAATATCCATAAGTCATTTCTAACATATTGGAATTAGATGCACCACAATCTGATACATGATCTGACTCATATGACATAAAATGTTTGTTTTCACTTTAAAAGTGACATTTTATTTAAAAACATGTGTCACTCACTAAAAATTGAGAAAACATTCTTGGATTTAATTTATAATTTAGTTAAATGATCCATAATTTATTTTTTATCTGTATGAATTATCTTTAAGTCGGTCTGACACATAGTGGGATTTTTATAGCTCGAAGTGCATGTTTTTGGTATAAAAATTAAATTTTAGTTAAAAATGTGTATCATTCGCTAAAAACCTATAAAACACAATAATATTTTCATAAAATTATAATAAAATATTCCATAAATCATTTTCGATCTATAAGAATCAGTTTCACATCAATCTGACACACAGTGCAACAAGGATGGCACAAAGTGAATTTTTATTTAAACGTGATATTTCAATTCAAAACACATGTCACGTGATTAAAACCAATAAAATTTATTTATGCTTTCTTAATAGTATATGAAAACTTTCAATAAATTATTTGTAATAATTAGGATTCAACCACACATTAATCTGACTCACGATGTGCCCTGTATGACTTGATATAAGGACCCGGCCTTTAACATTACATAATATTGAATTAAATGAATAATTTGCATTAAGGATCTATTTAGGTTTAGAGTTTTAGAGAATTAGTCCATAACTATTACATTACATATCAAAAATTAAAAGGTAGACACTTTTACACATTTTCCAATTTTTCATAAAATAAAAAACCCTTGAAAAAAAGAGTCATGTCTAGATCTATGTTTTAGACAGCATGATTTTTCCTTGTTCCCATCCTTAACCCTATTTCACTTTATGTCCTGTGAAAAACATTTCAAAAACTTTGGATGAACATAAAGAGCTCATTAAGGGATACACAAAGAAGGAAAACAGTTAGTTTTTTTAAAACAACAAGAAAACCATGAATACTTTATAATAAGTAATACTTTTCACCATTATGAAGTATTAAATACTCTTCACTGAATAAAATATCATTACATACCCTTTTGTAACCAAAATATTACCATAAAACCCAAATATAGAACACATAACACGTATAGGTAACTTGGGACATAAACATACTTAAATGGAATAACCATACGATCAACTTACACTCATTTGACTAAATAGAATAGCCATACGGCTGAATTCAATACCCAATGTATTGGTGGTTATAACGTAACCACCCATCCTAGTTTATCAAGGCACCACCCGTCATTTGGTTTATCACGTAACCACCCGTCAAATGTCTAAATACCATTAATAAGTCATAACACATACAAAAAATATAATAGAAAGAAACAATTCCCAAATTTCAATCACAATATATCACCTAAATATATTGATATAAAAAATCCATTATAAAACCATTTTCAATACCAAAATACATAAGAGTATATGGAATTTATTTTTCTTTTAAAACATTATGGCTTGTTAAGTAAGCCAAAGATCAAATAATATTCATGGCGGAAGAAAGTTTTTTGTCACCGCTTACGTTAAAAGAAACATTCCTTTTTTCATTTAGTAAAACACCTTGTATAAAAATATTCCCTTTCAATGAAATTAAGTGTCAAAGGTGTTTATACAGCATATAAAATAAAGTCGTGTATAAAACAAAATATGCCTCAACGAAAGGAGATTGAGACAAAGTCCCTTACAAAGATCATTTTTTAAATAAAATAGTCTGATTATGTGTATTCAATATAAGCACACATAAAGAAATTATAAATACATGACGATATAAAAAAATTAATTTCCCACATAATCAAATAACGACATAAATAAGAAAGAGAAGACCAACCCAAAGAACGGAAATTGGGTTAAGAAGTTCCCTTACCTCATGTACAACTTGACTAGATCATTATTTAATCTCTTGAATAATAAACTATAGTTAATTTCTATGTGCTTAAGAACCATTCTGAAGTTTATTATTCCTTTTATATCACTTAATATCATGTTATAAACATTATGTAATCATTAAAGTTAATAACAATTGTTTTGTCGATATTTGGTACATGAGTAAAAAATGAACACCTTATAATTACAAGTTTTCCATATGGTCAATACTCTATTATATATAGAATTATATAAATGATTTATATACAATATATATCATATATATCTAGTATATACATGTATTTATAATAGTACATAACATTTGGAGATAAGAAATGAAATGTACCGTTCATGAAGACGGTAAGTCGTACGAATGCATGAACGCTACTTTCATTTCTATTTAATACTTTAATGGAATTAAAACATAATGATACATATTTATATTATAATTATAGTATAATATAATATTTAATATTATTAACTCCATCCTTTATACGCTCCACATAAGGCATGAATGAGTCATGACACTTTGAGGGGGCGGTAGTCCGCACTTCCTCAAACGAAATTGTCATTTTTACCCATAATGGAAACCATAAAGATATGCTATAAATGAAAAATACAGAAGCATAAAGAAAAAATAAACATAATATATATCATATATAAATATAGTGTCATCTTAATGTCCACCATGAGAGGCGGTAGGAGATAATCAAATAATCATCATTTGGGAGACGTTTGTTTTCCATCCATAGAATCAGTATGTTCTTCACCCATTAGATAGAGGTGTGTGTAAATGTTGTTTGAATCCTTCTCATAACAACTTCCTAGTATACTTAGGATACTATTTTTATTATAAAATAAAGGAATAAAAATATTTTAGGGGGTTGGGTAAGTAAAATAAAATAAGTTAAGAGAAATTTTTACCTTTAATTTGAGTAACTTCCTTTGATTTGAACCAAAAGGACTTCTTAAAACACCTTCTGCCTAAGGTAAGGCTCCTAAGAGAAAGATAGGGATATTTATAGATTATTTGGGCAGGTTTTGGATGAGCCAATGGGCTTGAGAGTTGTTAGGAATTGGTTATAAGTGATGTATTTTTATATGGGAGAGGAGGGGCTCTTTTGGAAAGTGTGAAAATATTATTTTATTATATAATTATTTTCATTTTATAAAGGTCCAAATCTAATTAACGTCAAATATAAGATGACTCATGGTCGAAATAGAATCATCCAATAATAATTGGATAGGTTTTGGATATTATTTTAATCTTTATAATCTTATTTATTTAAATAATTTATTAATGGGGTAAACACTGTATCATTATTGTGTCATAAACAATTTTATTTATTTGATATCTAAAAATTATAAACAAATACCATGATGTAGGAAAAAATTTTAGATTTGAAAATAATATTTATATTTGAAAATATAAATTATATAACCCTATGTAAAAAATAATTTACTAAAAGATATTTGTTTAAGTCATTTTTTCCTTTACTTTAAGTTATCTAAAATAAAGTGTCTTTATCACTCTTAAGTGACCCCATAGGGTCCCAAAATCGACCCAAAAATACCCATGGATGGATATGTACCAACCCGTAGGATTAGGAAACATGTTAGGGTAATTTTATATTATTATAATAATATTTGTTTCCCTTATTTACCAGATTTACCCTTTAACCAAGGTAGAAAAAATATTTACTGAAGTGAATATTCCTAATGTCCAAAAAAGATACCTATTTACACAATTTTGACCTCCTGATTTCAAATATAAAATTAATTTTTCGAAATTCAAAACATTTAAGTTGAACAAATTAATTTAAAATTAATTCTCACTGTCAAAACAAAAATCCTGTTCTTAGAAATATTAACTATCAAATGACTGACACTTGTTTAGGTCCAATTTCAGAGTGAAATTAATTCAAATGACCAACATTGGATTAAATGGTAAAAATATATTATAATTACTCTTTATATTTTATTAAAAGTATAATCTAACCATATAAATAAATTAGATTAAAATGTAATATTTAATTAAAATACTGTATTTTTCACTATTCATTAAAAAATGAACTTTATTAAAAAAATACCAAAATTTTATCAAAAGTAAATTTTGATGTCCCTATTACAAAGAAGAATTTTATTTTGTCAAATATAAAATATAAATGTGACCAAAACTATATTTAAAGAGGGTTATCCATTAAAAGGTTGTAAATTAACCTTTTAAAATAAATTATTCTCAAAATTAGATTCATTCACATTTTAATCCTCTATATATTATTTGATAGATGTAAAAACATGTAACAAACACGTATAATCATATTTTAGTTAGTTCTATTCATTCCCGCCAATACAATGGCTAAGCATTAAATACCATTTAAAATAATATTGCTATATTAGTAGTTTGCAATGTAAGATTTCAAAGAAACCCATTGTTGTGTATCGGGTACGCCATCGAACATAGTGTCTTATTTAAAGTAAAATTAATATTTAATTCAAAAATATTAATAAATATTTAAATTTCATATTTATTTATTTACATGGGATGTTACACATTATGTGTATGTTTTTAGTTTAAAAGTTAAATTTTATTAATGCATTGTAACATATTTATGTCCAATTTATTTATATATATAATTACTAATATAATAATTTTTTATACAGGTACACTCTTTTTCATTAGATAGTGTGGTTTTTTCAGAAAATGTTAGCATGATCAGGCCCTTTTGAGATAGATTTGGTGTACAAATACAATGATACATTAATGTTTTTGAATTTGATGTTATTTTTGATTAATTTTACATGACAATGGAATTATACAAACAAATGTTTGATATGTTTTTTCATTTTTTTTCATATATTTTTATGTAAATTTAATTGAAATTAAATTATGAATTTTCTACTGTAGTGTACTATAATTTTAGTAGCACACTACTACAACATGGTTTTTATCCTGACTATGAATAACACTTATAAAGGGCCACTTTATTTAGTCTAAAAACACGTTGATAAAGTGTTACTTTTATTGGTTCTATATAAAGGGATAATATAGAGCCCCCTTTATTAGTATTTTTGTTAGCACTAATAAAAGTCATTATCTTTTAAATATTATTACAACATCTATGGTTTTTTACTAAAAATATTCTATGCACTATTTCAAGAGGAATATGGTAACTATTTTCAAAGACTTACCATTAGGGAATCATCATAATAAGATTTTAATTATTAGTTCTATATGATTATAAGGTATGATCAAACCATAGGATATGATCATTCCTATAGGTCTTGAATTTTTTCTTTCAGATCCATTTCAACAATATTTTGGCACGTTATCTTTCCCATTGGTTTTTAGATGATATGGTAACACCTTGATATTTTGTGAAATATTTCTTTTCGAATTAATCTTATTGATATTTTTTATTTCACACAACACTGAAAATATTTATTTTATATTAAAACACTATGTTTTGATTATGCCAATTTAATTGTGCAATACATGTAACATATATTTTATCTTCCCCTACACAGAACACTTATGTAATCTTATGTTACATGAGTGACTGAATATCCTTGATGGCTTGTGTAACACGCGAGATCGAGTTTTCCCGAATAATAATTTAATATTAAAAATATTATTATTTAATATAATAAAATATAACCTATAAATTAATTTTGATGTTATGAATAGTATTAACTAACATATGAAAATATATGGTTGAATTCATTGGTTAAAAATTAATTAATAACTAATATAAAAACCAATTGAATATAAAGGGAATATTTTTATAAAAAATACTTTTATTCTCACAAAGGAATTTTCTCCTAATAAATTAAATTCAATAATATTGGTTGAGTGATATTAATGAAATATATATTATATATATTCAATAAAATAATTTTTACATTCATCCAATAGATTTAATAAGCATAATATAAGAACAAATTCAATATTTCATATAAAAATCATATTTTTATAAAGACAATTTTATCACCTTTTAACAGAGATCCTATTTTAAATATAATTTTTGAAACCTTAATAAATTTAATATGTCAAAATAAACTTCATATTTAAAATAAAAACATAAAAATCAGTTTAGGATAAATTTTTGTTATTTTTCTATGAGTTTCTTTTTTTATCCTTAATAAAGAATACTAAATTTTAATTCAAAACTATTTTTTCATATAATTTATTTATAAGCATAACTTGTATTTTAAATTTTTTATAAAGTATAATTATATCAAATATAAAAAAAATTAATCTAATTTAGGTTATTGGAAAAAAATTACATTGAAATTTGATATAAAAATATAGAAAACTTTTAACCATTTTGACATTGAAACCCCGTACTGTTGTCCCATATGTGGGATTAATTTTAAATTAATTTCCACAATTATGTGATTAGAAATCAGAAAAATTGATTCCATATTTGTAATACGAATAATTTTTTATTTTTAATATTTTTTAATTAGTTTTTTTACCAAAAATATTTGTGAATTCAGCTAAATTTAATTACAACGTTTAAGGTAAAATTAAGCTAAACAAAGGAATAAAGTTTAAACTTAAGGGTTCTAATAACCTAAAAACTTGTCCAAACCAATTTAATGGAAATATTTTGGCCATAAACCTTCTATTATTATGTTTTTTGGGATTTTATCAATGTTTTTAGATAAAAATAGGGGTACACCTAATTTGTTTACAAAAATTCCAATTGTGTCCCCTCCCACCCCTATAAAAGCCCCTGACCTCTCACCCTTACTCATGAATCTCAAGACACTTTGACTTGACCAGGATCTTACCAAATATCTCCTGAAAATCCCTCCACTCAACCCAGAATCATCCTATTGGTCATAAATTCATCCAAGGAATCCCTTTGGTGAAAATCAAAATAAGTTACCCAAAGAAGAGGTAACATATTTCCTCAAGCTCTTTAGTTTTATTTCCATTATACACCCCCACAACTCTCCTTATTCCATGATTATAAAAAATAGTATACTAAATACAATAAATTTTTTTCTAATGGTTTGACCTACACTTACTCAAAATTCTATTTAATGGGTAAAAATCATATTGTTTATATGTACAGCAAATAACCGTCTCATGAAACGATGATTGCTTGTTTTTAATTTAAAAACTATCATGCTTGGGAATTATGATTGAAACATTATTTATATATTATATTTATTATATTTATTATGTCTTTATTCTTCTGTAATTATTTTATAACACATACCTTTATACTTTCCATCCTATGTAAATTTGATAACATCGTTTGTGGACGTGGGGACTACCTCCTCCTTAAAGCGATGTGATTCGTTCACAATCTATATAAATTTTATTAAGGATGGGTTTAGATAAGTTATATGATATATATGATTTAATAATGATATTGGAATAATTATTTATATACATATATATATATTTCATTTACTTTCCTTCTTTCAAGATAACAATAAAACAGAAACAACGTTCATCTGTACATACGGGCTACTGTCTCCATGAACGGTGTATTCCATTTATTAATTTTATATTATAAATATTATTATAATACACATATAATTAATATAAATGATATTTATATCATGGTTTAAATTTTGTAAATTGTGATTTAAGTATAAGGACTAAAGATATAACAAATTAAGACACATGCAAAAGACAATGTGGATATTACCTGAAGCGTAACCTTAACATGGAATTGTTAATAAGTTGGTAATATTAAGTCCTAATAAAATCATATATGGGATTAGATATAATAATATTGTTTTTTAAAAGTTCTATAAGAAATTGAAAATTTTTTATACAGGAGGATCTTACGTGTACGATGAATTTCAAGACACAAGGTAAGGGGATTTCATATCACTTTTTATTTCCATAAGATACATGCATTATTCACCACACATTTCATTTGTTTGGTGTGTGTACTACCCATGTATGTATTATTTTATTATTATACATAATGTTTTTGGTAATTAAATATCCATTTGTAGATATTTATTTCATTGGGGTTTTGTTTCCAAAGTTACCATATCGATAAACTAAATTTGACCCAATTTTTCTTCTTTGAGACACATTATAGGTTATGCTCCTATATTTTTATATGAGGTGTATATACTAAATTTTGATATGTTATTTCAATAATATACATATTTTCATGATTTTTTAATATTAATTTAATTTTATACTTTAAATCATGATATAAAGTCATTAAATTAGGTAATGGTTAATAGCTTCAATCTCATCATTTATAGACATTTTTTATGATTATTCTTCCATTGATAAAATATTATGATCCATATACCAATAAATCTCACAAAGTTTCTTAAACTCTATAAATTCTTGTCATATTCATGTAATGGTATCATTTTTTCACTCTTTGGTACTTATGATAATTAAGAAAAAGATTTATGAAAATGTGACAGTATCTTTCCTTTAATTCCAAAATATTTGTTCCATTAAAACCATGTTTTATAAAATGTTTTAAAATTTTTTTTAATGTTATCCTATAATGTTTAAAGGAAATATTACCCATATTTTTAATTTTAAAGAAAAAAAATTAAAATAATATTCTTGTCATTTTTTGGTCAAGGAACTTTTCTAAACTTTTAAGGTGAAAAGGAATGTTTAAAATGTAAAAACTTACCCACCGTCATGACAGAAATTTACTCGAGGATTCCTTTATAATTTGACAATGCTATTTTTGAAGAAAAAAATTTCCTATTATTCTAAAAAAAATTAATTTGATTTAATTTTTAAAATAAATCCATTTTTAAAATTTTTTATGTTTTAAAAAATTATCAAAGAATAAAGGATATTTTCCTCATCAAATTATTTTAAAGTATCTTAAAAAATTATTTTCCATCTAAGACGAAATATGTTGATGTTAATTATTCCTTTCTAGGAAATTATCCAAGGGTAACATTCTTAATTTTCTCTAAATGGTTTACACATTATGATGTGATGTCTATGAAATATGATCTCTTCAACGTGTTATATGTTTATGAAATTTGTCCTTCTTACATGAGTTATATTCTTATAAAACCTGTTTCTATTAAATGGGTTATACCATAATAAATTCTTATGAAACCCACTTCCTTTCATGAGTTAATTTATGAGGAAATGATTAGCAAACCTATATACTTTCAATCAGTTATGATATTATTAAATTTTTATGATACCCATTTCATTTCATGTGTTATGATATGATGTTTACAACACCTGTTTCATTTAATGGGTTAATATTTGATTGTTTTTGATTTTATGGAACATGAATATCTGAATCCATTATGATAAGGGTGGATATATATCTCCATCTAATGTATTGGGAAATGGTAAATGGTATATGAGCTCTAAAGGTAAACAAGTACTACTCCAGTTCCAAAAAAAAAGTAAATGGGTTTTAGCCCAAGCCTAAATGTAAGAGTTTACATGGGTTGCAGCCTAATTTTAAAAATAAGAGGGTATACAGGTTGTTATTCTAATCCTGAAGAAGGTACATGTGTTGTATACCAAACCAAACATGTTATGAAGTTCTTACTAGGAGCCTTGAAAAAATATCTTCTATATTTATGTCTATTCCATAATTCCATGTTTTATTCCTATGTTATTATTTCATGTCTTATACTCTTTATTTCATTATTATTCGTGTTTATTGAGATACTAATATTTATTCCATGATTCATTATTATGATCTTTGATATACATGGTATGATCTTCTAATGATAATGAAAATTTTCTCATACCCTTATTCTCATGATTATGTTTATATATTTTTTTTTTACCCTTAATGAACATCTAAGATCACCCCTTTTTATATTTACTTTACCAGGTTATGAAGATATATAGTATATATGATGTGTCTAAGAAGGTTTCTAGTCATGAAGAACATAGTGGAAGACAATGTATCTCACCTATCTATCAGTATTATGTTTCTATATTCCCAAAGGTATTAAACTATTATGGTCTTTTGGAATATATTTTGTTAATGTTTTAATTATTTTATAAAAGTGATGTATTTTTAATGTATGAAAATAAATGGTCACTATAGATATGGAATGGACATATTTTTAATCACTCATAACTTACTACTCATTTCCATAATACTTATATTTCAAAAGAGATACCCCTTTTTTTAGGAAATTTAATGGAATTATAAATCTATAAATTATGTGAGTGCTTAAAAATATATAAACTGTAAATGATTCATTAGTTTCTATTCCATTTAAATTATTCCATTTTTACACACTTTCAGTACCAAGAAATATGTATATGTTTCCAAAATATATGATAAATGGTACCAAAAAATATATTCCACATAAAATAAATATTTCATAAAAAATAAGTAGACAAAAATTCATTTCATGTCATTATGAAACATTTTCATTGATCTTACAATGTTTACATTTATTATAGAACTCGTGTGTTTCTTTAAATATGGTTGTAATATATAATAAATATATAAACACCTTCCTTGTTGTTTATTGTAATCCAAGGTCCCCCCATGAGATAATATATGATATAAATCCAATCAAAATTATATTTCACCTTTAGGTAGGTATATTTTAATATTTTTACAAGTGTATGTTCAAATAAATATGCATCAAATCATGTATATTAATTTGATACAACATTCAGTTTGAAATGATATTACATATTCAAATTTGGTGTCAATTGAGATGTTATAATGTAATTAACCTTGACTTCTTACTGATGTATTTTTTTACAAATCATGTAAGGATACTTACCTAGGATTTTATCATTTAATTTCATCTTATTTAATAGTTCAACATCAGTAATGTTCATTTATCTAATTATATGATATTCCACAAGGCTCTATGATAAAAAAATGTGTTTAATTTCCATGTTTAATTCTTATAGAACCCATAACAACAATCTCATAAGCCCTTGATTTGATTTATCTTTATTTATAAATTCAATAATTGCATCATGCTCATAAAAGTTTTTGAATTTATTCTAATTTAAATAAGATCAAATTTTACATAATGATTTTTTTAAGAAATCTTATTTTCATTACTTTAATAATTTTCCTAGGAAACATTTAAATATTTAAAGCATATAAAATGAAATGGTTTTTAAAATCAATCTATTTTAAAATAACTGAATATATTTAAAATTTTAAAGAAACACGTGACAACTCAAATGTTATATTCTAGTCTAATAATTTGGTAAAAGGAGGTTTGGTAAACCTATATTTAATCCCATCTAGTGATTCCCTATAATAATTATTTAAAAATCAATATTATTTCAAGGAAAATTGTATATTTGTTATGTAATCCTACTAAAGTATTTGAAGAACCTTATTTGTTATAATACATATCCTAGAAATGTCCAAAGTTCATTCACTTATTCCAAGTAAGGTAATGCAACGAGGATATATATATTCTATTTAACAACCTATATCCCCTTATATGAGCTCTTGCGGCCAAGAAACATTCAATTTCTAGACATTAATGACATTTTTAAAAGTTTAACATTAGGTTTTTCAGAATAAATTTTTTTAGGACATTACTATTATTTGACAGGAAATTTTCAAAAGTAGTTCTAAAAATAGTAAATTCATCCAAAAATGGTTTTATAAACTCTTCTATGAATAAATAAAAAATCTTAAAAACACATAAAAATTGTTCCTAGAGGATTATATAATATTAATGGGATTTTTAAATAAAAAATACATAAATATAAGTAAATATGGAATTCTTTTGATCTTCATTTTTTATGGGAAACTGGAAGTAACTTGAGAACCCATTAAGGAAATAATATTGAAAAAAAATTTCAATGAAGTCAAGGGGAAAGTGGTTATATGTATTTAATTAGTATTATCTTATTTATATAATATATAACCTCTATTTTTTGAATTATTATAAGGACCAAATAATTTTTTTTATTTTAAAAAGTTTTAAATATTACATTATAAGAACCATGTTAATTGATCTGATCTATAAGAATAAAAAAATTAGGACTATTAATCATGCCTCAATAAATTTCTCTACCACTCTCATTACTAATTCCATCATTATTGAATTAAATATTATTTATAATCATCCCATAGATTTTGATTCATTTTCTTAAAAAATCTATATATTAAAAATCAAGGGAAAATATTAGGATTGTCTCCTATATTCCATTTAGTGTCTCTCACATTTTCCATCAATAGATTTTTTAATTTAATTGTTTATCCTTGGTAAAAATTGTTAGAAATTTTTATTAATATATTTTATTCTTACATAATATAAAATAACTAATATTAGGTGGAGATAGTGTTAATTCTAGTGTTTGTGGTCTAATAAAATAGGGTAAATAGTTAGTTTCAATTACCACCATTGCTTCCAATTCCTGCACAACATATGAACTCTCAAATTCCTTTTCAATTGAAAATATACTATCAAATACAAGAAATAATCCATATATTTTTTAGTCTTACTACAGATTTATACTATCTCCAACAAACTCAGAATACCCTATAAATTTAGTTATATTTTTTTCAAGGTATTTATCGTTCTCTTTCAATTAAAAAACATAAAATTTATTTTAATTGATTATTACCTTCATGTGAGTTATATTATTTGATGTAACAAATAGTAAAAACTAAATGATTCTTCTAGTTTAAATCCTATAGAATAAAATTTATTGAAATGTATCGTGTTCTCTCTAAACTCCATAATCAATATTTCCTCCTAAAATATTATATTTTTTCTGTCTATTTTAGAAAAACCATACTTAAAATTATATATGCTCATTCATATTATCTTTACTCCTCCATGTATACTATATAATACATAGATGGAAAGTTTATTTTATTAATTATTTCAAATACATCTTATATAACTCTAGTATGGTTATTAGTGTATTAATTTTCAAGTTAAATAACAACCCTTATTTTCTCCAGTTTTCCAATATATAAATAATTAAACAAAGAATGAGGCATAAAATTTATCAAATCATTAAAGTAATATATTAATCAATGAAATTTAACTCCCCTATTGAGAACAATTTTGAAAATTTCCCTGAATATTATTACAAGGGGGAGTAATGGTGTAATCAAAGATGATACATTCCTTTGAGGACTTACTCTCTCATTCCTTTGGAGTTTCATATTCATTAAGAATAATTACTCAAAATAATTTACCATATATTGGAATCCCTTTAAGGTATTTTTAAAGATATATTTACATTTCTACATTTTGGAAGTATTACGGATTTATCTTTGAAATCCTTCTTCACAGACATTCATTAATTGTAATATCCTAAAAGGGAATGGTGTGAGAATAAATCATGTTTCCATAAATTTCTTTTTAGTTTGTTTTTATTTTTCCCCCCATCAATTTTATTATTTAATTTCTCCTTCACTTAATTATTTTTACTGGTTGCTTCCAATACATATTGTTAACTTCAATGAATTTTCATTCCAATTTTGGTAATTAACATGCTCAAATTTCCCACAAAATTGGGAATGGGTTGTACTAGAAACTTCTAATTGTTTGAATTATGAATTGATATATAGTTGGTAAATTTTTATTTAGGTTTTATAAATATTATTTTACAGATCAATAATTTAAAGGTATGATTGTTTTTTGGTTACCCTGGTTAGAGTCTTGTTAAAGGATCAATAGTGGGATTTCGTTATTATAAATCTAGAGATTAAAATGTTTATTTATATCCTTAAGTATATCCCCATTGTAATAGTTGTGGTTATGGAAATTAATAGTAAAAAGGTGTCTAAATTTGATTCTATTGATTTTTAAATTCATGTTATACTTGGGCTTAATTCCCCCAACCTTCGTTTGGTTATTTTAATTTTTTATTCTGATATGTTGTTACAAACATTTCAATATAATGTACTTGATATCATTGTTTAGTTTAATATATTAGTAAAACAAAAAAGTTTACATAATTTAATGTAAATTTATTAGTATTATTTGTACTTAAGATAATTATACCGCACAAAATAATTTAATTACACAATTATAAATTAACATAATGTAATTTCAATTAATTTTACCTCCTGAAATATGCATGTTATATTACATATTCTCGATAATTATTATGAATTAGGAGTTCTTTTTTCAATAAGTAATTTGGATTTTATTGGTGAATTTTGAATCAATTACCCTCCATAGGATACATCCAAAATATTTTTTATCATTATCAATTAGTTTTCCTAAAATGTGATGGGGAAATGGTGTTATTCAGTCACATAGTATAGATAGCTGAATTAATACTTCTTGAGTATTTCCCAATACTTTAACAATGTCTCCAAAGTGTCTAGAAGTATTCCATATATCTCTTTACTCATAAAAATATTCCATGATTTAATGAAGGACCACTATAGAATGGTCCTCTATAGCTTATCATATCTTATAAATTCTCTAGTATAAATTTCATAATACAACTCTTTAACAACTTCATCAAGGGAAAAGGGGAATGATTTCCACTTTTTCTTGTTATTCCTATAACTTTATGGGATTCAAATTTCTACACACCAATATAAATTCTAAAAAAATTATTCAGATACACCATTGTAATATTATTGATTCAACTTTCAAAGGTTAATTACAAAATAAAAAATTTAATCCCAAGAAATTTATGGTAAAGTGGTGTGACTAGAGTTTTCTCATGAAGAGGTTGTCATCCTTAGTGATTCTATGAGGTGTCTTTTAGTTCTATTGATAGTTAAAATCATAAATCATGTATGTGTCCTTAATTTAAATTAAATTGGAGTTGTAAAACCAATTAGAGAAAAATAACATTTCCTTAGTTATTACACCTACCCACTAACCCTATTATAACTCCTCATGAAGGGCCACTCCTATATTTTCCTCTCTAATGGATAAAACCCTAACCATTAACTCTCCAATTATGTCTAAATCAAACTAAGACATGCATCAACCATTGTAATCCTGACTTTCACCAAGCCATAGTGATAAAGAACCCTTGATCAGTTGTTAATAAACCTCATAACCCTTTATCGAATGAGATTTTGGGTAGATCATGGGGATACGTGAAAACTAATGAAAGGTTTAATAAATAAATAATAGAAGATAAAAATGATAATTTTCAACTATTTCATAAATTTATAAAAGTACTATAGAGGTTAAAAAATAGTGAAATGAGTATAGATATTCATTAGAATTAAAAAGTGTGGGAAGTGGGAAGTTTCCTCATCCTGACCACATAGTATTAGAATACCATCACTGGAGATGAAATAAAGGAAACAATGAAAATAGAATTGGACCTTCCCCAAACCAACAACTTATATTTCCTTTTATAGGGATAAATTGAACATTTTTAAATAATTATTTATTCTCAAATAACATCCATGTAGGAGTGAAATCTTGAGATTATAACATATTGAATTATTTTGGGAATTTTTTCCTCACTTTCTTCAAGATCTATAAATCCTGCATGGGGATCATGATCCTAGGATGAGTTATAAGATCCCCTAATAGTATGCTTACCACCACTTTACCAAATTTTTCCAAACCATGAAAGGGTTGAATTATTATTGTGTATCCACTCTTACATGTCAAGAACATCTACATGCATCAAATAAACAATAATAAATGAGTTTCTTAACTCTTATTTGTTGTTTCCATAATGATCATGTGGTCCTAAGAACACTAATTAGTGAGTATTAAGGATTTGATTCTCACAACTAGAAAATAGAGTGTTGTGGACCATTTAAAAAGATCCAAGTCATAAAACCAATACATTATTCCTATATAAGTTATTAGTTATTCACTGATATCCATGGATTTTTTAATTTAATCTCTTATGGATTAGTTTATCATGACATTTTTAGTGGCTAATTTGTTTCTATGTATCAGCTTCACTTTAGGGTAATTCACATATAACATATTTGAAAACTAATATAATCACATAAAACACTCTACCATGAATATTTCTTACCATGTGGACAATTTAATTGAGGTGGGTAACTGGGCTCCATTCAAATTATTTTGATGTAGTAGTAATTTAATATTTTTTAGCCTATAACTATAATGAATTTGTGTTTTGTGACAAGTTATTTTTGATGGATTTCCATCATAAATAGACCATTATGAAAAAGAGCATTGAAAATCCTATTATTTGTGACAAATCATCACAATTAACCTCATAGATATATTATTGAATGTTTTTGTCAGAGTCTCATAAAAATTACCATAAACTGTGGAAGTCATCAATACCACTATCAAAGGATATCCATGTAAGATAATATGAAAACTGCAAAGAAATACTAAAATAAAGAATTATTGTAAATAATAATATGGTATAATGAAGAGAAACTACTATATATTCATAATCATCATACAGTTTGATAAAGATCACTAAGTGTTAGTGGCATGAAATCCCACCTCTAGAGGAAACTACGAGCTAAATTGAATCATCTGATATTCAAATGAGATCCATATACTCTCCACAATGTACAAGAATCATTTATACAATGAAGGAGAAAGAATAGTGATAGTGTCTCTTAGAGTTTTGACCAAGCATTTTGGAATTCTTTTTCCACAACTATTACATGGGAAAAGATTATAGAGGTAATCAAGGATTCTCCTTAATTGTTATCTCCATTGGTTAGGCATTAAAACACATATAAAATTTCCATGTAAGGTTCATGTGTGTATGAATTCATAATATGAATTTATTCCCTACAATTTTATAAATCGTTAGTTAATGACAGATTATTTGGAAGACTGTATTAAATGATAGACATAATCATTCAGTTGTATATAAAACTATATGAAACAAAATGACCAATTTATCATGAAAATAATTATTTGTATGGAATAAAAATTATCTCATAATCATATTTTATACAAATATAAAATTAAGAAAGGCATCCATCAATTATTTCTAATAGAATTAAAATTCTACTGAAAATAATATTATCTATAATTATTTATAAATATTATCTATATATGGTTTTTTTTATGAGGCCTTAACTATCTCATCCCATATTCCAAGTCATTTTCACCCTATATCAAAAGAAATTCCATTACAAATCCATATATGTTGAAAGAATAATTATCATCAATTCATAGTTCATGGTGAATTAAAACTAACACTAAAATTAGCCTCTTTTTAAACTCCTCATATGACTCCATACATTTTCCACTCTATTCAATCTTTCCCCCCTTCTAAGTTAATATTGTCATAGGAGAACCTAATTTCAAGAAATTTTCAATAAGGCTCAAGTGATATCCATACAACCCTAATAAACATTTAAGTTAAAATATGATCTTTAGCATTTCCCAAGAAATTACATCTCTAACATTACTTGGATTAACAATGATTATTTTTTGGAAATAACATGGATAATGAGTTTCACCTCCTAAATATAGAAATTTAATTTAGAGAACTAAGAATATATCCATTGCTCATACTGTTTCCTTAAATAAATTTCAATGATACTTCCATGATTATCTATAATTCATGAAAAAAAAATAGATATCATCAAAAAATTCCATCACTTACGAGTTCATATAAATATGTAACAACTATTCATAAAAGAAAAATAAATTATAGTTGCATTGGTAAATCTAAAGGGAGTAACCAAAAAATCATAATGGTTGCATCAAAAATGAAAATCCTTATTCATAATATCTTTTAAAATTAACCTCGATTGATGGTAATGCAATTAAATTATGATCTTTGGAAACTAATTAACGACCTATATATTGTCAAAAAAATCAATTCAAGAAATCAAATCCTTATTCTTCATCATCACATAGTTAAAGTTCCAATAGTTGACACATTTGCTTATGATAACATTGTATTTATTTGAAAATATGATCAGTATTGCCCAAGGAGAACACTTGGTTGAATTAATCACTTTTCATCCAACTCATCCAACTAAACCAATATCTCATATATCTCTAATAGTGAAATTTTGATTAGGTGATGGTGATATCTGATTTTTCCCAATACCAAAATAAATATATAAATCCATGTTTCACCTAGGGGTTATCCAGAGAAACCGTTTAAAAAAACATTTGGCTATTTATTCTCCACCCTATGTATTAAAGATAGATCCTTCCTTTTCAGTGACCCAAAAACTATTCTTATCAGTTTTTAATACAATCTTCTGAAAACTCTTGTTATCTGACCATTTCTGATCGACTAAATACCCTACTCTCCATGAAAAGGATGATAATCATGTCTGGATAGGTTAAAATAATTTTTCGACCAAAATATATTATTTTAGATTTAAACTAAACATACCCCTCCACCCTAATGATCATATTTTATATATTCGTCTCATGGAAAATAAATTCTTATGATATTTCCACATAACTAACTATGATCATGCAAGAAACACATTTAAACCCTTTCTCGTAATTTCATTGATTAAGTCATTAACAATATATTGATCCCTAATGGATCAACCTAACATGAAAAGTTAATGAATTATATGTTTGGGTATTATATAAAGAATAAATGTTTATGGAATATTTCAGGATATTTTATATCACCATATATGGCCCAATATAAACCTCATATGGGTATTGATTAGTAGTGAATATTTTCCCTATACATATTTAAGGTGTCAATTTTTCCTTTTGAAAAGTTCTCCCAACAAGCTTGTACTCAAGTGGTACCAGCTCTTGTTTGTCATCCAAAAGACCTGGGATCAAATCCAAGCAAGAAATAAATTTTGGGGGTGCTGTAGCAGCACTGTAGCAGGACTGTATCAGGACTGTAGCAGCGATAACTGTAGCAGCGACGACACTGTAGCAGCAGAGTCACTATTTTCGGGTGTTGTAGCGTGGCGGTACTGTAGTAGGCACTATAGCAGTGTGGGTACTGTAGCAGTACTGTTCATCGAGGGGTCATTTAGGCCAAAAAAATGGGCTTTCGGGCCTTTTATTTTGGACACTTTGCCTTTGGCCTTCGGGTAATGTAATGGGTCTCCCTCTACCCACACTAAAGAGGTCTTTTCATTAAATAATAAATTGAGGCTTTGGTCCAAACCTTTTAAAAAAATTCTCCCAACCTTCCACAAATCTTTATCAACCTCTTATAGAACCCAATTAGTATCCAATACTCTTATAAGATATTGATTTATCCTATTGAAAAGTTCTCCCCACCTTTTAAAATTCCCTAAATCAATTTTATTTGATGAGTCACAATGAATTCCTAGTCCTCACACCCGATTAGTAACTCTATTAAAGGTCATCCATGAAAACTAGTAGTAGTAATTCCTCAAGTGACACATCTTCATACACAAGTGAAACACACAGGGAGGGTTAAAACATATCAAATTTTCGGTGTTCCACCTCGTTACATTTGAAATACTCTATCTATCCTCTCTATTAGGATACTTGAGAATAATCCCTAACTCATTTCTCATAAAGATGTATGTACTTCCTCTCCAATTATTTTTTCTATGAGACTTTATTAACTACCTTCACATAGTTTGGAATCCTTATAAGAATAATCATTTACTGAATCTATAATCATTGCCTCATATTAAACCAATGCAGAGTGATATTTTCATTATTCCCTTTACTTGGTATACACTTCCTCAACTCGGTTAATTTCAATCAAAATTCCATGACCAAAAAATTCCTCTAATTTAGTTCAAAAAATTCATTATATTTTCCTAAAATTAGCTCATTTAAACAATATTGATCATTAAACATCTTCTAGTATCCCTTCTAGTCAATATATTTAACCTGACCAACTTCCACAACTACCTTTCATCACTTCTTAGTAGGACCCTCTATCAGATAAGAACTAAACACAGCCTTCAATGTATCAAAAGACTACTAGAACATAAATATATAGTTTAAATTATCCATCCATTCTACATCCAACTTCAGTGTTATATCACCTCTAAATGAGGGATATTTATGATTTGTGAATTATGAGACTCTATCTTTATCCCTCAACCTATCCTTATCAATGAACCTATTAATCCCCTATATAGCTTAAATAAATACTTCCACTAACTAAGGGCCTATAAGAGCCTTCTATGACACTCACTTTCCATGTTCATTCCCAACTAATGATCTTATAGGTTTCATATAGACATCACAAAAAATAAATTCTATCAAAACCACATTATTCTATTGTCAATGATAATCTCCCAAATCTATACCCCATGCAATAAGTAGGTGGCCTCTTACTCTTCTAGATAACTTCATTTCATAAAGTTTATCTAAACAATACAATCCAATCCATAATAAGTAATCATTTCAAAAATAATTAAATATCAAAACCATATACTCATTGGTAATCCATTTTTAGGAAATAAATGTCTATTTTCTTTCAATACCATTCCATGTGATTCATCATATACCATGCCTAATATGATTCTTGAAATATTTTTTATCTTGACCATCCATTGGTCCACATGGAACCAATATATTCCCATAAGGTTAATACCAACCCCTCTTTAATTCGAATTCTTGATAACTCGATGTACCTCATAAATAGTCCAATTATGAATTTTTATGCATAAATTATGAGTTCTAACCAACCTATTTTCAACGCCTTTCGAACAACCCAAATTTTGACTCTACAAACCTACTCTAACACCAGTTTGTAATACCTTGACCTAAGAGATCGAATCCTAAAACCCAAATTGTGGTGCCACAAAGCCTTCACCACTACAAAGCATAATTTTATTAGAGCTAAAAAAATATTTATCACTATTAAAAAAGTGTTGATAATCGAGGCCCTATTAAAAGGGATTCCTTTTATAAATGCTAAAAAAAGTTCTAATCAAGGCCCCTTTAATAATTTCTTTTTTTAAATCACTAATAAAATTCAAAAAAATTAAAAAAAACTTAAAAAAATATCTAAATCGGAAGGTAGAACCACCCCCTTTTAACAGCACTTGACCTTCCCATTCAATAGTTCTAGGAAACCCTGCATGTGTGTGACCCTTCCACCTATTTAACAATGCAAGGCGCACCCCCCCCCCCCATCTACCCTTTAATAGTGTTGGCCCCCCTGCACCCTCATGTGCACTCCGACCTCCACTTGGATTCAAACTTGAGACCTCTCCCTTACACATCTGCAACTTTTCCACCCATCCATATTGTTTCATTACATATATAGTTATATTTATATATTTATATATGTATTCATATATTAATATATATATATATATTTAGTTAATTTTTTATATTTATATATTTATTCATATATTAATATATATTTATATCTATTTACTTATATCTTTATATAGTTATAATTTTTTATCTATGTATTTACTTGTATTCTAATATGAATTTATAAGATTAGTTTTAAATACAGTTATAAAATATGTTTTTTTGTGTGTTTATAAATAAATAAATATATACACACATATAAACAAAATACATATATATATATATATATTATATGTGCATCTGTAAGTATAATTATAAATATTTGTATATTTATATATTTTTAAAAGAATTATATGTTAATATATATATTCATATGTTAGAATATATAGATAATATATATCATTTTGTTAATATATACACACACTAATACACACACACACATTATAAAGGTATATAAATATTAATATATTTTTATTTTATATAAAATTGATATTAGTTTTTATTTATATAAGGCTTATAAAATGAGAAATATATTTTATATGTAAATATATTTAATTATTTATTTATAAAATTAATTTTTATTTGTGAATATATAAAAAATAAGTATATATTGTTATATATTTGATTATAAATAATATTATATTGTAAAAAATGGTAAATTTTAAAATCTATAATATCAATATAAATGTAATCCCTGAAAATAAATTTAGTCTTCACTAAAAAAGAGAAAAAATACCCCCCCCCCCCTTGAACACGGCTGAAATTCCCTCAAATGTTAAAAAAATTGGGTATCCCGACTAAAAACACGGTTTTTGGAGGCCTTATAGGAATTTTTTGGCCACAAAAAATGTGACTAAGGGATCCCATATATCACGAGTGTGTAAATATCATCGCATGATTCGATTTTATATGTGGTAGAGCTCAAACGGACACTCGGATCAAAAGTTATGGTCATTTGAAGTTTCAGTGCCGTTTTCAACTTATTTTATATATTTTATTTGTTTTTTGATTTTTTGTGTCTTTAAATTGTTATTAAATGATTATTACTCAATAATAATTAGCAAATTGTTAATTCATAATATGTTTTATAACATTTTATATGTCATTTTTACTAAATATCTTATATATTAGGTGTAAATGTCTTTTTATAATTATCTTAAACATATTTAAAAATATATATTCTTATTTATACCAATATAAATATATTTATTTTTTATATATTAATATTTTATTTGATTTTTTATTTTTTTTAATATACCCTTAATAAGCACTAATAAAAAAAGCACTAATGAATATTCCCCTTTATCAATGCTTTTTTTAGATTTGTTAAAGGGTGGCACTACAAAAACTTGTTTTTATAGTAGTCTTTAAAGGCATTCCCCAATCCCTATAGGTATTTAATAAGTATTAAGTTATAAAACAAATTTTAGGTAATAACTTACCCAAAAAAATGTAACCTTTTACCAAGATTGATATCTAAAACATCTATTAAAATGGAAACATTTAACATAAACATTAATAGTGTAAAATCTACTTTCACACAATAAAAATTGAATCCATTTTATTATCTAAAAAATACACACCTACACAAATGAACCGAGCTACAGTCATGAGTTGCATTTTCATAACTGCAAGGTGAAACCATGTCTCTCTACTAATGAAGGATGAAACTATGAAGACCTTAGGTTCCCTTTCATTTACAGGGGTTGGTCTCTCTTTTTCCTCCAATTTTATTTTATTCTTGAGAATGATAATTGTTTTATAGGTATTTTATTTATAGCTATTGATTTAATTGATCTCTTACTTTATCATTCATCAAGTAAAGAGGGTTTTTGAAAGTCTAACAATTAATAATTGTATACATGTTCATATGTTTGTTAGATTTTTAATGGTTTTATTAACGATAATTTAAAACTATATTACACATTATGAAAATATGTTATGCATTTAGTATCTTATGTATTGATTTTTATAAAAATAAATTTAAATTTCATATCAAAAATATTTACAGTTAATTTGTTTAATTTATTTATAATCTTATAAATGTTAATTTGAAATTATTAATTGATATTCCTCCTTGGCTTTAAAATAATTTCTTACTATATCTAATATTTATCTAAATGTTGGAAAGACTAATATTTAAAATATATATATAAAATTGTTATAGGTGTGATTTTATTTTTAATTTTTGGATATAATTAAAAAAATTGAAATTATTAATATTTTGGATAAATAATTTATTAATGTGAAAATTTTTATAATTATAATCAAATTCTGTAGTTTATAAGCTTGATATATATGGATTTGGAATTAATGTTTAAAGTGGAATGGAGATTATTTGAATTTAATATATTAAATAAGATAAATAAAAAATAATTAAATTGAATCATATGAAGAGGATGCATTGTGGGGGGGGGATTGAGTCTTGGATAAAAAAAAGTGGCATAAAAAATATTGTTCGATATATAATATTAAGTTTTGAGTTAGGAACAGATGAGTTTTTTATGGATTCATTAGGTTAATAGTGTCATTTAACCTAACTAGTGAGGAAGGAAAAGGACAGGGTGGAACATGGATATTTATGATCTCTTATGAACTATGTCCTAACCTCAATTCCACTAAAATCAGTTAGGATCTAGGTATCATGGCTCTATGATATCTAATTCAAGGATAGATCCTGACACCCAAGTAAGAATGTTTAGGGGGAAAAATCATTGAATACAGAGTAGAAATAATTATGAAGGGTGCACACATCATGGTCATAAAAAAATGAAACACCTTTAAAAAAGTGGAAAAAAACCTTTTATTCGAGAGATAATATGAAGTTTGGAGTTAAGAATGGGTGAGTTTTTCATAGATTTGTTAGGGAATTTGTATCATTTTACCTAACTGGTGAGGAAGGAATAGGACTTGGTGGAACACCATTATTTAGGATCTCTTATCAACTATGCCATAACCTCAATGCCATTGAGACTGATCAGGATCCAGGTATCATGGAACCTCATAATCCAATAGAAGGACCTTGAATAGCATCCAACTGAGCATGTTTAGGTGGAAAAATTCCCTGATTGTAGGGTAGAAATAATTATGAAGGGTATTTGCATCATTATCATAATTATAATTTAATTATGTTTGATATTTATTTATGTTATATGTGTTTATTTTAGTAAAATCATATTGATATTATGTAGTTTTAATAATTAGTTGTGTTTTATTCATTTTTAAATAAATTGTTCATAATTGTTGAAACAATTTTTCTTACAAAATCATGATAATATATAATAATAAATGTTTGTTTTAATTGGATGATAAATGAATGTTAATTAAAAAACTCATAATAGAATGTTAGAAATTGAATTTTGTGTTTAAAACTTATCAATGTAGTATGTTAATATGTTTTTCAATGATAATGAAGCTTCCCTAAAATCATTTCATGGCCATGTAAATCTTTTTCTCGAAGTCTTCCTTGTTTAAGATAGCCCTATGGTTCTATTTATTAATTAAAATATTATGAAAGAAATTTTTTTCCATCATTATTTAAATTCTAACCTTCTATAATATGAAATATGATCTATCTATTAAGAAAACTAGTGATTTAAGAATGTTATTTAAATTGAATGAAATTTGCAAGTATGAGTTTTTTTATTAAACAGAATATTTAGATTCATGGTGATTAGTGGGAATGATTAATGTTGGGATGCATGGCTAAATGAAAATTATATATAAAGGTAATTAACGATTCACGATTTAAATTAAGAAAAACGTTTATAATTCTAGGTTTTCAAGGAGAGAGGATTCAGGAGACCACTATTTTTCAGTCACTATTAACTCTATTAGAGAAATCCAAATGGAGATCGCTAGGCTTTTCCACTCCCCCAACCAAATTCCCCTACCTCATTGAGCCCCCCTCCCCCACCTCTACACTATACCATGCTACCCCACCTTTGGGGGTCAACCTCTCTATTTTCCAGCCCCCATCCCACCTCTAATGTCTAGCCTCAATCACCCCCCCCCCCCACACTCTCAAGTCCCCATACCCCCCCCCCCACTCTCAAGCCCCCATACCCCCCCCCCCCACATCGATCCCCCTTCCACCACCTCTATGTTTCACTCCACCACCCCACCTATGGCCATCAACACCCCCTTCATCTAGCCTACATCCCACCCTCACCCTCGAGCCCTCTTCCAACACCTCTCCCATTATCGATCCCCCATCCCCCCCCCCATGAACCTTGAGTCCCTCTACGCACCTACCCTCACCCACCATGGATCCTCTTCTACAAGCCATATAATATATACCACCGTCAAGACCCATGGATGATGACCCTCCCCCCTAGCTATAGACGCTCCCCCCACAACCTAGTGAGGTTCAACTAGCTCCCCTTACTCCATGCCCTTGATTCCTCTTCCGCAAGGCGACCCCCTAGCCCTATACTTGCAACCCCACTCCCCCTCAACATCCCCTACTACCAAGAACAACTATAACCCCTAATATCCATTTATTATTTTCATTCCTCACATTAAAGATTTTTTTAAATGGGGTTTTTTAGGTAATTAAAATTTTAGGGATTTATGATAGGCAATTTATGGAAATAAAGTTTTAAATGAAATAATATCTTGAATCACTTTTATCCTTGATAATTTTTAAATACCCACTCCTTTGTGTTTATAATGTTTTGTTCCTATAATGAAATGTTTAATTCATTTCATTTGGGTAATAAAATGTTACATGTTGAATTGTTATGTACAATTTATTATTTTATGCCTCAAAGAAATATTCTTTCTAATTAAAACAATTTTTTAGAGTTATCAATCTAAATATTTTTTGAAAATACATTTTATTTTATAATAAATATAATTTCACCTATTTCTAAATGTTAGTGACCTAGAAAATAAAAAATTTATAGTCGTTATATTAATGAATTTTCTCCTTTGAAAAAGTTATATATTAAAAGAATATATTCTATTTTTCAATGGATAGATATTTTATGCTTACACTGACATTATTTTGTTATAATATATATTTAAAATATTTTATTCATTGAAAATATGTTTGATAAAAAAATTTAACCTAAAATTTTTGAAATCATAACATTTGAAAATATATGGTAAAATTAACTATATTTTTGTAAACATAATTTTATGAAATATATTTTTTAATTATAAACTCACCTATTGTGGACATTTTTTAGAAACATTTTGTGTGTGATCATTTATGTGATTATACATGGATTAATTTATCATATTTGTGAAAAAAAATAATTTTGTACTTTATTTGGTTTAATTATTAACTCACATATCAAAAGAATAATTATGAAATTATTTATAAAGTAATGTGATTTGTAGTTTTATATTATTTTTTAATCATATTTGGTTGTATAGAATTTTATGATAGTTTTATTGTTAAAACGTATTATAAAACACATGTTTTAAATTTTTTTTGAATTTAATAGAGTAGAATTTTTTTATAATTTATTTATTTTTTAAATATAATAATGGATTATAAAGGTTTAATATTTTATCATTGTTACTTTTTTTTAGAATTACATAATACATTAATGTGTTTTATATCCGGAGATGTAGGGATTCACACATCGGTTGAGGTAGATGTTGCCATGCGAACTATGAAACATTGTATGGATGAGTTGTTTCAATAGTTATGTACATAGCATGAGGATATATTATCACATATGTTATCACATATAGATAAATTGATTATGCAATGTCCTATTGATGGTACACAAGTGGTTCCACATGTGAAAAAGAAAATCAATTCTACTCATATTGACTTTTAATGACAAGCTTAAGATACATAATATTTATATATATTATACACTCTGAATGCACCTAGTGAACATTATCATGAGTTCATTGGTGATCTAGATGAGTATTCACCTCCTTAATGAGGTAATTTAATTTACTATTCTAATATTTCACATATCATTTTATATGAATAAATTAAATGTGTTTTGCATTTTCAAATTATTATAATAAATAAAAAATTTATTTACAACATAGTGTCATAGTCAAACATCAATAAAGGATCAAAAATTATCATGGAGTCATAAAAAACAATCGTAGAGTGATTTTTTAAATTCTTGAACTGATGGAACACTAATCAAATATGTCGTTTGAACAGGTTGAATAGAAACACACTTTTAGTGTAATTAAAAACTAAAACATGTGTGCAATGGTCAAAACCCAAGAAAAAAGACCTATAATGGGGTAAAATACTAGGAAAACCTTATCAGTATTATTTTTTATTTTTATGAGCACACAACATACCAATCATACATGAGTTATGTCTAAAACAACTAAAAAAAATTAAAGGTTTTATTCCTTTTAAAAACATGTGTCTAGGGGATAAAACCAACTGAATGACCTTAGAATACCATGAAATTAGAGTAAAATGAACATATAATTATTTTTTAATTGGTTGAGTAGATATAACATAAATATAATGTGTTGTTTTCCCAAGATGTCAGTAAACACATTTTTATTATCCTAAAATAATAAATAATGAGTTTAATGGTTATATACATAGAAAACTTCCACAGAATGGTGTGAAATCATAGAACAAGTATATTAGTATTATTTGTGACATGTACAAGTAGATTACACATAAATAAAATGTGGGTTCTATCCAAAATGATAAAATATGTAGTTTTCAAAGGTTTGACTCCCTTTAAAAATATGCATCTTGGGGTCAAAACCAATTGAACGACTTCTGAATGAAGATATCCCATGTTTTGAACCAAAAACAATTCTAAATGAATTTGGAATTTTGTAATTTATTAGAAACTTTTTATTTAATATTGGGATTCTTAATGTAATTTCTAAGGTGTTGGACTTTGTGATGTGTTTCATTTAAGAAATTAAATAGATTTAAATTAAAAATAAAAATAAAAATAAATTAAACTATTTATTAATAATAATAATATTATTATTATTATTATTATGATAATGATGATAATTATTATTATTACTGTTATTATTATTATTATTATTATTATTATTTTAGGTTCAGTTTTTTTTGGACCCCAAACGGGGTCTTCCTTTTTCCCCTTACCCACGAAGCAATACCCCCCTAGACATACCCTTAGGCAGGATACACTCTCTGGAAAAAACCCATGTAGCATGAATCCCCTCTCCATATTTCTCTACTTTACCAATTTCTACTGGATATCTCCTTATTTCTTCTTCGATCCTTCAAGGTAAGCCTTCTCCTCACTTCTCCTCTCCTTTTTCGACTTATTTTTTGCCTCTCCATCAACCGGTGAGGTTCATCTGAAACCCTATGGGTAGGGATAATATGATTCATGAGTTTATTTCAATGTTAGGACATGAAATGTGTTTCTCAAAACCCCTTCATGTAAGTTTTGGTTTTTCCACTAAAGGTGAGGCATCTCAGACCAATTCTCGCCGTAGTCGCCATCTGAGGTAAGGGTTTACATCCGCTGCATGGTTTCACCCAATTTATTTTATGTTAATTGGGTGATTTTGAGTTATTGGTAATTTTATTTATGTTTTTTGGACCTTACCATGGTGATTTGAAGTTCCTAATATTTTTTAGCAGTTTTTTATCACCCTTTAGGCGATTTCAAGTCATCAAAGTCAATGGTGACTTACCAACATATGCATCGATAAGCATATATATATATATATATATATATATCTGTGTGTGTCTGTGTAACCTCCCATATTTTATATATATCCTCCCATGGAAGTGTGAATATATATATGGGGCTAGGTGTGCTTACATATAATATAAAAAATTCATACGAGGGTGAGTGTTAACTGGTATATACATATAAGCTATATATTAGGATTCTCTTGTACATGTCCATGGCCATGTGAATACGTACATAGAGTCTAGGTGTCCTTATGTATATGAAAAGGTTCTTATGCCTGGAGGAGTAATGGATTAGCTTTGATTGGTCTCCTATAAAAGTGTCAAGATATGAAGCATTCGTCTTGTTCTTATTTTTCCAAGGTAGGATCCCTTTTCATGCCCCTTTAATTTAATAATGAATTAATTTTTTGTTTACGCAATATCCAAGAATTTCATTAATTTTGTTGATTTTTAGAATAAATTTTAAGATATGATAAATGATTACTTGATTAAAAATGTCATGGTTTTATATTAAAATCACTCCAACAGAGGTGCGATGTCTTTGAAAACTCACAATGATAATTTATGTTTACATAACTTTCTTGACTATATTTCTTGGTAGTTCTTATGCCTTTTTATCCTTGTATGAATGTGGAATGTTTATAAAATATCCCATATATTTTTTCGTCAATGGATTTTCTCCCTTGAAAATAAATGATAAATAAAACAAGACACCTTCTAAGTGCTTGGCCCAGTTTTTTATTAGAATTAAACATGTAAGTGGTTGGCCATTTCCAATGAAACCTTCTATGTATATGGACCATTTTATAAATGGAATATCATGTTTAATAAATGGATATACCCAAGTACATAAATTCCCATTTGTCAGTGGAACCTTAAAAGTGTCTCTTTAACCTCGATAAATAAATTACCTTGTTTATGTAATCGAATAACTTCCTTTGTTAATGGGATTACCCATGTAGGTAGTTTCCCAATTAACCATGGAACCTCAAAATACCTATTTTTCATGTTAAATTATTTTATTCCCCTAAAATGAATTAATTATTGTAGAATGGAATGACCCCAAGGGTTGGTAGGGTCATGTCCCTTTGTTTATGCTTAGGCTTAGTACCTATTGTCTATGGCCATATGACATTATTGATTGTCTTAATCTACATGCATCTCGACTTATATTTGAATGATTATTCTTAATTGCTTTAATTACTTAAATTTCATTGATGGAATGTGATTATATATAAATGTTATTATATGTTGTGATATATAAATTTTCTTACTTATTTCATTATGCCAACTGCCTTGTGCTGTGTTTGTTTATGTGTATTTGTTATTCCTAATTGATTGGCCTGGGTTGAATGAAATGTGTGGACAAGCTAAATAGATTATTCCATCGAAATTTCTTAATGACATGTGAGAAGAGATATATTGAGGCATTGTGCCTTGTTTTATATTTCATTACTTATGCAAGTTTCTAATGCTTATGCCCTGTTTTAGTAGTTTGTTTTATGTTCTAAAATTTGGTAAGATTGTTAGCTTGAGATTTTAAAATAATAATGATGATATATAATAGTAACATTCTTGATTTTGTGATAAATTATTTATTCCATGATGATTGTTTGATTGTATCCTTTTCAATATTGGTAGCATGGGATCTTTCCATGCCCTGGATGTCATGAGATGTTTAATTGATGGATTGAAATTATAAATGTTTGATTGTGATTTGTGCCTCACTTGATTGGATCACCTGTCATTGGCCATGAGAGAACATAGATTCCATATTAAAGATTAAGGGATAGACTCACCATTCCCATTTCGGTTATGACCCGATTAGTCGGGGGGTGATGATTTGGATTTCTAGGCTAGGGCTTCCCAAGAGGTTTATTATACTCTTGATTGATACTAGTTTCCTAGTTGAGAAACTATGGACAGACCAATTAGCAGGATGGTTATGCCATGCTATGGGTGATACATTTTCCTCTATGTGTGATACCTGGGATGGACACAAATTCACAATTCCTCAAGTGATACATAGGATTCATTTGGATCATATTTGATGGACTTAGTGGTATTGGATTATCTATTGTTCTTGTTACAGTACTTGGGATTCTTTTTAAATCTCCTTTGAGGGGCATGAGACTCCACCAATATATTTGACAAAATTAAATGATTGATTGTTTTACTTATGATATGCATCATTTATTATTTTTATGAGCCCAATGTGATATATCTTGATTATTCTTTCTTATTATTTTTCTTGCTCATGTGTTGAAATAGATATGAGACCCCAGGCTAGAACACAAGCTTGGGGCATGTTTTTGTTAGTTTATTTATTACAAGGGAACATGTTATATATATTATGACTTGAAAAAGTACCTTCTTTCTGATATCCATCTTAGGGAAAAGATGGTCATATGGGATGGGGTCCATTTAGGATCATGGACCAAGGTGTTGTCATTTTACATTTTATTGCTTTTTTCTTACTATATATGGCACACTATTTTAATTTATATTAAATTGTATGGACTGGGATATGCACTAGTAGTGATGGCCTGCTGAGATTTATGTCTCACACCCTGCTCAGACCGCCATTATAGTTGTAGAGACCCAATGATTGACATACATAGACATTAAATTAATTTTGCGGAATACTTAATACATGAGAAAAACAGACACCCAAAGACTATATTAATTTAGTGTCTCTGGAAACTCGGAACATGATATTTTAATAATGTTGAAAGATCTTCAATATTTCCCGTAATGATCTTCCCCTTTTGATTTCCTACCTAAAATCTTTCTTTAAATCCCGTGGAAAGGAAACATATAAAGGGTGAGCTCAAATTCTTAGTAAGGGAAAACATGGAGAACATAAAACAACCCACAAACATTTGAACGTAAAACCATGAACATAAAACATCAAAATCATGAGTAATGATATAAATCTTATTAGTACATAAGGAATAGATCATAAAAGGACATTAATCATGATAAAATAGCATTGGGAATAAAACATGTAATTGTGGAAAACCATTAAGCACATGATATGCTTTTCATAGTAGCCAAGGCATTGCTGCCAAGACCATCATAGTGGACAAAGTCCATTACTGAACCGGGTTTACTAGTCATTCCAGCCCTATATTACTGAACCGGATTCACTTGCCATTCCAGCCATGTCTAGATCATGAGATATAAATCTTTACCCAATGCATTAGAGGTAGATATATGTCCCACCCATCTCATAATGAAATCATTATTTCTTGTGCCGCATAATAAACATAAATCATTCATCATAACCCAATGAATAAAATGGGTTTCGTAAACATCATCACATCATAATATAATCCATATAAAAGAATGGTTATAATTTCATCATAAACAAAATCGAACCATGTAAATAATAGATACATTATTCTTGAATCATAACCATATTTAATAATGTCATTATATATGGAAAATAATTTTGATAAAACACTTGAAATGAATTCTTGAAAAAGTATCATTTCTTCTTTCAAATCATTTTCTTTTCTTAAAATGACGTGCAATTTGAAAAGAAAATAATTTGGATGAAAATACTAATGAAATATTTCTTAGTAAGATTCATGGAAATAATGTGTTATGAAACTGTAAAAATCCACTCATGCCATATAAGTTAAAACATTCTCCTCATACTTTTACCAAAAAATTCAAAAAGTACCTCGTACGGTAAACAAAAGAAAGATTCCTTCGGTAACACAAAGTAAAAGTAAAAAAGGGGTAAACATGAATTTAAAGATACATGGAAGAATATTATACACTTTATAAAAAACATTTTATGGAAATGGATGAAAAATATAACACCAGTAAATGCTTACGTATAAGAAATCTCGGATAAAATTGGGATTGCAAAATTATCCCTTACTTTAGGTCCAATTTTTTCCATACTTGTCTAAATATCCTATATAGTGGGTTTAAACATGTTATTAATTGGTAAAAGAACCATAATTATATTTATGATATCATATATTATTTATTTAGGACTTTATATTACCAATTCTTTTGTCAATTCCATGTTAAAGCAGTGTTTTGGGTAAAATGGTTTCATTTATCGTACGTGTTTGGACTTGTTGTTAATGATATTATTATTAATTATATCATAATTTACATAATTTTAGAATGTAAATCATGATTTATATATCATATATATTTATTATATAAATATAATAGATAGATAAATGAAATGAAATACATCGTTCATGGAGACGGTATGTCGTACGTACGCATGAACGTTGTATTCCTTTCCTTATTGACTTGAATAGAAGTAAGTAGATGACATATATATGTATCTACATAAATAAAGTATCTTTATTATGTCATATATTTCATTAATATTCATTTATATATACTTTATAATTCTTCTTGAATGGTTAACATGGAGAATTAATCTCATTGTGTCGTGGAGACGATAATCTGTACGTACACACGAGCGATGATACCGTTCCCATAATTATTGAATGGAATTAGAGTGGATGATATGATATCTCATAATTATTATCATGTTATAATAATTATATATAGTTATTCTTTACACCATTACACCCATACAATTAAGCTGGTGGTAGAAAAACATATTACACCACGGCGTGGAGACGGTATTCCGTACGTACGCATGCGGGGTGATTTTGTATTTCGTAGGATGGATAGAAGGTGAAATAGGGTTGTTTCATATTTATAATATCATATAATTATATAATTAATAATGATTTTATTACTTTATAATGAAACAAATAAAGAAGAAAAAGTAGAAGAAGAAAGAAACTTGAAATAATCGGTAGAAGAGATTACCTCTTCTTTGACGTGCCTCTTCTAAACTTCCTCTTAGGGAACTAGATTTGGACTTCTGAGAAGAACAGAACCTCTATGATATAACTATAGAGGTTGAGAAGAGAAATTTAAAGGTTTTTTCTGAGCTTTATGGCTCAAAATTGTGTAAAGAGGAGAGGGAGGAGGTGCCCTTTTATAAGGGAGGAGAGGGGCACCTTCGGAAACATAAGAAATATGAATTTATAATAAATTACAACCCCACTTAAAAACCTCCCAAAAAGACTCAATTATAAGATGAGATGCGATACTGTTGTAATATTAGAAACCAATAAAATATAGACATGTTGTGAATTTATTTTAAACCATATCAAATTGATTTATCCTTATTTAATCTATTTAATTTTATTTGTGGTAATAATATTCTAAATTTTAAATTTTTATAAATCATTACTTATGTGTTGTGAATTTTCCATAATTGGCTAATTTATGAAATATTAGACCATATAAATAATTATTAAATATTTTTTTGATTTTTATGCAATTTTATAATATGTTATTTATATAAAATAACAATAGTGTCAATTTTGACACTCTTCATTTATTTGAATTTTAATAAATTCTACACAAAGGTTATATTCGAAAAAAATATTTAATAGATTAATAATATGACATATTAATATATAAAATTTGTGTATCACAATAAATAGTTCATATAATATTTATTTTAATATTTTTAAAACCATTTATTTGATATTTCAATCAATAAAATAATTTCAACATCACTATTGTGTCATCATTAATGATAATAATTTAATTCCTAAAATTTTTAAATAAATTGACATGATGTATATAATTTTATTAGATTTTTGGAGACTATTCATGTTCGAAGTTTTATGAAATTTATCACTAAATTAAAATTATTACACTTATAAGATATAAGAGAGTGACATACTGTCGCTTTCTTTGTATTTAATAATAATTATATACTTTTCATGGTAAAAAGTCCATGAAATGAATCTATTACAACCCTTAGGTGATGTGGGTCGACTTTTATTCATCCAATTTAATTTTTGTAGGTGTTAGGGTAATTTTATAATCTTATTTTTACCCTTAATTACTCGATTTACCTTTAATTGTAGTAAATAAAAATTATTGTAGTTACTATTCATAATGTCAAAAAAAATAAAATTAACCGATTAACATAATTTGGACCCAATGAATCCAAATATGGAATCCATTTTTCAAAATTTAAAACATAGAATTTGCTGTAATTAATTTAAAATTAATCTCATTGTTACGAAAACAGGTTTCAAAAGTTAAAACATTGTCAAAGATTGAAATGTTTTTAACAATAAATTCAATATAAAATTAATGGTAATGACATGAATTATATTAAATGGTAAAAATATATTCTATTTTTACTTTAAAATCATTAAATTTTATCATTTAACCATCTAAATGTTCTTGATGAAAAAAGTTGTTTTTTAATAAAAAAATTAGTGTATTTTTACTATTCATCAAAATATGAGAGTTATCAGAAAAGTATCAAAAACTTATCCAATGTAAATATTTATATTTTGATTCAGAATAAGAAGTTTATTTTTTAAAATTGAACTAATAAACTTGTCAAAAATTATATTTAAAATGGGTACGCCATCAAAAGGCAGTAAAACTGCATTTTTTTAAAAATACTTCTTTTATCCAAAAAATTGATTTTGTTTTCATAACTCATTCTTGAAAATGTTTAAGATTAATTACAATGTTTTAAAATTAAAATTTTAGTTCATACTATTCATAACGGTTAGTTCATTATATTATAATAATATATCATTGTTTAGTGAAACTCGGTATTACGCACAACACAAGTTATCGAGGAAAGTTGCTCTTGCATGTAACACAAGCCAAGCTAGGGTTGTGTGAAGTGAAATATTCTATTGGTGTTTCGCAGAACATAAGACATTAAAAAAATTATTTCTCATAAAATATAAGTGTGTTACAATAGTGCGGTGCCCAAGCTATTCTACATGATTTCTGTTCTTCGGATTCATTTCTTATGTTGTGATGATTTACTTGTAAATGGGAGTTAGGATGATTTGATCAAGCTGATGCTGAATATTCTCATGTAGTTATACATTGGGCATTTTTTATTTTATTACAGTGTATTAAAATTCATATTTCTTGATGCTTGGTCTTATATCATAATCTTTTATATATTCATTATTGTAAATTTGTGTTGGACACTTTTATTTAGTTATTATAATATTTTTATTTTATTGTTTTTAAAATAATTTATTACTGATTTCACTATTTAATTCTATTTATTCTTTTATACCAATGTGCTACTCTGATATACTGGGGAATATTCTCCCCATAGACGAACCTTAGGCCCTCATTGCTAGTCAGTAGCCTCTGGAGTTTGTGAATATGAACTTGAGGTCATGTGACCCACTGATCTGGCTAACGGTTTAGTGGTCAGCCAGGTATAGATGTTAAAAAGTGGTATTGGAGCCTTATTTTCTATTGTCTTACTATTTTGGGTTGGTAGGGAGGAGACTAGGAAGGTGTTAGAAATTGGTTTGTAGTCAAGCCAAGTACTTATCACCTCATTTTCAGAAAATGAACAAGTGGTTAGGGGTAGGAATTAATGTTCATGTTGTTTTTTATTATAGTTTATGTGATTTCATCTTAAGTGAATGATCTATTTTTCATTACTTATCAATTTATGAGATTCTGGTATTTACTTGTGGCCTATTAAGGCAAGGATGAAGCATTACATGCATCATTGTAGGAACATAGATATTTGTATGCCATGAATGTTCCATTCCATGTAGTTTCATAGGTAGTATGCTTTCTGATTTGGAATTCATGCCTTGAGTGATATGCCATGTTTTTATTTATTTTTTAGCATGATTTCTTACATAACATGATTAGGTGTTAATATTCCATGTTGTTTTTTTCTTGTATCATTCTTCTATACTTATTAGCATGCTCCTGTTTTTTACTATAATGTGTATGAGTACCTTATAAATGGGAAAAGGGCCTTCCGTATATTCAAGCCATCTTGATAATTATATATAAATACATTTTTAGTCTTTCATTAAAAATGTAAAAGGTTAAAAAAGTGTAGTTCTAAATTAAATTGGTTTTAATAAAATGGGATCCAAATTCCAACTATAAAGTGTATAGTCGCTTTATGGATTGGTAGGTGGCCACCAATATCACTGAACTAGGATATATGAACATGTTATATTAAAAATTGGTTTTAAATGTAAGGACATTCGACTTTAATTTGAAATTAAAGGGGTGCCTTCTAAAATTCACCAATGGACCCAAGTAGGTCAATTGGGGCATGTTTCTTATAGATGACATGTTTGGGTGTTTTGAAAAATTTAATAATTTCAATGGTAGAGAAAATTATATTGGGAACCTTGTAGGTATACTTATCTATTTAAAAGTAATTTATTTTAATAAATTTTCTAATAATGATGAGATGTCAATAAATGATTAATGTTTTGAAAAACAATGTTTGATATAACTTGATTGTTTTTCTTAAAGTTTTAGTTAGATATTTTGGTGTTTAAAGTTAAAGGTAAAATAATGTAATGGTATTAAAATAAAACCCTAGGTGGTGTCCTCTATTTAGACCCTCTGGTAAGGGTATATTAAACCATCCTTTATGTATCCTTGAAACGGAACTGTAGTAATTTTCCTTATTACTTATTTTTAGTAATGATTTGGATGATTGGATCTTGAGCCTAGTGACTTTTGAAGGAATGACCTCATTGGGGATCAATGATTTATGATCTAATAAGGGTATATCTTATGATATCTATTACCCTTAGTGTTTAAATTCCATTCTAAATCGAGTGATATTTCTAATATTTGGTGTCATTCAGATTTCATTTCCCCAGTATAACTTTTATCTTCTTAATGACACCCATATTCGGACAGGGGATCATTGTATCTTTGACCCATTTTAAGGGTGTGGTCGTTTATTAATGCTTGGTCTCAATAGGTTATATATGCCTTGGGAATGGTTGGCTACATCGTTGGTCACTTGACCATTTAGTTCTCATTAGTGATAGATGACTTGGTACATCATCATCCATGTTAATGGTCGTATGTGGCAATCCGACTTGGGGTTAAATAACTTGTATGGACCATCTGATACTTTAATTCATAGGTAAGAAAGCCTATGGATAGTATTCAAGTTGTTTCTTCTTCTCATATAACCTTGGGGTATTATTTGTTCACATAAGTGGTACCCGTCGAGTGTTTAATGATGTAGAAAATTGGTGGAGTTAAGTAGGAATTTTGAGCCCTGAACTGTTGAGTGTGGTCTCAGGTCATCTCAAAGTAGAGTGACCTAGGAATTAAGGAATCAGGTTCATCCCAGTGCTCAGGATGAACTTTTGGAAGGTGGGGTGTTTTGACATGCCGGTCAGTTTGATTTTGATTTTCATACCAATAGCTTAAACGTTTTCATTAATGGAAATTCTGATCAAGTGCACTTGTGAGCTGATGATCAATCTCTTATTTCAACAACTAGGATACTACTAAGGTGGGGAGAGTCCTGTCAAATCTAGTAAAGATTTACTTCTAAGTAGAAGGAACAAAACCTAAATGGACTATAGCGAAATGGTCAGTTTTTATTCAATTACTTGAGGCTTGAAAGTTTAAATAGTGTAAGTTCTTTCTTGGTATCACAATGTTAAAACGGTTCATTGTGTATGAAACCCATGAGAAACACCTTTGGTCTCAGAGGAATTTAGTGGTTAAATATTGAATGAGCATAGAATGGATCGTTAAGATAAAGCATTGTGGTTTGGTTTGTATTGGTATGTTAGTAGGTGAAGCTGATCTTCTTTCAAAGGAAGTTGAACAGTAATTGGTTTGACTGTTCTTCTTTCTAGTAGTCATGTTTGATTAATTGAAAACCATTCAAATCATCTTAGTGTTTTCTATTTAATATATGTGCAAGTCCCCTATCTTGAAATTTACCTTGATGCACTAATAAAGCGTCACTCTTACGTCGTGCTAATGCTTTTAAAGTCATTAGGCTTGTCTACGTGGTTTTCTAGATGTTTCACCCTAATGAATTGTTCTTATCAAGGATTGGTTAGTCTTGAGTAATCCTTGGGTTCCTGTGTAGGAATTCCTCATATGAACTCTTGAATAGTATATTATCTTCTCTGAATTGACCGCCATGAGGATACTGCTATAAGATCTATCAGTTTTCAAATGTGGACATATTGACTTTATACCAAAGCCTCATTGGAAGTCATATTTGAGATTCTGTGAATGTTTCCATAATAAACAGAAGATTCTTTAGAAGAAGGCATTGTGGTTCAGTTTGTAATTTGTTGGCCGTTTAAGCCGAGCATCCTTGAGAATGGTCAGACAAAGGTGGCTTGACTCATGGTCTTTCTTATTCAATGAATTTATAAGTGGATTACAGTTTCTAGCACACCTTCATGTGGAGATGAGTTCAGTTTGTGACATCTAGGGCTCTTTATGAAAATTTGAATTTACCTAGCTAAATTAGGTCAATGGGTAGTGACCATTGGGTAGGTTTAAAATCAAGCCAAGGGTATCATTTAAATGCTTGGAGCATGCTTTGAAAGGCCATTACGATTGTTGAAGTGTCATGTATAAGAATTATACCCTTTATAGAGGTCAAAACATAAGGTGGGGAGAACCATTGGACATATGTTTAAAGATATGATGACATGATCATGTCTCTGGTTAAATGAGCTCAAGTAAGTTTCATCTTCTTTTTTGATTAGAAAAAGTTCACTAGCTCAGGTGTTGATGGGTTAAATGCAGTTTCTTAAATAAATACTTAGAGGTGTTTTGGATATTTAAAAATGAAACACAACCATTTTAATGATACTTCATGACCCTTGTAGGTCAAGAGATGTCTTTGTTGTTCCAAAATCCTTCTTAGGGATGATAAGTTATAAGGTGGGGAGGTTGTAACATTATATGTTTTGAACTGGATGAAAATTACAAGGGAACTTGGACTTTTAGAATTTACTTGAAAAGATATTTTTAAAACTGGCATTCGAAATTGAATTTTGAGAGTGGAGGACTCTAATATGTGTTTCTTTTAAGAAATTAAATTAATTGAAAATAAAAATAAAAATAAAAATAAATTAAATGACTTATTAATAATATTATTATTATTATCTGTATGATGATGATATATGGATATTATTGTTATCAACATTATTATTATTATTTTAGGTTAGGTTTTTTAGACCCCAAAGGGGGTCTCCCTTTATCCCTTTACCCATGGCCAACCCCATAGGCATGATACACCCCTGGTCGAAGCCCCTATAGCGCGCGACCCCCTCTCCAACCACATCTCCTATACAAATTTCCACTGGATCTCTCCCTGTTTCTTCTTTGATCATTTGAGGTAAGCCTCCTCTTCCCTTCTCCTCTTCTTTTCCAACTGATTTTTTGCCTCTCCATCACCCAGTGCAGTTCATCCGAAACCCTAGGGATAGGGATAATCCAATTCATCTATTTCTTTCATTGTTAGGGCTTGTGCTGTGTCATTAAGGATCCCTTCGTGTAGGTTTTGGTGTTCACTACCGAAATCAAGTTTGTTCATACCAATTTTGGTTACCACTGACATCTGAGGTAAGGGATTACATTTACTGTGTGGTTTTTCCCAATTTATTTTTTTCCCATTTGGTGATTTTGAGTTCCTAGTAATTTTCATTATATATATCAGACCATGTCGTAGTAATTTTGACTTATTAATATTTTTTATATCATATTTTGATCACCCTTGTGTCGGTTTAGATTCATTGGAGTCAAATTAGACTTACCTTTGTATGCATCGGTAATCATATATATGTGTAAGTTCCCTCATTATATATATATATATATATATCCCCCCATGGTAGTGGGATTATATATATGGATCTAGGTGTGCTAATATATAATATGAAAAATTCATATGAGGGTGAGTGATAACAGGTATATGCATATAAGCTATATGTAAGGATCCCCTTGTAATAACCAAAAGAGGTTGTCTGTGAACAAACAAATTTCATCTCATATCAATAACTAGGCCTAAGGATAACACCACAAACACATCCTTCCCACCTCCCACACTACACTTGAAAAGATCCTCAATAGATAAGCATAATATGAAATATATCACCATATACATCACATGGATAAACAAAACATCATTAATAAGTACAAACTGGCTCAATAAGGGGAAAAATATCAAACAATCAAACATCACTTCACAAGTTCCAACTAGTCCTTTTATTGACTAGTTTATATATATATATATATATATTTGAAAATTCCTTGACAAAACTATTTTAAAACCAAACATAAATCCAACAGAAATCATAATCAACACCAAACAATAATTCACACTTAAAAACGAATGAATCTTGATATATATAAAATAACCACTTGACCCAATGTACATATTCCCACCGATATGAGTTAATATGTAAAAATAGTTCACTTATATATATATATATATTCATATATGTATATGCGTATAAGCCAAGAGAATTCAAGGAATAGATATCTCTTTGAATATTTTTTAAAAAACCAAAAAAGTTCTTGAAATTAATATCATCCCTTTAAAATGAAAAAAAACCTCTTCAAATATATTTTTAAAATATTTAAATGCCATTTGTAAATCCAAATGAGAATTTAACAAAACCCATGGAATGTGACACAGGTCTATTACATGTCATTTAACTTTTGTAATGACACTTATAAATAAAAATTAAAATGAATAACATTAAAAAATTTACATGAAAATATCCCAAATAGTTGAAGTAGATTGTAAAGATACTTTCAAGAAATTTCAAAAATCCATGGAATACGGTCATGGACCATACCACGTGATAAAAACCAAAATAAGGTTATTTAAAGAATAATAAGACATATAATAGTTTTATCACTACATAATAAATCAATTTAAACTATCCAAGAAATTTATAAAATGTAAAACATGGGGTTCTATAGAAACATCTACCTCAAAAGTACAGTGGATGATCCAAAACAAATAGAAAACCGTCTCCTTTAGTGGTGCATGCTGAAACACAAAAGAAGAGGACTTGGGAGACCCATTTTGCACCCTAATAATGGAATAAATCTGAAAACAGGAAAACCCATTAACCTGGTATTCGATCAAATGAATTCGGTGATTGGGAGAAGAGAAAAATGCCCAAAATAGAATGTGGAGGGAACTAGAGGTCATACCTTGAGGCATCGATCAATAATCCCAAATACATTTTTTGTAATCAGTAAGAGTATAGGTGGTCGAGGGGGAAGGTATCACGCAACCAAGTTAGGTATAGAAGGGTGGGGCATCGTGTGAGTGGAGAAGGGAGAAGGATGACAGAAATAAGAAAAGAGGGAAAGGAAAAGAAATGAAATAATTTTTTTTGAATAATGAAAACCCCACAGTTATGACATAATAGTTTGTCTAACCATGCACCAACCGTGTGATTTTCCCTTATTAGCCAAAAACCTGCCCTACACAGTTTCCTTTATGTGCTATATACTTGGACAAACCATGATATGACCATGCCAAAAAACACTATCCCAATGAAGGACCTCTACAAATGGTTGGAGCATGGTTACTCCAAAATATATGCAGCACAAGTTCCCTTAAAAAATTTAAAATTTTAAACCAAAATTTTCAAGAACTCAAAATGACCCAAAATTAATTAATTAATACCATCATGACATGGAAGGTGTTAGAAACTCCCCACCATACCACTTTCTGCTCCTATAAAGCCTCATTTCAATATAGAGGTTAAAATGGAAAACAGTTCTTAGAAAAATCTCCAAGTTAAAGATGAATTCTCCAATAAATAACTAAAAACATGGTTTTAAAAAATTATAAGGAATCGAATATCGAACATCGATCTCCCAACCCTTTGATGTGAACCAAATAGGTGGAAAAATTGAAAATAAAATTACCATACATCAAAAGAACATGACTGAGTAACCAAATTCCCAAAATCTCTAAAGGGAACTCACAAAATCTACTGGCCAAGGCCAACCAACCAAAACCATAAGGATAGATGAGTATTAAACATCCAAAATGACTACAAGCTGGATTACCCAAAACCAAGGTGTCCAAACAAGGAGCTCAATAAGGGAAAACATGCTTTGATAAGGAAATACATGTATCTAACCTTAGGGTCACAACTAACATTTGATGGTGGTTGGATCTGACCCCCTATAATAACATCCCATGGTCATTTAGAAATAATGCACAACTCGGTGGCATCCACATCTCACTTGGAAACAAAGATACACCCCAAGTATACATTTATATACTCAAGGTCCTACTCAAGTCCAAAGAAACAAGTATGGATCTTCCCACAATCTATAGGTCACAAGGTAAACAACCAACATTATCAAGTGACAATTCATGAACAAATTACTAAAAATGTACCCATCCCTTAATGGGAAACCACACAAGGGAATCCATAAACCTCAACTGTCCCCAAAAAGAACCAAGGAAAAATTCCCAACTTGAACTCACACAAGAGACTCCAAGAAATATTTATCCTCACAGATTCATACATCAACAAAAAGTCAATAGTCTATACCACTAGACCCAATAATCTTCAATGATACACTAAAGAAAAAATACTGCTGAAAAATATAATGTACCCCACTCTAAGAAGGGGACGACACATACCACTCCATTAGATGTCTGGGTAGTTTTAAAAAAGGAGGAGGGACACATTAATCTAACACTCTAATTTTATATGAGACCTTTTTGGGTGGGGAATTAAACAACCCAAGTCATAAAAACTCACATGGGCATTTCCAAAAAAAACACACCAAACTTTCCCAAACATGCAAGGTTCAAAACAAAAAATGTGATTTTATTAAAAAATACATAGTTTTAACAAAATCCCATTTTTAAAACCAAGTAGCCATTAAAAAGTTTCCTTATTCCTTTCAAAACCAAATGAAAAACATTTTAAAAATTCAATCCCCTATCCTTTACACAACTTGGTTAATTTTAAAATTTTCCCAAAACTAATTTCAAAATAATCACCGCTTATTTAAAAATCAAAACACCATTTTGGGTTTCAAAATAAAACAATATATTTCCATTTGAAATAGTTTCTAAATTAATTAAGTTTTTTAAAACACAACCACCTAGGTAAAATCCAATTTGGAAAACAGCATCTTCCCTTAAAAGAAGCGACCCATCTTTTAAAACATCATGCACATGATTAAAAATATTGAAATTTAAAACATTTCACATATTTTGGAATGAAACCAATTATTCCAAAACATTTTATGAAACCAATACTATTTTACAAACAATACAAACTTCCTTATATTAAAAAGGAAAAAATTTCTCATTAAATCCATTTTTTATACTCCCAAATGAATTTTACTTCATATGCACAAATAAATAGAGGCACAAAACAAGACTCAGCCAAATAATCAAACATATCACAAGACTAACCATGACTCTTATCTTGTTTCCCAATCACACACTAGGAAATCCATGGGTAAAATGGTATTAATATAAAAACAACTAAAATATTGAATTGTGCTAGACATAGGAACATGATTAAAAACCACATGCTAATTGTGCATTGGTTGAAAAATAAAATCTATAATCAAGAATTTGATTGTCTCATTGTTTCTCATCCCCTATGAACCAACCACATTTTCTGATTTCCTTCATCATTTTCAGACAAAAACATCACATATGACCCCCAATGAAACTCAATCCATGCCATTGGGGCTCAACACCACCTCCATTATAATAAAAAATAATCCAATAAATCCATCAAATGATAAACCAAATAAAAAGAAAATCCCAACTGTCCATGGAAACTCAAAGATCAGGGTGAGAAACAACTCACAAAACTATATATGCACCTACCTATCAATTCCCAACAAAGACTAACTCAACCTTACCATAACACCCCAAATAAAAATGGGTATTCCAAGTCTAAGGCTTCTATGGAAAAAATCCATAACTCTAATGATATATTATAAAGCACCAACTCAGACCATCTCTCTGATGGATGCTTGAATCATCCCTCCACATGCCTGAAGGGTGTTCTTGATCCCCACAGGCTGGAAACTATTTCTTGGGCATCATGGGAACACACCTAAGAACAATGTTTTTCAATAATTAGATAAAAAGTGACAGAAATAATTTTACAAAAAATACTTTATAAATCATCTTTATTAATAGGGGTATTAGATACTGATAAATATCAACTAGCCTAATAATATCCTAATACATCCCACATAATAGCATCGGTCTCCCCATATAGTAACCAAAAGAGATGGTCTATAAAAAAATTCCTCTTACATCAATAGCATGACCAAAGGCTGACCCCACAAACACATCCTTCCCACCTCCCACACTACCCTTGAAAAGAGACCTAATACATAAGCACAACATGAATCATATCAAGACATCCAACACATTGATAACCATAACATCATCAAAAACACAAAGGGGTATCAATAAGTGCACAAAAAATTAATCACTCGTGCATAACTTGACAAGTGCCAACTGAGCCTTTTATTTACCACTTTACACACACACACACACACACACACACATATATATATATATATATATATTTGAAAATCCCTTTAAAAACTATTTAGAAACTAAATATAAATCCAAGTTAAATCACAATAAACACCAAACCACACTTCACACTTAAACACATATGCGTCTTGATATATATAAAATAACCCCTTGACCCAATGTGCACATTTCCACTACTATGTTTTAATATATACAAAGAGGGAAATTATATATATATATTTATCCATATTTGTATAAATGTATAAGTTAAGAAGATTCTTGGACTAGATATATCTTTGATGATTTTTAGAAATCCAAAATAAACCCATTAAATTAATCACATCCCTTTTAAAAAGAAAAAAACTAGCTTCAATTTTTTTAATTATTCAAATCTATTTAGTAAATCTGAATAGGAATTTAATCCAACATTTGGTATAAGGCCAAGGTCAATTCTAAGTGGTTATCATTTAGAAGAGGAATTAAAAATAAAAATGGAAATTATAGAAATTTATAATTTCAAAAGACCACATCCCAAATTCTTGTAAAAAAAATTTAAAATCCTTTTGAGTAATTTAACAAATACTTAGCATGGGGTTGAGGCCCATGTAAACTTCTAAAAACTAATAAAAAGTTATTTCAACCATACCATGACATATAAAAGGTTTATAAATTCAAAATAAATCATTTTAAACCATCACATCCACTTATAAAATGTAAAAAAAGGGGTTCCAAAAAAACACCTACATCAAAACTGTGTCAGTCGAGCTAAAACAAACTAAAAAACTTCACCTTCAGTGTAAGATGCCAAAACACAAATGAAGAGGATCTAGGAGACCAATATCATTCCCTAAAAATGGAATAAATTTTAAAGACTTGGTGAATCTTTTAACCTAGGGTTTGGTCTAATGAACAGAGTGATAAGGAGAATATAAAATGCCCAAAATGGAAGAAGGGGGGAAGGAGAAGAAATAACTTGATAAATTGAGAATTAATCCTAAGGAAATTAGATGTAATGGGTGAAATTAGAGAAGGTTGAAAGGGGGAGGAGTCGAGTGGCCATGGGAGGTCCAATGGTTGCATCATGTGAGTGGAGAGGGCAAAGGGGAGGGGAATGAGGGATATAAGAAAATAGGGAAAAGGAATAAAATAAAAGAAAAAATAAATAAAAATTATTTTTTTAAACATGGAAAACTACATTGTTTGTATAGTAGTGTATTAACTATGCGCTAGCCTCTACCAAGACAAAACCTTGCCCTGTATGGTTTCCCCTAAACACAACACAGTAATAAAAACGATTCAATATCCATTCCATATGAAACTATCCAAATGAAATTTATCCACCTATTATTGACACATATTTACTCATAACCATTCACAAATTGTGCACAACCCCACTTCAATTAAAAATATTAAAATTTCAACATGAATTTTTTGGAAACACAAAATAGCCAAAAATTAATTAATTATAATAATTATTTAATTCACCAAGATGTGATGAGTGACACAAAAACCATATTAGTAATGTTTTTTATGTGTACCAATAGATAAAACATAAATTAAACATGTTTTTTTCTAATAATGGAAGAATAAGTAGTTTTTAAAGGTTTAAAACCCTTTAAAAACATGCATCGTTGGTTTAAAACTAACTAAATAACCTCTAAATGTTGTGAAATCATATAACATAAACTATACTATAAATTTTGAAATGGTTGTGTGGAAGGGATATCAATCTGAGGTGCCATTTTCCCAAGATGACCCAAAACACACTTATTATTTTGAAACACAAAAATGATCATTTTATTGTCAAATCCATAGAAAAAAACCTCATAATGATGTGAAGTCATAGGATAACTATTTTAGTATTATTTATTATGTGTATGAGTATATGGAATATCAATCAGACATGTGGTCTTCCCAGAATGACTGAATAATTAGTTTTTAAAGGTTTTACACAATTTAAAAATGCATGTCATGGGGTAAAAACCAACCAAACGACCTCCAAATAACATGAAATCATAATAAAAAAAATATAGTGAATTTTGAAATATAAGAGCTAATAAAATTACAATCTGAAGTGTCATTTTTTAGGGATGACCAAAACATACTTTTATTGTTTTAAAATATAAAAACATGTGTTTAATGATCATATTTATAGTTAATGATCTTGGAATGAGGTGAAATAATTATAAATTTTCTTGGTATTATTTTTGATGTGTATAAGTAGTCAGAACATCAATTGGATGTGTGGTGTGCTCAGAATGATAAAATATGAAGTTTTTAAAGGTTTTATTCCCTTTAGAAACATGTGTTGGGTGGTCAAAGAGAACCAAATGACCTCTGAATTACATGAAATCGTAAGAAAACTACCCTATAATAAATTGTAAATTGATATAGAAAAAATAACATCAATCAAAGGTTTCATTTACCCAAGATGACCCGAAACACACTTTTTTATTTTAAAACACTAAATCATGTATCTAATAGTAATATCCCTATAAAAAAGACCTCATAATTATGCTAAATCATAAGAAAACCGTTTTAGAATTATTTTGATGAGTATGAGAAGATGGAACATCAATCAAACATGTTTTCTGTCCAAAATGACCAAATAAGACATTTCAAATGGTTTAATGTGCATTAAAAATACATGTTAGGGGGAAAACCAATAGAAAAACCTCTAAATACAATTAAACTAGAATAAACAACTATATAGTGATTTTTGAAATGTTGGATTAGATGGAACATGAATATGAGGTTCTATTTGTCCAGGATGACTGAAAATAAATTTTTATTATTTTAAAAAACTAAATCTTATATTTAATAATTAGATCCATAGAAAACAACCTCATAATGATATGAAATCACATAAAAACCATATTAGTATTATTTTTGACATGTACGAGTAGATAGAACATTAATTGGATGTTCAGTGTGATTAGAACGATTGAATATGTTGTTTTTAAAGATTTAAGGCCCTTTAAAAACATGCATTTGGGGGTCAAAACTAACCAAACGTTCTATTAATTCCATGAAAGAATAGTAAAATTATCATACGGTGAATTGTAAAAAAAACATAGTAGATTAAATGTCACTCCGAGGTTTCATTTTCTCAGGATGACCGGAAACACAATTGTATTGTTCTAAAACACTGAAACAAACATTTAACTATCAAATCCATATAAAACAACCTCATAATTAGGATAAATCACATTAAAACCATATTAGAATTATTATTTATGTGTATAAGTAGCAACATATCAATTAGATGTGTGATCTTATCAGATGGTCAAATTACGTACCTTTTAAAGGTTTGATTCCCTTTAAAAACATGCATTAGAGGGTCAAAACTAACCAAATGATATCAGATTCTAATAATTCAATTGAAAACAAATGTATTATGATTTTTAAAATAGTGGATCCTAAAAAATTTCAATCTAAGGCCCCATTAGCTTGGTATGATTGAAAACACATTTTTATTGTTTTAAAACACCAAAACCAGTTTTCAACTACTATATCCCTTGAAAATGACCTTGAAATAATGTGAAATCATTGTAAAACTATATTAGTGATATTTTTAATGATTAAAAATAGTTGATATGTCAATTGGATGTGCAACGTGCTCGAAACCATATAATAAAAAAAACTTTTGAAGCTTTAATAACCTTTAAAAACTTGATTTAGGGGGTCAAAACCAATAGAATGGGCTTTGAATCCGGTGAAATCATTTAAAAACAAATTTATAGTTATTTTAAAATGGATTAGAAAATATAATTTCAATATGAGGTGTCATTTCCCCGGGATGATCATAAACACAATTTTATTGTTTTAAAACACTACAACTTGTATTTCATTGTCAAATCCATATAAAATGACATAAGAATACCATAAAATAAAAATAAAACCATATTATTATTGTTTTTAAAGTACAAAAATATATGATACATGAATAAAATGCTTGGTATTATCGAAACGACCAAATAAATGGTTTTTAAAGGTTTAATGCTCTTTAAAAACATGTATCAGGGCGTCAAATCCAAATTAATACCCTTAAAATGGAATTAATTAATTAATTAAAAATTATATAGTTATTTTTGAATTGGTGGAGTATACATAAAATAAATCAGAGTGGCCTTTTTCCTAAGATGAATGAAAATGCAATTTTATTGTTTTAAAATGCCAAAATGTGGATTGAACGGCCAAATATATAGAAAAATTACTCAAATTGACATGAAATAATAGGAAACATATCTTAGAATTATTTTGAATTTTTAATAGTTGAAGACATGTTATATTCTCAAAATAACCGAATTAGTATTTTTTTTAATGGTTTAACGCCCATTAAAAATGTGTGAATGGGGGTCAAAATCAACAAAATGACCTTCGAATGCACCAAAATAATATAAAAACCCTTAAAAATAATTTTAAAATTTTTTAGAAGAATAAATTCGAATCTAATTTATCAATTTATTGATACTGAAACACACTTTTATTGTTTTTAAATATGATAACATTCATTTACCATTTAGATCCATAGAAAACAGACATAGAATGATGTGAATAATGATTTTTGAATGATCATCGCATGATCATGTGTAGTTTAAGATAACCCAATAATATGTAGATATATTTTTATGAATAAACACATAAATAAATTAGTAAAATATAGTACCTAGAAAATTTCATTATCTGTAATCTTCTTCTTACTTAGTGAAAGAGAATGCTTGATTAAGATCATGAAGTAGTGAACAAAAGAACCATGCATCCAAGGGGGAGACATTATCCAATAGATCCATGACCATATCTTGAGGATACCCAAATTCTAATGGGATGATAGCACATTCATCTCAGATAATGATCATCATTATGGTAGGAAGAGATATTTGAGAGGATTTCTCATTATCGGATGTTTTCAACATGAGATATCACATACCTTTATATATTCATTCATGAGTCCTTTCATTAAATGAAACATGTCAACCATATTTATGTATATATATACATTTATTCCCATTGACATTAATTGATTTAATCCTATTTAATGAATATTCAATCTAGTTAATCCATTCATAACAGATTGATAATAAGACTATTTAGGGGAAACAAATATTTATATCATATACATATATTTATTATTGAATGTATTTAATAATTGAATAATAATACCTCCTTAAAAATTATATTACTAAATATACACTTTTATATAAATAATATCCTCTATTATATATATATAGTTCATATTAAATAATATACCACTTGCATTAAAATCCCATAATGACATTTTGCATAATTTCATAGCTGTGAATCCATCTAAACTCTTTTAGAAATGTTTTTTCATTAAAATCTATTCATTTTGAAAGAATACATTGTCAAAAAAATATCCTTATCTAAAGGTCAAACTGTGTGACTCTAAGGGTCTTAGTAGCATTCACAACAGCTATGAAATCTCAATTTCATAGATGTAAGAAAAGAGAAACCTGAGGAAAAAAATTTGTGTAACTCAAGCTACTATGGGGTTTGGCTGATCTCCATCAAACATACTCAAATCTATTTATGAGAATTTCCACCACACTATGTATCTTATACATCATATGTATATTTTATAATCCCTTTTTCCATGACTTTAAGTGATCACTAGACACGGAACATTTCAATTTAGTATAAGCCTCTCAAAATTTTCTTGATTTAATTAAAAAGACTAACTATGTGTCTGAATGCATCACATTTCATTCATATATCTGATAAATACATCACATATCACGTATCCAAGTAGTTGAACACATCATATGTGAAACAACTAATCATGTCCATTCACTTACATAGTTTACTACAATCAAGGGAAAGATATCTTTTCTTATCATATAAATAGAAAAATCCCATCTTGGTTGTACTCCAACTGATAACATGATCAACAAAATACCCAAACACAATTATATTATCTAAGTTCATATATTTAGATGCATAAGTGTGGTATCAAAGTATTAAGGTTATCTTATTAGGTGTATCTCCAACCAAAGGTAGGAATTAATGATAATAAGCATATATCCCTAAGTATATCCTTGACTATATGATATTCTATGAGATATACTATAATAGATCTGCTCATGTAATAAGTCTAAACTTATTAACTAAATAATCTATTTTTCAAATCTCATATAAAACCCTTTTCAACATATAATGACCTAGGATTTTTATACATGGATGTTACCTCATTTTTTAAGAACATTTTATACATTACACAAAAACATGCCCAAATATTGTATTAGTTTAGTGCCTTTGGAAACATGGAACACAAACTTCTAATTTGGTGAAATATCTTTGATTTTTCCAAAAAATATCATTCCATTTAGTACCCCTACCTAAAACTTTACATTATATCCTGGGGAAAAGAAAACATGTGAAAAGGGTGACCTCAAATTCTTAGTAAGGGTAAATATGGAGAATGTCAAGAAAAACATGACCATAATAATGTAAAAACATTAACATAACTTTTAAAATCATAACATGTATTAAATATTTCAAAATCTTGAGTCATGTAATAAATCTTGGAATTTTATAAGACATAAATTATAAAGGAATCAAGAGCATAATCTAATATTTCATTACATGGAATACGATATGAAATTTGCGGTAGACAGATAAGTATATAAAAAGATTTACATAGTAATCAAAAAATCACTTCCAAGGCTATTTAGTAGTATGGGTTCACACTCCATACTATCTTGGTAGTCAAGGTTTACTATGATTACCATATTAGTTGTCAAGGTTCACTCCCAAGACCATCCTAGTGGAAAAATCCATGTACTAAACTTAATTCACTCCATGTTCTATTCTGGGATACCTAATGAAATATAAAATTTACTCAATGCATTATAGGGAGGTATAGGTCTCAACCTTCATATAATGAAAACTGTAAAAATGTTTTCCACAAGAACATAAATCATATTAAACCCATAAAAATAATTGAGTTTCATAAAAATTTCCTCATAACATAAATCATGGAAAAGAAATAGAATTCCTAAACATCACTCCATCATAAACATAAGAAATTCAGAGAAAGAATAATAATGGTATCGTTTGATCGTATTACCACTCAATCATAGAAACATTAAATAATGTTTTATTATATGGAAAATGGATTGGAAAGATCACTTGAAGTAATTCATGTGGAAAATATCCTTTCCATATTGAAAAACACTTTTTAAATCATTAAAAAATTAAATCCTTTTTCATTGAATATAGCCATGAAAAATTTTAAATGAATATTTGAAACCATTTTAAAAATAACTGAAATCAATTTTCTAGAAAATTATTAAATTAACATTTAAAACACTTTTAAAAAATTATAGAAAAAAAGGTTTTGAAGGAATTAAAATTTATGACTGAAGAGAAAATAAAATCACATGAAGCTTACAATATCATGAAAAGAAGTATACTAATGATACAACATGTCAATGTAAAATATAAACACCTCATAAATGAATATAGGTTTATAACATAACATGTGTCTCAAGTAAGGAAAATTGATAAAAAATTACCTTACTGATTTGGTAATTTTTGAACCATAAACCCCATGAAGGATGGATTGTTAAATGTATATGTAAATACCCATAAATTTAAGGATAACACTTATAAAATACATTCATGGTTATTATATACACCACATATAAGAAATAGATCATAAACATATCTTTTATCTCATGGAAAATAAAAGTGAGATGGAAATACCTTACCTTAATTCTTGACTTTTTTTGCACACATTAAAACCTACTATATAATAAATTCATGGAGATGGTAGGTCATAGGTACGCATGAACACTATTTTCATTTTCTTGTCAGGTTAAAAGAAAAGAAATAATATGACATATTGTCATTACAAAATCATTTTTATTCCATATATAACATATATATTCATAAAATTCATACTTATTACCATCCATTTGAAATATAGGTGAATAACGAATCACATCACATTGTGGAGATGGTAAGCAATACATATGCACGTGCGATGTAATCATTTTCCCAAAATATTAGATGGATTGTAAAAAGGTAGAAATAATATTATAATTCTAGAAGTATAATTATGTAATAAATATAATATATAAATAATAAACCCATCAAAAATATCACTCATAAAATATGGTGATGGAAAATCAATTATATCACTATGTAGAGACAGTGGGTCGTATGCACACACGAGTGATACTTCCATTTTTTTATGGGAAAGGTGGTGTATAATGGTGTTTTCATAATCATAACAATATTTTAGAATATTTAGAATACTTAATTTATTATTTTATAAAATATAGCATAGATTTATAGGAGGTATAGAAGAGTAGAAAAAGATAATGATTGGTTATAGCGATTACATATTCTTCCAAATGAATCACTTACATCTCCTCTAAAGAACTCTAGATTTGGTATTCTAGGAAGAAAAAACCTCTAGAATATGGATAGGAATCCATATAAGGTAAATGAGAATAGTTTGGATGATCTAGAAGGATAAATTTAGTGTGACGAAATAAGGGAGGAGGGTCCCTTTCATAATTGAGGATAGGGGCACTTTTGGATTTTAATATATTATTAATTTATAATAAAATAAATATTAATCCAAATAAAACAAAAATGCCATGGATTAAAAGATAATATTAAATAATTTTGTAATATCATAAACTAATAAGTTTTATATGGGTTTTGATGTAATTTTAAACCTTATCTTTTTTATTAACCCATAGTTAACTTATTTTAATTTTAAGAATTCTAACAATGTTTTTAATGTTAAGAGAATGTAAATTTTATAGAAAAAATTTCAATTAGACTATAAATGGTAAATTTATGATAATTTTTTAAAATATACTATCCATTTTTCAACATTTAATGTCTTTTTGATTTATAAATAATTTAATAAAATATTACTTTCATAAAATATCATTAGTGTCAACTAAGACTCTATTCATAATTTGTCTTTTTAAAATTATCATAACAACATGATATCGTAGAAGAACTATATTAACCCATACTTAACATGTTAAAATCTTCCATAAAAGCTTTTTATGACTTTAATTATATTAAATTAAATTTATTTTTGTATTTTTAATATCATTTATTTGGTACTTCCATTAACTAAACAATTAGCGCATCATCATTGTAGAAGCCTTTAAGGTATTTATTGATTTCATAAAATTTAAAAGTAAATTTACATGATAAAGAAAAAAAATAGATTTAAAATTACTATTTATATTTTAATTTATCTTCTATATAACCCTATTTTAAAAATTATATAGTTTTTAAAAATATGATAACGACATATTTAACTTTTCTTTACATAAAATATAATAAATGCCTTACTCTCATCCAAATAGCTTAAAAGGGTTATAATTTAATAATAAGGATGGATTTAGTAGAAACCTAATAATTTTATTAAATTAGGATAACATTTTAGGTAATTTTATATAATTTATAATATTATTTCTTTACTATTAATCACCTGATTTACCTTTTACTATGTTAATAAAAAAATTATGAAAGTTATTATTCATATTGTAAAAAAAATTAAACTTATCTACATAATTTCAACCCTCTAATTCCAAATATGGAACCCATTTTTTAAAATTAAAAACACATAAGTCACAATAATTAATTTAAAATTAATCCTCTTGATGGGGTGAGAAAATTGGTTATTAAAGTTAAAACATACAAAATATGGAAACATTTTTATATCTAAATTCAATGTAAAATTGATTTCAATAACCTAAATTATATTAAATGATAAATTTTTTATCAAATTATACTTTCAAAATAATCAAAAATATAATTTATTACTATAAATTATTTCAATGAAAAAACTTATTTTCGATAAAAATTTAATATTTTTTTACTATTTATCAAGACATGAAACTTATTAGAAAAATAATAAAAAATAAACCAAAATAATTTTTTATATTCCTATTTAGAATAATAATGTAATTTATTAAAATATAATATATAAAAGTGTAGAAAAGGGATTTAAAATGGGGTTTCCATTAATAGGCGATAAAATTGTCCTTTTGAAAAATATAGGTTTTTATGCATGAAATTGGGTCGGTTCTTATCATAAGACTGTAAAATCTAGTGGATGAATATAAAAATATTTTATTGAATATATAACATATATATTTCATTTATATAATTCATGAATTGTAATTAATTTAATTTATTCAGAGAAAACAACTTTGGTAGCATAAAATTAAATTATTTATTTTATAATAAAATGGTATTTATTTTCATTTAGAATTAATTTTTTAGAAATTAATTCATATTATAAACTTTATATTTTCCTAATTTAGTTAATACTATTCATAACCGCTAATTTAATAGCTAGTTTATATCGAATAATCTTAATTATAATATGTTAATAATATATTATTGTTTGGTAAAACTCGGACTTTCTTGCAATGTAGGATATCAAAAGAACTCGACATTGTGTACAACACAAGAAAACTATAGTTCTTCTTATACCTTAAACTAATATAAGTTTTACATGTAGATAAATCTGTATTTGGTGTTGTGTATAAAGAAATAATAAGTTGGTTCTTTCATTTAACTAAAGTTATATTCAGTGTTATGTTAAATGAAAAGTATCAAAAATATTAAATTAACTCAAAAAATGTTATTTCACAAAATATCAGGGTATTATATTCTACCCCCCTTAAAATGAATTTTTTCCTCATAATTCATCTAGATTATCAATGGATTAATAATTTAATGTCCCTTTCATAGAAACCCACATATTAAAACTAAATTATAAAAATTCCACAAAAAAAATAAAGTTGGAAACATAATGGTTACCCAAAGTAGCATATAACTAGGTTTCCACATATGAGAACATAGGTGGGAAGTGAAAGCATCAGCATCGATGAGAAATCTAACTATCATTCTTTGATGGAGAGTTATAGAGAACATGGTTATGATAATGTTAAGAATTACAAATATATAAATCAATAATGATCTAATGGGGTATTTAATTCACCAAAAATGAAGGTACTAGGATAACATATTTGTTTTCAAGATCCTATTTTTGAAAGTTAAATAATTTTCATGAAAAGATATAATTACAAGATTTCAAGACTACCTTACCCTTTTTAGTCTTGATCAACTTCCACATCATCTCTCATTCTAAAAAAGAGAGTCAATTTTTCATTTCTATATCATTAACAAATCATGAGATACATGATAATTCATCCCAGCTGCCTTCAGCTACCACCAACAAAAAGTGGTTATAACAGGTTATCCAGTATACTTGAATCCTCATGTGGTAATATAATACACTAATTTCATTATCTGAAGATTAACTTAAACATTCCACAAATTGTTAAACTTATGACCCTTACAATAGATGAAAATTCAAAACATTAGAAATATGGTCACGAAATCATCTTAAAATTAATTCCCCCCATATATTACAAAGTAGGTCATAGTAGTCACTTTCCAAACATGTGAATACCCTCATCATATATTCTCTTGAATCGTTGTAAAAACCTAAATTTATAACATGAATTTTTTCTTATTCCAAAGTATATTGGATATATTTCTTAAATCCAAAAATATTATAACCTTCATCAATGATAGTATAACCACTTATCAAATGTTCTTAATTATTTCCAAGGTAATTATAATAGTCCAATTTACGTATTCATATCTAACATATATTTATCCAAACAACATCATCTTAACATAAGAAACATATTTAGGGTTATCTTCTCTTACAAAAAATATCACCCTATCATTAAATCACTTTTCCATTCCATAAAAAAAATATAAACATTTAAATCATTTCTAAAAACTAGAAACAAAAAAATCCTTTTATATTTCACCATTCATATAACATAATTTTTTAATCCAAATATATAAACAATTCAATTATTTTACTTCTTCCTTAATCCATAACAAGGCTAGCTCATATTATTACTTAATACCTCTTTCCTTTCACATTTCATCTATATTCTCATCATCATCAATAATTTAACCATTACTCATACCACCATTCTGACTCTCTTCAGGAGCATTCTACCTAGGACATAAATTTTCATGATGACCATTCATTCCACACATAAATAATTTAACCTTTGATGATGTATTAGAGAGGCCAATATTCCCATCCATTCTCTTAACTGAACCCTTCATTTTTTTCTTTGTAGTTAATTTCTTTGAATCTTTATTTTACACAATCAAAACATCTTCTTGTTCCTATAATACATTCACTTAGGTGATTCTTTCCACATTCTTGACATAAAGGAAACTTAATCTTCTTTCTTCCATGGTCTGTATTACCTAAAATCTTAGTGAACTACTTCCTTATCTTCCTTGGTGAGTTTGAGGGTTGGTTAAGGTACACATTCTTAATCATGTACTTTGAAGACTAACTAGGAATGATCACAACATTGTGCATTTCACTGACCATCCCATTTGAATTCTCATCAGTAAATTTTTTATCACATTCAATGTCAACCTAGTTCCTTATGGTTCCCATCATTATATAAAATCTAAAATCATTGAGTAAGAAACAATTATCATAGTGAGGAACCATATATTCATGAAAAAACACTTATAGGATATCTAAATTATGACACCTTTATTAATCTATGACAAATTAGTCTTATCCTAGGTTATTCATAGAAAAAATCCACTTAAATAATTTATAATGGTTCATAATGTCTTTTTAAATTTCTAAATAATATACCCCAAGAGTGCCAAAATAGGTGTGCAGCAAGGCCCATTGTCATGTACCAGGTTATGCTCGAATTAGGCTCGACACACCTTATTAGATTTGTTACCCCTAGGTACATTTGTGGCAGATCCACACTTACTTATAGGATACATAAAGGAATGTAATTCTAGGAAACCACTCTCCCTATCCATTACCAAAATTCTATGACATTTTCCTAAATATTAACTCATCTTTATACATTTCCTTAAAGACACCACTATAAATATCCTTAGAAATATCCCTAGGGATCTCACTAAATTTGTCTCATCCTAGTTTCCAAAGGGTGAGTAAAATTTTCCTATGAAAACAACTATAATGAAACAAGATTTTCATACATGGATATTACATCATTTTTTTCATAACATTTCATACATTACACAAACACATGCCCAAAGATCATATTAGTATGGTGCCTTTGGAAACTTGGAACACAAATTTATAATCTATAAAAAGATATTCAATGTTTCCCAAAAAGATCTTCCCCTTTAGTACCCCTACATAAAACTTTTATTTATATCCTGGGGAAAATAAAACATATGAAAAGGGTGAGCTCAGATGCTCGGAAAGGGTAAATAAGAAGAATATCAAGAAAAAAATGAGAATAAGAATGTAAAAACACAAACATAACTATAAAAATCATACCATGTATAACATATATTAAAATATTGAGTCATGTAAAAAATATTGTTATTTAATCATACAAAAATTCTAAAATAATCAAGAGTATACGCCAAGAAATCATAACATGGAATAAGATAAGAAATTTTTTTCGAACACATAAGCATATAAAATGATTTCCATAATAGTCAGGGAATCACTTCCAATGCCATATTAGTAGTGTGGGTTCACTCCCCATACCATATTTGTAGTCATGGTTTACTCCCATTACCATCTTAGTAGTCAAGGTTCACTCCCAGGACCATCTTAGCATAAAAAGTCCTTTACTGAAGCGAGCTCACACCCCGTTCCAATTCTAGATACTTCATGAGATATAAATATTTACCCAATTAATTATAGGGAGATATAGGTAAAAATAATCTAATAATTTAAACCATACAAATGTGTGTCACAAGAATATAAATCATATCAGAACCCACAAAAATAAATGGGTTTCATAAACATTTCATCATAACAAAACTCATAATAAATAAGAAAAATTCATAAATATCAATCCATAATAAAGATAAAACACTAAGAATAATAATAATAATGGTATAATTATATCATATTTCCATTAAAACCCAATCAACATTAAATAACATTGTCTTATATGAAAAATGGTTTTGAAAAATCACTTAAAATAATTCATGAGGAAAATATTCTTTCCATTTGGAAAAAAAATTAAATAATAAAATAGTTTTCAGAAACTATTTCTTTGAATATAACCATGAAAACTAATACAGGAATATTTTCAACTATTTTAAACATCTTTGAAATCCATTTAATTGAAAATTATTTAAATATCATTTAAAACACTTTGAAAAAAAATTAGAAAACATTATTTTAAAGGAACAAAAAACTTACGACCAGAGAGAGAATAGCATTACATGAAGCTTACAATATCCTAAAAATAATTATATTCACGATAAAATAATTTAAAGGGTAGTATATAAAACTCGTAAAATAATATAGGTGCATAGAATAACATGTGTCTCAAAGAATGAAAATTGGGACAATGGTCACATTTCGGAAAGTCAATGGTACCGTTCCCATCAGTTTCAGGAACTCCAGGAAGTCAATGGTCCCATTCCCATCGGCACCAACCTCGATGAGACACAGACTCAGAGTATGAGCTCAAGGAGGCCTTCCAGGGGTTTGACAAGGACCAAAATTGGTTCATCTCGGCAGTTGAGTTGTGCCATGTGATGATGAATCTTGGGGAGAAGCTGACAGATGAGGAGGTGGATGAGATGATCCGGGTGGCCGATGTGGATGGGGATGGGCAGATCAACTACAAGGAGTTTGTCAAGGTCACAATGGCCAAGTGACTCATAAATTTCTGATTTGATGAAGGAACAATCCACTAGGGAGAAGGGGTAGGAGATTTTCCAAGCGATCCAGGCTCGGCGTGGAATGAAGGTGCGAGAGATCTTGGTTCTACCACGATGAAAGGCTCACGTCGGAATCTGAGAACCGTCGCTCACTGAGATGAAGGATCCCCATATCTGAATTTTTCTTCAAGGGTGGCTCCCTCATCCGATGTGTTTTATGCATTCAGATCTACAATTCCAACTTCCTTTGGCTTGGATCGCACGAATAGGGTCACCAGTGTGATTTTTTCTGATCTGTTGCTTGTAAATCATGGGTCTGTGGCTTGTCATTTCAGATCTATGGTGGTAAATATAGCTAGTAGTGTTAAGCATGTGGCTAGAGTTATTTGGGATCCGGCTTCGACTGGGTCACATATGCAGTATGCGTCGAAGAGGGTGTTGCCAAAGAGTTTGGAATCTGCCTCCATGTCTTCTGATCCTCATATGGTGAAGTTAAAGGATCTCTCAACAGTATATAATGACATTGCAAAGGACCCGAGTGGTCGAGTGGGTCGTTCTAAATCTGTGCCTTCTTTTTCTTCTTTATTTGACTCCGGCTCAAATTGAATTCGTCACAAGGGGTCGTCGGCTCATGTTGATGTTAGTACAGATATATTTTATGAGAGGATTGAAATTGGGAATAATTCTATAATTGAACACCTTGTTCTAGTGAAGGGTGAGATGTCCTAGAAGTTTGCTGATCTAGTCAGATGGGTATCATTTTTTTGGGGCTCTTCTGATTGGCGATGTGTTTCTCTTGGTCATGGATTTTTCCTTTTCATTTTCCCATCAAATGCTTTCAAAATACATGCATGGAGCATTGGGTCTCTATGTTTAAAACCTGGATGGCTTCATCATCATGAATGGTCACTTGATTTCAATGCTTCGCATGCAAGGAATGCTTTTTCTCAGGTTTGGGTCTGTTTGCATGGGCTTAATTGGATCCTCTAGCATCCAAATATTCTCCATGATATTGGTATGGAAATTGGGTCTCCTATTCGCCTTGACAAGGAAAGTGAAGTTTTTTGGTTTGGACAATTTGCCAAAATGATGGTGGAGGTGGATTTGATCTCCACCTTGATTGATAAGGTAACTCTTTCCACTCCTACTGATAACATCCATATTGATGTTGAGTATGAAAGGAAGCCTCTTTTTTGTACTGAATACATGGCTGTTGGGAACTCATTGGAGATATGTCGGAGGAATATCTCTTGTGTGATATGTGGGGTGAAGGTGAATTCAGTTGCTCTCTGTAGAAGGAAACTTGAGAGGAAGAATGTGGTTTTGAAAAAGTCTCCTGATCATGATAGGCAATCTCTCAGGAAATCATCTTCCATTCAATCTGAGATGTTGGCTTCTGGTAAACTTGTTTCTCAAGTGCATAATTTGAAAGGAAAAGGGTGATAGTAGATAAGTCTCTAATGAGTGGTCCCTCTAATTCTCAATCCGATTTTTCTACAGAGATTGCATCTAAGGATGGTTGTGTTGTTACTCCCACTTTGTTAGTTGAGACTATACATGCTCCTAGCCTTTCTGTTGTTGGATCCCCTGCTTGCATTGACCCCCCAAATATAAGTATGAATGATAGTCTTAGTGTAGGCTTGATACGTGATGAGACTTTTGAGTTGGCTCTTAAATTAGGGCCACCTCAAAATGTTGATTGTTATCAGGGAATTCAGAATATTTTGACTTCCTCTAAGATTTCTGGGAAGTGGGGTGACATCACTGAGGCAAAAGAGACTGTGGCGGGAGGCAGGCCTACTACTTTCAAAGATGTTCTCCTTTCTGGAAAGGGGAAGGTTGATGATTGTTCCTCCATTCCGGCTTCCTCAAAGAGATGGCCAAGGAAGGAGTATTCTAACACACCTCGTACTGTGTCTACACAAACTTCTAAGCCATTAGGCAAGTTTAATTCTAATATTCTTAAGATCCTTAATCAGGATAGGTCCCACTTTGAATGGGAAACTGCCGATGACTCTAATTATGGGAATGACATGTCATATTATGATCTGTAATGCTGTGTGTGATAGATGAGGGCAAGATCCTTTGTTTGACCCAGTCCATCGCCTCGGTTCCATTTTCTTTTATTTAATAAATAGTCAGAAGCATTGCTTCTGGCTGGACTTGCTGGGTATTTTACCAATTTGGTAATTTTTGAACTGTAAACCCCATGAAAAGAATATCATAATATTGATATGTAATTACCAATAAATTTAAAGATAAGACTAATAAAATACCTTAATTTGTAGTATATACACCACATATAATAAATAAGTAGTGAACATGTATTGTATCTCAAGGAAAATAAAATTGTGATTAAAATACATTACCTTAAGTCTTGACTTCTTTCACACATATTAAAACCACCTATATAATAAATATAACACAGAATCATAGTTATATATATATAAATGTATAAATATTTCATATATATTTAGTATATATTTATAAATATTGATTCCAAAAATTCAGATATAGAAAATAAAATACATCGTTCATGGATATGGTAGGTCGTACGTACGTATGAGCGTTGTTTTCATTTTCTTATCAAGTCAAAAGAACGTTATATGATATATTATCATTCCCGAATAATTTTTTATTCCATATATAACATATATATTTATAAAATTCATCCTTATTATTGTTAATTTTAAATATATGTGATTAATGAATCACATCACATCGTGGAGATGGTAAGCCATACATACTCACGTGCGGTGTTATCATTTTTCCAAAATATTATAAGGATTGTCAAAACAGAAGAAATTATATTATCAATAAAAAAGTATAATTATATCATAAATATCATATATAAATATTACACCCATCATAATTCTCACTCATAAAATGTGGTGATGGAAAATAAATTTTATCACTACGTAGAGACGGTAAGTCATACGTACGCACAAGCGATACTTCCATTTTTTTTGTTTAATGAGAAAGGAACTGTATAATGGTGTGTTCATAATCATAATAAAATTTCAGAATATTTATTATGCTTAAGTTATTATTTTATTATATATAGCATAGATTTAGAGGATGAATATAAGAGTAGAAAAAGATAATGATTGGTTAGAGTGATTACCTCTTCATCAAAATGACTCCTTCAGATATCTTATAAAGGAATCTAGAGTTAGTCTGTTAGGAAGACCATAACCACTTAATATTTCTAGGGAATTTAATAATTTAAATGGGTAGGGTTTGTTCAATCTATAATAATCAATGTGGTGTGAAGAAGTGAGGGAGGAGGATCCCTTTATAATTGAGGTGAGGGGCACTTTTGGAATTACAAAAATATTAATTTATAAAAAAAATAAATCTCAATCCAAATACCTCTAAAAGGATATGGATTAAAATATAATATTTTTTAATGTTGTAATATCATTAACCAATAAGTTTTAGATAGGTTTTAATGTAATTTTTAAGCTTATTTTTTATTAACCTTTAGTTAAACTATTTTAATTTTAACTATGCTAACAAAGTTATTAATGTGAAGAGAATTTAATTTTTAAATAAATATAAATTGTCAATTTAAGATATGTTCGACCATATATCATCCATGTGTCTTTATTTAATATTTTTTTAACATTTTTAAATAATTTAATAAAATATTACTTTTAGAAAATATCATTAGTTCCTATTCAGAGACAATTCATTATCTGTATTTTTAAAAATATAATAACAACATGATATCCTCAAACCAATTATCTTAATTCATCCCTAACATGTATAATTAATCAATAAAATTCATGGATAACATTAATTATTTCAAATTACAATTATTTTAATACTTTTAATATCATTTATTTGGTATTTCCATTAATTAAACAATTATTGCATCATCATTGTAGAAGCCTTTAAAGTATTTATTTATTTCCTAAAAATTAAAAATAAATTACCATGATAAATAAAAACATTTTATATTTAAAATTAATATTTTTATTTATATTTAAATTTTTTATAACCCTATATTAAAAATGATATAGTTATTGAAAATATGAGTATGACATCTTTTAAATATCTTTAAATAAAATATAATAAATTTATTACTCTCACCAATGTGGCTTTAAAAGGTTATAATTTTAGAATAAGGATGAATTTTTTCAAAACCAACTCATAAAATTAAATTAGGACAAGTATTAGGGTAATATTTTACAATTTATAAAGTTATTATTTTTACACTTAATTACCTTATTTACCTTTTACCGTGTTAATAGAAAATTACTAAAGTTACAATTCATGATTCCCAAAAATAAAAGAAACCAATTTATATAATTTGGAAGATCTTATTAAAAATATGGAATCCATTTTTCAATATAACCTTTACATATCATCATAGACCATTAAAATTCATATTGATAATTGATTATGGATAACTCAAATTTTCTACTTTGAGGGGATATTAATCATTCATCCATTCATATAAAATAAATTTGATCACATGTTAATGAATGATAAATTCATATTTCATTTATTATAATAACATGATATAATTACAATCATTAAGGCCAATATCTTAAATTTTAAACAAATATATATATAACATGACCAACATGTGGTTTCTGAAGTAATGGATTTTCAACAGTACATCAAAAATAGAGTTCATGTCATATCCCAATGAGACTGTGTGATAAAATACTCCCACTAACCTCTTAGTGAGAAACATTTAGGAATAAATATAGTTTGAAAAATAGTGAGACGTAGGAATCAAATTATATAATTTCAACTCTTTGAACTTATATTCAAACTTATTAATAGTATTACATCAAATGTTATAATTTTATATTTTTTTTAATATTAAAAACACTTTATAAGTACATTATCATCATCCTAAAAACCCTTTCCATTAAAATTTTTCCTGGAAATGTTTTAGAAATAATATAACTTTTTACATTATCAAATTACTAGAACATCCTAAACACTTTTAGGATAAATTGATATGAATTTTTTATACTAACTAATGTAATTGTATAATTTTTTTACTGCCACTATAACCTAAACTCTTTTAGGATAAATTTATAACACTTTATTATGGTAACTAATGTAACACATTACATTTTTATTTTCTGATATAACCTAAACTCTTTTAGGATATAAAGTGTAATACTTTAATTACTATCTAATATAATCCTTTATGGAATAGTAATGTTAAATTATTATGGTAACTAAATGTAACTATGTACATTTTGATTTTCCATTTTAACCTAAACTCTTTTAGGACATCAAGCGAATTTTACTTTATCACATTAACTAATGTAACTATTTACATATTTCATTATTTTCATATCCTAAAAAAATTAAAATATCAAGTATAATTCAATTTCTTATAAAACCTCAATATAACTCTATATTTTTTTATCATCATACATCCTGAAAAAAAATTGGTCATTCATTAAAGAATCACTATAATATTATATTGGTATAATCCTTTAGATGAAAATAATATTCACCTTCTCAAAGTAACTAAATGTAACAATTTACATTTTTCTTTACTATCACATATCCTAACTCTTTAGGATATAATTTAAATAATCACTTAAACAAAATGTGGTATAATATTTTATTTGTTAACTTTTAAATTCTCTAAGTTCAAACATACTCACACTGTCCTCTTAGACACTATTTTATTTTCATATATCTTTCTAAGATAACCCAAACTATTTTGTGTTTTATGAAATAACATTTATTTTCTTTTAGTATGAATATTAAACAAATAAATTATTTTTTCCATATCATATATTGTATTCTATTTTTCTAGGACATTATTTCTCTAAAATAAGACTATATTAAAATATCCCACCAATGGGTTACATTCCCATATATTTTAATGAACATTTGGATAAACATTTTTATCCATTTCATCTTCTGAAAACAGGTAATAAAATGTAATGAATCATAAATTATGTATATTTATTTAACCATCTCATAAAAAGTATTTGTTATAAAATATTCTCTTATATTATAAGAGAATTGATATAAAGATACTAATTATTTACCAAGCTTCATTTCAGCATGATAAAATAGTTTGCATTAAAATTTTCAATGTAGCAACTTTTTACTTCATCACTTGAATGCAAACTACAAGCTTAATCAATTATTCCTTTGATTTTGAAGTCAGGTATATTTACAACACTTTGTAAACTATACATTATGTATCATATTGCATTTAAAAATATAATAATTAATTTATATAACATCTTTACCTGGTATGGTCAATCCATGAAGTATCAAAAACTCCATCAGGTATATATTTGATAATCTAGTCATATTGAATTGTTGACATTCCTTTCCAGAAAGCCCTAGGTTTCAATGACATTGATTTTATTCCTGAACAAACATTGTTGAAATTTTCATGTAACTTTTATTCTTTTAGTTTTAACTTTTACCCACATGTACTATCTATATAGTACCAGACTCTAGACATTATATGCCCAATTGATCCATTTTAAACACTTGAGAATATCAGGTAGAATTTTTTATTAAATTATTTCATATTATCAAAAAAATTCCATAAATGAAAATATGATAAATTCCCAAACCATAATAATCTATTTTAGTCTCCCCTTCAACGCATGTTATAGAATTAAAGTATTCATAAACCTTGTGTAAAACTCCCATCTCATTTCATTTAAACAACCATTATTGATAAGCTCTTCTCAAGAGCTAATTTATATATTACAAACCTCTTATAATGAGAATATCCTACTATTAAAGCATTAAATTCATCATTGTAGCAACTTATTTTCTCCATTACTTGAAAAAAAAATACAACTTTAGTTATTTTCATCATTATAAACTTTTATATATTTATAATAGTTTATAAAACATAGTGTTGATATCATATCCCGATTATAACAATAAAAATTATTTATATAATCAATAAAACATTTTGTAAACATTTAATCTCATCGTTTTATTAATATATTCAATCATATTCAATATCGTTTGATATAACCAATAATATTAAATTTATGAGGCTAAAATCATTGATACACCCAATCATGTTGAGAAAATGTTTGGAGACTAAGATTCTTTTATTCAGTTAGAATATAATTCCTTTGAAGCCTTAAATGAATCAGACTATGCTTCCATAAGCACCAATATTCACATAGTGAAAACATTCAACACTTGGTTACCAAGGAATCAGTTATTATAACACATTGAATATTTCACTTCCTTGAGAAATTTTCTTATGCTACCTATCTTAGTAGTTTCTTACTTTAAGATCCTCATTTCACGGATTAATATAATTTTTATTTTGTTGATGATGATATATGTATCTAAAACAAAACTTTTCATAATTTGAATATCATGTCTTATATCATTTAATTAATGAATTTAAATAAAGTTAATCCCACTAAAAATTGATTACTTGTACATAAAATCCATTTAGTATCCAAGATCCATATTTTAATAAGTAATGAGTAAGATAGGGAATTCATATCAGTAGATAGTTATTTAGGTATGGAATCATTCCAATCACAAAAGTTGTAAATATTCTATAGTTGAGAAGAAAATTCTTTATATAAATACATCATATGGATTCAATCAACTCTATTCATCTGGTATCCAAACCATTAGGGATTCCCAGCTTGTGTAACCCAAAGAAAATTCCAAGAAACATACTAACCAAGGATAATCCACTAGAACCTAACTATGGCACAAAGCTACATAATAAGAAAATATAGAGTCACTTATTATTTTATTTCCATACACGGTATAATCCAAGCTCACCCAACTATAACATGAAAGTATCCAGTTGGATGATCAAGTTCTTGACAAGTGTTTGTTTGGAATAAATATTACACTTATTATTTGAGGGGTTTTTAGTATCGTAAATTTAATATAAAAAATATGAATTTTAAATTCATAAATATTACATAATATTTATTCATTAACTTTTCATGTATTATTCCATTTTTTTGCATCCATGCTTCTAGTGATTTAGTTTTTCAATCCCTATTCCAACCACAAAATTAATGTGTTCACACCACATTAATGTGTAACTCTTTACAAAAATGAAAAGTATATGTCCATAACACAATACCAGGAGTCAGGTATACTCAAAAATATCAAAAATCATCATATTTATAAGGCACATGAATGATTCATGTAATGGCATAGAGTTATAAGAGATTGAAAAACTCTACATGAGTAATTTCAGAGTGGTAGACAACCAACCCCATTCACTTTCAAAGCTGAGAAAATTCTCCAATAAGGTGGTATAACAGTAAGTCCCATTACCCAGGGAGATGTTACTCAAGAGATAATTCAATTTAAGAAAAGGATAACACCTAATCTTCACAAACAATTCAAAAAAATTATTTTCAATCTCATAATAAAACATACAAACTGAGGTAAAGGTAGATGAAAACTAAATATTATTATATTAGGTATAGCATGATATGAAAGGCTCTATCCTAATAGAAATTTATCATATAAATTGTGGAATGCAGTTATTCATGATATACAAAATTCATAACTATGAAAAAAACATGAAACAATAAATTAATAAACAATTCAAAAATTTAATCATTAGATTAAAAATTATGGACAATTTCATAAATAAAATCTAATTATAAACCCTCTTATGATATCAATTTTAACATTATGGACATTCCATTATTTTGAATATAAACTCTTTATATTCTTTCCAATATGAACTCTTTTATATTTATCAAAATATGATAGTTACTTTTTAAATACATGATGTTATATGAATTATAAACTATTTCTAATTCAGTTTCGATTATGTAAATTTTTTTACATAATCTAAATATCATATAATTAATCATTATATAAACCATAATCATATCAATTATCAAAACACCTTTTCGTGTGGATTAAATAATATCCAAATAATGTCCCTTTAATTTGAACAATTTCAAACTAATTAATTACAAACTAAACAAGAACGTTAATGAAATTTAATAAATAAATGCTTTATTTATTTCCAAAAATATGATACATTTATGAAATATTCATAAATAAATGAAAATTATAAACATTATAAAAATTAGATAGATTGTAAAAATTTTATATTCTTCTCAATATGAACCCTTCCTCATTTTATATTAAATGACAATTTTGTGATATTTCATGAATTTTAAACATGTTATAATTCAATATCTATTATATAAAACTTTTTTATATAATCTAAATATCATATATGTTGGAATTTATAAAATCTTTATAAATAACCTTTTATGATTTCTAAATAAACCATTTATTTCTATATAATTAAATATGCCTTTTATTTTTTTTCAAAAGTTATTTTAAAAATATATCTATTGATAAAACATAATCATTTTAATGATAATTGATTTATAAAATAATTTTATAAATTTATATAAACATTTCAAAAATACCTTTTTTATTATTTATAAAGAATTTATAAATAATATAATTCAATTCAAAATTGAATTATCTTAATTAAAATAAATAAATTATTTATTTATAAAATAAAACGTAATATATATGAACTTTTTATATTTATTTCTAGGTTTGAAAAATCTCATTTTATAATTAAAATGTGTTTTCATAATAAACACATTAATTCATCAAAGAATCCTTCCCTCTGATACCACTAATGGGTTTTGTATGATCATCGTATGATCATATGAAGTACAAGATAACCCAAGAACATGCTTATCTATATTTAATAATCAAATTGTTCTATATTTGTAAAATATAGTACCTGGAAAATTATAATAGAAACAATCTTCATCTTCCTTGATGAAAGAAAATACTTGATGAAGATCATGAAATAGTGAACAAAATCACCCTACCTCTGAGTGGGGAACACCAACCAATGGATCTGTGATCATATCATGAGAATAACCAAATGATGAATGGTTAATAGTTCCTTCATATAAATGATAAAAATTAGTATTGGAAGAAGAGAGAGTTGAGAGGCTTGCTTACTATTAGGTGTTTTCAACAGGATGGATCACATCCCTTTATATTGTCGTTCATGATGTGTTTCATTAAACGAAATACATTGACCATATTTATGTATCCATATATATTTATTCCCATTTACATTAATTCATTGAATCTTATTCAATGAATAATAAATTCATTTAATAAATTCATAATAGATTGATAATAAAACCATTTGAGATAAATAAATAATTATAAAATATACATATATTTATTATCACATGTATTTAATACATGTATAATAATACATACATCGAATGAATATTATTAAATATACACATATATATATATATATAATATCATATTTATATATATAGTGAATACTAAACAATGAAATCATAGGACAACCGTATTATTATTATTTATAATGAATATGTGTAGAAGGAATTTCAACCAGATGTCCGGTCTATCTAGAATGACCCAATAAGCAGGTTTTTAAGGTTTAACGCCCAATAAAAAATGTGTCGAGGGTCAAAAACAACCAAATGAATTTTTAATGACATGAAATTAGATGAAAAAAATCACATAGTGATTTTTGAAATGGTTGAGTAGACACAACATCAATCTAAGGTGGTGTTTTCCTGGGATGATTGAAAACACTACTTTATTGTCTAAAAACACAAAAACATGTGTTTAATGGTCATATCCATTTAAAAAATGCTTATAATGATGTCAATAATAGTAAAACTATATTAATATTTTTTTTGTTACATCTATGAATAGATTAAATGTCAATCAGATGTGCGGTATACTTGGAATGACTGAATAATTAGTTTTTTTAAATGTTTGATGTGTTTAAAAACACATGTCAGGGAGTCAAAACCAACCAAATGACCTATGAATGAAGTAAAATTATAAGACAACAATCATATAGTAATTTGTCAAATATTTAAGTTGAAATAATGTCAAGCCATTGTGTTTTATTCCCATGATGACTGAAAAAACATTTTTATTGTTTTAAAATAGTAAAACATGCATTTAATGACAAGATCCATAGCGAACGGTCTCTTTATGATGATAAATGATAGAACTATAGTATTTTTATTATTTTTGATGTGTATGAGTATAAAATAGATTAATATGATCTACTGTCTATCCAAAACAACCAAATAATTAATTTTAAATTAAAAATAGATCAGAAACTATTAATAGGTATTTAAAATCAAATGACATTCGACAGTGGTACTATGTTTTAATTGAAATATTTCACTCTATTTAAATTATTAGTTTTTTTACTACACTAATTATTATATTATTATTTTCATATTAATTTTTATTCATCAATGGGAACAGAGCTCGAAAGATGATTGGTCCATGGAATTTAAGAGCCTGTGATTTAACATATCATGGAGATATTTTTTGAAATTTTGAATTATGATAGTATTTTGTCGTTTTTTAAATCATTATTTGATTTTTTGTAAAATATATAACATCCACCATATAGTAATCACTATAGGAAATAGAGATAGGCCAAAAGCATTCATCATTTGGCTGTTGTTCGGCAGCCACTATAGGCCTATATAAATGACACTTGGTGTTCACTAAAGGAATTTTTTCTATTAGTGAAATAATATGATAGAAAGGAATTGAATATTATTTTCGGATACATATAAAATATTGACAAAAACTATGTGAAATTGGTTATACAAATATGATAAAATATATTCCATATAATGTTTTTTGTTTATTCCATGACGAGTATGATAAGTTAAAAATATTATAGCACGATTTAAATTTTATCATGATTTATTATTCCTTGTGATGATTAGGTTTAAAGCATAAAAGGAAAATATATAGCAATTAAGTTTTAGATTTAAAGCATAGGAACATCAATAAATAATTTAATATGATTCAAGTATTATGGGCACGTAAAAAATACAAAGGTATGAATATAAATATATATTCCATATCCACCATTCATGAAAAATTATTTCAAATGAATTTTAAACATCATCTGACTAAATATGGGAATGTATTATTCATGATTTCAACTCTTTAATCCTTACTATAGATTTATCATTTAAATATAAAATATTTGTTAAATAAGTAATTAATGAAATTATGTTGATGTCCATAGAAGATTTGATATCATAAGATATTGCTAAATGTTAAATTATTTGATGATTTTATTTATTTTTTTGGTGATTTTTGTTTAATTACTAGGTGGTGTTTACCTATTTTCTAGAAAATTTTTTTAATTAATATCCAATGACTATTTATTTTATTATATATGGGAACATAAATTGGCTGATATGATAAAACACTTTATCATGCACATTTATTTATGATTAACAAAAAATATTTTTAAATAAATGATATAGAATTTAAATGGTTTATAAAATTATTTAAATTATTTTTGAATGTATCCTCTTTTTCATATTTAATTTTTCTTAGTGGGTAAGTTTTTGTTTTAGAGTTTTCTTTTCATGGATAATAAGATTTGGAACTCTCTTATTATTATTATTATTATTATTATTATTATTATTATTTCAGTTGGGCTTGGATTCTTGAGGGAGAGAACTATTTTAGAGGTATTTAATATAAAGACTTGATTTCCACTTTCCATTACTTTGGTTGTTCTCTCTATTTCCTCTGATTTTATTTTAATTTTTTATGATGAGAATTGTTTGAGATGTATCTAATGTGATTGTCAGAATTTTCTTATGCTCTTAATTTATCATTATTTAGCTATTGAGTGATCATAGAAATATATTATTTTATAATTTATAGGATTCCAATATGTTTATTAAATATTTAAAGGATTTATTAATGATAATTTGAAATTATATTACTCATTATGAAAATATATTGTGCATTAAATATATTTTATATTGTTTTTTATACATAGAAAATATAATTGTGTGTTAAAAATATTTTCAGAGTTTTGTTTTAATTAATTAATAATTTTATTAAAGTTAATTTGAAATTAATATTATATGTTCCTCATTGTATTTAAAATACTTTGTTGTGATGATTAATATTTATCTAAACGTTAGAAAGTTAATCACTTAAAAAATTATTTATTAGATCATTAAAGGTGTGGGGTTCATTTTAATTTTTGTATATAATTAAATAATTTTGAAATTATTAATATTTTAGAGTTATTATTTATGAATATATAAATTATTATAATTATAATTGAATTGTGGAATTTATGAGTTTGAGATTTATTAAGAAGGCATTAATGTACAAAAGGGAGTGATGAGAGTTTAAATTAAATATAGGAATTTGAATTAATAAAAAATAATTAAATGTGAATAAATGATGAAGAGGCTTGTGGGGAGTGATTCAATCATTTTCAATAAAAAGATAGAGAAAAAAATAAACTTAATATATTAAAAAGAGGGGGTGTGACGCAAATGAAAAAAAAGAATAATGAAAAAAAGGGGGATAATAAAAATAAAGAAAAATATGAAGTAAGTGAAGTGTGATGCATGGAGAATAGTGGGGGGTTTATGAAAGTTGAAAAATAGAGAATGAATTCAATAAAGGGTTGGTGAATGGATTAAAATGATTATTAAAAATGTTTAAAAAAAATTTTATTAAATAAATATTAAATAAAAAAATTAAAATAAAAAAGAGAAAAAAAATTTCTAGTAAAACATATTAACACATTGAAAAAGTTGTATCAAATCATAACTATATATTCTCCCTTTAACAGTTTGAAAAAAGGACTTTATCTGTGCTACAAAAGTTCTAATTTCCTAAGCACTCTTAAATGCTTACAAAATTTATCAGTACTAAAAATAGTGTTGATAAAGACCCATTTATCAAGGCTAAAAATAATGATAAAGGGGGGCCTTTGTCACCTCTAAAATAGCACTGAAAAAAGACATGATATTTTAGTGTGCTGCTAAAATTACATCACACTACAGCATAAAATAGTGAATTTAATTAAAATTAAATTCAAATAATAAATACAAGAAAAAAACACTATATTATAGATATTTAAAAAATATTAGTTTGTAAAATTACATTGGAAAGTAAAATTTATCAAAAAAAACAAAATTATCAATATTTCATTTTTTTAATCCAATAGAGTGTGTAGATGTTTCACGAAAGACTTCTGATTTCATTTTGATTATAATTGTGGAGGAACAACATTGTAGGAAATAGGTGGTGTCTGAATCTTGGGTGGTATTTTGTTCTATCTACAAGTGATTAGGTCATTCGTTGGCATGCTGTAGACATAGGTTGGGAAAGCATGGGTCTAGGACCAGTTGTGTGGATGGGTCCTCTGGCCAGGGAGAAGGGGGTGTGTAGATTGATAAGGTGGTTTATGGTGAACCAAAAGCTTCATGCAGTCCTTTACAGATGTTTTATGAGGCGTTGGGAGGAAAGGGTAAGGGATAGGATAATGTAGATTTGCCTAGCATGGATGCATGTCCAAAGGAACTTTATCAAAAATGTGTTATCTCCAAGTTAGGTAATCAACTAGAGGTCATAATTTTGGATTCATAGGAGGGTATGGGATTGGAAGGTCTTGGGTTGACCACTAATACAGTTTTTGTCCAACCAATTACTGAATCTAGAAGACCAAGGAGTGAAACTTTAGGGGCTCTTAATGAGGTTGCAATGGAAGTGGTAGATTCTGATGAAGATATTGAGAATAGGTAGGATGTAGATGATAAAAATGCAAGGGAATATACACAGAGTGAAGACAGTTCGGGCTAGCTGAAGGAAAAAAGTAGGGTGAGACCAAAAAGATTCAGTAAAAATATTGGAGTTTGCAATCATTTTAAGTGTCTTGAGGTTAATGACATGAGATAGGATTTAGAGGGGGAATGTCTTGGTATTTTTTTGCTAAGGAGGTCTCTATCACACAAAAAACTTTTCTAGACCACCCTATTGGCATCCAAGTAGTTGAGGTGAATGCAGTTCCGGAGGATCATGTTGATGGTGAGGCCACTCTTATGGGAGAACCACAAAATGGTGGCCTCAACTCAGATGTTCAACATTATAATGATCATAAAGTGATTGAGGATATGGTTTAGAATTCAGAAGGTGCTTTAGTCAAGCCCTCTACATAAGGGAGGATGGGAATTCATAAGAAGAGGAAGGATTACCCCTCCTTACCTCTTTCTATGGAGACACGATCAGTGAAGGATTTGAAATCAAAAAAGATAAACAACCACTATAAGTAAGGTGCTGCTCTTTAGTAATCCTAGGTATTTTTCATGAGCTCAAAAGAAGAAATTGTTGAACATGTATGGTCTCTCAATGCTACTAAAGAAGAATTTGCAAAAATGATGGGGAGATCATTAAGAATGACTCTTAATGAGGAGTAATATGCTGGGATAGACAATAAGGACATAATCTTATTTAGGGGATTTAATAATGGGAAGATCAGTCTAGATGAGTATATTCATTCCAGGGACAAGATGACCTTCTGGTTCGAAGATCATCTTTTGGATGAACCAGACACTCAGGTTAGCGACGTCTCTTGGAAATTATTTAGGGAGACTAATTCTGGTCGGCTTAAATTTCTCTTTAATGACACTACTATTTCATTTTGCGTTTAAACTCATGGTTTATCTCTTTTTCCATAAACGGGTTTGAAAAATAAAAATTTAATTTTTAGTCAGTCACATTTCTTTTCTACTAAAATGACAATTTAAAATGAAAACACATACTTTGAGTCATCCTGTTCACATCATTTATCTGTTTAATGTAAGACTAATTTTGGCATGTTACAAATGAATTATAAATTGTTTTCATAAATTATTAATAAAATATGAACATTTTTTCTCAGTTTTCAGTGAGTAACACACATTTTGAACTAAAATGTCAATTTTAAACTAATAATATATACTTTGAGTCATATCGCACACACCATGTGTCAGATTGAGGTGAAACATATTCCTACATATAAAAAATTAATTATGGATGGCTTTACATATTTATATAAATAATATGAATGTTCTTTCTCAATTTTGAGTATGTAGAATATGTTTTGAACTAAAATACATGTTTTAAAAAACACACACATAGAGTCATATCAGTCAATCCATGTGTCGGATTGATGTACGGTTAATTACTACACATGAAGAATGACTTAATATTCATTTTACTAAAGTATAAAAACAATATAAATATGTTTTATAGGTTTTTAGTATGTCACGTGATTTTTTTACGGAAATATCAATTTAAACTGAAAACACGCACTTTGATTCATTTTCTTCACATCATGTGTGGGTTTGACATTCCACAGATTCCTACACATCAAAAATGAATTTTGAATCATTTTGTTAATGTGTGAAGAAAATTTGAGTTATTTTGATCGATTATTAGTGATTGACACACATATTAAACTAAATTTCAATTTCACACTAATAACATCCACTTTGAGTCATACAAGGAACACTGTGTATCAAATTGAGCTGTAAATGATTCCTACATGTCAAAAATTACAAATAGATCATTATAAAAAACTTATTAAAACAATAAAATTGATTTTTCTTGATTTTGAGTTCATGATGTGTGTTTTAAACTAAAATGTCAATTTTAAATAAAAAGAGAATCTTGGAGTCATACTGGTCACATATTGTGTAATATTGACGTGCAGTTGAGTCCTAAACAACAAAAATGACTTATAGGTCATTTTCTTTAAGTATCAAAATTATCTGAATTCATTTTCTCAGTTTTGAGTATCTCAAATTTATCTTTTACTAAAATGTAAATTTAAACTGAAAACATAGACTTTGAGTTAAATTAGTCACATCATGGGTTGGTTGGATATGCAACTATGTAATAAATCTATTTTTGTAAACACAATACTTTTGAATATTTGTATATATATCTTTGGATTTTTTTCAATGGATGCCACTACATTTGGGTGTCGTGAAACCCTCAAATTCAAGTATAACAATTATTAATAAATATATAATCATATGAATGCATCATTTCATTTAAAATGGGTTTCCCATTTTTTGGGACCTCATATGGGGAATTTAAGACCACATTTGGTTTTGGAACACTTGGTTAACCCTAGGAATGAACTAAGGTTGGTCAGTGTTATGTGTTTAGTGTAGACAGTCATTGGCAGGTTTATTTAATAAAATAAATGATAATTTATTTATTTATTTAAATTAAACTAACCTAATTTTTCCTCTATAAATACTTATATTTAGAAAATCTCCATGTTTTTCACATAACGTTCAGATGGTTTGTGGTAAGAATATTTATTCATTAGTGGATTGGGATTGAAGAACAACTACAATCAGACTGAGATGAATTGAGTGGCTGGCATCGAATGAAATAGATCTTCTTATTCAATATAAAAGATGTTATCCAACAAAAATTTATCCATAATAGAGGTAGGACTCATTATCTAAAGTTTATACCCTATTTTATTAATGATCATGGATTTTCATATATGTTTTTTATTGATCTACGATTACATTCCCTTCGCCTAATGTCATTTTATAAATTGAATTTTTTTACTTCAGTTTATATTTTTTATTCCATAATATCACCCTTGGTCCCACTTTTTTGATATTTGGATGATACTGCATCAGTTAATGATGGATTCACCTCGTTGTTGTGATATTCTCCCATTGTTATTTTCATTGTTCATCATTGGCCTATGGGGTCATAGTTCGAATTTTATTAGGTGGGTTTGAGTGCAATAAAACCCCTCTATTTATTGTGTTTGTGTGAATGATATAAGTATTCGTGATTTAAGGAAGAATCAAGATGGTATCTTGGGTTTTTTGTAATGGAAATGGTTTTTGGGACCCCAAATGGCAGTAGGGACATGAAGGACTCCCATGTCAGTGATGATATTCCAATTTCTGGCCACCAGAGGCAAAGAATCAGTGACCAGAGGCATTTCCCATCAATTTTGGGCAATAAAATGACAGGATTTATGGAAGATAAGGAGTATATCTAATCTAAAAAAATTAAAGTCATGTTCAATAAATTTTCTGACTACACACCATGTATTTAGTATGAACACACACCATGTCATCCCCTAGCTACAACGGCTAGGGTTTAGGGAAGAGTTAAATATCACATGCCGTTTAGACCCACCACACACTATGTGACCTAATACTGGTATCTCAATATGCACCCTAGTGGTACATAGGCATGGACATGACCAGTCACATGAGCATGGGTAGGTGCACATGATGAGGACCCCATGTATACTCTTAATCCATGTACCAAGGTGGATATGTTGTGTGTAGTGACATGGATTCCCAAGATGAGTCTAGGGGGAACACACCCAGACATCATGTAGAGGTCATATTCCATATGACCCCTAGAACAAGACATGTACTTCTCCCACTAACTTCTACATTCTGTATCTCCTCTTTTGGGGCTTAGATTTTGTCATACGAGTGGCCTATCCTAAGTTTTATTTATGTAGGACATGATGGTAGCCTTGGTAGTGGAATTTGAGATATGATGCAAGGTGTGATGAACATAAAGTTTCTTTAGGTGGTTCTTAACCCACGAATGTGGTTGAATAGTATCATTAGAAATATGTCAGGGTTGGAAACCACCTTGACACAAAAGGGTGCGGGTCCCCCATGTTCTTTTCCTAGGTTGAGTGGTACCCAACTATCACACCATGGTGATGGTCCTCTATCAATCGAGTGGAATCCTCATACTATTCTGGGCATGGGTCCTCCACCCATGAAGTTGAACCCCCCTAAACCAAAAGGGAATGAGTCTTCTATCCACTGAGTGGAACCCCCTATTACTCTAGGGTGCATGTTCTCCATTGGAGATAGTGCCACTCATGATGTAGATCATAGTGTTGAGGTGGGGGTCCACCACATAGTTTTAAGAGTGGATTCATGAGATGCTAGGAATTGGAAATAGACCATTAAAGATGAAGGTGGAATCATCATTCTTGGATGGGTTATGGAGATGGATATCCCCTTTCTCACTCATCTAGGTTTCTTTATGAGTATATATGATGGGTTTCATTTCCCTTATGTATTTTGTTATGTTGACCTCTATAGTATATTTATATTATACCCTTATTTTTTCAAGGGCATTCTAATGGGTATGCATATACTCACCCATACATGGGATTTTCCAAAATGTGTTATGTCTTATGCATATGAAAAAAAGTTTGACAGTGATTAAAGAGTATCATAGTGGTAATTGTGTTCATTTACTACGTACGGTGGTTGGACTTGGATTTTAGGATTCATTCTCTCTTAAATGTTATTTCTTTCCTCTTATTGTTAGGCTGGGACATCTTTCTGGTTGGATGTTTAATTTTACATGTTTATTCTTTGGATGTATTATTGTACTCTAATACATTCCCCAGAGTTTATGCATGCATGTTTGGTACTATAGATGTTATAGTATTTATTTTATTCATCTTCACTTTTTCATATAGATGGAGACGACCATATATACTAGTAATTTATGAAAAGTAATCCCATTTTATTTATGACTTCTTAGATCTTTTCATCAACCCCTGTCCTATTAAAGGATAGCTTTGGGTGGTCACATCTTAGTTTTCCACCTACCAGGAAAGCCCCAGTGGATCTGGTCATGACATTGTGGTATTTGAGATGTTTTGTCCTTAAGTTGGTGTTTGGAGTTAGGAAAATGGTGATGATTGGTTGGTAACTTAGGTAAATGGTGTCAGAGTGTCTCAAGTGTGGCTTTTAGGCTAGAAAACCCTGTTTTTGTATGAAATCCAATATATTCATACACTAGGACTCCGAAAACCATCTTATCAATTTGGAATACTAAGACATTGGTTACATGAAATAAATGGTATATTATTTTATAGTCCTTCAGGATTTATATCCCCATATATATGCTCATTTTACTATGGAATGTCTTGTAAAACTTTTAGGATGCCTTTGTGAAGACAAATGGTCAAGTTACCCATAAAGTACCATGATGATGATTAGTTGAGTGATGAGGTCTCAGTTCAAGGTACTTATCATGAGGTGTTTCGTCTAGGTGGTAATAGAGAAATTCCACCACCTACTATTCAGCATATAGATCCAACTCTAGTAGTTCCATTGGATTATCGACCATATGTTGAGTAGGTGATAGTTCTCACAGGACAGTATGACAATGCACCCAAGCTTAGTGCACTATGTGAGTTCCATTGATAGAGACTATTTGGTTTCTATGGAATGCCAAACCCTTAGATAGTGGAGGATTTTCTTGCATTGATGATCTAAGATATTAGTTTGGTTTGGAACCCAACTGATCATATGGTTTCACTAAAATACCATCTTTTCCATGGGGTAGTAGGACATTCGTGGAGTCTTGTTATTCAGACACATAATGAGTGGATTCTCTCACAAGAAAACTTCCAACAACTATTTCATGATGAGTATTGCCATCTTGTTTACAATTAGTTCTGATTTGGGAGATTCTTGAGCTATAATAGGGTGATATGATGGTCATAGAGTACATCATGATGTTCACTGACCTCACTTGTAACTCCCTCAATATGGTCTGAGATAATTTTTTAAAGGTCATGAGGTTTGAGAAGGGCCTAAATAGATGTATCTGCATAAGCATAGTCTCCTTGTGCATACCAATTTAAACTAGAGTTATAGATAAATATCAAGTTATAGAGATCTTCCTCGAATAGGGTCACTAGGAAGTAGTCACTGACAGTGAACATCATGAAGCTAATTCATCTACAGTGGCTAGCAGGCGACAGGAATCATGATCTTATCATAAGAGACCTCCCCATGCACAGTCTTAGACACATGGACATGTAGTATAGGGTACGTGCAAGGATCTAGTCATCAAGGAGAAATTTTATGCTAATCATGTGATGAGAACAGTCACATGGCCTGTGATTTCCCAATCTGGCATGCTGAGGAGGGTAGGTAGGTAGTAGATTTACCTCTATCGAAAATGAAGTTCCATGATTAGGGATATCTCAAGTGAGGTCTGGTCAAGCCTCAGGGAGGTAGTTTTGGAAGAGGATTAGGTGGAGCTATAAAGGGAAGAGCTTCCGGTGGTGGGTGATTATATAAGCTACTTCCACCACTACCCCTAGGTGGCCCATGGAAGGCTCATATATTTGTCATGTGGGGTCATGGGTAGTTGCAAGAAATCATGGGATATGGTCTACTAGCTCACAAGATTATTAGATTTATGATATATGTTTACTATAACTTATATATAGTAATTTTTAACATAGCCATGAGTCATTAGATAATCTCTTTATCCCTTATTCAAGGGATGGAGTTTCTCGTAGAGACTTTATCCCAATAGTTATCGCTAGATATTCCTACTGGGAGTGATTTTTTAATATCACACATTGTTGATAGTGTGAGTTAGTGCATGGTGGTAGAGTTTCTTGTGGTACCTCTTAGTCATTGTGATGAAAACTTATAATGTCATATTGGGGATGGAATAATTATCCACATTAATTTACCCAATATATTGCCATCATAGGAGAGTAATATTTCGTCATGCTGATGGGGAAAGATTCTTCTATTTGGGTGAGAGAGAGTTTATAGCTGAGCGAGTAGACCATTAGAGTAGAATAATACAACCCATAACCCATCAGTTTCTGATTTTATCCCTTATTTTAGTGGTATATTTAGATGTATATACCCTAGTGGTAGTTTGGGTTTATATGGATATCATTCCTGATGATTTATTAGGGATACCCCTGATGTGGGAGATTGACTTCTGTGTTAACTTATACCCAAAGGCCACACTGATATCCTTTTTGTCACATCATATGTCTCTTAACGATGTCCAATATCTAAGGGTGTAGTTGAAATTACAATTTTTGAAATAGATTTATTAGACTCAATTTGTCCCCCTAGGAAGATCCAATTTTATTCATGAAAATGGTGGATGAGAACATAAGGATTTGTGTGGATTATAATTGACTGAATCAGATAACGATAAAGAACAAGTAACCTTTATTGAGAACTAAAAACATCCTTCAAACAATTCAAAGGTCTCAGTTGGTTCTTGGAGATTGATCTCAAGTTTGGACACCATCGGTTGAGGGTTCGTGTGGCTGATATTCAAAAGATGAATTTCAAGGTCACTATAGAAACTATGAGTTCATATTGATTCTTTTATGTCTAATGAATCCCTCTAAAATGTCCATGGATCTTATAAACAATATCATCCAACTATTCTTGTGCAATTTTATGGTTTTATTTATCAATGACATGCTCATTTACTTTGCTTCAAAGGGGGGTATGCAGAGCATTTGAGATTGGTATTTGACTTACATTGGAAGAATTATCTTTATGGTAAGCTCTTGATGTGTCGGTTTTGGATCATTAAGGTTTACTTTATAGGTAATTTCATCTCTGATCATGGTTCAGTTATATACCCAATGAATATGGATGCAGTTCTTACATGGGATCCACCCAAGAGCGTGTCATAGGTAAAACGTTTCCTCAGCTCGAAGGGTACTATAGGATTTTCTTGGACTACATATCATGGACTATATCCTCTTTTATAGACCTAAAATAGAAAGAGATACCATTTACCTTAACTGAGCAGTGTTTGGTATCATTTGAGCAGTTGAGGGTAAGGTTGACCAGTGATTTTGTGATAAGACTACAAGAGAAGTTCATTGAGTATGTAGTGTTATATAATGCCTCGGGATCAATGCTTGGTTGTGTATTGATGTAGAGGTAGGTGGTGATCACATATGGGTCAAGGAAGTTGAGACCCTAGGAGAAAAACAAGATAACTCATGACATAGAGTTGTAAATGATAGTCTCCACTCTAATGATGTTGAGGAACTATCTTCCTGGTGAGTATTTCATTGTTTACTCAAACCACTAAAGTCTAAATTACATCTTCACATAGAGAGATAATAACCTAAGATAGAGGCATTGTTTGGAGTTACTATTGGACTATGACTTCAATATATTCTATACTTCTTGGAAGGGAAAATAATAGTAGATTATATTAGCATGAAGTCATGTTCATGCTTGGTGGAGGATGAATCTAAGCATTTGGCCTTATTACAGCTAACCTGTATGGGGGTAGGGATGTATTTTTTATTTAGATGATGGTATTGACTCCTCCACTTAATCAGAATGTGAGAGAGGTTTAGTTGGGAGACATCGATTGTGTGGTTCAATGTGACCAATTATCCTCAAGAGATTCACCAGATAGATTTTATGAAGGATAGGAGCAGGACATTCTTTTCACGGGATGGATGATAGATCTGATCATGTTGTGAGAGGAGGTCATGAGTGAGTTTCACACTTACCATTTGGCTGTAAATTTTAGTGTGGAAAATATATATAAAGACCTTTAGGATAAATTTTGGTGGGCTGGCATGATGTGGAGTGTTTTCGATTTTATTTCTCAGTGTATCACATATCAGCACGTGAAGCCTAGGAATTAGGTTTTGAAAGGTTTTACACAATCTATCAAGATCCCATAGTAGAAGAGGGATGGTATATATATGGATTTTGAGACAGGGCTTCCCCAAACAACAATAGTCCATGATGTTATTTGGTTGATTGTTGACTGACTCACCATGTCAGAACACTTCATTTCCATTAGGGAGTAGAGTTCAACTAAGTGTTTGGGGTAGTTATACATACGGGAGATCATCCGAATTCATGGGGTACCCAATAATATGATCTCTAACTATGATTATCTCTTTATTAAATGGTTTTGGAGGGAAATACAGTAGTATTTTTGGACATAGTTTTGGATGAGAATGACATTTCACCCCTATATGGATAGAGAGAATTAAGATACAGTCTAGGTGTTGGTGGATATGCTGATAGCATGTGTGTTGGATTTTATCCATAGATGGGAGGATCACTTTCTATTGGTATATTTTTCTTATAATAACAATTATCACTCTACTATCAACAAAGAACCTATATAGGAGACCATTTAGGTCAAAATTATGATGGAATTATATTGGTGCGATATCTCTTTTTGGGATAAAGATGGTTCATATGACGGTAGAGAAGGTACATGTGATCCATGAGAATATGATGATATCCCATAGTCGATATAAATCATACATAGATTGATTTCATTGGAATTTGGAGTTTGAGAAGGGAGACCATGTTTTCCAAATATTCTCTTAATAATGAGGATTGTGAAGGTTTTTTCCAGTGAATCCAGTTATCCATGAGTTTCATCAAGTCATTTGAGAAACTATGGATGGTTTGTGTGGTTTCATAAATCTTAGCCTTTCCCCAAATTTGGACTAGGTGAATGATGGATTCCATGTTTCATAGCTAAGGTGATACATTCTTGAATCATCACACACCATTTATTGGGGTGATATGGACATTGAGGATGGTGCCACCATTTTGGAGTACCTATTGGAAATCAAGGACCAGTAGGAGAAGATCCCACATAGACATATCATCTATTTGGTTTGTGTGATTTGGTACTATAGGAGCATACATGAAAGCTCCTCAGAGTGTGAAAGTTAGAAGGGAACTTAGTATTTCCACCTTTTTTGTAGTTTTTTATTTTTAGGGTGAAAATAATTGAAGGGGGGGATTAAGTAAGGATTACGGTTTTTTAGAATCATTCATTTGAATATTCCAATATATATATCCATATTTTTTATTAGAGACAACATTATGTTTTAGTGTTTTAGGTTCCTAGAATTAATATATTAAAAATATTAATATTTATAATAATGTGTCCCATAATTTTAGTTTAAATTTTTTTTCATTGTTTGGGATCTCAAATGGGGAATTTGAGACCACAGTTTATTCCAGAATTTGGGGTTTACCCTAGATGTGACCTAAGGTTTGTTAGCATTGAGCACTTGATGAAGTAAATAGTGGGTGGGTGCATTTAATAAAATAAATAAATTATTTATTTATTTATTTAAATGGCCCTAACCTAGTTTCACCTCTATAAATACCAGGTTATGCAAAATCAATAGGGTTTACCGCATAGCTGTTGGAGGATTTTAGAGGAGGACCATTCTTCATTGGTGGATCAAGATTGAAGAATGAAGATAATCAGATCAAGGTGAATCGAGGGGTAGGAAAAAAACACAATGGATCATATTCATTATTGGAAAAAAATTTCTTCACTAATGATCGATCCATAATTGAGTTATAACACATTATTTATTATTTCATCTATATTTGATGGATGAGCATGGATTTTCATATCATCTTTTTATTGATCTATGATTACCCCCCCCCCTCACAGAAGCCCATTTTAAAAATTGAATTCCTTAATCTAGTTTATATTTTTATACCATAATATCAACATTAATACCATTTTTGGTGATCATTGGTTGAGACCTTATCATCAAATGGTGGTTTTTAATCATTATTATGTTTTTAACCCACCATTCTTCATGTTCTTTATCATTGACCCATGGGGTCATAGTTTCACATTACTAGGGCAGGTTCCAGCACAATTGAACAACCTGATTTGTGGTGTTTTCATTAATTATATAAGGATTGAGGATTTTCAGATGGATCAATATGGAATCACGGATTGTGGGTGACGGAAATGGGTTTTGAGACCCCAAAAAGCATCAGAAACATGATAAACTCTCATTTGAGTGATTAGAATCTGATTTCCAGCCACTAGAGGCTGAAAATATATGGTAAAAGGAATTTCCACTTAGTTTTGGGTGGATTAAAGGTGGTATTTTATGTAAATAATGTAGATCTAGAATCCATGTGACGGGAAGTCAGGTTCTGAAAACTTTCCAAATACACACTGTGAATTTAGGAAAAACAAATGGTTCGTAGTCTCATGGTTGTGGAAGCTAGGGTTTTAGGAAAATTTAATATCACATAGTTTGTAGACACTCCACATGTTATGTGACATGGTGCTGGAGGCTTTACATGTACCCCATCGGTACACAGCCACAAACCTGTCTAAAAACATGATTACAATCAGACTGAACAGGCATGGCCTGGTGCACATGGTGTTGACCTCGAGTAGACTTACATGCCATGTCTAAGTGAGGAAACCCCCTAAGCAGTTACTTGGATTCCCAACTCATTTCTTGGGGAGAAAACACCTATGAATCGAGGTGAGGTCACACACCATGTGACCCATTTAACATAACAATTACTTATGTAAGAACCTGTGTTTTTTTAGACTGTCGTTTAGACAAAAAATTAGAATTTTTGCTATTGGATGCACGTGAGGGGTAAAATGTTCCTTTTACCCTACCAGTTGATCTGGGATAATTTTTCTGACCACACATTTGGTCCCATAATATGGCGTTTACCATAGGAAAATAGTTTCATAGTATTATGAGATGTTCAAATTTTAGCGGAATATTTAATATTTAATATTATTAAATTAAATATTGAATTATTCATGCTGGTTAATTTGTCAATAAATTTTAAACAGAGAATTAGATTTAGATTTTTTCTATTTTTTTGAGTTTGGAATGGGGATTTTATCCTAGGCAAGGCATAAACACAAGTTGAGCACCAAGGCCGGGCCGAGCCCCTTTTTCTTCTTTTCCTTTTTTTCTTTTCTTTATGTTCTCTTCCTTCCACCTCCTTGATCATGGTCCATGTGTGTCTCCTATTCGGTTTTTTCCCAATGGAGAAAATGGGGTTTTTTAAATATTGAGAGAGGGAGGGTATATTTGGTACCTTAGTGAATCCCTCGACGTGCTGATTCAGCAAAGGGCAACCATGTGTCATGAAATCAACTGAAGATTCAGCAGTTTCCACCTAAAGGTAGGTCCATTTATGTATTCCACATAGATCCAATTTAAATACATTTTTTTATGTTTTTAAAGCCTTATATTGTTTAGTTGTAATCCCATGGGGATCGATCTGTTGTTTAGGGGGTAAAAACGGGCATTCCGAGCTTTTTGAGGGATTTCCAATCAGGAAACCCAGGTTAAACGGCATGTGTTCCATGGGAACACATCATGTGTTCTTCCCATTCAGGGAAGATAAATCCTTTTTAAGTACATGCCATGTACTTTGATTACACATCATGTGGTGGTGGTCATGTGTCCGGTCATGTGCAAAAAGGAAACGGAATAATGGTTTTTAAGGATTGCATGTCGTGTACTAGAAGTACACGTCGTGTAGTGGCCCATGGGCATGTGTTTAGGTGAAAATGCAAACAGGATGACATTTTTTGAATAGTGCACACTGTTTTCAATAAATTTAATGATGTGTAATACTACATAGGAAGACCCCATGTGTTCTGGCCATGTGTTCTAGCCATGTACTACTCCAGCTTAGTAGTTTTGGGGTATCTTGTTCCCTAGAAGTTATAATTGGGCGTGTGAGTAGATCATTATGAGAATTTATCCACGTTGATTGTAATGGTGGAATCAATTTGAAATTTATAGGTCATATAGATGGTTTTTTGGGTTTTCTATATAAATAGAGAGGTTCTTCCTCCTGTTATTGAGTTCAGTTTTCACCTGAGAGTGAAACTTGGCGTGGATGATAGGTTGGATGTTCGAACAAACCTAGCTGAGAATTTTGTGCTGAGATGAGCTACGATCTATCTCTTATGACCTATGCAGTTTAGAAAATTTCCCTTGTGAGATGTTCCCTTTTGGCCTATGAGGCCTTGAGACCAGATGTTTCCAAGGATCCCCTGAGGGATGACTTTGCTTATGTGTTGATCATGGGAGTCCCTTGTAGGATCTCTATACCATTTTCCTTCGAGAGGATCCTTGTTATAGGATGAATCTATTGTTCTTCATTTGAGGATCTTGTTTAGGATTCTTCTCTTACTCTTCACTAAGGATCCTATGTAGGATTCCTTTGCTTGTGTTTACTTGGAGGATCCCGAGTAGGATGTATCCTTAGTGTTTGACTTGAGGGACCCATCGGGTGCCCATTGGTTGATTGACCCTAAGTTTTTACATTAGGTTTGGGTATAGATGGTGTTTGGGTGTCACCTAGAACCCCTTCCAATATTGTAAGCCCATGGGGCTATGGATGTAGTGTCAGGTTTCCCATTCGGGCCACCCTAACCCATTTTTTTATATTTGACATGGTTTTGCTAATGCAGTAGTAGTTACCAGAGGTGCTTCGTGGTTGGTGGCTATTGAGCCTGATGTGATGTGTCTTTCTTGTTTATTGAGATGTCTGGACTTGTTTTCCTGGGATCCGGCTTCTAATCCATATTATTTATGATATTTACTATACCTAGAGGTATTAGCTGGGAATTGGCTGTTGAGCCTTACTTGATGCATTTTTTTAAGTAAATGTTTTTCCCATGGGATTTGATTATGATAAACCATGTGATAGTTTAATTCACATGTGTTGTCTTTTGAAATGGAATGTGAAATGATTTAAAAGAGTTAAATAGCAATGGGTCAGCCACAGTCTTGGTTAAAAGACAATTTCAGGCTCATGTGACTAATTAAATCTTTTTTACCTTGGGTGAACTATTGTCTTGGTTAAAAGGCAATGGATGGACTCAAGAGGTTAATAACTTAAAGGTCGTGAGTGAGATATAGTTTTGGTGGTCGGGCTCACTGAGTCTACTTTATAATTTTCGATTGAACCTTGGATCCATTGATGGATGCCAAGGATGGGCTCAAGAGTTTAATTTTGTAAAGGACATGACTGAGTTGTGATATAGTGCTCGGTCTCATTGAGGCTTATTTTGAAAATGATGAGAAAAACAAGCATCCATTGAGGGATTCACAGGACAAGCTCTATTATAAAATGTTATAAATGATTCATGTTGAAATGCATATACACCAAGATTGGCCCTGATACATGATAAAATGATTATACACCAGGCTTGGCCCTGATACATGCTAAAATGTTGATACACCGGGCTTGGCCCTGATACACGTCGAAATGATGATATGTTGGTCTTGACCCTGATTGAATGATATGCATGCGAGTGAGGTTTTTTGAGTCTAGGTTGTAATCATGTTCTTATGCTCTGTGTTTTCAAACAAATGACCTTTTATAGGATTGACCATCAGTATACGGTATCCTAGTTTAGTGATTGGAGGTGAGTATGGGTGAAACCATGTGAAGGACGAGTATCCCCTTATGGTGGCGTAGCTTACTCAGAGACATTTCTGACGTTGGATGAAGTAGGTACATGTTGATGGGATTAAGGACCTAGATACTGACTTAATGATACAAGACTTGATTGGAACGGCATCCGGCTCAATTACATTGCACAGGATGTCTAATCGATTCGTATTATGGTCCCAAGGATCGACTGCTGATGTGGTTTCTTGTTATTTGATTCACATACTCATGAATATTCATATTTATGTATATGTGTATAGGTATGTGATATATATGTATATGCTTGTAGGTATGTAAATCCATGGTGGAACTTACCTAGTTGATAGGGATTACAAACCCTGGTTTCTACTGTGGTTGCATATTTGGTTTACTTCCTTTTGTTGTGTTCTAGCTAGTTTGAGCATGTTGTTGTTCCATACACTTTTAGCAGCATAGTTATAGGTTGCTTGTCGGGGTGGCCTAATGAGATTATTTCTCACCCCTACACGTGCACCTCGGTGTAAGTGTAGAACTTATGTCTGATTTTCATGTTGGGGATGAGTTTCATGGTGGATAGGGTTATGGCCCAGTGTTGCACGATCGAGCGGAGCTGCTTGAGTGGTTCTACTGATCAGGATGGTGTAGTTCGACAGTGTCTAGAGATCGGGTATGTGGGTTGGCTCGGATTTAGTATTAGAGCCCTACACTTTTACTTTTAGTTAATTTTTCACTTTTTTCTATATGGTCGGCTCAGTGGGTGACCAGTGTTTTATTGTATTGCATAGTTGTCTGGGATTTTATAGCATTTTACTATTACATCTTGTTCTATTTTTTTTATTTATTGCTTCTGCAATCTATTTACATTCTGTTATATATGTTACTTAGTTATTTATGCCATTTTTTTACTCTAGTATGAGGTAATAGTCCCTCCAATATCAATTCCTCGGACCTCCCGCCTAGTCAGTATCATCTGGTGTATGGGGAGGCCTTCTTCAGGCCTTGTGGCGAACTGGCTCGGAGAACCAGTTTTGTGGCTTTTGAGTCTAGATGTTACAAAGTGGTATCAGAGGTGTTTCTTTTCCTAGTCATTACTATTTTGTATATGGTAGAAATTAGTATTAGTAATGTGTCAGAACATGTGGTGGATATTGGACCAGTGCATCAAGAACACTTATTCTGGTAGGAAGTCCTAGTTTCCAAGGTTTGGGATTACTGTTCTGATTTTGCGATGTTACGGTTGTATGTGATTTTCTCCTTGATCGACGCACATGTTGTGTGTGAGATTTTTGATTTACTATGGATCTATGGATCTTGTCCATATATAAGAGGCCATAGGAGGATTTTGACTCTTATCCAGCAAAGTCAAGAGGCGTCTCATGCATTATACTATGCACATAGGATTCACATCATTTAGGCCTGCTAGTGTGTGTTTTTACTGATAACTGAGACCTTTGGATCTACTTACACATACTTTTAATCTGATTACATGTTATGTGGATCTAATTTGAGGAATTTGGTTGTGAGGATGACGACTCAGTCCTCATGCATAGGTGTTACAGTGACCCTATTTGGTCAATATGGAACGTGATGCCTTTTTTTGAACCCCTTGGTGGGTGTTTTTTCTCGGGTCATTGGTTGTCTAGTCGGATCATTGAGCATGATGTTGATAGATACAAAGGATTTTATTGTGAACTGGACATCCTTGGGGTATTTTTGTATACAGATACTCGATGAGTGTCAGTTTAGCTTCTCTTCTACTTGGGTTGTGACCTCCTAGGAGTAGTTCCTTTTAAGGATTCTCATAGAGGATCAAGGCCTTGTAGGCCGTGTGTTTCATTTTTAACCCTCATTGGTCATTGTGATCTTTACGTTCTTTTGAGAGGTTTTGGATCTTTTGGGCTAGGTGGTTAGACCTTGTGACATAGATGGGAGGATTTCTCTATAGGGATAGGTGGAAGACCTAAAGAAACTTGGTTTTGACTCAAACCTTTGTCGGTTGACGTATGTTTTGTTTTAGAGAAACCTGTGAGAGAGAGGTTGTTCTATGTCTTTCTGATGATTTTTTGTGGGGAGAAGGACACACCTTTGGTTAAATATTAGTGTACACTTGTAAGAGATGATCATGCACTATCCTGATTTGTCTTGAGTATACTGATAGAGATTCGTCCCTACATCAAGCTCAATTTTTCTTTCTTAAAGTTCTTCTCTATTGAGGAGGGAACCTGTTGTGGTCATGCATGAGGAGTGGTGTATGGAAATCCATATAGAGGGGAGTGCACCATTTTCCCTTTGAGGGTGTTTTTCCTCATTTTTTTTAAACTTTAGTGTCTACTATGGTATTTTGAGCTTAGAGTTTTCTTTTAAGATGATGACAAGGGAATTCATATGATAGGGAATACCAGATCGGTCATAGGTAAATGTCTTCCATGTAAGAGGTGGTTTTTAATGTTATATGACTAGTCGTTGGACAGTCTAGATAGCTTAGTTGTGCAGATTCTCAAGTTGGGAGTATAGTTTCTCGTCCTTTCATTGGGATTCTTGGGGACGATAAAGTTTATGGTGGGTAGTTTGTAAGAACCTGTGTTTTTTCATATAGTCATTTTGAGCAGAAATTTGAATTTTTTTTGGGAGGGGAAAAATGGTATTTTTCTCCTAGCAGTTGATCTTGGATAATTTTTTTGATCACTCTGTTGGTCCCTAAATATGGTGTTTACCCAATGAAAAGATTTTCGTAGAAGTCTGAGATGTTCAAATTTTAGCGGAATATCTAATATTTAATATTATTAAATTATATATTAAATTATTCATGCAGGTTAATTTGACAATAACTTTTAAACAGAGCATTATATTGAGATTTTTCTACTCCATTGAGTCTGTAATAGGTATTTTATCCTAGGTGAGTCATAAACTCGAGTCGGGCGTCGGGGCCGGCCAGGACCCCTTTTTCTTCTTTTCCTTTTCTTTTCTTTTCTTTCTTTTCTCTTCCTTCCTCCTCTTTATGATGCACACTCCATGTTTCGCTCCTCCTTTTCCATGTCTCCTTGGAGAAAATGGGTTTTTTAAAATATTTAGGGAGGGAAGGGATGGTTGGTACCATTGTGAATCCCTCGACGTGTGGATTCAGCGAAGGGAAACCATGAGTTGGGAAATCAACTGAAGCTTTGACGATTTCCTCCCAAAGGTATGTACATTTATGTTTTCACTATATATCCCATTTAAAAATGTTTTTTTAAGTTTTTAAATCTTTATATTTCTTACATGTAAGCCCATGGGGCTTGATATGTTGTTTCGGGGGTGAAAACGGGCGTTAAGGGTGTTTTGAAGGATTTCCCGTCGAGAATCCCAGGTTACATGGCATGTGTTACAAGGGAACACACTGTGTGTTCTTATCATTCAGGGAAGAATAATTATTCTTAATTACACACCATGTACTTTGAGTACACATCGTGTGGTGGTGGCCATGTGTGAGGTCGTGTGCAAAAAGGACACGGAATAGTGGTCTTTAAGGAGTACATGCCATGTAGTTAAACATGGGTGTGTGTCCAGGTGAAAACGTACATGGGATGACATTTTTTGAATAGTATACATTGTGTATATTAATGTAAATGTTGTGTACTGCTACACAGGTAGACCCCATGTGTTCTGGCCATGTGTTCTGACTATGTACTACTCCAACTTAGCAGTTTTGTTGTATCTTGTGCCCTAGAAGTCAGATCTGGGCATGTGAGTATTCCATTCTGATAATTTTGTTCATGTAGATCTCAATGGTGGAGTAAATTTAAAATTTATAGGTCATCTAAATGAATTTTTTTTCAGTTTATATATAAATATAGAGGTTTTTTCTCTAGTTATTGAGTTTAATTTTCACCTGAGGGTGAGACTTGGTGTGGATAATAGGTTGGGTGTTTGGACCAACCTAGTTGAGAATTTTGAGCTGAGATGAGATACAATATATATCCTATGACATATACTTTTGATAACATTTTCCTTATTATATGTTCCCTTCTGGCCTATGAGGCCTTGAGACTGGATATTTCTAATGATCCCCTTAGGGATGCTTTTCTTATGTGTCGACTTAGGGAGTCCCTTGTAGGATCTCTATCCTATTTTCCTTCGAGAGGATCCCTATTATAGGATGAATCTATTTTTCTTCATTATAGTATCCTGTGTAGGATTCCTCCAACACTCTTCACTAAGGATCCCGTGTAGTATTTCTTTGCTTGTGTTTACTCGAAGGCTCCTGAGTAGGATGTCTCCTTAGTGTTTGACTTGAGGGACTCAGCGGGTGACCGTTTTTTGATCGACCCAAAGTTATTACATTGGGTTTTGGTAGTGATAGTGTTCGGGTATCACCTAGAACCCGTGCCAAACTTATAAGCCCATGGGGATATGGATATAGTGTTGGTTTGGGCATTCGGTACACCCTTACCCATTTGTTTATATCTTACTTGGTTTTGTTGATGTAGTAGTGGTTACTAGAGGTGCTTCCTGATTGGTGGCTATTAATCCAAATGTGAGGCATCTTTCTTGTTTTTTGGGATGCCTGGATGTGATCTCTTGGCATCCGGCTTCTGATCCATCTTATTTCTGATATTTACTATACCCAGAGGTATTACCTGGGAATTGGCTATTGAGAATTACTTGATGTATTTTGTTAAGTAAATGTTTCTCCCACATGAGTTGATTATGATAAACCATGTGATAGTTTAATTCATGTGTGTGTTTTTTGAAATCGAATGTGAAATGATTTAAAAGAGTTAATTATAAATGGGTGAGGCACAGTCTCAGTTAAAATACAAGGTTAGGCTCATGTGACTAATTACATCATTTTTACCTTGGTTAAACCATTGTCTCAGTTAAAAGGCAATGGATGGACTCAAGAGGTTAACTAATTAAAGTCCATGAGTGAACCACAGTTTTGGTGGTCGTTCTCACTAAGTCTACTTTATAAATGTCGATAAAACGTTGGATCCATTCAGATATGCCTAGGATGGGCACAAGAGGTTAATTATGTAAAGTCCATGAGCGATCCATGAAAGGGTGGTCAGGATAACTAAGGTTTATTTTGAAAATGATGAGTGAACCTAGGATCCATTGAGGGATTCCCAGTATAGGATCTATTAGAAAATGTTATAAATGGTACGTGATGAAATTCTTATACACCGGGATTGTCCCTGATACATGCTAAAATTCTTATAAACCAGGCTTGGCCCTGATACATACTGAAATTATGATACACTACACTTGTCCCTGATATATGCTGAAATTTTGATATACCAGTCTTGACCATAATTGATTGATATGCCTTTGGGTGAGGTTTTATGAGTCTAAGTTGGATTCATGGGATTATGCTCCATGTTTTTAACCAGTTACCTTTTATAGGATTGACTGTCAGTATATGGTATCCTATTATAGTGATTGGAGTTGAGTATGGGTGAACCCAGGTGTTGGATGAGTATAGCCCTATAGTGACGTAGCTTACTCAGAGATATTTCCAGAATTGGATGAAGTATGTACATGTCAATGGGATTACGGACCTAGATATAAACTTAATGATACACGGATTGAGTGGTATAATGTCCAACTCAATTCCCTTACACAGGATGTCCGGGCAATCGGGCTTATATTCCCAAGGATCGACGGTTGATGTGGTTTCTTGTTATTTGATTCACACACTCATGAATATTAATATTTATGTATATGTGTATAGGTATATTACTATACAAGTATACGTATATAGATATAGACATCCATGGTGGAACTTACCCGTTTGATAGGGATTACAAACCATGGGTTCTTCTGTGGTTGCACATTTGGTTTAATTCCTTTTGTTGTGTTCCAACTAGGCTGAGCACATTGTTGTTTCATACACTTTTATCATCACAATTATAGGCTACTTTTTAGGGTGGCCAACTGAGATTATTTCTCACCCAGGCACATTCCCCTCGGTGTACATGTAGACCTTATTTCTGCTTTTCAGGTTGAGCACAAGTTTCATGGTGGATATGGTTGAGGGCCAGTGTTTCATAATCGAGTGGAGCTTCTCCAGTGGATCTACAGATTAGGCTGGAGTAGTTCAACAGTGTATGTAGATCTGGTACGTGGGTTGGCTTGGAGTTAGTAGTAGTGCCCTATAATTTTACTTTAAGTTACTTTTTCACTTGTATCTATATGGTTGGATCAGTGGGTGATCATTGTTGTATTTTATTTCATAGTTTCTTGGGATTTTACAGAATTTTACTATTACATCTTGTTCTATTTTAGTTTTTTATTAATTCCACAGTCGGTTTACGTTCCACTTTGTAGATACTTAGTTATTTATGATGTTTTATTACTCTGATATGAGGGAATATTCTCCCCACTATCACACCCTAGGCCCTCACTACTAGTCGGCAGCCTCTAGCGTATGAGGAGGTGCGCTTGGGGCCTTGTAGCGAAGCAGTTCAAAGCATCGGTTTAGTGGCTTCCTAGTTGGGACGTTACAATTTATCCTAGGAACATCTACCATCCTTATATCCTCCATTGAGACTTGAATTTTGGCCCTTGTGTATCCTATCCTAATTGTATTTTATATAAGACGTGATGGTAGACTTGGTAGTGTATTTTGAGATATAATGCATGGTCTATTTATTGTGATACTTCTTCATGTGATGTTTGACGCAGAAAAGTGATCGAGCATGATCAACAGTGAGATTTCGAGGTTATCAACCCCCAGAAGCACTAGGGTGTGGATCCCCCATTCTCTATGCATTGGTCATGTGGTACACCTATATCACACCTGGGCATGGGTCCTCTATCTACCAAGAGGAACCCTATACTATACTAGGTGCAGTTCCTCCACCCACAAAGTGGAAACCCCAGATGCACTATGGTGTGGACCTCTACACACCTAGTTGAACCCCCTATTGTAGTAGGGCTCAAATCCTCTGATGGAGATACTTCCCCATTGGGTTGTGGAGCATAGTGGTTTAGTTCGATTCATCCACACATTTTCATGAGTGGATATGCGAGATACTGAGCATCAGAGTTAGACCATTAGAGTTGTAGGTATATTTATTATTCATGTCTAGTCTATGAGATGAAGATCCCCTTTTTCTCTCTTCGGTATTTATTTATGACTGCATATGATGGGTTTTACTTCACTTTTTTATTGAATTTATATGACCTGGATTGTATATTTATATTTCCCCCTTATAATTTTTAGGGTTTCATATTGGGTATGTATATAATCACTCTTCCATGGGCTTTTCTTGCACATGTTGCATCTTATGCAGAGAAAAGATGGATCGATGGTGATTATATAGGTGCATAATGGTACTTGGGTACATTGACCACATATGGTGTTCGGGCATGGAGATCAAGCCTTGGGATCTTTTTAATGTTCCTTTTTTCCAATTATTGTTATTTTTTGACATCATTCTATTTGGTAATGCATTTTTACCGTTTCTGCTTTGAATATTTTCTAATAATCTAATGTATTCCCAAGATTTTATGCTTTCATGGGTGTTACTCGAGATATTAATTCCTTTCTTGTATTCCACTACACTTTTTTGAAGATAAGTATATGTGCATCCACATAGGTACATTAGAAAAAGGCCTCCCATTTTTGTTATTCGTTCTCGAAGCTTATCACTAGCCCATGTCCTATTGGAGGTGAGTTTGGGGTGGTCATGACTCGGCTCGCTATTGGCCAGGTGGGACCTAGTGCGCTAGGTCATGAAATATTGATTATTACACATAATAAATTACTTATGAATCATTTTCCAAAAGTATCAAGACAAATTGTGTGTGTTCTATTGGTTTTTATTTAAAAACACGTGTTGTTTTACAAAAATGTCAATTTTAAATTGATAACATACACTTTGAGTCATATCTGGAACATTGTGTATTGGATTGATATGAAGCTAATTTCTAGACATCATAAATAACTTATGGATCATTGTCATAAAGATTCAAAATAATCCAAATAATTTTTATTGGTTTTTCATATGTGAAGTGTGTTTTGAAATAAAATGTTAATTTAAATAAAATTAGACACTTGGATTCATACCAATCACACGACGCATCTTATTAGTGAGAAATTGATTCTAACTTACCCAAAATAAAATATATATTATTATCCTAATGTATCAAAACAATGTGAGTTTTTTTATTGGTTTTGAGTATGACTTGTGTATTTTTTACTAAAAAGTTAATTTAAACTAAAAAATGCACTTTGAGTCAAACTCTTCAAAATGTGTATCTTTTTTACGTGAGACCGATTCCTAAATTTCAAAAATCAATTATTAATTGTTGTACTAACGTATCAATACAATCTGTGTAAAGTTTCTTGATTTTTAGTGAGTGGCGCATTTTTTTTACTAAATGTCTATTTTAAACTGGTATCATAAACTTTGAGACATATAGAGAACATCATATGTCAAATTAATTTTTTGTTGATTCTTACACATCAAAAATGACTTATGGATCATTTTCCTAAAATATCAAGATAATTTGAGCACATTTCCTTAGTTTTTAGTGATTACACGTGTTTTGAACTAAAATTTTAATTTTAAACTAAAAACATACAATTTGAGTCATATTATATGCATTGTTCATCATATTTAGGTGTCGATGATTCCTAAACATCACAAATGACTTATGGATCATTTTCCTAAAGTATTGAAATAATTTTAATTCATTTTATTAGTTTTGAGTATGTGATGTTTATTTTGATAAATAAATTAACTAAAATAAGTATTAGATGAAAATGATAGTGAAATGAGAAAAAAAATGTAAATAATATGATGATAAAATCAACTACATTTGTAGTGGGAAGTAAAATCATCATCATGGCTATATGAATTCTGAAACCATTTTTTCCGTTTATTTAAAAAATATATATTTCAAATTTTGAATATGAGTATTGTCGAGAGTCATGGTAGTATTTTAATGATATAAATAATAAAATGATTGATAAATATTTTAAAAGAAATTATAATTATCATTAGAAATAACACTTTGGGGAGGCTAGTTTGTTGACTGAATATGAAATCTTTCATAAATTTAAAAATATAATAACCACAATATTTTACATATGTTTGTTTTAGAAACTAGATAAACATTTATAAAAATAAGTAACTTAATTTGATATATGTTATAATAGTAAAATAATATTATATATACAATAATAATTATCCAGTTTTAGAAGTTTATAGGCCTCTTATGCTCATATACTATCCTCAAGACATGAATTTTTATGATATTTAAACACCAACATATCATAACATAATTTTTATTCAAAAATAATATAAAATGTACAACTACAAGTTTATTTGTAAAATTTTGTATGCAGTGTATTACAAATTGATATATTTCATCATGTGTGTTCAATTTTTTGGGTATCCATGCATTGAATCTAGAAAATACATATTTAGAGTATCCAAATTGATTTCGATGAGTAACAAATGATACCTAAAAAACAAAAAGGAATAGGTAATTAAAGGAATAAAAATATATTTTATATAATTAAATTGTAGAGTTTTACCCATGCATCATGGGTATTAAGAACAGTCTATTATTTGTTGGTTTTTTTCAAAATATTTGGCTAGTTATTCAACTATTATTGAATAATAATTTATTTCTAATGCGAATTGCTGTGTAAAAGTGATGTGAGGAATTATGAGTCTAAATTTTTGTTCATAGGGTTTTCCCTTCAAATAGTAATGATATATACGCCTTCTAAAAATATGAATAGTATTTAACTATAATTAGCATAGTAGATCTGTTATTGGATGAACAAATTATGAAAACACATATCATATATATATTTACAACTGAAACTCCTAGCCATTCATGCTTGAGGATTTTATCTACATTCATAAGACCAATATAGTCAGTAATGGACTCTTCATACATTTTTTCATCAAAATAAATTATGGCCATATCACCACTTTTTAACATTGTATCTTCAAGAAAATGTAATGTTAATAAATACTAAAATTGGATTGGATTGGGTTAAAGGTACTTTATGAATGTCTATTTGATCGATTGGTTGATCCCTTAGATTGTTTTGATTATACCTTTGATTTCATCCCCTTCCCTTTCTCCATATGTAAAAACATTCATCATTTTAGTGATTTTTTCATTAATTATTAACGGTTTTCCATAAAAATTAATTAAAAAGGAATAACTGCTTATCGACATGTATTTTTAAAATATCAAATGACCATTATATGAAATTTAAAATAGCAAGATTGACCATATGAACCTCCATATCTTCAAGGGGAAAAGATAACTTGATGAAAAACTCATGAGTTACATGAATCCCCACTCTCACATGACATTTTTGAAGTTTTTTATGGTGTTTAATATATCATTTTATATTTTAAAATGTACTCCTTACAACATGTTGATGTTTCGGTGTTAAAATTTATAAATTGGAATCATTTTCACCCGATAGAATATTAGTACAGGAAAGGTGTCAGTGTCTACCTGATTTACATTTTCAAAGAAACAATTTTGAAAAAATGGATTGCCACTTCTAAGGAATAACTTTTAGGGGAATGTATTGCCTCAAAGTTGGAATGGGGTGGGGGTGGGGTGGGGGTGGGTGGGGGTGGGGTGGGGATTTTCATATAGTAGTGTTTGTTTTATTTTTTCTTCTATTTGATTCCTTCCCATAACATTTTCGAACAACTCAAACTTCCAATTAATTTTTTATTCTAGAGAAGCTAATAATTTTATTTTATCATCTGTTTTATTATCTTTATACCCCTATCCATTTATTTTCTCAAAATGTGTTTCAGGGAATTCCCCAAAACCTATATCTCTAATGTGACCATATTGTTCTGGTCGTTTCAAAGACATTGTTAGTAGTCATTCATTAGGTACAATCGATGATGATTCTTGTGTCTAATCGGATAAGAAATATAATAAAACAAGTAATCATTGTTATATAATAATAATTTAAATTAGAATAAATTGTTTTTAACTCATACTTACACATTTTTCTCATAATTTTTATGTGCTTTCATTTATTAGTATCCCATCTTTATTTACACGAGCCTCCTTTCATAGCACAAGGCATGGATGAAAGTGGATTTGAATTTTGATTCTTCAATATTCATATAAACAAAGGAATATAATTATGTTTATGTTTCATGTCACATAAAAGTATTAATTGAGGTTTAAAATGCATACCATTTTTTCAAGTTAAGCATACCCCATCCATTATTTTTGGTAGGGGTACATTGGTTTTGTTGCATGCTTCTAATTTTTATCACTCAGTTATTGTTTCATTAATTAAAAATTATTAATCAAAGTGATTAATAAACTTATTATCAAGTAATGTATTACCTATCATAATATACGTGAAAATGTTTCTTCTCATAATGGATAATAATCTCATTCCATGTTTTTTGGTTTATCATGTGTGAATACATTTTTGTGACTGTTGTTTATTTTCCCTTCAACATCCTTAGATGAATATTCTTAAGAATTTTCTGAAAGAGGTTATGAGCCTTTCCAAGGAGAATTAATACAAATTTCATTTGTAATTCCTATAGTATAAATATAATCTATAAGGTATAACAAATATTAAATCAACATTTAATGTTTTTGGTAAAATAAATAAAGTATATCATAATGTTACCATAATCTCTTCCTAGTCTAGTGCCTTAAGCATGGTAACAATATTTTGACACAAATATACATCAATTGGAACATGAATTCGAGTGGTGATCCCAATTTCTCTTATGAAAATGCCTTTATTGGGGTTAACAGACTGGTCATGTGCATTCCATCCAACCTCGAATTTGATTCCTTTATTTCTCACCTAAATAATTTTAGCTGACATCATTGCTCTACGATGATCTTATTTTTTCTAGGATAAAGTTTTTCCACTATCTACCATCTCCACATCTTCAACATCCTCAATATGTTGTTGTTCCTCTAGATTAGTAACATTGTCTTGTGTAGAAACTTTTTTATCTTCTATATTAAGAGTGTCAATATGTTGATAAACCTATTATTCATAATTATTAGAAGCATTGAAATGTGTAGAATCCATTATCTATAGAAGTGTTTGAACATTTAATTTATATTATGTAAATACAATAGTAAATTGATAATAATATGAGTTAACACAATGTATATTACAAAAAATATAACCTAATTATTAAACTCCCTTTTTTAAATGTTGAAGGGATTTGACCCCTTTATCGAGTATCCAAATCCCCTCATTATGGTCTCCTCTAACATACAATACATCATCTACACTAGGAACTCTATAAAGTAATTGTGACTTTCTAATGAAATGTTCAACCTCATATGAATTGATATTTTACACTTCAATGGTTTTGGTTGATAACAAAATAATTGAACACTTTCTGTTTATTGGATCAGGAACCTAAAATACCTATACTACATGTGATTCCATTATAAATGGTTCGTATTTGTGCCATTCCATACCGAAATCCAATTTCATGAATTCCAATTTATTTATTTTGACCACACTCCTATTATCAATCCACTCATGTTAAATTATCGTCATTTGGAATGTTGTATATTCCAACTCCCATATTTTTTTAATGATGCTGAAGTATGACATATTCACATTAATTGGATTTCTATCTTTGGTACCTAATACATGCATCACTTTATCCACAAGAGTGACTCCACTATTTATCATAGTACTGCATTCATCAAGTTAATTTGTATAGAATTTATAACCACTAACTACATAACCATTATAAGATAATACATAACCACATGGTCCTCTAGCTAGCCATTGAAGTCATTTTGAAAATGAATCTCGATTTATAGTTGAATCCTTAAATATATATTCATGAAGCCATCAAATAAATTATCAATTATGTGTATTTGATATCGATATTTCAACCTTTTATTGATTAAAATTCCTTATAATTACTTTGTGGGTTTCAACATATGGCGCAACCTCTAAAATGTTATGAAAAATGTAATGGTGATATATATCCCACTATATAATAGTAATTGTGAAAATATATATTATGGAAATTCCTTCACCCTTAATTCAATCAATTTAATGAGATTTTGGTAGACCAATTATTTCCACATCATACATGAAGTTGGTACAGAATTCAACGGTTTTCTCAACAACATATCTCCCTATAATACAACCTTCTAGATGACTTCAATTTTTTACATACACTTTCAAAATATTTATATATCATTCAATGGGATACATACAACTATAATTTAGAGGACCACGTTCCTAAATCTCTATAACCAAGTGAACCAACATATCAAATAATGACAATGTGAAAATGATATCCATTCCACATAATATAAAAGAAATTTCCTTTTCAAATGTTGGAAATTTCACTAGGTCAATAGCTTTACTGTATCTAGATTTGAAAAATAGACAAATCTTGGTTAATGTATGATGAACATTCTTACATAATTGTAATATAAAGATACAATCATTAAATATTTCATCAAAACATGAAAGTCATGTGATTTCAAACCCTTTAACAATAAATTATTCGTTGACATGATATTCTTGATATTTGATGAATACCATTACAGAATCTTTATATCATCTAGGATGTTTTAAAACTGATATATCTATTGTGTGGAAATAGTGTAATCAGTTTTAGGAAGAAATTTATTTCTTTCACACTTCACTAGTTCCAACTCTTCTTGTATCCTAATGTCATTCATGTCCAACATAGCCTTAATTCCATCCTGTGTTTTACTGGGTGTATTTAGAAACATGTAAATGAAACTATCATAATCATTTTCTCTATATGAATGACATTAAGAAAATTCCTGAGGTACAAACAATTATAGTATGGTAATTCAAAGAAAGGATGTTTTTTCAATAGGTTTTCATAATGATTTTCAAAGAAGGTTTACCAAATGTGGTATCCATATATTTTATTTTCTCAAGTATCTGACCACCCATTGGTGGGGATGGCATTCTACCTTCTTCTGAACTCCCACTGAATGATGTCATCCAAGATCATTATTTATATCATCAGGGTAGAAATTCATGATTTTATAGAAACAAAATCTTCCATGAATTTTTTAACCTAATTATGTGTATATGTTGTTCACAAATGGGACACCCTTGAGTTCATTTAATATTATATCCTGAAATTTTCTATATGTTGGGAAGTCATTTATTACATCATAAAATAAGGCTCACAATGTGAAATATTCATTTTCATAATCATCATACAATGTAACACCAAAATACCATAATAATTTTAAATCATCAATTAATGGAGCCAAATAAAGATCAATGTCATGGCCTGGATTTTTTGGCCCGAATATAATTAGAGATAACATAATGTATTTTCACTTCATGCATAACAATAAGGGAAAGTTATAATTTACCAATATAACCAACCATGTAATATGAGTTCTTCATTGAAAACCAAAAGGATTCACTACATCTATAGATTGCCCAAGATGAAGGTTTCTTGGATTGTTTCCAAATTCAGGATACTCAAGATCAATTTTCTTCTATTGAGGAGAGTAAACTTGGTGATGAAGTTTCCCATATTTATATCTTGTATATACATACCACATAAATTTCCTTAGAGTCTCTACATTTCTATATAGACACATAAAATTTGTAATGATTTTAAATTACCATAAAAAATTTAGGACATGATTCATTATTCTTGTATCGAGATACACCAAAATTTGGGAATTTTTGAAGTAATTTATGGTCCTTGTGAAATATTATACAATGCATAGGCATGTATTCTTTTATAGACCATACCCATTAGACATATCATTCATTTAATGTCATATTTCAGTAAGGAAGCTCATTATCTTATGGGGCCATATCATTCAAGAGAGAATGTAGTTCAGTAAAACTAGTTTCACTCCATGCATTTCCATATTTTAAATTATATAGCTTATATTTTTATGACAATATTGTATATTTTGTACAACTATAAAACAATTACATCTTTTATAACTCTAAAATCTATTTTATTTTTGTAACATTGTGAATTTTATCTTCAATTTTTATTATCATTTCTTAAGTATGATATGCATCATCATTTACTATTGTAAGAATATCCTCAATATAGTCTTAAAAATTGTTTATCCCTATAATAATATCATATGATCCATAAAATATAGTGTTATCCAAGTCAATAGAAACATTCGGTTTTCCCCACTTTTTAGTTAAACATTTATTACTTCAATCTATTCTATGATAGATCAAGTGTTCTTCTAACTCATTTAGACTAATTATTCTTGGATAATAACAATGTAAAAATAGATAAAGTATTTGAGAAGGGTCATATGCATGATCTTTTTCAAACATGATTAACTATTTCATACTACCCCATACTCTTTTGTTGTTTGATTGGCATCTGTTAATTTTTTATTCGTATCCATCCTATTTGATTCAATATTATTAATATTTAAAAAAATAAATAAATATATAGAAATTATGATTAGAACCCATAAAAGTAAATTCTTAAAGAATCTTTTAAGCTATATGAATCCATTTTTATAAGATAATAAGAGATGAATGATTCTTTTTGAGATTGTTTTATAGTAGTGGAAATAATTGAAGGAAAATAATGTGAGTTATCTATATAGTTACAAATAATATAATTAAATTTTCATATATTTTAAAACATAGAGATCAAGGATGGTCTCTTTTAATTTTCTATGTGGGAGTACAATAAGATGGAGGAGTTGATGTTTATTCATTTCTTCACATGGTATACGGTGGTCCAGGTATTGTTTTAGTGATACGATTCTTAGGATACAAAGTTGATCTTTTCTCAAATGTTGAAAATATTGATAGGGCCCAATTACATGGTCTTGATAACCCAACATTTCAAGAAACTGTTGAATTTAAGTCTAGTGAACCAGGAGTCTCAGGTTGTGGTTCCCAAGCTAATGGAAAAATGGAAGGATAGTCTAATTGGGGTTTCATGAATGCTTAAAATTTAAACAATTCACATGGATGGTATGAATCATCAAAGAACAACAATGAGAATTCTTTTTGGGTCTGGAAGGAACAATAAACTTTAACATAAGTTGAATAAGTTTCCCATAGTTATCATTATAAATACTAAACTCAAACTAATTATTGTAGTCTAATAACTACTACCTGGGATAACCTTAGAAAAACTCAGTCACAGTGGAACTAATAGAGATAATCAACTCTAGAAAAATGATACAGTGTAAACTGGGAATGTTTTTTAAACATGAAGAATGTAGATATGGATGTTTTGAATGCTGATAATGATTCAAATTTAAAGAGTGAAAGAAAGGCAAGATGGATCTTTAAAGATAGTTCTAGGAGTCCTCAAAACTAGGACCATGTTTTACATAAAATTTTGGGCCTATCTCAATGGGATGAACTGATAAAGATAACTCAAAAAAAGACCAAAATATTGATAACTTAACCAATCCAATGGGTTGGAATGAATGAAACTAGGTAAAAGGGAAATAAAACTCTAAAAAAGACCCACATACTTATTGGAATTGAGGTTGAAATAAAAGTGGAAGGAATCCTCAATGTGGTCAACATCAGACCCAAACTACTAAGAGTGAACATTTACAAAACAGTGGATCTATAATTAAAAAATTAGGTAAATTTACCAACTTAATAATGATTGGAAACAATATATTCCATGCACTAAATTTTTGTATCATTCTTACAAGAAGTAATTTTTAACTTTACATGAGGACTGTGGCTAATGTTGCAAAACGTCCATCATAGATGTTCACAATAATGAAAATATTAAAAAGATTGTGGTTCTTCTTCCTAGTAATTTTTGATATCTATAAAGCTATAATGAATCTAATGAAATTTTCATCTATTTGAAAACACTGAGATCAATGGTTTTTTCTATAAATTTTCATGGTTGGAGTACAACAAGAGGGTGGAGTTGCTATTTATTTATTATTCACTTGGAATGTGGCAGGATAAGTGGTGTTTTGGTGACATGATGCTTTGGATCCAAAGTTGATGTTTTATTAGATGATGTATTCAATGGTAGGGCCCAATCACATGGTATTGAGAACCCAATATTTTAAAAAACCATTGAATTTAATATAATGAACCATAATTCTCATGTTGGGGTTCTCAATCTACTAGAAAAACTAAAGAATAATCTAATTAGGGTTTTACAAATGCTTCAAATTTAAAAAATCCATATGGTTGGGATGAAGCTTCAAATAAAAACAATGAAAATTATTTTTGGGGTCAGATGGAATGGTCAAATTTAATACATGTTAATGAAGTGTCTCGATGGGATCAGTAGAAATCATCATCTCAAACTAATTATTAGATTATAAACACAACTATTTGGGATAAGATAAAAACAAAAATCAGCCTCTCTGGAACCAACATAGAAAATCAAATCTTGAAAAATGTTGGAGAGAAAACCAGGATCATGGTTTAAACAAGACAAAAGCATATTTTGATATTTTTGATGTTGGACATGATTCAATTTTATGAAGAGAAATACATTTTTATTTTAACATTAAAGATATTTTTAGGAGTCCCCCTAATTGGGACTAGGGTTTAAATAAAGTTTTGGTTATTTCTCAATGGGATTAATTAATAAATTCAATTGGAGAAAAAGACAAAAATATTGAAGACTTAAAGAAATTAAATGGGGGTTATAATTATTTCAAGTGGGGAAATTAGAAATAATGCACTAAAAGGAAAGACCCGCTACTAATTAGATCCAGGGTTTAAATAAAATTAGAGGGAATCCTCAATGGGTTTAGTATGGGGAAGAAACTAATATTTGTGAACATTTATAGAACTGGAGCAATATGACTGAAAAATTATGTTACTTCACCTACATATTAATGAGTTAGAACTTTTTATTACATACACTCACTTTTTGTATAATTTAAACAAGAATGAATTTTGAACCTAAGTTTAGAGGTTTGTGTTGAAAAATACCTATCATATATGTTCATGATAATGAAAATATTTAAAGGTTTGGGGTTATTATACCTAGTAATGGAAGTAAATTTGAAGAATTAATTTAATTTAATCCAAGGGAGTAAGAAGGATATAGGGAACTTTGCTTATATTACCATCTGTGCACTGCAAAAACACTTCCCACGTATCATTTGAAATAACCACCTTACATGATAAGTGGGAAGAATTTTTGCAGTGCACAGATGGTCCTTTCATCAAATAAGGCTTCTATATCTCATCCACAGCTTCATTCAGCATGGAAATCCATGTAATCAAAGTGGGAAATTATCAAAATAATATATCACATATGATTAATTAAAAGATATATCATATTATTAAATTGATAGAAAAGATCTAGAAAAATAAGTGAGTGAATGAAATAAAAAGAAAAAATTGAGGTTGATAAGAATCGAGCTGAATTTGTTGAACATAGATAAAGGAGGGAATATGCGATTTATACTAAATTCGAGTAAAAATAATCAAATACCTTTGGTTATGAGAAGGTTAATTTTTTGAGAAGGTTAATGGGGAGCAGCAGTAGAGGTCGACTTCCTTGAGATCTTGAATAACGCCAAAGAAGTTGGTTTTGTTAGGGTTGAATTTATAAGTTTAGGAAGGGTTTTATGAGCACTTTTCAAAAAGTAATAATAAAAATGTTTAAAATGAATTAAAAATATATCAAATGAATATATATTAAAAATTAATAAATTATAAAAAAGTAAAAAATAATTAACATTATTAATGAATAAATAATCTTAAGTACATGAATATTAAAAATGAGTGAAATTGAATAATAAAAAATGAATTGACATAAAAATAATAACATAATGGAAAAGATTTATAAATTATACCAATTAATAAAAATATTAAAAATGGGTATATATTAAAATCAAGATGTATATATATTGAAAATATTAAGACAAAGTAAATAAATATATATGAATAAATATTAAAAATTGATTCATTTCCAAAAAATATAAATATTGATAAATATTAAAAATTGATAAATAATATTAAATGAATTAATATTAAAAATGAATAAATAAAATTTAATAGATGAGAAAAATATTTCAAAAATATATTCATAAGATTAATTATAGGAATTGTAAACATGTATAAAAAAGAAGGAAATAAAAAAATGCATTTAAATAAATTAATAATATAGATTTCAAACATTTTAAAAATATTATAGCTTAATAAATTAAATTTAATGAAGATTAATCATATAAATTAAAAACATACTTATAGTATTAAAACTTAGTAAATAATTATTTATAGTTTATAATATTAACTACATTAGTTGTAAACACATGAAAAAATGAAGAAAATATTAGAAAATTCATTTCAATGAATTAATTATATAAATTTTAGACATTTTGAAAATATTATATATTAATAAATATAATTGAATACATATTAAGAGTTCAGATCTAGAGCTTAAAATTTTTGTATTCCCCTTGGAAACTTTCAAATGATCCACTTCTCGTAAGATTTATAGGAAAAAATTTCTTTCCCATGTGGAGGCCAATTTTGATGCTTTCTTAGAAATGGTGTCCATGGGAAAAAATTATTTATTCATGTAGGTCATCCTTCCAAAAGTCATGATGATGTGGTTGCTGGATGATATGGTTTAAAGGATCCCATTTTTCTAGGTGTTCTCAAATTGGAGATACATTTTTTTATAAAGAGGCTTCTTCCACTGCCTCTTTCAATCAGAGGATTTGAGATCTCATGTATGGGCTACTGGTTCCCAATTTCTGAAGCCTGTGATAGTTCATCTTCATGAATGGTAAATAGATTTCAAGGTGTTTTAGGACATGAATTTCTTTTCATGGGTATTTATGAGGCTTCTTGGTCTCAATTGGATTATGTGGCACCCACAAAAAATTTCACAACATTGAATCAGCAATTAGGGTCCTGGTTCGTTTGGACAAGGAAACTAAATTTTTCAGGTATAGAAACTTTAAAAGGATTCTAGTTAAAATTGATCTTAGATCCACTCTGGTTTATAATTTTATTCTCTCTATTCAAATGATGAAATTCACATAAAATTTGATTATGATAATTGTCCAGATTTTTTATTTGTATGTAAATCTATTAGGATTTTGGATCATAATTGTAGGAGGAGTCTCTATGAATTCTATGGCTCAATGGGACACTATCTAATTGATTGTGCTATGAAATCCAAAGGGAATAAGGGATTTACATCTTTGTAATTTGGTCAGTCCTCTTCTTTTCCTAGGAAACCCAAGGTAAAGTAAGTGGGGTCCAAGGTTGATCAACCTACCTCATGTTTGAAGGGCACAATTTCAATGTTACAGGTCCATGCCTTTGGGGATAAGGTAGTTTCTAATCTTTATCAACATGCAGGTTAATAATCTATCCTTATAAGAGATGGTGTTATAACTGGGGTGGAGAAAACTCAGGGTGACAATGGTATCAATTATCGTAGGTAACGACCCAAACATTTATAAATGAAAATTCCTCTTGATCTAATTAAATTTCTTATTATGTAAAATGTTTATATAACATATTCACTTCTTTGGTTTTATGTTTTTGGATTCTAAAATGCCATTAAAAATTTTGATCATTGCTAATATAGTCGTTGAACTGTAATCACATGATTAGTATAAATATAGGACTTTAACAAATCCAATTTACTCAGACAAAGCAATCGATGGCCTAATATAGTAGAATTTATCCATAAAAATCCCATTTTTTGGAGATCATAAAGTAGGTGGAATCACTGGGCTTCTCTCTTGACCAATCCCAAGCCGAGCTTCAACATGTTAAGCTCGAATGGAACTTTCTACTGTAAAAGTGGAAATTGATAGAGATTACCACCCAAGCAATGTTATCCAAGCCACCCCAAGAGTCTATCACCATCACACACCTTACCCTTCAGTATTATTCAATTTTTATAAGGGTTTAAGTAACAAGACCATAGAATTATTAATATGTGTATTATTGTTTTATAGAATAAAGAATATACATTCATTTTATTGTTACTTTGTAAAGGATTTTAAAGCACCAACATTATTTTAGGTAATATTCAATTAAGAAATATATTTTAATGAATTTAATGGATTTTTTAATTAAATATTTTTTTAATAAAATATTATTACTAAATTACTTTTTATTAAATATAAATGATCATTTAATTTTTATGCATACAATTGTAATTTTTACTAAGGTTTGAAAACTATTTTTATCAAAACCCATGAATTTTTCATAAATATCGATTTTTATTTTAAAATTAAAAAATTAAAATATTTAGAAAATTATTTATATAAAATTAATATTATTTTAGGAAGTGGTATGTAAAAATTATCCAACGGTGAATTTTTCATCATTTTCTAAGACAGTTGAATTTTTGGGTAAAAAATAAATATCATTTAAATATATAATGTGTTTTATGACATCATAATGACCCAATTGTTATGTTATAAAATACTATAAACATTTTGTTTTGAAAATATATGTTTTACCATTAAATTAATGTGATTTTATGTTTGTTTTATTTATTTTAAAAAGTCTTAGTGGGCCCTCCAAGACTTGTAAAACATTTTAACTTTTTAAATAGATTTCCCTGAGAGTGTGACTCACCACCATATAAGCAAGACTAATATTTTAATAATTTCATCCATTCACCTTATAAATTAATGTTTTACACTCCCCTTTGGAAAAAAACATGGTAAAACCCCAAGGGATGGTTTGCGGTTTTGAATAGTTTAATGTGTAGGGTCCAAAACAAAAATAATAAAGAATTCCCACCCTTTTCCTATATAAAACCACACCCATGATCCCACTTACTCATCACTGAAATAATTTTCAGCTTGACCAAACTCTACCCTCCTCTCTCTATTTTCCTCCCAATGTTCCCCAAGCTCCCAATAATACCCTCTCAGGCTTCTTCCAAGACTTTGGGATCACACTTCCAAGTAAGGGATTTCTTCCATTCTCATTTTTGTCCAAATTTCTTTACATTGTTATGACATTTTATTTTCAATAAAAAAATGTTGGGGTATGATTTCTCACCTTCCCCATAATACCCTATTTATGTTTTAATTATGATACACCCCTTTATCTCTCATTAATTTCTCTCATGTACACTCATTACCATGCTGAAATTCCGTAAGGAATTTCTCTATCCTTATTTACATTCAAATAATTATTTTGAATTATGAATATAAATTACATAACATAGTATGGTAAATATATCTATATTACCCTTTAATTTCCATTTCATGTATATATTATTAGACACCCCTTTCTCTCTCATCATCCATTTTTTTAAATTCTTATGTCACGCAGTTATGCTGTCGAAATTACACCGTGATTTTCAAATCCAAAATTATTGTGTAGTGAATACCATGCCCATTTCGTTATCAAGGGTGATCAACTTTATGCACATTTACTTATTTATTATATAGTTTCAAGTATTAATTCCACATTGTTTTATTGTGGAATAAATTTTTTTGTTTAATGAATCCATGTTATATGATCCATGTGGCACACTTATGCATGAAATGAAATTATTAAGAAGGGTGCCCCTGATAGCGCTCCAATGCGTTGGGTAAATATTAGTATCATGATACTTCAAGTGAAATGAGTTTTTACTCATTCTAATTCAACTTCAATGATGTTTTACTCAAGCTCCATGTTAATGGCCCTTGGATCATGCTAATATCATGTTAAATATTGATGCCACATTTCCATGTTATGATAATTGTGTTATAACATGCCTTTATGTTCATGTTTCTATTATGCTCTATTGATATTACTATTTCCTAACATGTAATATATTCTTCATGTCATGTCTTGTTTACTCTCTTAATGGGATTTATAACTCACCCTTTTATTATGTGTGCCTGAGTTTATCCCATGCAATGCTAAGTATGAAGGAATGATGCGGTCATGTAAAAGAAGTTTTCAATAAGATGTTACATTTTATGTTTTAAGTTGTTAGGTAATGTTATTAATCCCCAAATACACTATACCCATCGATATTTTATGTTGTATCAAGTGAAGTTTTTATGTAGTAAATCATGTTTAAGTGTGGAATAAAGAGAGGGGTTTTTATAGTTGGTATCAAAGGGAGGTTTAGTTATATTTGGGATTTGGATTAGAAACCCCTAGTGAAAGCCTTAGAGATAATACTAAGTATAATAAAAATATCCCTAAATTTTGGTGAGTATTTATTAAGTGGTTTATCAAGAAAAAACATCTCTGTTTGGATATGAGTAGGTAAAGTTGGTTCTGACACAGATGTATCTAAAGGTAAAACCCAAAAACACCACCTTGAGATAAACTCAAATGGGAACTAGTGCAAAACAATATATCTGGTTGCACTATTGGCTACGACACTCCAATGGGATATTCTTTGGTAAATTCATAAGCTTAGTATAAACCATTATTAAGGGAATTAAAAAAATTTCACTAAGAATATATATTGGGAAGTGGATCAGGGATAACATACTTTGAAGCCTATATATTCATAAGTTAAGGAAATAAAATTTATTTATAAGCCATATGTTTTTGTTCATGGATTACCCTTTATGTGTCACACCTAACTTTCTTTTTATTCCATCCAATTTCCAGTAATATGAGGACTCGGGCTAACAATCTATGTGAAGATCAATGTGATGATTGTTCTAATGAGATTCCCAATTTGATGGGAGTAGGAATCGTAAACTTTGTTAGGATACTCTCTCAGTTACCTCAATATTTGAATAGAAACATGGGTCAAGAGTAATGTTCAACACCCACCCACCCCCCCCCCCCCAGAAATAAAAAGTCGTAATCAGGAGCTTCATGAGACAAAAGCCTCCTACTTTTAATGGATCAGTTGATCCCTTAATCGTCGAATAATGGATCAACTCCATTGAAAAGATATTTTCCATCCTTCAATATTCCAATCAAGATAAGGTTCTTCTATATTTTTAATGTATAGAGGGTGAAGCCGATCAATGGTGGACATTGATCAAAAATACAAAGCCTGAGGAAGATACTGAGGTGTTGGAATGGAAGTATTTTCGAAAAATGTTTTTTGATATATATTTTTCGTGCACCCTCCAACTTAAGATGGAAAAGGGCTTCATTTCCCTCAAGAAAAAAAGATAAAGAATATATAAAAGCATACATGAAAACTTTACAAGGCTTGTATGACACGCCTCTAGATTTGTCGTTACCCCTGAAGGAAATGTTGACTCCTTATTTGGTGGGATAAAACCTAGACTATGAAAAGCCCTAGTGATCTGTAACTTTGAGATCTATGAGGAAATTATCTAATGTTCCCTAAAAGTAAAAATAGAGATTGAAAAAAATCAGGGGTATCATGGGGATAAGAATCATAAGTTAGACTTTAATTATAGAAGTCAGATGGATAAATCCAACGATACTAAGAAAATACAGCACCCCACTTTCCAAAGGTGCAAAAATAAGCACCCCATAAATTTTCTGAAGGGGGTGAGGAAATTATTTAGGTGTAGAAGAGGACACCTGGCTATTAACTGTCAATAAGAAAAACTTGTGGCTACGATAGAGGAGAGGAACGCTCCATTCGACCCTCAATTCATTGTTCATTTCTTTTACTTCAAGGAACTAGGGAACTTTTCAAACCAGTTCCCTAAGCTTAGGGTTTTTGGATTTAACTAACAACCTCCAAGGCAGCAAAGGAAATATTTTTCCAAAACTACTACTAAAGTGAACCCCGACAAAGAAGTGGTTATAGGTAAGCTAGTTATTCATTCAATAATAGAACCATATTTTTTATTCTAGTTCTACGCATTATTTTAAATCCTAAAAGTTTAGTACAATAATCCCAACACCACCACAAATCATAGAAGTAAATATGTTAGTGAGAATGGAAAATAGGGAAATCATTACAACCCATGAATATAACTCCTCCCCGGTCATAATTTGAGGATTGAACTTCCCAGAGAACCTCTTCATACTCCCTCCACTAGAATTTGAGTAGTTCTTGGCATGGATTGGATTTACCTATATAGAGCCAGCATAAATTTCTGTGAGAGGGAAATCACTCTCTATATGGAGAATCGACCCCCGATTCTATACAAGTGAAAGGAGGAGGATGAATCTTCCTTAGCACCATCATCTCAAGCATGGATATTACTGCCTTATGAGAATGTGTATCTTGCTTAGATTATTGAGTCCAAGGAATCAACCATCCTTGAAGACATGTCTATTCTGAGGGAATTCTCGGAAGTGTATCTTGAGGGATTGTTTGGTATCCTCCTAAAAGATATTTTTAATTCTCAATTGATCTTATACCTAGGGAGTTTTTAATATCCAAGTCTCCATATAGAATGGTTGTTGTGGAGCTTGTGGAGTTGAATAAACAAGTATATGAGAATATGGATAAAGTTTTTATACACCCATGTGCTTCACCATGGGGTGAACCAGTCCTCTTTGTCAAGAAGAAGGATGGGTCAATGCGCATTTGCATTGATTATCGTGAGTTCAAAAAATCATGATAAATAACAAGTATCCTTTTCCACGAATTGATGACTTTTTTGATCATCTATGTGGATCAAAATACTTATCAAATCTGGATTTATGGTTAGGATATTACAAATTAAGAGTGAAGAAGGAGGATATCCCCAATACTGTTTTTTGTACAAGGTACTAGCACTATGAATTCAGTGTAATGCATTTTGGACTCACTTATTCTCCAGAAATCTTCATAGACTTAGTGAATAGAGTATTTAGAGATTACCTTGAAAAATTTGTGGTAGTCTTAATGGATGATATTCTAATATACTCTAAAACCAAGGAGGAGCATGAGGAGAATCTAAACATTTTACTATAGACCTTTCGAAAGGATAAGCTCTATGTAAAGTCCTGCAAGTGTGAGTTTTTTTTGAAGGATGACTCATTATTGTTCTATATCATCACAAGCAATGGGATATCTATGGAACCCTCCAAGACAGCTGCAATAGAGGGATGGTCGAGGCCAAAATCAGTGATGGATATCCATAGCTTCTTGGGGTTAGCTAGATATTATTTCCGATTTGTGAGAAATTTCACACGATGGTCAAACCCTCTTACAAAGAAAACTCGGAAGGGAGTCATGTTTTCATGGAGTGATGAATGCAAAGAGAGATTCAATGAGTTGAAAAGGAGGATTATCACTACACCCATGCTCACACTACCCATAAGTGGGGAACTTTTGGTGGTATTTAGTGATTCTTCGAAGAAGGTAATGGGTTGTGTGTTGATGAAAAATGAGAAATTCATTACATATGATTCAAGGAAATTGAAAGTTCTTGAGAAAAACTATCCAACACATGATCTAGAGTTACCTACAGTGATCTTTGCCTTAAAAATTTGGTAGCATTACCTCTTTGGGGAGAAGTGTGAAATATATACAGATCACAAAATCCTCAAGTATATATTCACACAGAAAGAGTTGAATATGCACTAATGAAGATGGTTAGAGCTGATCAAAGACAATTACTACTCAATCCATTACCACCCTGGAATAGAGAACAAGGTGGCGGATTCCCTAAGTAGAAATAACCCAAAAATTCTATCATTAATGAGAATTGAAAAGGATCCAATCTTCTTATATTTGAGGAATCTTGACATGAGAATCATAAAGAAGGGAACATCATCAATCCTTTCACAAATGATTGCTCATTTTTCTATTTTGGAAAGGTTAAAGGATGATCAAAAGGATAGTGTGGGAATTCAAAAGAAGGTGGAAACTATAAAAAAATGGAAATACATGGAGTTCAATGTCAATGAAGAAGGAATTGTGAGATTTGGGAAAACACTATATGTTCCATAAAGTTTAAAGCTGAAAAAAGAACTTTTGGATGATTCACATAATTTGATTTTCTTCATTCACCCAAGAAACACAAAGATGTTATGAGATCTCTAAGAGAATTATTGGTGGGATAACATAAATAAGTAGATCTCTCTAAGTATAAATCAAATTGTATGGTATATCAGCAAGTGAGGTAGAAGTCTAAGGGGATGATGAAACCATTACCCATACCAGCATGGAAATGGGAGAACATCACCATGGACTTTTTCACTGGACTTATTAATAAATCCAAAGGAACAATGCTATCTGGGTTGTTGTGGATCATCTTACAAAGACTGCACACATCATTTCAATTTGAAAGTAATTCTCATTGGATCAACTGACATAGATATATATCAGAGAATTATTATGGTTGCATAGACTACCATTGTCTATTTTATCCGTTTGAGATCCAAGATTCACTTCTAAGTTTTGGAAGAGTCTTCAATGTTCTCCAAATACTGAGTTGAACTTCAGTAAGGCTTATCATCCTCAAACATATGTCCAATCTGAGTAGAATATCCAAAAACATGAGGACATGTTGAGAGCATTCTTAATGGACTTCAAAGGAGTATGAGATCAACATCTTCCTCTAATTGAGTTCTCTTACAACAACAGTTTCCACTCAAGCATCCAAATGGCTCCTTATGAAGCCCTATATGGAATGTGGTGCCAAAAACAGGCATGTTGGGATGAAGTTGGGGAGCGAAAACTCTTAAGTTCATAAATGGTCGAATAAATGGTCAATGAAATGGTGGAGAAGGTTAAGCCCATCCAACAAAACAATAAAGCTGCACAGAGTCGACAAAAGACCTATGTTGATAATCATCGAAGAGACCTAGATTTCGATGTCGGAGACATGGTATTCCTTCGCATATCACCATGGAAGAGAATCATGAGATTTTGGAATAATTAAAATCTTATTCAAAGGTACATTGGTGCTTTTGAGATCCTTTATCACATTAGAGCAGTGGCATATCAACTAGCACACTAACTGAACCTATCTCAAGTACTTGATGTATTCCATATATCACTCTTGAGGAAGTACATACCTAACTCATCGTATGTACTCAATCCAGAGGTGGTAACATTAGAGAATGAGATCTCATGCGAAGAGAAACCAGTAAAGATCTTAGATCGTAGGGAAAAATTTCAACGAAATAAGACAATACCCCTTATGAAAGTGTTGTGAAAAAACCACAAGTTTGAATAAGAAACATGGGAATTGGAGGAAGTGATGAAGAAGAGTTTCCCTCATCTGTTTTATTGTAGGAAAAGTAAATTTCGAGGCTGAAATTTCTTAAGGGGGGAAGATTGTAATGATCCAAACTTTTATCAATGAAAATTACTCTTGATCTAATTAAATGTCTTATAATGTAAAATGTTTATATAAAATATGAACTTATTTGGTTTTATGTTTCTAGATTTTAAAATACCATTAAGAATTGTGACTTATTCAAATATATTCGTTGAACAGTGATCACATGGTTAGTATAAATATATGGATTTAACAAATCCAATTTACTCAGAAAAAGGAATTGATGGCCTCATCTAGTAGAATTTCTCTATATGAAGCCCATTTGTCAGAGCTCAAAAAGGAGGTGGTATCCTTGGGCTTCTCACTTGAACAAGCCCAATCCAAGCTTCAACACGTTATGTTTGAATGAAACCATTTATGGGAGAAGTGGAATTTGATAGAGATTACCACCTAAGCGATGTTATCTGATCCACCCCAAGAGTCGGTCACAATCGCACACCTTACCTTTCAGTATTATGTGGGTGTTATAAGGAGATATGTAACAATACCAAATCACTATGTCTATGTGTATTATTTTTTAATAGAATAAACAATATAAATTAATTTTATTCTTACTTTGATAATAGTTTTTAAAGCACAAATAGTATTTTAGTTAGTATTCAATTAATAAAACAATTTTGATAAATTAATGGATTTTTGAATTAAATAATATTTTAATAAAATATTATTACTAAATTAATTTTTCATAAATATAAATGATCACGTAATTTTTATGAATATAATTGTAATTTTTATTAAGGTTTGAAAGCTATTTTTATCAAAACCCATGAATTTTCGATAAATATAAATTTTTATTTTAAAAGTAAAAAATTAAGATATTTAGAAAATTATTTATACAAAATGAATATTATTTTTTTAATCAGGATATCAAAATTATCCAATGGTGAATTTTTCATAATTTTCAAAGACAGTCAAATTTTTAGGTAAAAATTAAATATCATTTAAATATATAATATGTTTTATAACATCATAATGACCCAATAGTGATGTAATAAAATACTATGAACATTATGTTCATCCAATATATGTTTTACCATTAAAATAATGTGATTTTAGGTTTGTCTGTTTTTTTTTACATAGCCTTAGTGGTCCTTTCAAGACTTATAAAACATTTTAACTTTTTAAATTGATTTTCTTGAGAGTGTGACTCACCTCCACATAATCAAGCCTAATATTTTAATAAGTTTGGCCATTGGACTTATAAAATAATATTTTCTGATCCCCTTTGGAAAAAACCATGGACAAAAAATATGGAATGGTTTGTGGTTTTGAATAGTTTAATGAGTAGGGTCCAAAACCTAAATAATAAAGAATTCTCTCGCTTTTCCTATATAAACCCAACCATGCTCCAAATTCCTAATCACTCAAAGCCTTTGGTGCCCGACCAACCTATGCCTTCCTCTCTCTATAATCCTCCCAAGGTTCTCCAAGCTCCCAATAAACCTCTCCCAAGCCTCTTCCAAGCCTTTGGGATCACACTTCCAAGTAAGGTATTTCTTCCTTTCTCATTTTTTTCCAAATTGTTTTACGTTGTTGTGCCATTTTATTTTAAATTAAAAATGTTGGGGTATGATTTATCACCTCCACCATACTTCCATATTTATGTTTGATTATTAGATACCCTTTATCTCTCATTAATTAATCTCAAGTACACCAATTATTATGCCGAAATTCCATAAGGAATTTCTCTATCCTCATTTACATTTAAGAAATTATTTTGTATTATGAATCTAAATTAAATTAATTATGTTGGGAAATGTATCTATATTACCCCTTATTTTCCATTTCATGTAAAAATTATGAGACACCCCTTTATCTCTCTTCAACCACTTTTTATGAATTCTGATGTCATGTCATTACACTGCCGAAATTGCGCGGTGATTTTCAAACTCAATGCCATTGTGTAGTGAATACCGTATCCATTTCTCAATCAAGGTTATTCACTTTTATACACATTTACTTATTGATTATATAGTTTCAAGTATTAATTTTACATTCCTTTTTCATGGAATAAATTTTAATGTTTGATGAATCTATGTTATATGATCCATGTGGCACACTTATGAATGAAATAAAATGATTAAGAAGGGTGTGCCCTAATAGCGCTCCAATGAATTGGGTAATGATTAGTATCATGATACATCAAGTGGAATGAGGGTTTAATAATGATAATTCAATTAAAATGATGGTTTAATCATGCTCCATATGCAATGGGCCTTGGATCATGCTAATTTCATGTTAAATGTTGATGCCTCATTTCCATGTTATGATAATCATGCTATACCATGCCTTTATGTTCATGTTTATCTTATGCTTCATTGATATTCCTATTTCCTAACATGTACTATATTCTTCATTTTGTGTCTTTTTTACTCCCTTAATGGGCTTTATAGCTCACCCTTTTATTATGTGTGTCCTCAAATTATCTCATGCAGTGCTAAGTATGAAGGAATGATGTGGTCATGTAAAAGAATTTTTCAATAATATGTTGTCTTTTATGTTTTAAGTTGTTATGAAATGTTCCTAAGACCAAAATACACTAGACCACTCAGTCTTCTATGTTGTATCAAGAGATGTTTTTATGTAATAAATCATGTTTAAGTATGAAATAAAGAGCGGGGTTGTTATAGCCTGTTACTGGAAATGAGGAATTGGATTGCTGGAGAAGGGAAAATGTTTCTATGGGTGTTCAATTGATTAGGTATGGAGATACATATGAACTTGTTTAGTATTTTGGAAACTCTTATTTGATTATCATTAAACTTACTTATGAGGATGGGAGGCACACTAGTAATGTTTGTAAGTCCATAGATGAGGATTTTGGTGTTGTTCCCATTTGTCCCCCTTTACCAATTAATGAGAAAGGTTGTATTGTGCATCCACTGGGCACAAATATCTTAGGGAATGTTATACATGATTATGGTTTTGGGAAATCTGATGTTTAGAATAGCATAGATTATATTTAAGAGATTCAAAATGTCTCTATTTCTTCAAGAATGTCTGGAAAATAGGGGTATGTTTTGGATGATGGAAGTGATAAAGAGAAGTATATGGTTTTACTAGACACCACTCATATCTGATATATGGATTGTGGTGAACCTATTTATTTTAAGTATGTTATTTTAAATAGAAAGGAAAATATGGTCAGTAGTGAAAATTTTTCTCTGGTTCCTCCAAAAAGAAATTTGTTGAAGTATTATTCTAATCTTCTCAAGAATGTGTCTCCATGTCATCATCCAAGGCATCAAAGATACAACTCACATAAGAGCTAGAAAGGTCCAAGGATATGATCCTTTGGATCCTTAATCAAGGAAATTCATAGTCAGAGTGGGAAAGTACTGATGATGATGATTCTGATTACGATTATAGAGATGAACGTTCTTTTCTTGATCCATAGTTTTTTTATTTGGATAAGGTCATGTCTCTTTGTATGAGCTTGTCCTCTTTATTGCTTGATTGTTACCTTTTTATTCCACATTTAATAAATGGTCGAGAGATTTGGCTTCTGGATAGACCTTTTTGTATATTGAGAATATTAAAACTTAGTAAATAAATATGTATATATTTTAAAATTTGAATAAATTCAAAAAATAATAAAATTTAATGAATATAAAATTGAAAAAAAATATATTAAATGAAATAATATTAAAATGAATAAATAAAATTAAATAAATAAAAAAATATTAACTATTTAAATTAAAAATTATTAAAAAATAAATTTAAATAAATAAATTAAATTAATTTCAAACATATTTTAAATGTTAAAACTTAATAAACAAAAACAATAATTATTATTCTTATATAATTAAACATTGATTTCTAAGTTTAAATATGAAAATTATATATATATATATATATATTGATAATCCTTTTTCTTAAAATTTATACGATGTTGGAAAAGCACTGATAAATTGTCACCTTTATCAGGGCTAAAAAATGCACTGATGAAGAGTACACTTTTATCAATGCATTTATCTAGCATTGATAAAGGTTCCCGTTTTAATATCATTTTTTTTTAGCAATGATAAAATACAATGTTGTATATCATGAGTTGTGTGGTGGTGAATCTTTTGGTCAAGCGATAAGATATAATTTCTATTTAGGAATAGGTGATGCTTTTATGAGTTCAGAGGACGACAATCTCATTTAACATAACCAGTGAAGAAGGGGGTGGACGGGATAAAACATAAATATTTAGGACCCCTTGTGAGATATGAAAAAACCTTAATGTTATTTAGATCGACTATGATCCAAGTATTGACATCCAACAAAGTATGTTTATGCCAAAAAATACATTGATTACCGGGTATAAATAATTAGAAAAGTGTGCATTCATTATTCTCATATGTTAAATTTCAATTAAGTTTGATTTTTAATTATGTATTGTGTGTTTGTTTAAGAAAACTCATTTTTATGTGCTATATTTTTAATAATTAATTATGTTGCATTAATTTTTAAATAATTAGTTCATGATTCTTAAAACATGTTTTTTCAAAATTCATGACCTGATATAATATGCCATATTTTTTTCAATGACAATGAAGTTTGACTAAAAGAATGTCAATTCCATGTAATTTTTTCCTCTAAATTCTTCTTTTCTTAAGAATTACATTTGGAACTATTTTTTATGTAAAAAATTATAAAATAAATGTTTTATCATCATGATTTTATATCTAACCATCCAAAATATGAAATATTATCCATGTGTTAAGACAACCGGTTATTTAAGAACTTTATTGGAATTGAATGTAAGTTTCAAGTATAAATTTATTTAATAAATAGAATTCATAAATTCATATTATAATGATTGATTAATATTATAATGTGATCCTAAATACATATTATATATAAATGGAAATAATTATGTGTGATTGAAGTTGAAAAATAATGTGATAAAAATCAAAGGAGATGTGCCCTAAATCGATTTTTGTATATGATATAATTATGATCTAATTGGTACTGTATGAAAATTATGATTTTCATGAAATACAAGTTGTATTGTTTCATACAACCATATATACAACCAAATGATAATGGTTATCATTCAATAAAAAATTCCACATAAGCCATCACAAATGAACCCTTTAGGAAATGGTTGGGAGTAAATTCATATGATGCATTCATACATACATAATTTGACCATGATATTTACTCATGTGTTTCAAAACATGAATAAATGAGAAAAAATTAAGGAGCATCCTTAATTGCCTATTTAAACTATTGTGATGCAATGATAGTTAGTGTTTGTAGATTTAGATCCACATAATTAGCTGATACTCCCTAACCCATTGTTATCTTTAATCTTCATCCTTTTCATATAGAGGCACTAGTATAACATAGAGGATAGTGGATCCTGATGGAAAATAAAGAGATTCTGGTTAGGCCCATGGATACACTATGGAGGTGTTATTTTATTTTTTATAAAGGTTTCATATTATATTTAATGAAGATCCTAGGACAAGGGTTTTAATGACTTTTACTTGATCTAATAATTATTATTAGACTCTAAAAGACCCTTCACTGATATCTAATGAATGTATTCTTCTGTTTTAAGAAACTTAAAATGAAATAAAGAATAAATTTTAAAAATAGATTTTTGTTTTCATATTCGAGAAATTTAGTTTTAAAAATGGATTTCCTTTAATAAATAGCCGAAGTAATTGTTATCAGGGTGTTACCATTATGAAAATGGGCTATGTAAAGGTAACTGGTTCATTACCCATTTACGGATCAATTATTTAAGGGTAATGGGGCATTACCTTTACATTAAAGGGTTCATGTAAGGGTTTTCTTGACTTTCCATTACATAGATCAGTATACATAGGGGTCACCACAGTTTACCATTACATGTAAAGGTATCTATAACCTACATTTATGTATATAATATTTGTGTAAAGATTGAACATAGTTACCTTTATGCAATGCAAGCCATGTAAGGGTTATCACAACTTTCTTTGCGGTCTACATAAAGGTTTTGTGAGACTTACCCTTATGTAGAGGGGTTATTTAAAGATAATTTTGTGTTTTCAAAATTTATCTAATGGTTGATTTGTATTTACCCTCTTGTAAACAGTTCATGTAAATGGATTACCTTCTATGCCCTTATGAGGAATAGGATACACAAGGGTTATGGACATCAACCCTTACACAAGGACTTCAAAACCAGATTACCCTTACATAGAGTGTCTATGTAAGGGTAGAGGGAGTATACCCTTACGTAAAATAGGGATTCTTCATAATGGTAAATAGAAAATATTTTATTATTTTAAATTTATTTAATGATTTAAAGGGTTTATAAACTGTTTATAAATCATTATAAAAGGTATTTTGGGGATATTTCATTCATATATGGTTTATAAATTAATTAATTAATTTTAAATGCCTTATAAATAATTAAATTAATGATTATAAAAATTTTATTTTTCCCAAATACTAAATCTTAATATTTGAAGTACGTTTTAAGAAATTATTTTTCATGGCTTATGATCTAAAAATTAAATTGTTTATTTAGAAATCATAAGTGATAATTTTAAAGGGTTATAAATTATAAAATAAATCCAAAATATAAAATGTTTATATTTAAATTTTGAATTCATCATAATTAACTATTTTGAATTATTCAAAATAAAAGAGGGATTATTTTGGATATTATTTAATCCACATAAAAAATATTTTTGATGGTTGATTTGATAAAGGTTTAAATGATGATCAAATATGTGATATTAGATTATCTAAAATGTTATCATAATATAAATTGAAATATAAATTTTTATAGTTCATAAAATATCATATATTTATAATGGAAATTTCATATAAAGATAAATATGAAAATTATATTTTCAAAATTATGGAATGTTCATAATGTTTGATCAAAAATTAAAAAATATTTATAATTAGATTTCATTTATGAATTATTCATAAATGGTTGTCTCGTGTTTAAATATTTTAATTGTTTATTTATTTAAAGTCGACTCTCTTCTATATTCGTATTTATTAAATTATTTAAGAAATGTGAATATTGTGTATGCTTTAGTTTAATTCGTTAACTTACTTCTAGGATAGAGACTTGCTTCACATTCTAAGATTTACCTTATAATGAATTTATGTTTTCCAACTACCTTGACCTTGATTTGTAATTTAAGTTAGTAACTTGAAGTTAGTTACTGAATAATTTTTGTGCATTTTAGGTGTTATAGTTATGATGAATTGGATTCTATTTTGAGTAAAGTATCCCCGGGTAAAGGTACATGGGGTTGGACTACCTACTTACCTAGAGGATTATGCCTTATCTGTGAAATTAAATGATGTCTTCCATCTATTTAATCGGTCTTACTCATGTAGACATTTTCGATTTCATATAATTATTTTTCTTTACATGAAGTGTTCATATACCTTATTCATGTGATGCATCTGGATATGTATGAATATGTTTGGATTCAATTTTGGGTGAGTAACACATATTTTTTGTTTGTTTAAAGGGTTACACATCAATATCATTTAAATATATTAATTTGATAGAGGGAATCAGATTTCAAACTAAATTACCAGAAGCATGCATACATAAATGGAATAACATGAGATGAGATGGTGAGACTAAAATCCCTATCAAAAACTAAGAGTGATATTCCTTCCTTAGAAGCACTTTTCTATAACTTAATCATTCAGTTAGGTGTTATCAATATAAGCATGAGTACCCATGAATTATCTTGTGTATGCCATGAAAGTTATAAGTAACTTTGGATTATTTTGTAGGTATTTTTGAGATATACATGAGTATCCATTGATTATCCTTTATTGGTGTATTCTAGGTGTTTGTTTTGGGTTACACTATATAGTAATCTATAATGGTTAGGAAACTAGAGGAATAGAGTTAAGTATATCCATATCATGGATTGGACAAAGAGTTTTCCACTCAAATTTCCAAGAGTCGTATAGGATATGATTGAAAATTATTCTTCACCAGATATATTAATGGATTATTTTCATGATACCTATTATAAGTCATGATACAACATGGATCTTGGACCACTAATAGATATAATAGACTTTAAAAGTGGTCGAATAATTTTAGTGGGATCCCATTTAATAAAAGTCCTTATTGAATGGTTATAAAACATAATAATAACCTGATGAAATATTCTTCTGTAGATAATATCATCATCATTGTCACGATAAAATTTGTGATCAATCCTTGATAAGGAGAATCTTAATGTAAGATACTCCTAATACTGGTAACATAATAAATTCTATTAAGAAATATTAAGGATTTAAGAAAAATTATTAAGGAAATATCTATGTTTCAAAACAATTCCCTCCTTAGAAACCAAGTATTGAAATTGTTCAACACATTAATCTAGATGCTTATGGAAGTATAGAGTGGTTCATTTAAAGGTTTAAAATTCATTAGATGAAAATTACCAAATTAGTCTTAGTATCCACTCATGCACTCAATATGATTGGGAAGTTCAAATGATATTCAATATGATTGAATATGCTAAATGACTTAGTGAGACTAATGGCTTCCATAAATTTTTTTGTTTATAGAATTTAATTCTAATATTCTAACTGATATATGATATTAAATTTATGTTTTATAAAGTTTTGTAAATTTACATAAGGCCAAAAAAAATATTTTAATTTTGGAGCATGAAGAATTTTTTTATATAATTGAGAAATGGAGATGTTGCTTTGATAAATTGGATTCTTCAAGCATGGATAAACTCATCATAATATGTATATTTTACCTCATTTTTCTCATATGAAGACCACGAAAATGATCTTAGTTTAATAAAATGAGATAATGTGTTTTTGATACACATGAATTATTATTTGTTTAATTCTACAACATGCATTAAAGGGAGACTAAAAATGATTTTTTCTGGATTGGGAATTTATATTATTGACATCTATGGAAATTTTTTGACAATTTTATTAAATTCAAATAGTTTTTATCCAATATTCTTAATGTTTTGGGAATATATATAAACAAGTAATGTGTTTTATAGCTTATAAATCACTATATAGATAAAACAAGTTGGTAAAATATCCATATATAAGAATAAAAGTTTTTAGAAGTTTCAATAATGCTTATTTAATAATAAAAAAAGGTAATTAAAACCTAGGATTATGAGAAATGAGGAATCATAATTCAATATAATTTGATTATCTATAATATACATGAATGGGTTCATAAAACTCCATGGAATAACCATGTGAGGTATGAATGTTATAGAAATTAATTCTTTGATTTTGAAAGGTTTTTTATTCTAAATATTTATTTTAAAAATTGTTGGAAATATACAATAATTTAAAATAAAAGGAATAATTGATTCAGTTTGTAGTTTATATTCAGGAGATGAATTAAATATCTACTACATTAAGGATTTATATATAAATTATTTTATCATTATTAAATGATTCTAAATAAATGATGTGTATCTTCATGTCATTTACTATTTTTGATAATATAATATGTTCAATAACAAAGAGTTTTTATGAAAACTTATGAGATTATTAAATATATATGCATGGTTTATGATTCATTAATTTCTATAACATGTTCTGATAAGAAGATATGGATAAAAGTGTTTTATTTAGGATAAAATGTGTATCCAGGTATTCGTTAAAATATGGGGGAATGTGTTCCCAACACCCTTTAGTTTATTTTTAATGAAGTATTACTTTAAATGGAAAAATGTTCCAAACTCATAGAATACCATCTATTATATGGAAATAATAGATTATTTGTTTAATATTCTTACTGAATGAAAATAAATGTTATTTTTTAACATAAAAGGTTTTTTGTTTCATAGAAAGTTATTTTTAAAAAAAGATAGTGTCTAAGAGGCTATTGTAAGTATGTTTAGACATAGAGAAGTTAAAAATTAACAAATAACAGATAAAACCAATCTTGTTTTCTACATAATATCATAAAAGTTTTAGGATATATGATGGTAGAGAAAATGTAAAGTGTTATATTTAGTTACCATAACTGGATATCACTATTATAACAGTCTATGATTAATGTTTTTTCTACTCAATATCCTAAAAGAGTCAAGAATATATGAAAATAAATAAAAATCTAAAGATTTACATTTAGGTATAGTGAAAGTGAAATATGTTATTTCTTGAATAATTGTACCAGTAAAAATGAAAGGTGAATTATACTTGATATCCTAAAATTTTTAGGGTATAGAGGTAAAGATAATTATAAAGAGTTAAATTATGTTAAAGATTTTTTTAATAAAATAGAGTTTTAAGGATGATGATGATAAACTTTGAAAGATTTCTGTGTTGAAAACACAAGATGACATCATAACATTTTATGTTTTGAAGTTAAGAAGTTTGAATATGTTCAATAAGTTGAACAGTTAGAAATATGATTCCAAAATATCACCATTATTCAAATAGACTTACTTCATAGAGGTTTCTTACTAAATATTTTAGTGGGAGGGTTTTATCAGATGGTTATATATATGTGTGACATGAATTATATATGACATAATGTGTTACCAAAACCCATAAAGTTTAGGAAACATAATTATGTTCTGGTAATTATATATATATATATATGATATGTTAAACTGATGCTTATATTGGGTTTGTTAAACATTTTTGAAGATTTGAAGAATATTTAAATGTTTCAAATTTTAGGAAACCTCTATTTTATATTTCTTTCTTGTTGTAAATATAAATGGGTATATGTATATATATACATTTTTGTGAAGTGTAATGATAATTGGACACTCAAAGTATGAATTTGAGTTTATCCTTAATAGATGTTCATCGTAGATTATTATAGGTTGTGATAAAATTCTAAGGTTAGGCTGAGTAGTATTATTGTATAGAGATATAGAATATTCTTATGATGAACAAGATAAGGAATATGATTCTTTATGGGTGATGTATGACCCACTAAATATACCATATAGAGTGTTATATAGATGTATTTAGTATAATAGGGGTGCATAGATCATATGTGAGTCCTCATTACCTTAGTTTGGAAAGATACATATCATGAGAACATTTATACTTCGATACACTACTTATGGAAGTCTTAACATTAACATAGATAATATAGGGGTGGTTAGGTATATTACTGATCATTTGACTAGTTGGAGCTTAAAAAATATGGGATTTGTACTTTCATGTGATGAGTATGTCATATAGACCATCGATTGAGATAGACAATGGAAGTGTGCTGATACACTATGATATTATATATGTAAAGACCTGAAAATTCTATGTAATTTTTTTTAATATACGGGAATATTACAAGTCCGCGAAAATTGACGGAACGTGATTCTGAGGCTCGGAGTGCCAGGAATGAATTTCTGAACTTTATTCCAGGTACTTTCAGTAAACGTGCGAGCGGGATTTTTTAACTTTTGAACTGATGCTCAGAATTGAAATTCGAGGGCACAGTTGAACTCGCAGCGCCGGTATTCACTTAAGGAGACCTTCACCTCGACTGCAGTAGGTTGAGGGTGGAAGTTATCTTTTCACATATTTGTGAAAGAATAAAATAAAAATAAAATTGTGTAACATTTATTTTTATTTTTATTTGAAACTCCTTGTGGATTTTGAGAGGTGGGGGCCACCAGAATTAAACCTCCCCTTAAGGTTATAGAGGTGGGGACCACCATACCTAAAACCTCTCATGAGATGTTATGTTAGCGGGGACTACCTGAGATTAAAACCCCTTTGAACCTCCCACTTAAATGAGGGGAAGTCTCTTGAACTTCCCCTTGATTAATTATACCACCCCCCCTTTTTAATTAATACACCAACTCAATTAATTAATTATTCCAATTTGAAATTATGCCAACATATTTTATCATATTGGTGACCTTTTCTTTTTGGTGGGTTGGGGGAAATTAATCATTGGCAAAGGAAGGATCCTTGGGAGAAAGTTATCCAATGAAGAACGCCAATGAAGAATGCTGACTTCGAATCTGACTTCTTCCTTGGGACATTCGTTGATGAGGAACATCTTCAGCATCAATGAACTGACGATCGAGGAAATGCCGACATCACCGATGTCTGTCTATTCCCAATGACATCATCTCTTTCCCCACATAAAATCATTAACGAATCAAACGAACAAGGTAGGGTGGTTGTTTGAAATTCTTCCCTTTTTCGTTCTTGAAGAATCTTCGTAATTCAAAGAGAGAATATAGTCGCTTGTCACTACTCTAATGCAGAGTGTGCGGGCCAAAAAAACATGGACCATCCTCTCTGCAATTATTGTGATGATTTTTTGTTTTCTTCATGATGGCCGAGGTCGGCGACCAACAAAAAAGGGGAACGAGAACGGCAGCCGGCACCACCATAAGCCGCGAAGAATGCGATGGCACAACAGTGCCACTCCGCGGCCACCGCCACCTGAGGCCTCCGCCATCTGAGGCTCTACTACACCTCCCATGGCCCGTCTGAGTAACTTGTGTCCCTCTTCGCCACCTACAACCCTCCAAGCCGCCCCACAGCCCTCTGATCCACCTCGTGGCCCTCCGAGCTGCCCGCAGCCCTCCGAGCCACCACACGACTCCCGCGGCCTCAGCCGCCTCGTGGGCCACTACCCAGGTCAGGCTACCCAGTGCAGGTCGGGCTAGACCCAGCGGGCCAGGTCGGACACAGTAGGTCGGGTCGGGTCGACCCGAACTAGGTCGTCCCAGGCTAGGTCAGGCCGAATCTGTCTGGCCAGGTCAAACCAGACCCAGACCCACTTCAACCCATTTATGCTCTTTTGGCCATAACTTTGGCACCGGATATCTGATTGACGAATTGCCAGAGGTGATGGAAACCTTGGAGTGATATGGTCCCTCTGGTATACCCCACTAGAGATTTGGATAATTTTTGGAAATGGTCAGGTTGGATCGAGCATGAATCCAACCAATCCCTCTGGACTAAATAGATAATAACTTATAGAACGGGCGTCTGATTGATGCATCGTATGTTGTGTTGAGACCCCTATAAAGTGGCAGTCCTTTGGAATACTTCTTCGTGATAATTTTTGGTAGTTGGAGTATCGACTAGTGGATTGTGGAGTGGACCCTCTTAGAGACAAGCGAGCATATTGCGGGAACCCAATAGCTAGATGTGAAGTGGAGAATGAAGACCAATCCTGTTTGAGTCAGCAGCTAGCGATCCTGTGTGGGTCAGCACCGAGCGATCCTGTGTGGGTCAGTACCTAGTGATCGTATATGGTTCAGCACCTAGCGATCATGTGTGAGTTAGCACCGAGTGATCCTGTGTGCATCAAAACCTAGAAATCATGTGTGGGTCAGCACTGAGTGATCCTGTGTGGGTGAGCACCTAGTGATCCTGTGTGGGTCAGCACCTAGTGATCCTATATGGGTCAGCACCGAGCAATCCTGTGTGGGTCAATACCTAGTGATCCTGTGTGGGTCAACACCAAGCTATCTTGTGTGGGTCAGCACCTAGCGATCCTGTGTGGGTCAGTACCGAGCGATTTAGTGTGGATTAGCACTGAGTGATCCTATGTAGGTCTTCCTCTTAATAGAGTTATATTATTCAGTAGTTACATCTAATCATCTCTACTACTGTACTTATGTTATACCTGGTGCGAGCTGAGTTTGTACCTAATCAGTGCTTTCCTTTGTGCTAATAACTTGGTGGTATTCTCCTATATAGTGTACCTCTGTGGTACTTACCTTCGTGGTGTTCCTTCCATGTGGAACAGTTGATCTTTGGTATTTTGAGTTGGACTCTGTGATTCCTCATGATTGAGATGGGTATACTTGATAACTTTGGTATATGTATGGGCATATACCTAAGTGGGGTTATGAGTTGATTTCATGCTTTGTGGATTATTCTTTGTGGATTTTGTGAGACCTTGAGGGTCTCAGGGTCTGTACTGAGTATCGTTATACTCACCCCTGCATGGGCTATGCCCACACCTCGTTGTGTTTGGTGCAGATGACGGACAGCGCTGACTGAGGACAAGAGTACCAGGACTGGAGGTAGCTCATAGGTGGACATTAGATGAGGCATACCGAAGAGACGACTGTTCGAGAGCTATACCTACCCTTCATGTAGGATCCTTGGTGGGTGATCGTGGGAGCTATTCCAGTTTACTTGTACTTTCAGTTTCTTGTACTTTCTAGTTGGGCTTGTATTCTTTCCCCTTTTACTTACTGTACTCACTCTATTAACTAATCAGATTACTTGACTTCATGTCTTATTGTGTGCTTGGTTGTGTTTTCTTATAGGTTATAAGGCAATGTCTTCCTAGTTTTAGGGAATACGGATTCGATACTAGTCTCTAGCCCCTGGCCTAGGGAAGGCAGGCTCGGGGTAGTCATGGCACGGGTCTTAGGGGATGGTTCATGATAATTGGTATCAAAAGATTTGGTTCTATCGTAGAACATGGGACTCGGATCTTTCTTTATTAACAGAAATAGTGTTAAGTGTAATAAGTGCGGTTATCAATTTATGGAATCCAGTGTTGGTGTGGCGACTGATGTATCCATACACCAGGACCCAAACTTCTGATTTCCGAATCAGTGCATGAAAACGCTGATTGCGTGTGTGTTTTCAAGAGTATTCTTTGTGAACTCTTTGAGTCAGCTCACTAGGTATAACATATTGACCATGGTGCACCTGTTTCTTTTAAGGATGCCTCCAAGTAGACATCCAACTAGGGTTCTGATATTTGTACGCACTGATAACCCACTGAGTGATGAGACCTCGGTGCAGGGCCCTGTTCCAGCGGAGGCACCAGTGGTACCATTACCCATTGGGCCGCCGATGCCACCAGCCCTAGTAACAAATGGTGTACGCCACTTGAGCGTGTTTCATGAGTTCCAGTGCTAGAGGCCACCTAGGTTTAGGGGAGAGATGGACACACAGGCAGATGAGGATTGGCTAGAGGCCATGGTGAGAGTCTTCCGACTGGTTGGGACACCAGCTGATCTCATGGTGATCCTTTCCGTCAGTATTCTACAGGCACCAATAGGCATATGGTGAATCTTGATGATTCAGACTAACGATGAGGTGATGCTTCTCTGGGCAGACTTTGAGAGCCTGTTTCGGGCAGAGTTTGTCCCATCAACTCTTCACGCAGTGTGCATACAGGAGCTACTTCATCTGCAGCAGGGAAGCATGATAGTGGCTTAGTAATCAGTGAGGTTCACTGACCTCTCATTCTACTCCAAAGATATGGTGTGGGACTCATTCTTCAGTTCCCAGACCTTTGATCAGGGACTCGGGTGGGAGATCAGGGCTTCGATGATCTCACTCAGCATCCCGATGCAAGTGGGGGTGTTAGAGCGAGCCCTTTTAGTGGAGAGCTTCCTTGCTGAGCAGTCACCAACAGTGAGACCCACTACTATTCATCACATAGTGGAGTCTTCTATAGCAGGTAGCAGACAGATGACACGGAGGTCCAAGAGGACCATACCTACAGGTGGACGACCGCATGATTTAGAGTTGGTTGTGTGGGGCACCTGAGGTGGAGCCGATCATACCAAGAGCGGGCAATGTTACACATGCGGAGGGTAAGTTCACATGGCTCGTGACTATCCCACCCCCCATACGGATGATCATAATATAGTCAAGGGACTTCCCATGTAGAGACAGAGATTCTATGGAGGAGGTCTGTAGAGAGCAGGTAGACGTGGAAGAGGAGCTGGTCGTGTAGCTGGATGTGGGTGACCATTTGAGATGTTACTGCCACCACCACCATGTGGTCCATCCCAGCCATAGGGAGAATGAGAACAAGGATGAGCTTAGCTCTAGGCAGCTGAGGCCTACGATCACAGCACTCTGGATATGATACGAGGTACGATCTGTGTCTACTCCACCTTAGCTGCAGTACGTATAAACACAGGTGTAAGTCTTTATTTTTATTTTCATTTCCCTCGTTAAGAGCTTGTAGATTCCTATGGAGTCGTTGGCTCGATCCTTATGGCTAGAGACTGTTACAGGGGAAGATTCGATGATTATGCACTAGTGCCGAAAGTGCGATCTTACTCTAAGAGGCAAGAGTTTCGGCTGGGATCTCTTAGTACCAGCATCTAGGACTTACGACTTCATCTTGGGTATGGACTGGTTATTTAAATTTCATACTCAGATTAACTATATTATGTGCAACGTTTGGTGTGTCTTCATGTATGGGACCAGGTTTACCTTCACCGGTGATAAGGGAGCTTTTTCAGCACAAGATGGACTTACCCGGAGGAGGGTGCAGCCGATTACACATCTGTTGGCTAGCCTTACCCTCAGAGTGGTTGATGTGGAGACTCTGAGTTATCCTGTAGTGGTGGAACAGTACACGGATGTCTTCCCTGATGATGTCTTGGGGCTACCTCCTCATAGAGAGGTGGACTATTGCATTGACTTGTACCCCCGGATGGCACCGATATCTACACCAGCGTGTCGGATGGCTCTCGCGGAGCTTTGTGAGTTGTGAGTAAAGTTAGAGGACGTGCAGGGGAAGGGATTAATTTACCCCAGTGTATCTCCTTAGGCCACCCCTATTTTGTTCACCAATATGGAGGATGGGAGCTTGACGATTTGTGTAGAATATCGGCACCTGAACCAGGTGACTGTGAAGAAAAAGTAACCACTTCTAAGGATTGACACCCTCTTTGATCAGCTGAAGGGGTCATATTGGTTCTCAAAGATAGACCTCGAATCAGGCTATCACCAGATCAGAGTGCGAGATGAGGATATGCATAAGATGGCTTTTAGATGTCAGTACAGCCACTACAAGTTCTTGGTTATTCCATTCGGCATAACCAATGCTCCAGTAGTGTTCATGGGACTCATGAATAGGATCTTTCATCCATACCTTGATTTCATTGTAGTAGTCTTCATCGACAACATTCTGATCTCCTCGACTACTGAGGAGGATCATGTCTATCATTTGCAGGTAGTACTAAACACACTCCAAGAGCATCAGCTTTATGGTAAGCTCTCAAAGTGCTAGTTTTGGATCCAAGAGGTTCACTTTCTGGGACATGTCATATCGAAGGTTGGAGTTGCAGTAGATCTAGCAATGATTGAGGTTGTACTTGCTTGGGAGCCACCTAGGAGTGTGATGGAGGTACGGAGTTTCTTGGGTTTGGCTATATACTATCAGAGATTTGTGCCATATTTCTCCAGAGTTGCAGGACCTCTATCAGCGTTGACAAAGAAAGGGAAACACTTAGTGTGGTCAGAGAGATGCCAGTAGAGTTTTCAGGAGCTAAGGCAGAGGCTGACTAGTTCCCCCATCTTGAGGCTTCTAGAGGAGGGCATGGGGTACGTAGTCTAATATGACGCATCAGGGACCGAGCTTGGATGTGTCCTGATATAGGAGTGAGTAGTGATTGCATATGGTTCTCGAAAGCTGAGACAACACAAATAGAACTATACTACCCATGACTTATAGTTAGCAGTAGTGGTCTTCACCTTGAAGATGTGTCGACATTACATGATGGGTGAGCATTTTACAATGTACTCTAATCACAATAGTCTCAGGTATATCTTCTCTCAGAAGGACCTGAACCTAAGACAATGAAATTGGATTGAGTTCCTCCAGGACTATGACTTCGAGATAGTCTATACTCCTGGGAAGGGTAACGTTGTAGCAGATTCACTTAGCCAGAGATCTGGTATACAACTTCTAGGTGAGGCGATGGAGCAGTTGGCTGCTTTGTAGATATACTTTGTGGATAGAGATGGAGCAGCTTTTCTTCAGTCTCTTATAGTCACTCCCCCACTTCTTCAGCAAGTTAGTGAGGCACAGCATGGGGACGCTGACTGCGAGACACAACATGCTCAGATATCCATAGGACAGGCACCTGATGGATTTTCTAAAGGTGGGGAGCATGTCATCCTCTTTAGAGGACGTACCATGGTACCAGTGTCACTTCAGGAGGAAGGGTTGAGAGAGTTCCACACATCCCCTCTAGCGGTACATCCAAGAGTGGTGAATATGTACTAGGATCTCTAACGACAGCACTGGTGGCTGGGAAGGAAGAAAATAGTTGCAGAGTTTCTCTCTCGGTGCATCACATGTCAATAAGTGAAGGCAGAGCATCAGGTACCAGCAGGCTTGGCTCAGCCTTTAGAGGTCCCAGTGTGGAAGTGGCATAGGATATCCATGGACTTCGTGATAGGATTTCCATGTACATCCAGGGGTCATGACTTGATTTGGGTGATTGTCGACTGACTCACTAAGTCGGTCCACTTCCTACTGATCAAATAGAAGAGTTTAGTAGAGAGTTTGGGACAACTCTATGTGCAGGATATTTTAAAACTACCTGGAGTGCCATTAATGATTGTCTCTAATTGTGATTCATATTTTACTTCTCAGCTATGGAAGTGGTTTTAGAAGGCTTTCAGGACACATCTTTGTTTGAGCACCGCCTTCCATCCTCATATGGATGGTTAGACTAAGTGGACCATTCAGACCATCGAGGACATGCTATGTGCTTGCTTCCTCGACTTCGGTCATAGCTGTGAGGATCACATGCCTTTGGTGGAGTTTGCATATAACAACAGCTATCCCTCCACCATTGGGATGACACCTTTTGAGGCGTTGTACGGGCGACCTTGCAGATCACCTTTGTGCTGGACTGACCCAGGGGAGTCAGCACTAGTGGGACTAGTGATAGTATAGGCTACCACAATGAAGGTACAGATCATCCAGGGGCGGATGAAGATTTCATAGAGCAGGCAGAAGTTGTATGCTGATAAGATACGGGGACCTCTAGAGTTCAAGGATGGTGACCACATCTTTCTACAGGTCTCACCTCAATGAGGTTTGCGGAGATTTGGTTGAGGTGGCATGTTATCTCTGAGATTCATCGGACCTTTTCAAGTCCTCAGTAGAGTTGGCGAGGTGTCATACTGCTTATCCCTTCCACCTCAGTTGCACCGGGTGCATGACATCTTCCACGTATCCTAGATGAGGAGATACGTGCACGACACATCTCAAATCATCGAACACAGCGAGCTGGATGTCGACGATGTGGTGACTTTTATGGAGGTTCCGGTAGAGATTGAGTATCGATAAGAATAGATCCTTCGTGGGTGGTAGATACCTCTACTGCGCGTTCTTTTGCATCACGGGATCCTCTATAAGAGCACATGGGAGCGGGAGTCTCAAATACGTGCTCAATACCCCCACTTGTTTACCTAGTTTGTGATGTGGATTACGGGAATGTAAATCCCTGAGGTGGGGAGAATGTAAAGACCCAGAAATTCCATGTAATTTTTTTTATATAAGTAAATTTTACGAGTCCGCAAAAATTGACGGCACGTGATTCTGAGGACCAGAGTGCCCAGAATGAATTTCTAAACTTTATTTCAGGTACGATCAGTAAATGTGTGAGCAGGAATTTCTAACTTTTGAACCGGTGCTTGGAATTGAAATCTGAGGGCACCACTGAACTCGTACCACCGGTATTCGCTAAAGGATACCTTCACCTCAACCATAGTAGGTTGAGGGTGGAAGTTAAATTTTCACATATTCATGAAAGAATAAAATAAAAATAAAAATGTGTAACATTTATTTTTATTTTTAGTTTAAACTGCTTATACATGTTGAGAGGTGGGAACCACAAGAATTAAACCTCTCCTTAAGGTTATGGAGGTGGGGACCACAGAACCTAAAACCTCCCATGAGAGGTTATGGTGGTGGGGACCACCTGAGATTAAAACCCCTTTGAACCTCCCACTTAAATGAGGGGAAGTCTCATGAACTTCCCATTGATTAATTATGCCACCCCCCTTTTTAATTAATACAGCAACTCAATTAATTAATTATTACAATTTGAAATTATGCCAACATATTTTATTATATTGGATACCATTTCTTTTTGGTGGGTTTGGAGAAATTAATCGTTGGCAAAGGAAGGAGCCTTGGGAGAAATCTCACCAATGAAGAATGTCGACTTCGACTCCGACTTCTTCCTTGGGACATTCGTTGATGAGGAACGTCTTCAATGTCAACGAAACGAAGATCAAGGAAATGTCGACGTCACCGACGTCTATCTGTTCCCAACAACATCATCTCTTTCCCCACAGACAACATTCAACGAATAAAATGAATGAGGTAAGGTGGTTTTTTGAAATTCATCCCTTTTTCATTCTTGATGACTCTTCATAATTCAAAGAGAGATTATAGCTACTTTCTACTACACTAATGCAATGAGTGTGGGCCAAACAAACACGGCGCGTCCTCTCCGCAATTATTATGATGATTTGTGGTGTTCTTCACGATGGAGGAGGTCGGTGACCAACAAAGAAGGGGCACGAGAATGGTCACTGTTACCACCATCGGTCGTGAAGAAGGCGACAGCGCAACGACACCACTCCGCAGCCACCGACACCTGCGGCCCCCACCGAACGCGGCCAACGCCTCCCACGACCTTTGCCGCCCACGGCCCCACTGCGCTGCCCGCGGACCCTACGAGCTGTTGTGGCCCTCCGAGCCGAACCGCGGCCCTCCGCACTGCTAGTGCCCCTCCACGCCGCTCACAGCCTCCGTCGCCCCATGGGCCACTGCCCAGGCCAAGTCGTCAGGCCGGGCTGCCCAGCGCAGGCTGGGATGGACCCAATGATCCAAGCTAGACCCAACGGGTCAGGCCGGTTCGACCCAAATCGGGTCGGCCCAGGTTGGGTCGGTCCGACCGAGTTGGACCAGACTCGGACCCACTTCAACCCATTTACACTCTTTTGGCCATAACTTCGGCACAAGACGTCTGATTGACGAATTACCAACGGCGATGGAAACCTTGGAGTGAGACAGTCCATTTTGTATACCCCACTAGTGATTTGGATAATTTTGGGAAACGTTCGGGTTGGATCGAGCACGAATCCAACTAGGCCCCCGGGACTAAATTGCTAATAACTTACAGATCAGAAGTCCTATTGAGGCACCATCTGTTGCGTTGAGAACCCTGTGATGTGGTGGTCCTTTGGGATACTTATTTTGAGACTTTGTGGTAGTTGGAGTATCGACCAGTGGCTTGTGGAGCAGACCCTCTCGAAGACAAGCGAGTGTAGTACGGGAACCCAATAGTTGGTTGTGACGTGAAGAATGAAGAGAGATCCTGTGTGGGTCAGCACCTAGCGATCATGTGTGGGTCAGCACCAAGCGATCCTGTGTGGGTCAGCACCTAGCAATACTGTGTGGGTCAGCACCTAGTGATCGTATGTGGGTTAGCACCAAGCAATCATGTGTGGGTCCGCACCTAGCGATCATGTGTGGGTCAGCACCGAGTGATCCTATGTGGGTCATCACTTATTGATCCTGTGTGGGTCATCACCTAGCGATCCTCTGTAGGTTGGCACCGAGCGATCCTATGTGGGTTAGCACCTAGAGATCCTGTGTGTTTCAGCACCGAGTGATCCTGTGTGGCTCAGCACCTAGCGATCCTGTGTGGGTCAGCACTGAGCGATCCTGTGTGGGTCTGCCTCTTAACAGAGTAAGATGATTTAGTAGTTACATCTAATCATCTCTACTATTGTACTTAAGTTATGCCTGGTGTGAGCTGAGTTCGTACCTGAGTTGTAACACCCCGAGATTTTATGAGAAATATTTTTTTTTTAATTTCTTTGATGTCTTGTGTTGTACACTACACCAAGATTATCTTGTGCTATACGCAACACTGTATTATCTTATAGTATACTCAACACTATTCTTGGCTTGTGTTATACGCAATAGCAAACTTCCTCGATAGTTTGCATTGTACGCAATACAGAGTTTCACTAAAAAACGATATTTTATTAAAATATTATATAAACTGGGTGTAATGAATAGTAATACTCAATTTTGGAAATTTTATAAATTTTATCGTTCAAAATGGACTTCATTTTTGGATTCTAAATATCGAAATAACATAGGGTGAATTTCTGGTATTTTTCTGAAACCTTTCAATTTTTGACAAATAGTGAAAACACTAAGTTATAGTTTAAAACCAAATTTTTATTTAAATATTTATTTTATTTAAATTTATTTTAGGTAAAAATAGATACATAATACCTATATAAGTTCACTTCAATTCATTGGAGTCATTTTATAATAATTATATATATATTTTTTATTGAACTTTTTACCGTCTTTTACCCACCTCCTAGAAGAATTTGCAAATTTACATAAAAATTAATTTTACCACTTCTATGAGTTGAATTTAGAAAATCCAAGAGACACGGTTAATATAAAGGAGTATAATGTGGTTCAATAAGATAAAAATATTTTTTGGTGAATAGTAAATTTTTACTTTTATTTACCACGGTTAAAAGTAAATAGGGTAATTAAGGATAAAAATGACATTATTATTACACTAACACATGTCATAATTCTATTGGATAAGTGTAATTCAACCAAAAACAACCTTAGGAATAAAATATGACCATTTATATCCACTTAGATTAGATTATGACATTTATTATTTTTTAATTCAAAGAAGAGTCAAAATAATTACAATCAAAGTTTAATAAGTAAAACATTTTTAATATAGGGTTATACATAAGATAAATTCGACTATAAATATTAATTAGAAATCTAAAATTATATCCTACATAATTGTATTTTATTCATAATTTTTAGATATTAAATAATTTAATTTATTTATAACACAATGATGATGCAGTAATTACCTTATTAATGAAATATTAACATAATTGATATTATAAATACCCAAATTAATCTAATTTGAGACTTTTTTTGAAATAAACTAACTTTTTAAGTTAATATAACATATTAGGGTTGGTTAGACGAATTATTTTAGAAGTAATAATGCTGTTATGAATTTAGAAAAAAAAACCAAATAGTGTCAAAATTGACATAAAAGAGTTTTTAAAACAAATATTCAATTATTAATTGATATTCTATTCCTAAAAATCTAAGGTTAATCAAAAAGACTTATATGATAATATATATGACATTAAAGAACCATTTGGGGTTCTATTGGTAGTGTATTGTAATTTTATTAACCATATAGTGTAAGAATACAAGAAGACGTGGTAAAAGTTAAATTATTTAACTTAGAGTTAAAATCTAAATGATAAGGTTAAAATGGTAACATAACTTTTCTAAAACCTATTGGTTGAGATTATTTCGACCCATCCCCAAACTATACTCTAAATAAGTCACTTTTTAGCCATTATAAACCGAATATGAATTTATTATAAAATAATATTTTATGTTTTTTCTAAGGTGCCCCTCACCCCTCTTATAAAAGGGCACTCCACCTTCTCTCTAATTCACACATCCAAAGCGATTTGTCTTGGAGAAACCCTTCCCAAATGACCTCTCAACTATCCTCCTTTAATACTATAGGCCTTCCTTTAGTTTTAATTCCAACCTAAGGGGCCCTTTTGATCAAATCAAAAAGAAGAACCTGAAGAAGAGGTAAATATCTCACCCCCTATTTCAAGTTCCTTTCTTCTTCCACTTCCTCCTTCTTTGTTATTTCCATTCTAAAATAATAACTCCAGTATATTCTATATACTGTGATTTTTTTATAAATAGTACAACCATATTAGTTATTTTATCCATCCTATGAATGAAAAATTCACTATACATGCGTACGTACAGTTTACCATCTCCACGTCGTGGTGTAGTTTGTTATTAAAACATTTCATCATTTGGATGGATATGATAATGAGTATAAATGATATGAATAATAAATATAACATTATTAAGATTCTGTATATATGATATACCATCTAATTATATACTGTTTTAATATCAAAATAATGATATCATCGCTCGTGCGTATGTACGGCCTACCGTCTCCACGATGTGATGTGACTTGTTCTACATGATCTTCATTGAATAATGATTATATAAATGAATTGAATGAATAAATATGATATATATTACACTAATAACATTATTTAAATGAGTTATATATAACCTAGAAAAAGGAATAAGAATTTATTTGACAAAACATGCATAATAACATAAAGAAATAAACACCCGAATAACAAGTAGCAAAGAAATATTACTATTGAGAAGATAAGAATATGACCATATATGAATATCATAACAATTAATATGATTCTATAATAATTCAATGACATTATTTAAATCATTATATAGGATTTTTGGATACGTACGAAGCATATCGGACCTAAGGTAAGGGAAAATCTCACAATCTAATTTTTATCCGAGGTTGTTTATACTTTAGAATTTATTGGGGAATATTTATCATACACATCCATGTTTCCTCAATATGTAATATTATTTATATCCTCCTACAATTTTTTAAATCCAATTTTAACTATTTGTGAATTTTTATTAAAATATATGAAAGGAATCTTTTGTCATTTTCAGTACGAGATAGTTTTTGACTTTTCAAGGAAAAGTATGAGAAAATGTTTTTTTAACTTATACGGCATGAATGGATTTTTATAAAAATTATTTCCATGAAGATTCCTTTAAAAGTTTTCCTATTTATTTTCAATTAACTTCTTTTAGTTTAAAATTTTATGGCATGTTATGAATGGAAAAAAAATTGAAGTAAAAAAGGGATATTTTCCTCAAGAAAGGAGGTCAAGTGTTTTATCAAAATTATTTTCCATATAAGATAATATAAGGTTATGATTATATCCCTATTTTTAAATTGATTATATTATATTATGATGGAATTATTTTTATGAAGTCCTTTTATCTTATATGGATTATGTTATGATGGCATGATGTTTAAGAATCCCATTTTTATTACATGTGTTATGCTATGATATATGATTTATGTTTTTGTGGCAGACATAAGAATGGTTTCATTTTAAGATGGGTGGGACCAATATCTCCCTCCAATGCATTGGGTAAATATTTATATCTCATGAGATAGATATGGCTGTAATGGCAAGTTAATCTGGTTCACTGATACAAGACTGGAACGAGGAGTGAACTCGGTTCAGAAATGGACTTGGTCTGCTATGATAGTCTTGAATAATATGAAATGATTTTCTATGATTATGTGTGTATGCCACAAAGGTTCATGTTTTATTTTATGATTATTAGGATTACATTTCACTACTATGATTTATCCCATGTTATGATATTATGATCTCTTTTGTAGGTTACGATTTTCAAAATGTTATGTTCTTATGAATATGATATGATTGATATTTCCTTTGTTTACCATTAAGGAGCATTTGATCTCACCCTTTTGTATGTTTTCATTTCCCCAGGTCGGGAAGAAGGGTATTAAGTAGGATATACCAAAAGGGACTCTAGATATGATGAAATAAACAAGAGACAATGTAGATGATTTATGAACTAGTTGTTTATATTTCCCAGTTCCTAAAGACACTATACCTATACGGTTTTATCATTGTTTTGTTATATGTTGTAACAAGTATGATTCAATTCTGAAGTAATAACAATGTATGTAAAGTATGGGTCATTATAGTTGGTATTAGAGGAAAGTTATAGTCAGCCTTTGGAAACTAGAATGTGAAAACTTTAGTGAAATCCCAATAGATATTTATAAGGTATGTCTAGAGATGTCTCTAAGGTTAAGTATACATATAGGTTATAGTCTTAGAATTACAGTAATGATATTAGAATTAAACATAAGATGTTATATATTGAAGGTACTCCCCCTTTATTATGTTGTTTTCCTAGCATGATTATTGCCTCTCACACTATTCTGTTTGGGTTTTAGAAAATGTCTGGAAACCGGAAGATTCACGATAATGGAGGATATGATGGACAATGGAATGATATTCTTCATGATCAACCAAATGAAATAGTATTTGGAAGTCCACACATCATTATTATGCCTAATCATCAATCTCATAATATGATCAATAATATCAACTTTGGTAATTATTCCGACTCATCTAATAAGAGAAAGATGAAGTTTCACGATGATCATAGAGGAAAGAAATTTCAATTCCCCTCATGTAAATCATGTGGGAAGAGGCATCAGGGAGAATGTTTAAAAGGAACTTGAAGATGATTTGGGTGTGTAAAAGAAGGACACAAAGCCAGTAATTTCAAAGGAAAAGGTTTATTTAACACCATGGGAAAGGATAATGGTATTGTTAAGACATCAACAATAGTTAAATGTTTTAAATGTGGAATGTACAGGCATTATGTAAACTAATGCCCAAAGGGAAAGTATCATGAAGAGAATCATCATGGTCGTATGGGTAGTATTTATATTGATGATGATGAAGAGACTACAAATGATATGTGAGATGAAAGAATTGTTGAAGCTCGGTCAATGGTTTAATAAGGTGGTGGAATAATTTATGTTTATCAAGAGTTATGTTGTATAGGTAATGTTACTATAGAATAAAGACACATCTAAGGATTTTTACACTATTGTTTTTTCTAAAGTATTTGAAAGTATATGTTGAATGGTACCAGTAACCATGAAAGGTTGTTCAGATATTTTTAGAAAGTAACTGATATGCACATAATGAAGGGATAAAGAGATAATGAGATGTTTGATAGTATTAATGACCTAATGACTAATATGTGGACAATGTGATATCATGGTTTAAGTATATAGAAATTTTGGGATTTTGGTAAGAGTTAACTTTTGACATAATTCATGTTTTCAATAAGGTTCTATGGTAATTTATGTTTCAAAAGAATACCTAATTAAGGTATTCACATGTTTGGAATGCGATCTACTAGATATATCTTATGGTATATGGGGGATAAATGATGTTATTCACGTGTTTGTTATGTGACCTTTCTAGTAATCATTTTCTTTATACAATGAGATTGGATAGATGTATTTTGGATAATTCTAAATATTGGAATGGATTATGTCAGACATCAGATAGCATTGTTTAAGGCTAGAAAAAAATCGATATTATTTCTGTAATGTTATAATAGTGTAGTTTTAGAAAAAGGACAATCTGCAGGATGGGCGACAATCCAACGCGTCGGACAAGGTTGCGGGAATTGAACCCACAACCGAAGTGCGACAGGCCTTTATCGCCTACCACAGGCCTACAGGAAGTCCCTAGTTAGTAGAAACTAGTTTTATTTTATTAACCAGGATGATAGATGAAGTATATTCCATTTTTTGGAACCATATACGATTAATTTCACCATAGATGGACTTATGTATATAACTTTTTCTAACCTTATGTTGGAGATAACTGGAATGACCTATAATTCTATCGCATGATGTACCAACACTTCACGAATGAAAAATTCAACTTCAATTCTTTAAGTTATGAAGTGTAAATTGTTCAAGGAATGACCAATGGTGAGATTATACCAAAATCAATTAAGTATTTCTTCTAATTCCATATTTTTCAACTTTAGGGAAATGATCTTGAAAACCAAAAATGTTGTCCTAGATGGTACCTTAGATCATCACAAATTTATGTCTTTATAATATTTGTCTTTTTCATATCCATGTTCTCTACCACTCGCCATCAGAACATTATGGTTAGATTTCTCTTCCATATCCATATTTTCACCTATGTTCTTCTATATGGTAACCCAGTGATGAGTTAATTTGGGTAACTGTTACGTTTCATACATTAGTTTTTAAAATTAAGTTTTAGTATTCCTTTTTATGATGTGGGTTTCTATGAATGAAACTTTCAAGTAGTAAACCATTTATAACCCTAACTAATTTCGATGGTGAAATTTATTTTAAGGGGGGTAGAATGTAACACCCTGAGATTTTATGAGAAATATTATTTTTTAATTTCTTTGATGTCTTGTGTTGTACGCTACACAAAAATTATCTTGCGCAATACACAACACCATATTATATTTTAGTATACGCAACACTATTCTTGGCTTGTGTTACATGAAAGAGCAACCTTCCTCGGTAGTTTGTGTTGTACGCAATAATGAGTTTCACTAAACAAATATATGTTATTAAAATATTATATAAACTAGCCGTTATGAATATTAATACCCACTTTTTGGAATTTTATAAATTTTATCATTCAAAATGGACTTCATTTTTGGATTTGGAATATCGAAATTAACCTAGTGTAAATTTTTGGTATTTTTTTAAAAACTTTCAATTTTTGATGAATAGTGAAAAACACAGAGTTATAGTTCAAAACCGAATTTTTATTTAAATAATTATTTATTTTATTAAAATTTATTTTAGGTAAAAATAGATACATAATACCTATATAAGTTCAATGTAATTAATTGGAGTCATTTTATAATAATATTAGATATATAAAAATTTTAATGAACTTTTTACAGTCTTTTACCCACTTCCAAGGAGAATTTGCAAATTTACATAAAACTTAATTCTACCAATTCTGTAATTTTAATTTCAAAAATCCAATAGACACGGTTAATATCAAGGAGTAAAATGTGGTTCAATAAGATAAAAATAATTTTTGGTGAATAGTAACTTTTTTACTTTTATTTACCACGGTTAAAAGTAAATAGGGTAATTAAGGGTAAAAATGATATTATTATTACCCTAACACATGTACTAATTCTATTGGATAAGTTTAATTCGACCAAAAACAACCATAGGAATAAAATATGACCATTTAGGTCTATTTGGATTATATTAGGACATTTATTATTATTTAATTCAAAGAAGAGTTAAAATAATTAAAATAAAAGTTTAATAAGTAAAACATTTTTAATATAGGGTAATACATGAGATAAATTTAACTATAAATATTCATTAGAAAGATTAAAAATATATCCTAAATAATGGTATTTTATTTATCATTTTTATAAATTAAATAATTTAATTTATTTATGACACAATGATTATGCAGTAATTACCTTATTAATGAAATATTAACATAATTGATATTATAAATACCCAAATAAATGTAATTTGAGACTTTTTTTTCAATTAAACTAACATTAGAAGTTAATCAAACATATTAGTGTTGGTTATATGAATTGTTTTTGAAGTAATAATGTGGTTATGAATTTAGAAAAAACAAAATACCAAATAGTGTCAAAATTGACCTAAAAGAGTTTTTTAAAAAAATATTAAATTATTGATTAATATTCTAATCCTAAAAATATAAGGTTCGGCCAGAATACTTATATAATAATATATATGACATTAAATAACCAATTTGGGTTCGATTTTTAGGTTATTGTAAGTTTATTAACCATATAGTGTAAGAATACAAAAAGACACGGTAAAAGTTAAATTATTTAACTTAGAGTTAAATCTAAATGATAAGGTTAAAATGGTAACCTAAACTTGTATAAAACCTATTGGGTGAGAGGATTGCAAACCATCCCCACCCTAGCCTCGAAATAAGTCACTTTTCAGCCATTATAAATTGAATATAAATTTATTATAAAATAATATTTTAAGTTCTTCCTAAGGTGCCCCTCACCCCTCTTATAAAAGGGAACTCCCCCTTCTCTCTAATTCACACATCCAATGCCATTGGGATTGGCCAACACCTACCCAAATGCCCTCTCAACTGTCCTACCTTAATCCTAGAGTCCTTCCTTTAGTCATAAATCCAACCTAATGGGCTCTTTTGATCAAATCAAAAGGAAGAACCTGAAGAAGAGGAAAATATCTCACCACACATTTCATGTTCCTTTCTTCTTCCACTTACTCCTTATTTGTTGATTCAATTATAAAATAATAAATCTAGTATCTTCTATATACTGTGATTTTTTTATAAATGGTACAACTATATTAGTTATTTTATCTATCCTATGAATGAAAAAGTCACCATACGTGCGTACGTACGGCTTACCGTCTCCAAGTCGTGGTGTAGTTTGTTATTCAAACATTTAATCATTTGGATGGATATGATAATGAGTATAAATGATATAAATAATAAATATAACATTATTATGATTCTTTATATATGATAAACTATCCAATTATATACTATTTTAATATCAAAAGTATGATATCATGGCTCGTGTGTACGTACGGCCTACCGTCTCCATGATGTGATGCGACTCGTTATACATGATCTTAATTAAATAATGATTATATAAATTAATTGAATGAATAAATATGATATATATTACACTAATAAAATTTTGTAAATTTGGTCTCTATAACCTAAAAAGAGGAATAAGAATTTATTCGTCAAAACATGCATAAGAACATAAAGCAATGAACACCTGAATAACAAGTAGCAATGAAATATTACTAATGAGAAGATAAGAATATGACCATATATAAATGTCATAACAATTAATATGATTCTTTAATAAGTCAATGACATTATTTAAATCATTATACATGATTTTTGGATATGTACGAAGCATATCGGACCTAAGTTAAGTGAAAATCTCACAATCTCATTTTTATCCGAGATTGTTTATACTTCAAAATTTACTGGGGCATATTTATCATCCACATCCTTGTTTCCTCAATATTTAATATTATTTCTATCCTCCTAGAATTTTTTAAATCAAATTTTACCTATTGGTGAATTTTTAGTAAAATATATGAAAGTAATACTTTGTCGTTTTTAGTACGAGATACTTCTTGACTTTTCCGACCAAAGTACGAGAAAAATGTTTTTTAACTTATACGGCATGAATTTATTTTTATGAACATTATTTCCATGAATATTCCTTTAAAAGTTTTCAATTTTATTATCAATTAACTTCTTTTAGTTTAAAATTGTATGACATGTTATGAAAGGAAAAAATGATTTTGAAGTAGAAAGGATATTTTCCTCAAGAATGGAGTTCAAGTGTTTTATCAAAATTATTTTCCATATAAGATAATATAGGATTATGTTTCTATCCCTATTTTTACATTGATTAGATTATGTTATGATGGAAATATTTTTATGAAGTCCTTTTATCTTATATTGATTATGTTATGATGGCATGATGTTTAAAAATCCCATTTTTATTACATGGGTTATGCTATGATATATGATTTATGATTTTGTGGAACACATAAGAATGGTTTAATTATGAGATGGTTGGGACCTATATCTCCCTCTAATTCATTGGGTAAAGATTTATATCTCATGAGATATACATGGCTAGAACGGTAAGTTAATCTGGTTCAGTAATACAGGACTGGAATGTGGACTGAACTCGGTTCAGAAATGGACTTGGTCTGTAATGATAGTCTTTACTATGAGTCTTGACTAATATGAAATGATTTTCTATGATTATGTGTGTATGCCACAAAGTTTCATGTTTTATGTTATGATTATTGGGATTACATTTCACTACTATTATTTATCCCATGTTATGATATTATGATCTCTTTTACAGGTTAATATTTTCAAATTGTTATGTTCTTATGAATATGATATGATTGATTTTTCCTTTGTTTACCCTTACTGAGCATTTGAGCTCACCCTTTTGTATTTATTCTTTTCCCTAGGTCAGGAAGATGGGTATTAAGTAGGATATTCCAAAAGTGAATCTAGATGTGATGAAATAAACGGGTGACAATTTAGATGCTTTATGAAATAGTTGTTTATGCTTCCCAGTTTTTAAAGACAGTATACCTATATGGTCCTATCATGGTTTTTTTATATATTGTAATAAGTATGCTTCAATTCTGAAGTAATAATAATGTATGTAAAGTATGGTTCGTTATGTGAGTGATAATTTCTTTTATGGTAATACCTTGGTGGTATTCTCCTATGTGGAGTACATGTGTGGTATTTACCTTCATGGTATTCCTACCTTTGTAGAATAGTTGAGCTTTGGGCTTTTGAGTTGGACTCTGTGATTCCTCATGATTGAGATGGGTATACTTGATAACTTAGGTATATGTATGGGCATATACCTAAGTAGGTTTTTCAATTGATTTCATTCTTTTTGGATTATCCTTTGTGGATTTTGTGAGACCTTGAGTGTCTCAGGATCCCTATTGAGTATCGTTATACTCACCCCTACATGGGTTATGCCCGCACCTCATTGTGTTTGGTGTAGACGATGGACAACGCTGACTGAAGATGAGAGTACTAGGACTTGAGGTAGCTTGGAGGTGGATCTTAGACGAGGTGTACCATAGATACGACCATTCGAGATGTGTACCTACCCTTCAGGTAGGATCCTTGGCAGGTGATCACAGAAGTTGTTCCAGTTTACTTGTACTTTCAGTTTCTTATACTTTCCAGTTGGTCTTGTATTTTGGCCCCATTTACTTACTGTACTCACTCCGTTCACTATTTAGTTTACTTGAGTTCATATCGTGTTATCTGCTTGGTTGTGTTTGCTTCTAGGTTATAAGGAAATGCCTTCCCAGTTTTAGGGAATACACCTTTGGTTCTAGTCGCTAGCCCTGGCCTATGGAAGGTGGGCTTCGGGTATTCACGGCATGGGCCCTGGGGGACAGGTCATGAAAATATATATTTATCTAGATAAGGGACATGTTATGTTCTTATCCAGAAGGATGAATGAAATGTGATATATTCATCGATCATTTTAGTCTACACTCTAAAAATCAAAAACATATGAGTTCTATATATGGGATTGACATGTTACATGTACCAATATCATGAGATGTATTGGACAAAGGGAAAATATGCTATTATAATTTTTCTTATAATTTAGACCGGTGGACACATGTATTGAGACACGTGTGTAGGATTTAGATCAAGGCGGATCCATTTATAGCTTGATCAGCATTGATTCTTTTCTAGAGGATTCTATTTTCTTATATATATGGATCTAGAGATTCATATTTGTTGTCAATTCTATAAATGACCATGGGTTTACACATTGTGGTTGACTGAATGAATATTGAGTTTGAATTAATGAGCTAATCTGAACATGTTATAAAGTTAATCCAAAAATTCTTTGTTTGGGTATTCATAAGGTGTTCCACATGATGTGATACAAGGTGAAGTTAATGATAGCTTTCCAAAAGTGTTTTTGAAGATATGAAAAACGTTTCTTGAATATGCTTTTACAAGTTATTGCATATGATACAATTTAAGGTGAAATCACATAAATGTTATTAGGATTTAGTGAAAGTAGGATATTGAAGGAGATATTCCCTAAATCCATAATTGTATATGATATAATTGTGAGCGAATTTGTATTGCAAGAAAAATAGGGTGCATCATTTCATATAGTTGTATAAACAACTGAATGATAACATTTATCCTTATCTATAGTCTTATATATAATCTATCATTAATAAACCATTTTGGAAAAGTCAGTGAGTAAATTCATATGATTAATTCCTACATACATGAATTGTACATGGTAATTATTTATGCATTTAAACACATGAATAAATGAAACAACGATTATAGAGTGTCCTTAATTGCTTATTTGAACTACTTCCATGCAATTATAGTGAATGTGAATGAATTTATCTTTTCATTCTTGGATGAAACTCCATGATCCATATCTCTCTTTTATCTACCTCATTTTTATATAGAGGTATTATCATATCGTGGTGATAGTTAGACCCTACTCCAATGTTGAGTTATTCATGTTCAGCCCTTGAATACACTGTAAAGGTGTGATGTTTTTTTCCACTTTGGGGATATAAATCAAACACATCAAATGATGATCAAGGTTAGCATAGAAAACTTCTATGTAAGGTACACTGATTTGAAACGTAGTCCTCATTTCATTTTTTTATATAGGTTTCATATTATCTTGCATAGAGATCCGCGATCAAGGGTTTTAGTCACTTCTGTTGGATCTAATAATTGTTATTAGACTCTAGTAAAACCCTTAAAACATGAATTGATTATTGAAGTATGTATATATAAGATTTATAAAGGTTGTTATCAATTGGTTATGTAAGTTCTCAATCCAGATAGTTGTATCATTGGGAGGGGGAGGGGTGAATCAGTGATACCTTTTTCTTTTAAGATTCTTTCTTCAGAAACAACCTTCTCCTCCAATTAAAGATTTCTTTCCCTACATAAAACAAATCAAACACACATCCACATGAACATAAGTATTTCAAAGGTTAACTATTCAAAAATAATAGATATTTCTTTTATATGGTGTGGAAGTGATCTAATACCACACAATCCTTTTGTGTGGAATACAATTAGTAGGATATTCCCTTTTACTCGTGTATCTCTATGAAAACAATCTAGTAGTGTGTGTGCTCCTTCTAGGACAAATTATGCAATAAAAGTTTTGTAACAATCATGTTACAGTACTTCTTGATCATCTTTCACAAATATGTTCTTCAAAACCAATTCTTCACTTTCTTAACTAGTAGAAGATAAGAACTTCTTGGACTTTGTAATAAAACTCATTCTAATTTCCCAGTCCAATTTTCCCAATATGGTTACTTAATATGTAAAACATGTTACTCTATCATAATACAGTTGGGATAATTCTGAACGCCTTATTCCTTGGTCCAAATAACTCAGTATGATAATCCCATTCTGATTATTCTGCCCGATACATTGATCAACTAAATATGATGGCAATATGAATACGATAGATATATGAATATGATGATCGGATGAATACATTACAATATTTTCTATTCTCCTTTCAATTCTGTATAGAAAATATTTTTCCACAAAGATCAATATGGAAACTTATTCTTACTAAAAAAATCAGAGCTTCTCTCTCTCTCTTGTGGTGAATAGTATATCCTCTATATAATTATAATGTACTTCTCTCCTTTTATACTCACCCTAAAAAAAATTTTGGCAGGATCCCTGAAAATATTCATGCTCAGCCAAATTACCTGAATTTGAATGTTTCCTATAATTTTGAATACATTTATTACTTTGTCAATGCTTCTAAATTCTTCTTGATACTACTCGAATCTTATAACATATTCATCTCTTATTCAGAATTTATTTACAAAAACCTGTCCGATTCCAATTCTCCAACCTGATTTCTTAATTTTATTTCTACATTAAGATGATCAATCTGATTTCTTCATTACAATTCTATATAACAATTTCATGTATAAATAAATAGACTACTTTTATCTTCTTCGCAAACCTCACTCTGATTCTGATTCTCTATTATCATTACAATCTACCATATTACGATGAAGACAAATATAAAACAATACTTCATTCATTATGATTCTATTCATCAAACAAATATAATATTCTTCAAATTTCAAACTCCCCCTTTGACAACACATCCAACCATTTCAAAGTGACATCTTCCTTCTTCTTCCCTCCAGACCAATGCTTGGTCTTGGCTTCACATGAAGTCTTCTTCAATCTGATGGCTCTTGACCCATTTGAAATACAAAGATTATTTTTATTGAACCATTTAATTCAACCAATTGCACTTATTTTTTTTCTTCACACCTCTATCCAGGTATCAATTCCAATATAATGGCTCTTGACCAAGTTGATAAAAATAATTTGAAAAATAAATCAAAGTTCTTCATTCTCTTCTAAATATGATAGCAAAGATATTTAAATACTCACATTCTTTTACTTTTCTAATTACAATTCATATCAAATTCATTCTCCTAATATTTATATCTTTTGGATTTTGGTTTGACTGAAAACCAGCACCTTTAGTTTCTCAAATTTTTCAAAAACCTTCCCAACCTACAAAAAAAATTGAATCTAATGAACTCAATGATGACCAGAAATATTTGGCTCCACCAACATTCTTCTTTCATAATCTTTTGGTGGTATCATGACTTCCTCCATGACATTGAATATGTTGAAGATTAGTTTCAGCATCATCTAACATATAATGGAAAGAATTATAACTTCCCATTTCTCCAGAAACCATCTTTCTTTCTAACTCATCCTAAATATGATTGGCATCTCCATTTATCTTCTAATATGATTCTCAATAAAATTTTCAACATTCTTTCACAGTGATTATTTTATAAATCATGCATCATAAGTTTTATAGAATGCTTATAATTTATGAGAACTCCCAGATTAGAAAAGAATCCTAACATTTTTATAGGATCAATGATGAATTTTATTCTTCTATTGATTATGATCAAACCTTTCATTTTGGATTTAGTTTGAATCTGATGAACCTTTTCTTCCAGCAAACCTTTCCTAAATAGGATGGACTTTTTCAAGCATTGTGGGTCAAATATCGTGAATACGATGGTCATTCCAATTTGAACCAAATACAAAGTGAGTTAATTTATCATTTTCTTATTTTGGTAGAAAAACCATTACCAAAAAAATTCTTCTTGATTATGATGGTGAATTTGATTTCCATCAGCTTCTGAATTTTTATCAACATCCCAGTTCGATGGATCATATTGAATCATCTAGATGTTCTAGATTAGATTGAAAACTTTCTTCAATGTGTATTTAAATCCATCATATTCTAAATATACTTTCTTTCTTCAACATAACCAAAACATAGATCTATTCACTACAAATACTACCCAAAAAAACATGGGCCTCACAATCTCCCCCTTTGTGTTTGTCGTCAATACCCACTTAAACCACTTAAAAAATAAGTGGTATTTTTTTCCATTCTCACTTTTTCTTCTCTCTGTTATTATATTTCTCCCCCTATTTTTTCCTCTACCCCTTTCTCTTATCTTTCCCCCTTACATACAATCAAATTGAAAGGGTTCATCATGAAAAATTCCTCCCTTATTGAAAACAAATCTCATTTCCAATGGTTGGAATTTTCTTATTAGAATGTTAAACCTTTTCTTTAACATAGGTATCACATGAGTTTGTTAACAAATAACCTTTAACTAGACAATTATAAGACTTTGTGGGAAAACATGATGTAGAAAACAAGAGTGAATAATCAAGGCTATCAATATTGTCCATTGAACAACTTTCATCTAATAACCTTTTCCTATTTATTTCATCATTCTCGTTATTGGGAAAATCCATGAAATAATTTGTTTAAGATAAAAGTAACTTGCACCCATCTCAACAAATATATCATAATGTTTAGGTGTATAAAAACATAACTTTTCCAAAACTAATATTTCTTAAAACCTCATTACATTATTTTGTAAGAATACTACGGAGCTCATCAATTATATATTTATTATTTTCACTCCATCAATTACCTAAAAGTTAGTACAAGTATATAACGATTTTTGGAATAAGTAGGAACCTCAATGACATCTTAATAACAATAATCAGACTAAGATTCCTCTCCAAATCTGTAACGCCCCGACCCCAGCTACCCAGAGTCGGTGCATTAATTACATAACATTGGCATGATCATGAGAAAGATCAAGTCTCAAAAGACCGATTAGTTTAGTAGCCTTGGAATAACTAGATACATCCATAAATTTTTACATTATATCATAAAAAAACATCTTGTCTTCATATCCCCTCATACTATCCCTGCAGGTCATTCATAAATTACTTCTTCATAATCCTGAAAAAAAATAAAACATTGAAAGGGGTGAGCTCGGATGCTCAGTAAGGATAACATTATAGCAGAAGCTTTCATAAATAAGCATAAACACTTAAGGAAATTTATAACTAAAACAAAAGCCTTTTAAACTTGAACTTCAGCATAAAATGGCAAAGGTAAAATGAAATAATGCCATTTACTTACTCACATGGATATTCTACTAGTCGAATGATCACATGCAATATCAATAACAACTTTCATAATGATGGAATGCATAATGCCAGACTATCATAACCACATAGCCAAGGCCTCGTGCCAAGACTACAAATAAGATTTTGCCAAGGCCTTGTGCCAAGACACTAGTTTGTCTCATGAGACCTACCGATGCATCGTGGAGCTATAGAGGGCTCCACCCGTCACTTATTAAGTCCAATGCATTCCTCATATGAATAGGTTTAAACATAAAATAAACATTCGTATTAAAACTAGCATGCGAAATGTCAATACTTTAACCACAAACCATGAATGGTATAAAAATAGAACATCCACAGTCAAACATAACTCATTTGATACAATATGGAAGATTGTATTGTATCACATTAACCTCAATCATGAATAACGAAGGATGTTGACATAGATGAAAATAATCATCAAAACTATTTGAGAGAAATATCCCCCTTTTCTTGAAAACATTTAAAAGTCACACTATTTGTCAAGAAGCCATTTAAAAGTAGACTTTTGAATCAAAGTGTCCCATACCACTTTGAAACTTTTAAAAGGAGTTTTAATTTTAAAACATTAATGTCCATATAAATAAATCCTTAAAATCATTTTTAAAACATGGACATTAATGAGCAAGATATAGAAGAATAAGTCTTTAAAACATTTTAAAATGGTATTTTGGTTAGAGGTTCTAACCAAAAGAGAGACACTTGAATACAAATAATTGAGGTAATAAAAACTTTGTAATATCATGAGAATAAAGGGATTCATGATATACTATGTCAAGTACATTATATACACCGCATAAAAGTGATTTGGTGTATATCAACAAAGAAGTCTCAGTTCAATGTAAATTGAGATGAAATCTCTCATAAAGGCCGTATCCTTAGGTTAAGGATAAATCAACGACATAATTATGTGTGAAAAATATAAATACACTAAATATGATTGAATATTCAGTGTAAAACAATCAAAGGATATTCACACATATTCTTGTAGAAACAACACCAACGAATTGGATATTTAACTCAACAAATGGAGATTGAGTTAAAATTACTCTTATCAAGTTCATACCGATCACTTGAGAATTTATCAATGGAGTGATTATGTGTATCAAAAGTATATCCACAGAAAGGGGAGTGGAAATTAAGGCATAATCAAATGAATAGCGATTCCACACATAATCTCGGAGTAATATAATCAATGAAATATGTGTAAAGCCAAATGAGTGGAAATTGAAATCTCAAATTCCCTTATCGATTAGGTAACTTACGAAACATACACCCATGAAAGAAGTATCATAACATGATGATGTAAATACCCATAAATTAAAGTATATTACACAATGAATACAATCATGGGCAGTACACCACATGCAATAATTAAGTGGTGAACAATGGAAATCTCACGGAATTGAAAGTGAGATAAGAAAATCCCTTACATTGTACTTTTTCCTTGGTCGATGGTAGGTTTACCTCCTGTATAATGGTGAAATAATTGTTATTGAATAATAAAAGAATCATTTACTTTAATATGATATCATATATGATCTTTTATCATTGATTTGTTAATAAAATTTTAGAATTATCGTGATTTCGGGTGTTAACGGGTTCATTTTACTTTATATTCTTTGTTATGTGAGACATATTCGTTATTAATGGGATGTATATTATTCATATCCAGAATGGTATCAAGTTCTTAAACATCATTTTTAAATCATCAAATGATAATTATACTTGGATGGATACGATGGAGAATGAATCTCATCGCGTTCGTGGAGACGGTAGTCCGTACGTACGCACGAACGCTACTTCCATTTAATTTTTATTTTAAAAGAATCGAATCCAAATTATACATAGGTATATTACTATTCCAGTATAATATAATATTTTATATATGTTACTTAAGTTCATTTACACCATCCTTTATACGTTCCATGTGTGGTATGAACGAGTCATATCATTTTAAGGGGGCGGTAGTCCGCACTTCCTCAAATGAAATTATCGTATGTATATACAACATGAAACGAATAATGGTATGAAATAAAATGGAATTACAGAAGCTTATATATAAAATATATATCATTAATATTATATTTAATTACAGTGCCATCCTAATGGCCACCATGAGAGGCGGTAAGATGTATTTGAACAATCATCGTTTCGTGAGGCGTTAGTTTTCCATCCACAGAAACATTATGTTCATCATCCATTAGATGGAGTTGTGTGAATGTGTATTTTGAATCCTTCTTATAACAACATCCTAGTATATTGAGGATACTGTTGTTGTTACAAAAGAAGGGAAATAAAAAGATTTTGGGGGTTGGAGAAGCAAAATAAATGAAAATACTTTAAGAGAAATTGTTACCTTTAATTTAGGTAACTCACTTTGGTTGGAACCAAAGGACTTCTTGAAATGCTTTCTGCCTAAGGGGAAGCTTCAAGGAGGAGGAGAGGGATGTGGGGAGCTTATTTGGGCAGATTTTGGACGAGCCAAGTGGCCTGAGAGGTGTGAGGAATGAGTAGAAGTGGTCTCCTTTTATAAGGGAGAGGAGGGGCTCTTTAGGAAAGAGTGAAAGTATTACTTTATAATATAATTATATTCGGTTTATAATGGTCCAAAAATAATTGAGGTCGAAGATAAGATGACTCATATTCTAAATAACATCAACCAATAAGAATTGGACAGGTTTTATATAATATTTTAATCATTATAATCTTATTTATTTAAATGATTTATTAATGAGGTAAACATTGCATCATTATTGTGTCATTAATAATTTAACTTATTTGATGTCTAGAAATTATAAATAAAATATCATTATGTAGGAAATCTTTTTAGATTTCTAATGAATATTTATAATCGAAAATCCAACATGTATAACCTTATGTAAAAATTGTTCTTCTAAAAGATGTAAGCTTATTCCATTTTTATTTTTATTTTAACTTTATTAATATAAAGTGTCATTATCACTTACAAGTGGATCAATGGGGTCCCAAAATTGACCCAAAGATGCCCATGGTCGACCATGTATCAACCAATAGGGTTAAGACACGTTTTAGGGTAATTTAGTATTATTATAATATTATTTTTTTAACCCTTATTTACCGGATTTACCCTTAACCATGGTAAATAAAATATTTACCGCAGTAATTATTCAAAATGTCTAAAAATAAAAGTTTCCTATTTACACAATTTGAACATCCTGATTCCAAATATGGAATCCATTTTTCTAAATTCAAAACACAAAAGTGGCAGAAATTAATTTAAAATTAATTCCCGCTGTCAAAACAAAAAGCGTGTTTTTAAGAGATAATAACTATCAAAAGATAGACACTTGTTTATGTTCGGTTTAATTGTAAAATTATGTCCAATGACCAAAATTATATTAAATGGTAAAAATATATTCTAAATATACTTTAAAACCACTCAAATTCATAATTTATCACTATTAATTATTTTGATTAAAAAAGTTGTTTTTAAATTAAAATTTTGTAATTTTTACTATTCATCAAAATATGAAAGTTATCCGAAAAGTACCAAAATTTCACCTTAGGCTAAATTTGATATTCCAAATCCAAAAATGAAGTCCATTTTGAAATATAAAATATATATAATTTCAAAAAATTAAGTATTACTATTCATAACGGCTAGTTTGATCGGTTGTGGTGTGTGTTAAAACTCGAAGTTGCGTACAACACACGCTACTGTTTTATTCAAAGGAAAGCGTACCGTGGAAGCTTGGGATGTTTTATTTTAAATTTTTTGATGTCCCCATGTAGTCAAAAAGTTTAAAATATTTTATTTAAAAAGGGTTTACTATTAAAAGTTGGTAAAACTACAATATTGAAGATGAATTTGTTCTTACATTATGTCTAAGAAACTCATAATATGGATTCTAAAATTATAAGGATTATATAAAGTTTAAAATTTAGTTAATACTATTCATAACCTTTTTTGAACGGCTTGTTTGGTAAGTCATGGTGCGCTTGAACTCGGTGTTGCTTGTAGTGCAAGTTATTGAATTATTTTGAAGAAATAACACACTATGAAATCTTGGGGTGTTACATTCTCCCCTCCTTCAATAAATTGCGTCCTCGCAATTTGAAATTGTTCTTCGAAAATAAAAGGTTGAAAATAGAAAATATATTTGTGGGAAAACCCACATCGGAAATTGGTTTACTAAAATTTAGTCTTAATATGAGGAAAAGAGAAATGAAAGGGTCACCACCAAATTATGATCTCGATTAAGAGAACATTGGTGGAAATTAGAGACATATAATTGGAGGAAAAACGTAAATATTTATAGGTAGTGGTTGAGGTCATCAATCACAAACAAGTATAAAATTGAGGTCCTTAAACTCATCAATCTATGATGATTTGAAGTACCATCGGTTCAACAAAATATAGGGTATTGGGATCACACATTTTTGACATTTCAAAATATCTTAGTTGAAATCCCACATCAAAAAATGAATTAATGAGGCCTCTATTTAAAATAAAGAGTGGAAAGTATGAAGATTACCGAAATTAACACATACTAGGGTTCCATGTAGGAAAATATGGATATGGAGGAGAAATCTAACCATCAATTATCTGATGGAGAGTGGTAGAGAACATGGCTATGAATAGGCCAACAATCCCAAAGCCATAAATTAGTGATGATTTAAGGTACCATCTAGGACAACATTTTTTTTAAAGTTACATTACATAGGGAAGAGAAATTCATTTATGATATTGACTAAGAACATTATGAGATATACTTAAATTTTAAGTAGATTTTCATTCTTTAATAAATTTCCACCACTAACTCAATTTTTTTTAAACGATGAGTATTCAAGAAGACTTGGTCACACTGGGAGAGCTAGAATAAACTTCTATAGAATCACATGATCCATGCAGGATAAACCATATATTTACATTGTCTTTGAAGATTAATCAAAACCAAAATGGTTAGTTAATGATCTAATGATCCCCCAAAAGGATATTCATTGATATAAATATGCACTAATCTTAATTTCTAAAATTAAACCAACAATACCCCAAAGTTAAATAGATACCATTCAATAACCAATTGTCCTTAAAATCCTTTAATATAATCCAAACTAATATTGAAACCCAAAACATAGAAGAATTTGACTATGTAGTCTCCCATGTTACATTGTATCTCCAAATTACATCAAATACTCTTAAAGTCACATACTTAAATGTAATCAACATCATCACATATTCTCTGTTATAGGTTAATCATTTCCATAAATAACCCAAATCACTATAAATCAACAATAAAAATGTAGATAAAAATCCACCATTACTCTACAAATGAAACCTCATTGTATTCTATTTTCCTTGGGCATATAGTGTTCCTAACAAAATGAACATCTTCCAAAATAACATTTATCACTTAATCACCAAATCATTTTCCTATACCAAGGGTATTCATTTTATAAGACATAAGAACCCAAATCATCTTATTATTGATCAATAAAATCATTTAACAAAAAAATAGTCATACTAACCAGGGACTTCACGTAGTCCAGTGGTAGGCGATAAATCCCAATCGCACTTTGGTTGTGGGTTCGATTCCCATAGCTTTGTCCGACGCGACGGGTTGTCACACGGTCTACGTGTTGTCCTTTTTCAAAACTATATTTTATAATATTACCAAAATGAGATAAATTCCTAAAAATAACATAATTTAACCACAAATGTTATATCATACTTTGAATTTTCATCCCAAATTATAATAACTTATCATTTTCTCAAACCCCAATGATCATATAAAACCAAATGGTTATTTATACCTATATCTACAAGAGAAGAGACAATTCTTCCTCAAATATCATTCTCACATGGCAAACTGCGGGGTTACAAATACAAGAGAAAATTATTCCAATGTAAACCCATCAACAAGTAGTGATAATTTTTCTCCAACCATTTATTTCCACATAGCTTCTTCTTTGACCAAGAAAATATCCTATAGAATAGGACATTCACTCGGGTAATGGCCAGGTCCCCTACATTTACGGCAAATGACTGTAAATGGACTCTTGGGACCATTTTTATCTTCTTCCATAGTACTCTTCATTTTTCTTCGGCAATTCTTCACTTTATGTCCTTCCTTCCCGCACGTAAAACATTTCGTTGTCCCATTGAGACACTTTCCTGGGTGTCTCTTTCCACAATTCCTGCATGATGAAAATTGAGGTTTCTTTTCTCTATGGTCTCCATTGCTGGAGATCTTATCATTTATCACCTTTCTCTTCCTTATTGAGTCTGGGAGTTGGTTAATATATATGTTGTTGATCATATTTTTGGAAAACTGATTTGGCATAAAGACGATATCTTTTACGCCTATCAACATTCCATTTTGTTGCTCATTGCCACCACTGTTCCCAACTTGTACATCATTCTCAAAGTCACTATGACTTCCTTGGAATCCAGCCATTGACTAAAACCAGAAAGCATTGTGTGAGTAATAGTAGTCGTAAAATCATTTAGAGATTAAAATGTCACCATATTCTCAATTTGAAACATATTAGGATTAACCAAGGTCATTTACTCTCATCTTATGTATATATTACTTAAATCGGTTTGTAAAGAAAATGTAAATTATCCTAAGCATATCCCACGGGAGTGTCGTAACCAAGAGTGCAGCAAGGCCCGTTGTCGTGCACCAGTTCCCGTTCGAGTCTAGCTCAAAGCGGTGTTTTCAGGTTTTACCCCTAGGTACATCTGTGCCAGAGCCGCCTCTACCTGCTCGTATCCAGACAGGGATGTATTGCTCGGAAAACTCACAAAATCTCTACAATACCAAAATTCTAGGAAGTTCTTTTATACTAATCCTCAAAGTTCATCTTAGGTCTACGTTCTCTAATCAGAGTTTATCTAAATCTAGCTACCAAGGTTTGTACTAAACTTCCTCTGATACCAACTGTAACGCCCCGACCCCAGCTACCCAGAGTCGGTGCATTAATTACATAACATTGGCATGATCATGAGAAAGATCAAGTCTCAAAAGACCGATTAGTTTAGTAGCCTTGTAATAACAAGATACATCCATAAATTTTTACATTATATCATAAAAAAAACATCTTGTCTTCATATCCCCTCATACTATCCCTGCAGGTCATTCATAAATTACTTCTTCATAATCCTGAAAAAAAATAAAACATTGAAAGGGGTGAGCTCGGATGCTCAGTAAGGATAACATTATAGCAGAAGCTTTCATAAATAAGCATAAACACTTAAGGCAATTTATAACTAAAACAAAAGCCTTTTAAACTTGAACTTCAGCATAAAATGGCAAAGGTAAAATGAAATAATGCCATTTACTTACTCACATCGATATTCTACTAGTCGAATGATCACATGCAATATCAATAACCACTTTCATAATGATGGAATGCATAATGCCAGACTATCATAACCACATAGCCAAGGCCTCGTGCCAAGACTACAAATAAGATTTTGCCAAGGCCTTGTGCCAAGACACTAGTTTGTCTCATGAGACCTACCGATGCATCGAGGAGCTATAGCGGGCTCCACCCGTCACTTATTAAGTCCAATGCATTCCTCATATGAATAGGTTTAAACATAAAATAAACATTCGTATTAAAACTAGCATGCGAAATGTCAATACTTTAACCACAAACCATGAATGGTATAAAAATAGAACATCCACAGTCAAACATAACTCATTTGATACAATATGGAAGATTGTATTGTATCACATTAACCTCAATCATGAATAATGATGGATGTTGACATAGATGAAAATAATCATCAAAACTATTTGAGTGAAATATCCCCGTTTTCTTGAAAACATTTAAAAGTCACACTATTTGTCAAGAAGCCATTTAAAAGTAGACTTTTGAATCAAAGTGTCCCATACCACTTTGAAACTTTTAAAAGGAGTTTTAATTTTAAAACATTAATGTCCATATAAATAAATCCTTAAAACCATTTTTAAAACATGGACATTAATGAGCAAGATATAGAAGAATAAGTCTTTAAAACATTTTAAAATGGTATTTTGGTTAGAGGTTCTAACCAAAAGAGAGACACTTGAATACAAATAATTGAGGTAATAAAAACATTGTAATATCATGAGAATAAAGGGATTCATGATATACTATGTCAAGTACATTATATACACCGCATAAAAGTGATTTGGTGTATATCAACAAAGAAGTCTCAGTTCAATGTAAATTGAGATGATATCTCTCATAAAGGCCGTATCCTTAGGTTAAGGATAAATCAACGACATAATTATGTGTGAAAAATATAAATACACTAAATATGATTGAATATTCAGTGTAAAACAATCAAAGGATATTCACAAATATTCTTGTAGAAACAACACCAACGAATTGGATATTTAACTCAACAAATGGAGATTGAGTTAAAATTACTCTTATCAAGTTCATACCGATCACTTGAGAATTTATCAATGGAGTGATTATGTGTATCAAAAGTATATCCACAGAAAGGGGAGTGGAAATTAAGGCATAATCAAATGAATAGCGATTCCACACATAATCTCGGAGTAATATAATCAATGAAATATGTGTAAAGCCAAATGAGTGGAAATTGAAATCTCAAATTCCCTTATCGATTAGGTAACTTACGAAACATACACCCATGAAAGAAGTATCATAACATGATGATGTAAATACCCATAAATTAAAGTATATTACACAATGAATACAATCATGGGCAGTACACCACATGCAATAATTAAGTGGTGAACAATGGAAATCTCACGGAATTGAAAGTGAGATAAGAAAATCCCTTACATTGTACTTTTTCCTTGGTCGATGGTAGGTTTACCTCCTGTATAATGGTGAAATAATTGTTATTGAATAATAAAAGAATCATTTACTTTAATATGATATCATATATGATCTTTTATCATTGATTTGTTAATAATATTTTAGAATTATCGTGATTTCGGGTGTTAACGGGTTCATTTTACTTTATATTCTTTGTTATGTGAGACATATTCGTTTTTAATGGGATGTATATTATTCATATCCAGAATGGTATCAAGTTCTTAAACATCATTTTTAAATCATCAAATGATAATTATACTTGGATGGATACGATGGAGAATGAATCTCATCGCGTTCGTGGAGACGGTAGTCCGTACGTACGCACGAACGCTACTTCGATTTAATTTTTATTTTAAAAGAATCGAATCCAAATTATACATAGGTATATTACTATTCCAGTATAATATAATATTTTATATATGTTACTTAAGTTCATTTACACCATCCTTTATACGTTCCATGTGTGGTATGAACGAGTCATATCATTTTAAGGGGGCGGTAGTCCGCACTTCCTCAAATGAAATTATCGTATGTATATACAACTTGAAACGAATAATGGTATGAAATAAAATGGAATTACAGAAGCTTATATATAAAATATATATCATTAATATCATATTTAATTACAGTGCCATCCTAATGGCCACCATGAGAGGCGGTAAGATGTATTTGAACAATCATCGTTTCGTGAGGCGTTAGTTTGCCATCCACAGAAACGTTATGTTCATCATCCATTAGATGGAGTTGTGTGAATGTGTATTTTGAATCCTTATTATAACAACATCCTAGTATATTGAGGATACTGTTGTTGTTACAAAAGAAGGGAAATAAAAAGATTTTGGGGGTTGGAGAAGCAAAATAAATGAAAATACTTTAAGAGAAATTGTTACCTTTAATTTAGGTAACTCACTTTGGTTGGAACCAAAGGACTTCTTGAAATGCTTTCTGCCTAAGGGGAAGATTCAAGGAGGAGGAGAGGGATGTGGGGAGCTTATTTGGGCAGAGTTTGGACGAGCCAAGTGGCTTGAGAGGTGTGAGGAATGAGTAGAAGTGGTCTCCTTTTATAAGGGAGAGGAGGGTCTCTTTAGGAAAGAGTGAAAGTATTACTTTATAATATAATTATATTCGGTTTATAATGGTCCAAAAATCATTGAGGTCGAAGGTAAGATGACTCATATTCTAAAGAACATCAACCAATAAGAATTGGACAGGTTTTAGATAATATTTTAATCATTATAATCTTATTTATTTAAATGATTTATTAATGAGGTAAACATTGCATCATTATTGTGTCATTAATAATTTAAATTATTTGATGTCTAAAAATTATAAATAAAATATAATTATGTAGGAAATCTTTTTATCTTTCTAATTAATATTTATAATCGAAAATCCAACATGTATAACCCTATGTAAAAATTGTTCTTCTAAAAGATGTAAGCTTATGCCATTTTTATTTTTATTTTAACTTTATTAATATAAAGTGTCATTATCACTTACAAGTGGATCAATGGGGTCCCAAAATTGACCCAAAGATGCCCATGGTCGACCATGTATCAAACAATAGGGTTAAGACACGTTTTAGGGTAATTTAGTATTATTATAATATTATTTTTTAACCCTTATTTACCGGATTTACCCTTAACCATGGTAAATAAAATATTTACCGCAGTAATTATTCAAAATGTCTAAAAATAAAAGTTACCTATTTACACAATTTGAACATCCTGATTCCAAATATGGAATCCATTTTTCTAAATTCAAAACACATAAGTGGCAGAAATTAATTTAAAATTAATTCCCTCTGTCAAAACAAAAAGCGTGTTTTTAAGAGATAATAACTATCAAAAGATTGACACTTGTTTATGTTCGGTTTAATTGTAAAATTATGTCCAATGACCAAAATTATATTAAATGGTAAAAATATATTCTAAATATACTTTAAAACCACTCAAATTCATAATTTATCACTATTAATTATTTTGATTAAAAAAGTTGTTTTTAAATTAAAATTTTGTAATTTTTACTATTCATCAAAATATGAAAGTTATCCGAAAAGTACCAAAATTTCACCTTAGGCTAAATTTGATATTCCGAATCCAAAAATGAAGTCCATTTTGAAATATAAAATATATATAATTTCAAAAAATTAAGTATTACTATTCATAACGGCTAGTTTGATCGGTTGTGGTGTGTGTTAAAACTCGAAGTTGCGTACAACACACGCTACTATTTTATTCAAAGGAAAGCGTACCGTGGAAGCTTGGGATGTTTTATTTTAAATTTTTTGATGTCCCCATGTAGTCAAAAAGTTTAAAATATTTTATTTAAAAAGGGTTTACTATTAAAAGTTGGTAAAACTACAATACTGAAGATGAATTTGTTCTTACATTATGTCTAAGAAACTCATAATATGGATTCTAAAATTATAAGGACTATATAAAGTTTAAAATTTAGTTAATACTATTCATAACCTTTTTTGAACGGCTTGTTTGGTAAGTCATGGTGCGCTTGAACTCGGTGTTGCATGTAGTGCAAGTTATTGAATTATTTTGAAGAAATAACACACTATGAAATCTTGGGGTGTTACAAAATCATTACTTTTTCTTCTTTTTTTTTGATTTTGTATTAGATGTTCTTTCTTCCTTTTGTTTATAATTATTGGGTTTTGTAACAAATTTCTACTTATATATAGAATCTTATAATGAGGATGTATAATTTTTTTCATATTTAATAACATCTTTGTTACAATCAGTTTGTAACATTTTTTAAATGCTTTTTTTGTGTTCTAGAAAGATAGTTGAACAACTTTTGATATCATGCCTCTCTTTCTCATATTTAAAATCTTTTGATGCCTTTTTGTCAACTTTGATTATATCTTAAGAAGTCTATTTTCCCCCTCTTCATTTTCTGATTTTTGTGCTTCCTCTAACTACCTAGCCAAGTCAACATGTTCTAGCCAGATAAATAAGCACTCATTCATTTCAGACTCAAAAAAAATTTATTAACTTCCAAAACTTCTAGCTTTTGAGATTTGTTCAAAAACTATAGTTGTGATAGTAACAAAACAAGATATTATTTAGCAAGATGTCTAGGTTGCTCAACTCTTTCACAAAATACTTTCTAGAGGTTAGAACCTATTTTCAATTTTCACACCCACCTTACCAGGATCTTTCTAAACATCCTTCTCAGAACTCTTCCCTTGGGGGGATTTAATCCCCCTAAAAAATTTCCTTTTATAGATTATGGAATAGTTTTAACACTGTTGGTTAAACCAACACATGTTAGTTATTTACCCAAATCCACCACAATTCTAGCAGTATATATAGAAAGAGTATTTTCTTTTGTAAATTCCATACTAATAAAAGTTATGAATATGTTTCACAGTAGCATTCTTAATATAACCTTCTTGATCACTAACTTTTATATTTTCAATCGGAACCTTCATCTTCGGCTTGATTTTCTTATCAACCTTATCAGAACCATAAGTACTGGAAATTTTTTGGACTCATAATGTTTAGTAACTTATTATTTTTTAGCTTTGTTGTTCTTGGCCACATATATTACTTTTCCAGCTTTCTTCTCAACATTTGAAGGTAACTTTTGTTGATCCTTATTAGTTTTCCCCTTATAATCACATTCACCAACTTCATAGGTAGATTTTTGAAACTTTGACCTTTATAATCATCTTTAGAAAGTTTTTATTGGAAAAGTTCCAACTCTTCTTCTTTTACCTTCACATTCACTTCCAGATGTTCATTATGATTATTTTATTATTAAATATATTTCTCCAATTCATAAATATCTTCAATCGTATTGAATTTCTCATTAGGAATACATTCCTGATTTTTTGTTGAATATTTTTCAATTTTCAACACCCTGGTCTCCTTTTCTAGTCTCTCAATCTTCCTTATATATTCATTCAATTATTCTTTTAGATGATATTCTAATCAAGTTTCTTCTTCTTCAGAACTATTGCTTCCATGTTCTTCATTTTTAATTATTGTAATTAAAGTATTCTCCCTAGTATGCTTAATATATTTTTCATATTCAGCTTCACTTTCTTATTCTTCATAAAAACTACTTTCAGTGCTAGAAAAAATTTCCTCATTAACTAATGAAATAAACATGTTTTCTTCAACACCATTTATAACCTCCTCACTATCATTATCCTTAGATAAAAAGATTATCCTTTTGGGATTGTATAACTTCTTATCATCCCTCTTGGAATAGAATTTTTATTTACCAAATTTTTTTATTCCAAGATCTTCTTGCCCTTCTTTCTTGTTCTTCACTTTCTTCTTAACCACCTCCTTGAGGAAAATTGGCAACAAAATTCTCAATGGCTCCACATCCAAAACTTTTTAAGGTAAGTTTCCCTTTATACCTTCTTAGACCTTGTTTCACATTTTTAGAAAACAAGGATAAAATTTCATCAAAATTTTTACATACCTCATTTTCGGAGTTAGAGTCAGCAACATCATCTTCCTTAGGAACTATATTAACCTTTTATTTCTTGGTATATTTTGAAGATATTTCTCTATTAGTTTTTTTCATTCATAACTTTTTACCTTCACATCTCATATGAAAATCATCTAGAGATAATATATCAGAATATCTATCTTCCAGTAAAGAATCTTTAGCATCAAACTTGTCAGGAATAATTCTCAAGATCTTTTCAGCAATAGTAGAATCTTATAACTTTTCACCAAGACCTCTAATAGTGATAATAATTTCATTATCCCTGGTAAATAATTCACCAATAGATCCATACTCACCCAAATTCATATGTTCATATTTCAATCTCCGTATTTTTTAACTTTTCCTTTTTTACATTTGTATTTCCTTTATAAATGTTGTCCATCTTATCCCATATACCTTTGGCAGTGGAAACTCTATTTAATCTAAGAAACTCACTTTCAAAAAGTGATGAGAGTAAAATATTTTTTTCTCTTACATCATTCTCAAGGTTTTCTTTATTATCTTTTCTAAGATGAGAATTCTCATTATAAAAAGGTAAACCATCTATAATATCTATTGAAACATCATACCCAAGAGACATAAGATTTGGAATAATTCTTCCTTAACAGATATGATTATTCCTATCATTTAAGATCATAATCCCCTTACTATTCACACAACTCAAATTATCCATAACAACTTCTTCTTCAAAACTTTATCAAAGAATAAATTAAGGGAACCTTCATCTATGATACCACTTGTAAGTGCCAATTCAGTACGGTTTTATCACTGAGAGGGGAAGGGGGTGAATCAGTGATACCTTTTTCTTTTAAGTTTCTTTCTTAATAAAAAACCTTTACCTCCTATTAAATATTTCATTCTCTACTAAAAACAAATCAAACACACATCTATAAGAACACAAGTATTTATAAGGCTCACTATTAAACAAGAATAGCTGCATCCTTGATATGGTATGGAATTTATCTAATACCATACAATCCACTAGAAAACAATCCTTTTATGTGGAATACAACAAGTAGGATATTTTCATTCACTCGTGTAGAACTATGAAAAAAATCCAAGACTGTGTGTGATCCTTCTAGAAAAAATGATGAAATATAATTCTTGTAACAAACATGTTATGGTGTTTCTTGATCAACTTTGACAAATATGTTTTTCAAAAACAATTCTTTACCTTCTTACCCAACAGAAAGTAAGAACATTCTATACTTTATCATAAAACTCAGTCTCATTGCCTGATCCTATTTTCCTAGTTCGATTAGTCAATAAGAAAAATAGGTAACTCTATCATAATTGTAACAACCCCAAATGATAAAGGGTTAAATGACTAAATGATATGACTTATGTCAACAAGGTCCGCCTTCATTTTCAGGAGCCTACCTGGTTAGAACTCCACATTTAATCATGCTTGGATTGGAGTAGTGGTCAAGATGGGTGACCTTCTGGGATGTTTCTTAGGGTGTGTGTGAGTGAGGAAAAGGCACACTAGAAAGGACATGTGTTGTCTTGTGGGGATATTCATTAGTTAGATGACTCATTCGAGCATGTGGGTGGCCCCAGGGTGGGGACCACGTGTCTGTGGGGTAACTGGTGGTACTTGGCAGGCCAGGACCCGATAGACATGTTAAGGCAGAGTAGATGTGTTGTCAGTGGGGCCCCAATTATTACATTTGGTATCAGAGGTGGTACCCAGCCTTAAGTGTGGTGCACTGCCTCTTTTGAGATTTAGGGCCGACAACGATGAAGTTGTGCACTAAAGGGGGTGATTGTAACACCCGCAAATGATAAAGGTTTAAATGAATAAATGATATGACTCATGTCAACAAGGAGCACCTTCTTTTTCAGGAGCTTGTCTGATTAGAACTCCACAGTTAAGTGTGACTGGCCTGGAGTAGTGATCAAGATGGGTGACCTTCTGGGAAGTTCTCCAATGTGTGTGTGAGTGAGGAAAAAACACACTATAAAAGACATGTGTTGGCTTATGGGGAAAATCATTAGTCAGATGGCCAGTTTAGGCATGTGGGTGGACCCCTGGGTGGGGACCACGTGTTTTTGAGGCATCTGGTTATTACAAGAATGTAGTTGAGACAATTCTGAATGCCTTATTCCTTGGTCTGAAAAACTTCAATACGATAATCCTAATCCAATTATCCCACCCGATACAATAATAAAACGAATACGATGACAATCGGACTAGGATTAATAGATGAATACAATGATCAGCTAAATAAATTGAAATCTTTTCTATTCCACTTTCACTTCTGTCTGGAAAAAACGTTTTAAACAATGATCAATACGAAAACTTATTCTCTATAAAAACTCAGAGCATCTCTCTCTTGTGTTGTGAATGGTACATCCACTATAGAAGTATAATGTACTTATTTCCTTTTATACTCACCCAAAAAATGGTTTGGGTGAGATCCCTAAAAATATTCCCACTCATCCAAATTACCTGGATTTAAATATTTCGATGAATTTTGGATATATTTCTGACTTCTTCATTGAATCACAATTCTTCTCAATCCTAATTGAATCTTATAATAACTTCATATCTTCTACAGAATTTCTTTACAAACACTAGTCTGATTCTGATTCTCTACTCCTATTGCTCGATCTGATTTCTCCAATACAATGATTGATCTGATTTATTTATTATGATGCTTCATACCAATAGCATGTATGAAGAAATAGACTACTTTTATCTTCTTCGCAAACCTCATTCCAATTCTGATTCACTATTTTCATTATGATCTGCCTCATTACGATGGAGAAAAATGTAAAACAATGGTTCCTTCATTACATTACTTTTCACCAAAAAAATATAATCTTCTTCGAATTTCAATCTCCCCATTTGACAACACATCCAACCATTTCAAAGTGAGAACATTCTTCTTCTTCCCTCTAGGCCAATGCTTAGTCTTGGCTCACATGAAGTCTTCTTCAATATGATGGATCTTGACCCATTTGAAATAAATAGCATCTTTTTATTTAACAAAATAATTCAACCAATTCTACTTCTTCTTTTTCCTCACACATCTGTTTCGGTATTAATACCAATATGATGGCTCTTGACCCACCTGATAAAAATACTTTGAAAAAGAAATCATAGTTATTACTTCTCTTCTCAATATGATACCAAAGATATTTCAATACTCACCTCCTTTTTATTTTTTTTATTACAATTCCTGTCAACTTCATTCTCTGAAGATTTATATCATTTGGCTTTTGGTTTGACAGAAAACCAGTTCCTTTAGTTTCTCACATTTTACACAATGCATTGGAATGCTCTATAATTCTAGGAACACCCATCACAAAATAAAAATCATACGTATATTTTCAATAAGATCATAATACTTTCATTATAGCATAACCATTAGAAAAGAAAAGGGTTTTATAAATATTTCATTATTCTATAATAACGTAATCTGTGAAAAAATAAACATTTTTCATAAACATTTTATCCATTCATCATAACTTAACTCATGGAAAGGAAACAAATTTCATAAACATATTATTTTCATTTCTATAAACCATCGAGAGAAAGAATAAATATGGTTTCAATGGATCAAATCCCTCGAAAATATTATGTAACATCAATGTATTTCATCATAGATGAAAAAATCCTTTAAAAGTTCAGTGAGAATATTTATTTAGGAAAATAATATTCTCACTTTAAAATAACTTTTTTAAAATATAAAAATATCGTAAATATAAAGTGAAACATTTTATTTGAAAAGAAACATGTAAAATTTTAAAGTATAATTTAATTTATTGATCATTCAAGATAGTATTAAACTCCATTCATGTCATATAAATAAAAAATAAACCATTCCTTTTATCCTTTTGAAAAAAAGTAAAAAGAACCTCATTTAAAAATGATAAGAATATTTATTTTAAAAAAAATTAAACAATTAAATAATGGGTAAAAATGAATTTAACAAATCATATGGAAATAAAAAAAACATTCTTGAAAACATTTTTAGAAAACATATATATGGAATAAAAAGGATTTTCTACCAAAAAGAGAAAAAAAGTTGGTTTTCCTAAAAACAATTCTTTCAGTCTCTTGAGTTATTAAAGAGAATAAAATAAAAGGAAAAAAACTTAATATATATAAATAACCATAGGAGAATAAAAATCATGAGTTTCATGAGAGGAAGATCATAAAATTTTTTCATTAGAAACTTAATCATAAACAATCTTGATAAATAATAAGATTGTAACATAAATCCCTTATATCAAGTCTAGATTTCTTCATAAGTTCTTTAACCTCCTATATAATAACTTTAAATTTATTATAATTCTGTACCATATTCTTTTACATAGTTATAATATCATATATTATCAACTTATTACATTTCAATACCCATTTATTAACAATTTCTTATTAAAATAATCGTTTCGTAATGTTAACTGTTTCGTTTATTATGGGAATTTCGGTTCGATAGTTCTGGTCATTGTACTTTGATCATGGTTCCATAATTTCTAGAATTAAAATAATGATATAAAATCATATATATTTCTTATATATATATATATATATTTATATTCATCTATTTAAGATAGATAAAAAATGAATTACACAATTCATGGAGACGGTAGGTCGTACATACGCATGAACATTGTTTTCATTTTTTAACGGATGGGAAGAAAGAAAGATAAATAATAATTTATCTTTGTATAATTATTATTAAATAAAATTTATCATATATATTCATTAATTATATCTTTAATATAATCCAAGTAAAATATAAAATACAAAAATATTTCATCACTTCGTAGATGGTAGTCCACACCTACGCACGAGTAACGTTATTGTTTTCCAAAAAATTGGAATTTAAGATGTTATATATGATATTATAAATATATAATAATAATCATATCATAAATATGATATATAAACATTAAAATCATCATAATAACCATCCATGAAAATTGTTACTGAAAATTAATTGTATCACTGCGTAGAGGCAGTGGTCCACACATATGCACAAACAATATATTTACTTTCCATTTCATAGAAGCAATATAAATAATAATAGTTACATAATCATAATTAAATTTGAGAATATTGTTTACACTGAATTTATTATTTTATTATAAATAACATTGATTTAGATGAAGAAGAAGAAGAAATAAATTGAAAGAGGTCGGGTGAGACAATTACCTCTCATTTGTTTGGCCTCCCTTAGAACCTATATTAAGGACCTTTATAATGGTATTTTAATAAGAATATATCCTCTTAATGGATATAGAAGTTTATAAGGGGAATTTTTAGGGGTATTTTTCAACTATAAGGCTAAATGTGGTGTAAAGAAGAGAAGGGAGGGGTATCATTTTATAATTAGGGGAGAGGATACGCTTGAAATTTTTTAAAAGATTAATATATAATAAATTCCTTCCCAAGAAAAATGATTCAAAATGGAACAAGATAAAAATATGGGATATTATGGAAAATTGTGGCCATAGAATAGGATTTTTAAAAGTTTAAGTGGATACCTTACCCTTATCTCTTGGTTTAACCCCCTAGTAAACCTATTTTAACCTTAACTGCGGTGATAATTTATTACTGTTTTTACTATACATTATGACAAAAAATGTATGTAGAATCATTAAAAAAATTCAATTATGATTAAAAATATTTAATTAATTTTATTAAATTCAATTCATATTAGAGGAAAATTTTAATTTTAAATTAGACCCACAAAATGTGACAAAAAATAGTTTTTCCAAAAAAATGTTTTCTTAATTATAAAAATATTTTATACCAAAATCTAGCATAAAATTAATTATAATGAAAATAATTGTATTAATAATAGTATAATTGAACTAATATTTCTTTTAAATCTATTTTTAAAAAAAATGGAATGTTTTAAATTCTTTAAATGAAAAAGAATGTTTTTAATAAAAAATAGTATTTTTCACTATTCATCAAAAAACTAATCTTTTCAGAAAACTCTCAAAAATTCACTCTAAATTAATTTTGAAATGTTTATTTAAAAAATGAATTTCATTTTTTCAAAAAATTATGAAATTGGAAAAAATAAATTATATTATTTTCTCTCAAAAAATAATAAAAACAATTTTTAAGGAAAATGTATTTTTTAAAGCATATAAACACTTTAATAAAAATTGAGTACTTATCTGTTAATATATTTTATTTATCTAAAACCTTTATATATATTTTAAAGAGAAATTTATTCCTATTCATACTTTTAATTTAATATCTAGGTTATAACAATATACTATATTTCGATTTATTTAGACTTGAGGTTGCATATATCATAAACAATCAAAGAAATTAAATTTATTTAAAAAATAAATATAACATAAAATATCAGGGTTTTACACCTAGAAAAACAATAGATGTAATTAGAGATAGGTTGGACATAATTTAAATGGGGATACAGGAATAGTTGGTGGCAGTGAAGGGTGAAAGATAGACTTTTCTTCCGCTAGTTACTTGCACACTTTCCAAGCAAGAGAGATATCAGTTTTACAACTTCTAGAATGATGTTAAGTTCCAAATGGTTTTCATCAAGTATCAAGAATATCATGTCAATGACTGATTTAAAAATAAAGGGCCTGAAATCAAATAATTATCATGTTTTGATACAAGATCTAATTCTTATAGTATTACCTTTGATTTTTCATAAGAATTTATATCATACATTAACCAAGATTTTTTTATTTTTCAAATATATATATAGTAAAGTTATAGACTTAAAAGAAATCAACTATGGTAAAGGAAATTTATATCATATTATGTGAATTAGAGATTTTCTCCCCATTATCATTCTTTTATTTATTGTTTTACTTAATGGTTCACTTGGTTAGAGAGAGATGGATTTGTAGTAATGTAAATTATATATGGATGTACCCCAATGAACTTTATATGAATATTTTGAATGTATATGCCAAAAATAAAATTTTGATAGAATTTTCCATTATGTAGTGATATATTATTGAATATGCCTTTGAATACTATACCAACTACCAGTCTGATGTGGAAAGTATTATTCTTACCAAAATCTTGTCACACCAGGAGACTTGTGGTTGAAGAAATTTCTAGAATATATGTTTTCATAATTACTATTATAGAGTAGTAGTATATTCACCATTATATTTTATATAACAGTTTAGTGGTTGTGCTATATGTTGAAACCCAAAAAGTAATTCTTAGGCATTTGAATCCATCAAGGCCTGAACATTGGATATCAAATACACATAATCAATAGTTTATAGGATGGTTTAAAGACTATATTTTTAAGAAGTAAAATATAAATATGAATTCCATTTCAGAACAGCTTTGATGGATTTCTAAACGAACAAGTGTGTATTCATTATCTTATAATGGTTATGTAATTAATGGTTATATGTTCCATACAAATGAACATGATGAATGTAGTACCATGAAAAACAGTGGAGTTACACATGTGGGTGAAACGATATGTGTATTTGTTACTAAGGAAAGAAATCTAATTTATGTGAATATGTAATATTATGGCATCATTGAACAAATATGGGAGTTGCATTATAAAAGATTCCAAGTGCTTATTTTTCAATACAAGTTGGTTGATAAAAAGATTGTGGTTAAAATCAATGAAGTGGGATTCATGAAAATGGATTTCAGCAAGGAAGGGAATAAGGATGAACCATTCATAATGGAATCATAGATGGTATAATTATTTTTTTCCCAGATCCCACAAATAGAAAGTGGTCAATTTTTCAATTATCAACTAAAACCACTGAGGGATCAGATGCTAATTCAAATGAGGATGACCCTTTCATTGGGATGTCATAATCATTTCGCAGCAGTCCCAATGTAGAATAGGTCTTGAATGGAATAGGATAAATCAATGTGGGGATTCATATACCTGATAGTGGGGTCAAATCCATTCAACCTTTAAAGAAAAAAATTGTTCAATAATCATGTTATATTTTTTTATAATATACATTATATTAGATCATATTATTATCTTTTCACTACTAAATTTGTGTAATCTTTATTAAATTTTCAGCCACTTCTGTACATAATGGATTTTTTACATGAAAATTATCTCAATCCTAATAAATAATAGGTTTCTCAACATGTAGATGCTCTAAATTTAGAGGAATAACAACTTTATCCCAATAAAGATGCTACCAATTCTAATGAACAATATATTGATGATGTTGAATCCAAATAAATGGTATTAGGTGAACAACCAATGTCCCAGGAAAAAAAATCATCCTCATAGAATGATAGTGTTAACAAAAATTATTAAGGAGATAAATAAATGCATTAAATTTGATGATTGATGGAATGCACATGACCAGCCTGTTAAATCCAACAAGTACATTTTCATTAGTTAAATTGGGGTCACCAATTTAATGAATGTGCTAGTTAATATAGATATGTAATCCAATGTTGTTATTATGGTTAATGAACTAATTTGACAAGATATTAGAGTAAAATTGTGATGTAATTTCTTTATTTTAATAAAAATAAAATAATGAAATTTTGATTTAATCTTCATTATCCCTTGAATATTTCATTTATACTACATTACTATCAAATAGAATTTGTATTAATGGTCTCTAGAAAGGCTCATAGAGACTTTTAGACAATTCTTATGAATAATCATCTTAGGGATACTAAATGGAAAGTAAAATATAACTCACAACAGATATATTCACACATGATAATAAAAGAAACATGGAATTCATTTATTGGTCATTATGAGGAGGTATATTTTTAATTTCATTGTGATTGGTAATACATTACATGAAAATACATGTATTAATAAATTTTATTATGAATTCTTAATTTATGAATCAACAACTTAGTGTTGATGATAAGTAGCATGCATCAAAACCAATATACCCTTTTCATAAAGCAACAATAGGGTGCACTTAAATTGAAAAAATGGTATGTATTTTAAATCTATAGTAATAAATTTTTATGGTAATAAACAAAAACATAATTATTTACCTTTTATATATATAGAATGATGAATCAAAATCCTAAGACACTTCCATCCCATATCATGTGCTATAGAAGGAGTCTCACGTAAATAAAGATGAAATACTAATAGATGGAAACACATAAAAAGTATGGGAAGAATTTATAAGTATGACATAATAAAAATGTATTCTACTTTAAATCGTTATTACAAAATAATTATAACTTATTTTTAAATATTTTTATCCATTTTAGACACAATAATCATCATTAATTGTACCCAGTGAATGAATACATTAAGTGTCCTTAAAGCATCCAGAATAATATAGATGTATTAGAGGAAAAAAATTTCTAGAAAGGGCCAAATTTATTTGATGGATTTCCTTATAATTTCAATCTCATAGTTCTTTATGTCCTCAGCTCTCCTAAATCTAAATTTGGTCACTCTTTTTAGTTGGAATCATCCTTCGATCGATTATTTTGATAGGTTTGTGTCCAGATATTTGGGTTTATAGGAGATTATGACTATTGGCCTTCTATAAAAGTGCCACATCATGATTCAGTTTTCCTCAAAGGTTTATTTGATTACTTCTAGGTCCAAAGCTTACTAATAATACTACAGATCACATTTATTCCTCTTCCAATGGACATATGATTTCCATATAAATTGTGATGCTCCATCTTTGGTGTTTTGGGTTAGTTTTCCTGAACATCCTCTCCCTTTTCAAAATTTATCAATCATCTTCATGCTTGGGAATATGTTAGGACATTTTTTATATTCTCTCAATAGAACTAACATGGTTTTCCACTCTATTATTCTAAGAATATGTGTTGAGATTTATGTTTCTAAAACAATGACTGAGTGGAAGTGTATTGCAGTTGGCAAATAGTTTTGTTGAAAACAATGAGTGGTCTTTGTATTTTGGATGAATTTTTTCTCTTCTTGTAAGAATATAGGTCACTTGGTCTCTATATGCTAGTTTGGCTATAGGGAACATCGAGAGGAGGTTGTTCCTAGTTAGTTGATCAGGGTTGTTCCTCTTGTTGTTTTCTCCACTATCCCTTTGTCTCTCAAATATCTAGTTAACTATGTTTCCTTTCAAGGAAGTTTGATACCCAAGAATTATGATCCTAGGGATATGGATATTTTGGTAAATTTGACGCATTATTTGTAGGTTTCCAAGTTGATAGAACATGATTTAGGAGAGGCCAATATTATTCCCTATTTTGTTGACATGGTTAAGGATAGACTTACAGGTAATGGATATGAGCTTGCTCAAATCACAGTTGAAACTCAAGTTGATCTAAAGGAGTTTTCTACATCACAGGATCTTCATAGTCTAGATTTTTCAATAAATTCAAGGTAAGGGTATTTTGGCCCATGAGACCCTTGAAAACCAATTCATACTTATCAAGGACAATTGAATGAGACTTCCAATGGATTTAGTATTCAAAACCATTTTGCGGTGTTAAGTGATGGTGATCCAAACCCATTTGAAGTAGGGGATGTCAAGGAGGTGGGACTTGAAGAGAATAATCCTTTAAGAGAAAAGATAGGTGAGAAATAAGAAAATAAGAAATCTGCCTTTGAAACATAGTCCTCTAAGTCCAAGGAATTGAAACTTTCTAAATAGAACCTTTGATCTTCTTCAAAGAAATTAAATAAGATCCTCATCGATTTATATGGGTTTATTCAGCATCTGTGGTGGCCGCATAGATGGAAGGACTGGACAAATTTACCTATTCCACTAGTTATATGATCATATAGCAAAGAATCATGCAAGTATAGGAGGTTTGTTTTTCATGTGGATCCTAAAGCACCTCTCTATGTTAAATCTATTGAAACAAATGAAGTCAGGGTAATCATCACAAACCAAAAGATAGAATCAACTTCCATTGATCTGATTAATATAGATAAGGATTGTTTGACTTAGAGAACACCCAATTGATTCTCATGCATTCTAATGAATAAATAGTAAGGTATTCCTTCTTGGTCAAGGTATCTAAGGACGATACCCATAGAATGTTTGAAATAGAATTTCAATTTGATCTGAATTAATATCAAACCTCATGGATTGATAAATAGAATTATATTTTCATAAGTGGTTTCAAAAAGGGGGAAATCCTAGAGTAACATGTACAGACCTAGAAAAAAGGGGGGCGATCCTAAAGTAACATGTGCAGACCCAGAATAAGATGACATATCACATCTAGGTTCTCATCAAGGAAAATCAAAAAATAGAAGTTACCTCCATCGAATGGAAATTATTAAGGTAAATAATTCCAACCATTTTAATTTGTTATGGAATGGCATGACTATTTCTTGTGAGGTTTGATATTTTCTATATCATGAATTTAGTTGATTTCTCACTTTTTCCATAAAATTTCTTCTGAAATAAAAATTTTAATTTTAAAGTTATAGGAAGGCATCAAAAAGAAGAAAAAACACAAAAATAATAACTACATGATTATTTCCCAATATTTTAGGTGAGTCATTCCCCTCAAAGGTTTTCCTTACCATATGTAATAAATTTTTTCATAAATATTTATATAATATGTGAATCAGATAGAAACTGATACTTTTCTTATATTAATATTCTATAGGTGGAAAATGATTATAATTTATATTTATCAACACCAATTAAATTTCATGTTGCGATGGGTATAGTGTATAACATCCAATGACATATTCTACACAATAATCTGCATCTAAAAGGTCATGTGAGAGTGGGGATTTATATAATTTATGAGTTAAGAACCAAGCTACATATTCCCCTTGATGATTAGGATGTTCACACGGTTGAACTTGATATCATAACTTTCATATCATGGTTGTTCGATATAGTAAAAATTAATGTTTATAAGGAGGTATTCCTTACCAATTTATTTTTTAGGAAAACCCTTTAACAAATTATGAAAAAAAAATTGAGCTGGGAAATGTTATTATAGATAGAGAAAATGAAGGAGAAACAGAAGGTCGAATCAAAACAATCTAAAGGATCAACCAATCGATTCAAAATAACTTTATAAAGTACCTTTGTCCTACCAAGTCAACTTCCACATTTCCAAATATAATAAGTTCATGTGGATACAATGTTCAAATATAGTTATATAACCATCATTAATTTTGAAAAAAAATGTATGAAGAGTCTATTAAAGGATTTCTTGGCCTTGATAATGTTGATGAAATCCTCAAGAATGGATGGATAGGAGTCTCAGTTTTAGATTAATTCATGAGGTGTGTTTTCATAATTTGATTAACTAATATCTAATCTACTATGTTAAATAGAATTAAATACTATTCATATTTTTTGAAGGTGTAAATGTCAATGTTATTTTATGGTAAAACCTTGTGAAAAAATAGAATAATTATCCTTCACATAACTTCTACATAAAAAAGGTCATTAGAAGAATTATAATATTCAGTAATAGATGAAAAAATTGATGCAATGTTTGAAATCAAACTTATATATGACATACGCTTCTTAATACCTGTGATGTAGGGTTAAACTCTATAACATGATCACATAAAATATATCTACATTCCTTTCACTACTTATTCCTTTTTTATAGAGCATTTAATTCTCATTGTAATCAATTTAGATACTCCAAATATTTATTTTTTGGATTCAATGCATGGTTACCCAACAAATTGACCAAAAATGATTAAATTTTTCAATTTATTATACGAAACATAAAACATTTTACAAATAAAATTCACGTAATACATTTTATATTATGTTTTAATGAAAAAAATAGGATTCAGTGGTGTTTAAATATTGTCAAAATCATGTCATGGGTACAATCCATGAGCATAAAAATTCTATCCAATTCTGCAATTGGATATGTATTAGGGTATATATAATAATATTTTATTATCAAAAAATATATCAAAATAAATTACTTATTTTTCTTAACATATATACAGTGTCTTAAAAAAACTAATGGAAAAGATTTTGGTTATTACATTTACAAATTTATGAAAGATATCATATTTCATCAACAAAATAGTATCCCTGAAAAAGTATTCCCAGTGATAATTACAATTTAATTTTAAATATTTATTAATACTTTTATATATTTTTTTCTTGAACTATTAAGACAATTTATAGTCCACATATTCAAAAGAGGAAATAGATTTTTTTAAAAAAATAAATGGGTAGAATACATGGTGTCATAATATATATATAAATCATGAAGAGTTGACTTACCAATACTTATTTAATTAAATTTATCATTATTTTATATACTTTTTTAATTAATTTCATTATCATTTTTATCTGATACTTATTTCTAAAATTTCATAGAGATAATGAACAAATGACTTCATTGATAAATTTTTTATCTATTTTGTGGTTTATTAAGAGCACAAAATAATCAGTGAAAAAAAATCTCAAAAAAATATTCAATATGTATGATGCACTTTGGTACTATTTTCTCTCTTCATATAACTTGTAACACCCTAAGCTTTCATGGTATGCTTCTCTTTGAATAATAGAACAGCATGTGTTGTACGCAACCTTGAGTTCTAACACACCGTGACCAATAAAAACTAACTGTTATGAATAGTAATACCTACCTTTTGAAATTATATAAATTTTATATTTAAAAATGGACTTCATTTTTGGATTTGGAATATCGAAATTATCCTATGTTGAAATTTTGGTATTTTTCTGAGAACTTCCAATTTTTGATGAATAGTGAAACCACTAAGTGGTTGTTAAAAAACTAATTTTTCTTTTAAATGAAATTTTTCCACTTCTGTGAATTGAATTTAAAAAATATGACATACATCATTTTCATAAGGAAGTAAAATGTGGTTCAATGGGATTAAAATATTTTTTTATGAATAGTAACTTTTAAGTTTTATTAATCGCGATTAAAGGTAATTAGTGAAATTTAAGGTAAAAATAATATTATAAAAATATGAAAATATATTGACACTTGTCCTAAAATTATTGGATGAGTCATGGCAGACCAATACAATCCATGGGTCAACATGGGGACCCTATAGAGCCACTTGGGTAAGAAAATGACATTAATAACTTTTATTTAAAGTAAAAAATAAAATTGTCACAAACAAGTGTTGTTTTACTAAAACAATTATTACATGGGGTTATATAAGATAAATTTATTACTATAAATATTCATTGGAAAGATAAAAATATTTCCTACATCATGGTAATTTTTTTATAATTTTTAGACATTAAATAAATTAAATTTTTTATGACACCATGATGATGCTGCAATTACCTCATTAATTAACGATTTTAATTAAATGGAAGGATAATGTAAAATATAATACATTCACTTGTAAAAAACCTATTATATTAGTATATTTAGAAATATTATCACCTTATCCTCGAAATATATCATTGTGGTGCCTTTAAAATCCGAAAATAATTTCATAATAATGTAACATTTCATGAGTTTCCAAGAGTGCCCCTCCTCTCCTCTCATAAAAGGCCCCCACCTCTACCACCTTATTCACACCTTCAAAGCCTTTTGGCTCGGTGATCATCTGCCCAAATACTCTATCAAATTCCCACTCTTACTCTTATAAGCCTCACTTTGGGTATAATTCTTCCCAAGGAAGCCTTTGGCTCAAATCAAAAAGAGTTACCCGGTTTTAAGGTAATATCTTCTCTTATGTTCTTTTGTTTTATTTTTGCTCCTCCAAACCCTTAAAATATTTTTATTAAATTCTTTTGTAATGACACAAGTATCTAAAAAATACTAGGATTTTTTTATGATAAGTATTTGATTTACACTTACACACACCTATGTCTAATGGTTAAAGAACATACTGTTTCTGTGGGTAGTGAAATACTGCCTCACGAAACGATGATTGTTCAATATTCTTTTAACACATCTCATGGTGGCCATTATAATGAAACTATTTTCATATATGATATATATATATATATATATTATGTTTAGATTTTCCTTATTCTTATGTATTTCTCATTTATGGAATACCTTTATGATTTCCATTATGGGTAAACGCGATAATTTCATTTTAGGAAGTGCGGACTACCGCCCCCTCAAAGTGATTTGAATCGTTAATTCCATATATGGGACATATAAAGGATGGAGTAAATGATATTATGTATTATATTATACTGGAACTATAATACACCTTTATATAATTATGATTTCATTCCATTAAATACTAAATATAAATGAAAGTAGCGTTCATGCGTACGTACAGCTTACCGTCTCCATGAACGGTGCATTTCATTTCTTACCTCTAAATGTTACGCAATATTATGAATGAATGTATATACTGGATATATATGATATCTACATCATGAATATAATTATTTATATAATGGATATTTTACCACATGAACAAATTGTAATTATAAGAAGATTATTTTGGACTCAAGTACCAAAGATCGACAAAATGACTGTTATTAACATAAATAATTACATAATGCTCATAACATGGTAATAAGTGATATAAAAGGAATAATAAACTTTAAAAAGGTTCTTAAGCAATTATAAATTAACTCTAGTTTATTATTTAGGGGGTTAAAGAATGGTCGAGTTAAGTCGGACACGAGGTAAGGGAACTTCTTAACCCAATTTCTGTTCTTTGGGTTAATCTCCTACTTTCAAATTATGTCATGATATTATTATGTAATATCTTGTATTTGTAATTTATTTATGTGTACTTATATTGAATACACAAAATAGATCTATTTTATTTAAAAAATGTTCTTTGTAAGGGACTTTGTCTCAATCTTCTTTCATTGATGCATATTTTGTTTTAATACAATAGTTTCTTTTATACGGAGTATAAACCCCTTCAACTTTTACGTTTATTCAAAAGGAATATTTTTTTATGAAGCATTTTACTAAATGACAAAAAGGAATGTTTTTCTTGTCATACGTATGCGGCGACAACCACTTCTTCACCGCCATGACCATTATTTGAGTTTTGGCTTCCTCTACAAGCCATAACTTTTTTAAAATGAAAAATAAATACCAAGATTTAATTTTCGTTTATTTTGGTATTGAAAATGGTTTTGAAAGTGTTTTTATTATATCAATGTGTTGTATTGATATCTTATGATTGAAATGTGGAAATTTTATGTTTCCTTGATGCATGTTTTATGTGATACGATTATGTAATGGTTTATGATATGTTTAAACATGTTCATATGAGGAATGCATTGGACTTAATAAGTGATGGGAGGAGCCTGCTATAGCTCCTCGATGCAATGGTAGTTCTCATGAGACAAACTAGTGTCTTGGAATGAGTCCTTTACAAAATCTTATTTGTATTCTTAGCACGAGGCCTTGGCTACGTGGTTATGATAGTCTGGAATTATGCATTCCGTCATTATGAAAGTGGTTACTGATATTGCATGTGATTATTCAACTAGTAGAATACCCGTGTGAATAAGTAAATGGCATTATTTCATTTTTTCTGTATTATGCTGAAGTTCAAGTTTAAAAGGCTTTTGTTTTAGTTATACATTTCCTTAAATTTTAATGATTATTTATGAAAGATTCCGCGCTATTGTTATCCTTACTGAGCATTTGATCTCACCCCTTCCAATGTTTTAATTTTTCCAGCATGTGAAGAAGTATATTATGAATGACTTGCAGGGATAGTATGAGGGGACATGAAGACAAGATGTTGTTGTAGTTTTGTTTTACTTTATGTTGTAATGTAAGACTTATGAATGTATCTATTGTTTCCAAGGATACTAAACTAATCTGTCTTTCAAGACTTGATCTTTTGCGATCATGCCAATGTTACTCAATAATTCACCAACTCTGCGTTACTAGGGTCGGGGCGTTACAGTTGGTATCAGAGGCAGTTTAGTACTAACCTTGGAAGATAGATTTATATAAACTCTAATTAGATCACATAGACCTAAGATAGACTTTTAGGATTAGTATAGAAGAAGTTCCTAGAATTTTGGTATTATAGAGATTTTGTGAGTTTTTCGAGCAATAAATCCATGTCTGGATACGAGCAGTTAGAGGAATCTCTAGCACAGATGTTCCTAGGGGTAAAACCCGAACACACTGCTTTGATCTAGACTCGAATGGGAACTGGTGGACGATAATGGGCCTTGTTGCACTCTTGGTTATGACACTCCTGGGGGATATGCATAGGATAATTCCCATTTTCTTTACAAACCATTATGAAGGGTTTATGAGTATATACTTCCTCAGAGAAAACATTTTTATGATTATGGATTATATTCATAAACTGTTCAATTTATGTTAAGTTTTTTACAAGTATGGAAATATGTATTTTGATTCATAAACTGATATAGTTTATGCCATTATTTATAAATGGTAGTGTAAGGAATAGAAACCATATCAATGTATGCACTCCATGTAGGGATTTCCCTCCTGCTCATGATAATTATAGTGGAGCTGGAGATACAACTAGTTCTGATCAACTTATCACCATACTAGGACAACTCACTCAGGTTATGAATAATAACCTTACTCGTATGGAGGACCTTGATCCGCAACATGGAAGATCAATGTTAGATCGCATCATGAGGCAAAAACCACAAACATTCAATGGGAGTACAAATCCCTTAGTAGATAAGAAATGGATAAATTCCTTAGAGAAAATATTTCATGCCTTGGGGAGTAGTGAAAGGGAAAAGGTTGTCATGGAAGTTTACCGCCTCACTAGAGATGCTGATCAATGATGGTCATTGATTAAAAACACAATGTAATATGATGAAGTATCAAATATGTAATGGAGGGGGTTCAAAGAGATTTTCTTAGAAAAATCCATTCCTCGGGACCATCGAGAAAATATGGAAAGGCAATTTCTGAGTCTGAGACAAAATGAGGATGAGAATGTCGTAAAGTATGAGGCTAACTTTACAAGGTTAGCGAGGTACGCTGCAGATTATATACGTAACCCAAGAAGTAAGATTGATCGTTTCTTATATGGGTTAAAACCATTTCTCTATTGATCCTTAGTCTCAAAATCTTTCTCATCGTACAAAGATATTGTCTCATGAGCTATCAAGACAGAAAAGAAATTCTCTAAATATTATGACAATAAAGTAAAGTAATAGAAGTGGAGAACGATGGAGCAAGAGACAGATAAAGGGAAAAATGGAAAGAAGGATTTTCCATTATGCGATAATTGTGGGAAGAATCACCCCGATACTTGCCTAAAAGGAATGGGAGTTTGTTATAAATGTGGAGAAAAAGTTCACCAGGCTCGTGATTGCAAGGGAAAGAAAGAGGCTATCAATGTTGAATGCTACAATTGTAGGGAAATGGGGCACTATGCAAATGAATGTCCTAAGCATCAGAAAAACTTACCTCAGAAAAGTCCAAGGGATCAAGGCTAATCTTATGTTGTTACTATAGTTGAAGTGGAATAATTAATGTATTGGTGCTTTTGGACTCAAGGATCATATTCTGGTTTTAAGAATAATGTGATATATAAAAGGATTGTACTACAGTACTTGTTTTTTTAATTAAGGTTTTAATATGATGAAGGTAATCATATTTTTAGTATGTAATAATAAGAGAAACTTTACATTGTTTGGGGAATCTGATGTTACAATTGATTTTGGAATTTAGAGACCTTTTAGAGAAAGTCTGGACAAAGGTATTTTGGATAATTATAATGGTTGGAATGAATTAAGTTGAACTTTTTATAGTATTGTTTAAGTTTAAAACGTTTATGAAGATTATTTTTGGAATATTATAATACTATTGTTTTAGGAAAAGGACAACCTGCAGGTTGGGGGATAACCCGTTGTGTCGGACAAAGCTATAGGACTCGAACCCACAACCATAGTGTGACAGGCCTTTATTACCTACCACTAGCCTACAGGAAGTCCCGGGTTATTACAAAATAGTTTTCCTAATCGAAATGGTATGTGTTAATATTTGGAACCTTGTACGATTAGGATAAATATAATATTTTTGAGTTCTATTATCTTTTTGAGTGAAAGATGGGTTTGTGGTAAAAATTTATTAAAGAATGAAAGTCTACATGACAAGTAAGTATATTTCCCTACATTCTTAGTAAATCTCCAAAATAAATTCTTCAACATTATGAAAAGTAACTTAAAAACAAAAACATTGTCGGTAAACTTTTCTTACTGGGGAATCAATGATCGTTTAACCAATCACAAGTTTGTGATTTTCTTGTAGTTAAACTTTCTCCTAATCCTGTTTTCTACAACTCTCCATCAGACCTTGATGGTTTGTTTCTCCTCCATATCCATATTTTCATACAATCCTAGTATGGTCTATCTTGGGTGACCTTTGTACTTCTCTTTCTTTCTTTTAAAGTTATATTTTTATTAACCTTATTTCTGATGTGGGTTTTCCACAAAGGTATTTCCTATTTTCAACCTTTTATTTTCAAAGAAAAATTTCAAATTGTGAGGATGCAATTTATTGAAGGAGGGGATAATGTAACACCCCAAGCTTCCATGGTAAGATTCTCTTTGAATAATAGAGCAGCGTGTGTTGTATGCAACCTTGAGTTCTAACACACCACGACCAATAAAAACTAACCTTTATGAATAGTATTACCTAACTTTTGAAATTATATAAATTTTATATTTAAAAATGGACTTCCTTTTTGGATTTGGAATATCGAAATTATCCTATGTACAATTTTTGGTATTTTTCTGAGAACTTCCAATTTTTGATGAATAGTGAAACCACTAAGTGGTAGTTAAAAAACTAATTTTTCGTTTAAATGAAATTTTACCACTTCTGTGAATTGAATTTCAAAAATCCGAAAGAAATCATTTTCATTAGGATGTAAAATGTGGTTCAATGGGATTGAAATAATTTTTGGTGAATAGTAACTTTTAAGTTTTATTAATCACGATTAAAGGTAATTAGTGAAATTTAAGGTAAAAATGATATTATAAAAATATGAAAATATCTTGACACTTGTCCTAAACTTATTGGATGAGTCATGGCTGAACAAGACAATCCATGGGTCAACATGGGGACTCCATGGAGCCACTTGGGTAAGAAAATGACATTAATAACTTTTTATTTAAAGTAAAAATAAAATTGTCACAAACATGTGTTGTTTTACTAAAACAATTATTACATGGGGTTATATAAGTTAAATTATTTACTATAAATATTCATTGGGAAGATAAAAAAATTTCCTACATCATGGTAATTTCTTTATAATTTTTAGACATTAAATAAATTAAATTTTTTATGACACCATGATGATGCAGCGATTACCTCATTAATTAACGATTTTAATAAAACGGAAGGATAATGTAAAATCTAATACTTACACTTGTAAAAACCCTATTGGATTAGTAGATTTAGAACCCTTATCACCTTATCCTAGAAATATATCATTGTGGAACATTTAAAATCTGAAAATAATTTCATAATAATGTAACATTTCATGAGTTTCCAAGAGTGCCCCCCCCCCTCCTCTTATAAAAGGCCCCCACCTCTACAACCTTATTCACACCTTCAAAGCCTTTTGGCTCGGCCAAAATCTGCCCAAATACTATCTCAACTTCCCACTATTACTCCTAGAAGCATCACTTTGGGTAGAAGTCTTCCCAAGGAAGCCTTTGGCTCAAATCAAAAAGAGTTACCCGATTTTAAGGTAATGTCTTCTCTTATGTTCTTTTGTTTTATTTTTCTCCTCCAACCCCTTCAAATATTTTTATTACATTATTTTGTAATGACAAAAGTATATAAAATATACTAGGATGTTTTTATGATAAGGATTTTATTTACACTTATACAAACTCTGTCTAATGGTTAAAGAACATATTGTTTTTGTGGGTGGCGAAATATTGCATCACAAAACGATGATTGTTCAATATTCTTTTAACACCTCTCATGGTGGACATTATGATGACACAATTTTCATATATGGTATATATATATTGTTTATTTTTTCCTTATGATACTGTATTTCTCATTTATGGCATACCTTTCTGATTTCCATTATGGGTAAACGTGATAATTTCATTTTAGAAAGTGCAGACTACCGCCCCCTCAAAGTGATTTGAATCGTTAATGCCATATATGGGAAGTATAAAGGATGGAGTAAATGATATTATTTATGATATTATACTGGAACTATAATAAACCTTTATATCATTAAGATTTCATTCCATTAAATACAAAATAGAAATGAAAGCAGCGTTCATGCGTACGTACGGCTTACCATCTCCATGAACGGTGCATTTCATTTCTTACCTCTAAATGTTATGTAATATTATGAATGAATGTATATACAGTATATGTATGATATCTATATCATGAATATAATTCTGGATATAATGGATATTTTACCACATGAACAACTTGTAATTATAAGAAGTTTATTTTTGACTCAAGTACCACAGATCGACAAAATGACCGTTATTAACATAAATAATTACATAATGTTCATAACATGGTAATAAGTGATATAAAGGGAATAATAAACCTGAAAAATGTTTTTAAGCAATTATAAATTAACCCTAATTTATTATTCAGGAGGTTAAAGAACGGTCGAGTCGAGTCGGACCTGAGGTAAGGGAACTTCTGAACCCAATTTCCGTTATTTTGTTAATCTCCTACTTTCAAATTATGTCATGATATTATTATGTCATATCTTGTATTTGTACTTTATTTATGTTAACTTATAGTGAATACACATAATAGATCTATTTTATTTAAAAAATTATCTTTTTAAAGGACTTCATCTCAATCTTCTTTCATTGAAGCATATTTTGTTTTAATACAATACTTTCTTTTATACGGTGTATAAACCCCTTTGACTTTTACGTTTATTCAAAATGAATATTTTTATAAGAAGAGTTTTAATAAACAAAAAAAAAGGAATGTTTTTCTTGTCGTATGTATGTGGCGACGATGAATTCTCTGCCGCTGTGACCATTATTTGAGTTTCAGATTCCTCTACAAGCCATAACTTTTTTAAATGAAAAATAAATACCAAGATTTAATTTTCTTTTATTTTTGTATTGAAAATGGTTTTGAAAGTGTTTTTATTATATCAATGTGTTGTATTTATATCTTGTCATTAAAATGTGGAAATTTTATGTTTCATTGCTGCATGTTTTATTTGATACGATTATGTTATGGTTTATGATATTTTTAAACCTGTTCATATGAGGAATGCATTGGACTTAATAAGTGACGGGTGGAGCCTGCTATAGCTCCTCGAGGAATCAGTAGGTCTCATGAGACAAACTAGTGTCTTGGCACGAGGCCTTGACAAAATCTTATTTGTAGCCTTGGCACGAGGCCTTGGCTACGTGGTTATGATAGTCTGGCATTATGCATTCCATCATTATGAAAGTGGTTATTGATATTGCATGTGATTATTTGAATAGTAGAATATCCATGTGAATAAATAAATGGCATTATTTAATTTTTTTTCCATATTATATTGAAGTTAAAGTTTAAATGGCTTTTGTTTTAGTTATACATTGCTATAAATGTTAATGTTTATTTATGAAAGCTTCCACTATATTGTTATCCTTACTGAGCATATGAGCTCACCCCTTCCAATGTTTTAATTTTTCTAGGATGTGAAAAAGTATATTATGATTGACCTTCAGGGATAGTATGAGGAGACATGAAGACAATATGTTGTTGTAGTTTTGTTTTACTTTATGATGTAATGTAATACTTATGAATGTATCTACTGTTTCCAAGGCTACTAAACTAATAGGTCTTTCGAGACTTGATCTTTTGTGATCATGCCAATGTTACGTAATAATGCACTGACTCTGGGTAATTGGGGTCGGGGCGTTACATAACTATTTTTTCTTTACTTGATCTATTTATGTTCGGTAGTGTGTTTTTTAGTTTATAAATGACTTAAAGTTTATGTTTTCAATTTAAGATGAAATTTTTGTTAATAATGTGTGTCATTCACTGAAAAACAAGAAAAAGACACTTATATTGTATAAATAATTTAGTAAAATGATCCATATGTTATTTTTTATGTGTAGGAATCATATTCATGCCAATATAACTCATGATATTTTCGGTATGTCTCAAAGTGCATGTTTTTATTTAAAATAGACATTTTAGTTCAAAACATGAATCATATAATCAAAATAGATCAAACTTACTCATATTGTATTGTTAATTTATGAAAATAATCCATAAATCATTTTTGATATATAAGAATAAATTATACATTAATCTGACACACGTTATAGCCTATATGATTCAAAGTGGTCGTTTTTATTTAAAAATGAAATTTTAGTTCAAAAGACACGTGACAAACTCAAAACCAATAAAACATATTCATAATATCTTGATATATTAGTAAAATGATCCATAAGTTATTTTTGATGTTTAGGAATCATCTGCACATCAATGTGACACATAGTGTGATTGATATAACTCAAAGTGTATGTTATTTGTATAAAAATAAAATTTTAGTTAAAAATATGTGGTAATGACTAAAAACTGAATAAACACACACATGTTATCATGATACTTTAAGAAAATTATTTATAATTCATTTCTTATGTGTTGGAATCAACCAAACATCAATCTGACAAATTGTGTGACCATTATGACTCATACTACATGTTTTTAATTTAAAAATTAAATTTTAATTAAAAATATGTTTCACTCACTGAAAACCATGAAAAAAACTCATATTATCTTGATACATTTTAAAAATTATCTATAAATCATTTTTGACACATAGTAATTATTTTCACACCAATCTGACACACGGTGTGACCCGTATGACTCAAAGTTTGTGTTTTAGTTTAAAAATGAAATGTTAGTTAAAAATGTGTGTTACTCACTGTAAATCAAGAAAAAAATTTAGTATTGTCTTTATAATTTTGTAAAATGATCAATAAGTCATTTTTGATGTATAGGGATCAGTTTCACATCTATTTGACGGTGTGGTCAGTATGATTGAAAGTGCATGTTTTGAGTTTAAAAATGACATTTTTGTTAAAATCATGTTTCACTTACCAAAAACTAAGAAACAACACTCATATTGTATTGATACATTATTAAAAATATCCTTATTTCATTTATTACATGTAAGAATCAACCTCACATCAATCTGACGCACTATGTGGCTGGTATGACTCAATATGCATGTTTTGATTTAAAATTGAAATTTTAGTTCAAAATACGTGTCACATACTCATAACAAATAAAATGAACTTCAATTTTCTTGAAAATTTATAAAAATAATCCGTATTTAATTTTTTATGTGTAGGAATTAGCCACGCATTAATCCGACATACGGTGTGGCCGGTATGACTCAAAGTGTTTCTGGTTTTTTAAATTGGTTTTTTAGTTCAAAAGATTTGTGAAATATTCAAAACTAAGAAAACACATTGATATTGTTTTCATACTTTATTATAATGATCCATAAGTCATTTTTTACATATAATAATCAACATCACCTCAATACAATACACAGTGTGACTAGTATAACTCTAAATGTGTGTTTTCAGTTTAAAAATTACATATTAGTTAAAAACATGCATCACTCACTAAAAACTAGAAAAAACCACTCATATTCTCTTGATAATTTAGTAAAATGGTCCAAAAGTCATTTTTAATGTGTAACAAATATCATCAGGTAAATGTGACACATGGTGTGACCGGTATGACTCAAAGTGTATATTTTCAGTTTAAATATGATATTTTAGTTAAAAACATGGGTCACTGACTAAAAATCAATCAAACACACTCGTATTATCTTGATACATTTTTAAAATGATATATAAGTAATTTTAAACATGTAAGAATCATCCACACATCAATATAACACACAATGTGACTAGTATGACTCAAATGGCATGTTTTTAGTTTAAAAATGACACTTTAGTTAAAAGCATGTGTCACTCACTGAAAATTGATAAAACACACTCATATTATATTGATACATTAAGAAAATAATCAATAAGTAATTTTTTATTTTTAAGAATCAACTGAACATCAATATAACACATGATGTGGCCGATGTGACTCAAAGTGAATGTTTTTATTTCAAATTGACATTTTAGTTCAAAACACACATGACATAAATGAACTCAAATTGTCTTCATACATTAAGAAAACAATATATAAGTAATTTTTTATGTATAGGAATCAACCTCATGTCAATATAATACATTGTGTGATCAGTATGACTCAAAGTGTGTGTTTCATTTAAAATTGAAATTTTAGTTCAAAAGACACGTAAAATAATCAAAATCAAGATAACATGTCCAGATTATTTTACCACTTAATAAAAAACATCCATGAGTAATTTCTGAAATGTAGGAATCATCTGCACCTCAATTTGATACATGGTGTGACTGATATGACTCAAAATGTGTGTTTTTAGTTTAAAAATGACATTTTATTTAGAAACATGTGTCACTCACTGAAAACTGAGAAAGATTTCTTATATTTACTTGATACTTAATTTAAATGATCCATAATTAATTTTTTATGTGTATGAATTAGTTGTAAGTCAATATGACACACGGTGTGACCATTATTACTCAAAGTGCATGTTTTTACTATAAAAATTACTGTTCTGTTAAAAACATGTATCACTCACTAAAAACCTATAAAATCCACTAATATTTTCTTTATATTTTAGGAAAATGTTCCATAAATCATTTTTTATGTGTAAGAATCAGTCACACATCAATCTAACACATAGTGTTTCTAGTATGACTCAAAGTGAATTTTTATTTAAAATTGAAATTTTAGTTCAAAACACATGTCGCATACTTAAAACTAAGAAAATGTAATTGTGTTTTCTCTATAATTTAGTAAAACAATCCATAAATCATTTATAACATTTAGTAATCAACGACACATTAATCAAACACACAATGTTCCTTGTATGACTGGAAGTGTATGTTTTCAGTTTAAAATTGAAATTTTATTAATGCATTGTTTCATATTTATGTTTAATTTATTTCTTTATATAATTACTGGTATAATAATTTATTTATATAGGTACACTCTTTCATGAGCTTGTATTCTTTTTTTTAAAATTTGTATCATGATCAGGCTCTTTTGAGAGGGGGTTGGTGTCCAAATACAACGAAACATTAATGTTTTTGAATTTTCTGATGTTTCTGATTAATTTTACATTCCAATGAAATTGTAAAAACCAATGTTTGATATGTTTTTAATATAGGGTTTTTTTGTGTATTTTGATTTAAATGTAATTGATTTTAAATTTTGTATTTTCTTCTGTAATGTACTATAATTTTAGCAGCACACTGTTACAACATAGCTTTTATCAGGACTAGGAATAGCACTGATAAAGGGTCACTTTATAAATTCTAAAAACATGTTGATAAAGTTTCCCTTTTATTTGTTCTATATAAAGTGTAGATATTGATCCCCCTTTATCAATGTTTTTATTAGCACTGATAAAATTTATCATATTTTAAAGATGATTAAAACATATATGCATTTTTACAAAACAAATCTATGCTTTAGTTCAACAAGAATGTGGAAACTATTTTCAAAGACTTGCCTTTAGGTAATCATTACAATATGATTTTAATTATCAATTATATAAGACTATAAGGTATGATCAAACAATAGTCTTAAATCATTCCTTTAGGTCTTGAATTTTTTCTCTCAAAACTATTTCAATAATTTATTTGGCACTTTATCTTTCCTACTAGTTACTGGATGATATTGTAAAACCTCAAGATTTCGTGATTTTTTTTTTTGAATTAATTTTTTTAATATCCTACATTTCACACAACCCTAAAAATAGTTTTTTATATTAAACCACTATGTTTGGATTATACCAATTTAATCATGCAATACACATAACATATATTTTACCTTTCCCTAAACATAACAGTGAGGTTAGCTTATGTTACACACGATAGTAACATTCCTTGATGGATTACGTAACATACAAGACCGAGTTTTATCGAAAAATAATTTATTATTAAAAATATTATTATTTAATATAATAAGATATAACCTATATGATAATTTTTTGGTTATTAATTGTATTAAATAACTTATGAAAAAATATGTTTTAATTCATTAGTTTCAAATTAGTTATAAATTAATATAAGAACCGATTGAATATAAAGGGAATGTTTTTATAAAAGACTAATTTTATTCTCATAAAGAAATTTTATTTTAATAAATTAAATTAGTTACTATTGGTAAATGATATAAATGAAATATATATTTTATATATTTAATCAAATATTTTTTACATTCATACAATATATTTTATAAGCATATGATAAGAACAACCTCAATATTTCATATGAAAATTAATATTTTTATAAAGGCAGTTTTATCGTTTTCTAGTGGAGAACCTATTTTTAATCAAATTTTTGGAACTTTTATAAATTTAATAGGAAAAAATAAACTTTATATTGGAAATTTAAACATAAAAATTAGGTTAGGGTGATGTTTTGGTATTTTTTTTGTGAAGTTTCTTTTTTTGATGAATAGTGAAAATACTGAATTTTAATTCAAAACTATTTTTTCATCTAATTTATTTATAATGTAAAATTATATTTTAAATTGGTTATAAAGTATAATTATCTCAATGATACAAAAATTAATCCAATTTTGGTCAATGTAACCAATTTTACATTGAAACTGGAAATAAAAACTTGGCAAAGTTTTGATAAGTTTGACTTTAAAAACCTGTAGTGTCGTCCCGTATGTGGGATTAATTTTAAATTAATATATTCCACTTATGTAATTGGAATTTGTAAAAATTGATTCCATATTTTGAATAATAATAATTTATAATTTATAATATGGTCAAATTAATTTTTTGAACAAAAATATTAGTGAATGCAGTGAAAATTAACTATAGCGATTAAGGTAAAATTTGGCTTAATGGGGGAAGGAACCTTAAACTTAAGGGTAAAAATGAACTAACCACTTGTCCAAAACTCATTGGAAGGAAAAATTTGGGCCATAAACCTTAATTTATTGATTTTTGTGTTTTTGGATGACTTTTTTAGATTAAATCATGGGCACACTTAACTTGTTTACAAAAATTCCAAGTGTGTCACCTCCCTTCCCTATAAAAGGTCACCACCTCTCCCCCTCCCTCACACATATCAAGAAACTTTTTCTTTACCAGTATCTTTGCATATATATTCTCAATAAATCTCTTCTAATCCTATAATACTACCCTTGGGAATAAAGGCATCCAAGTAATCTCTTTGGTGCAAATCAAAAGGAGTTACCTAAAGAAAAGGTAACATCTTTCCTTAATATTTTTAGTTTTATTTCCATTATCCACCCCCTAAACTCTACTTATTACATGATTATAAAAAAAAGTAGTATAATCAATATACTGAGATGTTTTTTTGCTAAGGGTTCTACTTACACTTACACAAACTTCTATTTGATGGGTAACAAACATATTGTTTATGTGTACGGTGAACTACCACCTCAGGAAATGATGATTGTTCATTTTTCCTTTACTTCCTTTCATGATTGGGAATTATGATAGAAACTATATTTATATATGATATATATTATATGTATTATGTATTTATGCTTTTTAATTCTTTTATAACACATACCTTTATACTTTCCATCTTATGTAAATATAATAACATCGTTTGTGGATGTGTGGACTACCACCTCCTCAAAGAGAGGTGATTCATTCACACTCTACATGGAATGTATTAAGGATGGGTTTAGTGTAATTATATGATATAATAATGATACTAGAATAATTATATATATACATATATATACATATATGACATTTACTTTCTTTATTTCAATACAATAATAAAATGAAAACAATGTTCATGTGACGTACGACCTATCGTCTCCATGAACGGTGTATTTCATTTCATAATTTTATATTATATAGATTATTATAATACACATATAATGAATAAAAATTATATTTATATCATGGTTTACATTATGGAAATCATTATATAAGTATAAGGACCAATGATATGACAAATTAAGACACATGCGAAAGATAAAGCGGATATTACCTGAAGTGTAACTTTAACATAGAATTTTTAATAAATTGGTAATATAAAGACTTTATAAAATAATAGATTGTATTAGATATAATAATATAGTTTGGTAAAAGTTTTATAATAAACTTAAATTTATTATACATGAGGCTTGTATGTATGCGATGAAGTTCAAGACACATGGTAAGGCGGTTTCATCTCACTTTTTATTTCTATGAGATACATACCTTATTCATCAATCATTTTGTATGTGTGGTGTGTATACTAACTATGGATATATTATATTATTATTATAATTAATTTTGTGGTTATTTACATATTCATTTTATTATATTTATTTCATGTGGAATATGTTTCAAAAATTTCCAAATCGATAAAGTAACTTTGTCTCAATTTTCCTTCTTTGAGACACATGTCGCGCTACGCATCTATATTTATCTATGAGGTGTATATATTTCATTTTGACATGTTATTTCATTAATATACTTATTTTTATGTTTTTTATGCTTTAGTTAATTTTATTATTTCCATGATTATTTAAATTTATTAAAATAGGTAACATTTTATAGCTTCAATCTTTTCGTTTATCGATATTTGTTTTATGATTTTTCTCCCATTGACGAAATATTATGATCCATATCTCAATAACTCTCATGATTTTTCATACCCTATAGATATGAATTTTATATCCTTGTAATGGTATCATTTTTTCACTCTTTGGTACTAATGATAATTAAGAAAATGTTTTTATGAAAAGGTGTTTATATCTTTCCTTTTGGTTGGAAATCTATACTCCTTCAAAACTGTGTTTTCTAAAATGTTTTAAAAATGTTTTACTATTATCCTATGATGTTTAAAGGACATTTTACCCATGTTTTACCTTTTTAAAAATGGTTTTAAAAGGAATCTTCTTGTCATCTTCCGATCAGGGAAATTTTCTAAACATTTAAGGTGAAAAATGAATGTTCTGTAACACTCCAAGCTTCCATGGTATCTTTCTCTTTGAATAATGTAGTAGCTTGCATTGTATGCAACATAGAGTTTTAACACTCCAGAACCAATCAAACTAGCCATTACGAATATTAATACCCATTTTTTTAAATTTTATAAATTTTATTTTTCAAAATGGACTTCATTTTTGAATTTGGAATATCAATATTAGCTTAGGATAAATTTTTGGTATTTTTCTAAAAACTTTCAATTTTTGATGAATAGTGAAAACACTATGTTATTGTTTAAAACCAACTTTTTATTTAAATAATTAGTTATATTATTTTAATTTATTTTAGGTCAAAATATATACATAATACCTATATATTTTCAATTTAATTCATTGGAGTCATTTTATAATAAGTTTAGATATATATAATTTTATTGAACTTTTTACCGTATTTTACCCACCTTCTAGGAGCATTTACAAATTTTCATAAAACATAATCTTACCACTTCTGTGAGTTGAATTTTAAAAATTAAAGAGACATAGTTGAAATCAGTAAGTAAAATTTTGTTCAATAAGATGAAAATAATATTTGGTGAATAGTAACTTTTGATTTTTATTTACTACGGTTAAAAGTAAATAGGGTAATTACGGGTAAAAATGATATTATAATTACTCTAAAACATGTCCTAATTATATTGGATAAGTTTAATTTGATCAAAAACAACCTTAGGAATAAACTATGACCCCCTTTGGTCCACTTGGATTAGATTAGGACATTTATTATTATTTTATTTAAAGAAGAGTTAAAAGTGTTAAATTCAAAGTTTAATAATTAAACCATTTTTAATATAGGGTTATACATAATATAAATTCGACTATAAATATTCATTAGAAATATAAAAATATTTAATACATAATTATATTTTATTTATAATTTTTATACATTAAATAACTTAATTTATTTATGACATAATGATGATGCAGTAATTACCTTAATAATGAAATATTAAAATAATTGATATTATAAATATCCAAATAAATGTAAATTGAGACTTATGATGAATTCCACTAATTTTCTAGGTTAATATGATATTTTAAGGTTTATTAAATAAATTTTATTCGAAGTGATAATGTTTTTATAGCTTTAAAAAAATACTAAATAGTGTCAAAATTGACATAATTGAGTTTTTAAAACCAATACTATATTATTAATTGATATAATATTCTTAAAAATCTATGGTTCGGCCAAAGGACTTATATAAGGTTATATATATTAATAATGAACCACATGGGGTTCTCTTGGATTTTTATAGTAATTTATTAACCATATAATATAAAAATACAAAGAGATATGGTAAATGTAAAACTATTTAACTAAGAGTTAAATATAAAAGATAAGGTTAATATGGTGACCTAAACCTGTCAAAAACCTATTAGTTGAGAGTCCCTTGAACCATCCTCACCTTATCTTCAAAATAAATCATTTTGGAGCCATTATAAATCGAAAATATTTTATTATAAAAAAAAATTTCATGCTTTTCCTAAAGTGACTCTCACCTCTCTTATAAAAGGGTACTTCACCTTCTCTTAATTTCACACCTCCAAATCCATTTGTATCAGCCAAAACCTACCCAAATATCCTTCCAACTTTAATCCCTTAATCCGAGAGGCCTTACATTGGTCATAAATCCAACTTAAGGAGCCATTTTGATCAAATCAAAAGGAAGAACCTGAAGAAGAGGTAAATATTTCATCACCTCTTTCAAATTCTTTTATTCTTCCAATTCCCCTTTCTTTTTTGTTTCCATTCTAAAATAATAACTCCAGTATCTTCTATATACTGTGATTTTATTATAAAAATGGTACAACCATATTCATTATTCTATCCATCATATGAATGACAAAGTCACCATACGTGTGTACGTAAGTCTTACCGTCTCCACGTTGTGGTATAGTTTGTTATTAAAACACTTCATTATTTGGATGGATATAATAATGAGTACAATTGATTTAAATAATAAATATAACATGTTAATGATTCTTTATATATTATATACCATCCAATTACATATGATTTCACCATCAATATAATGATATTATCGCTCATGTGTTCGTACGGATTACCATCTCCACAAACGCGATGAGATTCATTCCCCATCATAATCATTCAAGAATAATTTTCATTTTATGATTAAAAATAATTTTTATGAACATAATATAATTATTTATATGATTCAAATAAATACTATCCACAAAAAACATGACTTACGTAACCAAGCATATAAAGGAAAATGAATCAACTAACACCTAAAATGATGATACTACTAAAATATTATAAACAAAGAAATATTATATGATCATATATGATATCATATTTTTTTATATGATTCTTATATAATTTAATAAAAAAAATAACTATTATACAGGAGGTTAACATACCACTGACTAAGGAAAAGTAAAAGGTTAGGGTTAATTTCACAATCTCTTTATTATCTGAAGTTGTTTTTACATAAGTATCTATTGGGACCTCATTATCATCCACATTCATGTTTCTTAAAAATTTATTCCAAACCATTTTTACTATTTACTAGACAATGGGTTAAAATCATTTATACAATTTTTTGAATTTTTATAGAATGCTTTGAAAGGAATCTTTCCGTTATTTTCCAAACAAGGTACTTTATGACCTTTTTGACAAAATTAAGGTAAGGATGTCTTTTTTTAACGTATATGTAGGGTGTGGATATTTTTCACCATTATATCATCATTGAAGATTACCATAAAATCTTATAATAATATTTTCAAAATAAATGTTTTATTTTATAATTATGTGACTTTTAAATAATTTTAAAATAGAAAGAGGTATTTATTTACAAAAAATTTCATTTCATCTATGTCAACATCCTTCGATGGATTTTAAACTTGTTTGAAGTTGATTTATTACAATAAAAATCTTCCATATTTTATGGATGTTATTGTGATATGTTTGAATAAGGATGTGTTATTTTAACATCATTCATGGTTTATTGATAAATTATGGACATTTCGTATGCTAGTTTTAATACGAATGTTTATGTTATGTTTAAACATTTTCATATGAGTAATGCATTGGACTTAGTAAATGAAGGTTGGAGCCCGGTATAGCTCCTCGATGCATCATTAGGTATCATGAGACAAACTATTGTCATGGAACAAGGCCTTGAAAAAATCTTATTTGTAGTCTTGGTACAAGGACTTGATTATGTGGTTATGAAGCCTAGCATTATGCATTCCATCATTATGAAAGTGGATATTGATATTTCATGTGATCATTCAAATAGTAGAATATCCATGTGAATAAGTAAATGTAATTATTTGATTTTATATTTTCAATATTATTCTAATGTTTAAGTTTAAAAGGCTTCAGTTTTAGTCTTATACATTGCATTAAATTTTTATGCTTATTTATGAAAGTTTCCGCTATATTTTTATCCTTACTGAGCATTTGATTTCACCCCTTTCTATGTTTTACTTTTCCCTGGATGTGAAGAAATATTTTATAGTTGACCTACAGGGATAGGCTAAGTATATAAGTGTGGTAAATGGGGACAAAATGTTGTTGATGTTTTTATTTCATGATGTAATGTAAAACTTATTAATGTATCTAGTACTTCCAAGGATAGTAAACTGATCGGTCTTTTGGGACATGATTCCTTGTATCATTACAATGTTATGTAATAATGCACCGACTCTGGGTAACTGGGGTTGGGGCATTACATGTTTGGAATCTACGGAATTACCCACCATTATGACTATCATTTCCTTGAAGATTCATTTATAAGTTTACTAGGTTATTTTTGAAGAAATTTTTTTTCCTAAAATTATGGAATTTTTTTGATTTTAATGTTCAATTTTAAAGAAAATGGTTTTCAAAAGGTTTAATGTTTTAAAATCATTTTTCCAAGAAGAAAGGATAGTTTCCTTAAGAAATTATTTTAAAGGATCTTCCAAAATTATTTTCCATCTAAGATGACATTCGTTGATATTACTCATTCCCTGTTGGGAAATGGTCCAAGGGATCCATTAATATTCTTTCTCTAAATGGTTTACACACTATGATGTGATGTTTATGAAATCTATTCTCTTTCCTGGGTTATATCATTATAAAATTTTTCCCTCTTACATAGGTTATATTCTTTGAAACTCATTTCTCTTCAACGGGTTATACCATAATAAATTTTTATGAAACCAGCTTCCTTTTACAAGTTATTATAATATGAAATGATTATGAAACCTATATATTTTCCATCGGTTATGATATGATTAAATTTTTATGATACTCATTTCATTTCATGGGTTATGATATGATGTTTATGAAACCCATTTCATTTCATGGGTTATGATATGATTGTTTGTGATTTTATGGCACATGTATGTATGATTCCATTATGATATGGGTGGACCTATATTTCCCTCCAATTCATTAGGTATTGATAAATGGTATATGATATCAATGGATACATGGGTTGTATCCTAATCTCAAAAACAAGAAGGTGCGTGGGTTGTAGCCCAAGCCTGAAAGTAAGAGGGTACCCAGGTTGTAACTCAATCTCAAAAATAATAGGGTACATGGGTTATTAGCCCAAGCCCTACGTAGGTACGTGGGTCATAGACCAAACCTAATATCTTATGAAGGTATTGGTAGGATGCTTGACATGCGATTTTCTATGTTTATGTGTATTCCATAATTCCATATTTTATTCCTATATTATGCTTTCATGGATTATACTCTTTATTTTCTTATGATTCATGTCTTATGAACTTCCAATATTTATTCCATGATTCATGATTATGATATTTTATATACAGGTTATGATCTTCTAATGATCATGATCATATTCTATACACTTATGCTCATGATTATGCTTACATATCTTTCTTTTCTTCCCTTAATGAGCATTTGATATCACCCCTTTTTATGTTTCATTTCCTAGGTTATGAAGATATATAGTATATATGATGTGTCTAAGAAGGGTTCTAGTAATTAAGAACCTAGTGGGATACAATGTATCTAACTTATGTACCAGTTTTTATGTTTCCATGTTTCCAAAGGCACTAAAATAGTACGGTTTTTTTTGGTGTTTGTTTGTGTAATGTTTTAAGTATTCCAAAAAAGTGATGTATTGTTAATGTATGAAATGTTATGGTTGCTATAGATATGTTATGGAAATATTTTTAGTCATTTATAACTTCCTCCTCATTTCCAAAATACTTCTATTTCAAAAGTAATACCACTTTTTATTTATGACATTTCATGGAATTATAAATCTATAAATGATGTGAGTGCTTAAAAATCTATAAACTATAAATGAGTCATTAGTTTTTACTCATTTTAACTTATTCTATTTTCACACACTATCAATACCAAGAAAGATATATAATTTTCCAAAATCTATTTTAAATGGTACCAAAAAATCTACTCCTCGTAAATTAAATATTTTATAAAAATTCAATGGCCAGTAAGTCATTTCATGTCATTATGATACATTTTCATTGAGCTTACAATGTTTACATTATAGAACTTGTGTGTGGATTTAAATATGGTTGGAATATATAATAAATATATAAACACCTTACTCATTTTTCACTATAATAAAAATTTACCCCATGAGAGAATATATGATAGGAATCCAATAAAAATTATATTTTGCTTTTAGGTAGGTATCTTTTAATATTTTTACCAGTGTATATTCAAATATACATGCATCATCCCATGTATATTAATTTAATACAACTATAATTTTGAAATGTTATTATATATTCATATTTAGTGTCACTTGAGAAGTTACAAGGTAATTGACCTTATCTTCTTACTGATGTATTCCTCTATAAATCAAGTAAGGATGCTCCCCTGGTATTATGTCATTTAAGGGTGTCTTATTTAAAAGATAAACATCAGTAATGTTAGGTAATTGACTTATATGGTATTCCAAAAGGCTCTATGATCAAATTTTTTATTTAATTTCCATGTTTAATTCTTATATAACCTGTAACATCAATCTCATATTCCCTGGATTTTATTCATCTTTCTTAATAAATTTTTTAATTGTAACATGGTCCAATAAAACAATTACTTTATTTTGATTTAAATTAGATCAACTTTTATATAATGAATTTTTTTAAATAATTTTCTTTTTGGTACTTTCATAATTATACTAGGAAACATTTAAATATTTAAATCATATAAAATTACATGTATTTTAAAATCAATCTATTTTAAAATAATTGTACATTTTTAAAATTCTAAAGCAACACATAACAACTCAAATGTTATATCGTAGTCTACTAATTGGTTAAAATGAGGTTTGTTCAACCTATATTTAATCTCATCAATTGATTCCCTATAATAATTGTTTAAAAAATTAATATTATTTCAAGGAAAATTGGATGTTTATAATGTAATCATACTAAAATCTTTGACAAACCTTATGTGGAATTATACATATCCTAAAAATGACATAATTTCTTTCACTCGGTTTGGGTAAGGTAGTTCAATTATGATATAAATATTTTATTTAACAACCTTTATCTCCTTATATGAGATCTCATAACCAAGAAAATTTCAATTTTTAGACAGAAATGACATTTTTCAAAGTTTACCATAAGGTTTTTTACGATAAATTTCTTTAGGACATTGCTATTATTTGATAGGAATTGTTCAAAAGTAGTTATAAAAATAGTAAATCCATCCTAAAATAGTTCTATAAACTCCTCTATAAATTATGAAATCATACTTAACAAACACATAAAAAATGTGATTATAGGATTATATAATATAAATGGAATTTTTATATAAAAAATACTTATAAAGATGAGTATAGAAGGAATTCTCCTGATTTCATGTTTTATGGGAAACTTGAAGTATCTTGAGAACCCATTAAGGAAATAATGTAGAAGAATTTGTTCATTGAAGTCTAAGGTAAAGTGATTATATCTATCCCCTTAGTCTTATCTTATTTATCCAATGTATACCCTCTAACTTTTTTGAATTCTCATAAAGACAAAATCATTTTTTTTATTTTTTAATAGTTGTAAATATTACTTCATAAAAACCATGAGAATTAATCTAATCCATATGAATAAAAAATTAAGACTATTAGTCATGCCTCAATAAATTTTCCTACCACTCTCTTTACTACTTCTATAATTATTGAATTCAAACTTATTTATTATCATCCTGTATATTTTGATTCATTTTCATGAAAAATCCTATATATTAAAATTCAAGGGAAAATCCCAATATTGTCTCTAATATTCCATTTAGTAGCTCTCACATTTTCCCTCAAAATATTTATTAATTTATTTTTTTAGCCTTGGTGAAGATTGTTAGAATTTTTTATTAATATATTTTATTCTTACATAAGATAAATATACTTAATATTAGGGGGAGGTGGTGTTAATTTCCATGTTGGTGGTCTAATAAAATAGGGTAAATAGTTAGTTTCGCTTACCTCCACCAATTTCAATTCCTGCACAAAAGATGAATTGTAAAATTCATTTTAAATTGAAAATATACTATCAAATAAATCAATGAATCATATATTTATTATTCCTATAATATATTTATAGTATCTCCAATAAAAGAAGAATACCCTATAAATTTAGTTATATTTTTTGTCAAGGAATTTCTAGTTCTTAGTTTATTATGAAAAATTAAAATTTATTTTAATTGATTATTACCTTCATGTGAGTTATATTATTTTAGGTAATAGATAGGAAAAACTAAATGACTCTTCTAGATTAAATCCTATTGAATAAAATATATTGAAATTTATGGTGTTCTCTATAAACTCTATAGTCAATATTTCCTCTCAAAATCATATAATTTTTTTATCTATTTTAAAAAAATTCATACTTATAATTTTATATGCTCATTCTGATTATCTTTATTCCTCTGTGTATACTATATAATACATATATGGTAAGTTTATATTCTTAATCGTTTTAAATAAATCTTAGAGAACTCTTATATGGTTAGTAGTGTATCAATTTTCATGTTTAAAAACCCTTATTTTCTTCAATTTTCCAATATATAAAGAATTAAACATAGAATAAGTCCTAACATTTATCAAATTATCAAAGTCGCATATTAATCTATGAAATTTAACTCCCCTATTGAGAATGATTTTGAAAATTTTCCTGAATATTGGTACTTGGGGGAGTAATGGTGTAATAAAAGATAATACATTCCTTCTAGTACTTACTCTCTCGTTCCTTTAGGGTTTCATTTTCACTATGAATAATTACTTGAAAGAATTTACCATATATTGAAATAATTTTGAGGTATTTTAAGAGATATATTTGAATTTCAACCTTTTTGGAAGTATTAAGGACTTATATTTGAAATTCTTCTTCATGGACTTTTATTAATTGTAATATCCTAAAAGGGAATGGTACAGAAACAAATTTTGTTTCCATAAATTGATTTTTATGACGTTTTTATTATTTCCCCAAATCTATTTTATAATTGAATTTATCCTTCACTTCATTATTTTTATTGGTTGGTTCCAATATATCTTGTAAAATTTAATAAATTTTCATTACAATTCCAGTTATTAACATGCTCAAATTTTCTTTATAATTGGGAATGGGTTTTTCTGGAAACTTCTAAGTGTTTTGATTCATGAATTGATGTAGAGTTGTTTAGTTGTTTACTTCAATTTTATAAATCTTATTTTGTAGTTTAATAATTTAAAGGTATGACTATACTTATATTTACCCTAGTTAGAATCTTGTTGAAGGTTAATTAGTAGGATTTATTTATTATAAAGCTAGATATTAAAATTTTTACTGATATCCTCACTTATATCCCTACTATAATAGAAGTGGTTATGGAAATTAATTCTAAAAGGGTGTCTGAATTTGATTCTATTCATTTCTAAATTCATTTTTTTCTAGGGATTAATCCCTCCTACCATGGTTTGGTTATTTTAATTTTCAATTCTGATTATCTAGTACCCAAATTTGAATATAATATACCTGATATCATTGTTTAGTTAAATATATCAGCAAAACACAAAGTTTTCATAATTTAATAGAAGCTGATTAATCTTTTTTCTACATAAGATACTAATATCTCACAAAATAATTTCATTTCTCAATTCTAGATTAAATGAAGGTAATTTCAATAGATTTTACCTCATGAAATCCTCATGTTACGGTATATATTCTAGATAATTATTATAAATTTTGGGATTTCTTTTCAATTATTACTTTGGATTTTGTTAGTGAATTTTGAATCAATGACCCTCCATGTGATGCATCTAAAATATTTTTATCCCCATTAATAAATATTCAGTAAAAGGTAATAGATAAATTGTTTTCTTCGATCACATGGTGTAGATAGCTAAAGTAAATCTTCTTGAATATTTCCCAATACTCAAACAATGTCTCCCCAATGTCAAGCATTATTCCATATATCTCTTTCCTCATGGAAATATTCTATGAGGTTATGAAGTAACATTATAGAATTATCCTCTATAGCTCATCCTATCCTACAAATTCTCTAGTTAGAATTTCATACTAAAACTCTTTAACAACTTCATCAAGGGAAAAGAGGAATTATTTAAAAAAATTATTCTTTAGATACCTTTATTGGATTCAAATTTACACAAACCAATATAAATTTTGATAAGTGTTTATTCTGATACTCCATTATAATACTATTAATGCAACTGTCAAAGGTTAGTTAAGAAATGCAAATTTTAATCCCAATAAAATTGTGGTAAAGTGGTGTGACTTAGGTTTTCTCATGAAGAGGAAATCATCCTTAGTGTTTCTCTTAGGTGTTTGTGGGTTTGATTGATAGTGAAAACCTAGAACCATGTGTGTGGCCTTATATGAAAGTGAAGTAGAGTTGTAAAATCAATTAGAGAATAAAAACCTTTCCTTAGTTATTCCACCTACCCACTCACCCTATTATAACTCCTCATGAAGGATGACTCATCTATTTGCCTCACTAATGGATAAAACCACAACCACTAACTCTCCCTTTGTGTTTAAATCAATCTAATACATGCATAAACCATAGTAATCACTACTTTTACCTTGAAAATGTGATAAATAACCCTTGTTCACTCATTAATCAACCACATACCCCTTTATCGAATAAGATATGGGGATGATATATTAGAGTTGGTTCCCTAAGAACCAATTGTCTGTACTTTGATTACATTAATATACACTTATTATATATTTTTCATGGTTCTGTATGACTATAATATAATAATGTCTTGGAATATTTGTTGCATTAATAAGGTCATGGAAGATCCCCGTTATACTGAGAACCGTGAAATGCTATAACAATAATCCTAAATAAAGTTATACAGTTGGATGACATACTATTATAGGACACATAGTATACAGACCTTCACGTGCGAGTACTCATAAGAAGACGAGACTCTCTCTCATGGAGTTCGCACTTGGTAATCTCCAAGATGGGAGATTATGAGAATAGACCCACCAAAAGTAATTCCGCATGTCTTGGTTTCATTGGATATTTATATCTATGAGCATGTGTAATGTTCCTTAGATTGGAAGATTATAATTAACTCATTTCATGACTCACGCACTTAGATTTGCTGATGAAAACCGTCACGAAGGCATTTGGTGGGAAGTAGGGTACGTTGGTTGTGCCGCAAATGACATTTTGTTAATGGATAAGTTGAGGAAGGATTTTTCCCATCCATTTTTATGGAAGTAAATATCTCGGGCCCTTTGATTAAAATAGAACTGTCGAACAAATTCCATGGCCATGGTGTCCCGATGAGTTTATTTCTGGAAGTCGGAGAATGATTGATCAAGCATATAGGTTTATGACACTTCCATGAAACCTACTTGAAGAGATATTGAGACAAAGAGATTAAATTACATAGTAATTATTCATATGAGGTGACACATAAATGCGGCGTCAACTTCTTTCTCTTGGGTGCCTTGACCCGTTGCTAGATAGTAATCTTGGAATTTAGGCAAGCCCGCCTAATGCCAATGAGAAAGGGGCCTAGAGGGTCACACACTAAGTGTATCCAAGTATCTCAAGTAGAATAAATATTATTCCCATATGTGGATTAATAATTATTCATGGAAGCCTAAATCATTTTAATGATTAAGGAAGAAGGAAATGAAAAAAAAGATATATATGTCGTGTATTAATGATTACACGCCGTGTAGTTTTTCATGGAAAACAAGCACACCCCATGTATTAATGATTACATGTTGTGTAGTTTTCATTTCGGAAAGGAAATGAAAAACAAGTACATGCCATGTATTAATGAATACACATAGTGTAGTTTTATGGAAAACAAGTACACACCGTGTATTAATGATTACATACCCTATAGTTTTCCAATCGGTATTTTGAGGATATTATATTGTTTTATTAAATGATATTTATTATAATCAACATGGGCCCATGTCAAGGAATTAATTATTCGACATGGGGGTTTTCAATAATAGTTAATGAAATAAATAAAATGCATAACGCATATATTTATTTTCATAACTCTATAACCTCAAACCCGTTTATAAATATCCTCACAACCCCAACTCTTTTCCTAAGAGAATCGTTGTGCACAACAATTCTGGAGAATTATTTCAAGGCTGAAAGAACCTATTCCTCGAAGAACTCTCTCAAGACCGAGAGAGATCCTCTTCCATCGGATCAAGACGATTTAAGGTGGACAACACAAGCAAAGGTTTCACCACGCTAGCACCCGGAGACTCCTTTGGTGACGTCGAGAGACACGAGGTGCACGTGTGGATCACCTCTAGAGGAAGTATACACTTGGCTTCTGTGATGCAACGACAAATCACATCAAAACGTGATTAATAATATAAAATAAGAAAGAACACCCAAAAGGTTCTTCTTTTCAATTAAATAAATTAATTATAATCAAACTGTGACGATCCACTCTTTTGGTGTTGGGACCTTTCTTCTTCTTTGTCTATTTTTGTGAATTGATCCATGGATACTGGCATTTATCGTCATATTTTTCCTAGATTAATCATTAATAATGACAAAAATCCAAGTGGGCACATCCACCCATGAGCTTCCACTACGCCTGGAACCATCAATTGGTATTAAAGCGAGGTTACAATGTTGATTATAGTTATTTAATTTTCATTGATAATTTATGCATTTATATTTGATTCAATTCAAGATAAATCATTCTATGAAAATGAATGATCGAGATCTGTTCTTGCTCCTTTGTTTCTCGATTCACGTCATAGAAACAAATTTTAATTTTAATTTTGATTAAATTAAAAATGAGGAATTAATCCAAAGGAGCCTCTCTTTCTATCTGTACAACACAAGAATACCCGATGTGTAGTGAAAACTACACATCATGTACTTAGGTTCAACGAATTAGTACTGGTCCGCCAACCCACGCCGTGTGAATTGAGTATACCTAAGTTTTATTACACCGTGTTGACCAGAATTGAATGGCACGTGGAAACAGGAATACACAGCGTGTATGTTGAATCAACACGTCATGTAGTCCGATCTGGTCTAGGTGAAACCGTGTACAAGAAGAAGTCATGTTCCATATACATGGTATTGCCAGGATGGTAACCGCGTAACAAGGAATTACACGCTGTGTTAGATTAATCTACACATTGTGTACTCTAAAATTTCCAAAGTACAAAAAACATTCCAAAGCCCCCGGTGTGTACTTTAGATAAAGGGTGAAAAATACTTGTTGTGTAATATATCCTACACACCGTGTACTTTCCAGAAATGGGATTTCACCAGGTTTCCTCCAAAATTACAAATACCTGTACAAGGAGTATGGATGAGAAGAATCTCAAGGAAAATCAGAAAGGAATTTCAGATAACGAATTGATTAATTATAAGATCATAATTAATTGAATTCAAGCACTACTTATCTTGAATAAATGGAACGATTAAAATAATTTGAATTCTAAATATGTGTAAATGTAGTTGCATGCTATGGATGATCATGAGCTAGACCAAATCCCCTTTTTATATGTGTATGGTTTCATTTAAATTTGTTTAATTTAAATTCGTTGGCCTACGAGCCTTATTCCAATAAAATGTAGCGCTTGTGTGCCCATGGTTTCTTTAATGTAAACCCCAAGTAATGGAAGATCTCCCAAGCCAAAGGAGAAGGTTCAAAACCTAAATCTGAGGTGAAACCAACCCAAGAAGATACAAAGGTGGACAGGTGGGAGCTGCAAAACACGAACCATTTGTTCAAGGTGTTTTTCCCAAGGTCAGGGTTAGCTTATCAAACCTCTAGATAATCTAACCAATAGAAGCTCATGATCATGCCATCTTATTTTATTTCTGTCTGATTTCATGTTTTATTTATTATGTATGTGTTGTCATGATCACATAATTAATGAAATAAACAAGATTGAAAATGTGGAATAAAATAAAATTTTGACTATGCGTAAACATTATCAGAACATGGTTAATCACTTAATAAAGCATCACTTAATATTAACAAGCATGTGATAATGAAAAACTATGCATACAGAATAAAATCCCTCAAATTCCATATTAAGTCGGACAAATCCTTCTGTTACTTGATTAAGGGAAAGACTCTATAAAACTATGTGTTTGACCAACCCTTGTTGGGACACTTACTTTTATAAAGGAAGCTCTTATGAATGTTTTGGATTGAATTAAACATTTTCCATCAAGAGGAGTAGCCCTTCCCAGACTTGTTGTAAAATGAAGGCAAGTTTTGAGGAAGTACAAGTCAAGATTTTGCTATTGGGGAGTCCACTAAATAGATCAAGGAATTGTAAGCTCATAGTTGGCAAAGACCTGCCTACCTAAATACCTTCAAATAGCTTGACCAACCCTTTGGGGGGTTATGTAAAGGGGAATATGGATCCTTTCCACTAGAATGTTAAAGCAACTGGAAATTCCGAGTTCAATGGTGAGGGACACTGGGACTTGATAAAATAGTGGGAGACTTCATAAAATCATTTATTATTTTTCATAAAATGTAATCAAAAGGTACTGATAAATATTCTCATTTAATTTGTAGAATCAATATAACAAGCTCGTCAAACACATTTCCTCTGTGATCAATTCTGGATAAAGACAATATCCTCACCAACAGTAACTTTTAGGAATGGTTTAGGCACCTTCGAGTTATCCTACGCCATGAACAAAAGTTTTACGTGCTGGAGTCCTCACTTCCTGATTCAACTCTCCAAGGGGAAAGTGGTGAAGATTTCCTGGTCTATGATCAACATTTAAATGATGCACTCGACGTTCAATGTTTGATGTTGACATAATTTTCTAGTGATCTCAGGAAGTCTCATGAATACACAGATTCCTATAGCATACTCGAGCACCTCTATGGTCTATACCAGGAGAGATCAATACATGAAAGGTTTGAGATCTCCAAGGCTCTATTTTAGATCAATCTTGGAAAGGGTTCCCCAAATGGGCCTCATATAGTCAAGCTCATTGGATACACTGAGCGATTGGAGGTTCTAGGGTTTAAACTCCCCAAATAACTGGGTACCGATCTCATTCTTGCATCACTTCCCCAGAGCTTCTCTAACTTTATTGTAAATTTAAACATGAACAACATTCAAAAGTCTCTATCTGATCTTCTCATCCTTATTCGCCATGTGAAAAATGATATGAAGCATGAAAAGCCTTTTGTCCTTATGGTGAATAAAAATAAAGGGAAGGTGAAGAGATTTTGGCCCAAAGATTCTTCAAGGACTTCCATGTCACGACCCGACCCAACAGGGCTCGAGCCGTGACTCCCCAAGCCCACCTCTAATAGGCCAGGGGCTGGCGTCCAGCGCCGAGTAGGCTATCACACACATGGGAGGCATTAGCCTAAGGTACCTGTACACACGCACCCACAAACACCTCCATGCAACAGTGCAGAGATATAGAAAACTGAAATGTAAATGCATGGAAACAATCTATCCCAAACCAGAGTGAAACAGTAAAAATAAAAAAGGAAAAAATAGGGCCCACCAAAAGAAAACTACAAAGCACGTCCAACCTGCTCTGAAGAAGGGGGACGTTTCCACAAACACCGCCGAAAATATCCCTCGGCACCACACCGGCAAACACCCCAGTTAGTCTCGCTCACTCATCTTTGCCTACTTCGGGTCCTCCTAAGACGCCGTCGAAAGGCCTGTGGTCTGCACAAGTCACAAACATGTGCGGGCAAAGCCCGTTCAGGGGTGAGTATAAACATACTCAGTAGGCACCCCAAAAACCAAAACCAAAGAGAGCAACTGAACGACAATAGTCTGCTCATCCCAGCCAGAGGGAACCTAGATCAGAGAGAAACACCATCTCGTGACCATCCTCGGCTAAACACAACTCGTCAGCTCAGCTCAGGTGTATGCCCATACATACACCTTGAACAATCCAGATATAATCAGCTCACGCAACAAGCCACATGAGGTACCGACCTCAACACCAGCAACTATCCAGAACCAGAAGAGTACACCACATGAATACTGTCATCCCAGATTTTAACAACCCGATATTTTAGGAGAATTATTCTTTTTAATTTCTTTGATGTCTTTTGTTGTATGCTACACCAAGATTATCTTGTGCTATACGCAACACTGTATTAGTTTGTAATATACGCAACACTATTCTTGGCTCGTGTTACACACAATTTCAAGTTAATTTTGTGGAAGTTATTTTATGCAACATTAAGTATAGATTTTGTTTAATGTATAAATGAAATAAGCTTTGATTATGTTATACGCAACATTGAGTGTATATATATATATATATATTCAATATATAAATGAAATATGGTTGGATTCTGTTATACGCAACAACAAAGGAGACTTGCACAACACAAAACCCAAACTTGTCTTACATTGCACGCAATCGTGACCTTCCTCGATAGCGTGTGTAGTACGAAATACTGAGTTTCACTAAACAAGATATTACTATAATATTATTATGAACTAGCTGTTATGAATATTAAAACCCACTTTTTGAAATTTTGTAAATTTTATCTTTTAAAATGGACTTCATTCTTGGATTTTGTGTATCGAAATTAGCCTAGCGTGAAATTTTGGTATTTTTCTGAAAACTTTCAATTTTTATGAATAGTGAAAACATTCGGTTACTATTTAAAAACTGACTATTTATTTAAATAATAATTTATTTTATTTTAATTTATTTTAGGTTGAAATTGATACATAATATCTATATGAGTTCAAATTAATTAATTTGAGTCATTTTATAATAATTTTAGATATATAAAAAGTTTATTGAACTTTTCACCGTCTTTTACCCACCTCCTAGGAGAATTTGCAAATTCACATAAAACTTAATTTTACCGCTTCTGTGAGTGGAATTTCAAAAATCTGAGAGACATGGTTAATATCAAGGACTAAAATGTGGTTCAATGAGATGAAAATAATTTTTGGTGAATAGTAACTTTTTACTTTTTTACCACAGTTAAAAGTAAATAGGGTAATTAAGGGTAAAAATGATATTATTATTACCCTAACACATGTCCTAATTATATTGGATAAGTGTAATTCGACCAAAAACAACCTTAGAAATAAAATATGACCATTTAGGCCCACTTGGATTAGATTAAGACATTTAATATTATTTTATTTAAAGAATAGTGAAAATAGTTAAAATCAAAGTTTAATAACTAAAACATTTGCAATATAGAGTTATACATAAGATAAATTAGACTATAAATATTCATTAGAAATCTCAATAGATTTCCTACGTAATGGTATTTTATTTATAATTTTTAAACATTAAATAATTTAATTTATTTTTGATACAATGATGATGCAGTAGTTATCTTATTAATGAAATATTAACATAATTGATGTTATAAATACTCAAATAAATGTAATTTGAGACTTTTTATGAATTAAAATAATTTTCTAGGTTAATATGACATGTTATTACGGATTTAATTAACTTTTTTAGAATTAATCATGCATTTATGATTTTCAAAAAAATCAATTACCAAATAGTGTCAAAATTGACATAAAATAGTTTTTAAAAAAAATATTATATTATTAGTTGTTATTATATTCCTAAAAATCTAAGGTTCATCCAAGATACTTATATCATGATATTTTTATCATTAATGGACCACTTGGGAGTCTCTTCGATGTATATGGTATGTTTATTAACTATATAATATAAAAATACAAAGTGACATGGTAAATGTCAATCTAATTAACTAAGAGTTAAAAATAAAAGATAAGGTTAATATAATGACCCAAACCTGTATAAAATCTATTGGTTGAGAGGATTTAGACCCATACCCACCTTATCATAAAAATAAATAAATTTTGAGCTATTAAAAACCAAATATGACTTTATTATAAAATAATATTTTATGTTTTTCCAAAGGTGCCCCTCTCCTCCCTTATAAAAAGGGAACCCCTTCCCTCTTCACTTAACACCCTTTTGAGCCTTGAAGCTCAGCCAACCCCTGCCCATTTATCTTATCCACTTCTCCAGAAACATTCTGGAGGTTCTGGTATTCTCAAAATACCAACTCTACTTCCTTAAGAGAAGGCTTAAAGGAGGTGCGTCGAAGAAGAGGTAATCTCTTCTTTAGATTCTCTCAAGTTTCTTTCTTCTTCAACTTCTTCTTTTTTAGTTGTTTCATTATAAAGTAATAACATCAGTATCAATCATATACTGATATGTGATTATGAATATGAAACAACCCTATTTCACCTTCTATCCATCCTACGGAAAATGAAATCACCACGCGTGCGTACGTACAGAATACCGTCTCCACGCAGTGGTGTAATCAGTTTTTCCACCACCACCTTACATGGATGGGTATAATGGTGTAAATAAATAACTATATATGGTTATTATAAAGTTATATTGATTCTGTAATATTATACATACACTTCAATACAATTCCATGATCATGGGAATGATATCATCACTCGTGCATACGTACGGACTACTGTCTCCACAAACGTGATGGGATTCATTTTCCATGATTAACCATTCAAGAATGATTATAAAGTATATATAATGAATATTAATGATATATATGAAATAATTAAGATACTGGATTTATGTATACATATATACATATATATATATATATGTCATCTACTTACTTCTATTCAAGTCAATAAAGAAAGGAAAATAGCGTTCATGCGTACGTATGGCCTACCGTCTCCATGAAAAGTGTGTTTCATTTCATTTATCAATATATTAAATTTATACTGAATATATATGATATATAAATAATGGTTTACATTCTGTAAGTAAGTAAATCATGATATAAGTAATAATAATATCAAGAACAACAAGTCCAAACATGTATGATAAATAAAACGTTTTACCCAAAACGCTGCTTTAACATTAAATTTACAAAAGAACGGGTAATATAAAGTTATAGGTGAACCATATATGATATAATAACAATGAATATGATTTTTTAATAATTCAATGACATTATTTAAATCATTATACAGGAGGTTTGGATACGTATGAAGCATATCAGACCAAAGGTAAGGGAAAATCTCACAATCTCATTTTTATCCGAGATTGTTTATACTTTGGTATTTACTGGGGTGTATTTTATCATCCACATCCATGTTTCCTCAAGTTGTAATATTATTTATATCCTCCTACAATTTTTTAAATCCAATTTTACCCTTCGGTGAGTTTTTAGTAAAAGAAATGAAAGGAATCTTTTGTCATTTTTCGTACGAGGTACTTTTTGACTTTTCTGGCCAAAGTACGAGAAGAATGTTTTTTTAACTTATACAGCATGAATGGATTTTTAGAAAAATTATTTCCAAGAATCATCATTAGCACGTTTTCAAGTTTATTTTTAATCAACTTATTTTAGTTTAAAATTATATGACATGTTAAGAAAGGAAAAATGTTTTGGAAGTAGAAAGGATATTTTCCTCAAGAATGGAGTTCAACTGTTTTATCAAAATTATTTTCCATCTAAGATAATATAGGGTTCTGTTTCTATCCCTATTTTTACATTGATTTGATTATGTTATGATGGAATTAATTTTATGATGTCCTTTTTTATCTTATATGATTTATGTTATGATGGAATTATGTTTAAGAATCCCATTTTTATTACATGGGTTATGCTATGATGTATGATTTATGATCTTGTGGAACACATAAGAATGGTATCATTATAAGATGGGTGGGACCTATATCTCTCTCCAATGCAATGGGTGAAGATTTATATCTCATGAGATAGACATGTATGGAATGGTAAGTTAATCCGGTTCAGTGTTACAAGACTGGAACGAGGAGTGAACTCGATTCAGAATGGAACTTTGTCCACTAAGATGGTCTTGGCAGCAATTCCTTTGGCTACTATGGAAATCATAACATGTGCTTAATGGATTCCACAATTACAAGTTTTATTACCATGCTATTTTATCATGACTAATATTCCTTTATGATCTATGATTTGTGTACTTCCAAGATTTATGTCGTTGCTCATGATTTTGATGTTTAGATTTTATGTTCAAGTTTTTGCATTCAAATGTTTATGGATTTTTTTATGTTCTCTATGCTTACCCTTATGGAGCATTTGAGCTCACCCTTTTTATGTTTTCTTTTCCCCAGGATTTAAAGAAAGGTTTTAGGTAAGAAATCAAAAGAGGAATATCTTTATGGGAGATGTTAAAGATCTTTCACCATGATTAGAAGATTATTTTCTATGTTTCCAAAGACACTAAACTATTACGTTCCTTGTGTGTCTGTTTTCATTATGTAATAAGTATTCCACAAAAATAAATTAATGTCCATGTATGTCAAGATTTGGGTCTCTACATAGATGACACTCATCCGAGAGATACACTTCATCGGGTTTCTCTCAAACCTCTCAGACGCTCCCCCGAGAGATCACACTCGTCGGATAGCATCACTAAGGATAACTCACCGAAACAACATAACCACCAAACTCCTCGGATAGGGGATCACTCCTAGGGTCTGCTAGGGGATACCAAGACCCAATCCAGTAGACGAAGATCTCACAGATAGGGGATCACTCCCAGGATCTGTTGGGGGATACCACAACCCGATCTAGCATTCATAGGTCTAACAGATAGGGGGTCACTCCCAGGATCCGCTGGGGGATATCACAACCCGCTCTGGCACTCAACAGAAACACTTCACTCAGATAGAGGATCATCGCCCATATAAAGGAGGTCACGATGATACTGTAACCCTATCTGGTATAACTCACGATGTAGGAGATCGAACCGACGATGCCGCAACCCAACCGAAACCACGCACTGAGTAGGGGATCGCATAACCAATGATATTGTAACCCTACTATACACCTCATGCTGAGTAGGGGATCATATACTCGACGATGCCACAACCCTACTGAGCATGTCCCACCATGTAGGGGATCATAATCCTGATGATTCCACAAACCCTACGGGGTTAACCAGCTAGATAGGGGATCACTGCTCGTGAATAAGCGGTCACAGCGATACCAAGAACCCAGTCTAGGGAAAAGATGCTAGAGGATCCCGCTCCGGGCGCACCGGAGGGATTCCAGAACTCTAACAGTTTAAACATCCCATCGAGAGGATCACAAACCTATATGAAGGTTGTGATGCCACACGAACCCTTGTGGTAACGAACCAAGGGAGTTCCCTCAACCACTTCTGGTCCAAAACATCGCTAACCCGAGCGAACCACGACAATGCCATATTGTGCACCTCCAAGGACAACATCGAGTCCACCATCGCATTCTACATGGAAAAACACACATGATAGGTTGTTTACTCGCTCGAAACGGAGCACTAGTGAAAACGACTCTATTCACCATAGGTAGCTTGTGTGGGGCCCACACAGCGATCCCGAAACCCATCGAGCAGACCATACCACTACGATCCCCTCGGAAACACCAGCGGAATCGACTACTCGCTCGTCCAAAACGGATGCCCGGTAAAAAAGTTACTATTCACCGAAGCCAGCTCGGGTGGGGCCCATGCCTTGATTCCGAATCTCATCGAATGGATCGCACCATTGGGATGATCTCGGAAATACACACAGGATCGACTAATCATCTGTCAAAATCGGACTCCTTGTGCGAAACCTGCGTTTCTCCGCAAACACCAAAACACGACCTCGTGGGGCCTGCACCCCGTTCTCAGTCCCAACAACCGGAAACCATCTCAGAAAATACGTTGTACCATCAGGGTCTCAACGCCACTGACGGCACGTTACTCGGATGCTCCGGGTAGAACTTACAACGGCCCGAAGTTGTAAAATAATAAAATAATATTATTTATTACAATGTTTCTAACTCCTGGGCCACGATCCTGAACCCTGAAACCCTTGAACCCACACTGGAGGGTTTGCCTTGTCGTCAGGGTCTCGTCGCCACAAACATCACGTGAATCCAACTCCTGGATTGCAAGATACGGGGGTTAAAGACCCCGTATGACAAAAAGAGGTCGGACCGGCTGCCGCCACCGGCCCGCCCTGGCCGGCAGCCCTCCACTGCACTCCTCCAGCGCGCCGCCGCTCTAGTGGGCCGGCCGCCGCGGCTCCGCCGTGGCCCGCCGTGCCGATGTCACGCCTGCGGATCTTCCACGGACTGCCAGGGGCACCCCGGTGGTCCGTTTTGTGATTCGGAGGCATCTACACGACCCTCGGGACCCGATCTACACTGCTACGGCTTCAATTTGAAGGAAAACGCAGCAAAAACGGGATCAGGGGTTAAAACTCAAATCTACCTACCTCACGGGCGAAACGCTGACGTTCTGCCTTAGATATGTGCTCCAGAGCTTCCGCTGCACGCTCCAGGAACGTTCCCCGTCGAAATCTGAGCTCGTGGGCGCTTCGTTTGCTCGATTCGGTCGATCGACGGTGAAGAACGCAGAGAGGAATGAAAAGGAGGGGGGTGCTGATATTTATATTAGCCGCCCACCGGCGCTAAACCCACCTCGGACACGACACACGATGCAAACAAAGGTAAGGTCACCCCTAGGGTAAACACGCCGTTCTGAACACAACGGCGGACTCATATTTTCAATCCAATACTCCGTTCAGAATTTATTCATGCCGACCCTCGCATACTAACTTCTCCATTTAATTATGGAAACTCCCCTAGTGGCATTTCTCACCGCAGGCCCGCGCCAGCAATGTTTACACCTCGCCTAGGGTAAACGACACATTACAGAACCAATCGTGCCCTCGGATTCCCGTTCTCAGCTACCGTTTAGGAGATATCACACCCCTTCCACGTGAACAGTATAAAAAAACTTAATATTTTTATAAAATTTATTCTGGGAACACCGGGCCTCGGAATAGCACTTCCTCTTCTTGCCCAGCTCTGTAATTATTCGTATAAATATTCCAGAGTCTGACAGGGCCAAAAATCCGAGTCGCTACATCCTCCCCCAATTAGAACTTTTCATCCCTGAAAAGCCCTAAGCACAAGGAAAGCGACTTGACTCTCAACTGGGTCTCTCACACCAGCGAGTTCAACCACAAACGTCCATGCCCAAACACATAAGTCATAGGGACTCATCCACCACACCTCGATACTATCCGCTTTGGGAGGCACTGACTCTCCCGCATGGTTTTAATCGCGTCACAAAAATGTGTCTCGGTGGGGGAAGTATCCCTCTTCCTCACGCATTCAAAGAATGTCGAACAACACCCACACAGGGTCTTACCAACGCCCTGAACAAAAATTGTGCAGGCAAAAAAAAGGAAGGGTACCACTAAATAGTGTCTATCAAACTACTATAGAAAGTAGAAAAGACACAAGGCGTACCTCTATCCATCCTTGGATCCTCCGGGTCAACATCCTCTAGGGCATGCAACTGGCCTCGACCTTGTCCCCCAACTCTTTGAGCTTGGCATGGACCACCTGGGATTGAATGTAGTGGCAACTGGTACCACCTACCACCACCTCCTACTGCACCCACTTCGCCGCCATGTTCGCTGCCCTGCAGACCTCCTTGCTTGAGATACTGCCTCTGCCAAGGTGGTCCATCAACCGGCTCCCTCTCAGTAGCATGTCGGGTCGAACAATCCCTCGCAAGATGTCCCCGACCATCGCAAGCATAACACCTCCTATCCTGCGGCTGACCAAAACTGGCCTGCGAGCCCTGTGAGCCCTGAGCCTCAGATCCTCCACCCTGGGGTCGCCTCCGGAAACGTCAGCCACATCCAGACCCCTGAGTCTGTCATTGACTACCAGATGTCGATCCGACTGACAAAGTCTCAGCTCTCCCATGCCCAGCACTAACAAGGGGAATCTGATTAGCCAGAAATCTCTCCACCACCAATGCTCACTCCAGCACTTCAGCATAGGTGGGAAGGCACAAAGAAACCACACCTGCTCGGATGTCCCTGCGTAAACCCTGCTCGAAGGTCCGAGCCCTAAATAACGGGTCTCGAACCATATCCAGGGAGTAGTGTGACAGGTCTGTAAACCTCGCTGAGTACTCAAACATAGTCAGGCCCTCCTGCCGAAGCTACCGAAGCTCCTGAATCCGCACTGACCTCAACATCACCGGATAGAACTCTTCCCTAAAGAGCCGCTCAAACTCTTCCCACGTGAGCGTCTCCTCATCATGGGACTTCGTCACTAAACTCCACCATCGCCCGGAAGAACCATGCAGAAGGCTCACCGCTAGGACCACCATCTGATCAGGAGGTGTCCTCACAAGGCGGAAAACTCGGGTGACTACCTCAAGCCAGTCATCAACTGCCTGGGGGTCTGGATCACCCTGAAACCTTAGAGGCCACTGCCTCTGAAACCCGTGCAGTGCACTCAGCCTGCGTGCAACCTTGTCCTGCACTACTGGCACAACCAGCTGCTCGACAGGTGGTGGCTCAACTGGTGGACCACTAGGAGGTCCAACCTCAGAACCTGCACCCTGGTCCACAGCCTCCGCACGGGGCGGATCGTCAACACAATCTTGCTGCGGAACCCTTGCTGGTTGTCGTCGTGGAGGCATCTTTAAATATATTCAAGACGCACCACACTCAAAGAGTATATCTGGAGAGCTGACACAAGAAGGAAAAGGAAAACCCAAAACCCAGTCCTATATGATGCATGTACCGTTATGTCCCTGCGACCAGTGTACGAATTTCCCGAGTTGAAAGGCAGGTTATCAAGGTCCTAGTGTATGGATACGTCGGCCGCTGCACCAACACTGGAGTCCCTGGCCTGAAATCAGAACTCAAAACATCCTAACACTTCCACTATGCAAACCAAACCAAACTCATAGCTAGACCAGCTACGCTCTGTGATCCCAAATGTCGAACCTCCTCTGATACCACTATGTCACGACCCGACCCAACGGGGCTCGAGCCGCGACTCCCCAATCCCGCCTCCAATAGGCTAGGGGATGGCGTCCAGCGTTGTATAGGCAATCACACACATGGGAGGCATTAGCCTAAGGTACCTGTACACACGCACCCACAAACACCTCCATGAAATAGTGAAGAGATATAGAAAACTGAAAATTAAATGCATGCAAAAAATCTATCCCAAACCAGAGTGAAGCAACAAAAGTAAAAAAGGGAAAAACAGAGCCCACCAAAATAAAACTACAAAGCACGTCCAACCTTCTCTAATGAAGGGGTACACTGCCACAAACACCGTCGGAAAGCTCCCTCGGCACCGTACCAGCAAACACCCTGGTTAGTCTCGCTCACTCAGCTATGCCTGCTCCGAGTCCTCCTGGGACTCCGTTGAAAGGCTTGTGGTCTGCACAAGACACAAACATGAGAGGGCAAAGCCCATGCAGGGGTGAGTATAGACAGACTCACTAGGCACCCCAAAAACCCAAAACCAAAGAGAGCAACTGAAAGGCAACAGTCCGCTCATCCCATCCAGAGGGAACTGAGACGAGAGAGAAACTCCATCTCGTGACCATCCTCTGAAAAACACAACTCGTCAACTCAGCTCAGGTGTATGCCCATACATACACCTTGAACAATCCAGATATAATCAGCTCACGCAATAAGCCACATGAGGTACCGACCTCAACACTAGCAACTGTCCACAACCAGAAGAGTACACCACATGAACACTATCATCCCAGATGACACTAATCCGAGAGATACACTCCATCGGGTTTCTCTCAAACCTCTCAGATGTTCACCCGAGAGATCATGCTCGTCGGATAGAATCATTGAGGATAACTCACCGAAACAACATAACCACCAAACTCCTTGGATAGGGGATCACTCCTAGGGTCCGCTAGGGGATACCAAAACCCACTCTGGTAGATGAAGATCTCACAGATAGGGGATTACTCCCAGGATCTGTTGGGGGATACCACAACCCGATCTGGCATTCATAGGTCTAACATATAGGGGGTCACTCCTAGGATCTACTGGGGGATACCACAACCCATTCTGGCGCTCGACAGAAACACTTCACTCAGATAGAGGATCATAGACCATATAAAGGTGGTCACGATGATACCAGAATCCTATCTGGTATAAATCACGATGTAGGGGATCAAACCGACGATGCTTCGTCCCTACCGAAACCACGCGCTGAGTAGGGGATCACATAACCAACAATACAGAAACCCTATTATACACCTCATGCTGAGTAGGGGATCGTATACCCGACGATGCCACAACCCTACTGAGCATGGCCCACCACGTAGGGGATCATAATCCTGATGATGCCACAAACCCTACGGGGTTAACCAGCTAGATAGGGGATCACCGCCCATGAGTAAGTGGTCAAAGATATACCAAGAACCCGATCTAGGGAAGAGATACTAGAGGATCCCGCTCCGGTCACACTGGAGGGATGCCACAACTCTAATAGTTTAAACATCCCATCGAGAGGATCACCAACCTATACGAAGGTTGTGATGCCACACAAACCCTCATGGGAACGAACCAAGGGAGTACCCTCAACCACTGCTGGTCCAAAATGTCGCTAACCCGAGCGACCCACAACAACGCCACACTATGCACCTCCAAGGCCAACACCGAGGCCACCATCACGTTCTATGTGGAAAAACATACAGGATAGGCTATTTACTCTCCCGAAACAGAGCACTGGTGAAAAAGGCACTATTTACCGTAGCTAGCTCATGTGGGGCCCACACAACGATCCCAAAACCCATCGAGCAGACCATACCACGGTGATCCCCTCCAAAAAAAAAGCGGAATCAGCTACTCGCTCATTCGAAACGGACACCCGGTGAAAAAGGCACTATTCACTGAAGCCAGCTCGTGTGGGGCCCACGCCTTGATTCCGAATCTCATCGAACAGATTGCACCATTGCGATCATCTCGGAAAAACACACAGGTTCGACTAAACATCCGTCAAAATCAGACTCCTAGTGTGAAAGATGTGTTTCTCTGCAAACGCCAAAACATGGCCTCGTGGGGCCCGCACCCCGTTCTCAGTCCCAACATCTGGAAACCATCTCAAAAAGTCTGTCATACCATTAGGCACTCAATGCCACTGATGGAACGTCATTTGGATGCTCCGGGTAGAAGTTACAATCGCCCAAAGTCATAAAATAATAAAATAATATTATATTATATGACGTTTCTAACTCCTGGGCCACAATCCCGAACCCTGAAACCCTCGAACCCACACCGGAGGGTTTGCCTCGTCGTCAGGGTCGCGTTTCCGAAAACGGCACGCGAATCTGACTCCCGGATTGCAAGATACGGGGGTTTAAAGACCCCTGTATGATAAAAAGAGGTTGGACTGGCCTGGACCGGCCACCGCCGCCGGCCCACCCTGGCCGGTGGCCCTCCACCGCGCGGCACACAGCGCCGCCGTGCCGGTGCCGCACTAGAGGATCTTTCGCGGACCGCCGCGGGCACCCCAGCGGTCCGTTTTGTTATCCGGAGGCGTCTACACGACCCTTGAGACCTGATCTACACTGCTACGGCTTCAATTTGCAGGAAAACGCAGCAAAAACGGGATCGGGGTTTAAAACTCAAATCATCCTACCTCGCTGGTGAAACGCCGACGTTCTGCCTTAGATACGCACTCCAGAGATTCCGTTGCACGCTCCTGGAACATCCGCCATCTAAATTCGAACTCGTGGGTGCTTCGTTTGCTCGATTCGGCAGATCAGCGGTGAAGAACAGCGAAGAACGCCAAGAGGAATGAAAAGAAGGGGGGTGCTGATATTTATATCAGCCGCCCGCTAGCGCCAAACCCGCCTCGGACCCGACGCCTGATGCGAACAAAGGTAAGGTCACCCCTAGGGTAAACGTGTCATTCTGAACACAACGGCAGACTCAGATTTTCAATCTGAGACTCCGTTCAGAATTTATTCGAGCCGATGCTCGCACACTAACTTCTCCATTTAATTACGGAAACGCCCCTGGTGGCGTTTCTCACCACAGGCCCACGCCAGCAAAGTTTACACCTAACCTAGGTTAAATGGCATGTTGAAGACTCAATCGTGTCCTCAGATTCCCGTTCTGAGCTACCGTTTAGGAGATATCACACCCCTGCCACGTGCATAGTATAAAAAACCTTAATATTTTATAAAATTAATTCCGAGCACACCAGGCCTCGGAATCGCACGCCGTCTTCGCGCCTAGATCTGGAATTATTCGTAGAAATATTCCAAAGTCTGATAGGGCCAAAAACCCGAGTCACTACATCCTGCCCCCCTTAGAACTTTTCATCACCGAAAATCCCTAAGCACAAGGAAAGCGAGTGGACTCTCAACTGGGTCTCGCACACCAATGAGTTCAACCACAAACTCCCATGCCCAAACACATAAGATAGAGGGACTCATCCACCACACCTCGATACTATCCACTTTGGGTGTCACTGACTCACCCGCAGGGCTTTAATCACATGACAAAAACGCGTCTCGGTGGGGGAAGGATCCCTCTTCCTCATGCATTCGAAGCATGTCGAACAACACCCACACAAGGTCATACCAATGCCCTGAACAAAACTCAAGAAAGAAAAAAAAGGACGGGTACCACTAAACAGTGTCTATCAAACTACTAGAGAAAGTAGAAAATGCATAAGGAGTACCTCTATCCATCCACAGAACCTTCAGGTCAACAGCCTCTAGGGCATGCAGCTAGCCTCGCCCTTGTCCCTCAACTCCCTGAGCTTGGCGTGGACCACCTGGGGGTAAAGGTGGTGGCAACTGGTACCGCATACCACCTCCTCCTGCTGTACCCGCTCCGCCACCACGTCTGCCACCCTGAGGACCTCCTTACTCGAGACGCTGCCTCTGCCAAGGCGGTCCATCGACCGGCTCCCTCTCAGAAGCACATTGGGTCGGACAATCCCTCGCAAGATGTCCCCGACCATCGCAAGCATAACACCGCCTCTCTTGCGGATGACCAAAACTGGCTTGCGAGCCCTGTGAGCCCTGAGCCTCCACCCTAGGGTCGCCTACTGAAACGTGAGGCACCTCCAGACCCCTGAATCTATCGTCGACTACCAGATATCGATCCGACTGACAAAGTCTCATCTCTCCCATTCCCAGCACTAACAGGGAGAATCTGCTCAGCCAGAAATCTCTCCACCACCAATGCTTGCTCCAGCACTCCAGCATAGGTGGGAAGGGACAAAGAAATCACACCTTCTCGGATGTCCCTGTGTAAACCGTTCTCGAAGGTCTGAGCCCTAAAGAATGGGTCTCGAACCATATATATTGAGTAGCACGAGGGGTCTGTAAACCACACCGAGTACTCCGACATATTCAGGCCCTCCTGCCGAAGCTGATGAAGCTTTTGAATCCGCAGTGACCTCAGCGTCACCGGATAGAACTCTCCCCTGAAGAGCCGCTCAAAATCCGCCCACGTGAGCGTCTCCTCATCATGGGACTGCATCACCAAACTCCACCATCGCCAGGCAGAACCATGCAGAAGGATCACCGCTAGGACCACCATCTGATTAGGAGGTGTCCTCACAAGGCGGAAAACTCGAGTGACTGTCTCAAGCCAGTCATCAGCTTCCTGGGGGTCTGGATCACCCCGAAACCTTAGAATTCGCTACCTCTGGAACTTGTGCAGTGCACTTAGCCTGTGTGCAACCTCATCCTGCACTACCGGAACAACCAGCTACTCGACAGGTGGTGGCTCAACTGGTGGACCACTAGGAGGTCTAGCCTCAGAACCTGCGCCATGGTCCACAGCCTCTGCACGGGGCAGATCATCAACACAATCCTACTACGGAACCCTCGCTGGCTGTCATCGTAGAGGCATCCTAAAATATATTCAAGACGCACCACAGTCAAAGAGTATATCTAGAGAGCTGGCTCAAGAAGGACAAGGAAAACCCAAAACCCAGTCCTATATGATGCATGTACCGTTATGTCTCTACGACAAGTGTACGAATTTCCCGAGTCGAAAGGCAGGTTATCATAGTCCTGGTGTATGGATACGTCGGCTGCTGCACCAACACTGGAGTCGCTGGCCTGAATGCGGAAATCGAAACATCCTAACACCGCCACTATGCAACCCAAACCAAACTCACAGCTAGACCAGCTACGCTCTGAGATCCCAAAGGTGGAACCTCCTCTGATACCACTCTGTCACGACCTGACCCAACGGGGCTCGAGCCGCGACTCCCCAAGCCCACCTACAATAGGTCAGGGGTTGGCGTCCAGTGTCGAGTAGGCTATCACACACATGGGAGGCATTAGCATAAGTTACCTATACACAAGCACTCAAAAACACCTCCATGCAATTGTGTAGAGATATAGAAAACTGAAAAGTAAATGCATGCAAACAATCTATCCCAAACCAGACTACAACAGAAAAAGTACAAAAGGCCAAAACATGGCCCACCAAAAGAAAACTACAAAGCGCGTCCATCCTGCTCTGAGGAAGGGGTACGCTACCACAAACACCGCCGAAAAGCTCCCTAAGCACTGCACCGGCAAACACCCCAGTTAGTCTCGCTCACTCAGCTCCGCCTGCTCCAGGTCCTCCTGGGACTCCGTCAAAAGACCTATGGTCTGCACAAGACACAAACATGTGCGGGTAAAGCCCATGCAGGGGTGAGTATAAACACACTCACTAGGCACCCCAAAAACCCAAAACCAAAGAGAGCAACTGAAAGGCAACAGTCCACTCATCCCAACCAGAGGGAACCCAGATGAGAGAGAAACTCCATCTCGTGACCATCCTCAGCAAAACACAACTCATCAGCTCAGGTCAGGTGTATGCCCATACATACACCTTGAACAATCCAGATATAATCAGCTCATGCAACAAGCCACATGAGGTACCGACCTCAACACCAGCAACTGTCCACAACCAAAAGAGTACACCACATGAACACTGTCATCCCAGATGACACTCATCTGAGGGATACACTCCATCGGGTTTCTCTAAAACCTCTTAGACGCTCACCTGAGAGATCACGCTCGTCAGATAGCATCATTGAGGATAACTCACCGAAACAACATAACCACCAAACTCTTCGGATAGGGGATCATTCCTAGGGTCCTCTAGGGGATACCAAAACCCACTCTGGGATATGAAGATCTCACAGATAGGGGATCACTCCCAAGATCCGTTGGGGGATACCACAACCCGATCTGGCATTCATAGGTCTAACATATAGGGGGTCACTCCCAGGATCCGCTGGGGGATACCACAACCAGATCTAGCACTTGATAGAAACACTTCACTCAGATAGAGGATCATCACCCATATAAAGGTGGTCATGACGATACCGGAACCCTATCTGGTATAACTCGTGATGTAGGGGATCGAACTGACGATGCTGCCACCCTATCGAAACCACGTGCTGAGTAGGGGATCGCATAACCAACGATACCGCAACCCTATTATACACCTCAGGCTGAGTAGGGGATTGTATACCCGACGATGCCACAACCCTACTGAGCATGGACCACCGCATAGGGGATCATAATCCTGATGATGCCAAAAACCCTACGGGGTTAACCAGCTAGATAGGGGATCGCTGCCCGTGAATAAGCGGTCACAGTGATACCAAGAACCCGATCTAGGGAAAAGATGCTAGAGGATCCCGCTCCGGGCACACCAGAGGGATGCCACTACTCTAACAGTTTAAACATCTATTTGATATGATCACAAACCTATACGAAGTTTGTGATGCCACACGAACCCTCGTGGGAACGAACCAAGGGAGTACCCTCAACCACTGCTGGTCCAAAACGTCACTAACCCGAGCAACCGACAACAACGCCACACTGCGCACCTCCAAGGCCAACACTAAGGCCACCATCATGTTCTACGTGGAAAAACATGTAGGATAGGCTGTTTACTCACCCGAAACGGAGCACCAGTGAAAAAGGCACTATTCACCGTAGCTAACTCGTGCGGGTCCCACACAACGATCCTGAAACCTATCGAGCATACCATACCACGGAGATCCCCTTGGAAAAACAAGCGGAATCGACTACTCACTCGTCCGAAATGGACACCCAGTGAAAAATGTACTATTCACTGAAGCCAGCTCGGGTGAGGCCCAGGCCTCGATTCTGAATCTCATCGAACAGATCGAACCATTGTGATCCTATCGGAAAAACACACAGGATCAGCTAATCATCTGTCAAAATTAGACTCCTGGTGCGAAAGCTGCATTTCTCTGTAAATGCCAAAACCCGACCTCATGGGGCCTGCACCCCGTTCTCAGTCCCAACACCCGGAAACCATCTCAGAAAGTTCGTCGTACCATTAGGGTCTCAATTCCACTGACGGCACGACAGTCAGACGCTCCGGGTAGAAGTTACAATGGCCAGAATTCGTAAAATAATAAAATAATATTATTTTATAAGACATTTCTAACTCCCGGGCCACGATCCCGAACCCTGAAACCCTAGAAACCACACCAGAGGGTTCGCCTCATTGTCAGGGTCGCGTCGCCACAAACGGTACGTGAATCCAACTCCCAGATTGCAAGATATGGGGGTTTAAAGACCCCTGTATGACAAAAAGAGGTCGGACCGGCCGCCACCGCCGGCCCGCCCTGGCCAGCGGCCCTCCGCCGCGCTCCGCCGGCACGCCGCCGCACTGGGCGGCCGGCCGCCACAGCTCCTCCGTAGGCCGCCGTGCCGGTGCCATGCCATCGGATCTTTCGCGGACCGCCGGGGGCACCCTGGGGTCCGTTTTGCGATTCAGAGGCATCTACACGACCCTCGGGACCCTATCCACACTGATAAGGCTTCAGTTTGAAGGAAAACACAGCAAAAACGGGATCGGGGGTTAAAACTAAAATCCGGCAACCTCGCGGGCGAAAGGCCGACGTTCTTCCTTAGATCCGCACTCTAGAGCTTCCGCCGCATGATCCTCGAACATCCACCATCGAAATCCGAGCTCCTGGGTTCTTCGTTTGCTCGATTCGGCGGATCGGCGGTGAAGAACGGCAAAGAACGCCGAGAGGAATGAAAAGGAGGGGGTGATATTTATATCAGCCGTCCGCCGGCACCAAACCCGCCTCAGACCCGACGCCCGATGCGAACAAAGGTAAGGTCACCCCTAGGGTAAACGCACCATTCTGAACACAACGGCAGACTCAGATTTTCTATCCGAGACTCCGTTCAGAAGTTATTCGAGCCGATTCTCACACACTAACTTCTCCATGTAATTACTGAAACGCCCCTGGTGGCGTTTCTCACCGCAGGCCCGCGCCAGCAAAGTTTACACCTTGCCTAGGGTAAACGGAATGTTCCAGACGGAACTGTGCTCTCGGATTCACATTCTGAGCTACCATTTAGGAGATATCATACCCCTGCCACATGCACAGTATAAAAAATCTTAATATTTTTATAATATTATTTCCGGGCACACCGGGCCTCGGAATTGCACGCCGTCTTCACGCCTAGATCTGGAATTATTCGTAGAAATATTCCAAAGTCTGACAGGGCCAAACACCCTAGTCTCTACATTCCAAGAAAAGTAAGATCAAAGGGGAAGCAAGAGAACATGATGTTGTTTGTTTCGCATGTGGCAAGAAGGGCCACTGGAAGAAAAAATGCACCCAACCAATTAAGCAAGGGGAAGCTTCATGTGTGTTTGTTATCGAAGGAAATCTATCTATTTATAACAATTGGGTATTTTATACTACTTTTGGTGCTCACATATGTATCCAAATACAGGAACCTAGTAGATTCCGAAAGATTGACCGAGGTGAGGTGGATCTACGAGCAGCCAATAGAGCCAGAATCGTTGTTGTAGCTGTCGGAGACTACCACCTCACATTGCCTACTCGGATGGTCTTGGTTTTGAAAGGATATTATTATGTACCCTCTATAACCAAAAACAATATTTTAGTATCTATATTAGATACTAATGGATTCATCTTCAAGTTTAGAAGTGGATGTTGCTACTTTTATAAAGATAGCATTTGTTTTGGTAGGGCACATTTATATAACAACCTTTATGTGTTGGACTACACAAACCAAGTAATGGCAGTCGATGAAAAATTTAATTCACATGACTCATACCACACCCAACTTTGGAATCACTGGATAGGTCATGTCAATGAGAAACGTTTGAAAAAATTATATCAAGATGAGTATTTAGATTCTTTCGAACTAAAACCACTTGGTGTATGTCATGCGTGTATACAAGGCAAACTGACCAATGCCCCATTTAGTGGGAAAGGTGAAAGGGATAAATAGCTTCTAGAATTAGTTCACACCGATGTGTGTGGACCATTTCTAGTCGAATCAATGGGTGGGTTCTTGTACTTCATAACTTTTACTGATGATTTTAGTAGATATGGATTAATTTACTTAATGAGGTATAAGTCAGATTCTGTTGATTGGTTCAAAGAATACAAGAATGAAGTTGAGAACCAGCTTGGTAAGAAGATTATGAAACTCCAATCAGATAGAGGAGGATAATATCTTAATCAGGACTTCATTGATTTCTTATGGGAGTTTGGGACTCTATCTCAACTCACTCCTCCTTACACACCTCAGTGGAATGGTGTGAGTGAAAGGAGGAACCGCACCCTGTTGGACATGGTGAGATCAATGATGAGTCATGCAAGTCTTCCATTATCCTTTTGGGGATATGCATTACAAACAGCAGCACACATACTAAACCAAGTACCAACTAAATCGATAAATGGTATTCCATACGAGTTATGGAGTGGACACAAAGCCATGTTATCAAATTTACATGTGTGGGGTAGAAAAGTATTTGTTAAGGCCTCTTCAGGTAACAAACATTCACACTAAGGCACAAAGTGTATCTTTATAGGATATCCCAAGGAAACAAGAGGATATTACCTATACAACCCCTCAGATAAAATGTTTACAGTGTAAAGACACGCCATATTCCTTGAGAGGGAGCACATCTCCAAAAGAGATAGTGGGAGCGAGATAGACTTCGATAAAGTTGAGGCTCAAGATACACAGGAGTTGGTACAAGAACAGATTCCATAAATCCCCATGGAAGAACAATCTTTCCAGAGACACAAGAACTGCGTAGGAGCATGAGAGAGGTGAGAGAACCAAAACGATATGGTTTTCTTGTCACCGAGGATGGTGACTCATTATTGGTTTACAATGATGATCCTCTTACCTACAACAAAGCAGTTGAAGTCATAGATGTTGCCAAGGGGCAGGAAGCCATGAATTCTGAAATGGATTCCACGTACCAAAACCAATTTTGGATTTTGGTAGATCCTCCAGTTGATGTAATGCCTATTGGTAATAAATGGTCATTCAAGATGAATCTGGACATGGAGGGTCAAGTCAGCACCTATAAGGCACGACTGGTTGCAAAAGGTTTTAGACAGTGTCATGGAATTTACTATAATGAAACTTTTTCACCACTTGCGATGCTGAAATCCATCAGAATCCTATTGGCCATTGTCACTTACCATTACTATAAATTTTGGAAAATTGATGTAAAAACAGCATTCCTTAATGAGAACCTCTAGGAAGATGTCTACATGACACAACCTGAAGAGTTTGTGACTCCAAAGGATTCTAACAAGGTATGAAAGTTGCATAAATCCATTTATGGATTAAATAAATCATCAAGGTCATGGAACATTCATTTTGATGAAGCCGTAACCGAATTTGGATTTATTACGAACGAATGTGAGCCTAGTGTCTATAAAAGGTTTAGTGGAAGTGCAGTCATTTTCCTAATAGTATATGTTGATGACATATTACTAATTGGAAACCAAGTACCTGTCTTACAGTCAATTAAGTCATGGTTGGATAAATACTTCTCTAGGAAAGAATTGGGCGAGATAGAAAATATTCATGGGATCAAGGTCCATCGTGATATATCCAAGAGAATGCTGGGCATGAGTCAAAGTACATACATAGACAAGATACTGAAGAGATTTAGTATGGAACAGTCCAAGAGGGTATTTTTTCTAGTGTCACATGGCATCCATCTTTCTAAGAAAATGTGTCCTCAGACACATGACGAAAGACAGAAAATGGCAAGGATCCCTTACGCATCCACGACTGGGTCAGTCATGTATGTTATGTTATATATGAGGCTAGATGTTTCTTATGCATTAAGTGCGGTAGGTAGATATCAAGCTGGTCCAGGAGACCTCTATTGGATGGTAGTCAAGACTATCCTTAAGTATCTGAATCGTACTAAGGATATGTACCTGGTTTATGGAGGAGATGAGAGACTAGTCATCAGAGGACATGTAGATACTAGTTTCTAGATGGATCAAGATGGCATAAAGTCATAGACTGGATACATCTTCAGTTTGAATGGAGGTACAGTGAGTTGGAAGAGCTCAAAGAAAAGTGTGTTTGCAGATTCTATAGTAGAGTCCAACTATATCGTAGCTTCTGAGGCAGCTAAAGAAGCCGTATGGATGCGAATATTCATCCAAGAGTTGGATGTAGTACCTAGCAGTAAAGATCCTATCACACTCTATTATGATAATACTGCAGCGGTGGCACTTGCAAAAGAGCCATGGTCACATCAGCGGACAAAGCACATACTTCGGAAGTATCATCTCTTGAGGGATTTTTCTCAGAGAGGTGAAGTTGTAGTGAGTAGTATTTCCACGGAAGAAAACGTGGTGGACCCCTTGACTAAATCCTTAACTCAGTAGAAACATGATCATCATGTGAGGTCTAGAAAACTAAAATTTGTAGGAAGTTGGCTCTAGTCTAAGTGGGAGTTTGTTAGAGTTGGTGTCCTGAAAACCAATTGTTTGTACTTTGATTACATGAATGTACACTTATTATATATTGTTCATTGTTCTACATGACTATAATATAATAATGTCCGGGAATATTTGTTGCATTAATAAGGTCATGGCAGATCCCCGTTATGATGAGAATCTTAAAATGCTATAACTATATTCTTAAATAAAGTTCTACGGTTGGATGACATACTATGATAGGACACATAGTATACAGACCGTCATGTGTGAGTACTCGTAAGAAGATGAGACTCTCTCTCGTGGAGTTCACACTTGGTAATCTCCAAGATGGGAGATTATGAGAATAGACCTGCTAGTAGTAATTATGCATGTCTTGGTGTTATCAGATATTGCTATCTATGAGCATTAGTAATGGTCCTTAGACTGGAAGATTATCATTAACTCATGTCAGGACTTGCACACTTAGATTTGCTGACGAAAGACATCATGAAGACAGTTGGCGGGAAGTAGGGTATGTTGGGTGCGTCACGAATGACATGTTGTTAATGGATAAGTCGAGGAAGGATTTCTCCCTTCCATATTTATGGAAGTAAATATCTTGGTCCCTTTGATTGAAATAGAACTATCAAACAAATTCCATGGCCATGGTGTCACGAGGAGTTTATTTCTGGAATTCAAAGAATGATAGATCAAGCATATAGGTTTATGACACTACCATGAAACCAGCTTGATAAGATATTGAGACAAAGGGATTAAATTACACAGTAATCATTTGTATGAGTTGACATGTCAATGTGGAATCAACTTCTTTCTCTTGGGTGCCTTGACCTGTTACTAGATTGTCATCTTAGACTTTAGGCAAGCCCACCTAATGCCAACAAGAAAGAGGTCTAGAGGGTCACACACTAAGTGTATCCAAGTATCTCAAGTAGAATAAAGATTATTCTCATACATGGTTTTATAATTATTCAAGGAAGCCTAAATCATTTTAATGATGGAGGAAGAAGGAAATGAAAAACAAGATATACACATCGTGTATTAATGATTACATGCTGTGTAGTTTTTCATGGAAAACAAGTACACGTCGTGTATTAAGGATTACATGCTGTGTAGTTTTCATTTTGGAAAGGAAATGAAAAACAAGTACATGCTGTGTATTAATTATTACAAATCATGTAGTTTTATGGAAAACAAGTACACGTCGTGTATTAATGATTACACGCCGTGTAGTTTTCCAGTCAGAATTTTGAGGATATAATATTGTTTTATTAAATGATATTTATTATAATCAGCGTGGGCATATGTCAAGGAATTAATTATTCGACATGGGGGTTTTCAATAAGAGTTAATGAAATAAATAAAATGTGTAACATGTATATTTATTGTCATAACTCTATAACTTCAAACTCGATTATAAATATCCTCACAACCCCAAATCTTTTCCTAAGAGAATCATTGTGCACAACAATTCTAGAGAATTCTTTCAAGTTTGAAAGAACCTCTTCCTCCAAGAACGCTCTCAAGACCGAGAGAGATCCTCTTCCATCGAATCAAGATGATCTAAGGCGGACAATGCAAGCAAAGGTTTCTCCATGCTAGCACCCAGAGACTCCTTTGGCGACGTCCAGAGATACGAGGTGCACATGTGGATCACTGCTAGAGGAAGTCTACACTTGGCTTCTATGATGCAACGACGAATCACATCAGAACGTGATCAAGAATATCAACGAAGAAAGAACACCCAAAATGTACTTCTTGTCAATTAATTAAATTAATTATAATAAACCTGTAATGATCCACTTTTGAGGTTCTGGGGCCTTTATTCTTCTTTTTCTATTTCTGTGAATTCATCCATGGAGACTAGTGTTTATCATCGTATTGATCCCAGATTGATCATTGCTAATGAAAAAAATCCAATTGGGCACATCCACCCACAATCTTCTGCTATGCCCGGAACCTTAAAGATCAAGGGGATATGTGAAAACCAATTAAAGGTATAAAAACTAAATAATAGATAGTAAAAATTATAATTCTCAATTGTTTTATGAATTTAGACAGGTACTTGAGAGGTTAAACAAGAGTGGAATGAGAATAGATATTCATTGGAATTAAAAAGTGTGGGAAGTGGAAAGTATCCTCAACTTGACCACATGGGATAAGAGTACCATCATTGAAGATGAAATAAAAGACACAATTAAAATAGTAATGGCCCTTCCCTAACATAATAAATTAGATTCCCTTTTATAGGGATAAATTGAACAATTTTGAATGATTATTGATTCTCAAATATCATCCATGTAGGAGTAAAATATTGATATTATAACACACGGAATCATTTTGAGACTATTTTATTCATTTTATTCAAGCTCTATAAATCTTTCATGGGGATCATGGTCCTTCTATGAGTTATATGATCCCCTCATATTAATCTTACCACCTATTTACCCAGTTTGGAAAAACCATTAAAAGGTGGAATTATTCTTGTGTCTACATTCCTACATGTTGATAACATGTAGATGTATCAATTAAACAACTATAAATGAGTTTCTTGACTCTTCATTGCTGTTTTCATAATGATCATGTGGTCCTAAGAACACTAGTTCATGAGTATTGGTGATTAGATCCTCACAACTAGAAAATAGAGTTTTGTAGACCCTTTAAAATGATCTAAGTCATAACTACCAATACATTATTCATATATAAGTTCTTATTTATTCTCTGGGATCCATAGATTTTTCAATTTAATCTCACATGGCTCAGCCTATCATAATATTTTTAGTGGCTGACTATTTCTACATAGCGGCTTTACTGTAGGTTTATTCACATACAACATCTTTGAAAACTAATATAATCACATGAAGCACTCTACCATGTAGATTTTTTCCCATGTGGAGGATTGATTTAAGGTGGTTAAATAGGATCCATTCAACTTATTTTGTTGTAGAAGTAATTCAATCTTATGTAGCCTATAACTATAGGGAAATAGTGTTTTTATGATGGGTTATTTCTAATGGATTTCCATCACAAATAGTTCATTATGGAAAAGAGAATCACAAATACTATTAATTGTGATGAACCTTCACAATTAAGCTCATGGAGATATTATTGAATGTTTTTGTTATAGTCTAATAAAAATTTCCATAAAATGTGGAAGTCATTAGTACCCTTGTCTAAGGATCTCAATGAAAGATAATATGAAAACTGAAGAAAAAAATTAAAATTAAGAATTTTTGTAAATAAGTATATGGTACAATGAAGATAAACTACTACATATTTATCATCATCATATGGTTTGATAAAGATCACTTAGTTCTAGTCGAATGAAATCCCACCTCTAGAGGTAACCATGAGCTAAATTGAACCATTTTATGTTCAAATGAGATCCATCTTCTCTCTATGATGTACTAGCATCATGTATTCAATGGAGGAGGAAGAAGAGTGCTAGGGTCTTGTAAAGTTTTGACCAAGCATAATGGGATTCCTTATCAATAGTTATCGTATGGGAAAAGATTATATAGGCAATTAAGGATGCTCCTTAATTGATGTATTGTTTATTCATGTATTAAAACACATTTAAAAGTTCCATGGTATGTTCATGTGTGTATGAATGCATCATATGAATTTACTCCCTACCATTTCATAAACCATTCGTTAATGATAGATTATGTGGTAGACTATATTGAATGATATCCACTATCATTTAGCTACATATACAACATTATGAAATGAAATACCCTATTTCTCATGAAAATCATTATTTGTATGAAATTAAAATTAGCTCAGAATCATATCTTATACAAATATAGATTTAGGAAATGTCTCCTTAAATTATTTTCAATAGAATACCAATTCTATTGAAAATAATATTATTTATAATTATTTATAAATACTCTCTCTATTTGGTTTTCATCATGAAGCCTTAACTATCTCATCCCATATTCCAAGACATTTTCCCTCTATATCAAAATACATTCCATTCCAAATCCATATATGTTGAAAGAATAATTATCACCAATTCATAGTCATGGTGAATCAGAACTAACACTGAAATTAGCCTCTTTTTCAACACCTCAAATGATTCCGGGCATTTTCCACTATATTCAATATTGAACCCCTTTTAGGTTAATATTATCATAAGAGAACCCAATTTCAATAAATCTGTAATAATCCTCAAGTAATATCCATCCAACCCTAATAAACATTGACGATAAAATACGTTATTTATCATTTCCCAAAAAATTACATCTTTAACATTCCCTGGATTGAAAAAATATTATTTATTTTAAATAACATGGTTATGGAATTTCACCTCCTAAATATGGAAATATAATTTAGAGAAATTATCATATATCCAGTGCTCATGAATTTTCCCTAAAGAAATTCCAAATATCCTTCCATTATTGTGTGAAATCATTGAAAAAATAAATATAACATTCAAAAATTCCATCACTAAAGGGTTCAGATATATATGGAAAAAATTGTTCATCAAAGAGAAAAATATTATAGATGCATTGGTAACTCTGAAAGGCATAACCAAAAACTCATAATGGTTGAATCAAAAAAGGAAATCCCTATTCCTAATATCATTTACATTTAACCTCAATTAATGTTAATGAAGCCAAATTTTGATCTTGGGAAACTAATTAACAACCTCCATCTTTTCAAAAAAATCAATTCAAGAAAACAAATCATTATTCTTCACCATCACTTAGTTCAACATCCAATAGTTGACACATTTGCTTATGATACCATCATATTTATTGGAAAATATGATTAGTGTTTCCCAAGGGGAACACTTGGTTGAATGAATCACATTTCATCTGGCTCATCCAACTGAACCATTATCTCATGCACATCCAATAGTGACATTTTTATAAGATGATGGTGATATCTGATTTTTTCCAATAAAAAAATCAATATAAAAATCCATGTCGCTCCTAGGGGTTATCCAGAGAAACCCTTTAGGAAAACATGTGGATATTTATTCTCTACCCTATGGGGTAAAGATAGATCCTTCCTTTCCATTGACCCAAGAACCATGCTTGTTAATTTGTAATATAAGCATCTGAAAACTCTTTTCATCTGACCATTTCTACTCAATTGAATATCCTACTCCCCATGAAAATTAAGATAATCCTGTCTGGATAGGTGAAAATAACACGTCAGTCATAATAGATTATTTGAGATTTAAATTAAACCAACCCCTCCACCCCAATGATCAGATTGTACATATTCAGCTCAAAGAAAATAAATTCTCATGAGATTTCTACATCACTAAAAATGATCATGAAGGATGAACATTTAAATCCTTTCTCATACTTTCATCGAGTGGAGTATAAATCCTCATTGAGTAAGTCATTAACTCTATGTTGATACCAAAAAGATCAATCTAACATGAAAAGTTAAATGAATATGATGTTTGGGTATTAAATAAAGCATAAATGTTTATGGAAGCTTTCAGGATGGTGTCTATCACCATAGATGTCCCTATATTAACCTCCTATGGTGCCTGATTAGTAGGGAAGAATTTCCTTATACACATTTAAGGTGTCGATTTATCCTACTGAAAAGTTATAACAACCTTCCACAAGTCCCTATCAACCTCCTCTATCACCCAATTAGTAGAGAATAGTTTCATTATACTCTTATATGGTATTGATTTATCCTCTTGAAAAGTTCTCCCAACATTTCACAAGTCCCTGAATCAGTTTCATTCGATGAGTCACAATAAATTCCTAGCCCCTGCACCTGATTAGAAACACTATTATAGGTCATCCTTGAAAACTAGTAGCAGTACTTCTTCAAGTGACCCATCTTCCTGCACTGGTGACTCGCATGAGGAAGGTTCAGACACATCAAATTTTGGGTGTTCCACCTCTCTGCACTGGAAGTACTCCATCGATCCTCTCCACCAAGAGACTTGAGATGAATCCCTAGCTAGTTTCCCATTAATATCCATGCACTTCCTCTCCAATTTAGTTTTGTCTAAGCCACTTTCCTAACCAATTTCGCATAGTTTGGAATCTTTAGAAGAATAATCCTTGACCGAATCTCTAATCATAGCCTCATATCAAACCAATGTAGAGTGAGATTTTCATTAGTCCCTTTCTCTGGTATATACTTCCCCAACTCCGTGAATTTCAATGCAAATTCCTTGGCCAACAAATTCCTCTAATTGAGTACCAAAAATTCTAGAGCTTTTCTTGACATTAGCTCATTCGAGAAGTATTGATCATTGAACATCTTCTAGAATCCCTTCTAGTCGAGATCTTTGTCCTGGAAAGCTTCCACAACTACTTTACACCACTTCCCAACTGACCCCTCTAGCAGATAGGAACTAAACTCAACCTTCAATTTCTCAAAAGGCAGCAAGAACATAAAGTTATAGTTGAATTTATCTAGCCATTCTACATCCAACTTTAGTCCTATATCACCTCTAAATGAGGAATAGTTATGCTTCATGAATTATGATACTCTATTTGCCTCCCTCAACCTATCCTTATCAATGCATCTATTGATCCCCTACATAGATTGAATAACCACTTCCACTAGCTGAGGGTCCATAAGAGCATGCTACGTCACTCAATTCCCTTATTCATTCTCAACTGGAGCACTTATAGGTTTCATATAAACATCACACAAAATAAATTCTATCAAAAATACATAGTTATATTATCAGTGATCATCTCTCGAATCTACACCCCATACAAGTAGGTGGCCTCTTATTCCTCTAGCTAACTTCCTTTCATCAATTTTATCTGAACAATACAATCCAATCCATATCAATTAATCATTTCAAAAACAATTTTGAAATATCAAAACCATATAGTCATTGGTAATCCATTTCCATGCAGGAAAAGTCTATTTTCTTTCAATACCATTCCATGTGATGCATCATATACCATGCCTAATATGATGTATGGAATATTTCTACTCCCGACCCTCCACTAGTCCACATGGCACAAATCTATTCCCATGAGGTTATCACCAACCTCTCTTTACTTGGACTACCTAATAACTCAATGTTCATCATAAATAGGTTAGTTATGAATTTTTATGCATACATTATGAGTTTTAACCATCCTATTCTCAACACCTATCGAACAACCCAAGTGTCGACTCTAAAACCCTACTCTAATACCACTTTATAATACCTTTACCTAAGAGTTTGAATCCTAAAACTCAAACTGTGGTGCCACAAATATTTCACTACTACACAACAGAGTTTTATCAACGATAAAAAGCGCTGATAATCGAGGCGCTATTAAAAGGGGGATCATATTATCAATGCTAAAAAACATTGATAAAGACTCTTTTATCAGCACTTTTTAAAAGCACTCATAAAAATTAAAAACAATTAAAAAAATCTGTGAATCGGAGGGTAGACTCACACCCTTTTAACATCACTTCACCCCGCCTTTCAACAGTGCTAGGAATACCCGCCCGCGCGCGCGCCCGTCACCCCTTTAACAGTGCTAGCCCCCCCCCCCTCCACCCTTTAACAGTGCTAGCCCCCCTGCACTCGTCTGCGCACCCCTACCTCCACTTGGTTTTGAACCTGAGACCTCTCTCTTGCACGCTTGTACCTTTACCACTTGTTCGTCTTGTTTCGTTCTCCGTTTAATGATATATATATTTATTTATATTTATATATATAGTTATATTTATTTGTATATTAATATCAATTTATATTAATATATATATACATATATAGTTATATTTTTATATTTTTAAATTTATATATGTATATATTAATTCATATATTAATATATATTTATATCTATTTATTTATAGATATGTTTAGTTATTTTTTTTATTCGTATATTTATTTGTAGATTAATACATATTTATAAGATTAGTGTTAAATACATTTATAAAATATGTTTTTCTTGTGTTTATAAATAAATAAATACATACATACATATATACCACATATATATACACACACACACAAACACATATATATATATATATATATTATATGTTTATCTATAAGTATAATTATACATATTTATATATATTTATATATATTTATATATATTTATATATATTTACATATATTATATATTCATATGTATATTCATATGTTATAATATATAGATAATATATATCAGTTTGTTAATACAAACACACACTAAGACATACACACACACACACACACACACATTATATAGGTTTATAAATATTCATATATTTGTATTTTAAATAAAATGGATATTTGTTTTTATTTAGATAGGGCTTATATATTGAGAAATGTATTTTATATGTGAATATGTTTAATTATTTATTTTTACAATTAAATTTTTATATGTGAATATATAAAAAATGTATATATTGTTATATATTTGATTATAAATAATAGTAAATTGTAAAAAACAATAAAATTTAAAAGTCATAATATCAATATGACAGTAATCTCTGTGAATAAATTCAGTCTCCACTGAAAATGGGCAAAAAGACCCCCTAGGCTATGTTTAAAAATTTGGGTATCCAAACTAAAAACTCAACTTTGGAGGCCTTTTGGAACTTTTTTGACCTTGAAAAATGTGACAGAGGGTTTTCTTTTATTATTAGTGTGTAGAGCTTGTCATGGGATTCGATTTGATATGTGGTGGAACTCAAACAGACACTCAGATTAAAAGTTATGGTCATTTGAAGTTTGAGTTACGCTTTCAACTTATTTTAGATCTTTTATTTATTATTTGATTTTTTGTATAAGGCCGCGGCCTTAAACATTACATAATCTTGATATATTTCAAGAATACACCTTGAAGATCTTTTCAGGTTTAGAGTTTCAGAGAATTAGAACATAAAACTTGCATTACATTCCACATCTAAACAATGTGGTTACATAAAGACAGTATTATTTTTTCCCATCAATGGAAACATATTTAAAATAAAACATGGATTCATTCTTGACACTTCCTTGATACTATCATCATATCATGTACCTTTCCCTTGACCTGTGAAAAAAATTTCAAAAAAACATGGTATGAGCATAAAAAGCTCAGTATGGGTTATAAAAATATGGAAAGGAAACATAGGTTCATATATACATAAGAATGAAATCATACTTTACCCATAAAACATAATCACTTTAACATACCTCATCAAATCCTGAATAAATCATAGAAATCATAAGACATAAAGGTAACTTGAGGCATTCATAACATTCTTACGTAGCGAGTAACCCTCTTGGTTACGTTTGGAATACCCATCACAGTATATTCCCTAAATCTCTTTGGAGAAACTTTAACGTTTCACTCCTTCGCGTTACCCAATGCATTGGAGAGCTATATCGGGCTCACCAGCCCTTAGTTTATTACGGAACCACTCGTCTTCATAATAATGTCCACGAACCACAACATAATCGTATCACATAAAACATGCATAAAGGAAACAAAACATTTCCACCTTTCAATCACAAGATATCAATACAACACATTGATATAAAAACATTATGAAAACCATTTTCAATACCAAAATAAAAGAAAAGTAAAACAAGGTATTTATTTTTCTTTAAAAAAAATATATGGCTTGTAGAGGATGCCAAGACTCAAATAATGGTCATGGCGGCAGAGAAGTCATTGTCGCCGCATACGTACGACAAAAACATTCCCTTTTGTCGTTTAGTAAACGCCTCGTATAAAAAATATTCCTTTTGAATAAATGTAAAAGTCAAAGGGTTTTATACACCGTATAAAATAAGGTTGTGTATAAAACAAAATATGCCTCAATGAAAGGAGATTGAGACGAAGTCCCATACCTCGGGTCCGACTTGACTCGGTCGTTCTTTAATCTCCTGAATAATTAACTTGAGTTAATTTCTACTTGTTTAAGAACCTTTTCCAAGTTCATTATTCCTTTTATATCACTTATTGCCATGTCATGAACACTATGTAACTATTTAAGTTAATAACGGTTGTTTTAACGATCATTAGTACTTGAGTCAAAAATAAACCCTTTATAATTACAATTTGTTCATGTATCCATTATATCCAGAATGGTATTCATGATGTAGATAACATATATATCATATATATCCAGTACATTCATGCATTTATAATATTATATAACATTTAGAGGTAAGAAATGAAATGCACCGTTCATGGAGACGGTAAGTCGTACGTACGCATGAACGCTACATTCATTTCTATTCCGTATTTTATAGAATGGAATCATAATGATATAAAGGTATATTATAATTCCAGTGTAATATCATATATAATATGATAACTCCATCCTTTATACATCCCACATATGTTATTTAACGAATCAAATCACTTTGGGGGGGCGGTAGTACGCACTTCCTTAAATGAAGATATCATGTTTACCCATAATGGAAACCATAAAGGTATGCCAAAAATGAAAAATATAGAAGCTTGAGGAAAACATAAAAATATTATATATCATATATAAATATAGTTTCATCTTAATGGCCACCTTTGAAGGTGTTAAAAGAATGTTGAACAATCATCGTTTCGGGAGGCAGAAATTCGCCATCCACGGAAACAGTATGTTCTTTAACCATTAGATATAGGTGTCTGTAAGTGTAGCTCAAATCCTTCTTATAAAAACATCCTGGTATATTTAAAATACTGTATTTGTTATAAAAATAAACGAATAAAAAGAGTTTATGGGGTTGGAGAAGCAAAATAAAACAAAAGGACTCAAGTGAAGACATTACCTTAAAATCGGGTAACTCCCTTTGGTTTGAGCTCAAAGGCTTCCTTGGGAAGACTTCTGCCCAAAGTGAGGCTTATAAGAGTAATAGAGGGAAGTGGAGAGACAATATGGGCAGGGGTTGGCTGAGCCAAAGGCTTTGGAAGTGTGTGTAAGGAGGTATAGGTGGGGGCCTTTTATAAGAGGATAGGAGGGGCACTCATGGAAAGTAAAGAAATGTTACTTTATTTTAAATAGCGTTTTGGATTCAAAAGGTACCACATTGATATAATTCAAGGTTAAGATGATAAGGGTTCTAAATCCACCTATCCAATAGGTTTTGGACATTTGGAGGTCATAGATTGTACATTATCTATTCATTTTATTTAAATCCTTTATTAATGAGGTAATCGCTGCATCATCATGATGTCATAAATAATTTAATATATTTAATGTCTAAAAATTATAAAAAAATATCATGATGTAGGAAATATTTTTATCTTTCTAATGAATATTTATAGTCAAAAATCTGACTTGTATAACCCCATGTAAAAATTGTTTTAGTAAAATCTCTCATGTTTGTGTCATTTTTACTTTTACATTAAATAAAAAGTTATTTATGTCATTTCCCAACCAAAGTGGCTCCATGGGGTCCCCAAGTTGACCCATGGATTGTCTTGGTCGGCCATGACACATCCAATGAGGGTAGGACATGTGTCAAGCTCATCTCATATTATTAAAACATTATTTTACCTTAAACTACACTAATTACCTCTAATCGCGATTAAAAACATAAAAGTTACTATTCACCAAAAAAATTATTTTAATCCCATTGAACCACATTTTAATTCATAATGAAAACCATGTATGTAGGATTTTTTAAAATCAAATCACAGAAGTGGCAAAGTTTCATTTAAACGAAAAATCGGTTTCTTTAACTACCACTTAGTGGTTTCACTATTCATCAAAAATTGATGTTTTTCAGAAAAATACCAAAAATTCACCCTAAGCTATATTTGATATTCTGAATTCAAAAATGTTGTCTATTTTACAAAATTAAAAACATATAAGTTGTATTAATTAATTTAATAATTAATTCCCGCAGTCAGAGCAAATAGCGTGTTTTTATGAAACAATAAGTATCAAAAGATTGACACTAGTTTAAGTCCAATTTCAAAGTGAAATTAATTCCAATGACCACTATTAGATTAAATGGTAAAAATATATTCTAATTTAACTTTAAAACCAATTCAAAAGATAATATAATCATATAAATAAATTATATTAAAAAGCAGTTTTGATGTAAAATGCAGTATTTTTCACTATTTATTAAAAAATGAACATTGTCAGAAAAATACCGAAAATTCTCAAAAAGTAAATTTTGATGTCCCAATCATAAATAATAAGTTTATTTTGACAAACATAGCTTATAAAATTGTCAAAATATAGATTTAAAAATGGTTTTCCATCAAAAGGCAGTAAAACAATCTTTTAAAAATATTAGTGTATTCCATGCTTAAGATTGGATTTATTTTCATTTTAAGCCTCTAAAAAACTATCTAATTCACTAATAGACATAGATAAAAATATCTATTATTCATTACTTACTTGGGATGTTACATCCTTCCCCCGTTTAGAAAATTGTGTCCTCGCAGTTTATTTACTTATCGAATAAATTGGGGTACTTATCCCTCATTACATTTTCAGATTCTCATGTTGCCTCTTCCATCATGTGGTTTTTCCACAAAACCTTTACCTGATTAATCACCTTATTCCGTAACACTTTCTCCCTATGGTCAAGAATATGGATCGGTTGTTCCTCATATGATAGGTTCTCTTCCAGCTGAACTACCTCTGGACTCAAAATATGAGATAGATCTGGCATGTACTTTCTCAGCATCGAAACATTAAAAACGTTGTGTACCTGAGATAAACTCGGAGGTAAAGCCACTCGGTAAGAAACTGATCCAACTCTCTCCAGAATTTCATATGGTCCAATGAACCTTGGACTCAGCTTTCCTTTCTTACCAAATTGCATCACACTTTTCCATGGTGATACTTTGAGAAAAACATGATCACCTACCTCAAAAGAGAGATCTTTCCTTCTGTTGTCCGCATAACTCTTCTGTCTACTCTGAGCTGTTCTCATGTGTTTCTAAATCAAGTGATCTTTTTCTACCATCTCTTCTACCAATTCTGGTCCCATCAACTTCCTTTCACCCACTTCATCCCAGAAAGCTGGAGTTCGACACCGCTTCCCATATAATGCCTAAAATGGTGTCATCTGTATACTGGAATGAAAACCATTATTATATGAAAATTCAACCAAAGAAAGATGTTGGTCCCAACTTGCCTGATAATGCATCGAACAAGCTCGTAGCATATCCTCCAAGGTCTGAATTGTTCGTTATGACTGCCCATCTGATTGAGGATGAAAAGCTGTACTAAAATTTAATTCATTACCCAACGACTTCTGAAGGCCCTTCTAAAAGTTAGAAGTAAACTTGGGATCACGATCGGATACAATGGAGAGGGTAACTCCATGTAACCTCACTATCTCTTTAGGATACAAATGGGAAAGGTGATCTATGGAAAACGTATCTCGTATAACAAGGAAATGAGCAGATTTGGTCAAGCTATCAACAATAACCCATATTGCATTATTACCTCGAGGGGTCTTCGGCAATCCCATAATGAAGTCAATGGATATATTCTCCCATTTCCAGTCTGGCACAGGTAAAGGTTGAAGCATCCCTTTCGGTAACTGTCGCTCTGCTTTAACCTATTGACATGTCAAACACTTCACAGTAAAATCAGCAATATCTATTTTCATTCCATCCCACCAGTAATACTCCCACAGATCTCTGTACATCTTAGTACTACCAGGATGAACTGAAAATGGAGAACTATAAGCTTCACATAACAAATCTCTTTTCAACTGTGAATCACAAGGCACACACAATCTCTTCCCAAATCTCAAAACACAATCATTATCAATGTTGAATTCAGGGAACTTACCTTTCTAAACCAGCTCTACCTTTTTTGCAACTCACTGTCTTGCTTCTGTGCTTGCTTGATTCTGTCTGATATAGAAGATTTCACTAATACCTGAAACAAAATAGAAGAACATCCTGCACCAACAACTTCTATGCCAATTTTCATCAAATCCTTAACCAAAGGATCACGTTCCAAATGCAACATTGCTAATGAAGCATTACTTTTTCGACTCAAAGCATCAGCCACTTTATTTGCTTTTCCCAGATGGTAATGAATTGTACAATCATAATCCTTGATTAATTCCAACCATCTCCTCTGTCTCTTGTTTAACTCTTTCTGAGTGAATATATACTTTAAACTTTTGTGATTGGTATATATTTCACACTTTACTCCATAAAAATGATGCCTCCAAATTTTTAAAGCGAAAACAACAGCAGCTAATTCCAAATCATGTGTAGGGTAATTTAACTCATGAGTTTTCAACTGTCGTGAAGCATAAGCAATTACCTGATCATTCTGCATTAGGACACAACCAAGTTCTTTCAATGAAGCATCAGTGTAGATAACAAACTCACCATTCCTGGAAGGTAGTGCCAAAACTAGAGAATTCACCAATATTCTTTTCAGTTCCTGAAAACAGTCATCACATTCTTTTATCCAGATAAACTTAACACCCTTCCGAGTTAGCTTATTCATTGCACTAGATAACTGTGAAAAATTTCTAACAAACCTTTGGTAATATCCTGCCAAACTAAGGAAGCTACGAATCTCAGTTACATTTTTTGGTCTTGGCCATTCCTCAAAAACCTTTTTTTTGCAGGATCAACAGTTATCTCATCTTTAGAAACAATGTGACCAAGGAAAGAAATTTGTTGCAACCAAAACTCACACTTTCTGAATTTCCCATACAATTTCTTTTCTTTTAAGGTTTGCAAAATAACCCTTAAATGTCTTTCATGCTCCTATTTACTTTTAGAAAACACCAAAATATCATCAATGAAAACCACCCCAAACTTATCCAAGAACTCCTGGAAAATTCTATTCATTATGTCCATGAATACAGCAGGTGCATTGGTTAGCCCAAAAGGCATTACTACAAATTCATAATGGTCATATCTTGTACGAAACGCAGTCTTCGGAACATCTGCTTCCTTTACCTTCAACTGATGGTACCCCGATCTCAGGTCAATCTTTGAAAAATACTGAGCTCCCTGGATCTGATCAAACAAATCATCGATATGAGGCAAAGGTTATCTGTTCTTAACAGTGATGTTATTCAAGGATCTATAATCAATGCAAAGTCTCATAGAACCATCTTTCTTTTTAACAAATAAAACTGGAGCACCCCATGGTGATGTGCTAGGTCGAATGAAACATTTCTCTAATAAATCTTGTAATTGCTCCTTCAACTCTAAAAGTTCAATTTGAGCCATTCGATAAGGGGGTATTGAAATTGGCTTAGCATCAGGAACTAAGTCTACAGTAGACGCAACTTCCCGATCTGGTATTATTCCAGGCAACTCATCAGGAAAAACATCAGGATACTCATTTACCACTGGCACATCATTAATCTGAATAGTTCCTTTATTTTCAACAACATGTGCAAGGTAACATTCATTTCCATCTTTTACAACTTTCTCAGCCTCTTGATATGTTATCAATAGTAAGGGTTCATTCTTGTACACAAACTGAAAGTCTTTCTGAAAAGAAACTTCTTTAGCTCTACATTCAATCTTAGCATGGTAAATAGAGAGCCAATCCATACCCATGATAACATCAAACTCTACTAGAGGTAGAACAATAATGTTTTCAAGTAGGTTCTTTCCACAGATAAGGATCGGAAGATTCTTATAAATTCTTTTTGCCTCAACATTTCCCCCAGGTGTTTTTACCCAAATTTCAGGAGTCATTTCTTGAGATGGTATTCCCATTTTACTAGAAAAGGTTTCAGAGATGAATGAATGTGTGGACCCCGAATCAAACAACACACTGGCATAATCTGAAAAAACAAAGAAAGTACCTGATACAACTTCATTTGATGGCCCGACATCTGCGGAACTAGTTGCAAAGGATTTCACCACCCCTTTCTACTTGTAGTCTAACTGCTTCTCATCACTCGAGCTCTTTGTTGGACCCTCTTTTGCATAGTGACCCATCTCATTGCACTTAAAACATTTCACTAACTGTAAATCAAATTTGAACTTACCATCACCTTGATCTTTTTTAGTGCAATCACGAGCCTTATGTCCCATATTACCACATCTGTAGCACTTTCCAGAGTTTAGAAGACATTCCCCAGCATGCCTTTTGCCACATTTATCACAAACTGGAAACTTAGTTTTCTTACCATCAGACTTTTTTTAAGAATTCTTCCCTTTCTCCTGCTACCTCGGTCTCTTCTTCTGCTGGTTGTTATAGAACACTTGATCATCGGCAAACTACATTTCCACCTTCTCAGCAATCGAACAAGCTTCTCATAACTTTTAAACTCACGAGAAGCTAATGCCCTTCGATATTTTGGCTTTAATACTGAGTAAAAACAATTGATTTTACTATCAAGGTCTCAGATAAAATTTGGAGCATACCTTGCCAATCGAGTGAACCTTTCTTCATAGGTAGCCACTGAGTCTTCCTCTTGCCTCAATTCAAGAATTTCTTTTCCATCCTAAGTCGAATAGCCTTAGGAAAATACTTCTCAAGAAACATACCTCTGAATTCATCCCAGTCAAGAGCATCAATATCATCAGCATTTCTGATATTTTTAACCATCGACCACCACTGATCTGTTGCACCCTCCAAACAGTAAATATCAAGACTAACCTTTTGATTGTCTAAACACCTCATGACATCAAAAATCTTCTCCAGTGCTTTAATCCACCCTTCAGCTAACACAGGGGCAGATGATCCTCTGAATGATGGGGGATGTTGCCTCATGAAATGTTTCACCACTGACATGTTCCTCTGCGGTTGATCTGGATGATCTCGTGCATGGATACCACCACCATTTATCGCTTGATTCAACTGCTCCATTACTGCAACAAACCGTTCAGTTCCAATTCTGACCATCTCAGGATGCTGATTCGGAAGGTTATTTTCTTCTGTATGCCTTCCCAACACTACTTCCCTTTTTCCTCTGCGGAAAACCATTCTGAACGAACATTTCTTTGATGAAGCAACATGGTAATCTTTAAATTCTATATCATTTCAAAAAATATATTTATGGATAATCATTTAATAAAATTCTAACTCCTAAAGTTATCTAAAACGACCTCTGATACCAACTATAAGGCCCCGGCCTTAAACATTACTTAATCTTGAGATATTTCAAGAATACACCTTGAGGATATTTTCAGGTTTAGAGTTTTAGAGAATTAGAACATAAAACTTGAATTACATTCCTCATATAAACAATGTGGTTACATAAAGACAGTATTATTTTTTCCCATCAATGGAAACATATTTAAAATAAAACGTGGATTCATTCTTGACACTTCCTTGACACTATCATCATATCATGTACCTTTCCCTTGGCCTGTGAAAAACATTTCAAAAAAACTTGGGATGAGCATAAAAAGCTTAGTATGGGTTATAAAAATATGGAAAGGAAACATAAGTTCATATATACATAAGAATGAAATAATACTTTACCCATAAAACATAAGCACTTTAACATACCTCATCAAATCATGAATAAATCATAGAAATCATAAGACAAAAATGTAACTTGAGGCATTTATAACATTCTTATGTAGGGAGTAACCCTCTTGGTTACGTTTGGAATACCCATCACAGTATATTCCCTAAATCGCTTCGGAGAAACTGTAACGTTTCACTCCTTCGCATTACCCAATGCATTGGAGAGCTATATCGGGCTCACCCGCCCTTAGTTTATCACGGAACCACCTGTCTTCATAATAAAACCCAAGAACCAGAACATAATCGTATGACATTAAACATGCATAAAGGAAAAAAACATTTCCACCTTTCAATCACAAGATATCAATACAACACATTGATATAAAAATATTATGAAAACCATTTTCAATTCCAAAATAAAAGAAAAGTAAAACATGGTATTTATTTTTCTTTAAAAAAAGGTAGGCTTGTAGAGGAAGCCGAAACTCAAATAATGGTCACGGAGGCAGAGAAGTCATTGTCGCCGCATACGTACGAAAAAAACATTCCCTTTTGTCGTTTAGTAAACGCCTCGTATAAAAAATATTCCTTTTGAATAAATGTAAAATTCAAAGGGTTTTATACACCGTATAAAATAAAGTTGTGTATAAAACAAAATATGCCTCAATGAAAGGAGATTGAGACGAAGTCCCATACCTCGGGTCCGACTTGACTCGGTCGTTATTTAATCTCCTGAATAATAAACTTGAGTTATTTTCTACTTGTTTAAGAACCTTTTCCAAGTTCATTATTCCTTTTATATCACTTATTGCCATGTCATGAACACTATGTAATTATTTAAGTTAATAATGGTCATTTTAACGATCATTGGTACTTGAGTCAAAAATAAACCCTTTATAATTACAATTTTTTCATGTATCCATTATATCCAGAATGGTATTCATGATGTAGATATCATATATATCATATATATCCAGTACATGCATGCATTTATAATATTATATAACATTTAGAGGTAAGAAATGAAATGCACCGTTCATGGAGACGGTAAGCCGTACGTACGTATGAACGCTACTTTCATTTCTATTTCGTATTTTATAGAATGGTATCATAATTATATAAAGGTATATTATAATTCCAGTGTAATATCATATATAATATCATAACTCCATCCTTTATACATCCCACATATGGTATTTAATGAATCAAATCACTTTGGGGGGGCGGTAGTACACACTTCCTTAAATGAAGATATCGCGTTTACCAATAATGGAAACCATAAAGGTATGCCCAAAATGAAAAATATAGAAGCTTAAGGAAAACATAAACATATTATATATCATATATAAATATAGTGTCATCTTAATTGCCACCTTTGAAGGTGTTAAAATAATGTTGAACAATCATCGTTTCGGGAGGCAGAAATTCGTCATCCACGGAAACAGTATGTTCTTTAACCATTAGATGTAGGTGTGTGTAAGTGTAGCTCGAATCCTTCTTATAACAACATCCTAGTATATTGCAGATACTGTAGTTGTTATAAAAGAAATGAATAAAAAGAGTTTATGGGGTTGGAGAAGCAAAATAAAACAAAAGGACTCAAGTGAAGACATTACCTTAAAATCGGGTAACTCCCTTTGGTTTGAGCTCAAAGGCTTCTTTGGGAAGACTTCTGCCCAAAGTGAGGCTTATAAGAGTAAGAGAGGGAAGTGGAGAGACAAAATGGGCAGGGGTTAGCCGAGCCAAAGGCTTTGGATGTGTGTGTAAGGAGGTAGAGGTGGGGGCCTTTTATAAGAGGATAGGAGGGGCACTCATGGAAAGTAAAGAAATGTTACTTTATGTTAAATAGAGTTTCGGATTCAAAAGGTCCCACATTGATATAATTAGAGGTTAAGGTGGTAAGGGTTCTAAATCCACCCATACAATAGGTTTTGCACATTTTTAGCTCATAGATTTTACATTATCTTTTCATTTTATTTAAATCCTTTATTAATGAGGCAATTGCTGCATCATCATGATGACATAAATAATTTAATATATTTAATGTCTAAAAATTATAAAAAAATATCATTATGTAGGAAATATTTGTAGCTTTATAATGAATATCTATAGTCAAAAATCTAACTTGTATAACCCCATGTAAAAATTGTTTTAGTAAAACATCTCATGTTTGTGTCATTTTTACTTTTACATTAAATAAAACGTTATTTATGTCATTTCCCAACCAAAATGGCTCCATGGGGTCCCCAAGTTGACCCATGGATTTTCTTGGTTGGCCATGACACATCCAATGAGGGTAGGACATGTGTAAAGCTCATCTCATATTATTAAAACATTATTTTTACCTTAAACTACACTAATTACCTCTAATCGCGATTAAAAACGTAAAAGTTACTATTCACCAAAAAATTATTTTAATCCCATTGAACCACATTTTACTTCTTAATGACAATCATGTATGTCGGATTTTTGAAAATCAAATCATATAAGTGGCAAAGTTTCATTTAAACGAAAAATCAGTGTCTTTAACTACCACATTGTGGTTTCACTATTCATCAAAAATTGAAGTTTTCAGAAAAATACCAAAACTTTACCCTAATCTATATTTGATATTCTGAATTCAAAAATGTTGTCTATTTTACAAAATTCAAAACATATAAGTTGCATTAATTAATTTAATAATTAATTTCCACTGTCAGAGCAAATAGCGCGTTTTTATGAAACAATAAGTATCAAAAGATTGACACAAGTTTAAGTCCAATTTCAAAGTGAAATTAATTCCAATGACCACTATTAGATTAAATGGTAAAAATATATTCTAATTTCACTTTAAAACCAATTCAAAAGATAATCTCATCATATAGATAAATTATATTAAAAATCATTTTTGATGTAAAATGCAGTATTTTTCACTATTCATTAAAAAATGATCATTGTTAGAAAAATACAAAAAATTCACAAAAAGTAAATTTTGATGTCCCAATCATAAATAATAAGTTTATTTTGACAAACATAGATTATAAAATTGTCAAAATATATATTTAAAAATGGTTTGTCATCAAAAGGCAGTAAAACAATATTTTAAAAATATTAGTGTATTTCATGCTTAAGATTGGATTTATTTTCATTTTAAGCCTCTAAAACACTATGTAATTCACTAATAGACATAGATAAAAATATCTATTATTCATTAATTACTTGGGATGTTACATTTTGTGTCTCACAAAATGATTATTACTTGATAATAATTAGTAAATTATTAATAAATAATATTTTTTAAAATATTTTATAAGTCATTTTTACTAAATATCTTATATATTAAATGTGAATGTCTATTTATATTTATCTAAAACATATTTTAAAAAATATATTATATTTATGAGTATAAATATATTTATATATTTATATGAGTATAAATATATTTATATATTTATATGAGTATAAATATATTTATATATTTATATGAGTATAAATATATTTATATATTTATATGAGTATAAATATATTTATATATTTATATGAGTATAAATATATTTTTATATTTATATGAGTATAAATATATTAATATATTTATATGAGTATAAATATATTTATATATTTATATATTAATATATTATTTTTAATATTTTTTTTGAAATATACCATTTATCAGTACTAGTAAAAAAAGTGCTAATAAAATGGGTCCCTTTAACTGTGCTAAAAAATGTTGATAAAATGTGTACCTTTTAATAATGTTTTTTTAGCGCTTACAAACGTACCATTTTGTCAAGTATTTTTTTAGTGATGTTAAAAGGTGGTGTTGTGAAACCCCGTTTTATGATAGTGGTTAAAGGCATTCCCTAATAGCTATAGGTAGCTAATAAGTGTTAAGGTATAAACCATACTGTAGGGAATGGCTTACCTGAAAAAACGTAACTTTTTACCAAAATTGATATCTAAAATATCTATTAAAATTGAACAATTAACATAAACATTAGTAGGGGAAAATATAGTTTTACACAACAAAAATAGAATCCATTTTACGATCTAAAAAAAAGACACACCTACACAAATGACCAGAGATACACCAATGAGATCTGGTGTCATAAGTGCATTATGGAACCTTGGCCCAGTTTATCTTTCATTTACTCGGTTTGGTCTCTCTTTTTACTTAAATTTTATTTTTATTCTTGAGAATAATTGTTTTTGAGGTATTTGATGTAAAGGTATTGATTTACTTGATCTCTTTATCATTCCTCGGGTACAGAGGGTTTTAAAAATTCTATCATTTAATAATTGTCTGCATTTTCATATATTTATTAAAATTTTAAAGGATTTATTAAAGCTAATTTGAAACTATATTTCACATTGTGATAATATGTTATGCATTTAGTATATTGTGTATTGGTTTTTATACAAGGAAAATTATATTTCATATCAAAAATATTTTCAGAGAATTGATTTAATTAATTAATAATCTTATAAAAGTTAATTTGAAATTATTATTTGATGTTCCTCGGCATTAAAATAATTTCTAGTGGTATCTAATATTTATCTATATGTAATAAAGACTATTATTTAAAAAAATTATTTATCAAATTGTATAGGTGTGAGTTGATTTTTAATTTACGGATATAATTAAATTATTTTAAAATTTTTAATATTTTGGATATATAATTTAATAATGTGAAAATTGTGATAATTATAATTGAATTGTGGAATTTATGAGTTTGACATATATGGATGTGGCATTAATGTATACGGGGGAATGACGATTGTCTAACTTTCTATATGAAGAAGAGGCGTTGTGGGGGGGGTAAAAAAAGGGAGAAATTAATATATTGCAAAAAAGGGTGTGATCCAAAAGAAAAAAGAAAGAAAGAATATATATAAGTGTGTGTTTCGATGGAAAAGTTTTAACATTTTATATAATACGTTTGACATTAAAAAAATTAAAAAGTAAAGTAAACCTTTGTAAAAAAACATAAGAAAAAGATTATAATAAGGAGATATTTTTTTAAAGTCAAACGTCAAGCAGGGGAAGGAGGTGCATGGGGTCACGCGAGGGATTGATGAAAGAGGCAAAGGAGAGTAAGACTTCAACAAAGGGGAGGAAAATGGATTAAATTACATGTATATAACGTCATTACATAAAATATCAACACCTTAAAAAACACGTCCAACACCATGAAACAAAGTGGCATCATACGGTGTTCAAAAAATTAAAATGTCATAAAAACAGTGTAAAAAGAATAAATTTTCTATGAAAAACGTCAACACCTTAAAAAAATTGGCATCAAAGCTTTTGATCGAGATGTAATATCAAGTTTTGAGTGAGACAAGGATGAGGTTTGTATGGATTTATTAGGGTAATAGTGTCATTTAACCAAACTAGTGAGGAAGGAGGATTGGGTGGAACACTGATATTTAGGATATCTTGTGAACTTTGTCATAACCTTGATGACATTGAAACCAGTTAGGATCCAAGTATCACGGCTCCATGCAATCTGATGCAAGGACAGTGTCTGACACCCAAAAATGTTTAGGTGGAAAATGCATTTACTGCAGGGTAGAAATAATTAGGAATGGTGCATGCATCACAGTCATAAAAAAAATGCAACACCTTAAAAAAAGTGGAAAAAAACCTTTTATTCGAGAGATAATATGGGTTTTGAAGTTAAGAATGAGTGAGGTTTGCATAGATTCATTAGGGCAATTGTGTCATTTAAAAGAATGTCATTTCCATGTAATTTTTTTTCCTTAAATCTTCCTTGTTTAAGCAGGCCCTTTGAATCTATTGTTTAAATTAAAAGATTATGAAAGAAATGTTTTCATATCATGCTTTAAATTCTAACCTTCCATAATATGAACTATGATATATGTGTTAAGCAAACCCGTGATTTAAGAAGGTTATTTGAATTGAATGCAAGTTACAAGTGTGAATTTATTTATCAAAGAGCATTTGTAAATACTTATTGATTAGCGAGAATGATTAATATTGGAATACATGCGTAAGAACCCGAGTTTTTGGAATGGGTCAAAATCTCGACCCTGTTTTAATTTTTTTTGACTTATTTCTAAGAAGACTCGAGAAACTAGACGGTTTCTGGAAAATTTCAGATTAAACGGTGTGTACCTTTAGTACACGCCATGTACTCTTGATAATGTGAGAAGGTCATACATGGCATGTAGGCTTGTTGGCCAAGTAGACAGATTTTAGCAAGTACACGTTGTGTACTATATGTACACGCCGTGTAGAGGGGCCGTGTATGGGAATATACATGGCGTGTTGGGGGTGTCAGCTGGGTAGAGGATTACACGCCGTGTACGGCCTTGTACACGCCGTGTAGTCATGTCGACAGATCCTCGGCGAAATGTCAACCATCATTGGAATAGTATAATGATACACACAGCATGTAGTCCTAAGTACACATCGTGTATTTTCTTTGTTTCGTTAAAATGGGAAGTAGCCTCGTTTTGAGGCAGGGGAAGCAGGTTTCGTCCGGGAGATGCGAATAGCCGACCGAGACTTCAATTCCTTCTTGTTTCTTCATCTGAAGTTGGATTCAAACACCATTTGATCCATTGGAACCCCCTCGGTAAGACCTTGATTCATCTTGAGTCGTTCATCTTGATTTATATTATAAACTAAGTTATAGGGGTTTGAGCAGTTTTGATTCTTTTGTAGATCTATAGTGTTTTAGACCTAATTGGAGGCTGTTATCGGAGGAGTATCATTGTACTAGTATGAGGTAGGTGGTGTATACATTGTTTTGTGTTTTTGTAGACAATTGGAGTTTGCGTTTTTTTAGCGCAACGTCGGGTATTGAGAGAGACCCATGTTTCTTTATATTAAATTGATTGTATGCCTTATGGGATGTCGTTTTACATTCCCTCACCTTGTTATGCTTGAGAGAGGTCGGGTTAGAGCTCATTGCTCATTTGGGGCATTTTGGTCGGGGGTGCCAAAATGGGTATGATTGAACTGTTTGATTAAATTGCTAAGTATAAATGTGATAAGAATGATTAAGGGAGAACATAGCTAGTGCAATTCAACTGTTAGTTTGTTTTTCCTGTTAGAAGTTTTTCATTTGATTATATGTATGTGATGTCTGATATGGCATATGCTGGAACCTTCGGGTTGTGTGGGTGTAGACTTGGTATTGTTAAGTGATATTGATCACAGGTTGGGCTTGACTCAGATTACATTGGGTGGTTCTCACCATGGGATTGGGTGTCATGGATGTCGGCTTGAGGTAGTGTAACTGTTAGGTTGGGCATGACCCAAGTTACTTGGATGCCGATACCATCAGAGTTCAGCGACATGGTCATAGGGACACGAGATGTCAGAGATGTTGTGGCTTGAGAACGTATTTTGGTGATTACCACTCACCCAGAATTTTGAGTAGTGTGCACACATGTAGACTCTGTGATGGGGTGGTTTTGACCACTCGTTGGGTAGATACCCCTGATAGATGTGGTTAGGTACAATTGGTTTCGGGGTGTTTTCCATAGGAAGCCACGTGGAAGGTGAGGAGCCTTTAGGGGATAGTGTCATGGCTATCGGGTAGGGGGAAGAGGCTCGTCGTGATATGAGGGTAGACATCGTTGTCTCTCCAGTTACTGATTTGAGGGAAGACATCGTTGTCCCTCCGGTTCCTATTTTGAGGACAAACATCACTGCTCCTCCAGTTGTTGTTCCATGGACAGACGTGGGCTTTCGATCAGGGTTACTATTGTTTGGGCGTGCCTTCAGAACATCAGTGCTTGAGACATGAGGTGTTGGGAGGCACATGGTGCAGGGTTACATGACAGAGATCTCGGCGTTGACCGAAGTAGGTGACACTCCATGGTTGCTGCTGAGCACCAGTGGTGTTTATGTTTATTTGTGCATCGTACTGTTTACTTATTTCTTTATAAATGCATGAATGTCTAAACACTTATACTTGGTACGCACCTTTGGGTGCTATCCTATTGAGATTAATCTCACACCCTACACGGGCCCTTCAGGATGCGTGTAGACTTTATGGGTTTTCATGTAGGAAAGAGATCAGCTTTAGAAGCTGGACTGTATTAGTTGTCGCATATAGATGGTATGGACCTTGAGGTCTTGCCTAGCTGGAGTTTACTTTGTTTTGATTTCTTTCCTATATCAGCATACTTACTTTATTATTGTAGCTACTGTTGGTTATCCATTAACACCCTTATATATATTGACTTTCTATTGATGCATGACTTGTGTGTTCTAGTAGTTGTTACAATTGATTGATGACATGTTGTTCTGTTTACTTTCCACTACTGGTGTTTCTACTTTTCTTCTGCTGTTTATTTGCTATTGAATGTACTTTTGCTCTGCGGGTCTCATTTGATTCTGTTGAATCGTTAATTTATGTTGCATGTTATTATTTATTACTTGGACCAGTACTGTTATTATCCTCTGAGAGGGTATAACCTCCCCACTATACCTATACAGACCCTCACTGCTAGTCGATCGTCTTTGACATTCAGGGAGGTGCGCCAAAGGTAGTAACACCTGACCCATTTAGCGTTATTTGGGTGGTTGTTCGGGTCCGGGTCGTTACAAAGTGGTATCAGAGGAGTTCTTCACATGGATTTAGTAATAGTGTTTTGCTAGTTACTAATGAGATTGAGACTTCTCTTTTTTATTTCTGCTGGTTTACTATTTGGGATATTGTAGATTGAAGATATGTTGTAATTGGAACTGGGTTTTCAGCTTGTGCTTGGGTGCCTGCAGCCCTAGATACGAGAGATGGACCAAGTTGCCTTGGGTGGGAATTGCTATTTTGCTTTTGATCAGTTTACAATTTATATGATTTCCACCTTGGTGGCTCACTTGTCGTGTGTTGTTATTTGTTGTGATATGTGGACCTTGGCCCGATATGGGAAGACTTGGTTACTTGGTTTTTGATAGGAACATTTTTGGGGTATTTGAATTTCATAACCGCACGGATACTTTGTGAAGTGATAATACCATGTGAATAATATCAAATGCCATTCTTTGAATGATTTTGAAATTTTATAGGTGAAATTCTTTATATAATTTCTAGTTTATTGCAATGAACTATGTCATGATTTATATGTTGTGAATTGCATGTGGCAGAAGATTTGGGTCTGGCTCTTGTATGAGCAGTCAGGTACTATGTTTGAAGTGATTTTGATCACCAGGATTGGGAGACTAGGTCACCGGGTTTGAGGCAATGTTGATTGTCAGGATGGGCATGGCCCGAGGTACTTTTGATACTTGGCTCTGTGAGGGCGGGTAAGGAGGCCATGAGGCCGGGATGTCGTGGGAATGAGTTACGGTAATGGATAGTAATGGTAGTTGTTATATACTACCTCTTTACTACTTTCCTTATCTGTATTGAATATATTGTATATATATATATATGGGATGTATGACCATTTATAGTATTCAGCGGGTTCCTTCTGGATGACCCAAATGGAGCGTCAGGTGGGAGACGGTACAATGTCGTAGGTGCATGATCATGTTCTGACACCTGAGGGACAAACAGAGCATGAGCGGCAGGTATAGGCTGAGAGACAGGATTAGGTTCAGGATCCAGTGTAGGCAGGGTAGCAACTGGGTTTGGTAGCATTCAGGCCATGACTCGACAAGTAGCTTCGGTCTAGTCTAGTATGTGTCTTGCAGGGGATCAACAGTGGTGCGTAGGGTACAAAACCATCTATGGAGTATCTAATGCGGGAGTTCCAGTCGCAACACCCACTGCTTTTTCAGGGTTAGGGTGGTCCACAGGCGGCTTAGAACTACATAGAGAGCATGCATAAGATCATTGAGTAGCTCGAGATGCCTCCTGGGCGGAGGGTTAAGCTAGCGACGCACATGCTAAGAGGACCGACGAAGCGTTGGTGGGATGTACATGCTCAGTCTTACAGACACAATAGACTATCATAAAAAGACTTCGAGGATAGGTTCTTCAATCACTTTTACCCAGAGATGCTGAGGGCTGAGAGAGCTCGAGAGTTCTCAAGCCTTCAGTAGGGAGAAATTTCCATCATGGACTATGTAGGTACTTTCACTGATCTATCTCGCATTTCACCTGGTATAGTAAGCAATAACTCAGCAAAGGTGAGGCTCTTTGAGGATGGATTACTATAGGTTTCAGGCATAGTGGAAGCGTGGTTAGGACGAAAACCAACTTTTATTTTTACCATGATCAATGATTATTACGGGATCAATACAGTGATGAACGCCAATCTCCGTGGATTAGAATCAAAGATTTAGATAAAGAATGAAGAGGCCCGAATCCTTTATAGAGGATCTTGCACATCCTGTTTATAATTAATTTAATTAATTTCATAAAGAAAAATAATACATGGATCTTTGGTATTTTTCTTCATTGATGATGTTGATCATCCGGAATGACCCTTCTAGATTATCTTGTTGCGGTTCTAAGGATCCAAACTAGAATCCCTCTAGCGGTGATCCACATGTGCTCTAATGGCCTCCGATCGACACCGCTCATTCTCATAGTGCTAGTACGGTGAAGCGAGTGTCTTATGTCAGTCGTTCTTGATCTCTTGTTCTTCGGCCTTGAAAAATGTCTTTCATTGTTGAAAGGGGTGGGAAGAGTATTTGAGAGAGAAATTGTTTAGCTCAATAATTCTCAATTCACCGGGTGTACGATTCATTATCGTGTGGTGTCTGGCCCAATAAGCATACTTGTCTATTTATATGCATGAAAATTTAGTTACAATATTTAATTGCATAACAACAATACATTCATGAACCTAGAGAAAACCCATGCTCATAATAATAGTACCATGTCATTATTTATGGTAGGCCAACTTCCGCAAAATGGAATTATAAATAAAATTTCGCATCACAAAATAATAGTAGCGTCATTATTATTTTAACTTGTGCCAACTAGTTCAATAATTATTTACCATCTTTTAAATAATTATGTTACCATCGGACCAACCTTGGTCCGCTCTAACTCCACTTCCATTTATTGAACACCTGAATAAATAAATAAATAATTTATTCTCTTAAATAAATATTTTATTTACAAACTAGTAAATAAGTATTTATTAAATGTTCAATAAAATAAATAAATATATTTAATTTAATTTATGAAAACATTTTAACTTTAATAAAATTATTCCATGGTCTTGAGAATAATATTTATTTCATTAATTAAATTCAAATAGAATTTAACCGAGACCACAAAAAATACATAGTGTGTAACCCTCTAGAATTATTTCTCATTGGAATTAGGCGGGCTTACCTAAATTCTAAGAGTACTATATAGAAACAGGTCAAGGCATCCAAGAGAAAGAACGTAATGTCACAACAATGACATCCACATATGAACGCTCACTATGTAATATAATCCCTTTGTCGCAATATCTAATAAAGTAGGTTTCATGATAGTGTCATCAACTTTTATTCTTGATACATCGTTCTTTGACTACCTAAAATAAACTCATCATTACACCATGACTATGGAATTTCATGCGACGGTTCTATTTCAATAAAAGGGCTGAGATATCAGCTTCCATAAATGGAAGGGACAAATTCTTCTTCAACATATCCATTAATAACATGCCACTCATGACACACCCAATGTACCCTACTTCCCGCCAACTGTCTGCGTGATGGTTTTCATCAGTAAATCAAAGAGCGCGAGTCATGAAACATATTAATGATAATCTTAAAGTCTAACGATCATTACACATGTTCGCAAATAGAAATATCCAATGACACCAAAACATGCAAAATTTCTACTAGCGGGACTGTTCTCATAATCTCTTGTCTTGGAGTTTTCAAAGTTCGAACTTCATGAGAGGAAGTCTCATCTGCTTATGAGTACTCACACCTAACGGTCTGCATGCTATGTGTCCGATCATAGCATGTCATCCAACCGTAGAACTATATTTAAGAATATTGTTATAGCATTTCAAGGTTCTCATCATAGTGGGGAACTACCATAACCTTATTAATGAAACAAATACTCTAGGGAATTATTACATCACAATCTTACAGAACAATGAAAAATATGTAATAAGATGTTTAATATTTAAATACATTAAATTTCCATGTAATCAAAGTACAACCCGTTGGTTCTAGGACACCAACTCTTACACTTATGACACGCCATTCAGATCCACGTAAATATCTTCAGGTAGGGTTTATTTTTAGAGGTGGTGAATCAGGCACTCATAGTGGAGGGAAAAGAGAATGAGAGGTCTCACTTAGGCTGGACGATGGATTCAGGTGATGGTTCAGATAGTAGTAAGGGAGCATGGGATGTGTTCTAACAGGGCAGTCAGGCCAAGGACTCAGCTCGACCACCTTGTAGTAGTTCATCAGTGGTTTGATTTCAATGTGGGCAGCCAGGACATTCCAGACTCAGTGTGATAGGCCTCCAAAGGAGTGCCGGGCATGTATACAGGTTGGGAATCTCGAGTGGTTTTGCAGAAAACCTTCTCAGACAGCTGACAGATAGATACCAAGACAGACTATGGCATCTAGAGTTGGTTCAGGTTCGGTACCAGGTGATAGTTTCTGAGGTTCAACTACACGTGGAGAACGTGAAAAAGATAGTGGGACCCATCTGAGGGGTCAATGGCCAGTGACTGGTGTAGTACCGTAGGGAGTAAAGTCTTTAGGTAGCTGTGTGTTAGGTCAGGTGCATGTTGTATGGCTGCCAGGGGCTGAGCAGGCTAGTGAGCTGACGATGGTCAGAGGTACGCCACGGGTGTGGCTGTGATTACTGGTTTTCTTTTTGGCATGGATTTTTAGGCATGTTTGTTTTGAGTGCACGAGGTGCACATGATATATGTGGACTAACCAAATGTTGGTAAGTGGGATTGGTGCCACATTGGGTGCATGATATATTTATATATATGTATGAGATGCATGGCATCAGGGGCATCGAGGATGTGTGTTACTTGAGGTACCCTGGGCATCGGGGCATCGAGGATGCGAGTTACTTGAGGTGTTGTGGTAATCGGGGCATCGAGGATGCAGGTTACTTGAGGCGCTAGACACTAGGTTTGTTTTGAGCATCCATGGGATGCAGGACCTCATGGAGGCGGACACCGATGCGGTGTGGATACGTAGGGTGTTAGAAGTGACATAGGAGCAACAATGAGGTACGGGAGTGATGATGCATCACGGGAGGACAATGAGTCCAGAAACAGGTTAGTAAACCATTTCAAGGTTTAAATTTTTTCAGGTTGAGACCGAGTTAGGCAATTCCTAAGGTGGGGAGCCCCTTGAAGAATTTATCCAGAACCTTTGAGATTGGGGTAGTCTGGGTTGCTTGACTGAGATGGGTATGTTCGGTGCCATCTTTGGGTTTCGTTTAATAACTAGGGGATGAGCTATGTTAAGGTGGGGACATTGTAAGAACCCAGGTTTTTAGAATGGGTCAAAATCCTGACCCTATTTTATTTTTTTGACTTGTTTCTGAGAAGATTGGAGAAACTAGGAAATTTCTAGAAAATTATAGATTACACGCCGTGTACCTTTATTACACACCGTGTACTCTTGACCGAGTGTGAAGGACATACATGGAATGTAGGCCTGTTGGTTGGGTAGACATATTTTAGCAAGTACACGTCGTGTACTATTTGTACACACCGTGTAGAGGGTCCGTGTATGTGGATATACATGATGTGTTGCGGATGTCGGCCGGGTAGAGGAGTACACGCCGTGTACGGCCTTGTACACGCCATGTAGTCATGTTAGTAGATCCTCGACGAAATATCAGCCATCATAGGAACAATAAAATGATATACACAATGTGTAGTCCTAATTACATACTATGTATTTTTTTTTCTTAAAATGGTCAGTATCCTTGTTTTGAGGCAGGGGCAATGGGTTTCGTCTGGGAGACGCAAATAGTCGTCTGTGACTTCAATTCCTCCCCGTTTCTTCATCTGAAGTCGGATTCAAACACCATTTGATCCATTAAAACCCCCTCGAAAAGGCCTTTATCCCTCTTGATCTGTTCGTCTTGATTTCTCTTCTAAACTAAGTTATAGGGGTTTGAGCAGTTTTGATTCTTTTGTATATATATCATGTTTTAAACTTAATTGGAAGCTGTTATTGGAGGAGTATCATTGTACTAGTATGTGGTAGGTGGTGTATACCTTGTTTTGTATTTTTGTAGACAATTGGGGGTTGCATTTTTTTAGTGCAAAGCCGGGTATTGTGTGAGACCCATGTTTCTTTATATTAAATAGATTGTATGCCTTATGGGATGCCGTTGGGAATTCCCTCACCTTGTTATGCTTGATCGAGGATGGGTTATAGGTCATTGCTCATTTGGGTCATTTTTCCCAGGGGTTCCAAAATGGGTATAATTGAACTGTTTGATTAAACTACTGAGTATAAACTTGGTAAGCATGATTAATGGAGAACATGGCTAGTGGAATTCAACAGTTATTTTGTTTTTCCTGTTAGAAGTTTTTATTTTGATTATATATATGTGATGCATGATATTTCATATGCTGGAACCTTTAGGTTGTGTTGGGCATGGCCTGGGTATTGTTGAGTGATGCCGATCACAGGTTGGTCTTAGAACAGATTATATTGGGTGGTTCTGACTATGGGATTGACTGTTATAGACGTCGTCTTGAGGCAGTGTAACTGTCAGGTTGGGCCTGAACCGGTTTACATGGATGGTGATTCCATCAGACTTGAGTGACATGATCATAGGGACATGAGGTGTCAGAGATGTTGTGTCTTGGGAATGTATATTGGTTATTACCACTCACCCAAAACATTGAGTATTGTGCACACAGGTAGTCTCCGTGATGAGGTAGTTTTGACCACTCATTGGGTAGAGGCCCCTGATAGATGTGGTTAGGTACAATTGGTTTGGGGTGATTGCCATAGGAAGCCACATGGAAGGTGAGAAGCCTTCATGGGATAATGTAGAGGCCATCGGGCTGGGGGAAGAGGCTCACTATGATATGAGGGAAGACATTGTTGTCCCTATAGTTACTGATTTGAGGGCAAATATCACTGTCCCTCTAGTTATTTATTTGAGGGTAGACATCGATGTCCCTCCAGTTCCTATTTTGATGACAGACATCATTTCTCTTTCGGTTGTTGTGCCATGGACATGCATGGGATTTTGATCAGGGTTACTATTGTTTGGGTGTGCCTTTAGTATGTCAGTGCTTGAGAAATGAGGTTTAAGGAGGCACATGGTGCCGGGTTACATGAAAGAGATTCCGACATTGGCTGAAGTAGGTGACACTCCACGGTGGCTACTGAGCACCAGTGGAGTTTATGTTTATTTGTGAATCGTAGTGTTTACTACTTTATTTATAAATGAATTCCTGCCTAAACACTTATACTAGGTACGCACCTTTGGATGGTATCCTACTAAGATTTGGCTCACACCTCGCACGAGCCCTTTGGGATGCATGTAGAAATTATGGGTTTTTGTGCAGGAAAGAGATCAGCTTCAAGTGTTGGACTATATTAGTTGTCGCATAGAGATGGTATAGACCTTTAGGTCTTTCCTAGTTGGAGTTTACTTTGTTTTTCTTTATTTCATGTATCAGTGTGATTAATTTATTATTACAGCTATTGTTGGTTAGCCATTGGCACCCTTATATATATTGACTTTCTCTGGATGCATGAATTTTATGTTCTATTAATTGTTGCAATTGATTGTTGGCATGCTATTTTGTTTACTTTCCAGTGCTATTGTTTCTACTTTGCTTCTGTTGGTTTATCTATTATTGAGTGTGCTTCCACTCTGTGGGTCTCGTTAGAGTCTATTGAGTCATTAATTTCCACTGCATGTTATATTTTATTACTTGAACTAGTACCATTATTATCCTCTGAAAGGGTATAGCCTCCCTACTATACCTATTCAGACCCTCACTACTAGTCGGTAGCCTTTGACATTTGGGGAGGTGCGCCTAAGGTAGTAACACCTGACTTGTTTAGCAATGTTTGGTTTTCTATTCAGGTCCGAGTCATTACAGCATGCCTAAATCCATATTATATTTAACGGTAATTAATGATGTGTGATTTAAATTTAAAAAAACTTCTAGAATTTTGGGTTTTCAAGGAGAGAGGATTCTGGAGACCACCATTTTGCAGTCACTATTGACTCTATTAGCCAGAGCCAAATGACGATCACTAGAAATTTCCACTCCCCTGACCAAATTTCACCCCTTCCTTATCGAGCCTAACCCTCCTCCCTCCTCCCTCCTCCCTAATCACCCTCACCAACCTCCGCACTACGCCATGTCACCCCACCTCCGAGTGTCAAGCTCCCCATTGTCCATCCCCCATCCCACCCCCACGTCCATCCCCTATCTCACCCTCACTCTCAAGCCCCCATCCACCCCCATTGAGCACCCTTCCCCCACCTCTACATTGTGCCACACCACCCCACCTCTGGCCATCAAGGTTCCCTTCATCCAGACCCCATTCCACCCTCAACATCGAGCCCCTATCCAGCCCCCTTTCCCTGTAATCCAACCCCCACCCCCCCCCCCCCACCCTTGAGTCCCCCTACGCACCGAATCTTGCCCATCATGGATACCCCTACATGCCATTGACCCTCTACCACTATTGTGCCCCTTGGCTAAAGACCCTCCCCCTAGCTGCAGATGGTCCCCCCCTAAGGTGTAACTAGTTCCACTAACTCCCTGCCCTTGATTCCTCTTCTGTGAGGCGACCCCCTACCCTTCTACTCACAACCCTGACCCCCTTTAACATCCCCTACTCCCTAGAACAACCGTGAACCCTGCTATCCATGTATGATTTTCATTGCTTGCATTTAATATTTTTTTAAATAGGGTTTTTTAGGTAATTAGAATTTTAGGGATTTATAGCAGGAAATTTACGGAAATAATGTTTTGTATGAAATCAAAACCTGAATAACTTTTATCATTGATAATTTTTAAATAATCACTAATTTTTTTAAAATGTTTTTTTCTTGTGAATAAATGTTTGATTCATTTTATCTGGGTGATAAAATGTTAAATTGTTTCTTGAAAAAAATAGTAAGTCATATTTTGAGAGATCAAAGATCAGGTAAAACAAGAGAAGACAACCAACTGGGGAACCGATTCAACCAGACATGTTTTTTTTCGAGAGGCCTCAAGTATCTAAATAATAATCCACCATATTACCCTCCCTTTTGGTAAAGGAAAAGTATCAAGTTCAAAATTGGATCTGAAGTGACTGGATCTTTGAGATCAAGAGGCCAAAATGTTGAAGACCTTCCTCTGGAGTGGATATAACATAGATGATGGTGAGAAAATCTGATTCCAAAGTGATGAATTTCCACCCTTTCTCCAAATATAATTCCATTTCAAGAACAATTTATTGATCTTCAATGACTATAGGTAAGAGCGAAGCCAGGTAGGAAGAGTGAAGAGCCGCAACGATAACCCCATGGGAGTCCCAGGCTATGGCGCCAAAACCTATGATACCTCTTTTAGAAGGTGATACATCCACATTAATTTTCAAGGTTCCACCAATGGGGGGGTGTCTAGGTACAAGGATCATGTTTGAAATGAGGGTCGTCGAAAAAAATGCTCGCTATGGTTCCATGCCGATAACCAGTGGGATGCGTTCTCGACCCAAAGGGTTCCTGGCTTGGAGATGTTGTTAAAGAGAATGTTGTTTCTCCTTACCCAAATGATGCAATCCATTGTGCAGTGGGAAGCTAGGTCCTTGGCGGTGAGGTGATATACCATTTGGTGAGAATATTCATAAGGTTAGGATCCATATTTAGGAGGTTTTCAGTATGAGGGTTAAAGGTTTGCCAGACATTCCTTGCTTCGGAGCAGTAGGCAATGACGTGCATGGGATTTAAGAATAGACATGAAGATAGGACATGTTGGGTTGTTTGATGCTTAGTGATAGGTAAAGAACCCCATAGAAGGAAGGATCCTAGTGCAAACTTTCCACCAGAAATAACTAGATTTAGGGGGAATACAGAGGCACCAGATAGATTTCCAGAGAGCCTCCGCCTTGAGATTTTAAGCAATTGAGGAAATAGAATACCCAAATTTGATCGTGTAAGTACCAGAAGTATCCCCACTCCATCATAAACAATCAGTTCCAAGATCCCTAGTGTCCGAAATGCTAAGAACAATTTTTCTATCCCTTTCGTTGAACCTGGAGGATATTTTCTTAGGGCACCATACACTTCCATCCTCATTAAAGTGGGAGATAACTTTCACATATTCAAGATCTTCAAGGGATTGAGAAGTTTATTTGAGCCCATTTTCATCAATTAGCCTTGGATCTATCCAAATATTAATAGAGGATCCATTTCCAATTCACCAGTAAAGTCCCCTCATGTGGGTCGCGCACGATCCCCATAGAATATAAAAATTTTATAGTCATTATATTAATGAATTTCTCCTTTGAAAACATTATATGTTATAAGAATGTATTCTATTTGTCAATGGATTAATGTTTCATTCTTACACAAACACAATTTTTGTTATATTAGAAATTTAAAATATTTTATTCACTAAAAATATGTTTGATAATTTTTTTAACGTAAAATGTTTGAAATCATAACATTTGTAAATATAGTAAAAATAACTATATTTTTATAAACATAATTTTTTGAAATATTTTTTTTAATTATAAACTTACCCATTGTGGAAATATTTAAGAAAATTTTTGTGTATGCTAATTTCTCTTATTATACAAGCATTACATTATCATATTTGTGTAAATATAATTTTGTACTTTATTTGGTTAAATTATGAACTCACATGCCACAGGAATAATTATGAAAATTTTTATAAAGTTATATAATCTATAATTTTATATCATTTTTTAATCATATTTGGTTGTATATAATTTTATGACAGTTTTACTATTAAGACATATTATAAAACACATGTTTTAAATTTTGATTGATTTGAATAGAGTAAATTTTTTTATAATTTATTTGGTTTTTAAACAGAATAATGGTTTACAAAGGTTTAATATTTTATCATTGTTATTTTTGTTTAAATTACGTAATTGATTAATGTGTTTTAAAAGTTGTTATATCTAGAGATTCTTGGATGCACACATTGACTGATGTAGATACTTCCATGTGAACTATGAAACATAGTATGGATGAGTTTTTTTAGTAGTTATGTACATATTATGAGATGTTAGCACATATAGATGAAGTGATGATGCAACGTCCTATTGATGGTATACATGTGGGCATAGGTGAAAAATAAAATAAATTGTACTCATATAGACTTTTAATGACATGCTCAAGATACATAATATATATTTATTTATTTATTGTAGACTCTGAATACACCTAGTGGACATTGTCATGATTTCATTAGTGATCCAGATGAGGATGCACCTCATGCACGAGGTGATTTACGTTACCATTATAATATTTAACGTTTCATTGTAGATGAATAATTTAAATGTTTTTTCTAATTCTAAAATTATTACAAGAAATAAAAAAATGTGTCCTACATAATAATGTCATAGTAAAACCACAATAGATGATCCAAAATTATCCTAGAGTCATAAAAAAACAACCGTAAAGTAATTTTTGAAATGTTTGAATTGATGGAACACCAATTGAATGCATCATTTGATTGGGATGACTAAAAACACACTTTTAGTTTCATAAAAAATTAAAAAATACATGCAAAGATCAAAACCATATAAAATAGACCCATAATGTGGTAAAATTATAGGAAAAACTTCTTAGTATTATTTTTGATGTTTATGAGAAGTCAACATGCCAATGAGACATGAGGTCTATTTGAAACAACTGAATAAACAATTTTTATAGGTTTGATGCCATTTAAAAACACATGTCTATAGGTTAAAAAGAATATAACAAACTCTAAATTTCATGAAATAAGAGGATAATAACCATACAATGATCTGTGAAATGGTTGAGTGGACGGAACATCAATCTAATGTGTCATTTTCCCAGGATGGGTGAAAATACATTTTTTATTATCTTAAAATAATAGAATTTACATTTACAAATCAGTAGAAAACTACCACATAATGGTGAGAAATCATAGGAAAATTATATTATTATTACTTGTGACATGTATGAGTAGGCGACACATTAATCAAACACGAGGTCTGTCTGAAATGACTGAATATTCAGTTTTTAAAGGTCTGATGCCCTTTAAAAATGTGCATCCAGGGGTCAAAAACAACTGAACATCCTCTGAATTGTAACATCTCATGTTTTGAACTGGATGAAAATTTCAAGGGAATTTGAACTTTTGGCATTTAATGGATGTGCTGTATTTAAAACCCGAATTAAAAATGTAATTATGATAGTGGGACTCTGTGATGTGTTTATTTTAAGAAATTAAATTAATTGAAATCAAAAATAAAAATAAAACATACATTAAACAATTTGATAATAATAATAATAATAATAATAATAATGTTATGATGATGATGATGACGACGATGACGATGACGATGACGACGACGATGACGATGATGATGATGATTATTTTAGGATAAGTTTTTTTAGACCCCAAAGGGGGTCTCCCTTTCTCCCCATAACCATGGTGTGATTCCCCCATGGTCAAACCCTTAGGTGTGACACACCCCCTGGCCGAACCCCCTGCAATGCATGACCTCCTCTTCGGTATCCTCTCCTCTTCCGATTTCATTCGGATCTCTCCTAGTTTCTTCTTCGATCCTTTGAGGTAAGCCTCTTCCTCCCTTCTCCTCTCTTTTTCTAGCTGATTTTTAGCCTCTCTGTCACCCTGTGAGGTTCAGATGAAACCCTAAGGGTAGGAATAATCCAATTCTTGTGTTTCTTTCAGTGTTAGGGAATGCAGTGTGTCTCTTGGGACCCCTCCGTGTAAGTTTTGGTGTTCACCTCTAAAGATGAGGCGTTTTAGACCAATTTCAGCTGCCAGTGCCATCCTAGGTAAGGGTTTACATCTACTGTGTGGTTTTTCCCAATTTATTTTTTTCCATTGGGTGATTTTGTTTTCATGGGTATTTTCTTTATGTGTGTTGGACTTTTCCATGGTGATTTTGAGTTCCTAATATTTTTTTGTAGTGTATTTTGACCACCCTTGAGGAGGGTTCGAGTCACTGGAGTCAAAGGCGACTTACCTATGTATGAATTGGTAAGCATATATATATGTGTGTAAGTTACCCCATTATATATATATATCCACCCATGGAAGTGTGATTATATATATGGGGCTAGGTGTGCTTACATATAATATGAAAAATGAATATGGGGGGTGAGTGTTAATGGGTATATGCATATAAGCTATATGTAAGGATCCTATTGTATGTGTTTCTGGCCATGAAAATACGTGCATAGGGGTTAGATGTCCTTATGTATATGAAAAGGTGCATATTCTCAGTGGAGGTATGGAGAAGCTTCGAGTGGTATCCTATAAAAGCGTTAAGAACCAAAGTGTTCAGCTTGGTATTCTTTTTCTGAAGTTGGATCCTTTTCCAAACCCCTTTAATTTAATAAGTCATTAATTAACTATTTATGCACTTTACTAGAATTTAATTAATGTTGTTGATTTTTAGAATAAATTTTTTGTTATGATAAAATATTTGTTGATAAACAAAGTCATGATTTTATAAAAAAACCTCCAATAGAGGTGTGCTGTCTTCAAAAACTCACAATGATAATTTATGTTTATTTAGATTTCTTGACCATATTTCTTGGTAGTTCTTATGCCTTGTTATCATAATTTTAATGTTTCATGTTTAGAACATAGCCCTAATATATGTTCTTAAATGGAGTTTCCACCTTGAAAATAAATTTCAAATGAACCAAGACACCTTTTAAGTGCTTTTCCCAGTTTTTAATTGGAATTAAATGTATAAGTGATTTCCCCTTTCCAATGACACCCTCTAAGTATATGGTTAATTTCATAAATGTAATAACATGTTTAATAAATGGGAATACCCAATTAGGTAAATTCCCATTTTTCAATGACACCTTTTAAGTGTCTCTTGAACCATGATAAATAAAATTCCTTGTTTTCTTAATTGAATAGTTTGCTTTGTTAACAGGATTACCAAACCTCCTAAATTTCTCTTCCTCCATGTTAAGTGATTTGCCTTCCCTAAAATGAATTATTATTTTTTAGAATGGAATGACCCCAAGGGATGGTAAGGCCATGCACCTTTGCTTATGCTTGGGCTTAGTGACTATTGTATTCGGCCATATTCCATAGTTGATTGGATTGAGCTACATGACTCTCACCTTATATTTGAATGCTTATTCTTGATATATTTTTTACTTAAATTTAATTAATGGATTGTGATTATATATAAATTTTATGTCATGTATGTGCATTTTCTTACTTGTTTTAGTATTCCAAGTGCCTCGTGCTATGCTTGTTTATGCATATTGCTTGTTCTAAGTTGATTGGCTTGGATTGAATGAAACGTGTGGCTAAGATAAATATCTTGGGCCATAAAAATTTCTTAATGACATGTGAGAAGAGGTACTTTGAGTTCTTATTCCTTGGTTTATATTTCATTTCTTATACAAGTGCTTAATGATTATGCCCTATTTTAGTGGCTTGTTTTATGTTTTAAACATTGTTAATCTTGTTAGCTTGATATTTTAAAATCATAATGATGACATGTAATTGTTACATGCTTTATTTTGTGCTAAATGATTTATTCCATGTTGATGGTTTGATTGTATCCTTTGTCTATCTTGGTATCATGGGATCTTTCCATGCCCTTTATTGCATGAGATGTCTGATTGATGAATTTCAATTATAAATGATTTTTTTTGTTATATGTGCCTTGCTTGATTGGATCACCTATCATAGGTTGGTAGATAACATGGATTCTATATTAAGGATTCAAGAATGAACCAACCGTGCTCATTTGGGTTACGATATGACACATAGGGGGAGATGCTTTGGCTTTACAGAAAAGGGATTCCTAAGAGGTTTGTTATACTCTTGATTGATATCGGTTCCCAAGGGGAACAACCATGGATGGAACCATTAGCAAGATGGATTCACCATGCTATGGGAGATACTTGGTCCCCTATGTGTGATACCTAGGACAGACTCAGATTCACCATGACTTCAGTGATACTTGGGAATCTTTAGGATCATCTTGGACGAACTTAGTGGTATTGGATTATCAGATGTTCTCATTTAAATACTTGGAATTATTTTTAGAATACCTTAGACATGCATGTGACTCCATCACTAAATTTTATGGATTTGAATTATTGATTGTTTGCTCTTATGAGATGCATTATTTTTATTTTTATGATCAAGTTGTGATATCACTTTATGCTTTTTGATTATTCTTTTTCTTGCTCATGTGTTGACATGGATATGAGACCCCATGCTAGAATGGAAGATTGGGGCATGTTTTTGTTATTTTTCTTGTTTACACTGGAACATGTTATGTGTATTATGACTTAAACAAGTACCTCCTTTTTGATATCCATCTTAGGTCAAAGCAGGTGGTTTGGGAAGAGGTCCATTTAGGAACCCAGACCAAGGTGTTGTAATTTTACATGTTATTGATATATTCTTACTATATATGGCACAATGTATTAATTTATATTGAATTATATGGATTGGGATAGACACTGGTGGTGTTAGCCTAATGAGATTTATGTCTCACACCCTAACAGGGCTGACATTTCACTAGGGTACCAAAGAAGGCCTACATGATTGCAAGTCTTTAGATTTATTTCTTGTATTATGATGCTTTGCTTGTATGTGGGAGTTAGTATAAGAGGATCAAGCTGATGCTTTATATGCTCGTGGAGTTAGATTTAGGGCATTTTTTCTTTTATTATATTGTATTTCTATTGGTATTTCTTCCTTCTTTAAGTTGTAGCATCATATTTCATGCATGAAATGTGGTAAATTGGAATTGGACACTTTAATTTAGTTATTATCATATTTTTCTTCTATTGTTTTTCTATTTATTTACTACTACTTTCACTATTAACTGTTATTTATTCTGTTTTACCGATTTACTACTCTGATCTATGAGGGCATAGTCTCCTTATGCACACACCCTAGGCCCACGCTGCAAGTCAGTATCCTCTAACATTTGTTGATATGTGATTGAGGTCATGTGACCCACCGGTCCGGCTACTGGTTTAGTGGTCCTCTGGGTTGGGATGTTTCAAAGTGGTATCAGAGCCTTATTTTTCTTTGTATTACTATTTTGAGTTAGTAGAAAGGAGTCTAGGAATGTGTTGATGCTTGGTTAATAGTCGTTCCTGGGGCTGATCACCCCACGTATAGGAAATGGCCAAGTGGCTAGGGTTGAAAATTGATGTTTATACTATTTGTTATTATAGTTTATGTGATTTCACCTTGATTTTATGGTGTATTATTTGTTTCTTATCGATTTATGAGATTATTATATTTTACCATTGGCCTCGTATGGCAAGGATGAAGCATAACATGGATAATTTTAGGCACATACATATTCACATTCGATGCATATTCCATGCCATGTAGTTTCATATACAGGTTGTTGGATGATTTGGATTGCATGCCTTGAGTGATATGCCATGTTTTTATTTTCTTTAGCATGTTTGCTTATATAACATGATTAAGTGGTAATATTCCATGATGGTTGTTTTTCTTGTGTCATGCTTTTGTGCTTATAATCATGCTCCTATATTTACATCTGGAAATGACATGCTAGATTTTTTTTGATATACATAAATGGTTTAATGGGCTGAAAATATAGTGGTTGTGAATAAATGGGAACCAGTTTTTGACTGTAAGGTGTATGGGCACCTTATAATCAGGAAAGGGTCACCCATATATTCAAACCATCTTGATCACTATATATAAATAAATTTTAAGGAAATAATTAAAAATGTAAAAGGATGATAAAGTGTAATTCTAAAGTGAATTGGTTTTAATTAAATGGGATCCAGATACCAACTTTAAAGTGTATGAGCGCTTTATGGATTGGTAGGTCGCCACCCATATCACTGAACTGGGATATATGACCATATTATATTACGAAATGGTTTTAAATTTAAAGACTCTCAATTTTAATTTTAAATGAAATGAGTACCTTCTAAACTAAAATACTAGACCCAAGTAAGTCAGTTATGGTATGTTTCTTATGGATGAACCATTTGGGTGTTTTAAATTTTTTTATAATTTCAATGGTAAAACAATTACTATTGCGACCCTTGTAGGTCATTTTATCTTTTTTAGAGGAATTTATTTTAATAAATTTCATAATGATGAAGAGATGTCAATAAATTATTAATGTTTTGAAAAAGGAAGTTTAATAAAACTTTCTAGTTTTTCGTAACATGTTAGTTAAATATTTTGATCTTTAAAGTTAAAGGTGAAATAATGTAATGGAATTAAAATCGAACCCTAGGCGATGTACTCTATTTATACCCTCATGTAAGGTTATATTAAACCTTCCTTTGTGTATCCTTGAAATGGAACAATAGTCATTTTATGTATGCCTTCTTTTTAGCAACGACATGGATGATCAGCTCTTGATCCTAGTGAATTTCGCAGGTGTGTCTTCATTATGGTTTGACTCTTTCTGCTATCATAATAGGATAGAATGTGGTATGTAGAACCCTTAGTGTTAAAATAACTTGCTAAATCCAGTGATTTTTTCTGATGTTTGGTTTCATTCAGGTGTTATTGTCCCTAGTAGAACTTTCAGCTTCTCAATGACACTCTTGTTTGGGCCCGTGGGGCATGGGTGAGTTGGTAGTGGGTGTGGAGTCTGTTACCAAGGTTCTGGGTTCAAGTGTTCACTATGGAAATGCTTTATATCCCTAAAAGATATCAGTCAAGACCCCTCTAACCTATGTGAAACTCTCCTGAAATCCCCGGTGTCGTTACACTTGGGCCTGTGGTTGGGGAAGTACATAAAGGTGCTCGGTGGTGGGTGACAACCCAACTATACTGTTTAACCCCCAGGGCCTAAAAACCCAGTGTACTTTTCCATATCAACGACATTTGGTGAGGTATGAGGTTCGATTCTTGGGAGTCCTATCTTGGGGGAATTTCCACCTCCTATGCTCTGCTCACCTTTCTGGGTCACCCGATGTCTCACCTGGTGGGAAGAAGGGTGCAAATCACCTTGCTGACAGATTGTTGTGTCGAACCATCACTGATCAGAATTTTACCCTATAGGATGCTCTGCCATTTTGTCTAGAAATGAATCTTTCCTGGATGAGGCTTCTTTAGATGACCTCTTCATGGGAAGGGGGTTCTTGTGTGTGGAGGGTTCGAAAAGTCCATTCCTAGGGATTCCTTTCTAAAAAAGAAGAAGAATGACACCCTTATTTGAACAGGTGATAATGGTATCCTTGAAGCTTGTTATGGGTATGAGAATTTAACAATGCTTGGATTTATTAATTTAGACATATCTCATGAATTATTGGCTTCTTCATAGGTTGCTCGACCATTTTCCCCTCCTCAGTGATATATGACTTGGTACATCATCATCCAAGTTAATAGTCGTATGTGGCAATCTAACTTGGGGTTAAATCTATTGTACAGAGAATCTGATACTTGAATTCATAGGCTGAAAAACATATGGATAATATTCAATCTATTTCGTCTTACTCATATAACCATAGGTTAGTATGTGTTCACAAACACAGTACCCATCGATTGTTTAATGATGTAGCAAACCGGTTGATTTTGGTCGGATTGTTGACCATTATGCTGTTGAGTGCGGTCTCAGGTCATCTCTAAGTAGAGTGACTTGGGAATTAAGAAATCAGGTTCATACCAATTCTCATGATGAACTTATGGATGGTGGGGTTTTTTGACATGCTAGTTTGTTTGATTTTGGTTTTCATACCAATTGCTTAAATGTTTGTCTTGATGGTGGTTCTGATCAAGCGCACCTGTGAGCGGTTGGTTTTTCTCTTATTTTGAAAACTATGAAAATCATAATGTGGGGAGTGTTGTGTTGAATATGGTAAAGTTTTCCTTCTAAGTATAATGAAAAAAACCTAAATGGACCATTGGTAAATGGTCGGTTCTCGAATGCCCTGAGGCTTGCATGTTTAAATAGCGTCGGTGGTTGTACGACAACACGATGTTGAAATGGTTGGATGTGTATGAAAACCATGAGAAACACCATTGTTCTTAGAGTAATTCATTGGTTAAATCTTGAATGATCACATAATTTCTTGGGAAGAGAATGAATCATGGTATGGTTTGTGTTGGTGCGTCAACATGAGAATCCAAGCTTCTTTCAAAGGAAGTTGAACAGTAAGTGGTTGGAATGTTCTTTTTTCCAGTAGTCAGGTATGATTAATTGAAAAATGTTCAAATACACATAGTGTATTATGATTAAGATATGATCATGTCCCCTATCTTGAAATCATCTTTGATATACTAATAGAGCATCAATATTATGCCACACTAATGCTTTTGATGTTGTTGGGCTTGTATGGGTGTTTTTCTCAGTGTTGTACACTGACGCGCGGTTCTTATTGAGGCTTGATTAGTCCTGATTAAACCTTGTGTTCCCATGAAGGAAAAAAATATATAGACTCTAGGATAATGAACATTATTCTCTGACTTGACTGACAGGTAGATGCCGCTCTGGGCTTAGTCGGTGTTCTAATGTGGGTGTCTTGGATCTGTACCAATGCCACACTAGAAGTCATCTTTGAACTTTGGTGAACATGTCCAGGATAAACGCAAGATTCCTTCGAAAAAGGCATTGTCATTTAGTTTGTAATGAACTGTTCATCTAAACTGAGTTTCCTCGATAATGGTCAAATAGAGGTGGCTCGACTCGTTTTCTTTCTTGTTCAATGAAGTAATAAATAGAGGGATGTTTCTAGAACATCGTCAAGTGGAAATGAGTGTGGTTTGTTTCATCTAGGGATTTTCATAAAAACCTGACTCAACCTGGATAAATGAGGTTTATGGGGATCAACCATTAGGTATGTTAAAAATCACACCAGGAGAATTGTTAAAATGTTTGGAGCATTCTTTTAAAGGCAATTATGATCGTTGAAATGCCATAGATCATAATTGGACCCTTTCTAAATATTAAAACCTTAGGTGGGGAGCACCATCAGTTAGATGTTTAAAGAGATGAAAAAGTTATCATGTATCAGGTTAAAAAATCTAGGGTAAGCTCCATATATATGTTTTTTTGGAAATTGATTGTTGTCTCAGGTGTTGATGGCGAAAGTGCTGGTTTCTTAAATAAATGCCTGGAGGTGTGTTGAATATTTGGTGTAATGACCCAGGTATTTATATAATAATACCCTTTTAATTTCTATTAATATTTATGAATAATATATTAATTTTATATTAAATAGGACACTTTTTCTGATAGCATACTCAACATGCAACAACGAGTTTCCTTGGAATCCTACGTTGCACACAACTTTGAGTTATATCGAAAAATAAAATAATATTATTATTTTTTTAAATGGTAGTTAACGCATAGTCGTTGTATTGCTGGGTATGAAAATAAATAACTAAATTATGAATAAAAATGTTTGTTACATGTTTTTATATTTTTCCAATTTATTTTAGAGTCTTAAAATAAAAATGAATATGATTTTAAGCATGAAATGCTTTAATATTCTTTAAAAGGTCAATTTACCGCCTTTTGACAGCGAACCCTTTTTAAATCTAGTTTTTTTCACTTTTATATGTTATATTTGACAAAATAAAATTCTTATTTATAATAGGGACATTAACATTTACTTTGGATGAAATTTTGGAATTTTTCTGATAAAGTTCATTTTTAATGAATAATGAAAAATACTGCATTTTTATTCAAAAATGACTTCTAATCTAATTTATTTATATATTTAGATTGTACTTTTAATTGGTTTTAAAGTTTAATTGGATTATATTTTTATAATTTAATCCAATTTTGTTCATTTTAATTAATTTTAATTTGAAATTGGACATAAACACATGTCAATCTTTTGGTATTTTTTCTTCTTAAAAACACACTTTTTGGTTTTGACAACGGGAATTAATTTTAAATTAATTTCTATAACTTATGTGTTTTGAATTTGGAAAAATGGTTTCCATTTTTTGAATCATGAGTTCCACATTTTGTAAATAGGTAACTTTTATTTTCAGACATTATGAATAGTAACTTCAATAAATATTTTGTTTACCATGGTTAAAGGGAAAATCTGGTAAATAATGGTAAAAAATAATATTATAATAATATTAAATTACCATAACAGATGTCCTAATACTATTTTAAAAGATATTTCAGACCATGGGAATCCTTGGGTAGGTTTTATGACCACATGGATCCACTTGTGTGTGAAAATGACATTTAATTAAATTTAATTTAAAGTTAAGGAAAATATAACATAAACATATATCGTTTACTAAAACAATTTTTATATGGGGTTATATAAGTGATATATTTGACTATAAATATTAATTATAAATCTAAAAATATTTCCCAAATCATGGTATTTTATTTATAGTTTTTAGACATCAAATAAATCAATTTATTTATGACACAATGATGATGTAGTGATTACATTATTAATGAATGTTATAAATAAACGAGATTATAAAAATTAAAATAAATTTATTTTGAAACTTTTTATTCCATAAAATAATTTTAGGGATAATTATGACTTGTTATATTTGAATAAATGAATGTTTTCAGGAAAGAATCAAGTTTTTATGGATTTTTTAAAAGTCATGATATGAATAGTATATAAATTGACATAAATGAGTTTTTAAAACAAATACAATTTTATTAAATGATATAATAGTCCTAAAAATCTAATATTTGGAAAAATAACTTATATAATGTTTATAATTTCATTAATTAACCACTTGAGGTTTTATTGTCAATTTATATTAAATATATTAACCATATATTATGGATATACAAGAATACATGATAAGAGTCAAATAAGTTAACTAAGGGTTAATGCTAAATGATAAAATTAAATTTGATACCAAAACTTGTATAAAAATTATTGGTTTAGAGGATTTAGAAAACTAATCATCTTATATTTTAATTAAATGATTTTTGGACCTTTTTAAAATCGAAATTTATTTTATAATAAAATAATCTTTCAAACTTTCCTAAAGTACCCCTCCTCCCTCTCATAAAAGGCCACCACCTCTAACTCTTACTCACACCTCTAAATACCCATTTGATTTTCCAAATATTCCCAAATAATCCCCCAACATCCCTATATTCCTCCTATAATCCTTACCTTGGGAAGAAGACAATTCAGTAAGGGTTTTTTAGGTTAAATCAAAAGGAGTTACCCGATTTGATGTAATGTCTTCTCTCAAGTTTCTTCCATTTATTTTCCTTATCCAGCCCCCTAAACTCTATTTATTCAATTATTTTATAAAAAAATTTATATTAAGTATAATAGGATATTTTTATGACAAGGATTATAACTACACTCATACACACCTCCATCTAATGGATTTAGAACATACTGTTTCTGTGGACGGTGAACTACTGCCTCACGGAACAATGATTGTTCAATTATCTCCTACCACCTCTCATGGAGGCCATTATGATGGTAATGTATTTATATATGATATATATTATATTTATATTTTATCTATTCTTCTTTATTATTTATTTAAGTCATACCTTTATGCTTTCCATAACGCGTAAATATGATAATTTCATTTGAGGAAGTGCGGACTACCGCCCCCTCAAAGTGATATGACTCATTCATTCTATAAATGGAACATATAAAGGATGAAAATAATGAAATTATGTAACATATATAACATATATATTATAATATAATTATAATATTCCCATGGATAATTTATTTTTCATTCCATTAAATATTAAAAAAAAATGAAAGTAGCATTCATGCGTACATACTGCTTACCGTCTACATGAACGGTGCATTTCATTTCATATATCCAAATGTTATGGAATATTATAAATACCTATATACAAGATATAAATACATATATAATGGATATATATGATATTTAAATCAAGAATATAATTCTGTAGATAATGTAATTTTGAACACATGGATAGTTTGTAATTATAACAAATTTATTTTTGACTCAAGTATCGAACAATGACAAAACAACCAATATGAACTTGTATAATTATATGATTTTTATAGAACAGTAATAAGTGATATAAAGGAATAATAAACTTGAAAAAGGTTCTTAAGCAAGTGGAAATTAATATAAGTTTATTATTCAAGAAGAATAAGGAACATACGCGATGAGTTAGACTCAAGGTAAGGGGTTTCTTATCTCACTTTTAATTCCATGAGATTTCCATTGTTCACCACTTATTTATTGATTATGGTGTATTGTATAATGAAATTTGATATATATTATCAGGATTATCTTTATATTCATGGTATTCTGTGATTTATTTTGGTGGTTATAAATTGTTGGTCATACAACTCAATTGATTACAACATGGTAAGGGAACCTTTCACTCTCCTATTTTAGTCAAAGACTTATTCTTTATTATGTATTATAATTTAAAATTTCTTTTATTGGGATATGTTTTTCTATATAAATAATTATTTAAATTTTATTTCCAAGTGATGAGAGTCCCTTTTCTCTCCCATTAAATTATTTTTTGAATTTTAACGTGATGCCATTAGGCTGCTGAATTTTCGTAAGGGACTACGTCTCAATCTTCATTCATTGAGGAATATCTTGATATTATGAACCTTTATTATCCTATAATGTGCATATAATACCCTTTGACATATTATATCATGAATCTCCTTATTCTCATGATATTATATATTTCATTTAATGTTATTATTTAATTATTTTTATTCATGTATTTTCTCAAGTGGAAAGGGACTCTTTAACTAAAACATTATTTTTAAATATTTTAAAGATTTAATCTTATAAATATTTCTCTTTAATGTCCATGTTTTAAAAATGGTTTTAAGGATTTATTTATATAGACATTAATGTTTTAAAATTTTAATTCCTATAAAATTTTCAAAGTGGTATGGGACACTTTGATTCAAAAATATCTTTATTAAATGTTTTATATGGTTTTCGAAATGGATTCAATATTTCAATATCTTGAATTGATTAATTTTTATTGATGAGTGAAATGTTCATAATTTCAATATTTTATGTGTTATGATTATGTAATGGTACATGGAATTTGACGGGTGGTTATATGATAAACCAAATGCAGGCGGTTCCGTGATAAACCTAGGGTCGGTGAGCCCGAGATAGCTCTCTAATGCATTGGGTAACATGACAAAGGTAAATGTTAATGTTTATCCTAATAGATTTAGAGAATATACTGTGATGGGTATTCCAAACATAAATCCTTACGTAGCTGTGAAAGCTAAAATGTAAGTATGTTATGGATGCCATAAGTTACCATTATGATTTATGATTTCTATGTGTTATTCATAAATATTATGATTTCATGAGGTATGTTAAAGAGCTAATGTTTTATGATTAAGAAGTATGCTTTCATTAATTTGTATGGATTGATGGACTAATGTTTTCTTTCCTTATTTTATAACCCATACTGAGCTTTTTATGACTATCCCATGTTTTTGAAATTCATTTCATAGGGTATAAGGAAGGGTAAGAGAAAGAAAGTATTAAAAAATATTTATATCAAAAAAATAAATCTTCTTTTATTTAAGGATTTTTATTATTATGAAAAAATTTGGATAGAGTAGAATTGTATACTTTTTAATTTTTGATATGTAATGTAATAGTTACAACCTAATTCTCTAAAACTCTAAACCTGAAAAGATCCGCAATGTGAATTCTTAACTTAACTTAAGATTATGTAATGCTTTATGGCTGGGGCGTTATATTTGGAAATGAAACATGACCATTTGAATGAGACTCCATGACCCTTGTAGGTTGAGTGATGTCTTCATTGTTTAAAAAGGCTTCTCATGGATGAGAAGTTCTAAGGTGGGGAGGCTATAACATCCTGTGATTTGAACCGAATGAAAATTATAAGGGATTTGAACTTTTGGCATTTACTGAATGTTCCGTTTTCAAAACCAGGATTCAGAACATAATTCTGAGAGTGGGGGACTCTGTGATGTGTTTCTTTTAAGAAATTAAATTAATTACAATTAAAAATTAAAATAAAAAATAAATTAAATGATTTAATAATAATAATAATATTTTTATGATGATAATGATGATGATTATTATTATTATTATTTTAGGTTAAGTTTTTTTAGACCCCCTGGGGTTCTCCCTTTCTACCATTACCCACAGAATGATACCCCCGTGGAAGACCCCATAGGCACAACACCCCCCAGCTAAACCCCCTACAATGCGTGACCCCCTATCTAACCTTCTCTGCTCTACAAATTTCCATCAGATCTCTCCCTGTTTCTTCTTTGATCCTTCGAGGTAAGCCTCCCTCCTTACCCTCTCATTTTCTAGCTGATTTTTGGCCTCTCTATCTCCTGGTGAGGTTTGGTCAAAACCCTAGGGGTAGGTCTAATTCTATTCTTGTGTTTCTTTTAGTGTTAGGGCATGCAGTGTGTCTCTTAGGACTCCTATGTGTAAGTTTCGGTGTTCGCCGCCGAAGGTGAGGCGTTTCAGACCAATTTCAATTGCCTCCACCATATGAGGTAAGAGTTCACATCCATTGTGTGGTTTTGATGTATCTATTTTTCATCCATTGGGTGATTTTGAGTTCTTGGTAATTTTATTTATGTACATCAGACCCTTCTATGGTTATTTCGAGATCCTAATATTTTTTGTAGCATATTTTGATCTCCCTTGAGGTGGGTTCAAGTTTCTGGAGTCAAAGGTGATTTACCTGCATAAGCATCGATAATAATATATATATGTAAGTTCACCCGTTATATATATATCCTCCCATAGCAGAATGATTATATATATGAGGCTAGGTGTGCGTGCATATAATATGAAAAATGCATATGGGGGTGAGTGTTAACGGGTATATGCATATAAGCTATATGTAAGGATCCCCTTGTATGTGTTCATGGCCATACGAATATGTACATATGGGATAGGTGTACTTATGTATATGAAAAGGTGAATATTCTAGGAGAAGGGATGGACTAGCTTCGAGTGATCACCTATAAAAGTGTCACGAGCCAAAGTGTTTGTCTTGGTGTTATTTTTCAGAGGTAGGATCCCTTTCCATGCTGCTTTAATTTAATAATACATTAATTAATTGTTTACACTCTTTCCAAGAATTTAATTAATAATTTTGATTTTTAGAATAAATTTTTATTTATTATAAATGATCTGTTGATAAACAAAGTCATGATTTTATAATAAAACCCCTCCAACTGAGGTGCACTGTCTTCAAAAACTCACAGTGATAATTTATGTTTATTTATCCCACTTGACCATATTGTTTGGTAGTTCTTATGCCTTATTATAAATTTTTTAATGTGGAATGTTTATAACATATACCATATATATGTTAATCAATGGAGTTTCCCCCTTTAAAATAAATGTTAAATGAACCAAGACATGCTATAAGTGCTTGGTTAACTTTTTAATTGGAATGAAATGTGTAAGTGATTGGCCCTTTCCAATGAAACATTCTAAGTACATGGCCCCTTTTTATAAATGGAATAGAATGTTTAGTAAATGGTAATAGCGAAGTAGGTGAAATCCCATTTTTCAATGAAACATTATAAGTGTCTCTTGAACATCGATAAATAAATTGCCTTGTTTGTTAAATTGAATAGCTTGCATTGTTAACATGATTACCCATGTCATTAGTTTCCCAGTTAACCATGGAACCTCCTAAAGGCATCTTGATCCATGATAAATGATTTTCCTTCCCTAAAATGAATTAATTGGTTTAGAATTGAATGAACCCAAGGTATGGTAATGCCATGCCCCTTTGCTTATGGTTAGTCTTAGTGCCTATTATCTTATTCCATATTCCATAGTTGATTGGATTGAGCTATATGCCTCTCAACATATATTTGAATGATTATGATTGATATCTTGAATTAATTAAATTTCATTGATGGTGTATGATTATATATAAATGTTATGACATGTTTTGATAAGTGCATTTTCTTACTTGTTTCATTGTGCCAAGTGCCTTATGCTATGCTTGTTTTTGTATATTGCTTGTGCCAAGTTGATTAGGTTGGATTGAATGAAATGTGTGTCCAAGATAAATAGATTGGTTCATTGAAATGTATTTATGACATGTTATATGTGGTATGTTGAGGCCTTATGCCTTGGTTTATATTTCATTGCTTATGTAAGTGCCTAATACTTATGACCTGTTTTAGTGGCTTGTTTTATGCTCTAAACTTCGGTAAGCTTGTTATCTTGGGATTTTAGAATGATAATGATGATATGTAATTTTTACATGCTTGATTTGGTTTTGAGTTATTTATTCAATGTTTATGGTTTGATTATATCATTTGGCTAGATTAGTTTCATGTGATCTTGCTATTCCCGTGATGCCATGAGATGTTTAATTGATGGATGGCAATTATAAATGCTTGCTTTATGATATGTGCCTTGCTTGACTGGCTTACCTATCACAGGCTGGGAGAGAACATGGATTCCATATAAAGGATTCATGGATGGACTCACCATGCTCGTTTGGGTTATGACCTGACACGTTGGGGGTGATGCTTTGGCTTACCAGGCAGGGGATTCTAGGGTGGTTTATTATACTCATTATTGATACCAATTCCCTAGGGGAGCAACCATGTATAAAACTATTAGCAAGATGGCTATGCCATGCTATGGGTGATACTCAGTCCCCTATGTGTGATACCCAAGACGGACTCAGAGTCACCATGCCTCAAATGATACTTGGGATTCTTTTAGATCATCTTGGATGGACTCGGTGGTATTGGATTATGAGATATTCCATTATGAAACTTGGGATTATATTTAGATCGCCTTGAACAAGCATGAGACTCCACCACTGGATTTGACGGATTTTAATGATTGATTGTTTTCTATTATGAGATGCATTGTTTATTATTTTTATGAGCCCGTTGTGCTATCTGTTGATGCTTTTTTCTTCTTTTTTTTCTTGCTCATGTGTTGACATGGACATGAGACCCTAGGATAGAACACAAACTTGGGGGGCATGTTTTCATTAGTTTCCATGTTTACATTGGCATATGTTATATTTATTATGAATTTTATAGGTACCTCATTTATGATATATGTCTTAGGTCAAAGTAGGTGGTATGGGACGGAGGTCCGTTTAGGAACCCATACCAAGTTGTTTTCATTTTACGTGTTATTTCTCTATGCTTACTATATATAGCACACCGTCTTAATTTATTGAATTTTCTGGAATGGGATAGACACTGATGGTGCTGACCTATTGAGATTTATGTTTGATACCATACTCGGGCCTCCATTGAACTGGGGTACCCGATCAGTCCTACATGCTTCCATGTCTTTGGACTCATTTCTCATGTTGTGCTGCTTTGCTTGTACGTGGGAGTTAGAAGCAGATGATCGAGCTAATGCTTGAGATGCTCATGGAGATAGATGTTGGGAAATTTTTATTTTATTACACTATATTTATATTCATATTTTGTGCTTCTTGGAATTGTATCATCATCTTTCATACATGAAATGTTGTAAATTGGTATCAGAAACATTAATTTCATTATTATAATATTTTTCTTCTACTATTTTGTCATTTATTTATTACTTCTTTTTTTGTTGACTGTTATTTATTCTGTTATACCACTATGATACTCTAATCTATGAGTGAATAGTCTTCCCATTAAGATACCCTAGGACCCAACTGCTAGTCAGTATCTTTTGGCATTTGGGGAGATGCACTTGAGGTCATGTGACCCACCAGTCCGGCTACCGGTTTAGTGGTCTTTCGGGTTGGTATGTTACATGAATTCCATGAAATTAGTAGAAAACTATAACACATTGATTATTGAAATGGATGAGAAGACAAAACATTAATCCGATGTGCAATTTTCCTAGGATGACCAAAAAACACTTTTAATGTTTTAAAACACCAAACTATGTGTTTAATGGTTAGATCCATAAAAAAACATTAGAATGATGTTAAATCATAGAAAAAATATCTTAATATTTTTTTAAACTTGTATGAGTATATGACACATCAATCAAACATGCAGTGTGATCAGATTGACCGAATAAGTAGTTTTTAAAGGTTTGACACCCTTTAAAAACATTCATTAGGTGGTCAAAACCAACTAAATATCCTATGAATGCCATGAAATCAGATGAAAATAATCGTACAATGAATTTTTAAATGGTTTAATAGAAATAATTTCAATATGAGGTGTTGTTTTCCTAGGATGACCCAAAACATACTTTTATATTTTTAAAACACCAAAACATGTGTTTAACAGTTATATGCAAAGAGAAAATCCTTATAATGATGTAAAATCATAAGACAATCATCTTAGTATTATTTGTGATGTGTAAGAGTAGAAAAAACATCAATAGGATGTGTGGTGTGCTCAAAATGACTGAATATGCAATTTTTAAAGGTTGACACCCATTAAAAATGTGTGTCGGGGGGTTAAAACCAACCAAATGACTTCTGTATGTTGTGAATTAATAAGACAACAACCATAAAAATAATTTTTAAATGGTTCAGTAGATAGAATGTCAATCTGAGGTACCATTTTCTTGGGATGACCTGAAACACACTTTTAATGTTTTAAAACACTAAAACATGCATTTAACAATGAGATCCATAGTAAAAGACCTCATAATGAAGTAAATTCATAGTAAAATTTTCTTAGTATTATTTTTGACTTTTGAGAGTAAACAACATATCAATCAGACAAGTAATTTATCCAAAACGACCAAATAAGTTGTTTTTAAATGTTTGACACCTTATAAAAATGTGTATAAGGTGTCAAAACAAACCGAACAACATTTCAATATCATGAAATAAGAATATAATAACCATATAGTGATTTGTGAAATTATGGGGTATAAGGAACATCAATTTGATGTGCCTTTTTCCTATGATGACTAGAAATAAACATTTATTATTTTAAAACATGAAAACATGCATTTAACAGTCAGATCCCTAGAAAAAAACTTCAAAATGAGGTGAAATAATAGGAAAAACATCATAGTATTATATGTGATGTGTATGAGTATAGGACACATCAAGAGGATATGTGTTGTGATTGGAATGACTAAATATATAGTTTTTAAAGGCATGATGCCCTTTAAAAACACACATCAGGGGTCAAAACTGGTAAAAAAACCTCTGAATTCTGTAAAATCTTAGGAAAATAACTGTATAGTGAATTGTAAAATGGTAGAGAATAAAAATCATTAATACATGGTTTCATTTTCCTATGATGATTCAAAACACACTATTATTGTTTTAAAACACTAAAACATGCATTTAACGATCAGAAACATAGAAAATGAACTAAAAATGAGGTAAAATCTTAGGAAAACTATATTAGTATTATTTATGAAATGTGTGAGTATGTGACACATCAATTGGATGCGTGGTCTATTCAAAAAATCCAAATAAGTAATTTTTAAGTTTTGACGCACTTTAAAAATGTGTGTATAGGGGTCAAAACCAACTGAACGGCCTCTGAATGTCATGAAATTAGATGAAAAAAATATTTCAGTGTTTTTTGAAATAGCTTAGTAGAAGGAAATTCAATCCAAGGTTTCATTTTACTAGGATGACTAAAAACAAACTTTTATTATTTTAAAACACCAAAACATGCGTTTAATGGTCAAATATATAGAAAAAAATCATAGAATGATGTGAAATCATAGGAAAACAATCTTAGTATTATTTTTGATGTGTATGAGTAGACTTAATGTTAATCGAACATGCATTGTTCTTGAAACAATTGAATATACACTTTTTAATCGTTTGACACCCATTTAAAATGCATGTCAAGGGGTCAAAACCAAGTGAAAACCTCTGAATTTCACGAAATAATAGGATAAAAACTGTACGATGAATTTTTAAATGGTCATGAATAAATAATTCCAATTCGAGGTGCCATTTTCCCAAGAAGACCCAAAATTCACTATAATTGTTTTAAAACACCAAAATGCATGTTTAACAGTCATATCCATAGTGAAAAACTTTAAAATGATGTGAAATCATAGGAAAAATGTAATAAACAAACCCAGGATGTCCATCCTATATACACATGAATCGGTCCACCACATGCCTAAAAGGTGTTCCCAATCCCCACAGGTGGGATACTATTGCATGGGAATCCCAAGAACACACTAGGGAATGGTTTCTCCTAATAATTAGAGTCAAAGATTCAATAATAATTTAACAAAAAATAAAGCATGACCCACCCGTATATTAGATTCACACATTGGTGAAAAACAAACAAATAGAAAGCTAATATCAAAACTAAAAAAGCAGCCAAATAGAAAGTGAGCATAAAAAACCTCCCTCGCAACCCCAGTCTCCCTCTCCTATAAGGAAAATACACCCATAAGAATGTCTATCCTCAACCACCAGAATACCTTTACACCTACAACCATAGAAAGTAGTAAAAGGCCAAAGTCTCCTAAAGAAAATCATGTAAAGGGAAAATTATCATGCACTCTAGTAAAGTAAATGCAGATCCTACTAAATAACAGAATAGGAACACTTAACGATTGAAATAAAATGAATACTAACCTCAATAATCAATGCTCTAAGATTGGTCTGAAGAAGAACTAGGAACATGAAACAGAGATTATAATATAGGTGTGAGCACATATTCACTCATTAGGCCACCACTACCCTCCAAATATATGGAAATACCTTAATAACCCAGTTTATAAAATTATAGTTTGAACATACTAAATAAAGTTTGTTTTTTACATGATTTATAACACCAAAGTACACGTACACATTCCAATCAACCATCCTTTTTATAAAAATAAAAATAGGGATAATTAAAAATATTACATGAAACATTTTATCTATGGAAAACTATCCAAAAAACTTTCCCCCATTTTAAACATCCTATAAAAATCTCCTTTTTAAATCATTTTAAGGAAAATACCATTCTTTAAAAACCCTTAAAGAAACACCCAAACCATTTTTCTTTTCAGATTATAATTTCAAACTATTTTAAAATAACTCATTGGAAAGTAAAATAAAACCACACAATGTGATTCCATACAAGTTACAAGACGAAATGACACCATCACAAGGAAAACCACATAATTTCATTGCTCAATCATAAAATAACCAACATGGAATCACATGCATAATATGACAAGTAATAAAATCACATGCTGAAACTGAAATAAAGAAGCCATAACATACCATACATATCATGAGGCAACACCACAGGGGAAAACACGATAGTAAAGGATGCATACAGGTGGACCTACCATCGAAAGGTTAACAGTTACACATCATTCAACCAAATAAATATAACAAGTCTCCTCAGAGAAAATCCCACTAGTCAGGTGTTATGTACAACCATGGGAGACTAGCCAGTGCTAAATCTAAGCTATCCTAATAATGTGCCAATACTTCGCACTTTGTAACCTCAATCTCCCCATGAAATAACCAAAAGAGGTGGTCCATGAACAAACAAATGTCATCTCATATCAATAACAATCCTAAAGGCTAACACCACAAACACATCCTTCCCAGCTTTCACACTAACCTTGGAAAGATCCCCAATACATAATCATAATATGAATCATATCACAACATCAATCACATGGATAAACATAACATCATCAAGAAACACAAAGGGTGCTCAATAAGAGAAAAATATCAATCAATCAAACATCACTTCACAAGTTCCAACCGGTCCTTTTATTGACTACTTTACATATATACATTTGAAATCCCTTTAAGAAAATATTTTGAAACCAAAAATAAATTCAATAGAAATAAAAATCAACACAAAACCATACTTCACACTTAAACACAAATGAATCTTGTTATATATAAAATAACACCTTGACCCAATGTACATATTCCCATCTCTATTAGTAAATAAGTAAAATTTAATCCAACACTTGGCACACAACCAAGGTCCATGCCAAGTGGTTTAACTTTTGAAATACCATTTTAAAATCAAAATTACGATGCCAAAAATTTAAAATTTCATATGAAAATTTCCCAAATGGTTGAAATAAATTTTAAATAGCCTTTCTAATAATTTCAAAAATATATGGAATGTGTCCAAGGACCATGTCATGTGATAAAAACAAATATAAAGTTATTTAAAGAATAATAATACATATAATTGGTTTCTCAACTCATAATAAATCATTTTAAATAATACAAGATATTTTTATAATGTAAAACAATGGGTTTCATAGAAACATCTAGATCAAAAGTGTGACAGGTGATCCAAAACGAACAGAAAATCTTCTCCTTCGGTGATGGATGCTAAAACACATAAGAAGAGGACATGTGAGACCCATTGAACACTATAATATTATGAGAAATTCTAAAATAGGAAAACCCATTAACCTAGTGTTCGATCAAATGAACTGGGTGATTGGGAGATGAGAAAAATGCTTAAAATGAAAGGTGGAGGGAAGAGGTGGTCATACCTTGAGGAATCGAGCAATAATCCCAAAGAAATTTGTGTAATCAATGAGAGTAGAGGAGGCTGAGGGGGGAGGTGTCACGTGACCATGGGAGATCTAGGAGGGGGTGTTGTGTGAGTGGAGAATAGAGAGGGATGAGGGAAATAAGAAAAAAGGGAAAGTAAAAAAGTAAATAAAAATATTTTTTTAAAACAAATAAAACCACACAGTTAGGCCATACCAATTTGTCTAACCGTGCACCAGTCGTGTCTTAGCCCCTGCTTAGCCAAAAACCTTCCCAAACGATTTCCCCTATGTGACACCTACTTGAAATAACCATTATATGACCATGCCAAACAACATTATCTCAATGACATACCTATACACACAGTTGGTGCATGGTTACTTCTATCTGAATGCAGCATGAGTCCCCTTAAAAATTTTAAAATTTCAAAACAAAATTTTAATGAGCTCAAAACAACCCAAAATTAATTAATTAATACCATAATGACATGAAAGGTGTCAAAAACTCCCCACCATACCACTTTTTTCTCCCATAAAGTCTCAGGTCAATATAGAGGTCAAAATGGAAAACAATTCTATGACAACTTTCTAGGAGAATGATGAATTCTAAAAAAACATTAACTAAAAACCTAGTTCAAAAAATCTCTAAGGAATATAAGACCACACATCGGTCTCCCCTCCATTAAGATATGAACTAAAATGGTGGAAAAATTGATAAGATTTTACCATAGATTAAGAGAACATGACTGAGCAACCACATTCCCAAAATCTACAAAGGGAACTCAAAAACTCTACTAGCCATAGCCAACCAATCAAAACCATAAGAAGAGATAATAATTAAACATCCTGAATGACTATAAACTGTATCACCCAAAACCATGGTGTCTAAACAAGGATCTAAATAATTGAAAACATTCCTTGATAAGGAAGTACATGGATATAACCTAAGTATCACAACTAGCATTCGAGGGTGTTTAGATGTAAATACCGGGAATACCATCCCATGGGGATTTCAATAGAAATCACAACCCAGTGGAATCCAAAACCGACTTAGAAACAAAGCTACACCCCAAGTATCCAGGCATTCACCCTAGGTCCAACCCATGTCCAAAGAAACAAGCACAATTCTACCACGTTCTACACTACACAAGGGAAACAACCAAATTTATCAAGTGACAAGTCATGAGAAAATTACCAAAAATTTACACCTCCCTCAATGGAAAACCACACAAGGGAATACATAAACCTCAAGTGTCTCAAAAAATAACAAAGGAAACATTCCCAACTTGAGATCACACAAGAGACTCCAAGAAAAACTGATCCTCACTGATTCATCCATAAACCAAAAGTCACGAGTCTATACCACTGGAACCAACAATCTCCGAAGAGAAACTAAAGAAAACTACCTCTAAAAAATCTAATGTTCCCCAATTTGAGAAGGTAATGACACATGACACTCCATTAGGAGTTTGGGTAGTTTCAAACAAATAAGGAGGGACACATAAATTTAACACTCTAATTTTATATGAGACCTTTCTTGGGGGGCCATTAAACAACCCAAGACATATAAACTCACATGGTACCATCCAAAAAACACACCAAGCTATCCCAAACATGCAATAATAAAACAAAATACATGATTTTATTAAAAAAAATCAAGGCCTTACCAAAATTCTATTTTGAAAACCAAGGCACCATTAAATTTTTCCCCTCTTTCTTTCAAAACTAAAAGAGAAACATTTTAAAAATTAAATCCTCACTACCTTATGAAACTTGGTTAATTTTACAAAAAATCCAAAAGACCTTATTTTAAAATGATTTTTTTTCTCATGAAATAAATTTTTAATACACACAAATTAATTTTACTTCATATGTACAAAAACAAAAATAGAGGCATAAAACAAGACTCAACCAAAGAATCAAACTTATCAAAAGACCAACCATGACCATTATGTAATTGCCCAAACACACACTATAAAATCCAAGGGTAAATAAGTCTAAATAGAAAAAAAAATTGGGATACATAATTATGCTAGACATGGGGTCATGATTGACAACCACATGCCAATTGTGAATTGGTTGCAAAAGAAAATCCAAAATCAAGAATTTGGTTGTCTCATTGTTTTTTTGGCCCTACGAACCAACGATGTCTTGACATCCTTCTTAATTACCATAAAAAACATCACATATAAAAACTATGGAAACATAAGACATGCCATTGAGGGTCAACACCACCACCATTGGAATAAAAGACAATCCAAAAAATCCATCAAATGATAAACCAGAATCAAAGGAAAAATCCCAACTGCCCATGGAAAATCGAGGATCAGGGTGAGCTCACAACAATATCTCTGCACCTACCTATCAATTCCCATCAAATTCTAACTAAATTTTAACATAACACCCCAAATAAAAATGGGAATTCTATGTCTTAGGATTCTATGAAAAAAGAACCCCAAGCTCTGATGCTATTTTTTAACAAACCAACTCAGACCATCTCTCTGATGGATGCCTGAATCATCTACACACATGCCCAAAGTGTGTTCTTGATCCCCACAGGCTGGAAACTATTTCCTGGGAATCATAGGAACACACATGGGAACAACTTCATCCAATAAGCAAAGAAAAGGTGATAGAAATTATTTAACAAAAAATAATGCATGAACCATCTGTACAACTAGGGGGACTAGATAGTGCTAAATACAAACTAGCCTAATAATGTTATAATATATCCCACTTAGTAGCCTCATTATACCCATGTAATAACCAAAAGAGGTGGTCCATGAAGAAAAAAATTTCATCTCACATCAATAACAAGACCAAAGGCTAACTCCACAAACACGTCCTTCCCACCTCCCATGCTACCCTTGAAAAGAGCCCTAATACATAAACACAACAAGAATCATATCATAACATACATCACATGGATAACCATAGCATCATCAACAAACACAAAGGGGGATCAGTAAGGGAATAAAAATTCAATCAATCATGCATAACTTCACAAGTGACAACTAGGCCTCTTTTGTACCACTATATATATATATATATATATGAACATTACTTTAAAAATTATTTGGAAACCAAATATAAATCCAGGGGAAATCACAATAAACATCAAACCACACTTCACACTTAAAAACATATACATATTGATATATATAAAATCACCCCTTGACCTAATGTATATATTTCCTCCGCTATGAGTTAATATGTACAAAGAGAGAACTTATATATATATATCCATATATATACATAGGCATAAGTTAAGAGGATTAATGGACTAGATATCACTTTGATGTTTTTTAGAAAACCAGAAAGAGCCCTTCAAATTAATCACATCCCTTTTAAAAAGAAAAAATCAGCTTCAAATTTATTTTTAAAATATATAAATCCATTTACAAATCCGAATGGGAATTTAATCCAAAATTTGGCATGAGACTAAGCTCTATGCCAAGTGGTTATCCTTTGGAAGATGATTTGAAAAACAAAATGTAAATTCTAGACATTTATAATTTCAAAATAACACATCCCAAATGCTTGAAATAAATTTTAAAGAGCCTTTCAAGCAATTTCACAAATACTTGGCATGCAGATGAGGCCCATGTGAACTGATAAAAACCAATAAAAAGTTATTTCAAGTATACAAAACATATAATACGTTTATAAATTCAAAATAAATCATTTTAAACCATAAAATCCATTTATAAAATGTAAAACAAGGGTTTTCCCAAAAACACCTACTCAAAATGGAGATTATAGAGCTGAAATGAACTGAAAATATTAACCTTTAGTGAAAAATTTCGAAACAAACATGAAGAGGACCTATGAGACCAATCAAATTCTCTAATAATGGAATAAATTTGAAAAACTGGGTTAAACCTTTGACTTAGGGTTTGTTTTAATGAACAGAGTGTCTAGGAGAAGTATAAAAATGCCCAAAATGGAAGGGGGAGGGAAGTAGAGGTCATACCTTAACAAATTGAGAATGAATCCTGAATAAATCAGGTGTAATATGTGATATTAGAGGAGGATAAGAGGTGGAGGCATTGTGTGGACATGGGATGTACAGGGGGGTGTCATGTGAGTGGAGAGGGGAGAGGGGAGGGAAATTAGAGAAATAATAAAAGAGAGGAAGGAAAAAAATAAAAGAAAAAAAGAAGTAAAATTATTTTTTAAAAAAACTGGAAAACCACACGGTTTGTTTAATAGTGTGTTAACTGTGCGCTAGCCTCGGCCAAGCCAAAAACCTACCCCATATGGTTTCTCCTAAGAACACCACATTTCAAAAAACCATGCTCTATCCATTCCAAATGACATTATCCCAATGAAATTACCCCACCCATGATTGACACATGTTTACTCTTAACCGTTCACAAATCGTGCATAACACCACTTCCCTTAAAAATATTAAAATTTCAACATGAAATTTTAAGAAACTCAAAATGACCAAAAATTAATTAATTGAATTAATTATTTAATTCCACCATGACATGGAGAGTTTCATGAAAACTATATTAGTAATATTTTTAATGTGTATGAGTAGATGAAACATCAATTAAACGTTTGTTCTTCCAGGAATTATAGAATAAGTAATTTTTAAAGGATTGAAACACTTTAAACACATGTGTTAGAGGTTCAAAACTAACTGAACGACCTATAAATGTTGTGAAATAATAGAACATAAACTATACTATAAATTTTGAAATGGTTGAGTAGAAGGGACATAAATATAAGGTGTCATTTTTCAAGATGACCCGAAACCCACATTAATTATTTTGAAATAGAAAAATGTACATTTGATGGTAAAATACATATAAAAAACCTCAGAGTGATGTGAAATCTTAGGAAAACTATTTCGGTATTATTTATGACGTGTATGAGTATATAACTTGTTAATCCGATGTGAAGTCTTCTCGAAACGACCAAATAATTAGTTTTTAAAAGTTTTATGCCATTTAAAAATACATGCTAAGGGGTAAAAACCAACCGAATTACCTACAAATAATGTGAAATAAAATGAAAAAACCATATAGTTAATTATAAAATGGCATGGATAATATAATGTAAATATGAAGTTTCATTTTCCCAAGATGACTGAAATCATACTTTTATTGTTTTAAAACATGAAAACACACATTTAATGATCAAATACATAGTAAATGATCTTAGAATGAGGTGAAATAATAGAAAAATTTCTTATTATTATTTGTGATGTGTATGAGTAGATGACACATAAATTGGATTTGTGGTGTGCTCTGAATGATCAAATAAGAAATTTTTAAAGGTTTGACGCCCTTTAAAAAAGCACATCATGGGGTGAAAGTGAGCCAAATGACCTCATAATACTATGAAGTCATAGGAAAACAACCGTATAATGAATTGTGAAATGATATAGTAGATAGAGCATCAATCAAAGCATTCATTTACCCAATATGACATGAAACATAGTTTCGTTATTTTAAAACACTAAACAATGTATTTAATAGTTATATCCCTAGAAAAAGACCTCAAAATGAGGTAAAATCATAAGAAAACCATATTATTCATATTTTGATATGTGTGAGAAGATGGAACATAAATAAGATGTGTTGTCTATCTAAAATGAATAAATAAGTAGTTTCTAAAGGTCTGATTTTCTTTAAAAATGCGTATTAGGGGAAAAAACCAACCAAACAACCTCTGAATGTTGTGAAATCAGAAAAAAAACAACTATATAGTGATTTTTGATATGTTGGAGTAGATAGAAAATCAATCTAAGGTTTTTTCCCAGGATGACCAAAAACACACTTTTATTGTTTTAAAACATTAAATCTTGTGTTTAATTATTATATCCATAGAAAATGACTTCATAATGATATAAAATGAAATGAAAACCATATTTTTATTATTTTTGACATGTACGAGTAGATAGAACATCAATTGGATGTGTACTGTTCTCAGAATGACTGAATATGTAGTTTTTAAAGATTTGACACCCTTTTAAAATGTTCATTAGGGGGTCACAACTTACCAAACAACCTCTAAATGTAGTGAAATAATGGGAAAACAACCATATAGTGAATTATAAAATTTTTGAGTAGATAAAATGTTAATATTAGGTGTTATTATCTCAGTATGACCTGAAACACACTTTTATTATTTTAAAACACTGAAATATGAATTTGACTATCAGATCCATAAAAAACAACCTCAAAATGAGGATAAATCACATGAAAATGATATTAGTATTATTTTTGATGTGTACAAGTAGAAAAAACATCAATTAGATTCATGATATTATTAGAATGACCAAATATGTTGTTTTAATGGTTTGATGCCCTTTAAAAACGTGATTTATAGGGTCAAAACTAACCAAATGAAATTAGAATGCCAATAATTAAAATGAAAACAATTATATTTTAATTTTTGAAATAGTGGAGCATACAAAATGTCAATCTGAGAAACTGTCAGCTTGGGATGACTAAAAACACACTTTTATTTTTTTTAAACACTATAACCAGTGTTTAATAGCTATATCCCTGGAAAATGACCTCGAAATGATGTGAAATAATAGGAAAACTATCTTGATAATATTTTTATGTTTTAAAACAACCAACATGTTAATTGGACATGTGGTGTGCTTAGAACCATCGAATAAGCAGTTTTTAAAGGTTTGACATCCTATAAAAATGTGTTTCAAGAGGTCAAAACCATCCAAATGACATTTTAATCTCTTGAAATCATTTGAAAACAAATTTAGTGATATTTTTTAAATGTATGAGTAGATGGAATTTCGATCTATGGTGTTGTTTCCCCATGATGATCACAAACACAATTTTATTATTTTAAAACACTTTAACATGCGTTTTATAGTCAAATCCATAGAAAATGACCTCAGAATACTAGGAAATAGTAGGAAAACCATATTATTATTATTTTTAAAATTTATAAATACAATGTACATCAATCAAATATGTAGTCTTCTCAGAAGGACTGAATAAGTTGTTTTTAAAGGTTTGATGCTCTTTAAAAAACACGTTAGGGGGTCAAAACCAACCAAATGACCTTAAAATGGAATTAATTAAGAAAAGAAATATTCTACTATTATTTTTAAATTATTGGAGTATACATAACATTGATCAAAGTGTTTGTTTTCCTGATATGAATGAAAAAACACTTTTATTGTTTTAAAACGCCAAAACTTGCCTTGAATGACCAGATCCATAGAAAAAGTTCTCAGAATGGAAATAAATAATAGGAAAACCATATTATTATTATTCTTTATTTTTAAGAGTTGATGACATGTTAATCAGGCATTTTATATTATTCAAATGACCAAATTAGTAGTTTTTAATGCTTTGACGCCCCTTAAAAATGAGCGTCTGGGGGTCAAAATCAATCAAACGAGCTCTGAATGCTACAACATCTTATGAAAAAACCTTAAAATGAATTATTAAATGGATTATAATAAAGAATTTGAATCTAATTTTGTTTTCCTAGGATTACTAGAAACACACTTTTATTGTTTTAAAATATTTGAACATGCATTTAACGTTTAGATCCATTAAAACAACCTTAGAATGACATGAATGATTATTTTTTTATGATCATTATATGATTATATGTTGTGTAAGATAACCCAAGAATAGGTAGATCTATCATTAATAATAAACATGTAAAAAAATTAGTAAATTAGAGTACCTTGAAAATTCCATCAGTGGTAATCTTTTTCTTTTTTGGTAAAGGAGAATACTTGATTAAGATCACGAAGTAGTCAATAAAAGAACCCTACACCCAAGGGGAAACATTATCCAATAGATCCATGACCGTATCATTAGGATACCCAAATAATAAATGGGTTCTAGAACCTTCATCATAGATGATGTTCATCAGTATGTGAAGAAGAGAGAGTTAAGAGGATTTCTGATTATCATATGTTTTAAACATGAGGGATCACACCCCTTTATATAGTCATTCATGAGGCGTTTCATTAAATGAAATGAGTAATCCATATTTATGTATCCATATACAATTATTCCCAATTACATTAATTCATTGAATCCTATTCAATGAATTTCCAATCTATTTAATCCATTCACAACAGATTGATTATAAAACCATTTAGGAGAAATAAATATGTATATTATATACATATACTTATTATCACATGTATTTAATACATGCATAATAATATCTCCATAAAAATAATCTTATTAAATATAAACTTATATATATATATAATATCCTATATCATATAAATATAGTGTATATTAAAAAATATACCACTTCTACTAAAATCCCATAATGAATTCATGGAGAATTTCACAAAACATTATGAATCTATCCAAACTCTTTTAAATATTGGTTTTCATTAAACTCACTTACTTTTGAACAAATACATTGTCCAAAATTTTATCATTATCGAAGGGCCTAACTATGTGACTTCGCGGGTCTATGTAACATTGACAACAACTATGAAATATCTATTTCATAGATGCAGGTAAAGACCATCCTCTAGAAAAAAATTTGTGCTACTCAAGATACTAAGGGGTATAGTGTAATCTCCATAAAACATACTAATATCTATATATGAACATTTCCACCATAATATGTATCTTATAAAATCCATTTTCCATGACTTAAAGTGATCACTAGATATGGAACATGTCAATCTAGTGTGGGACTCTCATCATTTTATTGATTTTATAAAAAAGAATATGTTGATGAATACATCACATGCAATTCATCTATAATATAAATACATAACATGTAACATATCAAAGTATTTGAAAACATCATATATGAAACAACTAGGCATGGAGATGTGCTTCCTCAGGCTAATGCAATCAAGGGAAAGATGCATTTTCTTATCATATAAGTGAACAAATCCCATCTTAGTTTCACTCCAACCAATGAAATGATAAAAAAATACCAAAACACCATAATATTAGCTAAGTTCATATATTGACATGCATAATTAGGGTATAAAAGTACAAAGGTTATCATGTTAGGTGTCTCAATAACCTTAGGTAGGAAGGATGAGTAATAAGTATATATCCCTAAGTATATCCATAACCATATGACATTCCATGAGATACAATATAGCGGATCTAAACAAGTATTAAATATCCATTTATTAAATCAATAATCTATTATTTAAAGATCATATAAAAAACATTGCAACATATAATGACCCAGGATTTTCATACATGGATATTACATCATTTTTGTGGAATATTTCATACATTACACAAACACACACCCAAAGACCATATTAGTTTAATGCCTTTGGTAACATAGAACAAAAAATTATAATTTGGTGAAAGATATTTAATGTTTCCCACAAAGATAATTACCTTTAGTACCCCAATCTAAAACCTTTCTTTATATCATAGGGAAAATAAAACATATGAAAAGTGTAAGCTCAGATGCTCAGTAATGGTAAATATGGATAATATCAAGAAAAACACAAGCGTAAGAATGTAAAAACATGAACGTAACTTTTAAAATCGTAACTTGTATAAAACATATCAAAATCTTGATTCATAGAATAAATATTGAAAGTTCATAATACATAAATCATAAAGGAATCAAGATTATAAGCTAAGATTTCATAACATGGATTACGACATGAAATTTGTGGCAAAAACATAAGCATAAAAAAATTTTTTCATAGTAGTCAAGGAATCGCTACCAAGGAAATATTAGTAGTATGGGTTCACTCCGCATACCACATTGGTAGCCATGGTTTACACTCATGACTGTATTAGTTGTCAAGGTTCACTCCCAAGATCATCTTAGCAGACAATGTCATTTATTGAAATGAGTTCACTCCCTGTTCTATTCTAGGATACGTCATGAGATATAAATATTTACCCAATAAATTGGAGGAAAATATAGGTCCCAAACATCACATAATTAAAACCATACATATGTTTTCCATAAGAACACAAATCATATATGAACCCATAAAAATAAAATGAGTTTCTTAAACTTCTCCTCATAATATAACTCATGGAAATGAAATAGAATTCCTAAACATCAATCCATCATAAACATAAAACATTTACAAAAAGAATAATAATGTTATCATTGGATCATATTCTAAGTAAATAATATATAACATTAAATAATATTGTCTTATATGGAAAATGGTTTTGAAAGATCGCTTGAAATAATTCATAAGGAAAATATACTTTCTATATTGAAAAACACTTTTTAAATCATAAAAAAATCAAACCTTTTTTATTGAATATAACATTGAAAATTTATAAAGGAATCTTTGAAATTTTTTTAAATATATTTGAAATCCATTTTTCTTGAAAATTATTAAAATAAAATTTAAAACAATTTAATAACATTTTTAGAAATTTTTTTTTAAGGAACACAGATTTATGACCGAAGTAAAAATAACATTACATAAAGTTTACAATATCGTGAAAAGAAGTAGATTAATGATACAATATTTCAATGAAAAATATATACACCACATAAAATAATATAGGTTAATAAAATAACATGTGTCTCAAGGAAGGAAAATTGAGACAAAGGTATCTTATTGATTTGGTAATTTTTGAATCATAAATCCCATGAAAGAGAGATCATCAAATGGATATGTAAATACCCATGAAAACTTCACTCGTGTGTACATATGGATTATCAGGATAAAAGAAAATAAATAATATGATATATTATCATTAAATAATATTTTTTATTCCATATATAACATATATATTCATAAAATTCAACCTTATTACCACACATTTGAAATATAGGTGAATAACGAATCACATCACATCGTGGAGATGGTAAGCCATACGTACGTACAAGCGAAGTTATCATTTTATCAAAATATTAGATAGATTGTAAAAAGGTAGAAATGATATTATCATTACAGAAGTATAATTATATCATAAATATAATTTATAATTATTAAACCCATCGTAATTATTACTCATAAAATATGGCGATGGAAAATGAATTTTACCGCTTCGTGGAGACGGTATGTCGTACATACACACGAGTGATACTTACATTTTTTTGTTTGATGTGAAAGGGAATGTATAATGGTGTTTTGATAATAATAATATCATTTCATAATGTTTAGTTTGATGAAGTTATTATTTTTTCATATATAACATATATTTATAGGAGTTATAAAAGAGTATAAAAAGAGAATGATCGATCAGAGTGATTACCTCTTCTTCAGAACAAATTCTTTAGATATCCTATAAAAGATTCTACATTTGGTCATTTGGGAAGAAAAGAAACTCTAGAATGTGTCTAGGGAAGTTTATATGGGAAATGATAAGGGTTTTGTTGAGATAGAAGACTCAATGTGGTGTGAAGAAGTGAGGGAGGATGTGCCCTTTTATAATTGAGGTGAGGGACACTTTTGGGATTTCAAAAAATATTAATTTATAATAAAATAAATTTCAATCCAAATACCTCCGAATGGACATAGATTTTAAGCTAATATGATATAATATTTTAATCTCATAAACTAATAAATTTTATATGGGTTTTGATATAATTTTAAACCTTATCTTTTTTATTAACACTTAGTAAACTTATTTTAATTTTAACTATGCTAAAAAAGTTTTTAATGTTAAGAGAATGTAATTTTTACATAAAAATTGTAAATTTGAACATAAATGGAAACTTTATAATATTTTGACCATATAAAATACACTTTTTTTTATTTAATATTTTTATGATTTTTAAATAATTTAATAAAATATTACTTTCATAAAATATCATTAGTGTCAATTAAGAATCTATTTATTATTTGTATTTTTAAAAATATCATAACAATATGATATATTATAACCAACTATATTAAATCATCCCCAAAATGTTAAATTCATCCATAAAATTATTATATGACTTTAATTATCTTAAATTATATTTATTTTAATATTTTTAATATCATTTATTTGGTAATTCCATTAATTAAAAAATTATTGAATCGTCATTGTAGAAGCCTTTAAGGTATTTATTGATTTCCTAAAAATTAAAAATAAATTACCATAATAAATAAAAACAATTTAGATATCAAATGACTATTATTAGTTTAATTTATCTTCTATATAACCCTATATAAAAAATTATATTGTTATTGAAAATATGAGTATGATATTTTAACATTTATTTAAAAAAAATATAATAAGTGTCTTACACTCATCCAAGTGTCTTAAAAAGGTTATAATTTCGGAATAAAGATGGTTTTTGTGGAAACCCAATAATATAATGAAATTATGACAAGTTTTTATGTAATTTTCTATTATTTATAATATTTTTTTACCCTGAATCAACCAATTCACCTTTTACCGTGTTAATAAAAAATTATTAAAGTTACTATTCATAATTCCCATAAATAAAAGAAACCTATTTACATAATTTTGACCCTATGTTTCAAAATATTGAAATAATTTTTCAAAATTTAAAACACAGAAGTTACAGTAATTAATTTAGAATTAATCTCATTGATGGCATGAGAAAATAGGTTATTAAAGCCAAAACATGTAAAAGATTGCAACGTTTTTATATCTAAGTTCAATGTAAAATTGATACCAATGACCTAAATTATATTAAATGATAAAAATTTTATAAAATTATATTTTAAAAATAATCAGAAATATAATTTAACACTAAAAATTATTTCGATTAAAAAAAATTGTTTTCGATTAAAATTTAGTATTTTTTACTATTAATCAAAACATTAAACTTATTAGAAAAATATCAAAAATTAAACAAAAATAATTTTTTATATTCCTCTTTAAAATAAGAAGATTATTTTTTTAATGGAATATATAAACGTGTCCAAAATGTTATTTAAATTTGATTTTCCATTAAAAAGAGATAAAAATACCCTTTTGAAAAATATAAGTTTTTATACATGAAATTGGGGTTGTTCTTATCTTATTCCTATAAAATATATTGGATAAATATAAAAAATATTTTATTGAATATATAATATATATTTCATTAATATCATTAAATAATTATAATTAATTTAATTTATTAAGACAAACCAACTTTGGGATCATAAAAATAAATTATTTCCTTTATAATCAATTGGTATATATTTTCATTTCTAATTATTTGGTTACCAATGAATTAATATTAGAAACCTAATATTTTCATAAGTTAGTTAGTTCTATGTATAACCACTAATTTAACGTCTAGGTTATATCTTATTACATTAAATAATAATATTTTAATCATATACTATTGTTCAGTAAAACTTGTTTTTGCGTGAAATGCAAAACAATTAAAAGAACTTAATATTGTGTGTAACAAAATCCAAGAATAATGTTGTGTATACTGCAAGCTAATCTAAGTGTTATTTATAGCACAACCTTGACTTGATGTTGTGTATAAAGAAAGAATAACTTGGTTCTTTCATTTAACACAAGTTATATTCAGTTTCATGTGTAATGAAAAGTATTAAAAAGATAAAATTAACTCAAAAAAAATTTCACAAAATATTAGGGTATTATATTCTATCCCCCTTAATATGATTTTCCATCAAAAATCATCTGGGTTATCAAAGGTTTAATACTTTAATGTCTCTTTCATAAAAACCCACATCTTAAAAATGAATTCTAAGAGTTAATTTAAAAAAATAAATTTAAAAACATTATGGTTACCCAAAGTAGCATATAAATTGGTTTCCACATAGGAGAACAAAGGTGGGCAGTGAAAACATGGACATCGAAGAGAAATATTACTATCCTGTTTTGATAGAGAGTGATAGAGAACATGGTTAAGAGAATTTTAACAATAAAAAATCCATAAATCATCAATGATCTAAGAGGATATATGATTCATCAGAAATAAAGGTACTTGGATAACATTTTTGGTTTCAAGATCCTTTTTATTAATGTTGACTAATTTTCATGAAAAGATATTCTTAAATGATTTCATGACAACCTTACACTATTTTTGTTCCTTGATCAACTTTAACTTCATCTCTCATTTTATGAAATGAGAGTAAATTTTTCATTCCTAGAGTATTAAATATCATGAGATCCATGATAATTCTTCCCATCTATCTTCAGATACCATCAACACAAAGTGTTTAGAACAGGTTATCCAATATACATAATTCCTCATGTGGTGAGATAATATTTTAATCTCATAATCAGAAGTTTAACTTAATCTTTCCATAAATGGAGAACCTTATAACCATTACAAAAGATGAAAATTAAAAACATTATAAATATATTACAAATTAGCTCTTGTTTGTCACATTCCAAACATGTGAAAATCCTTATTTTATATTATATTAAATCATGGTAACAACCTGAATTGAGAACATGCATGTATCCTTATTCCAAAGTATATTGGATATATTCCATAAATACAAAAATGTTGTATCCTTCATCAATGATAGCATAACCGCTTGTCAAGAGGACCTTAATTAGTTCTAAGGTAATCAATATTGTAAAATTTACTTATTCATATACAATATATCTTTATCAAAACAAAATTATAACAACATAAGGAACATATTTAGGGTTATCTTCACATAGTAAAAATGTTACCTTTCCATTAAATCACTTTTTTAGTCTATCAGAAACATTCAATATAAACATGTAAATCCTAAGAGAAAAACAAAAATAAACAATCCTTGTATATTTCACCATTCATATAACATAATTCTTGAATCCAAATATATAAAAACTTCTATTATTCTACTTCATCCTTAATCTATAAGAAGGATACCTCATCCTATTACTTAATACCTCTTTAATTAAAATTTCATTTGTAGTCTCATCATCATAAATAATTTAACCATTACTCATACCACCTTTCTGATTCTCTTTGGGAGATTTCCACTTGGGACATTGATTTGAATAATGAACATTCACTCAACACTTAAAGAATTTAATCTTCAATTATGTCTTAGGTAGGCTAATATTACCATCCATTCCATTAACTAAACCCTTAATTTTTCCCTTTAAGTGTTGAGAAGGTATGTGAGTATGATATACTCTATAATACGAAATGTAGGATCGAAATAATAAAGATACTGTATGGAGAATCTAATGATGCTCAATATACAAGAGGGGGGGTGAATTGTATAATTTTAAAAAATTCCTTCGAAACCTTTAAAGATGGTTATGTTTAACAAGGTTAAAAAATATAATTAACAAAACCTTTAGTTCTACACACTTGCTTGATTCCAGAAATATGATTCTGAGAATGTGAATCCAGAAAGATAGTTCTAGAAAATGAAACTTAATGAAAGTTTACAAATATGAATATTCTACCTTAAAGCGTATAGAATCTAACTAAATCAGAGTACAAGTATAAAGAAGTATAAGATAGTTATACTTTCTTCAACAATACAAATGCAGTGGGAATCTTGGAACAAACAAGTTACAATTAATAAGTATTTTAACCCAAAGAGAAGGGTATCCAATAACCTTGGTTAAAGGTACCTTGATTTATAATTTCAAGAAAGTCTGTCTTACCCACACCAGGTTAAGACCTCGATAAGAAGATCAGAGTTAGTCTTTCTATCCCCACAAGCCCTCAACATTAAGGTAGTTGGCAGCTCTATCTTCCTATCCTTGGAAGCCCTCTAATGTAATCAGCAACATTTGGAGTCGCACAAAGCAAATCTGAACAAGACGTTTAGTACGCACTAAGCATGAGAGGCTCTCTCTAGAAATCACTTCAACAACATGTAATTTATAGAGTCATAGAACAGTATTGAGCTCTTTTCAAATGAGCTCCTATTTATAGGCACAACACCGACAGTTGAATCCCTCCTCCAACGGTCATATTTTTTCTTGAATTTTGGAGGGACCTGTACACGTGTCACTCAAACAATGGTTAGTTAGTAACTAAATTCATGACATCATTTTATAACAAAAAAACTGTAAGAAAAAATATGGTTTCATAACTAAAATTCAATATTCTGAATGTAAGAAAATAAATGTTCAGAGTCTAACCAAAAATGTATTTAGAGTCTATAATACAAGGATATTTTGATTCTATTTTTTTAGGAATTCAATATGAACTCTTTAGAATTTTCGTGTCTGAATTTCGAGGAAATTTGGAATTTGTATTTACAAGAATTAAGAACCTAAACTTACAAAGTTCGGAGTCAGAGTTCATGAGAATTTGGAGTCAGAACCCAGAAGAGTTCATAACCAGAATTCGTATGCGTAATTTGGAGTCAGAACTTCATGAGAGTTCAGAGTCTTAATTTAGAGAACATGGAGTCAGAACTCGGAAGAGTTTGTAACCAGAATTCATATTCAGAATTCGGATTCAGAACTCAGAAGAGTTCATAACCAGAATTTGTATTCAGAATTCAGATCCCAAAACCGAATGCTTCATATCTAGGTAATTATAGGATTCCGAGGTTTTGGTTATAAACTGAATTTTACACTTAGAAAAATTTTGATAGGATCAAAGCCTTAGAGAAGAAAGTAGAATAAGACCACAAGGAGCTAAATAAGCTAAAAACCATAGTAAAGAAGTTGATACCCAAGGAGAAGGAAGGAAAATAGATCCAATTCGATCTTTTGTTGTATTTTCTTTCCTTGTAAAAATACTTCCAACCTTAATTAAATTGTGGTTGCTCGTTTTTGTTCCGATGTTTGTACTAATATTTTAGGTACCATATTTTTATTCCATTCCCTAAAACTCTTTTTGAAAATCACAAAGGGGGAGAGGGAAAATAATTCTAAGAAAAAAATAAATATCCCTAACTAAGGGGGAGTTTATCCAAGGGGAAGTTTTCATAATAGATATTTCCATACTCAAGATAATAAAAAATCTCATTCCAGAAATCTAGAATACGACCCTTAGTGTTTCAAAGACTTAGGGGGAGTTAGTTGTATTCATCTTTGCCAATGTTAGAAGGGAGATAAGTTTTATTTTCAAAGTCTAGAAAAATATTTTCCAAGTCATTTTATTCTTTTTCGTAAGGATGTTTGTGCTTTCAAAAAATTGGGAGATTGTTGAGTCAATAAGGTTTTCCTTATGACTTCCATTTCTTCATAGTTGGGGAAGATTGTTGAGTCATTAAGGTTTTCTTATGAATTTACCATTCTTTCTTATTCTGAAAATCACAAACACCTTATCTCAAGGCAAATCTCATTTTCTTCATATGTTTTACTTCTATAAGGAAAAATTTCCTTCCCAGAGGAAATTTATCCTTACCATGTTTTCATTGTTCATATCATAATTTTCCTAAGTGTAAAATTCGGTTTATAACCAAAAACCCAGAATCCTATAATTACCTAGATATGAAGCATTCAGTTTTAGGATCTGAATTCTAAATAAAAATTATGGTTACAAACTCTTCTGAGTTCTGACTCCTAATTCTGAATACGAATTCTAAAACTGAATGTTTCATATCTAGGTAATTATAGGATTCTGAGGTTTTGGTTATAAACTAAATTTTAGACTTAGAAAAATTATGATATGAACAATGAAAATATGGTAAGGATAAATTTCCTTGGGGAAGGAAAATTTTCCTTATAGAAGTAAAACACATGGAGAAAATGAGATTTTCCTTGAGATAAGGTTTTTTTGATTTTCAAAACAGGAAGGAATGGTAAAGTCATAAGAAAACCTTAATGACTAAACAATATCCCCCAAGTATAAAGAAATGTAAAAGTCATAAGGAAAACCTTATTTACTCAATATGAAGTTACTTTCTTTTCATCCTTCTTTTCCACAATCAAACCATCTTATTGTTCCTTAATGAAATTAAATTAGGTAATTATTTCCAAATTATTGACACAAATGAAACCAAATTTTATTTCTTCCATGGTCTCCATTGTCCAAAATCTTAGTGAAATCATTCATTCTCTTACTTGGTGAGTTCAAGAGTTGGTTAAGGCACACATTTTTAATCATGTTATGTGAAAACTATCTAGGCATGATCACAGTATCCTTCATTCCACCGACCATCCCATTTTACTTCTCATCAACAAATTTTATATCACATTAAATGTTAACCTAGTTTCATTTGGTTCCTTCCATTGACTAAAATCACAAATCATTGATTAAGAAACAATTATCATAGTAAGGAACCACATAATCATGAAAAAACACTTATAGGATGTCTAAATTATGACACCTTCCTTAATCTTTTATCCCTAAGGTTTATCCTCGATTATTAATAGCCGAATTCCATTTAAATTCTTGATTATGGTTCATAAAGTCTTTTTTAATTTCTAAATCATATCCCCTAGGAGTTTCGAATTAGGTTTGAATCAAGGCCCATTGTTGTGTACCAGGTTATATTCCTGTTAGGCCTGACACACCTTGTCAGAGTTGTTATCCCAAGGTACATATTTGGTAGAGCCACATCTACTTATAGTATCCACATATGGATGTAATTATAGGAAAACACTCACTCTATCCTTTACCAAAATTATAGGATATTTTCCTAAACATTAACTCATACTTAGACATTTCCCTAGATACAACCCTAAACACATCCTTAGAAATATCCCTAGGGATATCACTCAATTTTTCTCATCCCAGTTTCCAAATGTTGAATAAAATTTTACTCTAATACCATCTATAATGACCTTGTATTTTCATATGTGGATATTCTATCATTTTTTGCATAACATTTCATACACTACACAAACAAATGTACAAATACCGTATTATTTTAGTGCCTTTAGGTTCTTGGAATAAAAAATTATAATCTGGTGAAAGAACTCAAATGTTTTGCACAAAGATATTTCCCTTAAGTTCCCCTATATAAAACCTTTATTTATATCCTGGAAAAATAAAACATATGAAAAAGGTGAACTCATATGCTCATTAAGGGTAAATAGGGAGAATATCAAGAAAAACATGAGCATAATAATGTAAAAACATGAACCTAACTATGAAAATCATACCATGTATAATATATATCAAAATATTGAGTCATGGAATAAATCTTGATAGTTCATAAGACATAAATCATAAAGAAATCAAGGGCATAATCCAAGAAATCATAACTTGGAACAAGACATAAAATTTGTAGTAGACACATAAGCATATAAAATGATGCCCATAGTAGTCAAGGAATTGTTACCAAGGACATATTAGTAGTATGGGTTCAATTTCTATACCATATCGGTAGTCATTATTTACTCCCATGAACATCTTAGTAGTCAAGGTCCACTCCTAAGACCACCTTAGGAGACAAAGTCCTTTACTGAATCATGTTCACTCCCCGTTCTAGTCCTAGATACCTCATGATATATAAATATTTACCCAATGTATTGTATGGATACATAGGTCCCAACCATCACATAATTAAAACCATATATATATGTGTGTGTGTGTGTGTGAGTGTGTGTGTGCCACAAGAACATAAATCATTTTAGAACACATACAAAAATGGGTTTTATAAACTTTTCATCATAACATAAATCATGGAAAATAAATAGAATTCATGAAAATCAGTCCATCATAAACATAATACATTCATAGAAATAACGATAATGGTATCATTGGATCATATTAAAATTAAATTATAATTAACATTAAATAAATTCTTCTTAGACAGAAAATGTTTTCGAAAGATCACTTGAAATAATTCATAAGGAAAATATCCTTTCTAATTTGAAAATGATTTTCAAATAATAAAAAATTTTCAAAAATTTTTCATTGAATATAACCTTGAGAACTTATAAAGGAATATTTCAAACCATTTTAAAAATCATTGATATCCATTTTCTTGAAAATTCTTAAAATATCTTTTAAAACACTTTTAAAACATTTAAAAAAAATTTGTTTTCAAGGAACACAGATTTAAGACTGAAGAGAGAATAATATTACATGAAGCTTAAAATAACACTAAAATAATTATATTAATGATACAAAACTTAAAAGGGTAGCATATACACCTTGTAAAATAATATAGGTCTATAACACACCATGTGTCTCAAAGAAGGAAAATTGAGACAAAATTACCTCATTGATTTGGTAATTTTTGAACCGTAAACCCCATGAAAGTGAGATCATAAAATGGATATTTAAATACACATAAATTTAAGGATAATACTCATAAAATACTTTAATGGGTAGTATATACACCCCATATAAGAAATAGGTGGTGAACGTGTCTTGTATATTTTGGAAAATAAAAGTGAGATAGAAATCCATCACCTTAAGTCTTAACATTTTCACACACGATAAAACCACCTATAAAATAAATATATTTTTATTATAAATCTACCATATAATTTTAGTCATATATATATATATATATTTAATATATTTTCACGAACCAAGCCGGGTCACCATCTAACCCAGTGCCTGACTCGGTCCAAGGCATGACCCGAGGGGCATTCCCGATCCCCATGGACTAGAAACTAGTGCCTGGGTATAAATAACATGCTCTGGGAACAAATTTACCCAATTTAATACATATAAACCACAAAAAATTTTAAATATACCAAATATGAAATTACACAACCAAAAAATCCCTTAAACAATTTTTAGAATTGAAGTTTACACTTTAAACAAAAACCCCAAAAAGGACTACGACAAAGAAAGCTAAAAACTCCAACCAAAACCTTCAGGCCACCTGAGGAACCACATCATCAATCTGCTTCCACCAAACCCACAAGAAGAGGCCACTAATATCCCACGCCAAGATCACCAAAAAACCCAAAATTACATGGAATAAACATAAAACAAGATCTACATACACCCAAGGGTGAATATAGGGTGTGAGCCATAGAACAGTAGGATGCATCCCAAGAAAAAGATTCCATTATATAACATTAAGATATAATCTAAAATTCTCATCTAAATTCAAGATTTTAAAAACACTTATAAGAAAAATATTTTTTAGGTACACAATTTAAGAGGAACACTTTGAAGAAAAACCATTTCAAAAACACTAACTTAAATGAGAAATGGATTTTATAAATATCACACACACTAAAGTGGTCCTCAATATTATGATGGATGGAAATAAATTATATATAGTAGAGCACCATGGGTAAATTCCTTAGGGTTAATCTAGCTCAAGTGGGACCCTAGAACCTCATACCTCGGTGAAAGGTGGTATAGTAACCATAACTATCTACATCCTCATGGACGATCCACTAGAGGAGAAACATCCAAAGTTAGAGTTGTGATCAATAATCATTATAGTTTAGTAAGTTTTGTAAGAATCAATCCATATAAGTGTAACCAAGAAAAGCCACTTTCAAATCACTAGCGTACAAGATCTAGTCACCCCACCTAGATAATCGAGGTTCCCTTTTTCTCAAGTTACTATTCACATATCACACAACATTGCACTCACACAACCTATTGCCAAGAATTAAAATAAAATAACCCTTTTTCAATAAATATGACACCTTCCCTTTTACCCATACCAAAATAATTTCAAACATGCACCTGATGTGCCTTGTACATTTCATAAAAACTCATTTATCCCTATCACAAAGTACATGAATATAATCAACCAACCAAATCCATGGGCCAAGAACCTTTGTAAAACCACACATATACTAAGACCATTTTTAAAACAAGATTTTACATCATTTAAGAAATTATCAATTCATGCTCAATGGTTCATAATAAGGCCAACGAGATAAAACAACTCATTTTCCATCAAAAATTCATTTTCAACACACACACACACCTTAAGTTCCATGTAAACGTATTTCATATATTTCAAACAAGGAATAAATTCATTTTTAAGAATACCTATCCCATTTACATTATAAAAATACACTTCCAATATGAAAATATTCCAAGGTTTCCAAAAACATGCTTCACACCCTATAAATATAGTATAAAACATGTCAAAATTAATTAAACAAACAAACTAGATCATCCATAAATGCTAGAGAATGGAACCACATACCTATCACTAAGAACCTTTTTAAAATAGGCGTGAAATCACATCCTCACCTCATTCACACCATGAGGAGGAAAGAAGAAACCCTAATCAAGAAGATAAAACCCAAAAACCCAAGGTTAAAACCCTAAATTGAACCCCAAACCCACTGAAAGACTGAAACCCCCAAAAGAGAAGAGGAGAAACCCTAAAAGAAGAAGAAAAAGAGGGAGAAGAGGACTTACATGAGAGATCTTGATGGATCCACACAAAAAATACCCAATAATCAAAGACTAATGATAGGAGGAGATGGGGGGAGTCCCACCTAGGTCTGGGGAGTCTGAGGGGGTCGAGTAAGGGGGACAAAGAGGTTAATATTGGGGAGAGAGAAAAAGAGGGAAAGTATTTTTAATGAGATGACACGACCGCATGGTTAGTCCACATGGTTTAAAAAACTATGTGGAGACCATGTGACTGCCTCTATTTTTGGATCGAATATGTAGATTTAAATGTATATTGGATGGAATAATACAAGAGGGGGTGAATTGTAGGTTTAAAAATTTGTGTTTAAACACTTAAGAAATTAGTTTAAATGATCTTAAACTAATACAAATTCAAACACCCTCAATTTTATTGAATATAAGGGTATGATGTAATGTCATACTGTTAGAAAAGTAAAGTAATTATATTCAAGATGAATATAATAATTAGAGTAAAACAATAGTGAATGATTCTACCTTAAATCGTATAGAATCGATTGATACAATGTGTAATAGAATAATTGTAATTGAAACAATTACAATTGAATGTGTAAAAAAGAAAGGAAACAATATAAATTCCTTTCTAATACAAGCAGTAGTGGAAATGTAAATGAATTACAATTCTTTTGACCCAAAGAGAAGGGTTATCCTTTCACCAGGGATAAAAGGTATGTCTCACCAACACCTTGGTAAGCCATCGATACGATGATCGGTATGTCTGTCTGCCTATCCCCGGTAGACCTCGATACAATGATCGGTACGTCTGTCTGCCTATCCCCGACAGCACTCGAAACGATGATCGGTACGTCTGTCTGCCTATCCCCGGCAGCCCTTGATACAATGATCGGTACGTCTGTCTGCCTATCCCCAGCAACCCTCAATTTTGTAGGCAATCGGAACCTCTATCTTTTAATCACTTGAAATCCCTCGATACAATGATCGGATGCACACAACAGGAGATAAGTCACAACGTCTCTCTCTAGAACTTGATAGAAGTAGAATATCACAGGTGTTCCAAAGTATCTCTTTTTCAGCTTCAAATGACCTCTTATTTATAGGCCTCAGGTTCCAATGGTTATATTGCCTCCAACAGTCATATTTCTCCGAAAAACTCAGAGGGACCTGGATACCTGGCATTATAACGATTATATTGAAACAGAAATCACGACATCGTTTTGATTAGTTTGTAACTAACTCAACGACATCGTATTGGTTAAACAAAAGACATATGAAGATGATAACCATGAGTACGTTTAATATAAAACATGTGTTTTTTACAATGTACCAAAACAAGCAAGTAATGAAAGTATGAGTAGCATAGTCAATACAATTTGCAGAGTCAGTACGAAAAAACGTAGTCAATATGATTAGCATTGTATGATTGGCATGGCCAGTACGATCAGCATGGTCAGTACGATCGGCATGGTCAGTACGATCAGCATGGTCAGTATGATCAGTATAGTCAGTACGATCAGTATGGTCAGTATGATCAGCATGGTCAGTATGATCAGCATGGTCAGTACGATCAACATGGTCAGTACAATCGTCATGGTCATTATGATCAGTATGGTCATTATGATACGATAGACATGATAAAGGTCATTTGTGATTTCTGAAACAAGATATAAAAGTCAAAAGAGGACTTTTAACTCAACAATATCCTCCTTTTTGGAAAGCACAAAACACAAAATAAAAACCAAAAGAAATACTTATCTCCCCCTGAGTTATTGGAAACTCTTCTGAATAAGAAATTGAATACAACTAACTCTCCCTTAGGTATGTAATTTCCAAAGGATTGTATTCGTAGATTTTCCTTGATTTAGAAGTGTTTGTTCAAAACATTTTCTCTTTGTAAAACATTCTCCCCCTTTGTAAAACATTCTCCCCCTTTGTGATTTACAAAATGAAAGGGGCAGTATTGAATTTTCTGAAAGGGTTAGAAAAGAAATACAAGACAATGTATATAGTAACAGAAATTTCATTACGATAACAAACAAAGCCAAACTTGAAAACAAATACAAGTCACTTGTTTTCTCTTTCCTTATCCTTTTTAATCAACTCATGAATAATTTCCTTCATATTTTTAATTTTTTTTTATCTTCAGAAATAGCATCACCCTGAGATCTGAGAAGGTCTTGTTGATCGGCAAAGAGTTGATCCTGGTTTCTGATTGTCTCCTCTTGAACTCCGATAACTTCTTCAAGAGTATCAATTCTATCTTGCAAATTCTTGTTTTCTTTGGATAACACAGAGTTTTGTTTCTTTAACAGAACTATTTCATCCTTTAGAGATTAAACCTTCGAAAACTCAGACTAAAAGGCATTCATTCTATCCTGTAATACTTTTACTGAAGAAATATTGGCTCAATGAGTTACCTGATTTAGTATTTCAACAATTTCTTTGTCAAGTTTATTGAAATAAATTGCAAGCTAATTTGACAACCTTCTTATATCTTCAATTGTTATCTCATGGTCATTGACTGAGCTCTCTATTTTTTATGACCACTTGGTCATCTTGTTGCAAGCCTTCTTATGAGCAGCTAAACTTTTTGAATGAACTTTCAAATCAGCTTCAACTAAAAGAACTTTCTTTCTCAATTCTTTTACAGAACCAGATTTCTTCTTTTGATTGTTAGTAATGAAATCAATTTTCTCTTCCAGCCTGGGAAAGTATGGAATATTCTTCTCAATCCTTCTCAAAACATGAACAATGTAATCACTCTTCTTGAGAGAGATTGTGTGTTCTGAATCATTATCCACATCGTATGAAGTCGGTTCATTTGATTTTCTTGAGTCTACAACTAGCTATTTTCCTTTAGCTTTTTCTTGCTCCTTTCTTTCATCTTCTATTTTGTCACTAATGAGAATAACTTTTTCTGTATGATAAGATTGAGCACCTTGATTTACTTGAGAATAAATTCTATCCAGAGTTTCAGATGTTTGAAAAGGTTCTTGATCAGCATTAGGGATTTTTTGAATACCTTCACTTTGTTTCTGAACTGATTCCTCTCTACTCTTCTTCGAACTCTGAAGGAATTCTAAAAGAAAATCTCCTTCCTCTTCTTCAACTTCTTGTATCTCTTCCAACATTTGTTTTCCTTTTTCTTTCTCAGGAAGACTCTGTACGATGGGATCTTGATGCACTTCATCTATTAGTTGAGCACTTGAATCCTCAACCATTTTCAAGACTTTAGAGATATCAAAGTCTTGAGCCTTTCTCATTAAAACGTTCTTCTTTTTCTTTTCATATTTAAGGGTTTCTTCTACCCTTATTCTTTCAGCAAACGCTTCAGCTATATCAAGTCCAAACTTTGGATCACCTTTCTTTCTCTGTTCCCTTTCCTTTCTCCATTTGGCCAGAACCTCCTTACTGTACTTTGGTTTCTTCTTTGGCTTTGAGCTGGTTTGCAGATCAGACTTTTGAGTAATACCAACAGATTGATTGTCTTTTATTGGCATAGGTGCCGATTGATTCTGAGTCGATTCAGCTTCTACATCCTTAACAAAAACTTTTGAGTTCTGATCAAAACAAATATTCAACCTTTTCATCGTACTCTTACTAATCTAGGATGGCTTCTGATCTATCATCTTTCCTTTCAAAGGAATGTTGAAAAAATTTATGCTCTCGAGAATAAAATTTGTAAGGATAGCTGGATACATTATCAAAAGAGATTTTATTTCCCCTGACTTTACATTCTTAATTGTTTAAAAAATGTATCCCATCAGATTTACTTTTCTCATGTTGACAAGATAGTCAAGCATGAAAATGTCAGAAACTTTCAAAGTTTCTCTATCCCCTTTCCTTGGGATAGAGAACCTTGCATCCAAAGAGCAACAAACCTATTGTTCGGAGAAAGATTATCCACTTTACTCTTCTCTTCATTTACAACAAACAAAGACTTCTCGGCACTTTCTCTATTAAAAGTACCAACCTCCTCTGGTAGTTTATGAGATGGATAGAAAGAATCACCTTCTACCGGGACATTCAGAAAATGAGCCGCTTGTTTCACAGAAATAGACAACTTTCTATCAAACACAACAAAATTGATAGTCATGTCTTTGTCGAAAGATACAGTTTTATAAAACTGACTGACTTCATCAAAGAGAACCGGATCTTGAGAAACAGGTCTTTTAATACAAAAATGCTCCCATTCTTGAAAAAAAAATAATCCTCTTGATTGTAGAATCGTATGAATCATAGAATTCATGAGAAACTAACCTTTCCCTGAAAAGTTTTTTTCTGAGAAAGCCTTTGAAGACATATCGGTGGGAGTGTTGGCAGAAGACTGAGACATAGAGATGCTACCGATGAAAGATCGTAAGATGACTTAAAATCAGTGAGGTAGAGCTTCGACGTAGATCCTGAAAAAAACCATGCGGGTTTGGGGAGGGGGGTATTTATAGGCGATATAGGGGTGACCGTTGATCTTCTACGGTCAAGATTAGAGGAAATAAGATCAATGGTTAGGATTAAAATGAAATAATTTTTTTTAAAAAAAATGGAAAGTACTTATCGGAGAACGTAAGGTAATTATTTGTTTTAGTAGAGTTCAAAAGAAAACACAATCATACGTAAAGAAAAATAATACTATCAATCGTCATGTCGATGGGAAAGAAAGTCATTACCATGAACTAACAAACCGATGGAAAACAAACTTGTTACCATGGACATGCCGATGGAAAAGAAATTCATTACCATGATCGGACGTGCCGATGGAAAAGAAATTCATTACCATGATCGGATGTGCCGATGAAAAAGAAATTCATTACCATGATTGGACAAGCCGATGGAAAATAAAATCATTACCTTGATCGAACAAGCCAATGGAAAAGAAAATCATTACCATGAACTGAAAATACGATGGAAAAGAAAATCATTACCATGAACTAAAAATATGATGGAAAAGAAAATCATTACCATGAACTGACAATACGATGGAAAATAAAATTATTACCATGAATTGACAATACAATGGAAAAGAAAAACATTACCATGAACTGAAAATACGATGGGAAAAAAATCATTACCATGAACTGACAGTACAATGGAAAATAAATTCATTACCATGAACTGACAGTATGATGGAAAAGAAAATCATTACCATGAATAGACAATCTGATAGACAGATAGGTGAATAATAATAAAACTGTCAATATGATAAATAGATTGGTAAATATTACGATAAAACTGTCAATATGATAAAACTATCAATACAATAAACATATAGGACAAAAAAACACATACCATAAGATAAAAAAGAAAACACAGTAAGAAATGTTCTCCCCCTTTCTAAGAGGAGTTTCTTAATGTTAGGAGAAATGTAAAAAAAGAAGTAGATATGAATGATTACTTTATTGTAATCATTCCTAGCTTTTGTTTTATAAATTCAAGTCTATTGGAAGGTAATGGTTTTGTAAAAATTCCAACAAGTTGTTCTTGCATTCTGATGAATTGTAAAACAATATCTCCTTTTTGTGTGTTATCCCTAAGAAAGTGATGCCTAACATCTATGTGTTTTGCATATGAGTGATGTGCTGGGTTCTTACTAAGAGCTATGGCACTATTATTATCACAACGAATTTGAGTTTTGGGAAAAATCAATCCATAGTCCGTGAGTGTGTGTTGCATCCACAACACTTGAGCACAACAACTTCCAGCTGCTACATATTCAGCTTCAGCAGTGGAAAGTGCTACAGAGTGTTGTTTCATGCATGACCACGAAACCAAGGAGTCTCATAAGAAATGACATGTTCTAGATGTACTCTTTCTATCCATTCTACAACCGCCAAAGTGTGCATCTGAATTTTTTTAAAACAAAATCATTTCCAGAAGAATAAAAGAGACCTAGATCCATAATGCCTTTTAAATACTGAAATATTCTCTTTATAGCTTTTAAATGAGACTCTTTTGGATTAGATTGATATCTTGCACATAAGCATACAGAAAACATTAAGTCTAGTCGACTAGATGTCAACTATAGCAAACTTCCTATCATACCTATAAAAATTGTTTGATCTACTGGTTTCCCAGTTTCTTCAAGATCGAGTGTATTTGAGGTACCAATTGGAGTGCTGATACTTTTAGCTTTGTCATATCCATACTTCTTAAGTAAATCTTTAATATACTTATTTTTGTATATATATGTTCCTTCTAGTTTTTGAGAAATTTGGAAACCTAAAAAGAATGTTAACTCACTCATCATACTCATTTCAAACTCAGACGTCATTAAATTAGAAAAATAATTAGTTAAAGATTTCTGAGTTGATACAAATATGATGTCCTCAACATAGATTTGAATAGTCAAGACATTTTTATTTTCCATTTTTATAAAAAGTGTTGGATCTACTGTAACAACCCAAAGTTTTTCAATAGAAAATTCCCTTCTTATATCTATGTCTTAAAAACACAAAATAATAAACTACTAAGTGATAAGTGACCTTTAAACATAATTTTGTCACCCCTATGTTTGGAATTTTAAAAATCTGACATACACAGTTGTGTTCAAGACAGTTTTTGGAGTCTAATGAAACAATAATAATTTTTTGTGAATAGTAACCTACCCTTATGAATAGTAACCTGCCCTTATGAATAGTAACCTACCCTTATGAATAGTAAATACCAGTAACATTACCTACGAATAATAAAATAAAATTTAGACATCATAGAATGTGATAATTTGACCTTAGTAAATGTTTTTGGTATTTTATAAGTCATAAATAATTAATTATAATTAATTAAATAATTTAAAAGAATATTTATTTTTCCTGAAATATATTCATAAATTATTGAATCAATGTCTAATTGTTTTTAGATAATTTTATAAGACCCTATGTAATTTTTGAAAGAACTACAAAATCAATTTTAATTTTAAAAACTGTTTTTTTAAGTAAATTATGATTTTAATTAAATATTATATTAATAATATTTAGAAAATTATTTCTGAAAAATGGACTTCATTTTTGGATTCTACACGTCGAAAAATGTTTGGGGTAAAATTTTGGGATTTTTCTGAGATACATGAATTTTTGATGAATAGTATAATACAATAATTTATCATATAAATACATTTTAATTAAAACACACTATTCCTGACATCACAAGTGATGTAAGCACCCAAATCCAGAATTCACAAGTCAAATTTACTATTCTTAGTCATCCAAGACTCACTATTCCTTGTCTTAGGTGAAATTAATAAACTAATCAATTTTATATTAAGGAAACCCCTCTCCCCTCCACTATAAAAGTCACCCTTCACTCCCTCTTTTCCTCACACCTCTCAAGCTCCAAGCCTTCTCTAAATTCTACCCAAACACCTTCCCTAGCTCATCCCCCACGTCCAAAATCTTCTGGTCTCATCAAAATACCAGGCCTAGCTTCCTTAAAGAGGATCTCAAGAGAAGGATTCTAAAGGTAATTTCTCTCTCTTTTCTCCTTTAATTTCCTTTCAAGTTCAAGTTCCATTCTTGATCTATCTCTAACTATCATCATCCAAATTGTTCTGTAAATCCAGTATTATATATATAATGTAATATTATGATTCTAATTATATCACCCCACACCCTTTCCCCCTTCCTTTTATTTTATTAAAAAGAACGTTGTTCGTGTGGTGATAATTTATCACCTTCAAAAACAACATGCTCTCTTCTTCCATTTATACCTTCAATCTGGTCATGAAACCATTTTTATGGTTGAACCAGAATGTTTTATATGTATTATGTTCTATTTTAAGTTCTGTAAATAACCTATGGCCATACTACTAAGTGAAAAGTTAAAATGAGTTGGTTGTGATCCAAAAACCGCTCAAATTAGCCCAAATAATATTCATTTAAATCTAATCTAATGATTCGGCCACATGGATCTAATATAACTCATTATAAAATAATTGAAGATTCTGTAATATCATTAATTAAATGTAATAACATTTCTGGATGTTTACCCATGATATACCCAAACATCAAATTAAGAATACAAGTGGACCGCTCAAGAAAACCATGAAAAATAACATCCCCAAACAATGTTTTTAAACTCTATAAGTCATCCAAAGGAACATAATATGAAATAATGAAACCAGAATGAACCCTATTAATGTATAAAAGGTTATGTAATTTCTAATTAATTAATATAATGTCATTATACAGGACATTAAAGAGAAGGAGGCATTCGAGTACAAGGTAAGGGGAAATCTCGAACCCAATTTTCTTCCTTCGGGTTCTCCCTCTTTCACTCCATTTTTGATATGGTTACTCCTCAAAGATCATTTGTTCATCATTTACTTTACTTTTCTGGGATATACATGTTTTTCACTGGTTTTTATGTCCATAAAAATGTTTTCCAAAAGAACTCTTCTTTCAAGATCTCACCTTTTACCTCTCATTCAAGGTTGATGGTTCTTATATCAAGTATGTTGTTCCCTCTTTCTTTTGGGAACCCAAAGCTTATGAATGTTTTATTATGAGATAAAACCCATTCCTTTCCATGGTTTATTTATGTACATGTTTGATATGTGTTCTTTGTGGCAAACATGATAATGATAATGTTATGATGTGACGGGTGCGCCCGGAATTATATAGCGCAATATGAATGTTTAAATGTCACGGGTGCGCCCGGAATTATATAGCGCTCCAATGCATTGGGTAAAGTGATGAATCTCATGAGTAAATGTGAAATGATGCGTGAACATGATTCTAGCTTTGTTCACAAAAATGTGTGGTAGTTAACCACTAAGACATGACGTTTCATTTTTATGCTTTGCCACATTTCAAGTTTATTTTTTATGCTCCTCTCATGTTCAAGATCTTCTTCCTATGTCATGATTATGCTCACCCCATGCTATATTGTTCTTATCTATCCTCTTACTGGGATTTTAGCTCACCCCTTTTGATGTATATCCTCAGGTGGCTACATGTACTAAGGAGAGGACAAGTGCTACTAAGAAGCTATATAAGAAGAGATTAAATGAATTTTTATGCTTGATGTTGTACGTGTTATGTGTAGTCCTATTTTGCCCAAGACACTAAACTTTTGGATCCTCCATGTGTAATACTATTATGTTGTTTATCTTCAAAATGATGTAATATTAATGTAAGAAAAGGTCGGGTCGCTATAGTTGGTATCAGAGGAAAGGTTTAGTTAATTTGGGAATTAGAATTAGTGAACCCTAAAGAAAACCTCTAGCATGAGACTAAGTACAAATGTGCACACAAGGATATTTACCTAGGGATCCCATATGTTATGTTTTTGGTATAATTGTTTAAATGAATAAGTTATTCATGACTTGTTTACTTATGTTTTGTTCGAACCTTTTCTATTTTAGAAAATGGTGGGAACCAAGAGAGGTAATGAAGGATAAGTACCCTCACCTGTTTGTGTAAAGTGAAATTTCGGGGGTGAAATTTCTTAAGGGGGGAAGAATGTAACAACCCAAAGTTTTTCAATAGAAAAATCCCTTCTTATATCTATGTCATAAAAACCAAAAATAATGAACTACTAAGTGATAAGTGTCCTTTAAACATAATTTTGTCACCCCTATGTTTGGAATTTTAAAAATCTGACATACACAGTTGTGTTCAATACAGTTTTTGGAGTCTAATGAATCAAAAATAATTTTTGGTGAATAGTAACCTACCTTTATGAATAGTAACCTCCCCTTATGAATAGTAACCTACCCTTATGAATAGTAAATAAGAGTAACATTACCTATGAATAATAAAATAAAATTTAGACATCATAGAAAGTGATAATTTGACCTTAGTAAACGTTTTTGGAATTTTATAAGTCATAAATAATTAATTATAATTAATTAAATAATTTAAAAGAATATTTATTTTCCTGAAATATATTCATAAATTATTGAATCAATGTCTAATTGTTTTTAGATAGTTTTATAAGACCCTATGTAATTTTTTAAAGAACTACAAAATCAGTTTTAATTTTAAAAACTGTTTTTTAAGTAAATTATGATTTTAATTAAATATTAAATTAATAATATTTAGAAAATTATTTTTGAAAAATGGACTTCATTTTTTGATTCTACACGTCAAAAAATGGTTGGGGTAAAATTTTGGGATTTTTCTGAGATACAAGAATTTTTTATGAATAGTAGAATACAATAATTTATCATATAAATACATTTTAATTAAAACACACTATTCCTGACATCAAAAGTGATGTAATCACCCAAATCCCAAATTCACAAGTCAAATTTACTATTCTTAGTCATCCAAGACTCACTATTCCTTGTCTTAGGTGAAATTAATAAACTAATCAATTTTATATTAAGGAAACCCCTCTCCCCTCCTCTATAAAAGCCACCCTTCAATCCCTCTTTTCCTCACACCTCTCAAGCTCCAAGCCTTCTATAAATTCTGTCCAAACACCTTCCCTAGCTCATCCCCCACTTCCAAAAGCTTCTGGTCTCATCAAAAGACCAGGCCTAGCTTCCTTAAAGAGGATCTCAAGAGAAGGATTCTAAAGGTAATTTCTCTCTCTTTTCTCCTTTAATTTCCTTTCAAGTTCAAGTTCCATTCTTGATCTCTCTCTATCTATCTTCATCCAAATTGTTCTTTAAATCCAGTATTATATATATAATGTAATATTATTATTCTAATTATATCACCCCACACCCTTTCCCCCTTCCTTTTATTTTATTAAAGAGAACGTTGTTCGTGTGGTGATAATTTATCACCTTCAAAAACAACATGCTCTCTTCTTCCATTTATACCTTCAATCTGATCATGAAACCATTTTTATGGTTGAACCAGAATGTTTTATATGTATTATGTTCTATTTTAAGTTCTGGAAATAACCTATGGCCATAATAATAAGTGAAAAGTTAAAATGAGTTGGTTGTGATCCAAAAACTGCTCAAATTAGCCCAAATAATCTTCATTTAAATCTAATCTAATGATTCGGCCACATGGATCTAATATAACTCATTAGAAAATAATTCAAGCTTCTTTAATATCATTAATTACACGTAATAACATTTCTGGATGTTTACCCATGATCTACCCAAACATCAAATTAAGAATACAAGTGGACTGCTCAAGAAAACCATGAAAAAGAACATCCCCGAACAATGTTTTTAAACTCTATAAGTCATCCAAAGGAAAATAATATGAAATAATGAAACCAGAATGAACCCTATTAATGTATAAAAGGTTATGGAATTTCTAATTAATGAATATAATGTCATTATACAGGACATTAAAGAGAAGGAGGCATTCGATTACAAGGTAAGGGGAAATCTCGAACCCAATTTTCTTCCTTCGGGTTCTCCCTCTTTCACTCCATTTTTGATATGGTTACTCCTCAAAGATCATTTGTTCATCATTTACTTTACTTTTCTGGGATATACATGTTTGTCACTGGTTTTTATGTCCATCAAAATATTTTCCAAAAGAACTCTTCTTTCAAGATCTCACCTTTTACCTCTCATTCAAGGTTGATGGTTCTTATATCAAGTACGTTGTTCCCTCTTTCTTTTGGGAACCCAAAGCTTATGAATGTGTTATTATGAGATGAAACCCATTCCTTTCCATGGGTTATTTAAGTACATGTTTGATATGTGTTTTTTGTGGAAAGCATGATAATGATAATGTTATGATGTGATGGGTGCGCCCGGAATTATATAGCGCAATATGAATGTTTAAATGTGACGGGTGCACCCGGAATTATATAGCGCTCCAATGCATTGGGTAAAGTTGTGAATCTCATGAGTAAATGTGAAATGATGCGTGAACATGATGCTATATTTGTTCACAAAAATGTGTGGTAGTTAACCACTAAGACATGACGTTTCATTTTTATGCTTTGCCACATTTCAAGTTTATTGTTTATGCTCCTCTCATGTTCAAGATATTCTTCCTGTGTCATGATTATGCTCACCCCATGCTATATTGTTCTTATCTATCCTCTTAATGGGCTTTTATCTCACCCCTTTTGATGTATATCCCCAGGTGGCTACATGTACTAAGGAGAGGACAAGTACTACTAAGAAGCTATATAAGAAGAGATTAAATGAATTTTTATGCTTGATGTTGTACTTATTATGTGTAGTCCTAGTTTTCCCAAGACACTAAACCTCTGGATCCTCCATGTGTAATAATATTATGTTGTTTATCTTTAAAATGATGTAATAGTAATGTAAGAAAAGGCCGGGTTGCTATATCTGTTGTACCTTTTGTGTAATTTTTTTGTAAAAGAAATCATGTAAGTCTATCATACCATGCTCTAGGGGCTTGTTTAAGACCATATAGAGCCTTGGTAAGTTTAAAAACATGATCATGATGTTTTAGGTCTAGAAAACCAGGGGTTGTTCGAAAAAAACTTCTTCTTGAACAAAACCATTTATAAAATCACATTTTACATCCATTTGAAAATTTTTGAAATTAAAGTATGCTGCAAAGGATAATAGAATACGAATAAATTCAAGTATAGCTATAGAATCATATGTTTCTTCATAGTCTATTCCCTCTTGTTGATTATAGCCCTTAGCAACAAGTCTTTCTTTATTTCTTACAATGACTCCATTTTCATCACATTTGTTTCTAAAAACCCATTTTACACCAATTGAAGTTGTTTCTTTAGGTCTTTAAACTAAATTCCAGACTTGATTCCTCTCAAATTCATTTAGTTCATCTTGAATTGCTTTGATCCAATCTTCATCACCTAAGGCCTCACTTAGAATTTTAGGTTCAAATTGGGAAAGAAAAACAAGATGTTCTATTTAATTTCTTAAGGAATTTCTGGTCATTACAGGTTGATTTACATCACCAATGATGTTATCACTGGGATTATTCCTAAGAAACAATTGATTTGGGTTTTGTAAAACCTGTTCATCAACATATGGTAGAAATTCTTCTATGGTAAATGTTTCAGAAGTAACTTCTTGAACATTTTCCTTATCAGAAGGATTTTTTATCAAAGGTTGATAATCAGTTTTTGAAAACACATCTAAGGATGTAGGTTGGGGTGGTTTAAAAACAAAAGGATTAGTTTCATCAAATTTTACATGTACTGTTTCATCAACAGTACAAGTGTTTTTATTGAAAACTCTATAAGCCTTAGAAGTTGTGGAGTATCCAAAAAAGATTCCGTCATCATATTTTGGTGCAAATTAGTGTAGATTATCTTTTGTATTCAGAATGAATACTTTGAACCCAAAAACATTGAAGTATGAAACATTAGGTTTTCATCCATTCCATAGATTATAAGGTGTTTTATTAAGAAATGGTCTGGATAAAACATGATTTATAGTATAGCAAGTAGTACTAGTAGCTTCAGCCCAAAAGTGCTTAGCAATCGAGTATTCACTCAACATGGATCTAGTAATTTCCTGAAGAATATGATTTCTTATTTCAACAACACCATTTTTCTGAGGATTTCTTGGAGTTGAGAAATTGTGAGTAATACCTTTCTTACTACAAAAAGTTTCAAATTCTCAATTTTGAAATTCGCCACCATGATCACTATGGATAGTTATCAATGGTAGATTTTTCTCATTTTTAACTTGAGCTCTAAAAGTTTTAAAATAGGAAAAGGATTCAGATTTCTTTGTTAAAAAATAGACCCATGTAAATATAGTAAAGTCATCAAATAAAACAAATACATAGTATTTGCCTCTAATGCTTCCAGTTTGTGAAGGACCAAAATGATCCACATGCACTAACTGTAATGTATTAGAAGTTGAAACTTCATTAATTGATTGAAATCTAGTTTTATGTTGCTTTCCATATTGACAAGGATCACAGACTTTTGAAGAATCATATCTAATATCCGGTAGTCCCTTTACAAGTCTTTTCTTTGAATGTTTACAAAGGTTTCTTGGGTTACAGTGTCCTAGTCTTCTATGACATAGCCATGATTGTTCTTCTATTTCACCTAAACAGGGTAAGTTTTGGATCTTAATGCCTTCTAAGTTAATAGTGTATACATTCTCTTTCCTATGGGCAGATAGAATGAACTCATCCTTGGAAATGTTGAACTAGACAGTTATCATTCCTAAAATTCACAAGGTAACCTTCATCACACAATTGACTTCTGCTGATGAGATTGTGCTTAAGAACTTTTACAAACAAAATATTTGAGATAAGAACTTTTCTAAGAAAAACAATATTACCTATACCAACAATCTTTCCTTGAGAATTATCTCTGAAAGTAACTTTTACACCTTTTGTTTTGATAACCTTTTCAAAGAGATCTTTGTTTCTGGTCAGGTGTTGAGAACAACCACTATCCATGTACCAAATATTCTTTCTGGTACACTTCTCATTTTCCTAAAAAAGAAACAATTAGTTTTTCAGAATCCAAACTTGTTTGGATCCATAATGGTTAGATAACAAAATTTTAGGAATCCATATTTGTTTTGAAAAATGAGCTTTATGAAATCCTAAAGATTGAGTTTTATTGAGAGAAAACTCTCTTTTCTAGTGTCCACCACATTGTCACTTAGAACAAAAAGAGGTTTTTTGTGGAACAAAATAGTTATTACTAAAAACAGGTTTGGAATGAGTATAACCAAGTTGAGAATGATTTCTCAAAGGCAGGATTTGGGAATACATTTTGTCAAATTTTCTTTTCCATGAGTAAAGTTTGACAAACATTTCTTTAAAGAGAAAATTTCTGAGTTTAGTTTTAAAAATATGTTTTTATGTTCTAAAACATTTGATTTTAAACTAGATTCAAGATCTAAAACATTTTTCTTTGAAATCACATTTTCTAGATCCTTAGAAATTTTATCCTTCTGATATTTGACTTTCTCAAGGGTTTTTAGAATACTTTCAAATTCATAAGTTTTCATATTAAGATCATTAGAATGATCTGATACTTCTTTATTTAAAACTGAAATTCTAGAGTTTGCTTTCTCAAGATTCTTCTTGAGTTTAGAATTTTCATTTTCAAGTAATTTAGTAAATCTAGATACTTCTTCAAAAGAAGGTAATGTATCATCTTCTGATGATGAAGATTCATCATTTGAAAATTCATAATATTTATCAGTATAATTTCCATTTAAAGAGACATTTGTAATAGCTTCAGCATTGTGTACCTTTTCCATGAGAAAATGATATTCAATTGGTAATATGGCTATAAGTCCAATATTTCTTTGTCCTGAGGAATTATATTCTGAAGAATTATCTAATGAATCAATACTATTTGCACTCCAAGTATAATTTTCCTTGAAGACTTTCTTTTCCTTATAATACATTTTCTGGTTTCTTTCAGAGTGTTTTTCCTTTCTGTATTTTCTCTTTAGTAAAGGACAATCAGGCCTTATATGACCTACTTTCTTACATTCATAACAAGTTACCTCTGAATCTTTCTTTTCCTTATTATCTTTCTTTTTGAATCTATATTTGAAGTATTTATTTCCCACAGTCTTGTTCATCCTTCGAGCAAGATTGGATAACTCATTATCTGAGTGATCACTATCACTTGATTCTGATATAACAATTTTCTTGGCTTTGGATCTTGTAATCCTTTCAGGTGTTTTAGCATTAGATGTAAAGGCTACACTTCCATTCCCATTTTTCTTCTTGTTAAAATCAGCATCTCTTTTCATTCTTGTCTCATGCTGTAAAGGAGTTCCAAAGAGTTCATCAAGAGTAATCTGGGAAACTTTTCTGTTTTCATCAATAGCTATACTTTTTGACTCCCATTCATTTGGCATTATATCAACAGTCTTATCTACAAGAGCTTCATCATAAAGACCTTTTTCTCCCATGGATTGTAAGATGTTGAAAATTTTCATAAATCTTTTTTGTACTTTACATACTGTCTCTCCATATGGAAAAACAAATCCATGATACTTTGCTCGAAGCATCTCTCTTCTTGTTTCTATAACCTTGGATGTACCAAAATGAGTGACTTCTAATTTCTTCCAAATACAGTTGGATGCTTCACATGATGATATCTGACTGTATATATTCCTGGTCATAGAGCATAATAATGTATTTCGTACCTTGTAATTCAGTTGATATTCTTGCTTCTCTTGGTTACTGAAAGTACTGACTTCTTTGTCAGGAATTTTGTAACCTCCATTAAGAATAATAAAATTTTCTACACCAGTATTGATCAAAAAATTCTTCATATGATCTCTCCAGTACTCATAATCATTCCCATCAAATATATGTGGTCTAGAAGGATTTAGATTTTCTATTGACCCAATATTTATTCCTTCCATATAACAAAACAAAAACTTTTCCACTCCACACGTTAGTGTAGTAAGTAGTTAAAACAGTAATATGAAAGAAAAAGAGAAAGTAATACAAATCAGTGGAAACTCCCTCTGATACCAATTGTTGGATCAAATATGTAGATGTAAATGTATATTGGATGGAATAATACAAGAGGGGGGGTGAATTGTAGGTTTAAAACTTTGTGTTTAAACACTTAAGAAATTAGTTTAAATGATCTTAAACTAATACAAATTCAAACACCCTCAATTGTATTGAATATAAGGGTATGATGTAATGTCATACTATTAGAAAAGTAAAGTAATTATATTCAAGATGAATACAATAATAAGAGTAAAACAATAGTGAATGATTCTACCTTAAAGCATATAGAATCAATCGATACAATATGTAATAGTATAATTGTAATTGAAACAATTACAATTGAAAGTGTAAAGAAGAAAGGAAAAAATATTAATTCCTTTCTAATACAAGCAGCAACAGAAATGTAAAAGAATTATAATTATTTTGACCCAAAGAGAAGGGTTATAATTTAGCCAGGGATAAAAGGTATATCTCACCAACACCTTGGTAAGCCCTTGATACGATGATCGGTACGCCTGTCTGCCTATCCCCGACAGCCCTCGATTTTGTAGGCAATTAGCACCTCTGTCTTTCAATCACTTGAAAGACCTCAATACGATGATTATATGCACAAAGCAGGAGAGAAGTCATAGAATCTCTCTCTAGAACTTTATAGAAGCAGAATATCACAGGTGTTCCAAAGTCTCTCTTTTTCAGCTTCCGATGACCTCATATTTATAGGCCTCGGGTTCCAACGGTCATATTGCCTCCAATGGTCATATTTCTCAGAAAAACTCGGAGGGACCTGGACACCTGGAATTATAAAGGTCATATTGAAATAGAAATCATGATATTGTTTTGATTAGTTTGTTACTAACTCAACGACATCATATTGGTTAAACAAAAGACATATGAAGATGATAACCATGAGTACGATTAATATGAAACATGTGTTTTTGACAAAGTACCAAAATAAGAAAGTAATGAAAGTATGATTAGCAGAGTCAATACAATTTCTAGAGTCAGTAAGAAAAAAACATAGTCAGTATGATCAACATTGTACGATTGACATGGTCAGTACGATCAGCATGGTCAGTAAGATTGTCATAGTCGGTACGATCAGCATGGTTAGTACGATCAGCATGGTCAGTATGATCAACATGGTCAATACGATCAGTATGGTCAGTACGATCAGTATGGTCAGTGCGATCAGCATGGTCAGTACGATCAACATGGTCAGTACGATCAGTATGGTCAGTACAATCAACATGGTTAGTATGATCAGTATGGCCAATACGATTAGTATGGTCAGCACGATATGATAAACATGATAAAGGTCATTTGTGATTTCCAAAACAAGATATAAAAGTCAAAAGAGGACTTTTGACTCAACATATATCTAAGGAAACCTAGTTTCATGCTTACCTGGGTCGAGGTACACGATTGTGCGGAGGCCGTGCAATAGGTTTTATCTCTCACTACATGGTTTTCTGGATTGGGTGCACCGTTGCTACTAATAATGCGCCAACCATGCATAGAAGCTAGTCCACCCAAACTCTCCTATTTATCCTAAAATTCAAAAGGAAACCCAAACAAGTAATCTAGAAAAAGGATATATAGAATGAATACCTCATAAGTTTAAAACCGTCACACCTAGTTCTTGAATGAAAGAGTCGGGAACCTGACCCAAACAGGAATAAAGGAAAACATTAAAACCTGGGTGTGACAATTCTCCCCACCATAATGCTTTCCACCCCTAGAAATCCACAATAAGGCTGGACCCAAAATAATAATTATAATCCTTCATAGTTCAAGGAGATTCTCAATGGAAATCAAATGAGATAAGGACCAAAACTCCACCATAGAAAAGAAGACTTGCAAATTAAATGACTTCCCGCTATGTCAATTTCCCCTAAAGGTGAAATCACCTCTAATTAACTTATTAAATGAAAATAAACCTTTCACAACACACCATTCAACTTATTTAATAAAATCACATCATACATCACTAGAAGGAACCCACACCACATTTCTGAAACAAATAAACAAGATCAGATCACATATAAGGAACACTCCCACAACCCTAATTCAATAAAACTATTGGGGAAACTCCAACCCCAACATTTACACAAAGAATAATATTGGGTTTAGATAGCTCTGAACAAGACCACTGACCTCCAAGACAACACCATGGATGAAACCAACAAACTAACATCAGGAGGCCTGGATAAACTCCCCACCATAAGAAATGCCATAATAATCAAGATGGGACCAAAACACTAAGATGGGGAGGCCCAAACGGACCCCCACAATAAAGAATAGGGTAACATCAATTAATTTTAGTGTAATTTTAGTGAGACTCATGGTGGGTCTCCCCATTATAATGATCAGATAGTTTACAGACTAACATAAACCGATGAAGGAAATCTGACATGGGTTAGCTCAGAGGATTCCTTCATGACCTAACCTCCCACCACTAGGGACCCAATCAAAAAAACTCCAAACCAAACAGAATAAAATATGGAGGAACAAGGTCCCCATGTATCTTACCACCAAATGAAACCACACATGACGTAACAACTATATGAGAGGATTAACTACTTCTACCCCCCACACATAATTCAAACATTAGATGAGAATCCTTTACACCTCTGGGGGTTATTGACTACACTCTAGCTTCAATCCAAGACCTATGGTTGTAGCTTAGATGGTTGAGGCATCTCCTATCTCATAGCCAGTTGTTAAAACCCATGAATGGAACTCCTTTTTCTAGTGCCACAAGAAACCATACCACCACTGAGACAACACCATCAGACACAACACACCTCAACATCCACTTACTCCCATATGACACACTCACCAATACAAGGGCTTATATGGTGTACATACATCACCCCTTGTTACCATGAATGAGAAATATTGGGAGGAAGGACACATAGAAGACAATTTCCTCTAAAATAGAGGAATTTCAGATTTCCAAAATGGAAACTCACTTCGGTCAAAACAGAGGTTCTCAGGAAAAAAATTCACAAAACCCACACTTATAGATGAGTGAGAAAAAAACAAAATAAGGAATCACTGAATATAATAATTGCGACTGATAGAAACATTATAAGGAGAGGTACCTTAAACCAAGTCACCAAATGACACACAATTCATGAAAATGACCATAATAGCCTCTTATAACCAGACATGCTACACTGGTGGTCTAGAATGAATCCCTTCCGAACGAGGCCAAAAGAAGACCCAAAGGCCCTTAACGATGACATCCAACACCACTAACTCTGGAATACTCACCTTTTCTCATTGTAATTACCCTCACTATTTCTAGGTAGGATATTCAGACACATAGACTCAATGAAACCAAAACATCCTTTAACTCCTCTCGCATCTGCAATCCCATTTCAGGAGGACTCAATTATCCTAGAAAGGGGGGAAGAAGACTCATCCTCAAAATTTCAAATATATAGTCCTTAAATTGACCAACTGGAGGACTTTCCATCTAATAATCACCTATGGATATGCTTCAATTGTATGTTACATCTTTATGGGGGAATACACTAGCCAAGAAGGAGAACCAGGAACCAAATAAAACTGGTCCCTTGGCCCAAATGTACCATGAGAAAACACCGAATACATGGGAGAAACCAATTCAAAGTATTTACTAAACACTTATCAAAATAAACCACTAACCACCACTTCAAAACAACTCACCAAAAAAACCTGAACATGGAACATTATTTAAACAAATGTGGTTTTCAAACCCAAAGAACCCCAAGAAAACATTCCCAAAAATAAAAAAGGAACACCACCCCTTTTCCTTCAAAAACCTCTTTTGAAAATAATACTGGATTAGTGGGTTTCACATTCACCAATGGTATCCTATAGATCCTCTCACATGCATTTTTCTCATACCAACCAGGAACCCATTCACTTCCCACACATATCCTATGCATATTACGACTCATGAAAATACCAAAGGTTAAAGAAAAAATCTTCCAGTTTCCAAATAAACATTAAACTCACCTTTCCATTTTTAAAAATTGCTAAAGATTCTTTTCATAACCTACTAGCCACAAAAATCAAAACTCATTCTGAGTTTTAAAAAGCTTTTTCAAAAAAATACTAACCATTCAAACAAAAACTCATTTTCAACCCTTACACATCTACCTCAAAACATTTCATTTCACTTGAAAAAAATCCTAATTTTACAAAAACCTCTATTTCATCAATACCCACTAATTTAAAACTCATTTATCCTCATTTAAAACAATATTACAAAAATTCAACAAACTTTTCAAAATCCCACTAACTACCAAATCAAAGGATATTTCAAAACATCACTCATAAATCCCAAAACATTTCCTCCCATTCAAAATACTTTCCAATATCTTAGAAAATCCCATTTAAAATAGATTTTCCCAAAACCCGATTTAACATAACTCATGCTTTCCAAAAAAATTGATTTCAATAAACCACACATTTAAGTTTTGAAAATCAAATCCCAATAAACTAAAACCCATCCACTTAAAACCATTTTCATACTAAAATATAGTCATTCACAATTTTCAAAAAAAGGTTCTCAAAAAGGTTTTTCAAAACCCAATGAGACACAAGGCCATGCGATATGAAATTAGTGTCGATGGGTGGATTAGACATATAGTTTGTGTCTATACTCCAATCAATCCATGATCATAGAGAGTGTTATTGGGAAAGCTCCTAAACTCCACATGGATTTACAGGCCCTGTAATCTCACTGATAGCATTGAACTAACTCACTTTTAATTTCCCTAGACATTAAATAACCACATAAACCAAATGACTCCGATGAAATATGACTTTCCTTGGTGACTTGAGTATCTTCGTGAATTGTGTTGTCTAAGAACCCTACCCATAACCAGAACATTAAGTCCTGATAATTCTAGCTCAAGTCTACCAAGACTCTTCTCCAAAGAATATTACCCAAAGGATATGACCTGCTCGGATACCATTTTTTCATGAACCAAGTTGGGTCTCCATCCTACCCAGCACTTGATCCAGTCAGTGGCATGACATGAGGGGTTTTATCGATCCCCATAGGCCAACAACTAGTTCCTGGGTATTAATAAAATTCTTTTGCAACAAATTTACCCAATTTCATACATATAAATAACAAATAGTTTTAAATTTTCCAAAACTAAAATTACACAACCAAAAATTCCCTTAAAATTTTTTAGAATTAATGTTTAAAATTTAAATAAAACCCCCAAAAATTACTATGAAAAATATAGCTAAAAACTCCAACCCAAACCTTCATGCCACACGAGGAACCATATACTCAAGTTGCTTCCACCAAACCCATAAGAGAAGGCCACTAACAACCCGCACCAAGAACAATGAACATCTTGGATTTTCTTGAAATAAACATACAACATGATCTATATACACACAAGGGTGTATAAAGGGTGTGAGACAAAGCCCAGTAAGATTCCACCCAAGAAAAATATTCCATGCTATAAAATTAAAAGATAATATAACTTGATCATATAAATTCAATATTTTCAAAAATACTTCTACGAAAAATATTTATTAGGTAAGAAATTAAAGAGGAACACTTTGAAGAAAAACCATTTCACAAACACTATATTAAATGAGAAATGGATTTTATAAATAGCATACACACTCAAGTGGTCCTCCATATTACAATGGATGAAACCACATCATATATAGTAGAGCACCATGGGTAAATACCATAGGGTTAATCTATCTCAAGTGGGACCCTAGAACCTCGTATCTTGATGAAAGGTGGTATAATAACCACAACTGTCATCATCCTCATGCACGAGACACTAGATAAGAGAAACATCCAAAGTTCTAGTGGCGATTAATCATTACCATTGTTTGGTTAGTGGTGTAAGCGTCAATCTAGCTAAGTGAAACTCGGATAAGAAACTTCTGAATCACTAGCATAATAGATCTAGTCAGCCCACCTAGATACTTGGGGTTCCATTGTGCTCAAGTTACTATTCACGTATCACACAACATACCACTCACACAACCCATTTCCAAGCATTCTAAGAAAATCACCCTTTTCCATAAACAATACATCATCTCTTTTACCCATACCAAAATAGATTCAAACACACACCTAAAGTGACTTGCACATTTCATAAAAACACATTTAACCGTATCACAAAGAACATGAATATAATGAACTAACCAAATCCATGGTCCAGACCCCTTTGTAAAACTGCACATATACTATTAAAATTTTTAAGACAAGCTTTTCCATTATTTAAGAAATTATCAATTCTTTCCAAAAGGTTCATAACAAGTCCAATGCACCAAAATAACTCATTTTCCATCAAAAATCAATTTTACACACACATACACCTCAAGATCTAAGAAAATACATTTTTCATCTTTAAAACAAGGAATAATTTTTTTTATAAGACCTAGCCCATTTCCTTTATAAAAGTACACTTCCAATATAAAAACATGTCAAGGATTCCAAAAACATGCTTTTCACCGCATAAATAAAGCATAAAACATGTCAAAAATAATTAAACAAACAAACTAGATCATCCATAAATGATAGGGAATGAAACCACCAACATATCATAAAGAACCTTCTAGAAATAGGTGAAAAATCACATCCAAACCTCATTATCACTAGGAGGAGGCAAGAAGAAAAACTAATCAAGAAGTTCAAACCCAAAAACCCAAGGTTAAACCTTAAATCAAACCCCAAAACCTGCTGAAAAATCAAAATCCCAAAAAGAGAAGAGGGGAAACCCTAAAAAAGAGGAAAATAAGAGAGAAGAGGACTTACATGAGAGATATTAAAGGACACTCACTAAAAATTCCCCTGAATTGAATCCCAAGGAGTGGAGGATATAGAGAGAGGTGCACCTAGGGATGGGGAGTCTAAGGGGGTTGAGAAAGGGGGCCAAAGTGGTAAAAATAATGGAGATGGGAAAAGAGGGAAAACATTTTTAATGAGATGGCACAACTACATGGTTAGTACAAATGGTTTAAAAACTATGAGGAGATCGTGCATCTACCTCTGTATAAGGAGACCCAACCACACACTTCCCTAGGTCAAGGTACATGACCATACAGAGGCCGTGCGGTAGGTTCTATCTCTTACCACATAGTTTCTCGGATTGAGCACACAGTTGCTAATAACCGTGCACCAACTGTGTGTAGGAGCAATTCTACCCCAAAACTCTCAATTTTCACAAAAAATTCAAAATCAAACCCAAAGGAGGAAGCTAGAACAAGGATAAATAAAATGAATACTTCAAAAGTTAAACCCATCACACCCGGTTCTTGAAAGAAATGACTGGGAACCCAACCCAAACATGAATAAAGGAAAACATAAAAACCTAGGTGTGACATATATTATTTACTTATGACTTAATATTACACATTTGTTAATAATTCATTGTTAATTTTATGCTTCATGTAATATCATCTTTGTTTTTATTTCATGTTTTGACTTTTTTTCCTTGATCCTCTTACATAAATAATTATTTAATCATCTCTATAATTATAATAATGATATAAATATCATATATATATATTAAGTATATATTTATTCATATTGATTCATAAAATATAGAGATAAAAAATAAAATACAACATTAATGGAGATGATAGGTCTTATGTACGCGTGAGCGCTGTTTTCATTTTCATATTGGTTTAGAGGATAAGAAATTATATGATATATTATCATTAAATAATAATTTTTATGTCATATATGACATATATTTTCATAAAATTAATCCTTATTACCATCCATGTGAATATATATAATGAATCACATCACATCATGGAGATGGTAAGCCATACGTACACACAAGTGACGTTATCATTTTCCATAAAATATTAGATGGATTATAAATATGTAGAAATGATATTATCATTCCAGAAGTATAATTATATCATAAATATAATATATAGATATTAAAACCATTATAATTCTCACTCATAATATATGGCGATGGAAAATGAATTGTATCACTACGTGGAGATGGTATGCCATATGTACGCATGAGTACTAATTATATTTTTTTATTTGATGGGAAAATAGATATATAATGGTGTATTCATAATCATAATAAAATTTCAGAATATTTAGGATGCATAATTTATTATTTTATTTTATATAACATAGATTTAGAGGAGGTATAAAAGAATATAAAAAGAAAATGACTGGTTAAAGTTGTAATGTCACATAATTTCTATGTATTTTTTTAAAATTATATGGACTTATTTTCAGACCACAATATCTAAAGGAATGTGATTCTGAGGCCCTGAGAGCCCAAAAAAGAATTTTGAACTTTTTTAGTTCACTTAAGTAAACGTGCGAGGGAGTTTTTCTAACTTTTGAACCGATGCTCGAATCACAAATATGGGGGCACTGTTGAACTTGGAATACTGGTATTTTCCTAGAAAGGACAAAAATTCTACAATAAAGGGTCATAGGGAAAATTTAATGTTCATAATTTTTAGAAAATAATAAAATAACTTAAGAAAATAGTGATTTTATTTTCTTTCGCACTGTTGAGTGGCGGACAGCGGCACTACGGTGTGATGATGAGGCGATGACGAGGAGAATTAATAGAGGATCATTAACGACTCATTAATGTGGAGTGTAACAACACTTTAAATGAAGCATAAAGACGTGACATCACAGCGTAACAAAAATATTGCGACGTTTTTTCCTCTATTAAGCTAACGCATTGGGGGAAATGAGAATTAAAAGCCAGAAAATTCTCTGACAAACCACTGGTGTGTTTTCTCCCCAACGAAGAATGACTAAGGATAGTGGAATGTTAACAACCTCAACACACCTCTAAGAATGGAGTCATGAAGTAATGAATGACTTCGACTTCTTGAATCATCAGTGGTAAAGTGCTTCAACGTCGAACAACTTTGAGTTTGGGGTTTGTTTTGCTTTATATTTTCCCCGTTCTTCATTCTAAACAATGAACGCGGATCAACCCAAGAATAGGTTGATCCACATATCATCCATTCTTGAAATAGGGTGATGTTTCTTGGGATTTCTATTTGGGATTGAATTATTTTTGATAAAAACATCATCCCAAAACTCCCCATGTTTTTAAACTCTAACGTGGAGGGTACATACTGACACAAACAAGGCTCGAGCCACTATGATTGTGCATTCTTCGTGGTCGAGCATTTTGGAAATAGGTGGTAAGGCAGATTCAAGGCGTTTGAAGTAAAGGAAATACCCCATAGAGGCCAGAGGCACAAGAAGCATGAAGAATGGACCACCGATGTGGACTTGATGGTCCACAGAAGAGCCCACCAGTGCGCCGGGAAGAGCCGCCAGCTGGCAGCAGAGACGCAGCCCCTCAGCCACATAGATGGAGTAGCTCGTATTCGTGAGCCACATTTTTTTAGGTACAATGTCTTAGACTTCAAGTGGGAGTCCATCCGGTTGGACTGGCCATCCATGTAGCGGCAACCCCAGACGCGCCGTGTGTTAGGGCTGGAGGAAATAGACATGCAGTGTCCCACGGGGGGAGCAGGGAGGCGGACACGGCTTCCAACTGTGTCCCATCTAAGCTAAAGGATTTTCCACCTATAGAAGATCAGGTATGTCATGGACCGAACCAAGGCCGGTCCAGGTCTGGGTCAGGTCGGGTAGGTCCAACCGGACCCAGACTTAACTAACCCCTTTTTGGAAAAACCTCAAAATCTTGTAAACTAGGCATCTGATTTACAAACCCTTTGTGGCATTGGAAACCTCGCGATGAGGCAAATATTTTGGAATACCCTATGGAGGATTTCATGGAATTTTAAATTTGAAGAATGGATTAGGGAGTAGTTCTCCCGAGATCAAGCATGCTACATGTGGAAACCATGCGATTGGTTGAGACCTAAAGACTGCTGACGAGCAACCCTATGTTGATCAGATACTATGGACCAGTGGGAAGTGGATTCTATGTGACCCGAAAGGCCTAAGCTAGGGAGTGAATTCTATGTGACCTGACATACCCATGATACTCGACAGGAGGAGTACCTCAGTATGGCCATAGGAGGGAAGCGACTTATGTGTGACCTGACATGCCCACAGTGGGGATCAACTTCTATGTGACCCAGAATACCCATGGTACACATTAGGGATTAGTACCACAGTAGTCATAGGTTAGTGGGAAGCAACTTCTGTGTCACCCAGCAGGCCCACCGTACTAATTGAAGAGGATTTCTCTAGCAGCCCAAGGTGGTCGATGATGTGACTAATGGTTCTACTATCATACTCTAGAATATATCTGGTGTGACCTGTCTTGATTTGTGATCATGCTTGGTGATCATGCTTTGTGGTTTGTTTTTTGATTGATTTATGGTCTTTCCTTTGGGTTTTGGGGTCCCCTACTGAGTATTTTGTTACTCACCCAGCACGGGCTTCTCCCACACGTATTATGTCTGGTGCAGACAATCAACGCTTCGATGGAGGACTTGGTGGCCTAGGACCAAGAGGGGCCTAATGATATTAGGCAGGCATGGCATACTCCTGTAGATTCCAGTAGCTACACTACTCTTCCCATCAGGTGGGGGTTTTTATCAGATGGCTATCAAGAGTTTCTTTTGTACTTTCATGTTTTCTAGTTAGTCTTTTGTTGAGTTTGTATTATGGTCCATTTTAAATTTCATTTATACTTGTACTCGATGGTTGTTTAGTGGAATGCTGGTTCACTTTTAGAGCTTTGAGATGTGGTTGTGTGTTCATTCGTATAGGTATTCAGGTAAATTCCTACCACTTTTATTTTAACGCCTTCGGTGCTAGTCTCGAGCCCCTATCCTTTAGGAGGCATCTTGGGGTATGTCAAGACACAAGCCCAAGGGGATGGGTTGTGAACAAGTGGTATCAATATTTTTCAGTTCTACCTCCTAGACTAAGAGTTTGTTGTTTTGTTTTTGGGGAAACAGTGTTGAATGTTTCGAGTTCAAATTTTAGATTAGGGGAGTCAAGTGTTGGTGTGGCGGCTAACGTATCCATACACCAAGACCTTGAATTCTGATTTTTGGCTCTATACATGAAAAAACTAGTTGCATAAGTTTCTCCTTATGATTTTCTTGAAAAAGAGTTAGCTCACTAGGTATAATCTTCGGACTATCATACTTCTTGATCTATATCAGGATGCCTCCACGCAACCAGCTAGCTAGGCTTCTGATACGTGATCATGTGAATAGCTCGTCTAGCGATGAGGTGTTAGTTTAGGGACCCGTGCTAAAGATGGCCCCACCGGGTGGTGCACCAGTGTTTCCACCACCCATTGATCAGTAGTTACTGCCAGCATTACTAGTAGAGGATGCATAAAGGCTCATTTCCTTGCATGAGTTCTAGAGACAGATACCTCTCAGGTTCAGGGGAGAGACATATCCTTAGGTCATTGAGGACTGGCTAGAGGTAGTGACATAAGTCTTCCACTTAGTGAGGACACCTCTTGACCAGATGTAAATCTTGGCTGTGAGACTTATGTGGGGCTCGACAGGGTGATGGTGGAGCTTGACCATCTAGATGCATGATGAGGCCACTCTCACATGGATAGACTTTGAGCATCATTTCCAGGAGTACTTGTTTCCCACGACCTTGTGCTCTATGTGCATACAGGAGATAATTCACCTACAATAGGGAAGCATGTCAGTGGTTGAGTACTCTACGAGGTTTAATGACCTATCTCGCTACTCCACAGACATGGTGTATGCCCCTTTATTTAGGGCCTAGACCTTTGAGTAGGGACTCAGATGTGAGATCAGGGCATCCATGGTCTCTCTTAGCATCCCCTCTCAGGCTGGAGTGCTGAAGTGAACCCTTCTTATGGAGAGCTTCCTAGCAGAGCAGGAACTAACAACTGAAGCCACTAGTAGACATCAGGCGGCATAGTATTCATTGGTGAGTAGTAGGAAATAGACGAGGGGACCCAAGTGGGTTAGGTATTTCAGGGGACAACCCCAGGACTCGATGTTGATAGTGCGGGGCTCATAGAGTAGAGAGAGTTAGTAGGGAACCCAGATGTACTTCACTTGCAGTGGGTAGGGACACATGGCTCATGACTGCCTAACCCGCTGCATAGATGATCAATAGATGGTCAAGGGACCACCAAGGAAGAGGTATAGGTTCTAGCGAGGAGGTATATAGGGCGATGGATGTGGAAGGGGAGAAGGATGAGTGGCAGGTGGTGGATGACAGTTCAAGGTGCTACCACCACCACCCCCAGGTGGTCCACCACAGGCTCAGAGAGATGGCAGAAAGGGGTGAGGCCAGCTTCAGTTGATGGAGACCTATGACCACAATTCTGTAGAGATTATTAGAGGTGTAGTATTTATCTTCTCCACATTAGATTTAGTTCTTATAGACATAGGTGAAAGTCACTCTTTCCTTGCCATAGACCTCATTCGAGGCTCAGTGATTCCAGTGGAGCAGTTGGCTCAATCCTTATGATTAGAGACTCCTACAGGAAGGGATTCTATGATTAATAATTGTTGAAGGTAGTTTGATCTTAATCTAGGTGGCGAGGTCTTCGACTAAGATCTCTTAGTAGCAGTGTTGAGGCCTTATGATGTCATCTTGGGTATGGACTGGTTATCTACAGTCCATGCTCAGATTGACAGTTTTAGGTATAAAGTGCAGTGTTTCCGCAAGTATGGGACCAATTTTTCCTTCACGAGTGAGGAGGAAACCTTTGTATAATATAATGGAATTTATCGAAGGAGGGTGCAGATAATCACTCACCAGTTGGCTATCCTCACCCTCGGTGCAGTGGATGAGAGGAGTCTAGGATTTCCTATAGTGGTGGAAGAGTATGAGGATGTCTTTCTTGAGGATGTTCTGGGACTACCTCCTCGATGGAAGGTATAATTCTACATCGAACTATACCCCAAGATGACACTGATATCCACACTGGAATATTGGATGGATCCTGCAGATATTCGTGAATTGAGGATATATTTGGAGGACTTGCAGGATAAAAGGTTCGTAAGGCCCAACATTTCACCATGGGCAACCTTAATGTTGTTTTCTAAGATGGAAAACAGGAGATTGAGGCTATTCATGGACTTCCAGTGCCTGAAGTAGGTGATCGTGAAGAACAAGTATCCACTACCAAGGATTGATGACCTCTTCTATCAGTTGAAGGGAGCGAGGTGGTTCTCAACGATAGACCTCAGAACAGGCTATCATTGGCTTCAGGTACGGGATGAGGATATACTGAAGACAACCTTTAGATACTGGAATGGACACTATGAGTTCTTGGTGATGCCCTTTGGTGTGACCAATGTCCCAAAAGTATTCATGGGACTTATGAACATGATCTCCGAGCCATACCTTGATCATTTTGTGGTAGTCTTCATTGATGAAGTCTTGGTGTAATCATAATTGGAGGAGGAGCATGATACACACCTATGGATAGTATTGGATACACTGTGAGAGAACCAGTTTTATGGTAAGCTCTTGATGTGCCAGTTTTGGATTTGGGAATTCCACTTTTTGGGACACGTCATCTCGGATTGGAGTTTTAGTGGATCTGGTGAAAAAAGAGGCAGGAATTTCTTGGGAGCCACCCAGGAGCATGACAGAGGTGGAATTTTTCTTGGGGTTTCCTGGATACCATTAGAGGTTCATGCCTATCTTTTCGAGAGTATAAGAACCTTTATCAACCTTGAAATGGAAGGGACAATCCTTCATGTGTAAAAATAAGTGCCAATAGAGTTTCTAGGAGATGAGTTGGAGACTGATGAGTGCCCCCATCTTGAGACTACCAAAGGAGGGTGTTGGGAATATAGATTTCTGTGACGCCTGAGGGTCGGAACTGGGTTGTGTCCTAATGCATGAGCGGGTTGTGATCTCCTATGGCTCATGGTAGTTGAGGCATCATGAGCAGAACTTTGTGACCCATGACCTAGAGTAAGTAGTGATGGTCTTTTACTTGAATATGTGGTGACACTACTTGATGGTTGAACAATTTACCATCTACTCCGACCACAAGAGTATCAATTATATCTTCTCACATAAGGACCTAAACTTGATACAACGACGATGGATGGAGTTCCTACAAGTCTGTGACTTTGAGATAGTCTATACTCTTGGGAAGGGGAATGTGGTGGAAGATACGCTCATCCGGAGGTATGGTTTATAGCTTCTAATTGAGGCGATGGAGCATCTAGCCACAATACAAATATCCTTCATGGATATTGAGGGAGAAACTTACCTTCTTTAAATGACTGTCACTCCCCCACACATACAATGAGTCAGGGAGGCACAACTTATGGATGTTGATAGCAAGGCCCGATATGCTCAGATATCCTCAAGACAAGCTCTTGATATATTTTCGAAATGTGAGGAGCATGTCATCCTTTTCAGAGGATGCACTATAGTACCAGTGATGTTATAAGAGGAGGTGTTGAGGGAGTTCCATACATCCCCTTCGGCAGTACATCCTGTTGTGGTGAATATGTTTGAGAACCTTCGATGTCAATACTGGTGGCTAGGTATGAGGAAAGCAATGAAATGGTTTATTTCATGATGCCTCACTTATCTGCAAGTGAAGGCCGAGAATCAGGTCCCAATAGGCTTGGCATAGCCACTTGAGGTACCATAATAGAAGTGGGATGGTATCTCCATGGACTTTGTGATGGGTTTAAAATGCACGTCCAGGTGACATGATTCTATCTGGGTGATTGTTGACTGAATCATCTAGTCAGCTTACTTCCTACCCATCAGGAAGTAGGGATCGGTAGAGGGCTTATGAACCTATACATCTAGGAGATAGTGCGACTTCATAGGATGAATTCGACGATTGTCTCATACCGTGATGCATTCTTTAAATCCCAGTTGTGGAAGGGATTACATGAGGCGTTCAGGACTCAGTTGTGCTTAAGCACAACTTTTCACCCCCAAACAGATTTTCAGATGGAGTGGGACATACAGACCCTCAAGGACATTCTTCAAGCCTAAATTCTTGATTTTGATCAAATTTGGGAGGACCACATACCACTGGTGGAGTTTTCATACATCAATAGCTATCACTCCACCATTGGCATGGCACGAGGCCTTTTATGAGTGGCCATGCAGATCATCTCTATGCTGGATAAACCTAGGAGAGTCAACACTAATGATTCCAGAGTTGGTATGGGATACCAATGAGAAGGTTAAAATCATCTAGGAGGGGATGAGGACTATAAAGAGAAGGCATAAATCATATGCTGATAGGAGGCAGAGACCCTTAGAGTTTGAGGAGGGAGACCATGTTTTCCATCAGGTCTCACCCCAATGAAGATTGCAGAGAGTTGGCCAGGGTGGAAAGTTATCTATGAGGTTCATCGAACCTTTCTATTTTCTTAGCAGAGTTGAGGAGGTGGTGTACCACCTAAATCGTCCCCCATAGATTCACTGGTTGCATGATGTTTTTCACATGTCGTAGTTAAGGAGGTACATGCATGATCCATCACACATCATTGACTGGGGAAAGCTGGACATTGATGATGGGGTGATGTTTACGGAGTTCCTGGTGGAGATAGAGGATCAATAGGAGCAGGTTCTTTGAGGACGATTGATTCCTTTGGTGTACATTCAGTGGTAGCACCAAAATCTTTAGGAGAGCACATGGGAGTGGGAGGCTCAAATTTGTGCTCAGTACCTCCATTTGTTTGATTAGCCTTTGTTTTAGATTTCATGGATGTAAATCCCTAAGGTGGGGAGAGTGTAATGTCTTAGAATTTCTGTGTAATTTTTATAAAATTATAAAGAATTATTTTGAGACCACACACTCTAACGACATGTGATTATGAGGCCTAGTGAGCCTGTAATGGAATTTTGAACTTTTTTTAGTTCACTTAAGTAAACATGTGAGAGGGTTTTTCTAACTTTTGAAATAAAGCTCAAATCGAAAATATGAGGGCACTTTTGAACTCAAAATTTCCGGATTCACTTATAAAGGACTTAACTTCGACCATTAAGGGTTATATGGAAAAGTTAATTTTCATATTTTTGGAAAACAATAAAATAACTAATAAATGATTTATTTTAATTTCATTCACACCATTGAACAGCAGACGACGATGTTGCAGTACGACGACAAGGTCAAAATGAGACACATTAAAATAGGACCATTAATGGACCGTTAATGTGCTGTGTAATGACTTTTTAAATGAAGTGAAACGACGTGACGACGCAACGTAACAGAAAATTTACGACATGTTTTCTTTTAATAAGCTAATGCATTAGGGGAAACATGAATTCAATAGAGGAAAATTATTTGACAAACAACTGGCTAGTTTTATCTCAAAAGAAGAAATAGGAATTATTTTGGGATGTTGACAACTTTCATACACCTTGAAGAACTGATTCGGGAAGCAATTAACACCTTTGAATTCTTGAATCTTCACTAGCGGACTGCTTCAATGTCAAACTGCTTTGAGGTAGGGGTTTGTTTTGGTTTAATTTTTCCCCATTATTCATTCTAAATGGGGAAAATGGATCAACCCATGAAAAGGTTGATCCATGGATTATTTGTTCTTGCGATAGGGTGATGTTTCCTAATATTTCTATTAGGGATTGAATTACTGTTGATAGAACATCATCCCCAAACCTCCCCATGTTTTAAATCTCTAATGTGTAGGGTGTGGGATGACACGAATAAGGAATGATCCCCTCTACTAGTGCATTCTTTGTGGACGAGAATTTTTGAAAGGGGTGGAATGTTAGATTCTAGGCCTTTGTAGTGAAGGTGATATCCCATGGAGGCCAGAGGCGTAGGCGGTGTGAAGAACAGACTACCGGTGCAGACCTGATGGTCTGTGAAAGTGCTCTCCAGCACGCCAGCAGAGACGCAGACCCTTGGCCGCATCGGTGGAGTGGCCTGCAGGTGTGGGAAGCGGTTTTTAGAGGCACATGATCATCAACTACATAGTAGAATCCCTAGATTCACTATGCATCTGGGCTGGAGGAAACAGCTCTGCAACGACCCACGAGGTGAGTAGGGAGCCGGACGTGGCTTCTAGCCGTGTCTTTTTTAGGCTGAAGTCCGGTCCGCCTAAGGTGGACCAGGTAGAGCATTGGTCGGACCCACCCCAGCAGGTCGAACCCACCCGGTAGGGCCAGACCCATAGTCCAATGGACCAAACCTAGGTTGGTCTGAGTCAGGGTCGGGTCGGCAGACTTGGGTTGGGTCGGTCTGACTGGGTCGAACTGGACCCAGACCCAACCAATCCCTCTTTGGAAAAACTTCAATATCATGAAAATCGGGTGTCTGATTGATGATATATTTGTGTCATTGGACCCCTCATAATGATACATATATTTTGGAATACTTTATGGAGGATTTCATGTAATTTGATATTTGAATAATGGCTTGGGGAGTAGTTCTCTCGATATCATGCATGTTACGTCTATAAACCACACGGTTGGCTGCGACCTAAATACTACTGACGAGGGACCCTCTATGGATCATATATTATGTCCCAGTGGGAAGTGGCTTCTATTTGACCCAACATTCCCATGGTGGGGAGTGACTTCTTTGTGACCAGACAGACCCACGATACTCGATAAGAGGAGTACCATAGTATGACCTTATGTGGGAAACACCTTCTATATGACCCGACATTCCCACAGAGGGGAGAGAATTCTATGTGACCCAGTATACCCTTGGTACTTATCAGAAATGAGTACCAAAATAGTCATAGGTTAGTGGGAAGTAGCTTCTTTGTGACCCAGCAGGCCCGATGTACTCATTGAGGAGGAGTTCTCCAGTAGCCCAATTTTTTCGATGATATGACTAATGGTCATAATATCCTACTCTAGAATATATATAGTGTGATCTGTCTTACTTCATGATCATTCTTGGTGATCATGATTTGTGGTTTGTTTGTTAATTTCTTTGTGGTCTTTCCTATGTGTCTAGTGCAGATGATTGATGCTTCGATGGAGGAATTGGTGGCCATGGACCAGGCCGGGCCCAATGGGATTAGAAAAGAAGGGCATACTTATATAGCTTCCAGTAGCTACACTACTCTTCTCACCAGGTGGGGTTTTCAATGGATGTATATCTAGAGTTTCTATTGTACTTTCCTATTTTCTAGTTAGTCTTTTATTGGGTTTTTATTCTGGACCATTGTGAATTTCATTTGTACTTGTCCTCAGTGGTTGTTTAGGTGCATTCTTGTTTACTTTTACATCTTTGGGATGTGGTTGTGTGTGAGTGGGTACATGTATTCAGGAAAATTACTCCCACTTGCAGGTTGACGCCTTCAATGCTAGTCTCCAACCCCTGGAATTCTGGAGATGGGCTTGGGGTATGTCACGTTACGGGCCCCAGGGGACGGGTCGTGACAAGTGTGATTGCCTCTTTTTTGGAATTAATCCTTTAGATATCCTCTAAAGGAATCTAGAGTTGATCATTCTAGAAAATTAGTGTAATGCCTCGACCCTATTAACCCATAGCCAGTGCATTATTACATAACATTGGCATAATCACAAGGGATCAAATCCCAAAAGACCGATTAGTTTAGTAGCCTTGGAATTACAAGATAAAAACATAAGTTTTATATTACATTATGAAATGAAAAAACAAAAACATTATGTCTCCTTTGAACACATTCATCTCCCATTTACTATCCCTGTAGGTCAGTTATAATATACTTCTTCGCATCCTAGGAAAAATAAAACATAGAAAGGGGTGAGCTTAGGTTCTAGTAAGGATAACAATATAGCAGAAACCTTCATAAATAAGCATAAATATTTAAGGAAATGTATAATATTAAAACAAAATAATTTTAAACATAAACTTCAGAATAATATGGAAAAGATAAATCAAATAATTCCATTGACTTATTCACATGGATATTTTACTAGTCTAATAATCACATGTAATATCAATAGCCAATTTCAAAATGATGGAATGCATAATGCTGGACATCATAACCACACAGTCAAGGACACTTTACAAGACTACAAATAAGATTTTTTCAAGGACTTGTTCCAAGACACTAGTTTGTCTCATGAGACCTACCGATGCATCGAGGAGCTATAGCGGGCTTGACCTGTCACTTACTATGTCTAATGCATTCCTCATATGAAAAGTTTGAAACATAACATAAACATTTGTATTAAAAATAGCATACGAAATGTTAATACTTTAATCATAAACCATGAATGGTATAAAAATAACACATCTACAATCAAACATATCACAAAAACATCAATACAATATGGAAGATTGTATCATAATAAATCAACTTCAAACAAGTATAAAATTCATCAAAGGATGTTGACATAGATGAAATCAAAACTATTTGAGAGAAATATATGTTTCTATTTTGAAATAATTTAAAAGTCAAATAATTATAAAAGAAAACTTTTATTTTGAAAATATTATTATAAGATTTTAAGGGAAGCTTTGAAGGTTTTATAACGGTGGAAAATAGCCACACTCTCCATATAAGTTAAAAAAACATTCTTTCCTTAATTGTTTCCAAAAGGTTGTAAAGGACCTTGTTTGGAAAATGAAGAAAAGATTCCTTTATAAACATTTTATAAAAATTCAAACAAGGGTATAAATTAATTTAACCCATAGTCTAGGAAATAGTAAAAATGTTTTGAAATACATTTTTAAGAAACACATATGTGGATGATAAAGAGGTCCCGATAGATACTCACATATAAACAACCTCGGATAATGAATAGATTGTAGAATTAACCCTTAACTTGTAATTTTCCTTGTTCGAGGGTACATTAATATCTTGTATAATAGTTAATTCATTTTTATTAAATTATACAAGAACCACATACATAAATATGATATAATATATGATCTTCTAATATTTATTTTTTTATAATATTTCAGTAGTATCATTGTTTCAAGTGTTAACTAATCCATTTTACTTTATATTATTTGTTTCATAATACATGTTTGTTATGGATAAAATGTATTTTATTAATATTTAAAATGATATTAAGTTCTTAAACATTATTTTTTTAATCATAAAATGAACATTATTCTTGAATGGTTATGATGGGGAATGAACCTCATTGCGTTCGTGGAGACGGTATTTTGTACGTACGCACGAGTGAAAATACAATCCTATTGATGGTGAAATAGTATGTAATTAGATGATGTATCATATATAAAGAATAATTAAAATATTATATTTATTATTTACATAAATTATACTCATTATTATACCTATCCAAATAATGATGTGTTGAATAACAAACTACACCATGATGTGGAGACAGTGAGCCATACGTACGCACGTCTGGTGACTTTCTCATTGATAGGATGGATAGAATAATGAATATGATTGTACCATACATATAATAAAATCAAAAAATATATAAGTTACTAGATTTATTATTTTGGTATGGAAACAATAAATAAAGAGGAAGTGGAAGAAGAAAAGAACTTTGAAAGAGGTGATTAAATTATTACCTCTTCTTCGAGTGATTCCTTTTGATTTGATCAAAAGGGATCCTTAGGTTGGATTTCGGATCAACATAAGGCCTATAGGATGAAGTGAGGGTAATTTTAAGGATATTTGATCAGGGGTTGGATGATTCAAATGGATTTTGAGGTGTGATTTTGAGAGAAGGGGAAATACCCTTTTATAAGAGAAGTGAGAGCCACTTTAGGAAAAGCTTAAAATATTATTTTATTCTACAATCATATTAGGTTTATAATGGATACAAAAGGATTTATTTCAAGGATAAGGTGGGTATGGGTGAAAAACCTCTCAACCAATATGTTTTAGACATTTTTAGGTGACTATATTTACCTTATATTTTATATTTAACTCTTAGTTAAATAGTTTAACTTTTACCATGTATTCTTATATTATTATAATAAATGGATAATTAAATTACTATAAAAATCCAATAGAATCCCAAGTAGTTAATTATTGACATATCTAACCTTATTTAAGTCCTTTGGCCGAACCTTAGTTTTTTAGGAGTATTATATCATTTAATAATATAGTATTGGTTTTAAAAACTCATTTATGTAAATTTTGACACTATTATGTATTTGGTTTTTGTGAATGTCATAAAAACTTTATCACTTTGAAAAAATTTATTTAATCAACCCTAATATTTCATATTAACCTAATTTTTTTTGGAATACATAAAAAGTCTCAATTTTCAATTATATTAATATTTATAATATCAATTATTTTAATATTTCAATAATAAGGAAATTACTGCATCATCCTTTTGTCATAAATAAATTTAATTATTTAATGTCTAAAAATTATAAATAAAATACCATTATATAGGAAATATTTTTAGATTTAAAATGAATATTTATATTCGAATTTATCTTATGTATAATCCTATATTGAAAATGTTTTAGTTATTAAACTTTGAATTTAACACTTTTAACTCTTCTTTAAATAAAATAATAATAAATGTACTAATCTAATACATGTGGATCAAAAGGATAATATTTTATTCCTAAGGATGATTTTTGTCGAAAAAAACTTATCCAATATAATTAGGGCATGTGTTAGGGTAATTATAATATTATTTTTACCTTTAATTACCCTATTTACTTTTAAATGTGGTAAATAAAATTTAAAAGTTACTATTCACCAAAAATTATTTTCATCCTACCAAACCACATTTTACTTACTAATTTAAACTTTGTCTCTCATATTTTTGAAATTTAATTCATAGAAGCAATAAAATTACATTTTATGCAAATTTTCTAATGTGTTGAGAAGGTGGGTAAAAGATATTAAAAAATTCAATAAAATTCTATACATCTAATTTTATTATAAAATGACTTCAATGAATTAAATTGAACTAATATAGGTATTATGTATTTAATTTTTAATTAAAATAAATTAAAATAAAATAAATAATTAATTAAATAAAAAGTAGGTTTTAAAAAATAATGTAGTTTTTTTCACTATTCATCAAAAATTGAAAGTTTTCAAAAAAATACCAAAAATTTACCCTATGATAATTTTGATATTCAGAATCCAAAAATAAATTCCTTTTTGATTAATAAAATTTATAAAATTTCAAAAAGTGTATATTACTATTCATAACGACTATTTTGGTTTATTTTGGTGTGTCAGAGCTCAAAGTTGCGTACAACGCAAGCTATTGTATTATTCAAAGATAAGAGTACCTTAGAAGATTAGGGTGTTACATTCTTCCCTCCTTCAAATAATTTCATCCTTGAAATTTCTAGAATATTACTACATAAAAAGATTTGTGTGGTTCTTCATCATAAGTTCCTTGAGTTCCCACATTTCCTCTTTCATCTTATGGTTTTCCATAGAACTTTTACCATATGTGTCATCTGGCTTCTCAGCACTTGTTCTCTTATATCAATAATCTTGACAGGATCTTCACAATAAGATAGATTGGGTTGTAGTTCTATTTCTTCATAGGTGAGTACATGCATTGGTTCAGGCATGTATTTTCTCAATAGTGATATGTGGAACACATAATGAACTTTGGAAAGACTTTAAGGCATTGCCATATGGTAAGCTACAACTCTAATTCCTTCTAGAATTTTGAAAGGTCCGATGTACATAGGACTTAATTTACCCTTCTTACCGAAACATATAACACCCTTCTATGGAGATACCTTCAAGAAAACATGATCTCCTACTTGAAATTCCAAATCCTTCCTTCGGTTATCTAAGTAGATCTTTTGCCTACTTTGAGATGCTTTGACGTGGGTCGGGATAATATTCACCTTTTCCATTGTTTACTCAACATGTTCTGGGCCTATGAGTTTTCTTTCACCAACATCATCGCAAAAAGTTGGTGTGCAACATCTCTTTCCATATAATGCTTCATATGGTGCCATCTGAGTACTTGAATGGAAGATATTATTATAGGAAAATTCCACCAGAGGTAAATATTGATCCCACATACCTTGAAAGTCAAGTGAGAAAGATCTCAACATATCTTCAAAGGTTTGAATAGTCTTTTCTAGTTTTCCATCAGTTTGAGGGTGGTAGGCAATGCTCAAAAGAAGTTTAGTATCCAGGGCCTTCTGAATACTTTTCTAGAATCTTGATGTAAAATGGGGATCATGATCAGAAACAATTGATAGGGGTACTACATGAAGTCTTATAACTTCATTAATATATAGTCTTAATAAACGTTTAAGTGGTAAATCTTCTTTTATAGCATGAAAATGTGCTGACTTGGTAAGAAGATCAATAATGAACCATATTGCTTCATTCCTTCTAGGAGTATTTGGAAGCCCCATGACTAAGTACATCGTAATATCATCCCATTTCCACTCAGGTATGGGAATAGGTTGCATGAATCCTCTAGGATGTTGTCTTCTAGCCTTCACCTATTAAAAACCATATATCCTGACACATAATGAACAATATCCCTCTTCATGTTGTCCTACCTAAAATTTTCCTTCAAATCTCTATATATCTTAGTTCTACCAGGGTGTATAGAGAAATTGGATCTATGAGAATAATCCAAAATTCCCTTCTTTAGATCAGGTATGTTAGGAACACAAAGTCTCTTCCAAAATTTCAAAATTCCATCCTCACATAAAAATTCAATCAATCTCTCATCATTCACATCTTTAATTTTCTTTTGAAACTCCTCATAATCAGTATGAGAACTTTTTATTCTTTCTAGTAAATATGGTTTGGAAACCATTTGAAAAATTATTGATGTTTCACCTTCCATGATTATTCCCATATCCATATTTACTAGATATATGAACATAGGATCCCTTTAAACTCTCATCTTGTTCAAAACTCCATGATCCTTTCTGATTAAATCATTTTCCACCTTATTTTCCTTCCTCGAGTGGTAGTGTATAGTGAAATCATAACCCTGAGTAGTTCAATCCATTTTATTTGCCTCATGTTGAGTTCTTTCTGTGAGAAAATATACTTCAAACTCTTGTGATCGGTATATATCTCACATTTTTCACCATAGAGATAATGTCGCCATATCTTCAAAGAAAATATTACAATTGATAACTCAAGATATTGAGTGAGATAGTTTTGTTCATGAATTTTTATCTATCGTGATTCATAGGCAATAACTCTATCATTCTGCATAAAGACACAACCAAGTCCTTTCATTGAAGCATCACTATAAATAACAAACCCATCATTCCCTGATGGTAGCGTCAAGATAGAAGAATTGATTAATATTTTCTTTAATTCTTCAAATCATTCTTTACACTATTTTTTCCAAACAAATTTAACCCCTTTATGTGTGAGCTTGGTTAATTGGTTAGACAATCAGGCAAAATTCTGGAAAAAATGCCGATAATAACTTACTAAACCAATAAAATTGTATACCTCAATTATACTCGTCAGTTTTATCCATTCTTTTATTTCTATTGTCTTAGATGGATCAATAGATATTCCATCCCTAGAGACAATATGGCCAAGAAAAAAATTTCTTGAAGCCACAATTCACACTTGCTAAACTTCCCATATAATTCATTTCTTCTAAGAGTTTTTAGAATATTGTGCAAGTGATTTTAATTATCTTAGTAGAATTTTGAGTATACCAAGACATCATCAATAAACACCACTACAAATTAATCAAGATATTACTTGAAAACTCTATTCATTAGATCCATGAAAATAGAGGGTGCATTAGTAAGTCCAAAAGGCATTATTGTAAACTCGTAATGCCCATACCTGGTTCAAAATGCTGTTTTTGGAATGTCTTCCTTCTTCACACACAAATGATGATATTTAGATCAAAGGTCAATCTTTGAAAAATATTGAGCTCCATGAATTTTATCTAATAAATCATCAATGCGAGGTAGGGGATACTTGTTCTTTATTGTTATAGCAGTGATCTCCCTATAGTCAATGCACTACCTCATAGATCCATCTTTCTTCTTAACAAAAAGAATAGGGGTTCCCCATGGAGAAATACTAGGGAAAATAAATCCTTTATTACTAAATTCCCCTAGTTGTTTCTTTAGTTCCACTAATCCCACAATGGACATTCTATATGGGGTCTTCGATAAGGGCTTTGAACCAGGAATTAAATCAATAGAAAACTCAATTTCTCTTTCTGGAGGATATCCAGGTAAATCCTCTGGAAACACATCAACATATTATTTCACAATAGTTATGTCCTCTATTTGAACATTCCTTTACTCACCCATAGTTATTTTACTCTTTTCCTCCCCAATAATTGAATTCAGTAGAGCTATTGGGGTTGGACGTAGATAAGAATCAAATGGTGAAATTTCTACAATAAAGATAAGTCATTCCTTATTATCATAAAAAAATTGTCACCTCCTTCTTCTTATAATAAATTTTCGCAACATGGTCCAAAATAAAATCCATTTTGAGGATTATATCAAATTCAATCATGTGTATGACAATGTGATTAGTAGATAAAGAATGTTTATATTCCCTAATGGGAATTGATTCACATAATTTTTTTTGAAATTATACTTCCCTTATGTGTTTGGACCAACAAATACCTTGTTAAATAAAAATGGAAATATCTAATTTTCTTAGAAAACTAGGAAGATATGAAACAATGCAATGATCCAGAATCAAATAAAACATTGGCTAAATTTGAGGAAACCATTAAATTACCCATCACCATGTCATTCGGAGCATCAACCTCAACAGTAGTGATTGCATAAGCTTGTACTTGATCCATTGGACTTTTTTGAGCTAATTTTACTTGGTGATTAGGACATTCATTTTTATAATTCACCATTTCTCTATAATTATAGCATTCAACATTGACAACCTCTTTCTTTCCCTTGTAATCATGAGTTTGGTGTCCTTCTTCACCACTCTTGTAACAGACTCCCATTACTTTTAGAAAAGTACTGGGGTGTTTTTTCCTACATGTACTACGTGATATAAATTCAACCTTTTCCCTTCTTCCCCTTATTTCCATTTCTATAGTGTTCAATAAATCTCTTATTCTCTTAATTTTCTTTAAAGTCATAAGACTTAGAGAATTCCTTGTGTGTCTTGATAGCACATGAGACAATATCATCATATGATGAGAAGGATTGTGAGACCAATGATTGACAAAGAAATGGTTTTAACCCATAAAATAATCGATCAATCTTAATCCTTCAGTTATATATATAATTTGCTGCATGCCTTGCTAAACTTGTAAAGTTAGCCACATACTTTGAAACATTCTCATCCTCCTTTTGCATCAGACTCAGAAATTTTCTTTCCATGCCCGCTCGATGGTCATGAGGAAAGTATTTTTCTAAGAAAATATCTTTAAACTCCCTCCATTCCATATTTGATACTTCTTCAGCCTTCTTTGTGTTTTGAATTAATGACCACCATTGATCTAAAGCTCCCGTTAGGCGATAAACCGCCATGACAACTTTTTCCCTTTCACTACTCCCTAAATCATGAAATATTTTCTCTAAAGAACTTATCCATTGCTCAACTACAAATGGATTTGTAACCCCATTTAATTCTGGTGGTTTTTTCCTCATGAAGTAGTCTAACATTGATCCTCCGTGTTGTGGATCAGGGTGCTCTGTACGGGTAAAATTATTATTCATAACCTAAGTGAGTTGTCCTAATACGGTAATAAGTTGTTCAGCACTGGTTGCATCACTAGCTCCATTATAATTATCTTGAGTAGGAGGGTAATCCCTACATAAATTACGTGTATTGATATGGTTTCCATTTTTTCCACTAGGAACCATTTCTAAACAATGGCATACACTAGATTAGTTTATGAATCGTAATATATAATTCCAAACTAGTAAAATACCAAACATAAATTGAACAATTTATGCATATAATCCATAATAATAATTTTTTTCTTTGAGGAAGTATTTACTCATAAATACTTCATAATGGTTGGTAAAGAAAATGTGAATTATCATAAGCATATCCCCCAGAAGTGTCCTAACCAGGACTGTAACAAGGCCCATTGTCGTGTACTAGGATACCACGGGTCAAGCCCAAAACTCCTTGTCGAAGTTTTAACTCCTAAGTACATCTGTTCTAGAGCTGCCTCTACCTGCTCATATCCAGACATGGATTTATTTCTTGTAAAATACACAAAATCTTTACATTACCAAAATTCTAGGAAGTTCTTCTATAATAATCCTCAAAGTCTATCTTCGGGTAATGTTCTCTAATCAGAGTTTTTCTAAATCTAGATTCTATGGTTTGTAGTAAACTTCCTCTGATACCAACTATAATGCCCCGACCCTAGTTACCTAGAGTTAGTACATTATTACATAACATTGGCATGATCACAAGGGATCCAATCCCAAAAGACTGATCAGTTTAGTAGCCTTGTTAGTAATAGATACAAACATAAGTTTTACATTCCATTATGAAATGGAAAAACAACAACATTATGTCTCCTTTGAACACATTCATCTCCCTTATAATATCCCTTCAGGTTAGTCATAATATACTTTTTTTGCATCCTGGAAAAAATAAAACATAGAAAGGGGTGAGCTCAGGTGCTCAGTAAGGATAACAATATAGCAGAAAATTTCATAAATAAGCATAAACATTTAAGGCAATGTATAACACGAAAACAAAATCCTTTTAAACATAAACTTCATCATAATAAGGAAAATAGAAATCAAATAATTTAATTTAATTATACAAATAGATATTCTACTAGTTGAATAATCACATGTAATATCACAAGCTAATTTCATAATGATAGAATGCATAATGCATGGCATCATAACCACATAGTCAAGGCCTCGTGCCAAGACTAAAAATAAGATTTTGTCAAGGAATTGTTCCAAGACACTAGTTTATCTTATGAGACCTACCGATTCATCGAAGAGTTATCACAGGCTTCACCCATCACTAACTAAGTCCAACGCATTCCTCATATGAAAAGGTTGAAACATAAAATAAACATTCGTATTAAAACTTGCATATGAAATGTTAATACTTTAACCATAAACCATGAATGGTATAAAAATAACACATCCACAGTAAAAAATATCACAAAACTTTCAATACAATATGGAATATTGTATCATAATAAATCAACTTCAAACAAGTGTAAAATCCATCGAAGGATGTTGACAAAAATGAAATCAAAACTATTTGAGAGAAATATCTCTTTCTATTTTGAAATCATTTAAAAGTCACATAATTATAAAATAAAACATTTATTTTAAAAATATTCTTACAATCTTGTAATTGAATCTTTGAAGGTGTTATAACGACAAGAAAATAGCCGCACTCTCCGTATAAGTTAAAAAAACATTCTTCCTTAATTTTATCGGAATGTTCGTAAAGGACCTTGTTTGGAAAATGATGGAAATATTCCTTTATAAACATTTTATAAAAAGTAAAACAACGGTATAAATGACTTTAACCCATAGTATAATAAATAGTAAAAATGTTTTGAAATACATTTTTAAGATACATGTATGTGGATGGTAAAGAGGTCCTAGTAGATACTCATGTATAAACAACCTTAGATAATGAAGAGATTGTAGAATTAACCCTTACCTTGTACTTTTCCTTGGTTAATGGTACGTTAATATCTTGTATAATAGCTAAATCATTGTTATTAAATTATACAAGAACCTCATAAATAAATATGATATCATAGACGATCTTCTAATATTTCGTTATTAATAATATTTCAGTAGTATCTTCGTTTTAGGTGTTAACTAATTTGTTTTCCTTTATATAATTTGTTACCTAAGCCATGTTTTTTATGGATTAAATTTATTTTATTCATATATAAAATGATATTATGTTATTAAAAATTATATGTTTAATCATAAAATGAAAATTATTCTTGAATGGTTATGATGGGGAATGAATCTCATCGCGTTCGTGGAGATGGTAATCCATACCTACGCACGAGCGACAATACCATTCAATTGATGGTGAAATTTTATGTAATTAGATGATGTATCATATATAAATAATCATTAAAATATTATATTTATTATTTACATCAATTATAATCATTATTATACCCATCCAAATAATGATGTTTGGAATAACAAACTACACCATGATATGGAGATGATGAGACGTATGTACGCACGTATGGTGACTTTGTTATTGATAGGATGGATAGAATAATGAATATGATTGTACCATACTTATAATAACATCACAATATATATAAGGTACTGGAGTTATTATTTTGGTATGGAAACAACAAAGAAAGAGGAAGTGGAAGAAGAAAAGAACTTTGAAAGAGGTGATGAAATTATTACCTCTTATTTGAGTGCTTTCTTTTGATTTGGTCAAAAGTGATCCTTAGTTTGGATTTATGATCAAAGTAAGGCCTCTAGGTTGAAGTGAGGCTACAAAACAAGCTATTGTATTATTAAAAGAGAAGCATACCATGGAAGTTTTGGGTGTTACTATTAGAAGCTCTAGATTATGTCTAGGGAAGTTTATAATGGAAATGGGTAGGGGCTGGTCGATATAGAATGCTCAATGTGGTGGGAAGAAGTGAGGTAGGAGGTTCCCTTTTATAATTGAGGTGAGGGACACTATTATAATTTCAAAAAATATTTATTTATAATAAAATAAATCTCAATCCAAATTCATCCAAAAGGAATGGAATCAAATATTAGATGTGTTAATGTTGTAATCTCATCATCCAATAAATTTTATATATGTTATGATGTAATTTTAAACCTTATCTTTTTTATTAACCCTTAGTTAACCTATTTTAATTTTAACTATGCTAATAAAGTTGTTATTGTTAAAAGAATTTAATTTTTACATATAAAGTGTCAATTAGACCATAAATGGTCAATTTATGATATTTTTAACCATATACCATCTGCTTGTCCATATTTAATATTTTTATGTGTTTTAAATAATTTAATAAAATATTACTTTCATAAAATATCATTAGTGTCAATTAAGTCTGGAAAATCATTTTTTTCATTTTATAGAAAGCTGGATTGTGGGTTGCCAGTACCCATACAGCCGAAACCCAGACACCAAATCACAATTCAAACTGAAATTTCAAAATTCATACCACCGCCTTACGCCTCGAGCCGTGAGCCTGCACTGCCTCGAGCGCTGAGCCGCTCTCAGATCTAACACGCCATGTGCCATGTACTTCAGCCATATCCACATCACAAGATCGCCAGTGAGCATCTCCGGCGTCCGTCGTCACATCGCCTCCCCATCACACCGCTGGGGGTTCAACAAAACATCATCCATGGAGTAGCCTATGCATTCCCTCCCCTCATTCCCATCACCGGATCGCCGGTGAGCTTCACCGGCGTCTGCCATCATCATCGTCTCCCCATGACAGAGGATACAACAAAACATCGAACTAAAAACAAAAATCAACAGAACAAACATCCATGAAGATGCCTCCTAGAAAAAATCATCGTCATCGCTCCATCTCGACATCACTCTCGCTGAGAAATTCACCACGACACAGCAGAAGAAAATCAAAACCAAAGAACAGAAGATCCTGCCACCACCAGACAAAAACAACTACATCAGACACCTGAAACCCTAACGTGCTCACCTGAGAAAATGAAGAACCCCACAAACCAACGGCTCATGAGCGCAACCCCCAAATGCGAAAAAACTCACCACATGACAATAGCGTGCTACCGAGATCAGAACCACGAGCGCTCTGAAGAGTGTGTCGTCAACAAGAATCGGTCTTACACCCGTGGATCTGAACCAACAACCACAGAAGCCCGGAGAACATCTCCACAGCTTGAGAGAAGACCACAAAGCCCTACAGTAGATAACCACGACCAAAATTTTAAACATATAATATTGAGTAATTAATTAAAAATTAACCCCATTGATGGGGTGAGAAAATGGGTAATTAAAGTTAAAACATGCAAAATATTGAAACATTTTTATATCTAAATTCAATGTAAACTTGATTCTAATGATCTAAATTATATTAAATGATAAAAAAATTGATCTAATTATACTTTAAAACCAATAAAAAATATAATTTAAAGCTATAAATTATTTTGATGTAAAAAAGTTTTTTTTTTAAATTAAATTTAGGATTTTTTACTATTCATAAAAATATGAAACTTATTAAAAAAACACCAAAAATTCAACCAAATTAAGTTTTTATATTCCTATTTAATATAAGATTTTTTAAATATAATATATAAATTTTTTAAAAATTGTATTGAAAATGGGTTCTCCATTAAAAGGCAATAAAATTACACTTTTGAAAAATATAGGTTTTTATGTATGAAATTAATTTGGTTCTTATATTATGTATATAAAATTCATTTTATGAATATCAAAAATATTTTATTGATTATATAACATATATATTTCATTAATATCATTCTCTAAATATAATTAATTTAATTTATTAAGACAAAACAACTTAGGGAGCATAAAAATAATACTATTTCCTTTATAATCAATTGGTATATATTTTCATTTCTAATTAATTGGTAACCAATGAATTCATATTATAAACCTAATATTTTCATAAGTTAGTTAATACTATTCATATCCACTAATTTAATGACTAGGTTATATCTTGTTATATTAAATAATAATATTTTAATAATATACTGTTGTTCAGTAAAACTCAGTCTTGTGTGCAACACAATCTATTTAAAGAACCCGACATTATGTGTAACACAAGCCAAGAATGGTTTTTCCTATACCACCATATAATCTAAGTGTTTCATGTAGTGAAACCTTGACTTTTTTTGCATATAAATAAATAGTAACTTAGTTATTTCATATAACACAAGTTATATTCAGTGTCATGTGAAATTCAAATTATCAAAAATATCAAATTAACATGAAAAAAAATATTTCACAAAATTTTGGGGTGTTACACAACATGTATAAGAATTTATTCAATATAACCTTTATATATCATCATATCCCATTAAAATTCATTTTGATCATCAATTTGGGACAACTCAAAGTTTTTATTTTGTGGGGATATTTAACATTCATCCATTCATGTAAAATAAATTTGAGCACACATGAATGAAATATAAATGGATATTTCCTTTATAATACTAAAATTATATGTTTACAATCATTACTACTAATATATTAACTATTAAAAAAATAGAGATATAACATGAACGTCATGCAGTTTCTACAGTAATGTATTTTCAACATTACATCCGAATATAGTTCCTGTCACATCCCTATGTGACCATCTGATAAAATAATACCACTAACCTCTTAGTGAGAAACATTTAAAAATCTAGATAGTTTTAATAATAGTGAGAGATAGGAATCATATTCTTTAAGTTCAACTGTTTGAACTTATATTCAAACTCCTTAACATCATAACATCAAATGTTACAATGTTTTATTCTATTGCATACATATAACTCTTTCTATGTACATTATCATTATCCTAGGAACCCTTTCTATCAAACTTTTTCCTTGAAATATTTTATAAATATTGTAACTGTTTACATTATCACATTACCAGCACATCCAAAAATCTTTTAGGTTAAAGTAATACAACTTTTTTTTAGTAACTAATGTAATTGTTTACTTTTTTCATTACCATTACACCCTAAAATATTTTAGGATAAATCGATAACACATTGTTATGGTAACTAATGTAAATCTTTACATTTTTCTTTACCAATATACCCTAAACTATTTTAGGATATAATGTGTAATACTTTGAGTATTGAATAATATAATCCTTTATAAAATAGTAATGTTCACTTTTTATGGTAACTAAATATTACTCTCTACATTTTAATTTACTATTATATCCTAAACTCTTTTAGGATGTCAAGTGAATTTTAATTTCTCACAGTAACTAATGTAACTATTTACATTTTTCATTACTATCATTTCCTAAAAATTCTTTTAAGATATCAAGTATAATGCAATTTCTTATGAAAAATAAAAATAACTCTTTATATTTGTTTATCATCATATATCCTAAATATTTTTGGACATTCAGTGAAGAATCACTATAATCTTTGAATGGTATAATCCTTTAGATGAAAATAATATTCACTTTATCGTAGTAAATAAATGTAACTATTTTTATTTTTCTTTACTCTCACACATCCTAACTCATTATGATATAAAGTAAATAATCACTTAAACTAAATGTGGTTCAATATTTTATTTATTAACTTTGAAATTCTATTAGTTCAAAAATACCCACAATATCCTCTTAGACACTATATTATTTTTATAATATCTTTCTGAGACAACACAAACTACATTCAGTTTTAGGAAATAAAATTTATTTCCTTTTAGTAAGAATATTAAAAAAAAATATTTTTTCAATATCATATATTGTATTCTATTTGTTTGGAAAATTATTTCCTAAAAAGAAGATATTATTATAATATCCCAGAAATGGGTTATATTCCCATACATTTTAATGAACATTTGGATAATAATTTTATCATGGATAAAACATTTTTATCCATGTATTCTTCTCAAAACAGGTAATAAAATACAATGAGTCAAAAAATGTGGGTATTTATTTAATTATCTCATAACAACTATTTGTTATCTAACATTCTCTTATCGTATAAAATAAGTGATATAAAGATGCAAATTCTTTACCATGTTTCATTTGATCTTGATAAAATATGTTATATTCAAATTCTAAATGTAGTAACTATTTACTTCATCATTTAAATGAAAACTACAAGCTCAATCAATTATTTCTTTGATTTTGAACTCATGTATATTTACAACACTTTTTTAATTATACATTGTGTATCATATTCCATTTATAAATATAATAATTAATTTCTATAACATCTTTACTAGATATGTAAATTCCATGAAGTATCAAAAACTCTATGGGGGTATATATTAAATAATCCAATCAAATAGAATTATTGAAATTCCATTCTTGAAAGCCCTGGGTTTTAATGACCATGATTTTATTCATTAAGAAACATTATAGAACATTTCATGTAACTTTTATTCTTCTATTTTTAACTTTTACCCACTTATACTATCTATATAGTACCATATTTTAGACATTATATGCCTAGTTCATCCATTTTCAACACCTGAGAATATCAAGTAAATTTTTTTACTGAATTATTATATATCATTATAAAATTTCTATAAATGACAATAAGATAATTTCCCTAAGTAGAATAATTTATTTTAGTCTCCACTTAAAAGTATGTTATAGAGTTAAACTATTCATAAACCATGTGTAAAACACCTATCTCTTTTAATTTAAACAACCATTGTTTACAAGCTCTTCTCTAGATCTAATTGAAATATTTCACACCTCTTATGATTGGTATATCCTAATATTTAATAATTCAAGTTATCATTATATCAACCCCTTTTATACACTACCTAAAAAAAATTACAACTTCAATTATTTTCTTCTTTCCAAACTTCTATATATTTATAACACTGTTGTAAAACATACAATTGATACATAAATCTATCAGAACAATAAAATTGATTTATATAACCAGTAAAACATTATATAAAAATTTAATCTCACAATGTCATTTATATATTAAATAATATTGAAAATCATTTAACATTCCCATTCATATTAAATATACTAGTATAAAATCATTGATACACCCAATTATATTGAGCACATGTGGGGAGACTAAGATTCCTTTGTTCACTTAGCATATAAGGCCTTTGATGCCTTAAATGAATCACACTATGCTTCTATAATCACCTAAATTCACTCAGTGAACAACTTCAACACATGTTTACTGAGGAAGAATCTATTCTAAAACATAAAATATTTCAATTGCTCAATAAAGTTTCTTAAGTTACTTGTATTAGGAGTTGCTTACTTTAAGATCCTTATTTGAAGGATTAATACAATGTTTATTTTTACATGATGATAAATTTATCTACAAAAAAACTTTTCATCATATGAATATCATGTCTTATATAATTTCATTAAGGACTTTTAATGAAATTTCTCACACTAAAATTTGATAACCCCATACATCATATCCATTTAGTGATCCATGATCCATATTTCACTAAGTAATGATTCAGCTATGGAATTCATCTCAATAGTTAGTTATTTAGGTATGGAATCATTAAAATCACTATATTTCTGGCTATTGGATAGTCTAGTGGATAAATATTTATCTAAATACGTCATATGTATTCACTCAACTCTATTCATTTGGCATCCTAACCATTATGGCTTCAAGGCTAGTGTAACCCAAATAAAATTTTAAAAACATGCTAACCAATGACAATACATGGAAACTTGAATATGGAACAAATATAACTAACCATAAAATCTAGACTCACTTATTATTTTATTTCAATACACAAGATAATCGAGGGGCACTTGACTATGACATGAAACTACCACGTTGGATGATCAAGGTCTTGACAATAGTTTTCTTGGAAGGAATCTCACACTTATTATTTGAGGGATTTTTAGTCTCATAAATTTTATATACATCATTCACATATTAAATTCATAACTATTATATAATATGTACTCATTGTCTTCTCATGTATTATTCAATTTCTATGTATGCATGCTTCTAGTGATTTAGTTTTGGAATCCCTATTCCAACCATAAAATTAATGTGTTCACACCACATTAATGTGTATCTCTTTACACAAATGAAAATTATATGTTAATCACCTAATACCAGGAGTCAAGTATACTAAAAAATATCAAAATTCATCATATGAATAAGGCTCATGAATGATTCATGTAATGTCATAGAGTTATATGTGATCGAAAAACTCCACATGAGTAAGCTCAGAGTGACAAATAGCCAATCCCATTCACTTTCATAGATAAAGAAATGATCCAAGAAAGTGGGTAGTTTGACAGTAAGTTCCTTTACCCAGGGATAATTTACTCAAGAGATAATTCAATTCATGAAAACACTAACACCTAATATTTAAAAACAATTCCCAAAAAATATTTTCATGCTCATAACTAAAATTAAAAACTAAGGTCAAGGTAGATGGAAACTAAATTTTATTATATCAAGTATAGAAATATATGAAAGGATATAACCTAGAATAAATGTATCATATAAATTTTGGAATACAATGATTCATAATATACACAATTTATAACTATGAAGAATTAAATAATAAATAAATTAACAATTCAAATATTTAAACCTGAGATAAAAATTTATTAAAAATTTCATAAATAAAATCTAATTATAAACCCTTTTATAATATTAATTCTAACATTATAGAAATTATATTATTTTGAATATAAACTCTTTATATTATTTTTAATATGAACTCTTTCATATTTATCATAATATGACATTTTATTTTTAAATATATGATATTATACGAATTATAAAATATTTATAATTAAATTCCTATTATGTAAACCATTGTATATAATCTAAATAGCATATACTTAATTATTGTATAAACCATTATCATATCAATTATCAAAACTTCTTTTCATGTGGATTAAATAATATCAAAATAATGTCCCTTTAATTTGAACAATTTCAAACTAATTAATTATGTACTAAACATGAATGTTTAGGAAATTTAATAAATAAATTATTTATTTATTTTCCAAAATATGAGACATTTATGAACTATTCATAAATAAATATTAATTATAAAAATTATAAAAATTATCTAGAATGTAAACATTTTATATTCTTCTTAATATGAATGATTTATAATTTTATATTAAATGAAAATTATGTGATATTTCATGAATTATAAAGATTTTATAATTCAATATCTAATATGTAATCCTTTTTTATATAATATAAATATCATATATGTTGGAATTTATAAACTCTTTATAAATCTCCTTTTATGATTTCTAAATAAACAATTTATTTCTATATAATAAAGCATGCCATTTATTTTGTCAAAAGGACTTTAATAAAATATATCTATTGATTAAACATTAACATTTTATAGACAATCAATTTATAAAATAATTTAATAATTTAATAATTTTATATAAATATTTCAAAAATACATTTTTATTATTTTTAAAGAATTTATAAATAATATAATTCAATTTAAAATTGAATTCTATTGATTAAAATAAACACTTTATTTATTCATATAAACATGATTAATATATATAAAATTTTCATATTTATTTATATGTTTGAAAAATCTTATTTTACAATTAAAATACATTTTTCATAATAAACACATTGATTCATTAAATAATCCATCCCTCTAATACCATTAATTGGTTGTGTATGATCATCATATGATCATATGTAGTAGAAGATTACCCAATCATAGGAAGATATATCTTTATGAATCAAAGTGTAAATAAATTTTTAAAATAGAGTACGTGTATAATTCCAATAGAAGCAATATTCATATTCCTCAGTGAAAGAGAATGCTTGATGAAGATCATGAAACAGTGAACAAATGTACCCTACCTCCGAGAGGGGAACACCAACCAATGGATCCATGATCATATCACAAGAATACCTGAATGTTGAAGGGGTGACAACACCATCATATTAGATGATGAAAATTATGATGGGAAGAAGAGAGAGTTGAGACGCTCACTTGTTATTATATATGTTCAATAGGAGGGATCACATCACTTTATATTTCCGTTCATGATGTGTTTCATTAAATGAAACTCATTGACCATATTTATGTATCCATATACATTTATTTCCATTGACATAAATTCATTGAATCACATTCAATGAAAACTCAATCCATTAATAATGGATAGATAATAAAATTGTTTGAGGGAAATAAATAAATATACAATATACATGTATTTTTCATCACATGTATTTAATACATACATAATAATACCTATATATAATGAAGATTATTAAATATAAACAAATCTATATAATATAATATATTATATATATAGTGAATATTCAATAGTGAAATCATAAGAAAACCATCATATTATTGTTTTCGATGCATATGAGTAAAAGAAATGTCAATCAGATGTGTGGTCTATCCATAACGACCTAATAAGATGGTTTTGAAGGTTTTTTCACCCTTTAAAAACATGTGTCAGGTGGTCAAAACCAGCCAAATGAATTTTGATTGCTATGAAATTGGATAAAAAACTATATAGTGATTTTTGAAATGGTTGAGTAGACAGAATGTCAATCCGAGGTGGTGTTTTCCTGGGATGATAAAAAACACAACTTTATTATCTTAAAACATCAAAATATGAATTTAATGGTCAAATCCATTGAAAACATACTTAGAATGTTGTAAAATCATAGGAAAACAATGATAATATTTTTTATTACATCTATGAGTATATGAAATGTCAATCAGATGTGCGGTAAGCTCAGAATGATTGAATAACAAGTTTTTAAATGTTTTATGTTTTTAAAAATTCATGTTGGTGGGTTAAAACCAAGAAAAATACCTCCAAATGGTGTAAAATCATAAGAAAAAAAGTCATATTGTGATTTGTGAAATGTTTAAGTAAACATAACATCTATCCAAGGTGTCGTATTTCCATGATGACCAAAAAAACATTTTTATTGTTTTAAAATATTAAAACAAGCATTTAATGACCAGATCTATATAGAAGGGTCTCTTTTTTATGTGAAATCATAAAACTATGGTATTTTTATTATTTTATATTTTTATGAGTAGAAAACACATCCATAGGACCTGATGTCTACCCAAAACGACCGAATAAGAAATTTTAAATTAAAAAAATAATTAAAATCTATTTATATATATATTTAAAATAAATTAACATCAGACTATTTTACTATGTTTTAATTTAAATGTTATACTGTATTTCAATTATTAGTTTTTATTTTATTTTTTACTACACAAATTATTATATTATATTTTTTCATATTCAGTATTATTTGATGATGGAAAAAGATATTGAAAGATAATTGGACAAAGATATTTATGAGCCTAGGATTTTACATAGCATGTAGATATTTATTAAACTTTTTAATTGTGGAAGTATTTTGGTTCATTTAAATCCAACTATGTTTTTTAAAAAAATATATATAATTTTGACCATATGGAGATTTATATTGTAACATCCCAGGTAAATGAAGAATAAGACATATTTCATATTTATTAATATTTGTGAATTAAATATTAATTTTACTTTAAAGGGGTTTCTATGTTCGATAGCATACCCGATACGCAACATCGAGTTTCTTTGGAGTCTTACATTGCACACTAATAATATATTATTATTATTTTAAATTGTTGTTAACTCCTAGCCATTGAGTTGGCGGGAATGAATGAAACTAACTACAATATTATTATACATGATTGTTAAATGTATTTAAATTTATCCAATAAAAAGTCAGAGGCTTAAAATATGAATGAATCTAATTTTAAGCATAATTTACATTAAAAGTCTGATTTACCGCCTTTTAATGGAGAACCCTCTTTAAATATATTTTTGGTCACTTTAATACATTATAATGGACCAAATATAATACTTATTTAAAATGGGGATATCAAATTTTACTTTGGGTAATTTTTTTGGTATTTTTCTGATAAAGTTCATTTTTTAATGAATAGTGAAAAATACTTTATTTTAATTCAAAAGTGCCTTTTAATATAATTTATTTATATGTTTATATTATCTTTTTAGTTGGTTTTAAAGTGAAACTGAAATATATTTTTACCATTTAATCCAATTTTGGTCATTGGAATCAAATTCACTTTGAAATTGGACATAAACAAGTATCAATATTTTTATAGTTATTATTTCTTAAAAACAAGCTATTTGTCTTGATAACGGTAATTAATTTTAAAATTAATTAATTCCAATTATATGTTATGAATTTGGAAAAATATACATCATTTTTGAATTCAGAATATCAAATATAACTTAGGCTTAATTTTTGGAATTGTTCTAAAAAACATCAATTTTTGATGAATAGTGACACCTCTTAGTGGTAGTTAAAAAAACTAACTTTTTCATTTAAATAAAATTTTACCACTTATGTGAATTGAATTTCAAAAATCCAAAATACATGGTTGTTATCAAGAAGTAAAATGTGGTTCATTAAGATGAAAATAATTTTTGGCTAATAGTAACTTTTGACTTTTATTTACCACGGTTAAAGGTAAATAGGGTAATTCAAGGTTAAAAGAATATTATAATAATTTAAAATTACCTTAAAACTTGTAAAAACCTTATTGGTTTAGTCATTAACGACCATGGTCATCTTTGGGACGATTGTGGGACCCCATTGAGCCACTTGGTTGTGATAATGACAATTTAGATTAATTAATTTAATGTAAAGAAAAAATCGACATTAACAAACATATTTTAGTAATTAATTTTTATATGGTGTTATATAAGTCATATTTTCTACTATAAATATTTATTGGAAAGTTAAAAAGATTTAATACATCATAGTATTTTTTTTATTTTTAGAGATAAAATAAATTAAATTATTTTTTACACAATAATGATGCAGTGTTTACCTCATTAATAAATGATTTAAATAAATAAGATTATAAAGACTAAAATAATATTCAAAACCTGTCCAATTCCTATTGGATGATTTTATTTCTAATATTAGTCATCTTATCTTCTACATTAATGTGTTTGGACCTTTTTAAACTGAAGATAAGTTTATAATAAAATAATGTTTTCAAACTTTCCTAAAGAGCCCCTCCTCCCCCTTATAAAAGGAGACCACTTCTAAGAAATTCCCCACATCTCTCAAGCCTTTTGGATAATCCAATATCTGCCCAATTAAGCTCCATATATCCTTATACTCCTCTGAGAATCCTTACCTTAGGCATAAGGAACTTCAAGAAGTCCTTTGTTTCAAACCAAAGGGAGTTACCCAAATTAAAGGTAAGAGTTTCTCTTAATTTATTTTATTTTATTTCAGTTCTCCAACCCCTAAAATCTTTTTTATTCCATTATTTTGTAACAACACAAGTATCCTAAATATAATAGGATGTTGTTATGATAATTATTCTAACTACATATGCACACACCACCATCTAATGGATGAAGAACATAATGTTTCTGTGGATGACAAACTAACGCCTCACGAAACGATGATTGTTCGATTTTCTCATACTACCTCTCATGGTGGCCATTATGATGACACTGTATTTATATATGATATATATTATGTTTATGATTTCCTTATGCTTCTATACTTCCAATTTATATCACTCCTTTATGGTTTCCATAGTGGGAAATACGATAATCTCATTTGAGGAAGTGCAGACTACTTCCCCCTCAAAGTGATTTGATTCGTTAATGCCTTATTTGGGATGTATAAAGGATGGAGTTAATGATATTATATATGATATTATACTGGAATTATAATATTCCTATGTATCATTATGTTTTATTTCCATTAAAATAAGAAATAGAAATGAAAGTAGCGTTCATGCATACGTACGGCTTACCGTCTCCATGAATGGTGCATTTCAGTTTTTACCTCTAAATGTTATGTACTATTATAAAAACATGTATATAATAGATATATATGATATATAAGATATCCAAATCATGAATATAATTTTGTATATAATGAACCTTTGAACACATGGACAATTTTTAAATATAAGGTGTTCATTTTTACTCAAGTACCAAATATCGACAAAATGAACGTTATTAAATTAAATGATTGAATAATGTTTATAACATGGTAATAAGTGATATAAAAGGAATAATAAACTTGAAAAATTCTCTTAATAAAGTAGAAATTAACTTTAGTTTATTATTTAGGATATTAAATAATGATCGAGTCAAGTCGGACGCGAGGTAAGGGACTTCGTCTCAATCTCTTTTCATTGAGGCATTTTTAGTTTTATACACAACTTTATTTTATACGGTGTATAAACCCCTTTGACTTTTTATTTTATTCAAAGGGATTATTTTTATATGAATCATTTTACTAAACAAGAAAAAGGAATTTTTTTTTAATGTAAGCAGTGACAATGACCTTTCCGCCGCCGCGAGTATTATTTGATCTTTGGTTTCCTTAACAAGCCGAAATGTTTTTAAAAGGAAAAATAAATACTATATACTATTTTTATTTATTTTGGTATTGAAAATGATTTTGAAAATTTATTTATTATTCAATATCTTGAAATTATATTTTATTATTGAAATTTGGAAATGTTATATTTCCTTTATGCTTATGTTATGCGTTATGATCTTATTATGGTTCTTGGGAATTATTTATGTATACGGATGGTTCTGTGATAAACCTAGGGCAGGTGAGTCCGAGATAGATCTCCAATGAATTGGGTAACGTGATAGAGGTAAACGTGAATGTTTATACTATGATATTTAGGGAATATACTGTGATGGGTATTCCAAAGTAACTCCCAATGTAGCTGTGATAGCTACATTGTAAGTATGATATGGATGCGACAAGTTACCTTTATGATTAATGATTTCTATGTGTCTATCATAAATCTTATGATTTAATGAGGTGAGTAAATGATTTCATGTTTTGTATGTATTTATGAACAAATGTTTTCATTCTTTGTTTTATAACCCTTACTGAGATTTTTATGCTCATCCCAAGTTTTGAAATATTTTCACAGGACTTAAAGATAAATAGGTTCAAGGATGGGATCAAGGAAAAGTCATGATATCTAAAACATGGAACTAGACATGACTCTTTTTTTAAGAGTTTTTATTTTATGAAAAAAAAGGAAATTGTGTAGATATGTCTACCTTGTAATCTTTTGTGATGTAATAGTTATGTCCAAATTTTCTAAAATCTAAACCTAAAAAGATCCTCAATGTGAATTATTCATTTAATTCAATATTATGTAATGTTTAAGGTTAGGTCCTTATAGTTGGCATCAGAGGTCAATTTAGATAAATTTAGGAGTTAGGGTATTGTTAAATTAATATCCATAAAGTAATTTATGTAACTATTGAAATCATATAGAATTTACAAATTACCATTTTGCTTCTCCTAAGATATTTCTATGTTCAGAATGGTTTTCCGCAGAGGAAACAGGGCAGCTATATTGGGACGACATCAGGAGGAAGCTAACCTTCCTAATCAGCAACCTGGGATGGTCAAAATCAGAACTAAACAATTTTTTGCAGCAATGGCACAGTTGCTCAGGCTATAAATGGTGGTGGTATCCATGTACGAGATCATCCATATTAACTACAGAGGAACATGTCAGTTTTGGAGAATTTCATGAGGCAACATCCCCCATCATTTAGAGGATCATCTGACCCTGTGCTAGCTGAAGGGTGGATTAAAGCATTGGAGAAGATTTTTGATGTCATGGGTTGTTCAGAACATCAAAAGGTTAGTCTTTCTATTTACCATTGTGAAGTTGAAGCTGATCAGTGGTGGTTGATGGTGAAAAATATCAGGGATAGTGAGAAAATTGATGCTCTCAATTGGGATGAATTCAAAGGTATGTTTCTTCAGAAATATTTTCCTAAGGTGGTCCGTCTAAGGATGGAAAAACAATTCCTAGAATTGAGGCAGGAGGATGACTATGTGGCTGCTTATGAAGAAAAATTCACTCGACTGGCAAGGTATGCTCCAAATTTCATATGAGATCTTGATAGTAAAATCAACCATTTTTACTCAGGATTAAAGCCGAAGTATCGAATGGATTTAGCTTCTCATGAGTTCAAAAGTTATGAAAAACTTGTTCGCTATGCATAGAAGGTGGAAATGGAGTTTTCCGATGACCAGGTATTCTTTGATAAACAAATGAATAATAGGATGAGGTGGCAGGTGAAAGGGAAGAACTATTCAAAAAAGTCTGATTGTTAGAAACTTAAGTTTATAGTTTGTGAAAATTGTGGTAAAAACATGCTGGGGAATGTCTTTTGAATTTTGGTAAGTGCTACCGATGTGGTAAAATGGGACATAAGTCTTGTAATTGCACTGAAAAAGATCAAGGTAATTGTAAGAAAAAATCTGATTTACAGTCAGTAAAATGTTTTAAGTGTAATGAAATGGGTCATTATACAAATGAGTGTCCAACAAAGAACTCAACTGAAGGAAATCATCTAGACTACAAGCAGAAAGTGGTGGTGAAATCCTTTGAAACTACTTCAGCAGATGTTGGGCCATCAAATGAAGTTGTATCAGGTACACTGTTTTTTTGTTCAGATTATGCCAATGTGTTGTTTGATTCAGGGTCTACACACTCTTTCATTTATGAGAAGTTTTCTAGTAAATTGGGAATTCCAACTCAAGATATGAATACAGAAATTAAGGTAAAAACACTTGGAGAAAATGTTGAGACAAAAAGAAATCATAAGAACATTCATGTCCATGTGTGCAGAAAGAATCTAACTGCAAACCTTATTGTTTTTCCTCTAGTAGAGTTTGATGTTATTTTGGGCATGGATTGGATTTCTGTTTATGAAGATAAGATTGATTACAGAGCTAAATAGGTTTATTTTCAGAATTATTTTCAGTTTGTATACAAAAATGGACCCTTGCTGTTGATAACATATCAAGAAGCTGAGAAACTAGTAAAATATAGAAATGAATGTTACCTTGCACATATTATTGAAAACAAAGAAACTGTTCATATTAATGATGTGCTAGGGGTAAACGAGTACCTTGATGTTTTTCCAGAATATTTTCCATGTATTATACATGATCGGGAAGTTGAATTTACTATTTAATTAGTTTCTGATGCTAAGCCAATTTCAAACCCCCCTTATCGATTGGCTCAAATTGAACTTTTATAGTTAAAGAATAAATTTTAGGAGTTATTAGATAAAGGTTTCATTTAACCTAGCATGTCACCAAGGGGTTCTTCTATCTTGTTTGTTAAAAAGAAAGATGGTTCAATGAGACATTACATTGATTATAGAGCATTGAATAACATCACTGTTAAGAATAAGTATCCTTTGCCTCATATCAATTATTTGTTTGATCAGCTCCAGGGAGCTTAGTATTTTTTGACAATTGACTTGAGGTCGGGGTACCATCATTTGAAAGTAAAGTAAGCAGACATTCCAAAGACCACGTTTCGTACTAGATATGACCATTATTAATCTGTAGTTATGCCTTTTGGGTTAACCAATTCACCTTCTCTATTCATGGATCTTATGAATGGAATTTTCCGTGAGTTCTTGGATAAGTTTGTGGTTGTGTTCATTGATGATATTTTTGTTCATTCCAAAAGTAGACAGGAACATGAAAGTCATTTAAGTGTTTTCTTTCAAACCTTAAAATAAAAGAAACTATTTGGGAAATTCAATAAGTGTGAGTTTTGGTTACAAAAAATTTCTTTCCTTGGTCACATTGTTTCAAAAAATGACATAACTACTGATCCTGCTAAAATGAAAGTTGTTGAAGAATGGCCAAGACCCACAAATATAACTGAGATTCGTAGTTTTTTTGGTTTGTCTGGTTATTACCAGAGGTTTGTTGAAAAATTTTCATGGTTATCTAGTCCAATGACTAAGTTAACTTGAAAAGGTGTTAAATTCATCTGGACAAAATAATGTGATGATTGTTTTCAGGAATTGAAAAGAAGATTGGCGAATACTCCAATTTTGGCACTGCCTTCCAGAAGTGGTGATTTTGTTATCAACAGTGATGCTTCATTGAAAGGACTGGGTTGTGTCCTAATGAAAAATGATCAGGTAATTGCTTATGCTTCATGATAGTTGAAACCACATGAGTTAAATTACCCTACGCATGATTTGGAATTAGCTGCTGTTGTTTTTGCTTTAAAAATTTGGAGGCATCATTTGTATGGAGTGAAGTGTGAAATATATACTGATCACAAAATTTTTAATTATATAGTCACTCAGAAAGAATTAAACATGAGACAGGGGAGATGGTTGGAATTAATCAAGTATTATTATTGCACAATCCTTTATCATACGGGGAAAGCAAATAAAGTGGCTGATGCTTTGAGTTGAAAAAGTAATACTTCATTAACCATGTTATGTTTGGAACGAAACCCTTTGGTTTTTTATTTGATGAACTTTGGAATAAAAGTTATTGTTGTAGGAAATTATATTTTTTTTTGTTTCTAGGTGTTAGTGAAATCATCTCTATGAGATAGAATAAAGCAAGCACAAAAAGAAGATAGTGAGTTGCAAAAAAAGGTAGAGTTGGTTCAGAAGGGTAAGTTTCCTGAATTTAACATTGATAATGATTGTGTTTTGAGATTTGGAAATAGATTATGTGTGCCTTGTGATTCACAGTTGAAGAATGAGTTGTTATGTGAAGCTCATAGTTATTTGTTTTCAGTTCATCCTAGCAGTACTAAGATGTACAGATATCTTTGGGAGTATTATTGGTGGGATGGAATGAAAAGAGATATTTATAATTTTACTATGAAGTGTTTTACTTGTCAACAGGTTAAAGTAGAGAGACAGTTACCGAAAGGAATGCTTCAACCTTTACCATTTCCAGAGTTGAAATGAGAAATTATTTCTATGGACTTTATTGTGGGATTACCAAAGACATCTCGATGTAATAATGAAATCTGGGTTATAGTTGACCGATTGACTAAATCAGCTCATTTCCTTCCTATTAGGGAAACATTGTCTCTAGATCAACTTTCTCGGTTGTATGTTAAAGAGATAGTTAGGTTGCATGGAGTTCCCCTCTCTATTTTATCTGATCGTGATCCCAGGTTCACTTCTAACTTTTGGAAAGGCCTTCAGAAGTCTTTGGGTACTGAATTAAATTTTAGTACATCTTTTCATCCTCAATTAGATGGGAAGTCAGAAATAAAAATTCGGACCTTGGAGGATATGTTACGTGATTTCTCGATGGATTACCAGGGAAGTTGGGACCAACATCTTTCTTTTGTTGAATTTTCTTATAACAACAGCTTTCATTCAAGTATACAGATGGCTCCATTTGAGGCATTATATGGAAAGCATTGTCGAACTCCATCATTCTGGGATGAAGTATGTGAAAGGAATCTGATGGGACCAAAATTGGTAGAAGAGATGGCAGGGAAAGTTTAGTTGATTCAGAAGCACATCAGAACAGCTCAGAGCAGACAGAAAAGTTATGCAGATAACTGAAGGAAGGATTTTTCCTTTGAGGTAGGTGATCATGTCTTTCTCAAAGTTTCTCCATGGAAAAGTGGGATGTGTTTTGGTAAGAAGGGAGAGTTGTGTCCGAGGTTCATTGGACCTTATGAAATTCTGGATAATGTTGGATCATTTTCTTATAGAGTGGCTTTACCTACATGTTTATCCCAGGTACACAATGTTTTTCATGTTTTGATGTTGGGAAAGTATATGCCAGATCCATCTCATGTTTTGAGCCCAAAGGTTGTTCAGTTAGAAGAGAATCTCTCTTATAAAGAAAAACTAGTCCAAATTCTTGACCGTAGAGAGTAGGTGTTGCGGAATAGGGTAATTCACTAGGTAAAGGTTTTGTGGAAAAACCATATGGTTGAAGAGGCAACGTGGGAATCTGAAAATGCTATGAGGGACAAATACCCCCACTTATTTTGATAAGTGAATAAAAATCACGAGGACGCAATTCCCAAAAGGGTGGAAGGATGTAACATCCCAGGTAAATGAAGAATAAGACATATTTAATATTTATTAATATTTGTGAGTTAAATATTAATTTTACTTTAAAGGGGTTGCTATGTTCGATAGCGTACCCGATATGCAACAACAAGTTTTCTTTGGAATCTTACATTTCACACTAATAATATAATATTATTATTTTAAATATTAGTTAACTCCTAGCCGTTGTATTGGCAGGAATTAATGAAACTAACTAAAATATGATTATACATGATTATTAAATGTATTTACACTTATCCAATAAGAAGTTAGAGGCTTAAAATATGAATGAATCTAATTTTAAGCATAATTTACATTAGAAGGCCGATTTACCACCTTTTAATGGAAAACCCAATTTAAATATAGTTTTGGTCACTTTAATACATTCTAATTGACCAAATATAATCTTTATTTAGAATGGGGGCATGAAATTTTACTTTGGGTAATTTTTTTAGTATTTTTCTCATAAAGTTCATTTTTAATGAATAGTGAAATTATCTTATTTTAATTCAAAATTCCTTTTAATTTAATTTATTTATATGTTTAGATTATCTTTTTAGTTGGTTTTAAAGTGAAATTGAAATATATTTTTACCATTTAATCCAATTTTTGTCATTTGAATCAAATTCACATTGAAATTGGATATAAACAAGTATCAATCTTTTTATAGTTATTGTTTCTTAAAAACACGCTATTTGTTTTGATAACGAGAATTAATTTTAAAATAAATTAATTCCACTTATATGTTTTGAATTTGAAAAAATAGACATCATTTTTGAATTTGGAATATCAAATATAGCTTAGGCTTAATTTTTGGAATTTTTCTGAAAAACTTCAATTTTTTTATGAATAGTGACACCACTTAGTGGTAGTTAAAAAAACTGAATTTTGCATTTAAATGAAATATTACCACTTCTGTGAATTGAATTTCAAAAATCTGACATACATGGTTTTTATCAAGAAGTAAAATGTGGTTCATTAAGATGAAAATATTTTTTGGTGAATTGTAACTTTTGACTTATTTACCGCAGTTAAAGGTAAATAGGGTAATTCAAGGTTAAAAGAATATTATAATAATTAAAAATTACCTTAACACTTGTCCAAACCTTATTGGTTGAGTCATTAACGACCATGGACATATTTTGGTCGATTTTGGGACCCCATCGAGCCACTTGGTAGTGATAATGACAATTTAGATTAATTAATATAATGTAAAGACAAAATCGACATTAACAAAAATCTTTATTAATAAATTTTTATATGGTGTTTTATAAGTCATATTTTAGACAATAAATATTCATTGGAAATATAAAAAGATTTACTACATCATAGTATTTTAATTTATAATTTTTAGAGATCAAATAAATTAAATTATTTGTGACACAATAATGATGCAGTGTTTACCTCATTAATAAATGATTTAAATAAATAAGATTATAAAGATTAAAATAATATTCAAAACCTTCCCAATTCCTATTGGGTGATTTTATTTCGAATATGAGTCATCGTATCTTCTACATTAATGTGTTTTGGACCTTTTTAAATAGAAGATAAGTTTATAATAAAATAATGTTTTCACAATTTACTAAAGAGCCCCTCCTCCCCCTTATAAAAGGAGACCACTTCTAAGAAATTCCACACATATCTCAAGCCTTTTGGTGTAACGTCCCAGAACCGGGTGCCAAAAAACGGGTGCCCAGAACCCGGTTTGCCACGTGACCTCAAGCGCATTTCCCCAAATGCAAGAGGCTGCTGACTAGCAGCGAGGTCCCATGTCTGATAGTGGGGAAACTATGCCATCATTTGTCAAAGTGTAGCGCAACAGAATTGAAATAAAACATACAACAAACAGTGGAAGCAGTAAACCATACACAACTGAAATAATCAACAGTATATAAATAGTGATGATACATGCCTCAAGTACTAAGAAAACAGCCAGAGCATGTTATACATCAATACAGTATAAAAAAATGCAGAGTACAGAAAAACAAAGCAAACAGCTGGCAGTGGCATCGTGAGCCTAGGCTCGGTCCCATGCCCTCCTACTCCTCAGCAACAGTCAAGTACCTATATAGGGAATCTTGCCCCTATATACACTACAACAACATAATCTGTTTGGGTTGAAAAGCATGACCCCAACAGGGTGTGAGAAATATATCTCAGTAGGCACCCACCAAAGGCTCGTGCCCAACTGTGTGTAAGCATGAAACAACAATGTGCAATAGTAAAATGAAATAAATTAAGCATTACTGAAAAGTAACTAACATAACAATTAAATTTCCATTTTATTATTCATTTAATTCATTTAATTTAGTAACATTTTTGTGCTCAACAACACCAAGCCCTCATGCCAATCAGAACCGTGCCCTCGGGATAAAATAGTAAACCACGCCCTCGGGCTTGCCCTTAGGCTATACAGAATGCAACCCGCAGGTATTGCCCTTAGGCGTAACAGAAATTTCCCTCAGGCGTGGGAAGTGTCTCTCTCAGGCATAGAAGTCAAGCCCTCAGGCACAAAAGGTTGCTCTCAGGCGAAATAGTATGTTGCCCTCAGGCTAATACATTCACGCTCTCAGGCTAATACAGTGTAGTGTCCACAGGCTAATCACAACAACATCCTCAGGCTAAACAGGTAACCAGGCCATGCCCAACATGTCAAAATGCAGTAAACAAGCAATTCCTCTCAAGGAAATTATGTGATTACTACTTAAAAGGCATACCCTCGGGTATCCTAGCCAAACGACTAAACAGTGAAACATACCCCCGGGGTGGTTCCGGATCCAAGAAATGATCCCAAACATCATTTTATTATCACAATTTAATCACCTATGAAATTATAGGCATTAAATATAGCAACGGCCTCAGCCACACGACACCCCAACAAGGGTTCGTGGCATGAAAACACAGAAAAACGCACAACAGTTGGAAATTTACACCAAGACACCTTCCTTATACACCAACGAGCATTATACCCAAACACTGATCCAAGAAACGCCCAAGAACAACGTAGACATGACGAAGAAGAAAACCCATTCAAACATAAATAACTTTCCCTCAGGAAAGAATTGTTAAGAACAGATTAAGGGGAAGAAAGGGCTTACCTGTGCGGTTCCAACGAGATCGTCCGAGGAGGAATCAGATTCCAGACGAACACTAAATAGATATTCAAAGGTTCTGCCTCCTCCTTGGGCTCCAAAACGGCTCAAATGACTCCTCTTCCAAATGAGGAGGCTATTTCCTGTTTTAAGCCGAAGAAAAAGTACACAGCATGCACTTATGAGTACACGATGTGTACTTACTTCATTTAATTGTTCCTCTGGCGACAGCGCCACACTGTTCATCCGTCGACATGAGTACACGACATGTACTTCCGAGTACATGGAGTGTACTGTCGCCCAGCTAGCGGCTACACCACCGCCTTACTGTTTAGGCCTGCCGACTGACTACACGGCATGTAAAGTACCACTACATGGAGTGTAGTCGGTTTCTACACCCTTCGTCACTGACATGGCTACACGCCCCGTGTACTCATCCCAACACGGCCAAAAGTACACGACATGTGGAAAAAGTATACAGAGTGTAGTTCCAAAATTTAGGATTTTTCCCCATTTTCCATATTTTCTCAAAAAAAACTTAAGGAAAAGAGAAAAGAAGAATCCCGTACCTCAAAAATAATAACCAAGTTCTTACAAACTTCCCTCCTTATAGAAATGTGTCCCCGAATTGCCTTTCCCAGGGTGGCAAAGATAAAGCTTAGAACAACTTTGGCCACTGAGCACGTACGTCGTCCTCCCGCTCCCAGGTCTCGTCCTGCACTCTCCCCTGCTGCTATATCACTTGTACGAGAGGAACTGACCGGCCTCAGAGAACCTTCATGCTCCTTTCAATTATACGAATCAGATTCTTCTCAAAGGACGCATCTCCCTCTAGCTCAACCTCCATAGGCTGAAAAACATGAGATGGGTCTGAATGATAGCGGCGCAACTGAGACACGTGGAAGACGTTGTGCATGGCTCGGTATCACTACGGTAGCTGCAACCAATAGGCAACCAGCCCGACTCTCTCCAGAATCTCAAATGGCCCCACATACCTCGGTGAAAGCTTACCCTGTCTCCTGATCTGCTTGTGTCCCAGCCTCAGCGAAACACGCAAGAAAACCCGATCCCTGGCCACAAAATCCAAAGGTCGTCTGCGGCGATCAACATATGACATTTGTCGAGACTGCGTGGTTGCCATCTGCTTCTGAATCAACTCGGCCTGCTCAAATGTCTCCTTCATGAGTTGTGGTCCCAGTAAAGCTGCTTCACTTGCCTCTAACCAGCACAAAGGTGATCGGAATGACCTACCATATAAAGCCTCGTATGGTTCCATCTCAATAGTTGCATAAAAACTATTATTATAGGCAAACTCGACTAGGGGTATATGCTTCTCCCAAGAGCCCCCAAAGTCTAGGACGCATGCATGCATTATGTCCTCAAGAACCTGTATCGTACGCTCCGACTAGCCATCTGTCTGAGGGTGGTATGCTGTGCTCAGAAGCACCTGTGTACCCAGTGCCCTCTTAAAACTCTGCCAGAAACGAGACGTAAAGTAGGCATCCCTATCAGAAACGATAGAACGAGGGACCCCATAAAGACGTACGATCTCTCGGATATATAGCCTCCTGGGCTCGTCTACACCGAAGGTCTCCTTAATCGGTTAAAAGTGAGCTACCTTCGTGAGTATGTCCACAACAACCCAGATGGTGTCATTGCTTCGAGGTGACCTCAGCAATCCTGTCACAAAATCCATTACGACATCATCCCATTTCCACTATGGAATGGATAACTGCTGTAACAACCCAGCTGGTCTCTGATGCTCTGCCTTCACCTACTGATAGGTGGAACATCTTGTAACAAAACCAGCTATATCTCTCTTTATACCCCGGCCACCTGTACTGACGTCTCAAGTCACGGTACATCTTGGTAACCCTAGGATGAACTGCCCAAGCTGAAGCATGAAACTCCCACATCATCTCCTCGCGTATATCCCCTGGAAACCATACTCGTCCATGGAAACACAGGACCTCATCGTCGCCTATCGTCCAACCAGGAGGAGGGTCCTCACTTGCCACCGACTCCTATAGAACTAGGCCTTTCGGATCAGATAGATGCCTCATCCTCACTCTATCCAGGAGGGTATATGTCACAGCTAAAGATGAAAGATAAATCTGCCTTTACTGTCATGCACCTCCAGATGCATCTCAGAGAACAAACTCATGAGCTTCCACTCACCACTGGTCTCCTGCCCTGCCTGTATCTGAGTCTTCCTGCTCAATGCATCAACTATTTTATTACCTTTACCAGGTGTATAGGCAAGTTCAAAATAGAAGGACTGTAGGTACTCAACCCACCTTCTCTGCCTCAGATTCAGGTCACGCTGAGTAAAGATATAATTGAGGCTTTTGTGGTCGGTGAAAACCACAAAATTCTCTCCCAACAGATAATGTCTCTAACAGTGCAACGCATGAACAACTGCAGTCAACTCGAGATCATGCGTCGGGTAATTCCGCTCAAGTGGCCTCTACTGCCGAGACCTGTACGCAACAACTCAGTCGCCCTGCATCAAAACTGCTCCCATCCCAATCCCTGATGCATCATAGTAAACTGTATAGCTCTTCCCCTGCTCTGGGAGTATCAGGATCGGTGCTGATGTCAACCTTCCCTTCAGGTCCTGAAAATCTACCTCACAATCTTCTGACCAAATGAACTTCATACCCTTCTTAGTCAGTCCTGTCAACGGTGCTGCTAAGTGGGAGAAGTACTGTATGATGCATCTGTAGTAACCAGCCAGCCCTAAGAAACTCCGTATCTCAAACACATTATTAGGATGCTCCTAGGAAACTACTACTCTAACCTTCTCTGGGTCTACTGAAACTCCTGCCTCTGAGATGATATGACCCAAGAAGTGAATCTGGTCCATCCAAAAGTGGCACTTCGAGAGCATAGCATATAGCCAATGCTCTCTCAGGGTACTCAATACGATATCAAGATGGGTGGCATGGTCGTGTCGAGTGTGAGAGTACACAAAGATGTCATCCACGAATACAACCACAAAAGAATCAAGATACAGATGAAAAACGTGATTCATCAGAGCCATGAAAACTGATGGCGCATTCGTGAGTCTGAACGGAATAACCAAGTACTCGTACAGACCATATCTTCTTCAAAAAGCTGTAAGCGGTATATCTGATGGTCTCACGCGCAGATGATGATATCCTGATCTCAAGTCAATATTCGAGAACACTCGTTCTCCACGAAGCTGATCAAACAGATCATCAATACTTGGCAAGGGATATCGGTTCTTAACTGTCAAATGGTTCATCTTCTGATAATCCATGCAAAGTCTGAGGGTATCGTCCGCCTTTTTTGCGAAAAGTACTGGTGAACCCCAAGGAGAAGTACTGGGTCAGATAAAGCCCTTTCCCTGCAACTCCTCTAACTACCTCTTGAGCTCCTACAGCTCAGGTGTAGCCATCCTATAAGGAGGAATGGACACCGGTGCTTCCCCTGGTACAAGCTCGATAGAGAAATCCACCTCTCGCTCCGGAGGTAGACCTAAAAAGTCATCTGGGAAGACATCCCTGAAACGATCAAAAACTGTAGGGAAATCTGTCTGACAAGTCCCTTGGTCATCCAAATACAAGCTCGCAATCTGGGCCGTGACTCCACCTCTCCCATGATACTCTGGTCCAGCTTAACTCACCTAAACATCCCACTCACTTCTGTATAGAAACTCTCTGCCCTTTGGTGATGTGAAACTCACCCTGTGACGATAGCAGTCTATAAAGGATCGAAAGGGAACCAACCAGTCCATCCCGAGAATGACATCATAGCTCGTCATCTTCAAGACATAGAGGTCCCATAGAAAGTGATGCCCACCAACCTCAAGGGGAACTCCTTGCACCGACCCACACTAGCCGTTCTAGTCCCCAACGGAGTGTCTAGCGTCATGATATCAGAAGAAGTAGAAACACAGAGCCCAAGGCTCTTCACAATGGGTACAGATATGAAACTATGTGTAGAACCCATATAAAAAAGTACTGAAGATAAGACAGAAGCTACTAAAATAGTACCTCTGACTGTAGAAGGTCCGGGATCCTGCTTGTGCTGGGTCTGCTGCACTGCATATGCCTGCCCAGTGCTGTGACCCTATGACCCAGCCTGGCTACCCTGAGATGTCCCGCCCTGCTGCCTCTGAGATCCCTGTGTCTGGATACCACGGCCATGACCACCATCTCCGCCTACACGCCCTGTTGTATTCTGTTTCCCCAACTGTTAAGAAGCCCCTAGTCCTACTTCTGAATGCGGAGTTTGCACAGAACCCCTCTCACTAGCTGCTGGTGAAAATGCCCTGCAAAAGCGCTGCAAATGACCCATCTTGCCGCAAGCTCAACACTCCACTGGGTCTCGTGGACACTGTAGCCTCTTATGCCCCTCTCTGCCACACTGGTAGCACCTAACCGGACCACCTGAAGAAGCTGCTTGGCTGGTACTGCCACCTAGAGAGAAGTCCATCTGTCTCTTCCTCTTTCCAGCAGAAATAGTACCAGTAACTGGTGCTGAACCACCCTGGCCCAAACCACTAGATTCCCGCAGGTAACTCTCAGTAATCAGCGCCTGGTTTACAATACTGTGTACAGAAGGCAACCTGAAAACATTCACCAGCGCTCGGATGTCATACCGAAGACCATCCTTAAAACGTCTGGCCCTCAGCGTCTCATCACCCACCAGCACGGGTGAAAAACGCTAAAGCTCAGTGAAGCGAGCGGAATAGTCCATCACCGACATAGCGCCCTAAAACAAAATCATGAACTCTCGAGATCTATCTGCCCTCAGCATCTTAGTAAAGAATAAGTCATAGAAGACTACCTGAAAATTTTCCCACGCCATGTCTCTGTGATGCTCTAACTAGGTGGTAACATCCCACCACCTCTTGGAAGAATCACGTAGCATGTAAGTTGCGATCTTGACCCTCCACCCTGGAGGCATCTTAAGAGGTTCAAAAATTGTCTACATCGATCCTAGCCAAGACTCCGCAGCCTGTGGTCTGCCATCCCCTGAAGATGTAGGTGGATGATACTGCTGGAAGATACGTGTCAGCTCAGCCATACATGTGGTAGCCTTCAGTGCTCCCTAAAAGGTCTGCATGAACTGCCTAAATCCTTCACAGAACTGCACCTCCGCACCTGTGTCTGGTATAGCAGCTGGCACCGCATCTGGCTCTGCTGGAGGATCAACTGGTAGCCCATGGCCCACCATCTCTGGAGTATAATTGTTGTCGCTCTCCTGGAGAAAAACTCGTGGTCGTCTAGGTGGAATGACACTACAAGGTCAAAAGCATGCCTCAGATTCAAGATTATTATGTCCGAAAAGCGAAGGAACCACAAAGGAAATAATAGGAATAAATCATTTCAAAATTTTCAAAAAAAAGACTACACGACATGTACAATGACTACACGGCGTGTACTTGACTTCCCTTCCCCTGCCCAGGTCCTTCTACATGACTAATCCACACATGTTCCGCTGAAAAAAAACTACACTGCATGTATATAATCCACACGGCATGTATGGTGTTATTTTCCAACTGCCCGTGTCGTGTGTGACACAGCCGACTACTCAGCTTGACATTACATGACATGTTACACCCGTACACGGCATGTACAACACCCTGTTTCCTAGCCACCCAGCTAACACCACATGGTCTGTCCTCGAACAAGACTACACGACGTGTCCCAAAGGTACACAACATGTTCAGGGAGAGGTGACACTGGCCCATGTTGTTAGTTACATGGCCGAGTCCCCAGGTCACATTACACGGAGTGTCCACCATTGACATGACGTGTTCTGTCAAGGAGTTCACTGACCCGTGTTGTTAGTTCAAGGGCCGGACTCCGGGTCAACACTACATGGCATGTACAAAATCTACACGACATGTTTTACCCAAGACTTTCCCAACCCCGTGTCACCACCCACACGGTTTGTGAAACGGGAAGAGACTACACGGCGTGTACTCAGGGTACATGACATGTACTCAAAAATTTTATTTTTCTTCCTGAACAGAAGAACGTACATGGCGTGTATAAAAATACTGCACGGCATGTATACTGGGTTTCTAGATAGTACGCCTCTGAAACTTCCCCAGAACCCAAAAAATACCGAAAAAGAACACCTAAGTGTTAAATTCCAACCCGTGGGGGCCCATACTCCCCACGAATCAAAGTTTGAAATCTCATATGTGTTATAACCAATAAAAAATCAATGATCCACCAAATTACGATCAATGGGGCCCATACTCCCCAAAAACCAAAGTTTGGCGTCTATTATATAAACAATATCACACAAAGAATACCCGATCACAGAGCAGGTATTTATCAAGCAGCTATCACAACATCATGATTTTCTAGAACAACAAATATCACAACAAAATTAGAATTTCTAATGCACCTACATGGCATGGAAACTATGCATGACATGTGATTTCTAGCATATGCCTACATGAGGCATGAGACAGAATACCCTCATCTCATCAGGTTGCAACTAAATAGAACCCACAGATAAATTATAAACAACACAATCTCAAGTGCATCACCCAACTGTGAAATCAAATCAACTATAAAATTTGAAAAATCAATGAATTGAAAAATATGAGGTAGACTGGCTTTTCCCTGTACATGGGTTAGTTACACCCGGGCACAGCTTATTACCAACTACCGTTCGTCCTATCCCTGACTACGGATCCAAATAGTAAGTTAATGAAAAGAACCTCCCTCTGATACCACATTGTAACGTCCCGGACCCGAGTGCCACACAACAGGTGCCCCGAACCCAGTTCTCCACGTGACCTCAAGCGCATTTCCCCAAACGCCAGAGGCTGCTGACTAGAAGTGAGGTCCCAGGTCTGATAGTGGGGAAACGACGCCCTCATTTCTCAAAGTGTAGCGCAGCAGAATTGAAATAAAATATACAAAAAATAGCGGAAGTAGTAAACCATACACAATTGAAATAATCAAAAGTATATAAATAGTGATGCTACATTCCTCAAGTACTAAGAAAATAGCCAGAGCATGTTATACATCAATACAGTACATCAAAATGCCAAGTATAACAAAACAAAGCAAACAACTAGCAGCAGCATCATGAGCCTAGGCTCGGTCCCATGCCCTCCTACTCCTCAACAACAGTCAAGTACCTATATAGGGACACTTGGCCCTATCTACACCCGTAGAAACGTAATTTGTTTGGGCCGAAAATGTGACCCCAACAGGGTGTGAGAAATATATCTCAGTAGGCACCCACCAAAGGCCCGTGCCCAACTGCGTGTAAGCATGCAACAATAGTGTGAAATAGTAAAATGCAATAAAGTAAGCAGTACTGAAAAGTAACTAACTTAAAAATTAAATTGTCATTTTATTATTCATTTAATTTAGTAACATTTTTGTGCTCAACAGCACCAAGCCCTCGGGCCAACCAGAACCATGCCCTTAGGCTAAAATTGTAAACCACGCCCCCAAGCTTTCCCTCAGGCTATACAGAATCCAACCTAGAGGTATTAATCTTAGGCATAATAGAAATTTCCCTTAGGCATAGGAAGTGTCACCCTCAGGCCCAGAAGTCAAGCCCTCAGGCACGAAACGTTTCCCTCAGGCAAAATAGTATGTTGCCCTCAGTATAATACATTCACGCCCTCAGGCTAATACAGTGCAGTGCCCACAGGCTAATGACAACAATGTCCTCAGCCTAAATAGGTAATCGGGCCATGCCCAACATGTCAAAATACTATAAACAAGAAATTCCTCTCAAGTAAGTTATATGATTACTACTTTATAGGCATACCCTCGAGTATCCTGGCCAAACGGCTAAACAGTGAAACACACCCCCAAGGTGGTTCTGGATCCAAGCAGTGATCTCAACCTGCATTTTATTATCACAATTTAATCACCTATGAAATTCTAGGCATTAAATATAGCAACGACCTCAGCCACACGACACCCCAACATGGGTTTGTGGCATGAAAATGCACAAAAACGCACAAAAGTTGGAAATTTACACCAATCCACCTACCATATACGCCAATGAGCGTTATACACGAACTCCGATCAAAGAAACTCCCAAGAAAGACGTAGATCTGACGAAGAAGAAAACCCATTCAAACATAAATAACATTCCCTCAGGAAAGAATTGGTAAGAAAATATTAAGGAGAAGAAAGTGATTACATGCGTGGTTCCAACAAGATCGTCCGAGGTGGAATCGGATTACAGACGAACACTCAGTGAATCTTCAAAGGTTTGGCCTCATCGTTTGGCTCCAAAATGGCTCAAATTCCTCCTCTGCCAAATGAAGAGGTAACTGCCTGTTTTAATCCAAAAAAACAAAGTACAGGGTGTGTAATTCTGAGTACACAACGTGTAATTCCTTCATTTAACTATTCCTCTGGCACCACCGCCACACTATTCATCCATCGACATGAGTACAAGACAGTACTTTTGAGTACCCGACGTGTACTGTTGCCCAGCCGGCGGCTACACCACTGCCTTACTGTTTATGCATGCCGACTGACTACACGGCGTGTAAAGTACCACTACACGACGTGTAGTCGGTTCCTACACCCTTCATTGCCGACATGGCTACACGCCCCATGTACTCATCCCAACAAGGACAAAAGTAAACGGCGTGTGGAAAAAGTACACGACGTGTAGTTCCAAAATTTATGATTTTTCCCCATTTTCCATATTTTCTCAAAAACACTTAAGGAAAAGAGAAAATAAGAAGCCCATACCTCAAAAATAAGAACCGGGTTCTTACATTTGGCTTGTCCAACCTCTATCCAATTAAGCTCCCTACATCCCTCTCCTCCTCCAAGAAGCCTTACATTAGGAAAAAGGCACTTCAAGAAGTCCTTTGGTTTAAACCAAAGGGAGTTACCCAAATTAAAGGTAATAGTTTCTCTTAATTTGTTTTCTTTTATTTTACCTCTCCAACACCTAAAATCATTTTTATTCATTTATTTTGTAACAAAACCAGTATCCTCAATATACTAGGATTTTGTTATGAGAAGGATTATAACTACATATACACACACCTTCATCTAATGGAGGAAGAACATAATGTTTCTGTGGATCGAAAACTAACGCCTCACGAAACGATGATTGTTTGATTTTCTCCTACCACATCTCATGGTGGCCATTATTAAGGAACTATATTTATATATGATATATATTATGTTTATGATTTCCTTATGCTTCTGTACTTCCCATTTATATCACGGCTTTATGGTTTCTATAGTGGGTAAATACAATAATCTCATTTGAGGAAGTGCGGACTACTGCCCCCTCAAAGTGATTTGATTCGTTAATGCCTTATGTGGGATGTATAAAGGATGGAGTTAACGATATTATATATCATATTTTTCTGGAATTATAATATACCTATATATCATTATGTTTTATTTCTATTAAAATAAGAAATAGAAATGAAAGTAGCGTTCATGCGTACGTACGGCTTACCGTCTCCATGAACGGTGCATTTCATTTCTTACCTCTAAATGGTATGTACTATTATAAAAACATGTATATACTGGATATATATGATATATATGATATCCAAATCATGAATATCATTCTGGATATAATGAACCTTTGATCACATGGACAACTTGTAAATATAAGGTGTTCATTTTTACTCAAGTACCAAATATCGACAAAATGAACGTTATTAACTTAAATGATTTCATAATGTTTATGACATGGTAATAAGTGATATAAAAGGAATAATAAACTTGAAAAATGTTCTTAATCAAGTAGAAATTAACTTTAGTTTATTATTCAGGAGATTAAACAATGATCGATTCAAGTTGGACGCGAGGTACGGGACTTCGTCTCAATCTCATTTCATTGAGGCATTTTTAGTTTTATACACGAATTTATTTTATACGGTGTATAAACCCCTTTGAATTTTCATTTTATTCAAAGGGAATCTTTTTATACGAAGTTTTTTACTAAATGACAAAAAGGAATGTTTTTTTAACGTAAGCGGTGACAACGACCTTTCCACCGCAGTGAGTATTATTTGATCTTTGGCTTCCTTAACAAGCCAGAATGTTTTTAAAAGGAAAATGAATGCCATATAATCTTTTTATGTATTTTGGTATTGAAAATGATTTTGACAATGTATTTATTATTTCAATATCATGAAATGATATTTTATTATTGCAATGTTGAAATTTTATCTTTCCTTTATGCTTATGTTATATGTTATGATCATGTTATGGTTCTTTGGTATTATTTACATATATGGGTGGTTCGGTGATAAACCTAGGGCGGGTGAACTCGAGATAGCTCTCCAATACATTGGGTAAAATGAAGGAGGTAAACGTGAATGTTTCTCCTAAGATATTTAGGGAATATACTGCGATGGGTATTCCAAAGTAACTCCCTATGTAGCTATGATATATACAATGTAAGTATGATATGGTTGCCACAAGTTACCTTTACGATTAATTATTTCTATGTTTCTTTCACAAATATTATGATTTCATGAGGTAAGTAAATGATTTCATGTTTTGTATGTATTTATGAACAAATTTTTTTCATTATTTGTTTTATAACCCCTACTGAGCTTTTTATGCTCATCCCATGTTTTGAAATGTTTTCATAGGACTTAAAGATGAATAGGGTCAAGGATGGGATCAAGGAAAAGTCACGCTATCTAAAACACGGAACTAGACAAGACCCTTTTTAAGAGTTTTTATTTTATGAAAAAAATGGAAACTATGTAGATATGTCTACCTTGTAATCTTTTGTGATGTAATAGTTATGTCCTAATTCTTTAAAACTCTAAACCTGAAAAGATCCTCAATGTGAATTATTCATTTAATTCAACATTATGTAATGTTTAAGGCCAAGTCCTTATAGCTATAGGAAATAGAAATAGGCCAAAAGCATGTACCATTTGGCATTTATTGGGAGGCCACTATTGGCCTTTAACAATGACATTTGGTGTTTACTAAAATTCTTTTTTATATTAGTGAAATAATGTGACAAACATGAATTGAATATTATTTTAGGTTGAATATCTCATATTGATAAAAATTATGTGAAATTGTTATGAAAATGTGATAAAATATGTCCCATATTAATTTTTTTTTGTTTATTCCATTATGAGTATGATAAGTTCCAAATATTATATCACAATTAAATTTTTTACAAGATTTATTATTCTATGTGGTGATTACATTAAAATTACGAAAGGAAAATATATAGCAATTAAGTATTAGATTGAAATCATGAGAAACATAAATAAATAAAGTAATATGCTGCAAGTATTATGGGTATGCAATAAATACATAAGCATGAATATGAATATATATCCCATTTTCAACATTCATGAAAAATTATTTCCAATGACATTTAAATATCATATGACTAAATATCATCATGTCTTATTGATGATATGAATTCTTTAAGATTCATTATGGATTTATCATTTAAACTTAAAATCAACGCAAAATAAAGCATTAATGAAATTATGGTGATGTCCTTAGAATATTTTATATAATATGATATTTATAAATGTTAAATTATTTTATGATGTTTTTTTAGTTTTTGGGTGATGTTTGTTTAATTTCTCGGAGGTGTTAGCCTATTTTCTAGCCATTATTTATTATCCAATGACTATATATTTGATTAGCTACAAGATGCTAAATTGATTGATATGATAAAACACGTTATCATGTATATTTATCGATGATTACAATGGTTTATTTTTAAATAAATGAAATGGACTTTAAATGGTTTATAACTTTATTTAAATTATTTTTGAATCTATTCTCTATGTCATATTTGATTTTCCTTAGTGGGTAAGTTTTTGTTTGAGGGTTATCTTCTCATTGATAATAATATTAAGAACTCTCTTATTATTATTATTATTATTATTTTAGTTGGGTTTGGATTCTTTAGGGAGATAATAATTTGATAGTTATTTAATATGAAGACTTGAGTTTCACTTTCCTTTACTTGGGTTGGTCTCTCTTTTTACTCCAATTTTATTTTAATTTTTGATGATTTGTGTTGTTTAAGATGTATCTAATGTAAGAGTCCAAATTTTCCTAAGCTCTTAATTTATCATTATCTGGATACTGAGTGTTCAAGGAAATATATCATTTAATAATTTTTTTGAATTTTAGTTTGTTTATTAAATATTTAAAGAATTTATTAATGATCATTTGAAATTGTTTTATGCATTAAGAATATATGATGTGCATTAAATATATTGTATATTGTTTTTATACAAATAAAATTTAATTTCATGTCAAAAATATTTTCAGAGTACTGTTTTAATTAATTAATAATATTATTAAAGTTAATTTGAAATTAATATTTTATGCTCCTCATTGGATTTAAAATAATTTTTTTTTTGATGTTTAATATTTATCTAAATGTTTTAAAGAGTTTTATTTAAAGAATTTATTTATTAGATCGTTAATTGTGTGGGTTTCATTTTAATTTTTGGATATAATTAAATTATTTTTAAATTATTAATATTTTAGAGGTATAATTTATTAATATGGAAATTATGATAATTATAATTGAATTGTTGATTTTATGATTTTGACATTTATAAATTAGTCATTAATGTATAAAAAGGAATAGTGAGAGTTTAAATTTAATATAGGAAAATAAATAATTAAAAAATAATCAAATGTGAATAAATGATGAAGTGGAATGTGAGGATTAATTCTTTCATGGTCAACAAAAAGAGAGAAATAAAAAAAGGAAATGTAATATATTAAAAAAGGGGGTGTGTTGCGAATGAAAAAAAAGAAGAATGGAAAAAAGTGGGAAATAAAAACATAAAAATAAAAATAAAGGAATATATGGATCAAGTGAAGTGGGATCCATGGAGCATCATGGTGGATTTATGAAAGTGGAAAAATAGAGAAAGATTTTAAAAAAGGGTTAGATAATGGATTAAAATAACTATAAAAATTATTAAATAAAACATTTATAAAAATGTTTTTATAAAATAATTATTATATAAAAAAATGTAATTAAAAAAGAGAGAAAAATATATTTTAGTAAAAAAATTTAACACCTTAAAAAAGTGGTATCAAATCAAAACTATAGATTCACCCTTCCACAACATAAAAAAGGACTTTAACAATGCTAAAAAAGTGCTGATATCCTAAGAAAACATAAATGCTTACAAATTTTATCAACGATAAAAATAGAATTGATAAAAGACCCCTTTATCAGTACTAAAAAACAATGATAAAGTTGGACCTTTATCATCTCTAAATAGGTGTTGATAAAATCCATGTTGCTGTAGCGTGCTGCTAAAATAACATCACACTACAATATAAAATAGAGAATTTAATTTCAATTAAATTTGAATCATAAATTCAAGAAAAAAACACTATATTATAGATATTTTAAACATATTGGTTTGTACAATTACATTGGATAGTAAAATTTATTACAAAAAAATGAAAAACATCAATATTTTATTTTCTTTTGTCCCTAACCCCTACACAAAAGAGCTTGATATGCTATCAGTTGCTGAACAAACCCTACAGCTTGAAAAAAAGAGTGAAATCATATAAAAAACAATTCTTATATTAGTAATAATATTAATAAAAAAATTAAACATAAATATGAAACAATACATTATTAATTTTTCATTTTTAAATTGAAATCAAACATTTTGAGTCATACTTATAATGCCCTGACCCTAGAAGCCCAGAGCCGGTGAATTACTTATTAAATTTGAGTGATCACAAGGAATGAAATATAGAATGAAGGATTAGTTTAGTAGTCTTGAAGAAACTATATACATACTTGTAACTCATATTATAATGGGAAACGTAACAAGATACAATACATAACAAAAACTATTAAACTGTATCCACGAGAACTCAATAAATGGTCTCATCTTTATAAACTATTGAAGGTAAAAAAATGAAAGGGGTGAGCTCAAATGACCTGTAAGGTTTAAAAATAATGTAAGAATTAATCAATAATAATTGAATCATAATCTAATTAGCATAGTCAATATGGCATGGTGAATAAATGAAAAACACATGCCATTAAGAAACTGAGAATGAAACTGCATTCATAGATTTTTCCATAGTGAAAACCTCATGAATAGTAATAAATAAAAATGAATAATGAGAATTATTTTTAATAGGATGTCATGTATCTAGATCATAATACCACTATACTATCAAAACAGTTTAAGTCTGTGGGTAGATACTCGTTTGATTCTGTTTTGGAAACAAACTCAAAGGGTTTGTCACCAAATGATTTGTCTAATGAGACCTGTCAATGCATTAGGGGGCTATAGTGGGACCTAACCATAACTAAAAGTCCAAAACATTATTTATACATAGATTTAATACAAGTATAATATTCTTTCTATATATCCATATAGAGTAGAGGATACAGATTCATCTATATTTCCGTAGTTAAAACAACAATACAAATAAACACCATATGTAAAAGGTTATACATCTTAATAAAATAATCAAATCCATGAAACCATAATATGGATATATAATATATTTACAATTTAAAATAAAAAAATATCTCAAAGGGGTGGTAGGTACACCACATAAGAATGATTAGTTGTATAATACCAAGTAAATCACAATGAAATGGAAACCGAAACAAAGTCCCTTACAACATCATAATCAATCAAGTTAATAATCATCAAGTTAATCACTGAATATCATTAATATAAATATAATCATGATTTTATATATCAAATGTAAGTAAAAATACACCCCATACAGGAAATAAGTGGCAAACTATGGAAATCTCACGAAAATAAAAGTGAGCTGAGAAACCCCTTACCTTATGCCCAAATGTATTCTCAATTGATAATGACCTGAATTATCAAATTTAACTTCATTAATTAATAATTAAAGAACCTAATATATAGTTAATTTATTTATTTTAAACTTATTTGGTTCATTCATGGACTTTTTGATGGGTTTAAGAGGTCCAATTTTATTGTTTTGGAAGAATTTTCTTCCTTAATTTTCATGATCTGTTTACTTGTATTCATGAATGGAAGTTCATTTGAAATTTGATTAAACATACAGAATTGTTAATATATATTATTAGTGAAATTAAATATATATAAATTATCTTACAATTATTTTGGTTATATACCCTGAGGATGACTCATTAGATAAAAAGTTATTGTTAAACTTGGTGGTTTTGTGCATAATTAACTTGTTTTTTTATTATTATTTTATATAATGAGTGTGTAAGGATTCCAGAACATTAAATAAGATAAAATACATATATTCTGATCTGGTTCAACCATTATAAATTTTTCATTACCAGTATTGAATATAGAAATAGAAATTGAAAACCTGTTGTCCTTGAATGTGATAAATTAACACATCTCAGACGGTGCCTTCATTTATAGTGTAAAAGGAGGGAAAAGAAGTGATGATAATGTAATATTACATTATAATAACAAAATTACAATAAATATATGGTACTGTATTTTTCATAAAAGATTTATTATAATTGGTTAGAATAGAAAAGATAACAAAGGAACCTGAAAAGAAAACAAAAGAATTGAAAAGTGGAATTTACCTCTTGAATCTGTCTCCCTTTGAGAGCCTCTTTAGGCGAGAGGAGTAGTATTTTGAGGATACCAAGGGCTGTTGGATGTGGGGGAAGAGCTTAGGAAGATATTTGAGAATAATTTAGGAAAATATTGAATCTTGAGAGGAGTGAGAGGAGGGGTGGGTTATATGGTGGAGGAGAGGAGGGTTTTATTAATATTTTTATAATTAGTTTATTATTTTTCCCCAAGATAGGAAATAGCGATGATGTTATGACCTTAAATAGTAATAAATGAATTTGATTTTGAGATTTGGGTTCTTACATAACTCATGATGTTAGGAATAGTGTATTTATATTATAATGTATTTATACGGTAAATTAATGTATTTCACTATACAAAAAAAATCAAGTATTTCAAAAAAATATAAAATACTCACCCTACAAATTTTTTGAGGTATATAATCCAAAAATGAACTCCATTTTTCAAAAATAATTTTCTAAATATGATAAATTTAATTTTTAATTAAATTCACCATTTAATCAAAAAATACCAACACTTAAAATATTAATCTTCATTTTTAAGGTGCCTAAATTTTATTTACACTTTCATGGGTAATGTTACCATTCATAAGGGTCATATTACTATTCATAAGGGCAAGTTACTATTCATAAGGGTAAGTTACTATTTATAAGGGTAAGTTATTGTTCACCAAAAATTAAGTTGATTCTATAATACTCTAAATATCACCCTGATCATAACCGTGTATGTTCATTTCTCAAAATTGAAAACAAAGAAGTGGAAAATTTATGTTTAATGGATAGGTTATGACTATAACCTATAATAACCAAGTGTTGTTTCATAGAGACTCAGTGCTTCATGTAATATAGTCTATCTAATGAATTGAAATTATTTAAGAGAAACATACCATAAAATGTTTGGTGTGTTATATTCTTCCCACCTTTAGAAATTTTATGATCGATATTTTTCATGTATAATACCATCAAAATAAGAGTGGGTGGTTATTATATTATTTTCTTTAAAGTATATCTTAGGTTTATGTCCTCTAAACTATCTTTCTTAAATCTACTTTCCAAATTTTCTACTAGACTTCCTCTAATACCAACTGTAACGCCCTGAACCTAGAAGCCCAAAGACGGTGTGTTAATTATTACATTGGCATGATCACAAGGAATGAAATTTGGAAGGAATGATCAGTTTAGTAGTCATGAATAAAATATATACATACTCTCAACTCATATTACAATGGGAAATGTAACAAAATACAATATATAACAGAAACTAATATACTGCATCAACGAGAACTCAATAAATGTTGTCCTTTTTATAACCTTTTGAAGGTAAACAAATGAAAGGGGTGATATTAAATGCTCTGTAAGGTTTACAAATATCAAAAGCACGAATCAAAAATAATTGAATCATAATCAAATTTTCATAGTCAATATGGGATGGTGAATAAATAAAAAATACTTGCCATTAATAAACTAAAAATGAAACTGCATCCATAGATTTTTCCATAGTGAAAACCACATGGATAATAATAATTGAAAATGAATAAATAGAATTATTATTAATAGGACTTTATGTATTTGGAACATGATACCACTATACTATCAAAATGGGTTATGTCTGTGGGTAGATACCTGTCTGATTGTGTTTTGGAAACAAAATTGAAGGGTTTGTCGCCAACTGATTTGTATCATGAGACCCATTGATGAATAGAGGGGATATAGCAGTCCCCAACCATCACTTAAAGTATATAAAATTATTTATACATATATTTAATATAAGTAAAATATACCTTCTCAATATTCATATAGAGTAGAGGATACAGATTAATCAATATTTTCATAGTTAAAACAACATTCCAAATAAACAAGATATATAAAAGGGTATATGGATTAAGACAATAATAATATCCATGAAACCAGAATATAGATATATAATATATTTACAATTTAAAATGAAAAAATATCTAAAATTGGTAGTAGGTACACCGCATAAGAATGATTAGATGTACAATACCAAGTAAATCATAATTAAATGAAAACTGAAACAAAGTACCTTACAACATCATAATCAATTGAGTTAATAATAATCAAGTGAATCAATAAATACCATGAATAAAAAAATCATGTTATTATAAATCAAATGGTAGTAAATATACACCACATACAAGAAATAAGTGGTGAACTATGGAAATATCACGGAAATAAAAGTGAGATGAGAAACCCCTTACCATATGACCGAATGTGTTCTCGATTGATCTTAATGACCTGAATAATAAAATTTATATTCATTAAATAATAATTCCATAACTACCTATACATTTAATTGATTTATTTGAACCTTATTTTCTTCATTCAGGGCCTTTTTGATTGGTTTAAGAGGTTCAATTTTATTGTTTTGGAAGCATTTTCTTCCTCGGTTTTAATTATTTGTTTACTTGTATTCATGAATAGAAGTTAGTTTGAAATATGATTAAACATACCAAATTATTAATATGTGTTATTATTGAAATTACAATGATATAAATTATTTTATAATGATTTTGGTTATATACCAAGAGGATGACTCATTAGATAAAAGTTAATGATAAGCGCTTGGATTAACTTGGCAGTTTTGTACATAATGACCTAGTTTTGTATTGTTATTTTATATAATGAGTGTATAAGGAATTCAGAACATTACATAATATAAAATAAATGTATTCTGATCTAGTTCAACCAATATAAAGGTTTCATGACCAGTCTTGAAGATATTAATAGAAATTGTAAATTTGTCGTCTTTGAATGTGACAAATTTACACATCTCAGATGATGCTTTCATTTATAGTGTAAAAGGAGGGAAAATATGAGATAGTGATAGAATAATACATTATAATAACAAAATTACAGTATATATATGGTACTTTATTTGTCATAACATTTGTATTAAAAAGGTGATAATAGAAAAGATGAAAAAGGAACTCAAAAATAAAACAAAATAATTAAAAAGAGGAATTTACCTCTTGAATCTATCTTCCTTTTGAGAGCCTTTTTAGGGGAGAGGATTTGGTCTTTTGAGGAGACCGAGGGATTTTGGACATGGGGGAGGATCTTAGGGAGATATTTGGGCAGAATTTATGCATGTATTGAAGCTTTAGAGGTGTGAGAGGAGGGGGGTGAGGGGTGGTTTATATAGTGGAGGGGAGGAGGGTTTTCTTAATATTTTAATCATTAGTTTATTATTTTTCCCAAATACAAGAAATAGTGATGATTACATGACCTTAAAAAGTAAAAATGAATTTTAGTTCAATATTTGGGTTCTTACATCACTCATGATGTCAGGAATAGTGTATTTAAATTATAATGTATTTATATTGTAAATTAATGTATTTCACTATTCATCAAAAATTAAAAAAATTCAGACAAATCTCAAAAACTCATCCTAACCATTTTTCGATATTTAGAATCCCAAAAATTACTCCATTTTTCAAAAATAATTTTCTAAATATGAGAAATTTAATATTAATTAAAATCATCATTTAATAGAAAAATTCCAACACTTAAAATATTAATCTTCATTTTTAAGGTGGCTAACTTTTATTTACACTTTCATGGGTAAAGTTGCCATTCATAAGGGTCATATTACTATTCATAGGTGTATGTGACTATTCATAAGTGTAAGTTACTATTCATGAAAAATTAATTTGACTCTATCAGACTCCAAATATCACCCTGATCGCAAATGTGTATGTACGTTTCTCAAAATTCAAAACACACAAGTGAAAATTTTAAGTTTAATGGATAGGTTATGACTATATCCAATAATAACCAAGTGTTGTTTCATAGAGACTCATTTCTTCATGAAATATAGACTATCTAATGAATTGAAATTATTGAAGAGAAATATACCATAAAATGTTTGGGATGTTATAATCCCTATCACATTATCTATAAATTTGAGGAGAAGCTAGTTTGTACACATAAAAAATTCCTTATGGATCATTTCCCTAAGGTATAAAAAAATCTTAAAGAGTTTTATGGATTTTGAGTATGTGACATGTGTTTTGAAGGAAAGTGTCAATTTTAAACTAAAAAATATAGACTGATTCATGCCAGACACATCGTGTATTAGATTGAGGTAAAATTGAATCCTATATGTCATAAATTAATTCTGAAACATTTTTCCAAAATATCTATACAATCAGATGGTGTTTGATTGGTTTTGGGTTTGTGACATGTGTTTTGAAGTACAATGTCAATTGTAAACTGATAATATATACATTGAAACATAATAGGTACTTGTGTATCAGATTGAGGTGCGACTTATTTCCAAAAGTCACAAATGGAATATGGATTGTTTTACTATATTATAAATATAATCTGAATTCATTATCTCATTTTGAGTATGTGACAACTGTTTTGAACTAAAATGTTAATTTTAAATAGAAACACACACTTAGAGTCATACCGATCACAATGTGCATTAGTTTGACATGTGGTTGATTAATATACATAAAGAATAACATAAATTTAATTTTACTAATGTATAGAAATAATATAAATGTGTTTTTTTAGTTTTGAGTATGTCACATGCCTTTTTTACTAAAAGTTTATTTTAAAATGAAAGCGCATACTTTGTGTCATACTAATCACATCATTTGTCAGTTTGTTATAAGGACAATTACTATATGTCGAAAATGACTTATGAATTGTTTTCATAAATTATGAGGATAATATGAATATAGTTTCTTGTTTTTCAGTTAGTAACACACATTTTGAACTAAAATGTCAATTTTAAACCAATAACATACACTTTGAGTCATAATGGGCACACTGTGTGTCAGATTGAGGTGAAAATTATTCCTACATATAAGAAATGAATTACAAATAATTTTACATAAGTATATAAATAATATGAATGTATTTTCTCAATTTTGAGTATGTTACATGTGTTTTGAACTAAAATTATAGTAAAAAAAATTACACTTAGAGTCATATCAGTCAAAACACGTGTCAGATTGACATACGATTAATTATTACATATCACAAATGACATAAGAATTATTTTACTAAAGTATCAAAACAATATAAATGAGTTTTATTAGTTTTAAGTATGTAAAATAATTTTTTTTACTAAAACATCAACTTAAACTGAAAAAATGCATTTTGAGTCATTTTTCTTACATCATGTGTTGTTTTTATGTTCGAATGATTCCTACACATCAAAAATGATTTTTGAATCATTTTGTTAATGTATCAATAAAATATGAGTGTATTTGTTCGGTTTTCAGTGAGTGACACATGTTTTGAACTATGTTTTTAATTTGAAACAAATAACATACACTTTTAGTCATACATGGCACATCGTATATCAGATTGAGGTGTGAACGATTCTTACTTGTAAAAAATTACTAACGGATCATTGTAAAAAATTATCAAAACATTAAAAATGATATTTCTTGTTTTTTAGTACATGATGTGTGTTTTGAACTAAAATTTCAACTTTAAATAAAAACAGACTCTTAGAGTCATACTGGTCAAACAATGCATCATATTGAGTGCAGTTGATTCCTACATGTGAAAAATTACTTATAGATTATTTTTCTAAAGTATCAAAATTATCTGAGTTCATTTTATCAGTTATGAATTTCTAAAATGTATTTTTTACTAAAATTTAAATTTAAACAGAAAACATAAACATTGAGTCAAATTATTCACATCATGTGTCAGCTGGACATGCAGCTTTTTAATGACATTAGTTTTGTAAAATCAATACTTTGAATATTTCTATATATATATTTGGATTTTTTCATATGGACGATGCTATGTTTGGGTGTCACAAGACCCTAGAATTTATATATAAAAAATATTAATAAATATATAATCATGTGAATTCATCATTTAATTGCAAATGGTATTCCCATTTTTTGGGACCTCAGCTGGGTAATCGAAGACCACAATTAGTTCTAGAACATATGGTTTACCCTATGAATAAACTAAGTTTGGTCAGATCTGTGCATTTGGTGGAGGCATCCATTGGCGAGTGCGTTTAATAAAATAATCAATAATTTATTTATTTTTCTAAATGTCCCTAAAATATTTTTTCCTCTATAAATACCTATCTATGGAAAATATCTATGGTTGGATGCATAAACTTGGGAGGGATTATGATAAGGACTATTCATAGTTGGTGAATCAGGATCAAATAATTACTATAATCGGATCGAGGTGAATTGAGAGGTTGTCATAGAATGCAGCAGATCTTCTTTATCACTGGAAAGCATGTTATTTCACAAAAATTGATCCTTAATGGAGGTAGGAATCATTATATAAAATTTATACCTTATTTTATTGATGATCATGGATTTGTATATATGTTTTTTATTGATCTGTGATTACCCACCCTTCACCGAATCCCCTTTTATAAATTGAATTATTTACTTTAGTTTATATTTTTTATTCCATAATATCACCCTTGATCCAACTTTTTTGATATTTGGATGAGACTTCATTGGACAATTATGGTTTCACCTTGTTATTGTGATATTCTCCCATCGTTCTTCATATTGTTCACTATTGGCTTATGGGGTTGTAGTTCAACTTTTCCTAGGTGGGTTATAGTGTGATCAAACTCCCAGATTCATTGTTTTTTCATGAATGATATAAATATTAGTGATTTGGGGATGGATCAATATGTTATCATGGATTTCTAGTAATGAAAATTGATTTTGGGACCTTGAACATCGGCAGACGTGGGATTGACTCCCGTGTGAGTGATCATATTCCAATTTTCGGCCACCAGAGGCCAAGAATTTATTACTGGAGGTATTTTCCCTCAATTATAGGAGATAAAACGATAGGATTTATGGTGGATAAGGAGGATATAGAATCTATATAATGGAAAGTTAGGTTTTATATATTTTATGACTATACATCATGTATTTTGGAAAAACACTCACCATGTCATCCCTTGGCTATAACGACTGGGGTTTCTAGAAGAGTTAAATATCACATTTCATTTAGATCCTCCACACACTGTGTGACCCAATAATTGTGGCTCAATGTGTACCTGATTGATACATGGCCATGTACATGACCAGGCACACAATCATGGCCTGGTGCACATGACCAGGACCCTATATATATTTCCATGCCTTGTCTCTGGGTGGATATGTTGTGTGTAGTGAAATATATTCCCAAGATTTGTATAGGGAAGAACACACCCTAGTATCAAGGTGAGTTTACACACCATATGACCCCTCTAACATGTCATTTACTTCTCCCAGTAACTTCTACATTTCTTATATCCCCCTTTGAGACTCAGATTTTGGCCTGCGAGTGGCCTATCCTATGTATTTTTCTATATAGGACATGATGGTATCTGTAGTAGTGGAATTTGAGACATTATGAATGGTGGGATGAGAATTATGTTTCTTTAGGTGATTCTTGACCCACAAATGTGGTTGAGTTGGATCATTAGAAAGATGTAGGGGTTGGAAAACCCTTTGACACACAAGGGTGAGGGCCCCCATTCTCTTTTCCCAGGTCGAGTGGTGCCTCGTTGTCACACCGTGGTGTAGGTCCTCTATCTACTGAGTGGAACCCCAACACTATACTGGGCATGGGTCCTCCACCCACAAAGTGGCATGCCCCTAAAGAAATAGGGCATTAGTCCTCTATACATCGAGTGAAAACCACCTATTGCACTAGGGCGTGTGTTCTCTATTAGCGATCGTGGCCCTTGAGATGTAGAGAAAAGTGGTGAGGTGTGGGTCCTCCATATGGTTTCATGTGTGGATACATGAGATGTCAGGAAATGGAACTAAACCTTTAAAGATGTAGGTAGACTCATCATTATTGGATGGATTTTGGAAATGTAGATCCCCTTTCTCAGTCATTTAGGTTTCTTTATACTTATATATGATGGGTTTCATTTCCCTTTAGTATTGGGTTAAGTTGACCTCTACTGTATCTTTATATTACATCCTTCATTTTTATAGTTAATTATACTAGGTATGTATATACTCACTCTTACATGGGATTTTCCAACATGTGTCATGTCTTATGCATATGATAGAAAGATCAACAGTGATTATAGAGGAGTATAGTGGTAGTTTTATGCATGGTATGCATATGGTGGTAGGACTTGGAGATCAGGAGCTAGGATATCTTCAATTTTATTTTTTTATTGTCAAGTTGGGACATATTTCTCATTGGGTGTGTATTTTTCTCCATTTTTGGTTTGGTTATAATATTGTACTCTTATGTATTCTCTAGAGTTTTTTTATGCATGGATGGTACTCAAGATGTTACAGTCTTTATTTTATTCATCTTCAATTTTTCATATATATGATAGTTACCATGCATACTGGTACATTAGGAAAGGGACTCCCATTTTATTTATGACTTATTAACTCTTATCGCTATCCCCTAGACTATTTAAGGCTAGCTTGGGGTGGTCATGGTTCGGCTCACCACCCACCAGGTGGGACCTAGTGGATCCGATCATGGCATTGTGGTATCAGAATGGTTTTTCCTTAGGTTTGTGTTTGGAGTTAGGACGATGGTTATGATTGGTTGGTAACTTAGGGAAATGGTTTCAGAGTGTCTTTAGTGTCTATTTCAGGCTACAAAACCCAGTTTTGGTGGGAAGCTAATGTATCCCTAAACGAGGACTCTAATTACTAGCTTATAGACTTCGAATATTGAGACATTAATGAGACATTGGTTACATAGAATAAATGATACATCATTTTCTAGTCCTTCATGAGTTATCTCCCCATATATATGCTCATCTTACCATGACATGTCTTGTGAAAATTTTAGGATGCATCTATAAAGACAACTGGATGGGTTATTGATATAGTATCATGACGATGATTAGTTGAGTGATGAGGCCTCAAATCTAGGGCCTTCTCATGAGGTTTTTTCTATAGGTGGGAATAGAGCAATTCCACCACCCACTGTGAAGAATATAGATCCACTTCAAGCAGTTCCATTGGATGATTGATCAGACTTTGAGTACGTTATATTTCTCGTAGTACATGATGACGATGAACACAGTCTTAGTGAACTATGAGAGTTCTAGTGATAGATACTATTGAGGTTCTATGGTGATATAGAACCTTAGATAGTGAAGTATTGGCTCAGGTTGATGATCTAAGATATCAAGTTGGTTCAGAACCCAACCGATCATATGGTTGCACTGGAAACCAGTCTTTTCCAGGGTGTAGTAGGGTGTTGGTGGAGTCTTGTTATTTAGACACATAATAAGAGGATTCTCTCACATGAAAACATCCAGAAGCTATTTCATGATGAGTATTTCCCTTCATACTTATGATCAATTCTAATTTGGGAGCTTATTAGGATATAATAGGGTGATATGATGGTCACTGAGTACATCATGATGTTCACTAACCTCACGTGTTACTCCCTAAATATGGTTTGCGATGATTTCTTATAGGTCTTAATGTTTGAGAAGGGCCTCCATAGAGACATCCATTCCAATGTAGTCTCCTTGTGTATACCTACTTATACTAGAGTTATATAGAGATATATGGTTATAGAGATATTCCTGGAAGAGGGGCACTAGGAATTATTCACTAATAGTGGACATCATGAGGCTGAATCATCTATAGTGGATAGAAGGTGAAAAGCAACAGGATCTTGGCACAAGCGACCTCCCCATGCATGAGATTTGACACATGGACCGGTATTACAAGTTATGTTCAGAAGATCCAATCATAAAAAAGACTAGTGATTCTATGTATGTGATGAGAACATTTACATGGACCATTATTTCCTAAGACACATGCTAAGTAGGGTAGGTAGGCAGTGGATTGACCTCTATAGAAAAGGAAGGTCCATGATTAGGGATCTCCCATGTGAGGTTAGGGTGGGCCTCATGGAGGTGGTGTTGGAAGAGGAGTAGTTGGAGCTATAAATGGATAATCTTCTAGTGGTGGGTGATGCTATGAGATACTTACACCACCACTCCTAGGTGGCCCATGAAAGGCTCACATATTTGGTGTGCAAGGCCATGGGTAATTATAGGTGATTGAGGGATATGATATTCCCGTTCACAGGATGATTATATTTATGATATATGTTTACTATACCTTATCTATATTAATTTTTGACATAGAAATTAGTTATTACATCATCTCCTTATCCACTGTGTAAGGGTTGGATTTGAACATAGATACTTTAGCCCAATAATTATGGCTATAGATTCCTACAGGGAGTGATTTTTTAATATCTCACATATGCTAACAGTACGAGTTGGCTCCTGGTGGTAGAGTTTATTATGTGACCTCTTATCAATCATGATGAAAAATTATAATTTCTAATTGAGGATGAGATGGTTATCCACATTACTTTCCCATATAGACTTTCATTGTAGGAGTGTTAGATTTCTTCATGTTGATGGGACAAGATTATCCTTCTTGGGTGAGAGAGATTTTACGACTGAGCGAGTGGACCATGAAATAAGGAAAATAAAACCCATCACCCCTTAGTTGGTGATTTTATCCCTTTTTGTAGTGGTATATTTATCTGTATATCTCCTATTGGATGTGTAGTATTATATGGATGTATTTCTTGAAGATTTGTTGGGATAAAATTCAAGGTGAGAGATTGAATTATGTATTGACTTGAACCCCATGGCCACAGTGATATCTTTTGTGTCACATAATATGGCCCCTAACGATCTCCAAGAGATAAGGGTGTAGTTGAAATACCTTTATGGGAATGGTTTTATTATACTTATTTCTCCCCCAAGGATGCTCCAGTTTTATTCATGAAAAAGGTGGATGAGAGCCTAAGGATTTTTGTGGATAATCATTGACTGAATTATATAATGATAAAGAACAATTAACCTTTTTGAGGATTGAAAAAATATTCAAATAGGTTTAATGTGCAAGTTGGTTCTTAAATATCTATCTTAGGTTTGGCTACCATCTGTTGAGGTTTTGTGATGCTGATATTCTAAAGGTGGAATTTCAATGTCGCTACAGAAACTGTGAGTTCATATTGACTCCTTTAAGTGTGATGAATCCCATACCATGCCCATGGATATTATGAATCATATATTATTACCATTCTTGGAACATTTCATGGTTATATTTATCAATGACATACTAATTTACTCTACTTCAAAGGATGAGTATGAAGAGCATTTGAGAATGTTCCTAGACTTACTCTGGGATAACAATATCTATGATAATCTATTGATATATCAGTTTTGGATCATTAAGGTTTAATTTATAGGGAATTTCATCTATGATCATGGTTTATCTTTGGACCCAATGAATATTGATTAAGTGCTTTCTTGGGATCCACCCAAGAGCATGTCATAGGTACAAAGTTTCATTAGTTGTAAGGGTACTACATGATGTTCTTTGAATAATTCTCTAGGATTATAACCAATTTGACAACCCAAACATAGAAAGGGATTCCTTTTAACTAGAATAATTTGTGTTAGGAAACCTTTGAGCAGCCGAGGCTATGGTTGATCGATGCTCCTCTACTATGACTACCAGAGGATGTCATTGATTATTTAGTGTTCTATGATTCCTCTAGAGATGGGTTTGGATGTGTATTGATGTGGATGTAGGAAATTATCACTTATAGGTAAAGGGAGTTAATACCATAAGAGAAAAACTAGATGAATCATGACATGGAGTTGGCAGTGGTTGCCTACACTGAAAAGATGTGGAAGCACTATCTTCTCAATGAGCATTTCATTATTTAATCAGGCCACTAGAGTCTCAAGTATATCTTCACATAGAGAGATAATAACCTGATATAGAGTCATTGGATGGAGTTCCTATTAGAACATGACTTCAATATATTATATACTCTTAGTAACAGAAAAATAATAGTAGATTGTATTAGCATGAATTCATGTTCACACTTGGTGGAGTATACATATGAGCAGTTGGCATTGTTGCAGCTGACCCTAATTGGGATGAGGTGTGTAGTTTTTATTTATTTTATGGTAGTGAAACCTACTCTTCTTCATCATGTGAGATATGATCAATTGGGAGACATAGACTGTGTGATTCTATGGCACCAGATATCCTCCAGATATTCACTAGATAGAATTTCTGAAAGAGGGGGCCATGACATACTTTTCTAGGAATTGAAGGTGGCTCTCATCTTGTTGTGAGAGGAGTTCATGTGGGAGTATCACACTTATCATTTGGATATAATTACGAGTATGGAAAATACGTATAAGGACCTTTAGGGGAAATTTTGGTGGGGTGGCATGATGTGGAGTGTTTCCAAGTTCATTTCTTGGTGTCCCACATATCAGCAGATGAAGCCTAAGAATTAGGTTTTGGAAGGTCTAACACAACCTATCAAAATCCTAGATTGTAGGTGGGATAAAATATCTATGGATTTTATGAAAGGGTTTCCATGAAAAAAGAGAGTCCATGATTTTATCTGGGTGATTGTTGACCGACTCACCAAGTCATAACACTTCCTTTCCATCATGGAGTAGAGTTATACTAAGAGTTTGGGGGAAGTTATACATACGGGAGATCATCTAGCTTCATAGGGTACCCATGACGATTATTTCTGACCATGATGTTCATTTTATGACATTGTTGTGGAGGAGTATTCAGGAGAATCTTTAGAAATAGTTGTGGATGAAAATGACATTTCACCCCCATAAGGATGGACAAAACAAAGTGACTATTTAGGTGTTGATGGATATGTTGAGAGCATGTGTGTTGGATTTCTGCCAGAGCTCGTTGGATCACTTTCTATCTGTAGAGTTTTCTTATAATAACAACTATCACTATACTATCGACGTGGAACCTTTCTAGGCCCTATATCAGAGACCATTTAGGTCACCCTTATGATGTGCTGTGATTAGCGATACATCACTTTTTGGGATAGATATGATGCAGATAATGATATAGAAGGTACCTATGATCCACAAGAATATGAGGATAACCCACAATTGATAAAAATATTACACAGATTGATGTCATATGACTTTAGAGTTTGTGAATGGAGACCATGTTTCCCTAAGAGTCTCCTAATGATGAGGATTATGGAGGTTTTTCAGTGAAGAAATCTATCCATGAGGTTCATCGTGCCATTCAGGATCCTGTGAAGGGTTGGCAATGTTTCATATATATTAGCCTTTTTTCCATAGTTGTACCAGGTTCATGATGTTTTCTATGTTTCGTAGCTAAGTAGATATGTGCATGACTCATAAAACTTCATTGACTGGGGTGAGCTAGACATCGAGGATGGATCCACCATTCTAGAGTACCTAGTGGAAATCAAGGATCAACTAGAGAAGATCACACATGGACATATCACCCATTTGGTTCTTATTATTTGGTAGCTCATGAGTATACATGATATATTCTAGGAGTGTGGGAGTCATATGGGAACTCAGCATTCCCACCTATTTATATAGATTTTGATTTTTGAGGTGAAAATCATTGAAGGAGGGGATACTATATTGACTATGGTTTTATGGATTCAGTCCTTTGAATATATATATATATATACTCACACACATATATTTTCTTATCGATAACACGGTGTTTCGGTGTTTCAAGAGCCTAGAATTAATATATTAAAAATATTAATATTTATAAGCATGTGCTCACATCTAAATATTTTTCCAATTGTTTGGGATCTTAGATTAGGAATTTGAGCTCATATTCGATTCCAAAATGTGGGGTTTCCATAGGTGTGACCTAAGGTTAGTCAACATAAATAATTTGGTGATAGAAACAATTTTTGGGAGCATTTAATAAAATAAATTAATAAATGATTTATTTATTTAAATTAGTCTATCATATTTTTACCTCTATAAATACATGTTTATGAAAAATCACTAGGCTTTGCTACATAACCCTTGTAGGAATTGAGAGTAGAACCATTATCCATTGGTGGATTGCAATTGAATAATGAAGATTATTAGATCAAGGTGAATCAAGAGGCAGGTAACAAACTCAAAAAATCATCTTCATCACTGGAAAAATATGTTCTTAATCAATAATCGATACGTAATCTAGGTAGGACTCATTATTTGTGATTTTTCCCTTTTTTATTGATGAACATGGATTTTCATATCATCTTTTTATTGATATGTGATTTCCCCCTTCACATGAGCCCATTTTAAAAATTGATTTCCTTAATATAGTTTATTTTTATTATACCATGATATCACCCTTGATTCCATTTTTATGATCATTGGATGAAACCATAGCATACAATGGTATTTTCAACTCATTATTATGCTTTTCACCCTTCATTCTTCACATTATTCGTGATTGGCCTACAATATCACAATTTGACATTATCAGGGTGGGTTCCAGCACAATTAAACCCCCTGATTTGTGGTGTTTGTATGAATTATAGAATTATTAAGGATTTTCGGATGGATAAAGATGTAATCATGGGTTAGGGGTGATGGAAATGGGTTTTAGGATCTTAAAAGGCATAAAAAACATAATAAACTCTCACATGAGTGATGATAATCCAATTTCCGGCCACTGGAAGTTGGGAATTGATGGTTAGACACATTTCCCCTTAGTTTGGAGTGGTCAAATGGTGGAATTTTTAGCAGGGAAAGAATATCTAGAATCCATATGAATGAAAGTTGGGTTTTGAAAATTTCCCAAGTACACACTATATATTTCGGAAGAACAAAAAACATATAGTCCCATGGTTGTAGCATCTAGGGTTTTAGGTAGAGTTAAATCTCACATGACCTATAGACACTCTACACACTATGTTAACTAGTGCTGGAGGCCCGACATATACCCCAATGGTACATAGGCACAAACATGGGTAGGAACACAAGTACAACTAGAGTGAATAGGCATGGCTTGGTTCAAATAGTGATGAACCTTGGTAGACTTGCATGCCATGTCCTAGGGTGGAAACACTGCGAGTATTGACATGGATTCTCAAACCATGTCTAGGGGAGAACAAAACCAATAATTGAGGAAAGTTCACACACCATGTGACCACTCGAACATGCCATATACTTCTCCTAGAAACTTCTAGCATTCATATATCCTCCTTCGGAACTCAAATTTTAAAAAACGAGTAGAATATCCTAAGTATTTTTTTATATAGGATGTGATTGTATATTTCGTAGTAGATTTTGAGATACGATGCAAGGTGTGATGAGTGTGACACTTCTTCAGGTGGTGTTTGATCCAAAAAAGTGATTGAGCATGATAAATAGTGAGATTTTGTGGTTAGTAACTCCCTCAATGCACAAGGGAACGAATCCCACATTCTCTATGCATAGGTCAAGTGGTAAACCTATATCACACTAGGATGTGGGTCCTATATCTACCAAGTGGAACCCCCATACTCTACTGAATGAGGTTCCTCTAACCGTGATGTGGCACCCCCTAATGCATTACGATGTGGGTCCTCTTCCCACTGAGTGGAACCCAATGTTGCAGTAAGGCACATGTCCTATAATGGTGATAGTTCCCCCATAGGTTGTGGAGCATAGTGGTGTGGTGCAGGACCTACACACAGTTTCATGATCAGAAATGAAAGATGATGAGAGTTAGAGTTAGACCATTAGAGTAGTGGGAATATTCACCATTCTTGGATATTTTGTGAGATGAATATCCCATTTATCTATCGTTAGGGTTTCTTTATGATTGTATATGATGGGTTTTATTTCCATTTTGAATTTGATTAAGATGAACTCATATGTATCTTTCTACTACTCCCTTCTTATTTTTAGGGTATCCTATAGGGTATGTATACACACACCCCTACATGGGATTTTCCAACACATGTTTCATATTATATAGTAGACATACATATAAATGGAGATTTCATAGGTGTATAGTGGTACATGGGAACATTGACCACATATGGTGGTCAGACATGGAGATCAGGATCCAAGATCTTTTTAATGTTCTTTTTTCCCCAATTATTGTTAAGTTGGGAAATTTTTTGGTTGGGCATGTATTTTATCCATTTTATGCTTTCGATATATTGACATACTATGATGCATTCGATATAGTTTATGCATTCATGGGTGGTACTCAATATATTACTACATTTCTTTTATTCCACTGCACATTTTCATAGATATGGTGGTGTTCATGAATACATGTACATTAGGAAAAGACATCCCATTTTAGTTATTCCTTATCGATGCTTGTCACTAGACCTTGGACTATTAGAGGTGGTTTTAGGGTGGTCACACCTCATCTCACTACCATCTAGGTGGTCCTGGGTGGGTTGGTTCATGACATATTGATGTGTACACATCATAAATTAATTATGAATCATTTTTCCGAAATTATCCAGACAATTTGTGTGTGTTTTACTAGTTTTTAGTTTGCAACACATGTTCTTTAACAAAAATGTCTATTTTAAACTAATAACATACACTTTGATTCATACTGAGAACATTGTGTATCAAATTGTGATGCAGGTAATTTGTAGACATCATAACTTACTTACAGATCGTTATCCTAAAGTATCAAAATAATCCAAATGAGTTTTATTTTTTGTGTATGTGAAGTGTGTTTTGAACGAAAATTTTAATTTAAATTAAAATAGATACCTGGAGTCCTACTAGTCACATGATGTATCTTATTGAAAAGAATTTGATTATGATATATCCAAAATGACATATGGAATATTGTCCTAATTTATCAAAACAACATGAATGTGTTTTCTTGGTTTTGAGTTCGACTTGTGTCTCTTTTACTAAAATGTAAACTTAAACTAAAAACAAGTACTTTGAGTTATACTCTTCAAAAAGTGTGTCTGTTAGATGTGAGATTGATTCCTACATGTAAAAAATGACTTATGAATCGTTGTACTAAAGTATCAAGACAACCCATGCTTATTTTCTTGTTTTTTAGTGAGTGGCTCACATTTTTTACTAAAATTTATTTTTTAAACTGATAACATTTACTTTGAGTCATATCTAGAACATCGTGTATTATATTGATGTTTGGTTGATTATTAAACATCAAAAATAACTTATGGATCATTTTCCTAATGTATGAAGATAATCCAAGCACATTTCCTTAGTTTTCAGTGATTGACACATGTTTTGAACTAAAATTTTAATTTTAAACTATAAACATACAATTTGACTGATATGAGGTACACCATGCATCAGATTGAGTTTTGGATGATTCTTACACATCAAAAATGTCTTATGGATCATTTTCCTAAAGTATAAGAATAATTTGAATGCATTTTATTAGTTTTGTCTATGTGATGTTGTTTTGATAAATAAATTAACTAAAATAAGTATCAAATACAAATGATTGAAAAATGAACTGAAAATTTGTAAATAAAATGATAATAAAATCAAATATATTTGTAGTAGTAAGTCAAATATTCATTATGCCTATATACATTCTAAAACCATGTATTTTTCCCATTCATTTCTAAAAAATTATATTTCCACTTTTGAATATTAGGACTATCAAAAATCTTGGTTATACTAGAAAGTATGAATAAACAAAGGATTATCAAATATTTTAAATGAAATTGTAATTATAATTGGAAATAACTCTTTTGAGAGGCTAGTTTATTGATCGAATATGACGTATTTCATAAATTTGAGAACATAATAACCCCAATATTTTCCATTAGTTTAAGAACTATAGAAACATTTATAAAAATATTCAATTTGATTCGATATATTTTATGATAGTAAAATAATATTATATATAACCTAATAATTATCCACTTGAATAAGTTGATAGGCCTATTATTCTCATGTACTATCCTCATGCCATGATTTTGATGATATTTTAAGACTGAGATATCATAATATTGTTTATTAAAACATAATATAAAATGTGTAACTACAATTTTATCTTTAAAATATTTTATGTAGGGTATTAAAAATTGATATATGTCATCCTGTGTGGCTGGTTTGTTGGGTATTCATGCATTGAATCTATAAAATACATCTTTAGAGTATCCATGTTGATTTCAATGAGAAAACAATGCTACCTAAAAGAACAAAAAGTAATTATTAATCAAAGGAATGAAAATATATTTTATATGATAAAATTTTAGAGTTTTACCCCTACATTATTAGCATTAAGAAAATTATATTATCTATAGTTTTTTTTTCAAAAATGAAACCTAGTTTTTCAACTGTTATTGAATATTCATTTGGTTCCAATGAGAATTGTTGTGTAGAAATAGTGTGAGGACTAATGAGTCCAAAAAAAATCATAGGGTTTTACCTTAAAATATTGATGATATATATTCCATCCAAAAATATGAATAGTATTTAACTATAATTAACATAGTAGATTAATTATTGAATGAAAAAATTATGAAAACACATCTCATGTATACATTTATAATTGATAATCCTAGATATTCATGCTTGAATATTTCATCTACATTCTCAAGACCAATATATCTGATAATGGTCTCTTCATAAATTTGTTCTTAAAAATAAATTATGGTCGTATCACCAATTTTTTAACATTTTATCTTCATGAACATGTACTGTTAGTAAATAAGAAAGATTAACCGTATAGGGGTAAAGTTACTTTATGAAGGTATTTTTGATCAATTGGTTGACCATTTGTATTGTTTTGATTTGAACTTTTATTTCAACCCCTTCCCTTTCTCCATCTGTAAAAACATTCATCAGTTCAAGAATTATTTCATTAATTCTTAAAGGTCTCCATAAAAAATAAATTATAAAGGAATACATCCTTATTGACATGTATTTTTACCAGATTAGAAAACCATGATTTGAAAGTTCAAATAGAAATCTCATCCATATAAACCTCTATATATTCATGGTGAATAGGTAGCTCGATGCACAACTCATGAGTTTCTTTAGTCCCCACTCTCACATGATGTTCTATAAGTTTTTTATTCTTTTGAATATATCCTTGAATATTTTACACTGTACCCCTCACAACATGGAATTGAGTGCGTGATGATATTTATAAATCACATTCATTTTCACTAGATATAATTTCAGTATAGGAAAGGTATCAATGTCTATTTGATTTACATTTTCATAGAAACAATTTTTACAAAATGAATTACCACTTTTAAGCGAACACTTTTAGGGGAATGTCTCACCTCAAAGTTGGAAGGGGGTGGGAGTGGGGGTTGGGGATCTTCATGTAGTAGTTTTTTTGTGTTGTTTCATAAAGTTTATTCCTTCTCCTAACATTTTATAAAAACTCAAACATCCAATTAAATATTTCTTCTTGAGAAGCTAATAATTTTGGTATCACATCTATTTTCTTATCTTTATAACTTTGTCCATTTCTTTTCTCAAAATATTTTTAGTGTGACACCCCAAAACCTACACCTCAAATGTGACCATATTTTTCTGGCCACTTCAATTCAACTGATAGTAGTCATTCATCAGGTACAGTCGATTATGATTTCTATGTCTAACCAAAGAAAAAATATAAGAAAATAAGTAATCATTTTTATATAAAACTAATTTAAAGAAGAATAAATTTTTATTAATTCATACTTACACATGTTTCTCAAAAATTTTATTCATTTTCATCTATTAGTATCCCATCTTTATTTACCACCACCGAATCTATTTTTTTAATTTTCTAAAAACCACTTTTCAGGTTAGTGGGAACTGTACACATCATAATTCAAAGAAAAACATACCAAAATTACAAAAGAAAAACTTCAACACACATAAAACCACCATGACCAGATTAAAAAACACCTACCCGAATAAAATCTACCATAAGTGTTGATGTTTTCACCTCATCAACATCAACCACATCCAAATCCATGATAACAAAATTGAAATAAAAATTCAAAAAAAACATCATAATTATTGTATCAGTCACTGCTTTACCTCGCACTGTGCACCTAGACACACCATACACATCCCCTCACCAGACTGTCGGTGAGATCACTCATTGGAATCCTTCACGACCACCCCAATCAAGACTGTCATTGTCTCTATCCAAGCACACACTGGAGAACAGCAATGTTTGTCACAAAACATCCAAATTCATAAAATAATTACCCGACACAAAGACACCAAAATCCATCTCACCATGACATAGTTGACCCAAAACCAAACACATGACAATGTTTATGTTAATATAGATAAAATCCTTCATTGAGAGCTTACGACAGAAACACTGACAACCACCTATCCACACATCATAAAACCCATATGTTACCACCACACCCATTCCACCTCGAATAGTCACAACATAACCTGGGATATGAGTATGGATGGACTGACTGAGGGATTCGATTGGAGCAACAAAAATGAGGGAGAAAAACATAGGCATACTGATTTGGGAAGTTCTTAAAACCATCAGTCTCCAAACTACAAATCCTAGAACATAAAAGTTTCCAAGACATCACCTCTGACCTGGAGTGTGGTAGAGGGATGAGAGATCATAGTACAGGATGGGAGGCCAGAATCTTCAACAAAAAAACTATGATAGGGCCCCAAAACCACCCATGAAGGAAAACAAAGTCAACAAAACTAGATCAAAATCACCCAAGAGTACGCTAAGACCACTGTTGAAGATGAAACCAAAGAGGAAGACAAACAGGCATAGACAGGATGCTAAGGGGAAAACGGGGTAGATCCCATGAAGAGTCCACACTGACGAGACTGGTAGAAGGTAGATAGAGGATAAAAGTAGAGAAAAAGGAAGAAAAAGTAAGAGAACATAAGGATAGGTGAACCACCGACCCGCAATGAAGGGTTTCAAGAGGAAACCCTAGGCGGTGCTGAGAATAGGATTTCATAGCACATGACATGGTAAGAAAGTGTATTTGAATTTTGATTCTTTAATATTAATATAAATAAAGGAATATAATTATTCTTATGTTTCATGTCACATAATAGTATTAATTATGGTTTAAAATACATACCATTTTTAAGTGAAGCATACCCCATCAATTATTTATGGTAAGGGTATGTTGGTTTTTTTCATGATTCTAATTTCCATCACACATTTATTATTTCATTAATTAAAAATTATTATTCAAAGTGATTAATAAAATTTGTATTAAGTAATGCATTACCAATCACAATATACCTAAAAACATTTCTCCTCACGTTGTCTAATAAACTCATTCCATATTTGATGGTTAATCAGGTATAAATACATTTTTGGTGAGTGTGGTCTATTTTCCCTTCTACAACCCTTAGACGATGCTTCTTAATAATTTTTTGAAAGCCTCTATGAGAATTTATAGGGAGAATTAATTAAAATTTCCTTTGTAATTCATATGGTATAAATTCACTCTTTATGGGATAGTAAAGAGTAAATCAACATTTTATTTTTTCATAAAATAAAGAAATTTTATCATAATGTTACCCCAATATCTTCCTAGATTAGTGACTTAATCATGGAAAAATTAGTGTGCCATAAATATAAATCAACCAACATGTGCATTCTAGTGATGAGACAAATGTTTCTAGTGAAAATGTGTTTTTTGGGTTTAACAAAATGGTCATGTGTAGTCTATCTAACCTCAATTTCATTCCTTTGTTTCTCACCATAATAATTTTGGCTAACACCATCACACTATGATGCTTCTATTTTTTCTAGGACAATGGTTTTCCACCATCTATAATTTACTCAGCTTCAATATCCTTAATATGTTGTTCCTCAAGATTTGTATCATCGACTTGTGTAGAAACTTATTATTCTTCTATATTGGGAGTGTCAATATGTTGATAAACCTATTATTACTAAGTATTAGGAGAATTATCATGTGAATAAGCCATTATATGTATAATTGATTGAAAAATTAATTTGGATTATATAAATATAGTTCTGAAACAATAATAATATGAGTTAACACAATGTATATTACAAAAAATATAACATGATTATTAAACTTCCTTTTTTAAAGGTTGAAGGGATTTGACCCCTTTATCCAGTATCCAAATCCCCTCATTATGGTCTCCTTTGATATACAATTCCTCATCTACACTAGGACCTCTATGAAATTAATGTGACTTCTCAGTGAATGATTTATCCTCATATGAATTGGAATCTGACCCTTGAATGGTTTTGGTCGATAACATAACAATTAAACACTTTGTGTTTATAGGATCCGGAACCTAAATTACATGTACTGCCTATGAATCCATTATAAATGGTTCATATTTGAACCATTCCTTACTAATATCTAATTTCATTAATTAGAAGTCATTTTTTTAACCAAACTCCTATTATCAATCCACTCACATTGAATAATAGGTATTTGGAATGTTGTATAATCCAACTCCCATATTTTTTCGATGATGTTGATGTTTGAAATATTCACATAAATTGGATTTCTCTCTTTGGTACCTGATACATTCATCGCTTTATCCACAAGTGTAACTCCACTATTTTTCATTGTACTACTTTCATCACGTTAATTTTTATAAAATTTATAACCACTTACTATATAACCATTCTAAGATAAAAAATGATAACTTGGTCCTCTATCTAGCTTTCAAAGTCATTTGTAAATTGAATCTAGATTTATAGTTGAATCCATAAAAATATAGTCTTGAAACCATAAAAACATTTATCAATTATTTGTATTTGATATCCATATTTCAACCCTTGATGGATTCAAATGCCTAAGAATTACTTTATGGGTTACAACATATTGCCCAACCTCTAAATTGTTATAAATAATGTAATGGTGATCCTGATCCCAATCTTCAATATTAATTGTGATAATATATATTTTAGAAATTCCTTCACCCTTAATCCTCCTAGTGTGATGAGATTTTGGTAGACCAATTTTTTCCATATTTGATAGGTAGTTGTTAGAAAATTCAACGGTTTCCTAAAAAACATATCTCCCCATAATAAAACCTTATGAATGAATTTAATTTTTGTCATACCCTTTCAAAATATTCATATACCATTCAATGGGGGTATAGCCATTTATAATGTACATGAACACATATCCTAATCTATATAACCAATCTAAATATCATATCAAAGAATGGTAATGGGAAGAAGATCTCTAATCCACATAATATGAAAGAAATTTCCCTTTTGAATGTTAATAATTTTGCTGGTTCAATAGATTTATTGCATATTTATTTGAAAAATAAATAGAGTTTAGTTAATATATGATGGAAATTATTATGAAAAATGTAACATAAAGCTACAATAATTAGATACTGCATCAATACATAAAAGTCAAGGGATTTCAATACCTTTAATATTAAATTAGTCATTGACATGTTATTATTGATATTTAATGAATACACCTCCAGAACCATTACATAATCTAGGAAGTTTTAAAACTGATATATCTCTTGTGTGGAAATAGTGTAATCAGTTGTAGGAATAAATGTCTTTCTTTCACCCTTCACTTATTCCAACTCTTCTCATATCCCAATGTCAATCATGTCCATCATAGCCTTAATTCCATATTTTGTGTTATTGGGTGTGTTTAGTAACGTGCCAATGAAACTACCATAAAAGTTTCTCCACATGAATAACATCAAGAAAATTCAAGATGTAAAAACAACTCTAGTATGGTAATTTAAAAAAAATGATCTATTTTACCAACAGGGTTTTATAATTTTTTTGAAGAAGGTTTACCAAAAGTGGTTTTTATATCTTTTATTTTCTCAAGAATTTGACCACCTGTTAGTAGAGATAGTGTTTTAACTTATTCTGAACTCCCATTGAATGATGTCGTCAAAGATTAATATTTATGTCACCGAGGTAGAAATTCATTATGTTCTAGAAACACAGTATTCGATGAATGTTTCAACCTCATTGAGTGTGTACATTATTTACAAATGGGACACCCTTGAGTTCCTCTCATGCTATATCCTAAAAAATTTCTATATATTGGAAATTAATTTATTTCCTCATCCAATAAGTCTCTTTATATGAAATCATAATTTCTATAAGAATCATACAATGTAACACCTAAATCCCATAATAATTTCAAATCTTTGATCAATGGATCCAAATAAACATCAATATTGTTACCTGATTGTTTTGGTCCTATTATAAGTAGAGATGACATACTATATTTTCACTTCATGCATAACCATAATGGAAAGTTATAATTTACCAACATAACTAGCCATGTACTATGAGTGCTTCATTGAAAACCAAAAGGATTCACTCCATCTATTGATATCCCAAGATTAATGTTTCTTGTATCATTTCCAAATTCAAGATAATGAAGATCAATTTTTGTCCACTAAGGAGAATAAACTTTATGATGAAGTTTCCCATATTTATTTCTTATATCTATATTCCACATTAATTTCCTTGCAGTCTCCTCATTTCTATATAGGCACCTAATACTTAGAATTATTGTAATGTACCATAAAATTTTTTATGGACTTGATTCTTCATTATTATATCGAGAGGCACCACACTTTGGGAAATTTTGAAGAGATTTATAGTCCTTCTTAAATAGTATAAAATCATTTGGAAAAACATGTATTCTCTCATAGATCATACCCATTGAACATAGCATTTATTTAATTCCATATGTTCAATAAATAAGATCATTATCTTTTTGGGTCATATCATTCAATAGAGAAAGTAGTTTAGTAAAACTGGTGTCACTCCATCCATTTCCTGCTTTCATATTATATAGCTTCCATTTGGATGAAAATGATGTATATTTTTCACAACCATTATATAATGAAATCATTGTATAACTCCAACTTCGAGATTATTTTTGGAAAACCATGAAGTTTATCTTTAATTTTCATTGTTATTTCCTCAATATGATCTTTATCATAATTCACACCTATAAGAATATCCTTGATATAGTCTTCTTCACTGTTCACACCAGTAATCATATCAGATGATCCATAAAATATAGTGTTATCCTAGTCACCAGCTGCATTAAGTTTCTCCCTTGTTTAGTCTTACATTTATTACTTCAATCTATTCTATGACATATAAAGTATTCTTCCAACTCCTCAGGACTAATTATTCTTGGATAATAAGAATGTAAACATGGAAAAATGATTTGAGAAGGGAAATATGCATGATATTTTTTTAACTGGATGATCTCTTTCACCCCATCCCCACACTATTTTTTTATATGTTTGGAATCCATTAATTTTTGATTCATATCCATCCTATTTGATTCAATATTATTAATATTTAAAAAAAATAAATACAAAAAATTATGATCTTATAACCCATAAAAGGTCATTCTTAGAATCATTTAAGCTACATGAACCCATTATTATAAGAAAATAAGATCCGAATTATGCATATTGAGATTGTTTTATAGTGATGAAAATAATTGAAGGAAAAGAATGCGTGATATACATAAATTTATAAATAATTTAATTAAATTTTCATTTATTTCAAAATATAGATATCAAGAATGGTTTTGGTCACTTTTCTAGGTAGGATTAAAACAAGATTGAGGAGTTGAAGTTTATTCATTTCTTCCCATGGTAAGTGGTGGTCCAGGTGGTGTTTTAGTGATAGGATGATTAAGATCCAATGCTGATCTTTTCTCAGATGTTGAAAACTTTGATAGGTTCTAATAAAATGTTATTGAGAACCCAAAATTTCAGGAAACCCTTGAATTTAAATCCAGCGAACCAGGAATCTCATTCTACAGTTCCCAAGATAATGAAAAAACCAATGGTCAATATAAATGGGGTTTCATATATGCTTCAAATTTAAACATTTCCCATGGCTTGGATAAATCCTTAATGAACAAAAATGAAAATTATTATTGGGTATCAAAGGAAAAATCAACTTCAAAATAAGTTAAAGATGTATCCCAGAGGGATCAATAGAAATCCTAAACTCAAACTAATGATAGTAGTATAATCCCTACTATTTGGGATAACCTGGAAAACAAATCTACCACAGTGGAACTAAAAAAGAAAATAAACTCTATAAAAATGTTTGAGTGGAATCTAAGAATTTATTTTAAACAAGAAGAATGTATATATCGATGTTTTAAATGTTGGTCATGATTCCAATTTAAGGAGTGAAAGAAGTAATGAGTGAATCTTTAATGATAGTTTTGGGATTCACTGTAATTGGGTCTAAGGTTTAAACAAATCTTCATGTCTATCTCAATGGGATGAACTGATAAAGTCTACTAAAAAATGACCAAAATATTGATAAATTATAGAATCCAATGGGTTGTAATGAATGAATATTTATAAAATATAAATAAAACCCTAAAATAAATACCCACTTACTAATTGGAATTGAGGTTGAAATAAAAGTGGAAAGAATCCTCAATGGGGTCAACAGGAGAAAAAACTACTATGAGTGAACATTTAAAAAACTCGGGTTCTAAAATTGATAAATTAGGTGAATTAACTTACTTAATAACGTCCTAAAACAATCTATTACATACAATCACTTTTTTGTATCATTCTTCCAAGAAATTATTTGTAACTTAACATGAGGACTGTAATTTTTGTTGCAAAATGGACATCATAGATGTTCAAAAAAATGAAATAAAAAAATATCGTGGTTCTTATTCCTATTAATTTGTGATGTCTATAAAGCTACAATGAATTTAATGAAATTTTCATCTATTTAAAAATAATGATATTAAGGGTGGTTTCTATAAATTTTCTTGGTTGGAGTACAATAAGAGGGAAGAGTTGATGTTTATTCATTTATTTACTTGGAATATGGAAAGATAGGTGGTGTTTTAGTGACATGATGCTTAGGATCTAAATTTGATGTTTTTTAGATGATGAAAATAATGATAAGGCCCAATCACATAGTATTGAGAACCCTACATTTTAAGAAACTATTGAATTTAAATCCCATGAACAAGAAGTCTCAGGATGGGGTTCTAAATCTACTCGAAAAACTAAATAATAATATAATTGGGGATTCATAAATATTTAAAATATAAAAAATCCATTTTTAGGTCAGAATAATACAAATATAACAAAAGAGGTGGGGTGAATTATGCCTTTTTGAAAAGTTTCACCAATTTTGACTTTTGACTTCCTTTATAATTTATTAAGATTTGCAATGTTTTATTTTTTATGAATCATGAGGAGTTGATAAACAAAAAATAATTAACACAATGATTTCATTATGGATTGGGGACCAAAGATCCCCTAATCCACTCCGCCAATGCTCTCTCTATGAGCTTGGTGAATTTCACTAGAATGGTACTCTTATCACAAGACCACAAATCCATAATTGAGTTTAGGATGTTGACACCCTTTCAATAAGGATAAACAAAGCCTTATAGTTATTTTATATGGAATTAGTTATCCACATATTAGTATAAGAAGTTAATACTTCACCACAATTGGGTATGAGTAGTTGAAACTCTAAAAAATCAAAATAGATTGATTTGATAGTGGTTTGGGTTTATCTTCACAGCTATAGTAGTATCAACTGAAAGTATATGGATCTAATTCATTATAAATTAAAGTCTTCAAGAAAGAATATATTTGAAGTGATATAGGTTGGAAATGATCTACTATTAAAAATAGTAATAAAAATTAGTAAAAATCTTACAGAAGATGAGGTTCAAAATGTATGTCTCCAAAGTGTATCCTCTTCAGCAAATAAAAGATTCGATCATTCATTGTAGTAGCATAATAAAAGACATTCACACAACTAATTTTATGATAAAATTTGAATGAATATTTCTTGTATCACACATATATTGAAAATATACATTGGTAGAATATATAGAGAATATAGTTTTATTTAGTATTTAGATCTAAAAAAGTCACCTAACAGAACATAGAAATTCAAATCTCAATAGACTAGTGGAGTCATAACATCCCTTAATAATTGGAGTGATTTCCTCTAATAAATATGGTTCTTTCAATAGATAAAAGTGATATTAGAGTCATTATATAATTATTTCAAGACCATTGCATGAATTTTGGATAAAATCACTATAATAAAGCTCTACTGTTGAATAGTCAAATGTAAGGTTCAACTGCGTAGCATGGGGTTCCTTTGTGCAGCATATGTTTCTCTTTAATGTATGTTTCCTCAACCACAATTTCATCTGATTTTAATATAGGTAATAAAAGTAACATATGTATTATGATCCACACATTCATCCTTTCATCATAAAATTTCAAATATAGCATTGATTAACCATATTTTCATTCTCCTGAACATAGGGTAGGTATAGTGATTCCAGACTCCAATGTAGGGTTGATATTCCATACATTTGTCATTTCTCTGACTGTAGGGTTTCTAATCCATATCTAAACTATTCATCATAGTGTTGGGATTTTTATTCATACATTCATTTACTGAATGTTGGGTATGAATAGTGTTTCCATAACACATCCCAAAACATTCCATTCCATCAAAGATATAAATAAAAAAATGATATAAATTCTTGAAACATACTCAATTAAGCTTTAAAAAACAATGGTACTTGTGAGCATCAAAATCAAAAGATATTTCAGGGTATTTTTGATAAAATACATTCCCAACAATCTCCCCCGTTTTGATGATCATAAAACCCATAAAATTTATTGAAAATATCAAATTTGTAAATATTGATATGATAAAATATTTCGATTTCACTGTAATATTTCTAGGTAAATTATTTTACCCATAAATATGTGTTTCTAAAATATTCTCTCCATTTTTTTGATATAAAAAATAATGTTTAAAATAATAAAGGATATAATCCTCAGTTAATATAGCACTGAACTAGAAATACAATTTATAGGCTACTTGGTAGAAAAATAAAATATGTGACATAGAATTATAAATTTGAACATAAATAATGTAACGAACCAATGTTTCATTAATGGAAAATCCCTCTTTATCCAGTTAAATGTCTCTTTATGAAAAATGTTTTTATAAGATGTCAACTTCTTTGGTTTTATGTTAATAATTGTGACCGTTGTTAATATAGCCGTTGAACAGTGATCACATGATTAATATAAATATAAGGCTTTAACGAACCCAATTTTACTCAGACAAAGGAAGCGATGACCTCATCCAGTAGAATTGCCCCATACGAAGCCCATTTGTCAAAGCTCGAAAAAGAGGTGGCATCCTTGGGCTTTTCCCTTGACCAAGCCCAAGCTGAGCTTCATTATGTCAAGCTCCAACGTGACCCTCTATGGGAAAAGTAGAAGTTGATTAAAATTACCACTCGAGTGATGTTATCCGATCCACCCCAAGAGTCTGTCACCATCGCACACCTTACCCTTAGGTCTTATGCGGCTATTTTAAGGGGTTATGTAACAAATAAGTAGTACTATGTTCAAGTATATTATTTTTTTATATGATAATGAATATAATTTCTAGTCATTTTTGATACATTGTAAATAGTTTTTAAAGTACTAATGGTGTTTTTAGTTATTACTTAATTAAGAAATCTATTTTATTAAATTAAGGGGTTTTTGAATTAAATAATATTTTAATAAAATAATAATATTATTAAAATAATTTTTATTAAATTTAAATGATCTTTTAATTTTATGAATGCAATTAAAAGGTTATATTATGGTTTGAAAGCCATTTCTGTCAAAACCCGTAAATTTTCGATAAATGTTGGTTTTTATTTTAAAAGTGAAAATTAACATATTTAGAAATTTTGTAGATAAAATAAATGTCATTTCTAGAATCTAGACGTCAAAATTATCAAACGGTGAATTTTTCATAATTTTCTGAGACAGTCAAATTTTTGGGTAAAAAATTAAATACCGTTTAAATATATAATGTGTTTTATGACACCATAATGACCCAATGGTGATGTAATAAAATACCATAATCCTTATTTTCGGACAATATATGTTTTATAAATAAAATAAAGTGATTTTGGGTTTGTTTGACTTATTTTTCAAAGCATTAATGAACCCCTCAAGACTTATTCAACACTTTGCCTTTTTAAATTAATTTCCATGGGAGTGTGACACACCTCCACATAAGCAACCTTATTGTTTTAAGAAGTTCAGACTTCGGCCTTATAAAATATTTTTTTCCTCTTACCTTTTCCAAAAACCATGGGCAAAAACCATGGTATGGTTTGTGGTTTGGATTAATTTAATGTAAGGGGACCCAAACCTAAATAATAAAGAATTCCCTCACCTTTCCTATATAAACAAACCCAAGCACCCACTTCCTCCTCACTAAAATCCATTTCAGTTCTTCCAACCTCTTCCATACTCTCTCTATAATCATCCCAAGGTGCCCCAAGCTCCCAAGAAGCCTCTCACAAGCCTCTCTCTAGCCTTTGGAAGCACACTTCCAAGTAAGGGTTTTTTCTTCCTTTCTAATTTTTGTTAATTTTATTTAAGTTTTGTTGCCCTTTTAAATTCAATTATGAATGTTTGGGTATGGTTTTTCACCTCTCCCATACTTCCCTCTTATTGTTTTAATGATTGGAGACCCCTTTATCTCTCATTAAATGCCTCCCATGTACACCCGTTACTATGCTGAAATTCCGAAAGGAACTTCTCTCCCCTCTTTTACATTCAAGTAATAAATTTGTATCATGAATCTAAATTCAATTAAAATTGTTGGGACATGTATCAATTTGACCTCCTTACTTTCCATTACATGTAAATATGATGAGGAACCCCTTTCTCTCTCACCATCCTTTTTTATGAATTCTTATGTCACGCCGTTACGCTGCCGAAATCACACCTATTTTCTAAGCCACTGTCATTGTGTACTGAATACCATGCCCATTTCTCCATAAAGGGTATTCACCTTTATGCACATTTACTTATTTATTGTAAAGTTTCATGTATGAATTCCACTTTCCTTTATCGTGGAATAAATGATTATGTTTTATGAATCCATGTTTTATGATCCATGTGCCACACTTATGCATGAAATGAAATGTTTAAGATGGGTGATACCTTATAGCGCTTTAATGAATTGTGTAAAGTATAGTATCATGATACATCATGTGCAATGAGTGTTTAATAATGCTAATTCAAGGGCAACGATGGTTTACTCATGCTTCATGTGCAATGAGGGTTTACTCATGCTCCATGTGCAATGAGCCTTGGCTCATGCTAATTCAATGTTAAGTGTTGTTGCCACATTTCCATGTTATGATTATCATGATTTATCAGGCCTTTATGGTCATGTTTATCTTATGCTCTATATACATGCCTATTGCCTAACATGTATTGTACTCCTCATGTTATTCCATGTGTACTCCCTTACTGGGCTTTATATCTCACCCTTTTCTTATGCATGTCCTCAGGTTATCCCATGCAATGCTAAGTACGAGGGAATATAGTGGTCATGTAAAGGAAGTCTTAAATAAAGATGTTGTATCTCATGTTTTAAGTTTTTATGTAATGATCCTAATCCCCAAAGACACTAAACCTCTCCATCTTATTTGTTTTATCAAGTGAAGTTTTATGTAATAAAGCATGTTTAAGTTGTAATAAAAAGCAGGGTTGTCATAGTTGGTATCAGAGGATATGTTTAGTTATTTTTGGGATTAGGAAAACCCTAGTAAAGCCTTAGATACAAGACTAAGTATAATAAAAACATCCCTAAATTTTGGTAAGTACTAAGTAAGTGGTTTATCAAACAAATACATCCCTGTCTGGATATGAGCAGGTAGAGGTGGCTCTGGCATAGATGTATCCTAGGGGTAAAACCCGAAAACACCGCATTGAGCTAGACTCGAATGGGAACTGGTGCATGACAATGGGCCTTGATGCGCTCTTGGTTACGACACTCCCAGGGGATATGTTTTGATAAATTCACAATCTTAGTATGAACCCTTATTAAGGGAAAAATTCCCCTAGGAATATATGTTAGAAAGTAGATCATGAAAATCCTAGATTGAAGCCTATAGACTCATGAGTTAAGGAAATAAAAGTATATTTTTGAGTCATAAACTTTTTTCTTTGGATTACCCTTTATGTGTTACCCCTAACTTTCCTTTTATTCCAGCCAATGGCCGGTAATAGGAGGACTCGGGCTAACAACCATTGTGAATATCAGTGTGATGATTGTACTAATGAGATGCCCAATCCAATGGGAGCGGGAATCATGAAATTTTTCACACTTCTCTCTTAGATAACTCAAGTTTTGAATAGAAAAATGGGTCAAGATGAACGTTCAACCCCCCCCCCCCAAGAAAGAAAAAGTTGCTATCGAGAGCTTCATGAGACAAAGGCCTCCTACTTTTAGTGGATCATCTGATCCCACGATCGTTGAACAATGGATCAACTCCATTGAAAAGATCTTCTCCATACTTCAATGTTCTGAACAAGAGAAGGTTCTCCTGGCTTCATATCGTATGGAGGGTGAAGCTGATCAATGGTGGACGTTGATCAAAAATACAAAGCCTGAGGAGGAGATTGAGGATTTGGAATGTAAGTAATTCTGTAAGATGTTTTTCGATAAATATTTTCCGCACACCCTCCGACTTAAGATGGAAAGGGACTTCCTTTCCCTCAAGCAAAAAGATGAAGAATCTGTTGGAGCAAACGAGGAAAACTTCACAAGTCTTGCACGATACGCTTCCGGCATTGTCATTACCCCCGAATGCAAGGTTGATCGCTTTTTTGGTGGGCTGAATCCTAGCTTGCGGAAAGCATTAGAGATCCGTGACTTCGACAGCTATGAAGAAATTGTCCGATGTGCCCCCAAGGTCGAAATGGAGATCGGGGAATCATAGGGGTATCATGGGGACAAGAAGCGTAAGGTGGAATTCAGTGCTGGTGGTCCGATGGATAAATCCAACAGCACTAAGAATTTCCAGCACCCCACTTACCAAAAGTGCGGAAAGAAGCACCCTGGAAATTTCCTTAAGGGGACGAGAAAATGCTTCAGGTGTGGAAGAGAAGGGAACCTAGCTGTTAACTGTAGGCAAGAAGGACCTGCGGCTGTGACATAGGAGAGGAATGCTCTGTTCAAACCTCAACGCATTGTTCAATGCTATAAATTCAAAGAACTGGGTCATTTTGCAAATCAGTGCCCTAATCCAAGGGTTTTCGGAGGCAACCAACAACCTCCAAGATAGCAAGGAAGATCTTTTTCCATCACTTCTGCCAAAGTGAACCCTAACAACGAAGTGGTGACAGGTACGCTAGTTATTCATTCAAGAATAGTGAATGTACTTTTTGATTTAGGTTCTATTCATTCTTTTATATCTCGAAAGTTTAGTAGAACAATTCTAGCACCACCACAAATCATGGAAGTAAAGATGTCGGTGAGTACGGCAAATGGGGCAATCTTTGCATCCCATGAATATAAGTCCTCCCCTGTTATAATCTGTGGATTGAATTTCTCGGTGAACCTCGTCATACTCCCTTTGGTGGAATTTGATGCAATTCTTTGCATGGATTGGATTTACTTATATAGAGCCAACATAAATTGTCGGGAGAGGGAAATCACACTCCATATGGAGAATCGACCCCCGATTCTTTATAAGTGTCAGGAGGAAGATGAATCTCTTTTAGCTCTGTCATCTCAAGCATGGATATTACTGCCCTATGAGTATTAATATCTGGCTCAGATGATTGAGTCCAAAGAAGAAACCATCCTTGAAGAAATGCCTATTTTGAGGGAATTCATGGAAGTGTTTCCCGAGGAACTGCCTGGTATTCCTCCTAGAAGAGATGTTGAGTTATCAATTGAACTTATACCTGGGGAATTACCAATATCCAAGACTCTATATAGAAAGGCTATTGTTGATCTTGAAGATCTGAAGAAATAACTACGGGAGAATCTGGATAAAGGGTTTATACGCCCAAGTGCTTCACCATGGGGTGCACCAGTCCTCTTCGTCAAGAAGAAGGATGGGTCAATGCGGCTCTGCATCAATTATCGTGAACTTAACAAAATCACGATAAAGAACAGGTATCCTCTTCCAAGAATCTATGACTTGTTTGATCAGCTGCGTGGAGCACAATACTTCTCCAAGGTGAACTTGCGATCGGGATATTATCATGTAAGGGTGAAGAAGGAAGATGTCCCCAAGACTGCTTTTCGTACAAGATACAGACACTATAAATTCATAGTAATGCCTTTTGGACTCACCAATGCTCTATCAATATTCATGGACTTGATTAATAGAGTCTTTTGAGATTACCTTGACAAATTTGTGGTAGTCTTTATAGATGATATTCTAATATACTCCAAAACCAAGGAGGATCATGAAGAGCATTTAAGAACTGTACTAGAGACTTTGCACAAGGAGAAGCTCTATGAAAAGTAAAACAAGTGTGAGTTCTGGTTGAAGGAGGTCTCATTATTGGGCCATATCATCACAAGTAATGAGATATCTGTGGACCCCTCCAAAATAGATGCAATTGAGCGATTCTTGAGGCCAACATCGGTAACGGATATCCGTAGCTTCTTGGGGTTAACTGGATATTATCGACGATTTGTGAGGAATTTCTCACAATTTTCCAACCCTCTTACCAAGCTAACTCAAAAGGGAGTAAAGTTTTCTTGGAGTGTTGAATGTGAAGAAAGCTACAAGGAGTTGAAATGGAGGATTATCACTGCACCCGTGCTCACTTTACCCACAAGTGGGGAGCTTTTTGTGGTATTCAGTGATGCTTCGAAGAAGGGCTTAGGACGTGTGATGATGCAGAATGATAAAGTGATATCCTATGCCTCAAGGCAGTTGAAAATCCATGAGAAAAACTATCCAACACATGATCTGGAGTTGGAGGCGGTGATCTTTTCATTGAAAATATGGTGGCATTATCTCTATGGAGAGAAATGTGAGATATATACTGACCACAAGAGTCTTAAATATATATTCACACAGAAAGAACTTAATATGCGCTAGAGAAGATGGATAGAGCTCATCAAGGATTATGACTGTTCAATACATTACCACCCTGGGAAAGCGAACAAGTGGCAGATTCCTAAGTAGAAGGGATCCAGCGATTCTATCAATGATGAGAATTGAGAAGGATCCAATCTTCTTAGAATTGATGAAGATGGACGTGGGAATCATAAAGAAGGGAACATCATCAATCCTTTCACAAATGATTGCTCAACCATCTATTTTGGAAAGGTTAAAGGATGCTCAAAAGGATGATGTGTGAATTCAAGAAAAAGTGGAAGCTATCAAAAAGGGGAAATCCTCTAAGTTTAATGTTAATTAAGAAGGAATTGTGTGGTTTGGGAAAAGACTATGTGTTCCATAAAGTCCGAAGCTGAAGAAGGGACTTTTGGATGATGCACATAATTCAAATTTCTCTATTCACCCAGGGAGCAAAAGGATGTATCGAGATCTCCGAGAAAACTTTTGGTGGGATAATATGAAGAAGGAGATTGCTGAATATACATCAAAGTGCCTGGTGTGTCAGTAAGTGAAGGCAGAGAGGAAAAAGTCTAAGGGGATGATGCAACCATTTCCCATACCAGAATGGAAGTGGGAAAACATCACCATGGACTTTGTCACCGGACTTCCAAGGACATCTAATGGAAAAAATGCAATCTGGGTTGTTGTGGATCGTCTTACAAAGATTTCAGACTTCATTGCTATTCGGGAGGATTTCTCATTGGATCAACTGGCGCGGATATATATTAGGGAAGTGGTAAGGTTGCATGGAGTACCACTATCTATTGTGTCTGACCGAGATCCAAGATTCACCTCTTAGTTTTGTATGAGTCTTCAACATGCTATGAATACTGAACTGAACTTCAGTACGACCTAACATCCTCAAACTGATGGCCAATCCGAGCGGACTATCCAAACACTTGGGGATATGTTGAGAGCGTGATCAATGGACTTTAAAGGAGGATGGGATCAACATCTTCCTCTGGTTGAGTTCTCTTATAATAATAGTTTCTACTCGAGATCCAAATGGCACCATATGAAGCCCTGTATGAGAAAAGGTGCAGAACACCGACATGTTGGGATGAGGTCGGTGAACGTAAGCAGCTTGGACCAGAAATGGTCGAGGAAAAGGTGGAGAAGGTGAAAACCATTCAACAGCATATCAAGGCATCCCAAAGTCGACAGAAGAATAATGCAGATAATCATCGATGAGACCTTGACTTTAAAGTTAGAGACATGGTGTTTTTACGCATATCTCCGTGGAAGATGGTTATGAGGTTTGGAAAGAAAGGGAATTTAAGTCCAAGGTACATCGGCCCCTTCGAGATTCTTGATCATGTTGGGGTTGTGGCCAATCGACTAGCACTTCCACCTACTATGGACAAGGTGCATGATGTCTTTCATGTATCCCTCTTAAGGAAGTACATACCGGACCCTTCAAATGTACTCTCTTCCTAGGTGGTACAATTGGAAGATGATCTTTCTTATGAGGAGCAACCAGTGAAGCTCTTAGATCGTAGAGAAAAAGTTCTACGAAATAAGATAATGCCCCTCGTCAAGGTGTTGTTGAGAAACCAAATGTTTGAAGAAGCAACTTGGGAGTTAGAGGATATGATGAAGCTGAGTTACCCACGTTTGTTTTAGTATGGGAAAAGGAAAATTTCGAGGGTGAAATTTCTTAAGGGGGAATATTGTAATGACCCAAAGTTTCATTAATGGAAAATCCCTCTTGATCTAGTTAAATGTCTCTTTATGAAAAATGTTTTTATAAGATGTAAACTTCTTTGGTTTTATGTTAAGAATTGTGACCCTTGTTAATATAGTCGTTGAACAGTGATCACGTGATTAGTATAAATATAAGGCTTTAATGAACCCAATTTAACTCAGACAAAGGAAGTGATGGCCTCATCCCGTAGAATTTCCCCATACGAAGACCATTTTCCGGAGCTCGGAAAAGAGGTGGCATCCTTGGGATTTTCCCTTGACCAAGCCCAAGCTGAGCTTCATTATGTCAATCACGAACGTGACCGTCTATGGGAAAAGTGGAAGTTGATTGAAATTACCACGCGAGTGATGTTATCCGAGCCACCCCAAGAGTCTGTCACCATCACACACCTTGCCCTTAGGTCTTATGTGGCTATTTTTAGGGGTTATGTAACAAATAAGTAGTACTATGTTCATGTACATTATTTTTGTATATAATAATGAATATAATTTCTAGTCATTTTTGATACATTGTAAATAGTTCTTAAAGTACAAATGGTGTTTTTAATTATTACTTAATTAAGAAATATATTTTATTAAATTAAGGGATTTTTGAATTAAATAATATTTTAATAAAATAATAATATTATTATTAAATTAATTTTTATTAAATATAAATGATCTTATAATTTTATGAATGCAATTAAAATGTTATATTATGGTTTGAAAGCCATTTCTGTCAAAACCCGTGAATTTTTGATAAATGTTGGTTTTTATTTTAAAAGTGAAAATTAACATACATAAATATTTTTTTAGATAAAATAAATGTCATTTCTGGAATCAGGATGTCGAAATTATCCAACGGTGAATTTTTCCTAATTTTCTGAGACAGTTAAATTTTTGGGTAAAAAATTAAATACCGTTTAAATATATAATGTGTTTTATGGCATCATAATGACCCAATGGTGATGTAATAAAATACCATAATACTTATGTTCGGCCCATATATGTTTTATCATTAAAATAAAGTGATTTTGGGTTTGTTTGAATTATTTTTCAAAGCATTAATGAACCCCTCAAGACTTATTCAACACTTTTCCTTTTTAAATTAATTTCCATGGGAGTGTGACTCACCTCCACATAAGAAACCTTATTATTTTAAGAAGTTAGGACTTGGGCCTTATAAAATATTGTTTTCCTATTCCCTTTTCCAAAAACCATGGGCAAAAACCATGGAATGGTTTGTGGTTTGGATTAATTTGATGTAAGGGGACCCAAACCTAAATAATAAAGAATTCCCTCACCTTTCCTATATAAACCCACCCAAGTTCCCACTTCCTCCTCACTAAAATCCCTTGGAGTTCGTCCAACCTCTGACCTACTCTCTCTAGAATCCTCCCAAGGTGCCCCAAGCTCCCAAGAATCCTCTCACAAGCCTCTCTCTAGCCTTTGGAAGCACACTTCCAAGTAAGGGTTTTTTCTTCCTTTCTCATTTTTGTAAATTTTATTTAAGTTGTGTCTCCCTTTTAATTTCAATTATGAATGTTGGGTTATTGTTTCTAACCTCCCCATACTGCCCTCTTATTGTTTGAATGATGGGATACCCCTTTCTCTCTCATTAAATGCCTCCCATGTACACCCGTTACTATGCCGAAATTTCGAAAGGAACTTCTCTCTCCTCTTTTACATTCAAGCAATACATTTGTATCATGAATCTAAATTCCATTAAAATTGTTGGGAAATGTATATATTTGACCTCCTTACTGTCCATTACATGTAAATATGATGAGTAACCCCTTTCTCTCTCATAAACCTTTTTTATGAATTCTTATGTCACGCCATTACACTGCCGAAATCGCACCGATTTTCTAAGCCAATGTCATTGTGTAGTGAATACCATGCCCATTTCTCCATCAAGGGTATTCAACTTTATGAACATTTACTTATTGATTTTAAAGTTTCATGTATGAATTTCACATTCCTTTATCGTGAAATAAATTATTATGTTTTATGAATCCATGTTTTATGATACATGTGGAACCCTTATGCATGAAATGAAATGTTTAAGAAGGGTGCGCCCTTATAGTGCTCCAATGCATTGGGTAAAGTATAGTATCATGATACATCATGTGCAATGAGTGTTGAATCATGCTAATTCAAGTGAAATGAGGGTTTACTCGTGCTTCATGTGCAATGAGGGTTTACTCATGCTCCATGTGCAATGAGCCTTGGCTCATGCTAATTCAATTTTAAGTGTTGTTGCCACATTTCCATGTTATGATTATCATGATTTATCATGACTTTATGTTCATGTTTATCTTATGCTCTATTGACATGACTATTTCCTAACATGTATTGTACTCCTCATGTTATTCCATGGGTACTCCCTTACCGGGCTTTATAGCTCACCCTTTTCTTATGCATGTCCTCAGTTTATCCCATGCAATGCTAAGTACGAGGGAATGTAGTGGTCATGTAAAGGAAGTTTTCAATAAAGATGTTGTATTTAATTTTTTAAGTTTTTATGTAATTATCCTAATCCCCAAAGACAATAAACCTCTCCATCTTCTTTGTCTTATCAAGTTAAGTTTTTTGTAATAAAGCATGTTTAAGTTGTAATAAAAAGTAGGGTTGTCATAAATAACATATAAATAAAAGTAAAAACAATATAAAACTCAAAAAATATAAAAGTTAAGTAATTTAAAGTTAAATTAAGATCAAATGTTTGGAAAAATTATGGGTACATCCCATAATCAATGAAGGGATTCTTCAAAATGAGGGGTCTGAGTAGAGCGGTGGTCTTGGTGAGAATATCCATGGGTAATAGTTGGATTCAGATGCTGAATGGTCTTAACAAAATTATGAATTTAAAGAAACTTCAATAATAGTCTCTAAAAATGATATGTCGAAGAAATCCATCCATTATTAATGAAACTTCTTTGAATATTCCATATCTTCATGCTTTCCGCCAAATTCACTTTAACAAAGTCATTTACCATTTCTTCTGATTGAATGAAGGTAGTTAACTTATATCTAACTTGATGAATGACTGGTCCCAACCAAGATTCATTATGGATTAGTTGACAAACCAAATCTATTTTATTATCTAGAAGAACATTCAAGGATGTACTGTCAAACCAGAGAGTGTGAAAATTGTTGTTGATTTTATCCATCAGAGTATTTATGGATTCAAATATCCTTATCAAGTCAAGAGAAGTGGGTTGAGGTGTAGAGGTTGAAGCTTGATTAATATCCTTGATATATTTAAATTCTCTTTCCAACATAATCTTCATCTCATCAAAAGCATAATTTTTCATAGATTCATTTTAAGAGCTGAATTTTCTACCCAAAGACGTGATAATCTCTTCAAGATCTCCCATACAAATCAAATTTTCTTGAATATCTCTTAGTTGAGTTTTAAGGGCACCAAACTTAATTCTTAGAACTGTTGAACTTTTGAGTTATTCAATTTTCTTCTTCTTATCTTTTAAATATTCTCTCAAATACAATTTTTAGTTATTTAAAGTCATGTATTTTCGAATCATAGCATCATAATAAGATTCAGAAGACTCTGCAGTAATAGCTCTTGAAGGTTGTTTACCCTCTACCATAAACAAACTTAGTTCTTCAGAACCTTCTGATCTATTTATTAATACAAATCCTTATACATAAATAGAATCAAGAGCAACGAGTGATATGTTTTCAGGGGCAAGGGCATTTTTACTGAGTTGTTATTCTGTGTGAGCCTCTTTATCAATATTCTCATCCACTTGAGCCTCACTCTCAACTACATATATATTGAAACTCATCGATTTATTAATGTTGATTTTTATTATTCTTCTTTGAACAATTCCACCTTTATCGGGTCTTGATTCAGCCTCTTCGTCAGACCTTGGTCTGACAGAACATGTAACGACCCAATCTTTTTGAGTATTATATTAACTTACACTTAATGATTTAATAAGATGTTAATGGTTAATGCAGAAAGGGGAGTCGATGGCTTCATCCAGTAGACTCAACCCTTACGAAGCCCACTTATCAGAGCTTGGGAAGGAGGTAGCATCTGTGGGCTTCGCTTTGGACCAAGCCCAAGCTGAGCTCCAGCGTGTCAAGCTTGAACGAAAACGCTTGCGGGAGAAGTTCAAGTTAGTGGAGATTGCTACTAGGGCAATGTTATCTGAGCCTCCCTCAGATTCTCTCACCATAGCACACCTCACACTTAGGTCTTATGCCGGTGTTATAAGGAGCTATGTGTTGAGACCCTAGCTTCCTTGTGTAATCCTTTAGGGTGAATAAATTGAGATTTCTTCTTTTAGTGATGTTTGTGAAATTTCAAATGTCCAAGTAATTTTAGAATGTATTTTATTGATGAATTTTGAAAAAAGGATATTTTAAAATATTTATGTAAACCCTAAATAACTAATGATGTGTAATGATTTTCAAAAAACGGTCTTCTACAAAAGTGTTCAGTAAGGAATTTGGAGTTTAATAAGATCAACTTAATTTTTGATGAATAGTAAATTATGAATAGTGATTTTACACTTAGGATTAGTAATGTGACCAAATGGATTAGTAATTTTACTCAAAGAAAGTTTTAATATAATTTATACACCTAGATTAAGTAATGTGATTCAATAAAATGGGTAAATAACGGTTTCATAAATTATTAATCAAGTATTAGTTTTTTCAGATGAATAGTGTTTTTTAATTAAAAATTTAATTAAAAATAATTAGAAAATTATTTTTATAAAAATGACTTTATTTTTGAACTCAGAGCATCGATATTATGTTATGGTAATTTTTGGGGATTTTTCTGAAAAAATCAATTTTCAGTGAATAGTGTAATTATTTAAAAATAAAATTAAAAATATTTAGAAAATTATTTTTATAAAATGGATTTCATTTTTGAAATCAGAGCATTAATATTTGATTAAGGTGAAATTTTGGTATTATTCTGAGAAAGTTGAATTTTCAGTGAATAGTAAAAATACAGTTTTAGGGTTTCTGTGTGTTTAATGACATCATAACGGTGTCATGATGATGTCATGAGATCTTTTGAGGGTTGGCCGGCAAAGGGTGATGAATTATTGTTTTGGGGGCCCCATGTGGCCTAACTCCATGATAAATGCCAAGGGAGAGCACATGGGTTTGAGAAAAGCACATGTGAGGTGTCCTTTGGCCATTAATGCATTGTCCCCTCACTTTCCCTATAAATACCCACCCTTTCCTCCTTTAGTTTTCACTCCCAACTCTCCCCCAATGAATTTCTGGTCTTCTTACCTTCCAAAGAGTCCTCCCAAGGTGCCCCCAAGCCCTCAAGGTCCAATCCTTTGAGTTTCAAGAGTCATGTTTTAAGGTAAGGGATCTGACCCCTCTCTTTCTTTTCATGTAATCTCTTTTATGTCATTCCTATTATGCTCCATGTTTTTATGTGAGAGGATGTTCTTTTATATTCCTCTTACTGCCCTTTCATGTTTATATGATGAGAGATCCCCTCTTACTCTCATTATTTCATTTTATGAAAGTTTAGGTGACGCCGTTAGGCTGCCGAATTTTTAAGGGATTCTTTCACCTTTCCCATTTTTTTCAAGTTCAATTTTCATGTCAAGTCTTTCAAGTTCCTTTTTATTTTGTTGGGGTATGATCTCTATATCTATCATACTGATCTCTTATGATCATATGATGAGGGACCCTATTTGATCTTGTCAAATCATTTTCTTTTGAAGTTAAGTGACGCCGTAAGGCTGCCGAATTTTCATAAGAGAAATCTAATCTTTTTCCTTCCATGTTTTTCATTTCAAATGGTATGTCCCTCAAATTTCATTACCATGTCCATATGTCCTTCTTACTCTTTCACCCTACTGTTTTATGGATCATTTATGAGTGGCTGACCCATGTCCCCTCTCATTTCAATGTTTTCTAAAACCCCAAAACTTAGCCATTATGCTGCAGAATTTTCCCTTCAAAATGCCTCTCTCTTTTCTCAAAATTATTTTATGTTATAAAGTGAATACTCAAAGCTCTTATTTCTAAAAGGGTATTCACATATATATCAAAATGTTCTATTTTAAATTCTGGTATTTACATACATGAGACCCACTTTCCCTTCCGTGGGTTTAAAGTGCCGTAAAGATCATGTCTTTAAAGCAGTTTTTAAAACGTTATGATTACGAAATGAAACCCATTTATTTTATGTTATATGGGTTATTTATGAAATGTTTGATGATGATATATGTGGCTCACATGATAATAAAGGCAAATTTAAGGGTGCGCCCTGATAGCGCTCCAATGCATTGGGTAAAGACTTAATCTCTAGAGATGACCACTTTAACGACGCCTTGGTGAATAACCTTGGTAATTTTTAACGACACCTTGGGGATGGACCTTGGTGAAACGAAATGATTGTCAATATTAAATGTTGCAGCCACATCTTCAAGTTATGAAAAATGTTGTTTTTATTATGAAATGCCTCATGATTTATTTCTCATGCCTTAAAGTTCTTTTCATGTCCTTATTGAAGTATATCAAGTTCACATGTAAAATGTTCCTCTTGTTTCCCTTACTGGGCCTTCTGCTCACCCTTTCTTTTGATGTATGTCCCCAGGTTATGAGATGCAGTAATGAACCTAGGATGAACTTAAAGAGAAGCCTTTCAAGTGTTTAAGAAGAATGTTTTATGTTGTTTTCATGTATTATGTTCCTGGTTTCCAAGACACTAGACCTTATAGATCCTCAGTTTTGTGTAATGTAATGAAAGTTTATGTTATAAAAATGGCGGGATGCCATAGTTGGTATCAAAGGATGGTTTGGTTATTTGTGGAAATTAGGATATAAAATCTTTAGGAAGAACCCTATAGGAAAGTTTAAATATAGGAAAACTTCCTGGTATTTTGGTAAGTATTGAGTGAGTGGTTTATCAAACAAATAAATCCCTGTCTGGATACGAGCAGGTAGAGGCGGCTCTGGCACAGATGTACACAGGGGTAAAACCCGAAAACACCGCTTTGAGCTAGACTCGAACGGGAACTGGTGCACGATAACGGGCCTTGCTGCACTCTTGGTTACGACACTCCCGGGGGATATGTTTGGTTAATCACAAACTTTTTATGAATCATTATGAAGGAATTATAGAGAAGTATATTTTTCTAAGCACGAAGTCTTAGTTAAAAGATTCATAAATGAAATAAGTTTCTTACTAAGGTTTTATTCTTTTAGAAAATGGCGGGCAATAGGAGGAACCGTGCTGATGGTGACCGCAATGCACCTTGTGCTGACGGCCCTCCGATGGAAGCCGGAATGGAAACATTCATGCGAATGATGAACCACCTGACTCAAGTTATGAGTAATAACTTGAATCAAGCTGAGAGTCCGACCTCACCACGAAGGGAACAACACTCTGTTGAGTCCTTCATGTGTCAACGACCGCCAACATTCAGTGGATCTACTGACCCATTGGTTGCGGAACAATGGATAAGCTCCATTGAAAAGATCTTTTCTGTACTTCATTGTTCGGAACAAGAAAAAGTCACCCTTGCTGTTTACCACCTAGAGGGAGAAGCTGATCAGTGGTGGTCACTGATCAAAAACACGAAGCCACGAGGGGAGATAGAATCTATGGAGTGGGAAGAATTCCGGGGAATGTTCTTAAACAAGTATTTCCCTCGTTCCATGAGAACGAGAATGGAGAAAGAATTTCTCGAGCTGAAGCAGAAGGAGAACGAATCTGTCGGAAGCTACGAGATGAACTTCACAAGGCTTTCCCGTTATACCTCAAGCTTTGTCATAGACCCTAATGGGAAGGTTGATAGATTCTTTGGTGGACTACGACCTCATCTGTGGAAGAATCTAGCCAACAGGGACTATGATAGCTATGAAGAAATAGTTCGAAGTGCTATGAAAGTCGAGCTGGAGTTTGGTGAGACACAGTGGTCTCATAAACCAAATGAAAAGAAGAGGTCGTTGGAGCCCAGTTTAGGGAAGTCTTTTGATCAGGGAAGAGGTGGAAAGAAAATGCAACTTACCACATGCAATAAATGTGGGAAGAATCATCTGGGGAACTGCTTGAGTGGAAGTGGCAAGTTCTACAAGTGTGGAAGAGGAGGCCATATTGCTCGGAATTGTCATAGTGAGGTGAAGCCTCAGCTTCCCAACACTAACGACAGAGGAAAGATGGTTCTGGCCCTACCCGAAGTCACATGCTTCAAGTGTGGACAGCTTGGGCACTTTGCTAACCAATGTCCAAATCCAAGGGCGGCGGAGGGGAATCACCATCAACCTCAGCAGAGGCCAAGAGATCAAGGTCGTGCTTTCGCTATCACAACAACTGAAGTTGAAGTTCCGAACGATGTGGTAGCAGGTACTCTTGTTGTCCTCTCAAAACTAGCAAGTGCTTTATTTGATTCTGGTTCTACGCATTCCTTTATTTCTTACAAGTTTGCAAAGAATATAGAATCAATCCCCTAATTGCTTGAGGTAGAGTTGTCAATCAAGACTCCAAGTGGGATTATCCATGCATCAACAGTGTTTAGAGACTCTAGTGTTTACTTTGGTGAGCACAATCTTATCGCAAATCTAGTAGTCATTCCCATGATGGAATTTGACGTTATACTAGGGATGGACTGGCTCTCAAAGTATAATGCTAAGATCAAATGCAGAAGTAAGGAAATCTCAGTAGTCTTGAATGAACGACCTACAGTTATCTTCCGAGGAGAGATATCCCGAACTGATCTCTATCTAGAAGCACCTCCTATAGATTTCGTCATGGAGTTAATCAGTGATGATGAAGAAGGAAAAGGGAGCATACAAATTGAAGATGTTATGATTGTTCAGGAATACATGGATGTATTTCCTGAGGAGTTACCTGGACCTCCCCCAGAAAGAGAGGTAGAGTTCTCCATTGAACTCGTACCTGGGTCTCAACCGATATCAAAGACTCCGTATAGAATGGCAAATGTGGAGCTATAAGAGTTAAAGAAACAACTCCAAGACTTGTTGGAGAAGGGGTTTATCCGACCGAGTGTGTCTCCTTGGGGAGCACCTGTTCTCTTTGTAAAGAAGAAGGATGGATCAATGCGGCTATGCATCGATTATAGAGAACTGAATGGGATCACAGTGAAGAACAGATATCCTCTTCCAAGAATTGATGATTTATTTGACCAACTTCGCAGGGCTCAATTCTTCTCTAAGATTGACCTTCGATCTGGTTATCATCAACTGAGGGTGAAGAAGGAAGATATTCCAAAGACTGTCTTCCGATCAAGATATGGGCATTATGAGTTTACTGTTATGCCCTTCGGCTTGACTAATGCTCCTGCTATTTTCATGGATTTGATGAATAGAGTCTTTAAGGACTACCTTGATAACTTTGTGGTAGTTTTTATTGATGATATTCTGATATATTCAAAAAGTCGTGAGGAGCATGAAGATCATCTGAGGGTTATTTTGAAAACTCTACGGAAGGAGAGGCTCTTTGGGAAGTTCAGCAAGTGTGAGTTTTGGTTACCACAAGTGGCTTTCTTGGGGCACATCGTAACCAATGAAGGAATCTCGGTTGACCCTGCAAAGACAATGGTTGTGGAGGAGTGGCCTCAACCCACAACAGTAACTGAGATTCGTAGTTTCCTTGGTTTAGCAGGATATTATAGGAGGTTTGTGAAAAACTTTTCACGGCTTTCTAATCCACTAACCAAGTTGACTCGAAAAGGGGTTAAGTTCATCTGGACAAAGGAATGCGAGGAAAGTTTCCAAGAGCTGAAGAAGAGATTGGTTACTGCACCTGTGTTAACACTACCCTCTATCGGAAAAGGATTCGTTATTTTTAGCGATGCATCTCTGAAAGGGCTTGGGTGCGTCCTCATGCAAAATGACAAGGTAATTGCTTATGCATCTCGACAGTTGAAGATTCATGAGCAGAATTATCCTACGCATGATCTAGAGATGGCGGCAGTTGTTTTTGCTCTAAAGATATGGAGGCACTATCTTTATGGGGAGAAATGTGATATATACAATGACCACCAAAGTCTAAAGTATATTTTCACACAGAAAGAATTGAACATGAGACAAAGGAGATGGTTGGAGCTTATTAAAGACTATGATTGTTCAATACACTATCACCCTGGAAGAGCAAACAAAGTCGCGGATGCATTAAGCAGGAAAGATCATGTTGTCTTGGCAACAATGAGGATCTTAGGGGGTCCCTTGATTAAAGATCTAGTAAAACTAGACATGGGAATTATAAAGAAAGGGACATCATCAACCCTATCCCAAATGATTTCCCAACCTTCATTACTAGAGAAGATCAAGAAGGCTCAAAAAGAAGATCCATTGCTGCAGGAGAAGTTCGAGGCTGTAAAGGATGGGAAGTTCCCTGATTTCAATATTGAGCAAGAAGGTGTATTGAAATTCCGTACAAGACTATGTGTTCCATCTATTCCGGAGATAATGAAAGAACTGATGGATGAAGCTCATAGCTCTACTTTCTCTATAAATCCGGGAAGCACTAAGATGTATAGAGACCTTCGTGATCATTATTGGTGGGATAACATGAATAGGGAGATTGTTGATTTCACTACAAGGTGCCTGGTGTGTCAGCAAGTAAAGGCAGAAAGACAACTTCCTAAGGGGGTATTACAACCACTACCCATACCAGTATGGAAGTGGGATAATATCACTATGGACTTTGTAACTGGTCTCCCGAAAACATCCAAATGAAACAATGCGATATGGGTTATTGTGGACCGTCTCACCAAGACAGCCCATTTTATCTCTATTCGGGAAGATTTCTCTCTAGATCGGCTTGCCAAGATATACGTGAAGGAAGTGGTAAGGCTGCATGGGGTACCACTATCCATCGTATCTGATCGTGACCCAAGGTTCACATCGAAATTCTGGAGAAGTCTTCAACATGCTCTGAATACTGAATTGAATTTTAGTACGGCCTATCATCCTCAAACTGATGGCCAATCTGAAAGAACTATTCAGACACTCGAAGACATGTTGAGATTATGCTCAATGGAATTTAAAGGTGGATGGGATCAACACCTCCCATTAGTGGAGTTCTCCTATAACAACAGCTTCCATTCGAGTATTCAGATGGCACCCTATGAAGCTCTATATGGAAAGCGGTGTAGAACTCCGACTTGTTGGGATGAAACTGGTGAGAGGAAGCTTCTTGGGCCTGATCTCGTGCAAGAGATGACGGAACAGGTTCATGCCATCCAACAACACATAAAGGCTGCTCAGAGTCGGCAGAAGAGCTATGCTGACAATCGTCGAAGGGACTTGGAGTTTGGTGTTGGTGACAAAGTCTTCCTTCGAATTTCTCCATGGAAGAGAGTCATGCGGTTTGGGAAGAAAGGGAAGCTCAGCCCTAGGTACATTGGCCCCTATGAAATCCTTGATCGCATAGGAGTGGTGGCCTATCGTCTAGCACTTCCACCGAACCTAGCTCAAGTTCATGATGTCTTCCATGTATCTCTCTTGAGGAAGTACATACCCGACCCTTCGCATGTACTGAACCCAGAGGTGGTACAACTTGAACATGACCTCTCTTACGAGGAGCAGCCAGTGGAGAACTTGGATCGTAGAGACAAGGTTCTACGAAACAAGACTACCCACCTTGTGAAAGTTTTGTGGAGGAATCATAAATACGAAGAGGCGACTTGGGAGCCGGAGGAAACAATGAAGCAAAAGTACCCTCACCTTTTCAACTAGGCCTCAAGTATAAATTTCGGGGACGAAATTTCTTAAGGGGGGAAGAATGTAACGACCCAATCTTTTTGAGTATTATATTAACTTACTCTTAATGATTTAATAAGATGTTAATGGTTAATGCAGAAAGGGGAGTCGATGGCTTCATCCAGTAGACTCAACCCTTACGAAGCCCACTTATTAGAGCTTGGGAAGGAGGTAGCATCTGTGGGCTTCGCTTTGGACCAAGCCCAAGCCGAGCTCCAGCGTGTCAAGCTTGAACGAAAACGCTTGCGGGAGAAGTTCAAGTTAGTGCAGATTGCTACTAGGGCAATGTTATCTGAGCCTCCCTCAGATTCTCTCTCCATAGCACACCTTACACTTAGGTCTTATGCCGGTGTTATAAGGGGCTATGTGTTGAGACCCTAGCTTCCTTGTGTAATCCTTTCGGGTGAATAAATTGAGATTTCTTCCTTTAGTGATGTTTGTGAAATTTCAAATGTCCAGATAATTTTAGAATGTATTTTATTGATGAATTTTGAAAAAAGGATATTTTAAAATATTTATGTAAACCCTAAATAACTAATGATGTGTAATGATTTTCAAAAAATGTTCTTCTACAAAAGTGTTCAGTAAGGAATTTGGAGTCTAATAAGATCAACTTAATTTTTGATGAATAGTAAATTATGAATAGTGATTTTACGCTTAGGATTAGTAATGTGACCAAATGGATTAGTAATTTTACTCAAAGAAAGTTTTAATATAATTTATACACCTAGATTAAGTAATGTGATTCAATAAAATGGGTAAATAACGGTTTCATAAATTATTAATCAAGTATTAGTTTTTTCGGATGAATAGTGTTTTTTAATTAAAAATTTAATTAAAAATAATTAGAAAATTATTTTTAGAAAAATGACTTTATTTTTGAACTTAGAGCACCGATATTATGTTATGGTAATTTTTGGGGATTTTTCTGAAAAAATGAATTTTCGGTGAATAGTATAATTATTTAAAAATAAAATTAAAAATATTTAGAAAATTATTTTTATAAAATGGATTTCATTTTTGAAATCAGAGCATTGATATTTGGTTAAGGTGAAATTTTGGGATTATTCTGAGAAAGTTGAATTTTCAGTGAATAGTAAAAATACAGTTTTAGGGTTTCTGTGTGTTTAATGACATCATAACGGTGTCATGATGATGTCATGAGATCTTTTGAGGGTTGGCCGGCCAAGGGTGATGCATTATTGTTTTGGGGGCCCCATGTGGCCTAACTCCATGATAAATGCCAAGGGAGAGCACATGGGTTTGAGAAAAGCACAAGTGAGGTGTCCTTTGGCCATTAATGCATTGTCCCCTCACTTTCCCTATAAATACCCACCCTTTCCTCCTTTAGTTTTCACTCCCAACTCTCCACCAATGAAGTTCTGGTCTTCTTACCTTCCAAAGAGTCCTCCCAAGGTGCCCCCAATCCCTCAAGGTCCAATCCTTTGAGTTTAAAGAGTCATGTTTTAAGGTAAGGGATCCGACCCCTCTCTTTCTTTTCATGTAATCTCTTTTATGTCATTCCTATTATGCTCCATGTTTTTATGTGAGATGATGTTCTTTTATATTACTCTTACTGCCCTTTCATGTTTATATGATGAGAGATCCCCTCTTACTCTCATCATTTCATTTTATGAAAGTTTAAGTGACGTCGTTAGGCTGCCGAATCTTTAAGGGATTCTTTCACCTTTCCCATTTTTTTCAAGTTCGATTTTCATGTCAAGTCTTTCAAGTTCCTTTTTATTTTGTTGGGGTATGATATCTATATCTATCATACTGATCTCTTATGATCATATGATGAGGGACCCTATTTGATCTTGTCAAATCATTTTCTTTTGAAGTTAAGTGACGCCGTAAGGCTGCCGAATTTTCATAAGAGAAATCTAATCTTTTTCCTTCCATGTTTTTCATTTCAAATGGTATGTCCCTCAAATTTCATTACCATGTCCATATGTCCTTCTTACTCTTTCACCCTACTGTTTTATGGATCATTTATGAGTGGGTGACCCATGTCCCCTCTCATTTCAATGTTTTCTAAAACCCCAAAACGTAGCCGTTATGCTGCAGAATTTTCCCTTCAAAATGCCTCTCTCTTTTCTCAAAATTATTTTATGTTATAAAGTTAATACTCAAAGCTCTTATTTCTAAATGGGTATTCACATATATATCAAAATGTTCTATTTTAAATTCTGGGATTTACATACATGAGACCCACTTTCCCTTCTGTGGGTTTAAAGTGCAGTAAAGATCATGTCTTTAAAGCAGTTTTTAAAACGTTATGATTACGAAATGAAACCCATTTATTTTATGTTATATGGGTTATTTATGAAATGTTTGATGATGATATATGTGGATCACATGATAATAAAGGAAAATTTAAGGGTGCTCCCTGATAGAGCTCCAATGCATTGGGTAAAGACTTAATCTCTAGAGATGACCACTTTAACGACGCCTTGGTGAATAACCTTGGTAATTTTTAACGACACCTTGGGGATGGACCTTGGTGAAACGAAACGATTGTCAATATTAAATGTTTCAGCCACATCTTCAAGTTATGAAAAATGTTGTTTTTATTATGAAATGCCTCATGATTTATTTCTCATGCCTTAAAGTTCTTTTCATGTCCTTATTGAAGTATATCAAGTTCACATGTAAAATGTTCCTCTTGTTTCCCTTACTGGGCCTTCTGCTCACCCTTTCTTTTGATGTATGTCCCCAGGTTATGAGATGCAGTAATGAACCTAGGATGAACTTAAGGATAAGCCTTTCAAGTGTTTAAGAATAATGTTTTATGTTGTTTTCATGTATTATGTTCCTGGTTTCCAAGACACTAGACCTTATAGATCCTCAGTTTTGTGTAATGTAATGAAAGTTTATGTTATAAAAATGGCGGGATGCCATAGAACAAACTGATGGTATTATTCTCTACTCCCCCACAACATATGCTCTCATCTTCTATTTTTATTCCACTCCAAAAGGTTGAAGACTATTACAAGATTTGATCTAGATATATCCTAATTTCTTGATAGTCCCGACATTTAAAATGTTGATGTGATTATATCTATATCCTAGAGACATTCCTTCTCTGATTTTTTCTTATTTGAGAAACAAAAAAGAAATAATTTTTCTATAGGGATAAAATAAAAACATTTGCTTCTTTGTGAAAGTAATTAATTATATACCTTATGATAAACCTATAAAAATTTAATCTAATTTGGTTCATAAATAGAAGCATAAAGTACATGTCTAGATACAAGAATTTCTCTAACTCAATTATTCTCAGAAAAATTCTAGTTTGAATAAACTTCATCATGTATTTTTTACCAAGAGTAAGATCATTTTTCATTAATTTCTTAATATATATTGTTCCCAAAAAAGAAAAAATAATGTCCTATGAGTTATATTTTGCATCACCAATATTCATTAAGTCAGTATGGAAACCCCCTCCTGGGGAAAGCACAAAAACTTAGAAATTTCCACCAAATAAAGATAAAATTCATCATCACCAATCTTAGAGACTATAGAGTCTTCATTAATTCCAAAACTTAACTCAACATTTCTACAAAACTCTTTTACTTCTACATCAAACATCAATGGAGTGTTTCTATCTCCCAAACAAAAATATATTCCTTGAAATATTTTGTCTGTATTTAATGCAATATTTGTCTCATTAAGTAATTAAAATATATCAATTTACCTTGAATAAGTTTACGATACTTCACTGGTAGGCAAGTAGGCACACCCAAATTAGTGTCTTCAGTTTTTTCTGATGTTTACATTTTTGAATGTTTCATGATTAAATATTTGAAGGTTTAGGGTTTTGATAAACTAAAATGAGAGAATCTCATAAAACTGAATGGACATGAAGGAGATGAGAAGGATAAGTCAGATTGTTTTCATGCACTGATTGAGAATGTACTCATTAATTTTTAATTTGGAAAGATGAATAAAAAGAAATTGAAAAAAAATTCTTTTTAAATATAATCAATATGTAACCGATCAAAATAAAATGAAGTAAATAATTAAATATCATATATATAGTTTATGTAAAATAAAAATAGAGAGATTAAAGAATAATTAATAAACATTAAATTAAAATTAAATATTACTAAATCCACCTTAATAAATTCAAAAATTGTACTAGGAAGTGGTTTAGAAAAAATATCAGCTAATTGATATTCTATATTAATAAATTATAAAGATATATCATTTTTAAGAACATGATCCCATATAAAATGATGCCTGCTATCAATATTCTTATTCCTAGAATGACTTATAGGTTTTTTTGATATAATTATAGCACTAGTATTATCATATTAAATTGGTATAACAATAAAATTTAGTCCAAAATTCAGTAGAGAGTTTTTCATCCACAAAACTTGTGCACAACAACTTCCAACAAAAACATATTCTGCCTTTGCTATTGATAGATAAACTAAGTGTTGTTTCTTACTCAACCATGAGACTAAATATTTTAATAAAAAGTGACAGGTTCCTGAGGTTATTTTTCTCTCTAATCAAAATCATCCAAAATTATGAATCTTAATATAGAATTAAATTAAAATCAGAAGTTTTGGGGTAAAGAAGATATTCAAAAAATGTTCCTTTTAAATATCTAAAAATTATTTTATCAATAGTAATATGAGATTCTTTTAGATTTGACTTATATATAGAACATAAACATACATAAAACATAATTTCTAGTTTATTATAAAGAAGATATAACAAACTACCAATCATACCCATATATAACTTATTGTAAACTGGTTTTCTAACTTCATCCAAATCAAGTTTTACATTACTACACATTATATTCATATATGAGTTTCTTTTATCAAGTCCAAACATTTTTAATAAATGAATAATATTTTTACTTTGATTTAAAACATTACCATAATCTTTTTGATAGATCTGAAATCCTAAAAATAAAATCAATTCTTCCATCATACTAATTTCAAATTCCTTTTTCACTAGTTTTGGAAAATCATTACAAAGATTTTTATATGTTTAACCAAAAATAACATCATCAACCTAGATTTTTTCTAATAAAATATTAGAAAAAAATTTTTCTAAAAAAGTGTTGGGTATGCCAATCCAATAGTAAATAAATTATTGAAAATAAAAAACATAATCTTTCATACCAAGATCTAGGTTCTTCTTTAATGCTATAGAGATATTTAGTAAGTTTAAAAATATAATTTGGTTTATGAGGGTTTTCAAAACTAGGATTTTTTTCAACATAAACTTACTCCCTTAAATATCCATTTAAAAATTTAGATTTAACATCCATATTTTATAATTTAAATTTCATATGAGAAGCATAAGCTAAAAGGATTCTAATAGATTCTAATATAGCCTCAGGGGAAAATGTTTACTCAAAATTTATACCATCTTTATGATTATATCCTTTACCTAAAAATCTAGATTTATTTCTAGTTATGATCCCTTTATCATCCTATTTATTTGTGAAGATACACTTAATTCATATAATTGGATAATCTGATGATCTTTCCACTAATTCCCAAACTTTATTTCTTATAAATTAGTTTAGTTTTTCTTTTATGGATAAAAACCAGATCTCATCTTCTAAGTATTATTCAATAGATTTAGGTTTTAACTAAGATAGAAAGGAATAAAATTTAACTAGGTTTTCTACATTTCTTCTAGTTATAATTCACATGTATTAGTCTCCAATGACAGTTTCTTAAGGAAGATTATTTAGGGTTCTAGACTATCTAGGTAGGGAACTTTCAGGTTCTTATGTTTCATGTTCTTCTTAACTAGACTGAATTTTATAAATATCATTTTAAAACCATATTTAGGGGTTTCAAGTTCAATATTTTCAAATTATTTAGTAATCTCATTAGTTTGATACGTCTCTTAAATAAAAGGGTCCGTTTCATCAAACATCACATGAAATGATTCTTCAAAAATCCATAACTTTTTATTAAACACTCTATTGTCTCTAGAGGTAGCACAATATCCTAAAAATATTCCTTCTTCAGCTTTTAAATTGAACTTACCATGGTTACCTTTATTATTCAAGATATAAACCATGCATCCAAAAACTTTAAAGTACTTTACTTTAGTTTTTCTATTATTCCAATGTTCATAGGGAGTCTTTTTAAAAATAGCTCTTATTACTATTGTATTGATGATATAACATGCTGTGCTTATAGCTTCTGCCTAAAGATAGGTAGGAAGACTGTATTCATTCAGTATAATCCTTTCTATTTCTTAAATAGTTATATTTATTCTTTTAACAATTCAATTTTGTTGAGGTGTTCTAGGTGAAGAGAGTGTATGTTTAATACCCAGCTTTGAGAAAAAATAATTAAATTATTTATTCTAAAATTATCCATCCTAATAACTTCTTAATGAAATTATTTTAAAACATTTTTCATTTTGAATACATTTACAAAAGATTTTAAAAATAGTGAATACTTCACTTTTGTGTTTTAAAAAATATACCCATGTAAATTGAGAATAATCATCAACTAAAACATAGAAATATATTTTTACAGCCAATATTACAACTCTAGATGGTCCAAATAAATCCATGTGGATACATTCTAATGGTTTAGAAGTGGAAATTTTGTTAATATATTTGAAAGAATGTTTTTTATGTTTTCCAGTTTGATATGATTTACAATATATGTTATTGTCAAACTTAAGATTGGTAAAATCAGAAACTAAATTTTTCTTAGATAGTTTATGTAAATCATATATATCAAAATTTACAATTCTTCTTTTCTAGACCCATGAATCCTTTGTATTATCAGTTAAATAGTTCACTTTCAGTTTACACAAAGAATTTAAATCCAATGTATAAACATTGTCAGTTCTTAGTGCTATAAATTTAATCATTTTATTTTTGAAAACTGAGAAGGAATTATTAGAAAAATAAACCTAGAATCCATCATCACAAAGTTGAGAAATACTTATCAGGTTGTGATTTATCCCTTGAACAAAAAATACTTTATTGATTGAGACAATATTTGGATCTCTAACAGTTTCAACTCTAATAATATTTCCTTTGGAATTTTCAGCAAATGTGACTAGTCCTCTATCCATTTGAGTAAATGTGTGGAAATTTGATGAGTATACACTAATTTTCTTTGAACAACCACTTTCTACATACCATATATCAATTTTGTTCTTGTATCATTTCTCCTACAAAAGAAATTAAACATGTGTTTGTTTTGGTACCCATATTTTCTTGGGTACAACAGTGTTAGCAAGAAATGATCTGGGAATCCTGATTTGATTTATTTTTCCATGATTCATATCATTTGATTAAAATATAATTTTATAAATAAAAGTATTTTTAATACCACTATTTTGAGGTTTTATCTTGTAATAGTTATTAGTTTAATGACCTTTTGTTCCACAGTAATAACAGGTAGAATTTTTTTGAATTTGGTACAAAATTATCTTTATACAATTTTGATTTTCACCCCTGATTTCTATTCCAAATATTTCTCTTTTAATAAAATTCTTTCCAAGAATCTCATTTAAAACTTTTTATCCTTTAATAAAAGTAATTGCATCACTTTTATAAGATTCTACTTAATTCGAAAATTCTTTTATCATTTCTTCATGATCACTATAGTTTAATGTAAATGAATCGAATTTTTCAATTAGATCTTGATGTTGTTTCAACATAGTGTCTCTTTCACCTAAAAAACATTATGAATATTTTTCAATTATTTATGATTCTTTATTAAATAATAATATTTATCTCCTATCATTTAATAGTAGTCATCTAATTTAGTATTTGAGAAACTATCAGAATCAGAATTAGAAGAATAATAGTTTTATACTTATTCTTATTAATTACTAATAAATCACATATTGGATTTTAGATGTTTTGGTTCTTTCTCTAAATTAGATTTTGAGGGGCTGATGGAGTCTTCAGATACACTCTATATAGCTTTCATATCTCATTTTTACTTCATACTGATAATCATCATTCTTATGATATCTCTCATTAGCCCTTTTTCTTTAATATTTAAATTGGGGGAAATCAGGTCTGATGTAACACAATTTTTTGCATTTGTAACATCTTACTTCATGATGTTATTTATCATCTTTCTTGAAGTATTTTATAAATCCTCTTTTCTTCTTGTATAATTAACTAAATTTTCTGGTTAACTGTTCTAGTTTCATTTCAGAGTTTGAGGATTATAAATTTTTTTCTTTTTTGATATCCAGTTTTGATTTTCTTTCTTGCTTTTGAGATGTCACTTTGAGGGAGAAATTTCCCCTTTTTACTACAATCTTGTTATTTTCAGCTTCATCTTGCATTTCTGCTTCATACATCATCAATTTTCCAATTAGTTCCTTCATTATCAAAATCTTGAGAGGTGATGATTGTTGAATAGATATATATATTCCATTATAGTTTAAGGGTATAACTCTATGTACTTTCAAAGTTTGATCTGATTGATTGATAGGATCTACCAATGAAGTAATGTTATTGAAAATCTCTATTAACCGTCCATTCACTTGAGGGATGCTTTATCCATCAAACATTCTAAAAGCTTCAGACTTAAGTTTTAAGGTATCATATCTCATTTTCCTAACAGTTTCTATTACTTTACAATCAACTGAAATGGTTTGAAACTTCTCATAGGAAGTAGATAATTGTGAAACTCAATTGGATTCACCAGGTCCTAGTATATAGATAAAATCATTTGTTTCCTTTGAATTGATGTCATATTCAGCTTCTATTTTAGATGTCCAAGTCTCCAATTTTTCTGAAATCACATAAGGAGTGATAATATTTGAATAAAATTTGAATCATAGATTCTTCATATAGATAGTCATTCCCAATTTTCAGTATCCATAATTTTTTACATTAAATTATGGAACTTGTACCATATACATTCCTTCTGTAATGGACCAGACCTCTCTAGTCCATTACTTTGTGGAAATGTGGTGTTATAGGTGTTCTGGGAGGTCAAGGTAACTTATCCCCAACGCTTTGCCAAAATCTTCGTTTTCGATGAACCGTTTCAATGGTAGATAGTTGTGAACTGTAACATCACATTGCATCTTCATGTACTTTTGATTTTTTTAACTACCTTTGGTTTGGAGTAGTGACTTGGGGGAGCGTTTGGGTGGACTTTTAAGGAAAACTAAAGGGCAGTAGCTTTTGCACGGGCTGCGCACGGTTTGTTTAAATCGTGCGGCCATACCATGCATAGTTAATGTTAGAGGTAGTGGATAACACATGGTTAGCACACAGTTTGTCTAACCGTGTGGTCTAAACATGAAAGGAGTGTTTGACGAGGTAGTAGAGACCACACGGTTTGTCTAACCGTGTGAGAAAACCATGCAGGCACTAAAACTAGATCCTAAAATTGTGGATCTCAACCGTTTTGCCTATAACTTGATTGTTTAATCTCCTAAGAGGCTGTAACTCAGGATTACCCACCCTTGAAGGTAGGAGAACCTCTCCCATGCATTTTGGAGGTGATCTGAAGTCTTCTCTTGGTGAATCGAAGCTAGTTTCTTGAGGTACGTGATCGTTATTCTTCATTATTCTTCGTTCTTGATCGGTTTCTTAGATCCACTTGAATCAACTTCCCCTCTTATCTTGATTTCTAAGATCTACATCCATTATGGTTAGATCTAAGTGTTTCGATGCCAATTATGATGAAGATTAGTCTTGGTTGTGTTAGGAGAAGATATCTAAGGAGGATTCTTAGAGAATCAACCCGACTTTCTTGTGTGTCCTTTGTTTGTTGGGGTTTTCGTCAAAAACCCTTTAGGTAGGGGATTCATTGCTTCTCTTTCTTTTACATGTGACAATATTGTTAGCATGTTTAATCCCCCTGGATGAAAATGGAATTGACATTATAAATATTTTGGACTGGATAAAGAATTTGTTATCGATCGTATGATATTGACTCTTGTTTTTCTAGATAGTGTGATATCTATGCTTGCTTTTCTTAGCTATTTGTTCTTGATGGAAATCGGTAAAGAACATAAACCGGGATTAATTGATAATTGTTTGGATAAAGATAAAGAGGCATGAATATGAATCTGGTTCTTTCTTTAATTTTATGTTAATCAAATTGGTGTAGTAAGCATGTTTAATCTTTTGTGATAGCTTACTGGTTAGGTTTCCCGATGTTGGAACCAACAGATTATAAACTTGTTAATTCAAGATGGATTAAAGAATTTAATTGTTTGATAATTCTTTGAAGGGTTCTTAGTTACCCTCTTGATTGTTAAAGGTCCATAGCCCAATTGTTGTGATGGTTTTTTTTCGTGGTGCTTATGTTTGGATGTGACCCTGGATAGGTTTTGTGATATGAGGAGGCATGGAGGTCCTTTTGGTTGTGGCAGCAGATGACGCCTAAAGTGGTGAGATGCATCAGTTTATAAATGTGGGTGTTAGGGAGGACATCAGGGATGATGGAATGGGATGGATGTGATTGTTGGAGGCTTGCTGGCTCTTTGGTTTTTTATCTGCTTTACTTTTCCCCACTGCTCAAGGCAGCTGGTCTTACTTACCCTTCTTCCGAAAGAGGCGAAGACACGTGGGGTATGCCATGTACTTTTTGTTTTTATATTCTCAAGGGGGAAAGTGTCTACCCTCTTTCTATAGGTGGAAAAAACTCAATGGGTAGTACATCTACTCATCGTGTTGAACCCCCTTGTATTTAGTAGCATAGAATGTTTTTCTAGAATGCCTAGGAATATGGGAAAGTAATTTCGAAATGAATAATTGAATAAATGGTGTGAACCATGGGGATGGAGTTGCTGGAACTTAATGATTAGGTTGAAAACTTTTGAAGGAACAATGGACTTTGGATGTGATGCTAATGAATTTTAATGTGGAATTGTTCATGGTTAATTAATTTTTAAAGAATTAATTAACATACAGTAGAACTTAAAAAAAAGGGAATGAAGTAATATAATAAATCTATTTAAATGGTTGTGTGCTTATAGGATACCTAGTCTTAGAAGTAGCAGCCCAGAGTCTAGGAGACGTTAGCAGCAGTTGTGTCTAAGACTAGGTAATGCCCATAGTGTGGTTGTGAGATATAATATATTCTGTACTTTTTGTGTTTTTATATGCCACTCCACCCTTTCAGTAAGGGAAAATGGCACCCCAGGGATTCTGAGCCATGGGGGGGTGTTTTCCCCAAAATTCCATTGTGAGGGTGAATGGCTGACTACTGCCTTTGGCCCCACTTTATTCTCTTGGTAGATACTTTTGTTGGTAGGAACAACAATTAGTTTTCCCCATATACGTGTCTAGTGGGCTGTAATGTCTTGTGGTTATTCACACACATATATTCTAGATATATTATCATATGGAATACTATAGGCATAATGTGTATAGGATGTGATGTCCTGAGGATCCTTACTCGGTGTATGGGCTGTAATGGTTTGAGGTATAATACCTGACGTATGATACTCATTATACGAGCTGTGGTGGCTCCCAGAATCTACCTGGTTACTTTTGGTTGTAAGGATGGTGTAGTGCTTCACCTAGGTGTCTATGGGAAAGCCTTTGTGTTGCATGAGGTGCACATTGTGGTGCTTCACCCAGGTGTCTGCGGGAAATCCTTTTTGTAGAGAGATGCTCAGGATGTACGACGTTGGGGAAAAGCGGAAAACCAGTGGGGAAGTAGCAGCAGGGTACCCTTGATATTCTTTATTATATAATATATTCTTGTATACGTTACTTGGTGAGAGTATCCACAGTGAGGTTGGGAACTTAGTATAATAGTTTAGGTGACGAGTTAGTTTCACTTATTGTTCGCTGTGCTTTAACATGCTTTCTTTACTTTTGAACGAGAGGCTTTGGGGAGGATCATACTAAGTATACTATTATACTCACCCTATGTATATATAAACGGTTTTTTCAGGTCACTTGGAGCAGGTTGGAGATCAAGCTAGTTTCTACTAGCTTGGGGTTGCAGGGGCTGTTCGGGCTTCTGTTTGGTGCTGTTTTTACTTTCTATTGGGTACTTGTAGTTTTTCCCCTTTCAGTTGTAGTTCTTTTGCATGGCATTACATATGTGCATTTGGGCTTTTTCTATATTTCAGTATGAGTTGGAGATGATTGGTGTATATCTTATCTCTCTCTTCTGCATGTGTTCTCTTAGAGGGTAATGCCTCCTATTTTGTGTGTTATTATACCCTCGTTGCTATTCGCCAACCCAGAGACTACTGGAGGCATGACTTGGGGGGTCATTATCTCCCTTCTCACATTGCCTGCCCAGGAGGGGTACACTTTATGGGGAGGGGGTCATGACAGAGTGGTATCATAGCTCTAGTTAAGGGATATGATGGAGTTTTGAGATAGGCACATGTGAGGTTTCATTGGTTGGTAGGGAAACAGTGTCATTCATGTTTAGCAAGTGAGGTAAACACTGGAGACTGGCCGAGACATAGGCATTTAGGGCCCCCTATGATCTGATGTACGGACCTTTAAGTTTAAAATGGTTACTAAACAAGGTGATTCTAGTTTCAGGGTAGAGACCTAGGAAATGATCATGAATCATTCTTCATTGTGCCTGTGTTTGAATGGGTAATCCTTGGAATAGGCTAATCTAAAATTAATAGAAGAAAAAATTTAATTAATTAATGTTGAGTCTTCCATATTCCAGTTTTAGGAACTCTAACGGTTATTATTTTACGGGTATGGATCCAGGTCGACATCCTCATCAGGTTTGCGCAGAAAATGTCCAACATTCTATTCCCGGAGATCACCGCAGGATAGTGGTTGACGATGATGACACTTAGAGGAAGACACTTCGAGAGTTTCAGCGCTAGAGTCTGCATATGTACGAGGTCTCCGTTTTAGATGCATTCATAGAGGACTGGTTGGAGGAGGTTGAGATAGGCTTCAGTTAGATCTGTTCTCCGAAGGAGCACTGGGTGTCCTTAGTTGTGATGATGCTTTGTGGAGCAACAAGGAAGTGGTGGTTCTTGAACCTTGGGGATCGTTAGGAGTCAACAATCTCATGGGAGGAGTTCCGAGATAGGTTTAGAGTTGAGTTTCTTTCTTCCACTGTGAAGGTGTCCAGTCTCCAGGAGCTTCTTACCCTTCGACAGGGGAGATCCAGTGTTCGAGAGTTTGGAATCCATTTCAGAAAATTTTTATGATATGGTTCGGACCTGTTGCCATATGAGGAGGACAAGGCGAGACATTTCGAGGAGTCTTTATGTCCAGAGATCCAGTTCCAGGTCACCCCATTTATGCTAAAAACATATCTTGAGGTACTGGACAGGGTATAGGTTGTTGAGAGGACTTTGGCCAGGACCAGATCATCATGAGAGGGGAGTCGGAATGATTCCTCATGAAGTAGAGCTATGGTTCGGGGTTCCCAGTTTTCAGGGCAGAAGAGTTTCTGTTCTGCTGGGGGTAGGTCCCAACCCTTCACATCTCATTTCTCCAGGGGCAGTAACTCTCAAGCCTATGCCAAGAGATCAGGTGATTGTTTTTCTTGTGGTGGTTGTGGTCATCAGCAGCGGGAGTGCCTGACCTTTCAGAGCGGACATCATGCATCGGGCGCTACGCTCTAGGTTCCTTCATTGAGGCAGTTCCAGCCGAGGTAGTAGCAGCCAGATGCAGTAGATTTAAATCATTATAGGGTAGATGGGGCAGGTAGAGAACAGCCCCATGATGCTCCCCGTCCTCAGAGGGCAGAGCGCGACTGTGGTGGTGGTCATCATTAGGGTCAGAGAGGCCGTGGAGGAGGTCGTGGTCAGCTTCATGCTCTAGCATTGCCAACCCCAGGCGAGCCAGATGTCGTTCGAGGCACCCTTTGATTTTTTTTATACCTTGGTGTTTTCCTTGTTTGATTCAGGAGCCACACACTCCTTCATATCACCCACCCTTGTCCATTCTTTGGGACTTGAGGTAGAGAGGCTTCCAGTGCCCTTGGCGTTGACTACGCGAGTTGGAGGTCAAGCTGACTTGTTCGAAGTATGTAGAGACTGTGAGCTAGTGTTAGGGAAACACTGCTCTTGGGGGGATTTCCTATGTTTAAGAATACAACCATATGATGTCATCCTCGACATGGATTGGTTGTATTCGGTGCAGGCTATTGTGGATTGATTCATGAAGAATTTCATTTTCCTTGGTGCTGATAAAGATCAAGTGGTGTTTGTTGGTGAGCGAGATCCTCAGATGGGTCATGCGAACGTTCCGCCCTTATCATCTATGATGGCTGAGATGATGCTGAGTTCTTCAGAGGTTCAGCAGTTGGCATTTCCTAGGGTCGTAGAGGAGTACCCTAATGTCTTTCTAGAAGTGGTTGTAGCATTACCCCCTCGACGAGAGATTGAGTTTCAGATCGAGCTACTACTAGAAGCATATCCTATTTCTATGTATCCACATAGGATGGCCCCTTATGAGTTGCAAGAGCTATGTATACAACTTGATGGTCTATTAAAGTGCAGTTTTGTTCATCCAAGTGTGTCACCATGGGGTGAACCAGTTTTTTTGTGAAGAAGGCTGACAACAGTTTGCCGTTTTGTGTCGATTATCATCGCTTAAATAAAGTGACAATAAAGAATAACTATCCTCTCCAATAGATTGATGACTTATTCGATCAACTGAATGGTGCAAGTTAGTTCTCAAATATTGACTTGTGGTCAAGATATCATCAGATGCGTGTGAAGGATGAGGATATCCTGAAGACTACATTCCGTTGTTATCATGGGCATTATGATTTTGGGGTAATTCCGTTTGGCATGATGAATGCTCCAGCTGTATTCATGGGATTGATGAATGTTGTTTTCTATGAGTTCTTGGACAAGATTGTGGTAGTTTTCATTGATGACATCCTTGTGTACTCCAAATTTTAATAGGATCATGCACAACATCAATAAGCTGTTTTGGGAGTTCTTTGCCAACATCAGCTGTTTGGGAAGTTGTAGAAGTTTGAGTTTTGGACTCGAGAAGTACGTTTCATGGAGCATGTTGTGTCCCAACAGGGAATAGTTGTGGATCCATCGAAGATAGAAGCAGTTGTGTCTTGGGAAGCCCCCAAGACAGTGTCAGAGGTGTGAAGTTTCCTTGGTCTCACAGGCTACTACAGGAGGTTAGTAGCTGATTTCTCATGAGTTGAAACTCCTATGACAACTTTGACTATGAGGGATCAGGAATTCATATGGACTGATCAGTGTCAGGCAGCTTTCGAGTATCTAAAAGAGAAGTTATTAAGTGCTCCAGTCCTTTGTCTTCTAGATGAGGGATTTTACTTTGATGTTTTCTATGATGCTTCACATCCGGGGTTAGGCTATGTTCTCATGCAGCAGAGGTCAGTTGTTTCTTTTGGGTCTTGGTAGTTACGTCCCCATGAACAAAACTATGCCACCCATGATCTTGAGTTGGCAGCCATGGTGTTTTCTCTGAAGTTGGGGAGACATTACCTCATTTGTGAGTGCTTTTTGGTTTTCACCGATCATAAGAGTTTGAGGTATGTTTTCTCACAGTGTGACCTGAACTTGCGACAACATCAGTGGATGGAGTTTTTATAGGAATACAGCTTCGAAATATCATATACACATGGAAAAGGGAATTTTGTAGCTAATGTGATGTGCCTAAATTCACATAGTGATGTTGTGCATGAATCTGGTGATTCCATGAGAGTAATAGAAGAACTGTCAGCATTAAATCTTGATATGGGAGCGGTTGGGGGTAGAGGTTGTCTTTTTCAGATGACGGTATAGTCATCCCTGATGCATAAGGTGGAAGTGTCCCATTTGGGGGATCTAGGGGTGGAGGTCTGGAGATAACGAGTTATTTGTGGTGAGGCCCCTGATGGTTGGTCCGAGGATGAACAACACTGAGTGTTGTATCATAGAAGGATTTTTTCCCTTGATGATGCACGAGACGGTTCTTAGAGAGTTTCATAGTTCACCTTTAGCATTACATCCTGGCGTGACAAAGATGTACTGATCCTTGATGAGTCAGTATTGGTAGCCTGGGATAAAGCATGAGGTTTTGGAGTTTGTGTCTTGATGTTTAGTCTGCCAGAAGGTGAAGGCCGAACTCTGTGTTCTAAGTGGTCTTCTCCAGCCATTAGAGATTCCTTAATGGAAGTGGGAGGACATCTCATTAGAATTTGTTACTAGTTTACCTCAAGCTCTGAGAGGACATGATGCTATTTGGGTGGTAGTGGATCATTTAACAAAATTGGCCCACTTCATAGCAGTTATGGAGTCAAGCTGAGTGGAAGTTTTGTCAATGCAGTATCTAGAGGTGGTGGTGAGATTTCATGGAGTCCCTAAGATGATCATTTCTGGTCGAGATCCTCATTTTACCTCCAGGGTGTGGAGAGGTATCCAACATGCTTTTAGTTCTCAACTATTCCTTAGCACTAATTTTCATCCTCAAATGGGTGGTTAGACAGGGCGAACCATCCAGACTCTTGAATATATGATACAGTCTTGTGTTCTTGATTTTGGAGGCTCATGGGAAAGGCACTTACCCGTGGTGGAGTTTTCTTACAGCAATAGTTTTCACTCCACCATTGGTATAGCGCCATTTGAAGCCTTGTATGGCCGGACTTTCCATTCTTTGTTGTGCTGGACTAGGGTCATAGAGTCAGCAATTCTCAGATTGGAACTAGTGTAGAATACAATAGAGATGGTCCAGGTGATTCATGAGAGGATGAAGACAGGGCAATATCGTCAGAAATCATATGCTGACCAAAGGAGGAGACCCTTTGAGTTTGATGTTGGGGATCATGTGTTTCTGAAGGTGACTCCCCATCATGGGAAGAAAATGTTTGGTCATGGAAGTAAGCTTTCTCCCCTGTTTATTGGACCTTTCGAGGTGTTATCTAATGTTGGATTTGTGGCACATCGAGTAGCACTTCCCCTGCGGATGGTTCAGATACATGATGTTTTACATGTATCATAGCTCCGTCGTTATCTTCATGATGACTCTCACATCATCTATTGGGGAGAGATAGATGTTCATGATGATGCAACCTTCAAGGAGCGACCTGTGGAGATCCAAGAACACAAGGAGAAGGTTTTGTACTGGTGTTCTATCCCCTTAGTTCGTGTCTTGTGGCGACACAGTGGCATGGAGGAAGGTACCTGGGAATGTGAGTCACAGATGCATGCTCAGTACCTAGAGTTGTTTGATTTTTAACTCTTTTCATGTAATGATGTTCCCTTTGTTGTTAGACCTTTCATGTTTTATTTATGAATTCCCTTTTTTGTTTTTAGTGGCTTTCTCTCTTTTGAGAGGTATCTCGGTTTGTGGTTGTTCAGTCCCTGTTTCGTTTTCTATTTATCTGGGTTTTGGATTCTAGAGGATGAGAATGTTTTGAGAGGTATATGATGTAATGTCCCAGACCTCTCCAGTCCATTACTTTTTGGAAATTTGGTGTTAGAGGTGTTCCGGGAGGTCAAGGTAACATATCCCTAACGCTTTGCCAAAATATTCCTTTTCGATGAACCGTTTCAACGGTAGATAGTTGTGAATTGTAACATCACATTACGTATTTAGGTACTTTTGATGTTCCTACCTACCTTTGGTTTGGAGTAGTGACTTGGGGGTGCGTTTGGGAGGACTTTTAAGGAAAACTAAAGGGTAGTAGATTTCGCACGGGCTGGGCATGGTTTTTCTAAACCAAGTAGCCATACCGTGCATAGTTAATGTTGGAGGCAGTGGCTATCACATGGTTAGCACACAGTTTGTCTAACCATGCAGCCTAACCATGTGAGGAGTGTTTGATGAGGCAGTAGATACCACACAGTTAGTGGAAAATTTGTTTAACTGTGCGAGCAAACCTTGCGGGCAGTTAAAATAGATCCTAAAATTATGGATCTCAACCATTTTGTTCTAACTTTTTCATTTAAGCTCCTAAGCAGCCATAAATTAGGATTACCCTCCCTTGAAGTTAGGATAACCTCTCCCAAGCGTTTTGGAGGTGATTCGAAGGCCTATCTTGGAGAATCAAATCCAATTTCTTGAGGAATGTGATCGTTCTTCTTCGTTCTTCTTCTTCCTTGATCGGTTTCTTAGATCCACTTGAATCTACTTCCCATCTTCTCTCAGTTTCTTAGTTCTACATCAGTTATGGGGAGATCTAAGTGTTTAGACAACAATTATGATGTGTTTTGGTCTTGGCTATGTTAGGAGAAGAGATCTAAGGAGGATTATTGGAGAATCAACCCTGCTTTCTTGTGCGTCCTTCATTTGTTGGGGTTTTCATAAAAAACCCTTGAGGTAGGGGATTTGTTGCTTCTCTTTATTTTATGTGTGACTGTATTGTTAGAATGTTTACTCCCACTAGATGATAATGGAATTGACATAATAAATATTTTGAACCGGATAAATAATTTGTTATCGATCGTATGATATTGGCTCTTGTTTTGCCAGATAGTGTGATATCTATGTTTGCTTTACTTAGATGTTTGTTCTTGATGGAAATCGGTAAAGAACGTAAACCAGGATTAATTGATAATTGTTTGGATAAAGATAAAGAGGCATGAATATGAATATGGTTCTTGCTGTTATTTGATGTTAATCAAATTAAATTAGTAAGCATGTTTAATCTTTTATGATATCTTACTGGTTAGGTTTCCTGATGTTGGAACCAACAGATTATGAAACTATTAATTCAAGATGGATTAAAGAATTTAATTGTTTGATAATTCCTTCAAGGGTTCTGAGTTACCCTCTTGATTGTTAAAGGGCCATAGCCCAATTGTTGTGATGGTTTTTTTCTGCTGCTTGTGTTGGGACGTGACCCTGGAGGGGTGTTGTGATATGAGGAGGCATGGAGGCCCTTTTGGTTGTGGTATCAGATGATGCCTAGAGTGGAAAGATGCATCAGTTTATGCATGTGGGTGTTAGGGAGGACACCAGGGATGATGAAATGGGATGGATGTGATTGTTGGATGCTTCCTGGTTCTCTGGTTGTTTATTTTCTTTACTTTTCCCCACTGCTCAAGGAAGTTGGTCTTACTTACCCTTATTCTGAAAGAGGTGAATACATGTGGGGTATTCCACATGCTTTCTGTGTTTATCTTCTCAAGGGGGAATGGGTCTATGCTCTTGCTATAGGATGCAAATACTCGATGAGTAGTATATCTACTCACCACATTGAGACCCCTTGTGTTTAGTAGCTTAGAATGTTTTTCTAGAATGCATAGAAATATGGGAAAGTAATTTCATAATGAATAATTGAATAAATGGTGTTAAACATAGGGATGGAGTTGTTGGGACTTAATAATGAGGTTGAAAACATTTGAAGGAACATTGATCTTTGGATGTGATGATAATAAAATTTAATGTGGTATTGTTCATGGTTAATTAATGTTTAAGGAATTAATTAACGTACAGTGGAAATGATAAAAAGTGAATGAAGTAATATAATAAAGATCTTTAAATGGTTGTGTGCTTATAAGATACCTAGTCTTATAAGTATCATCCCGAAGTCTGAGAGACGTTATCTGCAGTTGTGTCTAAGACTAGGTAATGCCCATAGTGTGGTTGTGAGATATAATATATCCTGTACTTTTTGTGTTTTTATATGCTACTCTACCCTGTTAGTAATGGAAGATGACACCCCAGGGATTCTAATATCTGGGGGGGGTTGTTTTCCCCAACATTCTGATGGGAGGGTGAATGGCTGACTACCCCCTTTGGCCCCGCTCTCTTCTCTTGGTAGATACTTGTGCTGGTAGGCACAACAGTTAGTTTTCCCCATATATGTGTGTAGAGGGCTGTAATGTCTTTTGGTTATTCACACACACATATTTTGGATATAGTATCCCATGGACTACTATAGATGTAACGTGTATAGGCTTTGATGGCTTGAGGATCCTTACTCAGTTTATGGGTTGTAATGGCTTGAGGTATAATACCCGACGTATGATACGCGTTATGCGAGTTTTGGTGGCTTTGGGAATCTACCTGGTTACTTTTTTTTGTGAGGATGGTGTAGTGCTTTGACCAGGTGTCTGTAGTAAAGCCTTTGTGTTGCACGAGGTGCACATTGTGGTGCTTCGGCCAGGTGTCTGCGGGAAAGCCTTTTTGGAGAGAGTTTCTCAAGACGCACGACGTTGGGGAAAAGCAGAAAAACCGTGGGGAAGTAGTACCGAGGTACCCTAGATATTCTTTATTATATGATATAGTCTTGTATGCGTTACTTGGTGAGAGTATCCATGGTGAGTTTGGGAACTTAGTATAAAATTTTATGTGACTTGTTAGTTTCACTTGTTGTTCAATGTGCTTTATCATGCTTTCATTACTTTTTAACGAGAGGCTTCAAGGAGTATCCTACTGAGTATACTATTATACTCACCCTATGTATATATAAACTATTTTTTCAGGTCACTTGGAGTTGGTTTTAGATCAAGCTAGTTTCTACTAGCTTGGGGTTGCAGGAGTAGTTTGGGCTTGTGGTTGCTGCTGTTTTTACTTTCTTTTGGGTACTTGTATTTTTTCCCCTTTCAGTTGTAGTTCTTTTGCATGGCATTACATATGTGCATTTGGGTTTCTTCTATATTGCATTCTGAGTTGGATTTGATTGGTGTCTATCTTATCTCTCTCTTCTGCATGTGTTCTCTTAGAGGGTAATGCCTACTATTTTGTGTGTTACTATACCCTTGGTGCTAGTCACCAACCCAGGGCCTACTAGAGGCGGGACTTGGGGGTCATTATCTCCCTTCTCACATTGCCGGCCCAGGAGGGGTACACTTTGTGTGGAGGGGGTCGTGACACCTTCTCTTAGATCACCTCTTTCCATATTCTTTGTATAGACCTTATTGTTTTTATCTTTATATAGATTTATCTAAAATCCCACCTATGATACCAATTGTTAGTTCAAAATAATAAAAGGATAACATAGGATGGGGGGTGAATTGTGTCTTTTCAAAAAACTTCACAAATTCAAACCGTTAACTTAATTTGGAATTTATGAAGAAATTTATTACATTCTCTTATATGAATTATGGGAAATGGATAAAAATAAAGAATGAACACACCAATTTTATTATGGTTCAGGGCACAAAGATCCCCTACACCACTCCCCCAACTTTGTCTCTATAATCTTGGTGAATTTCAGTGGAATGATCCTCTTATAACAAGACCTAAAATCCAAAACTAAGTGAAGAAAATTGACACCTTTACAACAAGGATAAATAGAGACTTCTGGTTCTTTTATAGGGAACCAATTATCCACAGCTTACTACAAGAAGATGATACTTCACTGCAATCGAGTATGGGCGATTGAAACTCCAAAAAATCAAAAGAGATTGATTTGATAATGGTTCAGGTTGATCTTCATAGTTGCAGTAGCAGAAATTTGCAGTAGATGGATCTTCTTCTTTAGAAATGATAGTATTCAAGAAAGAATATATCTGAAGTGATATAAGTTGAAAATGATATTTTATTAAAATTAGAAACAAACAGTAACATCAATCTAACAATAGATGAGGTTAAAAATGTATTTCTCCAAAGTGTATCCTTTAAAAAAAATAAAAGATTCAATTATTCATTGCAGTAGTACTTTAAATGATATTCACATGAAATATTGTATGATAAAATTTGTATGAAATTTTCTTGTATCACATGTATATTGAAAAAATACACTGATATAATACATAGATCATATAGCTTGCTTCAGTATTCTAGATCCAATAATGTTGCTTGATAGTTTGTGGAAATTCAAATCTCAATAGACCATGGGAGTTGTAACTTCCCTTAAGAATAGTAGTGATTTCCAATGATGTATACAGTTCTTTGAATTGATCAAAGTGAGCTTTGAATTGGTCTATAATTTTTTCAAGATCATTGTAAGAATTTTGGATAAAATTTCTACAATAAACCTCCGCTGTTGAATAGTCAGATAGAAGGTTCAACTGCATAGCATATGGTTCCTTTCAATATATGGTTCCTTAACCATACTTTAATCTACACATAATTTTGGGAACAAAAGTAATGTCGGGATGATGATCCATACATTCATCCTTTCATTATAAAATTCCAAATGTAGCATTGAGTAACCATATACTCATTCTCCCAAATGTAGGGTATGAACATTGATTCTAGACTCCAACATAAGGTAGACATTCCACATGCTTATCATTTATTAGATGGTAGGGTCGCTGATCCATATGAAAAATATTCATCTTAGCATTGGTATGATGATCCATACATTCATTTAATGAACATAGTGTATGAATAGTGTTTTCATAACACATCCCATAGCTTCACATTCCAATAAAGATATAAATAAAAACATGATATAAATTACTAAAACATACTAAATAAAAATTTATTATAAAAAAATATAGGTATTTGTGAGCATCAAAATAAACATATATTTCAGAGTATTATTGAGACAATACATGCCCAACATCCATATGGTTGGGATGATGCCTAAAATAACAACAATGAAAATTCTTTTTGGGGTTGGATGGAACAGTAAAATTTAATACATGTTAAAGAAGTTTCTAAGTGGAATGAGTAGAAATACCCATCTAAAAACTAATGATTGGGGTATAATACCAACTAGCTGGGAAAACATGAAAACAAAAATCAGCCTCAATGGAACCAACACATAGAATCAATTTTGAAAAAACAATGGAGTGGAAACTAAGAGCATGGTTTAAACAAGATAGAAGTAGATTTGGATATTTTTAATGTTGGTCATGATTCAAATTTAAGGATAGAAATACATTCTATTTGGATAAGTAAAGAGAGTTTTGGGAGTCCCCATAACTAGGACTAGGGTATAAATAAAACTATAGGTATTTATCAATGGGATAAATTGATAGTGTCAATTGGGGAAAAAGACAAAAATATTGAAGACATAAAAAAACCAATGGGGGTCAGAATGATTGAAAGTGAGGCAAGGAGAAATAGAATACTAAAAAGAAAGACTCACATACTAATTAGAACTGAGGTTGAAATGAATGTAGAAGGAATCCTCAATGGGTTCAACAGGGAGAAGAAACTACTATGAGTTAACATTTATAGAACTAGAGCACTACGAATGAAAAGTAGGTGAATTATCCTACTTAGTAAAGAGTCAAAACTTTTTATTACAAACACTCACTTTTTGATTAATTAATACAAGAATGAATTTTGAACCTAATATTATCGGTTTGTGTATCAAAATACATATCATAAATGTTCTTGACAATGAACATATTAAAATTAATGGGGTTCTTCTGTCTAGTAATAGAAGAAAATGGAAAGAATTATTTTATTTTAATCCAAGAGAGTAGGAAGGATATCGGGAACTTTGAGTAGATTACCATATGTGCACTACAAAAACTCTTCCTACTTATTAATTAAAAAACCACCTTACCTGATAAGTGGAAAGAGATTTTGTCGTGCACAGAAAATCCTTTCATCATGATGGATTTTATATCTCATCCACAACTTCATTCAAAAAGGAACTCCATGTAACCAGAGTGGGAGATTTTCTAAAGAAGATATAACATATTTTTAATTAAAATATATTTCAAATTATTAAATTGATATAAAAGATCTATAAAAATAATTTAGGGAATGAAATCAAAATAAAAAATTGAGGTTTAGAAGAATCAAGATGAGTTTGTTAAACACTGATAAAGTAGGGATTATGCGATATTTACTAAATAAAAGTAGAAATAATAAAATACCTTAGGTTATGAGAGCATCAATTTGTTCGAGAAGGTCAAATGGGAGAAACGAAAGTGGTTGATTTCTGTGAGATCTTGAATGACGTGAAAGAAGTAGGTTCTGTTAAGGTTGAATTTATAAGTTTAGAAAGGATTTTATCAGCGCTTTACAAAAAGAATTAATAAAAAATGTTAAAATAAAATAAAAAATATATTAAAAATTAATAAATTGTATAAAAGTAAAAAATAATTAACATTATTAATTAATATATAATATTAAGTTCATTAATGTTAAAAATGAGTGAAATTGAATAATTAAAAATGTATAGACATAAAAAATTATAACAAAATAGGAAATTTTTATTAATTATACCAATTACTAAAAAAAGTATGAATGGATATATATTAAAATAAAGATGAACATATATTGAAAATTTTAAAACATATTAAATAAATATCTATAAATAAATAATAAAAATTGATTTAATTCCAAAAAATATAAAAATTAATAAATATTAAAAATGAATAATTAATATTAAATGAAATTATATTAAAAATGAATAAATTAAATTTAATAGACAACAAAACTATTTAAAAAATGTATTCATAATATTAATTACAGTAATTGTAAATACATATAAAAATGAATAAAATAATAAAAAATACATTTAAATGAATTAATAATATATATTTCAAACATTTTTAAAATAATACAACTTAATAAATAAAACTAAATGAATATTAATCATATAAATTAAAAAAAATAATAAGATTATTAAAAATGAGTAAATAATTATGTATAGTTAATAAGATTAACTAAATTAGTTGTAAACACATAACAAAATGCTGAATGTTTCAGAAAATGAATTTAAATGTATTAATTATATAAACTTCAAACATTTTGAAAATGTTATATCTTAATAAATATAATTAAATTCATATTAAGAGGTCATATCTGGAGCTATAAAATTGTTAACACCCCTTGGATACCTTCAAAGGATCCTCCTCTCGTAAGATTCATAGTAAAGGCTCACTTGCTCATGTGGAGGCCAATTTTGATGCTCTCTCTGAAAGGGTGGCCATGGGAAAAAATATTTAATCATGTGGGTCATCCTTCCACAAGGAGTAAGGCCATGGTAGATGGATGATCTAGATTGAAGGATCTCATTTCTCAAAGGGCTCTATAATTGGAGATGGATTTCTTTAGATAGAGGCTTCTTCCACTGCCTCTTTTAGTCGGTGGATTCAAGATCTCATGTGTGAACTACTGGTTCCTTGTTTCTAAACCATGTGATGGTTCATCTACATGAATGGTACATGGGTTTCAATGTGTTTCAAGACATGAATGAATTTTCATAGGATTGGTTGAGGGTTATTTCTCTCAACTGGATTATGTGGCACATGAAAATTTTGCACAACATTTCATATGGAATTGGGGAACCAATTCATTTGGACAAGGAAGCTGAATTTTTCACGTATAAACACTTTGCGAAAATTGTGGTTGAGATTGATCTTGTATCCACACTTGATAATGTTATTCTATCTAATCCAATGATGTAATTCATATTAAGTTTGATTATGAGAAACATACTGAGTTTTTCTTTGTATGTAAATTTGTTGGGAATTTGGCTCAAAATTTTTGGTGGAGGCTCTGTAAATTATATGGCTCATTGGGACACTCTGTAATTGATTATTCTATGAAATCCTCAGTGAAGTAGGAATTGATGTCTTTTCAATATGGTTAGCCCTATGATTTTCTTTGGTAACCTAGGGTGAATCTAGTGGCAGCCAAGGTTGATCACTCTACCTTAGGTTTAAATGGAATAATATCAATTTTATAGGGACAATCCATCATGGTTAAGGCAGTTGATAATATTGAGCCACATGGAGGTGAATATTCTGTCCTTTCAAGAGATTGTGTGAGGACTGGGGTGGAGAAGACTTAGGGTGAAAATGTTATCAGTGAGCCTTCTATTTGAAATGATGAACCAAATTGGAGGAGCAGTGATGATATTTCTATGGGTGTTCTGCTGATTTGGTATGGATCTCCCTTTGAACCTATTCAATAGGTTGGAATCTCTTAGTTGATTATCATGAAACTCACTTTTCCGGATGGGAGGTACACTGGTGAGGTGGGGAAGTCTATAGATGAGGCTATTGGTATTGTGCTCAGCTGTTCTCCTTCACTAATTGATAAGAAAGTTTGTATTGTACAGTCAGTGGATGCATACTTTTTGGGGAATGTTCTATAGGGTGATGGTTCTGGGAAATATAATGTTCAGTAGAGAATGAATTATCTTCAATAGATTCAGAATTTCTTTATTTCTTCAAGAATTTCTGGAAAATGGGGAAATTTTTCAGATGATAGAAGTGATAAGGAGAAGTAGATAGTTTTTCTAGACACCACTCATTTCCAATCAATGGGTAGCAGTGTCCCTAATTCTTTTAAGGTTGTTATTTTAAATGGTAAGGGAAAGATGGTTAGTAGTTAAGTTTTTGATCCAGTTCCTTAAAATAGAAAGTCATGGAAATATTATCCCAATATTCTCAGGAATGTTTCGACCAGGTCATCTTCAAATTCATCAAAGATCCATCTCAATTTGGAGCAGGAAAGGTCTAATGAGAGGATACTTTGGATCCTTAATCAAAGAAATTCATAGTTGAAGTGGAAAATTGGTATTGACGATGAATCTAATTGAAGTAAGTAGATTTCATTTAGTTTTTGAATGATGGTTTTGTATATTAGGTGTTATAGTTATGATTAATTAGATTCTCTTTAGAATAAAGTATCCTTGAGTAGAGGTACATGGGGTCAGACTACCTTCTTACCTAGAGGATTATGCTATAATGACATTGAATTATATCAATGTAAATCCCCTTATTATAATAATGTCATATAGTAAAATCACATAAAATAACATTAATAACACAATATAAACTTTATAAATGAATAATTAATAAAATAAATGGCATTTCTAAAAGATAAGGAACATATAGAAAAGGAATAGTAACCTGACATTTATATTAGTAAGACGACCCTTATGAATAGTAAACTAGAAAATTGAATAGTAACCTCATCAATGAAAGTATAAATAAAATTTATCCATCTGATAAGTAAAAATATGAAATAATTATATCATAAGATAAGTAAACATATATTTCAAAAAAAATACTAATTAAGTGTTGGTATTTTTGTAAGTATGAAATGTTTAATTAAAATTTTATGATTAATTTAATAATTTAAAATAAAATTTATTTTCATAAAATGTACTCATAAATTAATATTTTAATGTCTTAGGATTATAAGATAATTTTATGAGACCATAGATAAATTATTGAAGTGTTATAAAATTTGATATAATTTTAAAATTTGTATTTTTCGAGTAAATATTGATTTTAATTAGAAATTAAATTTCTCATATTTATAAAATTATTTTTATAAAATGGAGTTCATTTTTTATTCTAAACATTAAAAAAAGGTTCGGTTGATTTTTTAGTATTTTTCTAAAATAGTTGAATTTTTGGGGAATAATAAAATATGATAATTTACGATAAATACTAAATACCAGAATTATAGAGTCATAGATGATGTAAGCCCAAAATATTTTACTATACTTCATTATTTTAATATTTTTTATGATTATTCTCAAACTATTTATAGTATTGGGAAAAATAATAAACTAATGAATTAAATGATGAGAAAACACCCCTCTCATCCACTATAAATACCACCCCTCACCACCTTTTCTCCTCACACCTCTCAAGCCTTATGAATTATCCAAATTTTGTTCAAATATATTCCCATTCCATCCCCCCATGTAAAATATATTTTGGTATTAATAAAATACCAAAACCAAACCCCAAATGAGGATCTTCAAGAAGGAATCAAGAGGTAACACCCTCTTTTTTCCTTTTAATTTATTTTTAAGTTCATTTATTTAATTTTTCTCTACTAAACTCCCTTCATCCAAATGGAATGATAACTCCAGTACATACTAGAATAATTTTATTCTATTTTAATAATTAATCATCATCTCTCTTTTCCCCTACTTTTATTCTAAAAAATAAAACAACGTCTGTGGTGTGTTAATTTATCGCATTCAAGGATGATGCATTTTTCAATTTCCTTTAACTTATTAAATGGATGGTCATGAAACCATTTTTATAGTTGAAATAGATTATAATATATTTATTATATCTTATTTAATGTTATGGAATCATTTTTACCCATGATATTAATTTATAAAAGAAAATTATTTTGTTGTGATTGAAAACCTGCAAAATAAACCCAAATGATTATCATTAACTATTTATCAAATGATTCATCCTAATGTAATAAAACCAAATTATATAATACCAATTTAATCTATATAATATCACTAATAACATATAATTCCAATTCTAGATAATTATCCCTACTTTACATTACCGTTCATACTTGTATAAAAGTAAACCGATCATGAAAACTAGGGAAACCTATGCTCCTAAATGATGAAATTGAACCTATAAACCCATAAAAAATGCCATAAATGAACATAATAAATACATAAAAATAATATAAATATATAAATGGTTCTTAAATTATTAACTAATGAATATAATTTGATTATACAATACATTAAGATCAAGTGAAGAACACCTTCAGACTTAATGTAAGGGATTCTACCCAAACCTCCATTATTCCTTCGGGTTATTATTTATCTCTCTCTAAAAAAATAAAATTATATTTTATATTTTATTTAAATATTATAAATTATGTTTATATGTTCCAAAATCATTTATCATGATATTTCCCTACTTCTTTTTGGGGATATACATGTTTTTAAAAAGTTCCTTACTTGACTCTTCCCTATTAGTAGGCTCAATTTAAGGAAACTCCCCGAATTCTTACTATTTTTCAAGTGCACTGTATAATATATTTTTAAGCCACTATTTTTTTTAATTTAATTAATTTTATTATGAAAAAATTATTTGTTCAACTATGGTTTTATATAAAAGATTATTCCATTTCTACTTTAAACGCTCATTAATATTTTCCTTAAACCACACTAAAATGTTTTAATTATAAAGTTTCTTAAATACTATTTTTACATGTTATCACTTAATTTTGAAATATATCATCATGATGTATGACTATTTTACCTTATAAATGTCCATGTATGATTTAAATACCTTCTTTCATGGACACCATTGTGATATTCCCTTATATTATGCCTTCTGACAAGATTATGATACCCAATTCTTATAATGGGTAACCCTTATGTTCATGATTAATTCCTTATGTATGATTCTTAATGTGGCACACATATTCATGAACATGTTAAGATGGGTGAACCAAGATATTTCTCCAATGCATTGGTTACATTTTAGTCTCATGAGATGTTATGTGCAATGGTCTTTGTGGTTAGCCTTGACTCATGCTCTATGTGCAACAGTCTTGGTGGTTAGCCTTGAATCATGCTCCTCCATGAATGATGATAAAGTCATGTTTTATGTTGATGAAACATTAATATTAATCCTTTATTATATGATCCCATGTTGTTATTACTTATATTTAATTATGTTCATTGCATTTTTATATCATTATGTTATGCCTTCTAACCCATTTGATAAGCTTTATTCTTATATTTATTCCATTACTGGTATTTTAGATCATCCATTTTTTCATTTTATCCCAAGGGTATACTCTATATATGTAAGGTATCTATGGAATTTAGGATCTCATTATAGATGATAAATAAATAAATGTTTTATTTTAGTCCCATGTTTTCAGTTTCTTGTACCTAGTATTCCAAGACACTAGTATTTACAATCCTTGACTTGTAATTTGATGTTTAGTCATGGATAAAATCATGCAATGTTATGTGTAAAAGGTTAAGTTAACTATAGTTGGTATCAATGTAAAATGTTATTTATTTTTGGAGATTAGGAATAGAGCACTTTAGTAAGAACCTTATGGATAAGATTAAGTATATGAAAACATCCCTAAATTTTTGTTAGTATAGAATAAGTGGTTTATCAAGAAAATAAATCCATCTCTGGATACTACAGGTGGATGTGGTTCTTCCAAAAATGTACCTAGGAGTAACATCTCTGACAAGGTGTTTGAGGCCTGACTCGGGGATACTTGGTACACAAAAACAGACCTTACTGCGCACCTAGTTTGACACTTCTAGGGGATATGATTTGGTAAATTCGTAAACTCATTATGAACCATTATTAAGGGAACAAAAAAGACCATAAGAATATATGTTAGTAAATAGATCATGGATAACCTAAACAGAAACCATGGGAATTAAAAGTTAGTATATAATTTTTCTTTACAATTTTATCCTTTTAGGTTTAAATATTTCTTTTTTATGCTTATTAACTATGTCTTAAATCCCCCTAATTGAACTTTATCTTTCTTAGTTAATGGAGAGATATATAATAACACCTGACAACTATAAATGATATATGAAATGTGACAATTTCCCTAATGATATTCCAAATATGATGAGAATAAGTGCTAAAAACATTATAAGTGTACTAGATTAGCTGGTTTAAGTTATGAATAATAACATGAATCGTGTGGAACACCCTCCTTCTATAAGGAAAGAGCAAGTTGTCATCGAATACTTCATGAAGAAAGGACTCCCTTGTTTAGTGGATCTTCCTATACCCTCCACATATAACAATAGATTAAATCCATTGAAAATATATTCTTTGTCCTCCAGTGCTTAGAAGAAGAGAAAGTTGTGCTGGTGGTCTATTGTTTTGGTGGGGAAACTAATTAGTGGTGGAAAACGATAAAAAAATATGAAGTCAACAGAGGAGATTGATTCTATATATTAATAAGAGTTAAAGAAAATGATTTTCAATAAATATTTTCCTCAGCCGCTCCATCTCAAGATGGAAAGAGAGTTACTTTGACTTAAACAGAAGGAAGATGAGTCTTTCAGGGTGTATGATGAGAAATTTACAATTATTGAAAGATACACCTCCAGCTTTGTTATGAACACTAAAAGAAAGGTAGATCACTTATTTAGTGGACTAAAGATGAGTCTATGAAAAGTGTTAGTGTTTCAAGACTTTGAAAGTTATAAGGATATTTTTCATTGTTCCCTCAAGGTTGATATGGAGATTGGAAACTCCCAATGGTATCATGTTCCTGATGGAAAAAATTGGAAAATGGAGTCTAATATGGGTGGATCAGCCAATAAATACCATTATAGAAAGAAAACCAAATATCCCACATGTCAAAATTATGGGAAGAAGCATCCTAGGAATTGTCTAAAGGGAACTGAGAAATTATTTAAATATGGAAGAATGGGGAATCTTGAAAATAACTACAAAAGGGATATGAAGAATATTGCTAATAAAAAATATGAAAGGAAGGTTCATATCAATGCTCATCCAATAGTGTAGTGTTTCAACTACAAGGAACATGGGAATTTTGAAAACCAGTGCCCTAAGACCAGGGTTGTTAGATGTAATTAATATCATCCTATAAGGAAACAAGGAAGGTCTTTTGTTATCACTATTGCTGAGGTGGAGCTGGACAATGATGTGGTGACGGGTACGCTGGTTATTCATTCAAGAATACTGAACATACTATTTGAATATACTTCTGTTAATTCATTCATATCTTGAAAGTTTAGTAGATCTATTAAAACACCACCTCAAAATATGAAGTTTGATTTATATTTGAGAATAGAGAATGTGGAAGTTATTGCATCCAATGTTTATAACTCCTCCCTATACTATTAAAACATGGACTTTTATCAGCGCTAAAAACCGACATTAACAACGTTAGAAATGCACTGTTAATGCCGACATAGATAAGGGGGGGTCACCTTTATCAGTGCTCTGAAAAGTGCTAATAAAGGGAGGAATTAACAGAGCTTTTATAGAACTGAAAAAGGGGTGCCTTTATTAGCGCTACGTTGAGCACCGATAATAGGGAAATTTATCAGCGCTCTTTTAGCGCTGTTAAATATGTCCTTTATCAGCGCTCAAAAAAGAATTGATAAAGGCCCCTTCCCCTACACCTGCACAACCAGCACCTGCACAACCAGCACCTACATAAACCAGCATACCTGCACAAAATATCCCCTGCACATTTTCACAAAATAGCACCCGCACAAAATATTTTGACAAACAATGCTATATACATTTACTTAACATCATGAATACATAAAAACACACTTCTATATACATTTCAAAAAATGTTTAACATGGTTACAATTAAAATTATCCACAAAAGTAATAAACATTAATGTTTCATCCTTTGATATCCATGATCTGCTCTAAAAAATTTTCATCCATGGTATTTGTTGCCAAACAAAGCATCCAAACTCAAGGAAAATAATTAACCTATATAAGAAAACAAATATTATTTTAGTAATACAATAATGAAATAAATTAAAACATTAATATAAAATAATACATTAATATGGAAATGAGAAACTAAAATGTGAAAATGATAAACTCAAATGTTTTCATTCTGATAACAATGAAAGAGAATATGGTAAAATCAATACGTTTTTGGATGATTTATCACATTTAATAAATAATTATTCTTTATCTAATGAAAAACTTTATCGGTCACACCATGTGTCAGATTGAGGTGCAGTCAATTTTTACACCTCACAAATGACTCATGCATCATTTAACTACAGTATCAAAACAATCAGAAGGTGTTTGCTCAGTTTGTCGTATGTCACTTGTGTTTTTTTCTAAAGTTTATGGAAATTTGAAACTTATATCAGACACTTTTAGTCTTACCAGTCACACTGTGTGTCATATTGAGGTGTGATAGATTCATAAACATCATAAATGACTCATGAATCATTTTCCTAAAGTATCAAAACAATCCAAACGTGTTTGATTAGTTTTCCGTATGTCACTTGTGTTGTTTTCTAAAGTTTATGTCAATTTGAAACTGATATCAGACAGCTTTAGCCATACCGGTCACACTATGTTTCAGATTGAGGTTCAGTCGATTCGTACATGTCACAAATGACTCATGGATCGTTTTCCTAAAGTATCAAAACAATAAGAATGTGTTTTCTTGGTTTTCCATATGTTACTTGTGTTGTTTTCTAAAGTTTATGTCAATTAGAAACTGATATCAGAAAGTTTTAGCCATACTGGACACACTGTGCGTCATATTGTGGTGCGGTTGATTCTTACATGTCACAAATGACTCATGGATCGGTTTCCTAGAGTATCAAAACAATTCAAAAGCATTTTCTCAATTTTTTGTATGTCACTTGTGTTGTTTTCTATTGTTAATGTCAATTTGAAACTGATATCAGACACTTTTAGTCATACCGGTCACACCGTGCATCGGATTGAGGTGTGGTTGATTCGTACACTTCAAAAATGACTCATGGATTGTTGTCCTTGTGTATCAAAAGAATCTTAACGCGTTTCTCAGTTTTCTGTATGTCACTTCTGTTGTTTTCTAAAGTTAATGTTAATTTGAAACTGATATCAGACACTTTTATTCATACTTTTTACACCATGAATCGGATTGAGGTGTGGTCGATTCATACACCTCAAAAATGACTCATGGATTATTTTCCTAAAGTATCAAAACAATCTGAACAAATTTTCTTGGTTTTCCATATGTCAGTTGTGTTGTTTTCTAAATTTTATGGCAATTTGAAACTGATATCAGACACTTTTAGTCATACCAGTCACACCGTGTGTTAGATTGAGGTGTGGTCAATTCATACACGTCATAAATGAGTCATGGATCGTTTTCGTAAGGTATCAAAACAATCCGAACACGTTTGCTTGGTTTTGCATATGTTATTTGTGTTGTTTTCTAAAGTTTATGTCAATTTGAAACTGATATCTGACACTTTTAGTCGTACTGGTCACACTGTGTGTTGGATTGAGATTCGGTCAATTTTTACATGTCAAAAATGACTCATGGACCGTTTTCCTAAAGTATCAAAACAATCTGAATGCATTTGCTTGGTTTTCCGTATGTCACTTGTGTTGTTTTCTAAAGTTAATGTCAATTTGAAACTGATATCAGGCACTTTTAGTCTTACCAGTCACACAGTGCGTCGGATTGAGGTGCCGAAAATTCTTACACCTCAAAAATGACTCATGTATCATTGTCCGAAAGTATAAAAACAATCCTAATGCATTTTATCGATTTGCCATATGTTAGTTGTGTTGTTTTCTAAAGTTTATGGCAATTTGAAACTGATATCAGACACTTTTAGTCATACCGGTCACATTATGCATCATATTGAGGTGAGGTCGATTCTTACACATCATAAATGACTCATGGATCATTGTCCTAAAGTTTCAAAACAATCTAAATGAGTTTTCTTGTTTTTCCATATGTTATTTTTGTTGTTTTCTAATGTTTATGTCAATTCAAAACTGATATCAGACATTTTTAGCCATACCGGTCACACTGTGCATTGAATTGAGGAAAAGTTGATTCATCCACGTCACAAATGACTCATGGATCGTTGTTCGAAAGTATCAAAACAATTTGAACGCATTTTCTCATTTTTCCATATGTGACTTGTGTTTTTCTCTAAAGTTAATGTCAATTTGAAACTGATATCAGACACTTTTAGTCATACCAATCACACCGTGCGTTGGATTGAGTTGTGGTTGATTCTTACACCTCAAAAATGACTCATGGATCTTTTTACTAAAGTATCAAAACAATCCGAACACATTTTCTTGGTTTTCTATATGTCAATTTTGTTGTTTTTTAAAGTTTATGGCAATTTGAAACTGATATCAGACACTTTTAGTCATACCGATAACACTATGCATAGGATTGAGGTGCGGTTGATTCTTACATGTCATAAATGACTCATAGATCTTTGTACTAAAGTATCAAAACAATACGAACGTGTTTGCTTGGTATTCTGTATGTCAGTAGTGTTGTTTTATAAAGTTTATGGAAATTTGAAACATATATCATACACATTTAGTCATACCGGTCACACCGTGCATTGGAATGAGGTGCGGTCGAATCGTACATGTCATAAATTCCTCATAGATCATTTTCCTAGAGTATCAAAACAATCCGAACACATTTTCTTGGTATTCCATATGTTAGTAGTGTTGTTTTCTAAAGTTTAAGTCAATTTGAAACTGATATCAGACACTTTTAGTCATATCGGTCACACCATATGTCAGATTGAGGGGCGGTTAATTTGTAAACCTCAAAAATGACTCATGGATCGTTCTCCTAAAGTATCAAAACAATCTGAACGCATTTGATCAGTTTTTAGTATGTCACTAGTGTTGTTTTTTAAAGTTAATGTCAATTTAAAACTGATATCAGACACTTTTAGTCATACCGATCACACCGTACATCAGATTGAGGTGCGGTCAATTATTATACATCAGAAATAACTCATGGATCGTTGTACTAAAGTATCAAAACAATACGAATGCATTTTATTGGTTTTCTGTATGTCACTTGTGTTGTTTTCTAAAGTTTATGGCAATTTGAAACTGATATCAAACACTTTTAACCATACCGGTCACACTGTGCGTTGGATTGAGGTGAGGTCGATTTGTACATCTTATAAATGACTCAGTGATCATTTTCCTAAAGTATCAAAACAATCTGAATGCATTTTCTCGGTATTCCGTATGCCAGTGGCATTGTTTTCTAAAGTTTATGTCAATTTGAAACTGATATCAGACACTTTTAGCCATACCAGTCACACCGTGTGTTGGATTGAGGTGTGGTTGATTCTTACACCTCAAAAATGAATCATGGATAATTTTCATAAAGTATCAAAACAATCCGAATGTGTTTTCTCGGTTTTCCTTATGCCACTTGTGTTGTTTTCTAAAGTTTATGGCAATTTGTAACTGATATCAGACACTTTTAGTCATACCAGTCACACCTTGCATCAGATTGAGGTGTGATTGATTCTTACACCTCAAAAATCACTCATGGATCATTTTCCTAAAGTATCAAAACATTCTGAACGTGTTTGCTTAGTTTTCCATATGTCACTTATGTTTTTTTATAAAGTTTATGGCAATTTAAAACTGATATCAGACACTTTTTTCCATACCGGTCGTACCGTGTGTTAGATTGAGGTACGGTTGATTCTTACACGTCCAAAATGACTCATGGATCACTGTCCTAAAGTATCAAAACAATACGAATGTGTTTTCGTGGTTTTCCGTATGTCACTTGTGTTGTTTTCTAAAGTTAATGTCAATTTGAAACTCACATCAGACATTTTTTGTCATACCGGTGACACTGTGCACCGGATTAAGGTGCGGTCAATTCATACACGTCACAAATGACTCATGGATCGTTGTCCTAAAGTATCAAAACAATAAGAACACATTTTATCAGTTTTCCGTATGTCACTTGTATTGTTTTCTAAAGTTAATGTCAATTTTAAACTGATATCATACACTTTTAGTCATAGCGGTCACACCGTGCATAAAGTTGAGGTTTGGTCAATTCGTACACCTCACAAATGACTCATGGATAATTTTCCAAAAGTATCAAAATAATATGAACGCGTTTGTTTGGTTTTCCGTATGTCACTTGTGTTTTTTTTAAGTTTATGGCAATTTGAAACTGATATCAGACACTTTTAGTCATACCGGTCACACCGTGTGTTGGATTGAGGTTTGGTCGATTTATACACATCACAAATGACTCATGGATTGTTTTCCTAAAGTATCAAAACAATCTGAATGTATTTTCTTGGTATTTCATATGTCAGTAGTTCATAAGAGTCTCCCATTAAGTTATTATTTACTAGAAACTCAAATCATTTCTAAAACCATTTTTCATAATCCAAGGATATGAAACATAAGAAAGGGTGATCATAGATGCTCAATAAGTGTAATCAAGAGAGTATCAATGATCATATAAAGATAACATAAGTAGTAGGAATTCACCTTCATTTTCCTATTTGTTTATATTCTTCCATCAGGTATGCTGCCCATTCGTTTCTAAACACATCTATATCATCTTCTGAATAGGAGTTTTTGTGACAGTCATAGTAGTTCTTATGTAATTACATTCATCGATTAATCACTTTTCTAATTTAATGTTAAAGGTTCTGCTTGAAAAATGATTTGGAAATGAATACCTCCTGGTCGACATGTTTTTTTACAAGATTCGACGGCCATGCAATGAATGTTCCAACAGATTTTTCCAACATATGAATGTAATAATCATCAATTGGAATGGGTAGCTCGGCTCTCGGCTCATGAGCTACATTAATCGAAACTTTGACATAACTGGTTGGAAGTGTTCTGGAGTGTATCATGTCATTCTGAATATTGAACTCTGTAGCCCTCGCTACAAGGAGATGGATTGGAGTTAACAGATATAAATCACAATCATTTTAACCCTGTAAAATATCATTACAAGAAAGGTATCAGTGTCTACATGATTTATATTTCACAGAAACAAATATTATAACATTTATTACCTTGGTTAAGTAAGGTATTTGAGGGGAATGGATCTCCTCAAAGTAGGTGGGGGTGGGGTGGGATCTTCTTGCGGGGGTTGTTCTTGAGTTGTTTGTTCTCTTCGCATCTCCCCCATCAAAGTTGTTATCAACTCTCCCTGACATTCTATTATTTCTTCAAGGGTAGTTACACTATCTATCATCATTTTCATTTCTTTAGTTTTTTCATCCTCTTGTTTTTTTTTTCTAAAAATACTTCTGGGGTGTCACCCCAAAACCCACACCTCTGGCGTGACTATACTGTTCTGGCTATTTCAAGGCCACTGAAAGTATTTCCACATCTGGTGCGGGTGTTTTTGATTCCTGTGACTATGTCAAATAGAAAATATGGGAAAATAAGTAATCATCATTATTTAAAGTGATTTAAAGCAAAAAAATTATATTATGTCATACTTACACATATTTCCCACACTTTTTGTGTGTTTTCATCTACCAGTTTTCCCTATTTATTAATACGAGCCTCCTTCCATAACACATGGTGTGGGATGGAAGTGGATTGGGATTTTCATTTATCAATCTGCATATAAATAGAGAAACATGGTTACGGTGTTGTTTTATGTCACATAAAAGTATTACAGTACTTTTAAAATACATACCAATTGTTTTTCAATTGAAGCGTACCCCAACCTTGCTTTACGCTTGGGGTACACTGGTTTTGCTGCCCGTTCTTTATTTTCAGCACTCAGTTGCTGTTTCATAAATAAAAAACTATCAATCAAAGTGATGAATACAAGAAATATTAAACAACGTGTAACCAAACACAATATACCTTAAAAGTCTTCTTTATACGACGGTTGCAAAATTCATCCCACGCTCCTTGCGAAATCAAGTGTGCATAAAGAGGAGGTGGGTGCAACTTTATTTTCCCTTCAGCATCTTTCAGATGATGTTATGTTAAAATGGTACGAAAGCCTCTATGAACCCTTTCTGCCAGTCTTAATATATATTCATTGTGTGAGACATCTACTATAAATTCACTCTTTAAGATCAGATGAAGGGTTAGTCAATATTTCAGTATTTTATTTTATTTTATTTTAAAAAATTAAATAAATGATATCGTATTTTTACCATAATCTCTTCCCACATTAATGTTTTCAGCCCGCTGAAAACATGGTGCCACGAATCTACATCAATCGGCACACATTTCCAAGTGACGATTCCAATGTAGCTACTAAACATGGCTTTGTTGGGGTTTACATGTTGGCCTCGCTTATTCCATCCCACCTCATATTTGATGCCTTTTGATTTTTCCTTAAGGATTTTGGCTAAACCTTTCAAACTACGGCACACCTATTTTTTTGTGTCGCCGGGGTTTCATTGCCTACCATTTCCTTGGTTTTTTCATCATCATTATGTTCCTCCAAAGCGCTACCATCGTTAGTGGCAGACATTATTGGGAAAAATGCAACGTAAAGCAATAGGAATGAGATCTTGCATCAAAACATGACAGTCATGGGATTTCAGACCTTTTAACTTCAATTTGCTCATTGACACGAGGTTCCTGGTATTTGACGAATACCCCTTTGGAACCTTTATATCATTCAAGAAGTTGAAAAACTGATATCTCTCCTACCTAGAAATAGTGTAAGTAGTAGGAGGAAGAAATGTTTTTTTTCACCCTTCACTAGTACCAACTCTTCTCATATTCCCATCTCAACCATGTCCAACCTAGCCTTAATTCCACCTTTTGTTTTGCGAGATATATTTAGAAACATGCCAATGACACTATCAAATACATTTGTTTATATGCATAACATCATGAAAATGTCTGCGTATAGACAATTCCAGTATTATCATTAAAAAAACTGATATCTTTTTCCAACCGATTTGTGTAAGGTTTTTCGAAGCCGGTTTACCAAAAGTAGTGTCCACATTTTTAACTTTCTCAAACAATTGATCACCTGTTAGTGGAGACGGTGTTGTACATTCTTCTGAACTTCCATCGAATGATGTCGTCCAAGAACGGTACTTATGTCGTCGGGGTAGAAATCTGTGATGTCCTAGAAACACAGTTTTCGATGAATGTTTCAACCTAATTGATTGTGTAACTTGTTTGAAAATAGGACACCCTTGATTTCCTTTAATGCTATATCCAAAAAAAATTCCATAAGAATGGAAGTCATTTATCGTCCCGTATAACATGGCTCTCAATGTGAAATCTTCCTTTTTGTAAGCATCATACAATGTAACACCTAAATCCCACAATATTTTCAAATCTTCGATCAATGGAGCTAAATAAACTCCAATAACATTACCTGTTTGTTTTGGTCCTGATATAAGCATAGATAACATGATGTATTTTCATTTCAAGCATAACCACGGTGGTAAGTTATAATTTACCAACATAACCGGCCATGTATTGTGATTGTTGCTTTGAAGACCAAAAGGATTCACTCCATCTATAGATAACGCAAGACAGAAGTTTCTCGACTCTTTTCCAAATTCAGGATACTCATGATCAATTCTATTCCACTGAGGAGAGTCTGTCGGGTGACGTAGTATCCCATCTTTAATTCTTGTATATGCATTCCATGTCAATTGTCCTGCAGTCTCTTCACTTCCATATAGGCGCCTAAATATAGGAATGATTGGAAAGTACCATACAACTTTAGTAAGACTGGATACATCTTTCTTGTATCAAGAATCACCACACTTTGGGCATTCTTTAAGTGATTTTTGGTCCTTGCGAAATAGTATAAAGTCATTAGGGAAGGCGTGTATTCTTTCATAGATCATACCCATAGAGCGTAGTATTCGTTTGGCGTCGTATGTTCAGCTCGGGAGCTCATTATCTTCTGGGAGCATGTCATTCAGGAGAGCAAGTAGTTTTGTAAAACTGGCTTCACTCCACCCATTGTCTGCTTTCAAATTATACAGCTTCAGTATGGCTGACAATGCTGTATATTTAGTGCAACCGGCATACAATGGCATCTTTGCACAACTTTTTAACTTCTCAAACAATTTTGGGAAATCACGAAGTTCATCTTCGACGATCCTTGTCATTTCCTCAATACGATCTTCATTATCATTCACATCTAAAATCACATCCTCCATATGGTCATATTCATTGTTCATGTTTTTAATCATATCAGATTATCCATAAAACATAGTGTTATCCCATCCACTACCTCCATTCGTTTTTTCCCCGTGCTTATTCCAACATGTATAACTATGACCTATTCCATGATAGATCAAGTGTTCTTCCAACTCCTCTAGAATAATTTTTTTTAAATAACAACAGCGTAAACATGGACATTGGATTTGAGAAGGTCCACATGCATGATCTTTTGCAAACTTAATGAACTCTTTCATGCCTTCTTCATACTATTTTGTCAAATGACTGTCATTCATCCATTCTTTATTTATATTCATCCTATTTGAAATCCATAGGATGGGTATATAGGTTAAGGGAGAATGAATAGGAATATAATTTAGATAAAAAACTAGATACTTTAAAAATGGTGGGGGCGTGCTCATTAAAAGAAAATCTTGGGTGGTTCTTGATATTCATCCATTCTCTTCCTCTCTTCGATCCCCCCTGATGAGGGGTGGTTCTTGGGAGTTATTTATAGTGCGTTAGTGAGTTCTTCCCTCAAACTTTCTCCATTACTATTATCCTTTAATTCTCTATGATTTGGGATGATTTTAACTAGAATTTGTGTGATGCTTTCACTATATCATCTTCAAATCAATTCAGATGATGTACATTTTGTTTGTATTGGCTAAAGGTTATCCTTGTATGAGGAATGCACCATGTTTTCTTTGGTTTAGGTGGTGTTGTGTTTCGCAGGGAGTTTTTGAAAGATTATTCCTAATTATATTAAGGCGAATAATTAATTAAAAGTTTCTATAATTAATTATTTGGGAATTGTGCCTTGAGATTGGGTCTCAATCATTGGTACATGATTTGATAAGGCATGTATAGTCTTGGTTGAGGACGAGTTGATCTTGGTGAGGGGGTTACTCCATTTTTTGAGGTTGGTGGACCCTATAAAACAAAACCCTGTTCCAATTTATGACTGATTGTGCATTCATGCATGAGTATATGTGTTCTAGTGAAAGGGATAGAAATCAAGAGTAACCAAGGTAAATAAATAGGGTGTTTTTGATCTACCAAGAGATAGAGTGAGGGTTCTATTGAATGTTTGTGATTTTGTGATCATCCAGAGATTATGTCTCCATGGAGTAGTTGTGTTTATGAGAGGATTGGGTTTGGTATGAGATTTGTATAGCCTAGTTTGTTTTTCTAAGGCTATTTGAGTAGGTATTAGAGTCTTAGGCCTAATGAAGATGGATCATATAGTTTTATATCTCACATATGATCATGAACACCCTATTAAGGATATATAAGAGTCATGATGTGTGTGATGAGTAGGATATTCCATAAAGGGATTGGTTAAGTTTGACATAGAGTATTTCCTCCTTAAATTTGGATTAAGAGATCTCCAAGGGGAGATATGATATGGTACCTAAGTGAGGGTCATGTTAATAGTCTGGATGACTTAGCATAGGTTATCCAAGGCTCTTAGTGTGAGTTTATAAGGATGGTCATTATTTAGTTTTAATGAGTTTTAATGTGGGAATTAGAAGATTATATAGACTAGACTATCGAGGCCAAGATCAAGTATAGCATGTTGGTTGTGACATTACCATGTAGATATGAGTGTGTGTTGGTATCAATGAGTAGAGATGGGTTAGTTTTGTAGAACCCAGTAGATTCCCTTATAGGAGGAATTAGAATATTGATTGGTTGGGAATAATTTTAATGTACAACCAAGATGGTTTTAAGGAGATTATTATGCAAGGATAAATGGATGGTGACTTTTATCATTTATGGTCTAACTGACTAAGAGATTGAGATGTCATATGACTTTCACCTAGTTGAAGTATGATCATCCATGGGGCCCACCTATCGATGATGTGGTTTAGCTAGTACGAGAGGTTGGTTATCTAGATACCCTACTAATATTACTATTTATATGTTTTTTGGCACAAGACAAGATGAATGGCCTTTATTTAAGTGATAAGGTGTTGGTAGGACCCTACTTTGAGTGAGAAGGCATTGGTCAAAGGGGATTGGTGTGTTACTTCCATGGGATCCACCTATTGATGGTGCATTTTGACTTATGATAGAGGTTGGATATTGTGATTCCCTTGTTAGATCATTTTTTGTATGATAATATGATGTGAGATATAGAAATGGGGATCACTTAGTATTGGTTTGGAGTAGTTTTGTGAGAGGATGCCTATAGAGATTTCCTCAAATTGTTTTTTATGTGATGTGATGGTGAGACCCCCTATTTGTGGCAAGAGCTAATAAAGGTCAAACAAATAACCAACCACATATACATGTGTCAGACACACAAGTATCACACACAAGAATCACACCAAATCATAATTAATCTCAATATTGACAATAAATGAAAACATAATTAATTCATGAAAATTCAATTTTACTCACCTTAAGTAGGAGAACCCAGTGGCGAAGGAGGAGGAAGTGTCTTCAGCGGAAGCAACAGAGGTATCAGAGGTAGCATGGAGGCAGCGTGGAGGCAGCAGAGGCAGCTCGAAGGTAGCCAAAGGTAGCGGAGGCAGCCGCAGGCAGCGAAGGCAGTGAAGGCAGCAAAGTAGGCGGATGAGGAGGAGGAGGAGGAGGAGGAGGAGGCTCCGGTGGAGGAGGAGGAGGAGGTCGTAGTGGAGGAGGAGGCGCTGGTGGAGGAGGAGAAGGAGGAGGCCGCAGTGGAGGAGGAGGAGGAGGAGCAGCGGCAGAGAGGAGGCTGCAGCGCAGGAGGAGGAGCAGGAGAAGCCGTGGTGGAGGAGGAGGAGGAGAAATAGGCTCCGAAGGAGGAGGAGGAGGAGGTGGCGACCGTGGAAGATGGGGAGGAGAAGGAGGCGGCAATAGCCGCGGAGAGGAGGCATCGGCAGAGAGGAGGCAGCGATGCAGGGTAGGGCTTCCGTGAAAGCTTGACAGGGTGCAGGGAGGAGGAGGAGGACCCGGTGAATTTTGCAAATCCAGCGTGGACCTTTATCAATGCTAGAAAAGTGCTGATAAATCATGTCTTTATCAGCACTAAAATGGGAATCACTAATAAAGACACCTTTTATCAGCGTTTTTTAGCGCTGATAAGGACACACTTTATCAGCGCTTTTCTAGCACCGATAAAGACATAGTTTATCAGCACTAATAAAAGCGATGAGTAATGTATAAATTTAATAATTTCTTTATATTATTATATATTTATTTAAAATGATATTTATGATAAATATATATATATTTATATTTATGATAAATATATATATATTTATGATAAATATATATATTTATTAATAATTATAACTCTAAATAAATATATCTTTATTTATACTTATAAAATTATTTGAAAGGTATATTTATATACATATCGTTTAAAATATAATAAAATATATATTTATTTTTTAAATATAATATATTTTTAATTATAAGTGTACATTTTTTATAACATATATATTATATGGGTAACATAATGAATTATAAATCAATAACACATCGACGTGATATGTAATTATAATCTATAAATTAACATTATTCATGCACATATATATACGCATGTATGATACATTCATTGACCCCAATTCATTGGAAAACACACATATATTCAGTAATTTTAATTATACATATATATTAAAATGTATTATATATTTATAAATAAAACAAATACATTAAATAAAAACAAATATAATAAATATATATATTAAATATAATTAATTAATAAATCTAATAAATATAATGAATTAATAAATCTAATAAATATTAATCTTATAATTATTTAATTATATATATATATATATATAGTTATAACATGTGTTTTTTATTTAATGTATATAAAAAATATTATTATCACTAAGAAAAGAACTGATAAATGTGACCTTTATCAGTGATAAGAAAAGCGCTGATAAAGGGATATTTCAAGCGCTAATAAATGCACCCTTTTTCAGAGCTAAAAAAAGCACTAATAAAGGGTACACCATTATCAGCACTGATAAAGGCCTAGCCCTTTATCAGAGCTTTTCTGTTAGTGCTGATAAAGGTAGGCGCCTTCCTTGCCCAGCTTTTTCGTAGTGCTAGTTACTATTTACAGACTAAAACTCCCTAAAAATCTCATCATACTTACTTTGGTGGAGTTTGATTCTATATTGGGCATGGATTGGATAACTTTATACCAATCCAACATCAACTATTAAGAGAGGGAGATCACTCTTCACATCCCAAAGCATCATCCAATTCTTTACAAGTGTAAGGAGGAAGATAAATATCCTTTAGAATCATTGTATCAAGTGTGGATATTATTGAATTATGATCAAGCATATATTTCTCAAATGATTGAGACAAATGAGAGAGTCATTCTTGAAGACATTCCCATTGCAAGGGACTACACTGATGTGTTCCATTAATAGTTTCCTGGTCTTCCCCCGGACAGATATATTGAGTTATCAATTGAACTTATTTCTATATTTCTGCCCATATTAAATACACTTTATAGAATAGCCACCATAGAGCTGGAAGAGCTGAAGAAGCACTTATAGGAGAATTTAGAGAAGGGTTTTATATTCCCGAGTGCTTCAACATGAGGTGCACTAGTACTCTTCATTAAGAATAAGGATGGATCAATGAGGATCTGTATTAGTTATCACAAGCTCAATAAAATCATGAAAAGGAACAATTATCCCCTCGATCGGATAGATGACTTGTTCGACCAGTAGTGTGGGCCTAGTTTTTTTCTTAAAGGTGGACCTTCTATTGGTATATCATCAATTAAATGTGAGGAAGTAAGATAATCCCAAGACTACCTTTAGAATGACTTATGGACATTATGATTTCATTTTGATTCCATTTAGACTCAATAACGATACAACAATTTTCATGGATTTATTGAATAGAGTCTTTAGGGATTACCTTAATAAATTTTGGGTAGTCTTTATCGATGATATTCTAATATAGTCTAATTACAAGGAGGAACATGAAGAGAATTTAAATATTATGATGAATACTTTATGAAGAGATAAAATTTATGCAAAGTATAGTAAATGTGAGTTCTATTTAGAGTAAGTATCATTCTTAGGTCATGTTATCACCCAAAAAGGAATATTTGTGGAACCTTCCAAGACAGAGGTAATCAAAGAGTGTCCGTGGCCAATATATGTAATAGAGATCCGTAGCTTTATTTTTCTATATGATTCTTACTGACTATTTGTGAAGAAATTATTAGGATTTTCAAACCATATAACCAATATTACATAGAATTCAGTGAAGTTTTTATGTACTTAAAAATGTGTTGAAAGCATTAAGGAGCTCAAAAAGAGGTTTATCACTATGCCGGTACTCACACTCCTGAGTGGTGGTGAACTATTTGTGGTGTAAAGTGATTATTAAAAAAAGGGATTAGGTTATGTACAAATGAAAAATGATAAATTTACATCCTATTCCTTAGGTAAGTTGAAAATATACAAGGAAGACTATCCCATGTATGATCTGGAGTTAGTAGCTGTGATCGTCACGTTGAAAATCTAACAGTGTTATCTCATTGGGAATAAGTGTGAGATATATACTGATCACAAGAGTCTCAAATATATATTCACAAAGAAGGAACTTAATATGTGCTAGCATAGATGGTTAGATCTAATCAATGATTATTACTGCTTAATCCACTACCATCCTAGTAAGGAAAATAAGGTAGCAGATTCTATAAGTATAAAGGATCCTACATATTTATCAATGATGAGAATTTAGAAGGATCTAATCTTCTTTGATTTACAAAGGATGGGCTTGGCAATCATTAAGTAAGGAAAATCCTTAATACTTTCTCAAATTATTTATCAACCATCCCTTATGGATAAAATAAAGGATGCTCAAAGGAATGATGTGGAAACTCAGAAAAGGGTGGAGGCTATCAAAAAATGGGAAATCCTATGATTTTAGGATTGATAAGGATGGAGTCATAAGATTTAGATCATAACTATGTGTACTATTTGAACCAGAGATAAAGAAGAAGCTTATGAATGATGCACATATCTCAACCATCTCTATTTACCTAGGGAGCACAAAGATGTATCAAGATTTTCGGGAGAATTATTGGTGGGAAAATATGAAGATGGAGATCCCCGAGTATACATCAAAGTACATGGTGTGTCAACAAGTCAAGGATGATAGGAAAATGTCTAAAGGAATGATGAAACCATTACCTATACCAACATTAATGTGGGATAAAATCACCATATACTTCATCATTAGACTTTCGAAGAGATCCATAGGAAACAAAACTGTATAGGTTATTGTGGATCATCTTATAAATATATATCACTTTATCATTGTTTGAGATGAATTATTACTAGATAGACTTGCATATATATATATATATATCAAAGAAGTTGTAAGGATACATGGAGTACCACTATGAATTGTATTTTATTGAGATCCGAGATTCACCTCAAAGTTATGGAAAAGTCTTCAATATGCTCTAAGCATTGAGCGAAACTTCAGTATGACCGATCATACTCAAATTGATGGTCAATCTGAGAGAACTATTCATAAAGTAGAAGATATGTTGATATAGTGTTCTATAGACATTAAAGGAGTATGGGACCAATATCTGCCTCTGGTAGAATTCTCCTACAACAATAGTTTCCACTCCAGCATCCGAATGGCTCTATATGAATCCATTTATGGGAAAAGGTGAAGAACACCAACATGTTGGGATGAAGTCAGTGAGCGTAAGCTTCTAGGAACTGAAATGGTTGAATAAATGGTGTAGAATCTGAAACCATTCAATAAAACATCAAGGAAGCCCAAAGTCTATAAAAGTGATATGCAAACAATCATCAAAAGGACCTTGAATTTATGGTTGAAGAAATGGTATTCCCCTTGAATGTATATATGGAATAAGGTCATGAGATTTTGTAATAAAGGAAAACTAAGTCCTTGGTACATCAGCCTCTTTGATATCCTTGATTATGTCGAATATTTTTCCTACCAACTAACACTTCCACATAGCATGTATAAAGTACACAATGTATTCCAAGTATCCCTCTTAAGGAAGTACATACAAGATGCTTCACATGTATTGACTTCAGAGGTGGTACAGTTGGTGAATGATCACTCATATGAGGAGCATCCAGTGAAGATCTTGGATCATAGAGATAAAGTTCTATGCAAAAATACTAATCACTTGGTCAAAGTACTATGGCTGAACCATAAGTGTGAAGTGGTTACATGGGAACTAGAGGAAGTGATGAAGGAAAAGTACCCACACCTATTTTCAACTTATAATGTAAAATGAAATTTCGAGGGTGAAATTTCACAAGGGAGGAAGAATGTAACAACCCTGAATTTTATCAATGGAAATTCCCTTATTATAATTATTTCATATAGTATAATCACATAAAATCACATTAAGAACACGATATAAACTTTATAAATGAATAATTAATGAAAAAGGCATTTCTAGAAGTTAAGAAACATATACCAAAGGAATACTAACCTGACCTTTGGAATAGTTACATGACCCTTATGAATAGTAAACCATACAATTAAATAGTAACCTCACCAATGAAAGTATAAATAAAATTTATCCATATTATAAGTGACAATATGATATAATTATATCATATTATAAGTAAATAAATATTTTAAAAAATTACTGAAAAATTGTTGGTATTTTTATAAGTCATAAATATTTAATTTAAATTTTATGATTAATTTAATAATTTATAAGAAAATTTATTTTCATAAAATGTTTAAATATATTAATATATTTTTGTCTTATGATTATAATATAATTTTATAACACATTATTTAATTTATTAAATTGTTATGAAATTAGTTATAATTTTAAAATATATATTTTTGGAGTAAATTATGATTTTAATTAAAAATTAATTTTCTCATTTTTAGAAAATTATTTTCATAAAATAGAGTTTATTTTTGAATTATACATATCTAGAAATGTTTAGGTTTAATTTTTGGTATTTTTCTGAAATATTTGAATTTTTGGTGAATAATTAAATACGGTAATTTACAATAAATGCTAATTACATGAATTATGGAGTCATAGATGATTTATGGATGATTTAAGTCCAAAATATAGAACTATAATTTATTATTTTAGTTTTTTAATTATAATTCTGAAACTATTTATAGCCTTGATCGAAAAATAATAAACTAATGAGAAAACACCTCACTCCTCTATAAATACCACCTCTCAACACCTCTTCTCCTCACACCTCTCAAGACCTTTGACTTGTAAAAATTATTTTAAAATATCCTACCAATAACTTAATACACTTCTAGGTTATTTTTATTCATAAAAAAATACCAAAACCAGACCCCTAAGGAGGTTCTCAAAAAGAGGGAATAAAGAGGTAAAACCCTCTTCTTTTTCTTATAATTTCTTTTTAAGTTCCTTTATTTTGTTTATCTATCCTCACTTCCCCTAATACAAATGGTATGATAAATCTCATAACATAAATATGTTATATATTTTTATGATATTTTAATAATTCATCATCATCTCTCTTTCCCCCACCTTTTATACTAAAAAAGGAAACAACATCCATGATGTGTTAATTTATCACATTCAAGGAAAAAAAGTTTTATATTTCCTTTACCTTATTCAAGGGATGGTAGTGAAACCATTTTTATTTTTGAAATAGATATTAATATATGTATTAAATATTAATTAATGTTCTGAAATCAGTTTTTATGTATGATATTAATTTATAAAACAAAATGATTTCATTGTGATCGAATAACCACCAAAATAAACCCTAATGATTATCATTAACTATTTATCTAATGATTCATCCTCATGTCATAAAACTAAATGATATAATACCAATTTAAGATATATAAGATAACTAATAACATATAAGTTCAATACTAGATAATTAAGCGCACATTAAACGACCGTTCATACTTGTATATAAGTAAACCGATCATGAAAACCAAGGAAACCGATGATTCTAAATGATGAAGTTGAACCTATTATCCCATAAAAGGGCCATAAATGAACTTAATAAAGTTATAATAAATAAAAATATATATAAATAGTTCTTTAATTGTTAATTAATTAATCTAATTTTATTATCCAGGACATTTAAATCAAGTGAGGAACATCTTCAGACTTAAGGTAAGGGATTTTACGTGAACCTACATTATTCCTCCAGGTTATTCTTTCTCTCTTTTTACCCAAATTAAATTCTATATTATTTTTTATTTAAATATTATAAATTATTTTTATATATACCAAAATCTGGTATCAATATCTATCCCTCCTACTTTTCAAGTATATACATGTTTTTAAAAGGTTCAAACTAGATTCTTCCCGATAAGTAAACCCGATTTAAGGAAACTTCCCGAATTCTTACCCCTTTTCAAGTGAAATCTATAATATGTTTTTAAGAAACCATTTTTTTCTAAAATCAATCATTTTATTATGAAAAAATTCTTGATTTAATTCTAATTTTATACAATATATTATTCCATCTATGCTTTAAATGCTCTTTAATATTTTCCTTAAACCATACTAAAATGTTTTAATTCTAACATTTCTTAAATACTATTTCTACATGTTATAAATTTATTCTGAAATATATTATCATTATCTATGTTTATTTTCCCTTATAAATTTCCATGTATGATTTGTATCCTTTCTTTCATGGACACCATTGAGATATTCCATTATGTTATACCTTTTGTTAAGATTATGATACCCAATTCTTACCATGGGTAAACCTTATGTTTATGATTGATTGATTATGTATGATTATTCATGTGGAACACATATTCATGAGAATGTTATGATGGTCACACATATATTGTTATCTAATTAATTGGGTAATGTTTAGTCTCAAGATATGATATGTACGACAATCTTGGTGATTAGCCTTGACTATGCACTATATGGAACAGTCTTGGTGGTTATCCTTGATTCATGATCCTCTTTGTAAAACAATTATTGAATCATGATAAAGTAATGTTTTATGTTTCTACCACATTACTCTGAATCCTTTATTATATGATCCCATGTTATGATTCCTTATGTTGAATCACGTTCCATGCATTTTTATATCATTATGTTATGCATTCTAACCCATGTGCTAAGATTTATTCTTATGTTTATTACCTTACTATGATTTTATCTCATATATTTGTTCATGTTATCCCCAGGTTATTATATGAAAATGTAAGGGCTAAAAGGAAGTTAGGAGCTCATAATAGATGATAAATAAAGAAATGTTTTATTTTAGTCCCATGTTTTTAGTTTTATATACCTAGTCTTCCAAGACACTAGACTTTATGATCATTGGCTTGTAATTTGATGTTTAATTTTGATTAAAACATTTCAAAGTTATGTGTAAAAGGTTTGGGTCACAATATATTCTTTATCTATGACAGTGAATGAAGTTAGATATCTATTTCTCTGGTCTTACTAGTGTAGATATTACCAATTTCATATAATTATATTCCTTTACATTAAGTGTTTATATAACTTATTCATATGATGCATGTGGATATGTAAGAATATGTTTGGATTCTATTTTGGGTTAGTAACACAAATTTGTGGGTTGTGTAAAGGTTTTCACATCAATATCATTTAAACATATTGATTGGATATAGAGAATGTGATTTCAAAAAAAACTACCAGAAGCATGCATACGTAAATGGAGTAACATGTGATAAGATGGAAAGAATAAAATCTCTTCCAAATGCTAATTGTGAGGTCCCTTCATTATAAGAAATTTTCTAGAGATTAATCATTCAACTAGTTATTGTCGAGATTAGCATGAGTACCCATGAATTATCTTTTTCAATCTAAGAATGTTATAAGTAACTCTAGATTATTTTTTAGGTATTGTTAAGATATGCATGAGTACCCCTTGATTGTTCTTTGTTGGATTATTATTAGTGTTTGTTTTGGGGTACAGTAGCTAGGAATCCCTAATGGTTAGGATACTAGCGAGATAGAGTTGATTATATCCATATGATGGATTGAAAAAAGAGTTCTACACTCAAATATTGCAGGGTTATATAGGATATGATTGAAAATTATTATCTACCAAATATATTCATGGATTATTTTCTTGATACATAGTTTAATTCACCGTGAAACATGGATCTTAGAACACTAATGTATATGATGGACTTTAAAAGTGTTGTAATATGCTTAGTGGGAGACCATTTTATAAAAGTCCTTATTGAATGATTATAAAACACAATACAAATCTGATAAAATCTTCTATTGTAAATAATATAATCATAATCATCCTAAAGATAAAATTTATTATCAATACTTAATAATAAAAATATTAATATAAGATACTCCAAAGATTGGTAACATAAGAAATTCTATTAAGCAATATTAACTATTTAAAACAAATTATTAATGAAAATTCAATGTGTTAAAAGACTTCCATCCTCAATAACAAGGTGTTAAAACTGTTTAACACATGAATATAGATTCTTATTGAAGTATAAAGTGATTAATTTAATGGTTTCAAAGGAATTAAATGAAAAAATGATCAAATTAATCTTAGTCTCCACTCATGAACTCAATATTATTGGGAAATTATAATGATATTCAACAGGATTTAATATGCTAAATGAATCCGCGAGACTAAAGGTTTCCATATTTTTTTAAAATTATAGAATTAAATTATATTATTATGACCAATATATTATATTAAATATATGTTTTACAAAGTTTTGTAATTATATATAAGGTAATAAAGGAAAAAATAATTGAAGTTTAGAGCGTGAATATTTTTTAAGTAATATAGAAAAGGGATTACTATATTGATAACTTGGATTCTTCATGCTTGGATAAAATCATCATAATATATATATTTTATCTCATTTTTGTCTTGTGAATAATATGAAAATAATTTTAGTTTAATAAAATGGGATTAGGTGTTTTTTATACATAGGGATTTTTTTAAATTCTACAACATGCATTAAAGGGAGAATAAAAGTGGTTTGTTCTGGTTTGGGAATTTATATTATTGAAATATATGGAAATGTTTTGAAAATTTGATTAAATTAAAATAATGGTTATCCAATAGTCTCAATGTGTTGGGAGTATATATGAACAAAAAATATGTTTTATAGCTTCTAAAGTACTATGTAGATAGAATATATTGGTAAAATATCAATCCACAAGAATAAAAGTTTGTTTAAATTTCAATAATGGTTCTTTAAGAATCCAAAAAGGTAATTAAATCATAGTTTTGTTAGAAATGAGGAATACTAATTCAATATGAATTTATTATCCAAGATATATATTAAAGAGTTTATGAAAATACATAGAATGACCATGTGAGTTATGAATGTTATAGAAATTAATTCTTAGATTTTGAAAGGTATGTGATTCTAACTATCAATTTTAAGTGTTGGAGATATACAGGAGTTCAAAATCAAAGGTATAATTGATTGAGTTTATAGTTTATATTCAGGAGATGAAGTAAATAGTTACTATATCAAGGATATTTATGTAAATGATTTTAACCTTTTTAAATTATTCTAAATAAATTATTTGTATCTTCATGTCATTTAACATTTATTATAATAGAATATGTTAAATTAAAAAGAGTTTTTATGGAAACATATGAAATTATTAAATGTATATGCGTAGTTTATGACTCATAAATTTCTATAACATGTTTTGAGAAGAAGATATGGATAAAACTGTTTTATCTAGGATAAAATTTTTATCCAAGTATTTTTTTAAATATATGGGAATGTGTTCCTAATTTCATACAGTGTTATTTTCTAATTAAGTGTTGCATTAAATGAAAAAATGTTCCAAACTTAGAAAATACCAAATATGACATGGAAACGATAGTATTTTTGTTTAATATTCCTACTGAATGGAAATAATTGTAATTTCTTAACGCAAAAGGGGTTTTTTTACATTGAATGTTATTAAAAAAAATATAGTGTCTAAGTGGCTAGTGATTGTATGTTTGGTCTTAGATAATTTCAAAAATAAAAAATAAAGGATAACACCAATCTTGTTTTCTACTTAATATCATAAAACATTTTAAGATATGTGTTGGTAAATAAAAATTTAAAGTATTAAATTTGGTTACCATAAGTGGATATCACTATTATAACAATCAAGGATTAAAGTGTTTTTCACTCAATATTCTAAAAGAGTGAAATATATATGGAAATAAATAAAAAAATAAAGAGTGACATTTAGGTATAGTGAAATTGAAAGTTACTATTTCTTGAATAATTATACCAGTAAAAATGAAAAGGGGATTATATTTGATATCCTAAAAGTGTCTAGGGTATGGAGGTAAAGATAATTATAAAGATTTAAATTATTTTAATGATTTTTTTGTTGAAATATGGTTCCAATTATGATGCTGATGAAATTTGAAAGAGTTCTAGGTAGACAACAAAATCTGGGATCATAACATTTGATGTTTTGAAGTTAAGAATTTTGAATATGTTCATGAAGTTGAACAGTTAGAAATATGATTCCTAAATCTCACCATTTTTTTAATCAAATTACATTAAAGAGGTTTCTCACTAAAGAGTTTAGTGGGAGGGTTTTATCAGATGGTCACATAGAGAAGTGACATGAATTATATATGAAAAAATCTGTTAACAAAACCCAATGTAGTAAACGTAAAGATGTTCAGGTAATTATATATATATATATATATGATATGTTAAAATGATGTATATGTTGGGTTTTTTAAATATTCTTAAAGAGTTTAAGAATATTTCAATGTATCATATTTGACGCAACTTCCATTTTACCATTCTTTCTTATTGAAAAAAATAAATGTATATATATATATATATATAAATTTTTGTGAAGTGTAATAACAATTGAAAACTCAAAGTATGACTTTGATTTTATCCCTAACCTATGTTAATCATAGAGTATTATTTGTTATGACGAAATTTTAAGGTTAATGTGAGTAGGATTCTTATATAGAGATAGAGACTATGCTTATGAGGTTCAAGAAAAGAAATATGGTTCTTTGTGGTTGTTGTGTGACCTACTAAATATATCACATATAGTGTTATATAGATGTATTTGGTATAATAGGGGTGCAAGGATCATATATGAGTCCCCATTACCTTAGTTTGGAAAGATACCTATCACGAGAACATTTATACTATGATACAATACTTCTGCAATTATGCACATTAACTTAGATAATACGGGGGTTGTCAGGTATGTTACTGATCATATCATCGATTGGAATGTAAAAAATATTGGATTTTCCTCTCATATGATGAGTATGGAATATAGACCATTGATTGAGATAGTCAATGGGAGTGTGTGGCTATAATAAGATAAAATATATATATATCTATATAAGGAACATGAGACGTGCTTATCCAAAAGGATAAATGACATGTGATGTATTTATTGATCATTTCAATCCAAACTTTGAGAATTGAAAACATATGAGTTTTATATATGGGATTGACATGTTCCATGTACCACGATCATGGAATGTCTTGGAAAAAGGGAAAATATGAGAATACAAGTTTTCATATGATGTGGACTGGGGAACACATGTATAGAGATACATATGTTAGATATAGATCAGGCTAGATCCCTTTATAGCTTGATCAACGTTGATTCTTTACTAGAGGATTCTTTTCTCTTACATATATGGATCTAGAGACTCATATTTTTTGTCAATGATATAAAGAACCATGGGTTTACACATTGTGGTTGACTAAATGAGTATTGAGTTTGACTTAAATATCTACTCTAAAAATTTTATAGAGTTAATCCAAAAATTCTTTGGTTGGGTACTCATAAGGTATTCTATATGATGTGATACAATGTGAAGTTAATGATAGATTTACAAAAAAAAATTGAAGTTATGAAAAGGGTTCATTGAATATGTTTTTACAAGTTATTGTATATGATATAATATAATTTGAAATCACACAAATTTTATTAGGATTTAGTGCTAGTGGCATATTGAAGGAGATATTAACCTAATCTACATTTGTATATGATATAATTATGAGTGAATTTGTGTTGCTTGAAAAATAAAATTTGCATGAAAAATAGGGTGTATCATTTCATACAGTTGTATAAACAATCGAATGATAATAGTTATCCTTCACTACAATCTTCTATATAATCTATCATTAATAATTTTTTTGAAAAGGTAGGGAGTAAATTCATATGATGAATTCATATATATATAAATTGGACATGGTATTTATTTATGTGTTTCAACACATGAAAAAATGAGACAACAATTACTGAGCATCCGTAATTGCCTATTTAAGCTACTTCCATGAGATTTTAGTGAGTGTTTATCGATTTATCTCCTCATTCTTGGATAAAACTCCATGATCCATTTCTCTATTTTACCTTCATCCTTTTCACATAGAGGTACTAGAGTACCATGTTGGTAGGTGGACCCTACTTGAATGTCGAGTTATTCAGATTCTGCCCATGAATACACTACAAATGTGTGATGATTTTGTTTTCCACTTTAGTGATATAAATCAAACACATCAAATGAAGATCAAGAGTAGCATAGGAAACTTCTTTATAAGGTACAAAAATTTATAACATATTATTCATTTCATTTTTTATGTAGGTTTCATATTATCCTCCATGGAGATCCTCGATCAAGGGTTTTAATGACTTCTTCTTGATCAAATAATTATTATTAGACTCTAGTAAAACCCTTGAAACCTGAATTTATTATTGTGTCTAAGATTTATAAAGGCTATTAGAAATTGGTTATGTAAGTGACCTGTCAGGATAATTGTATTAGTGAGAGGGGGAGGGGGTGAATCAGGGATACCTCTTTCCTTTAAGTTTCCTTCTTAAGAAACAACCTTTTCCTGATGTTAAAGATTTCATTCCTTGTTGAAAACAAATCAAACACACATCCACAGGAACACAAATATTTAAAAGTTTCACTATTCAACAAGAATAGCTACATCCTTGGTATGGAATGAAACTGATCCAATACTACACAATACTCTAGAAAAAAACCTTTTCTATGGGATAAAATGAGTAGGATATTTCCTTTCACTCATGTATCACTATGAAAACAATACAGTAGTTCATAACATTCTTCTAGAAAAAATGATGCAATACAATTTTTATAACAAATATGTTATAATGATTCTTGATAAAATTTCACAAATATGTTCTTCCAAAAAATTTCTTCACTTTCTTACCTTGTAGAAGGTAAAAAATTCGAAGACTTTGTAATAAAACTCAGTATGATTGCCCAGTCTGATTTTCCTAGTCCGATTGCTCAATATAAAAACTATGTTACTCTGTCTGAATATAGTTGAGACAATTCTAAACACCTTATTCCTCGGTCAAGAAAACTCAATATGATAGTCCTAGTCTAATGATTCATTATGATTTGGTGATCATCGGAATACGATGTCAATCCAAATATGATAAATAAATAAATATGATGATCAACTGAATACATTTCAATCTTTTCTCTTCTACTTTCACTTCTTTTTGAATATTTTTTTTCAACAAAGATCTATATGAAAAATTATTCTCTATAAAAACTCAGACCTTTTATCTATTCTATGGTGAACAATACATCTTCCATTGATGTATAATGTAATTCTCACCTTTTATACTTTCCCCAAAAATGCTTTGAGAGAGATCCCTAAAAATATTCTTGCTTACACAAGTTTCCCGAATTTGAATGTTTCCCTGAATTTTTAATACATTTATGACTTCATCAATGCTTCTCAATTATTCTACATCCTTCTCAAATCTTCTAATAGATTCATCAAATCTTTATAATTTATTTACAAACACCTGTCCAATTCTGATTCTGCACACTAATTTCTCAATCTGATTTCTCCATTACAATTCCTAATTTGATTTCTTCATTAAAACGCTCTATACTAATTGAATGTATAAAGAAATAGAATGCTTTCATCTTCTTCACAAACCTCAGTACAATTATGATTATCTATTTTCATTAAGATCTACCTCATTATGATGAAGTAAAATGTAAAACAATAGTTCCTTAATTATGTTTCTCTGCACCAAACAAACATAATCTTATTAAAATTTCAAGCTCCCCCTTTTACAACACAAATAACAATTTCAAAGTGATATCTTCTTTATTCCTACCTCCATACCAATTATTGGTCTTAGCTTCACCTGAAGTCTTCTTAAATACAATGAATCTTAACCCATTTGAAATAAAAATATTCTTTTTATTAAACCATGTAACTTAATCACTTCTAATTATTATTATTTTTCACATCTCTATTCATGTATCAATTTCAATACAATGGATCTTGACCCAACATATAAAAATACTTTGAAAAACAAATCAGAGCTCTTCTTTCTCTTTTTAATATGATACCAAAAATCTTTCAATACTCACCTTCATTATTTTTCTTGATTATGATGCCCATCAACTTTATTCTTCAAATATTTATATATTTTTTCTTTTAGTATGACTGAAAATTAGCACCTTTTTTTGTCACATTTTCTACAAACCTTCCTAGAAATCTAACAAATATGAATCTAATGACCTCATTACGATGATCAGAAATATTTATCTCCACCAACTTTATTCTTTCACAAACATCTGCTTGTATCATGACTTCATCCATGTCTTTGAATACATTGAAGATTAGTTTTATAATCATATGACTTTTAATGGAAAGCATTGTAACTTCCCATTTCTCTAGTAACCATATTTCTTTCCAACTCATCCCAAATACGATTTTCTTGAATATGATTTAAAACTCCTCTTATCTTCAAATATTTTTCTAAATACAACTGTCTTCATCATTTCTCCCCCTTTATTTCATCAATATTGAATCATAAGTTTTACCGAATACTTATAATTTCTGAAAACTCAAAGATTAGCAAAGAATCATCACATTCATATCGATTCCATGATGAATCTAATTCTCCACCTGATTATGATCAAACCTTTAATTCCAGATTTAGTGTGAATTCTATTAGCCTTTTCATCCAATAAGCCTTTTCCTGGATATGATGGAAATTTTCAATCATTGTGTGTTTTATTTTTTGAATACGATGGTTAGTACAATTTGTACAAAATACAAAGTGATTTGATTTATCCTTTTCATATTTGGATAAAAAATCGATCACCAAAAATCTTCTTCTTGATTATGAGGGTTAATCTGATTTCCACCAACTTTTGACATTTTATCAACATTTCAATATGATGGATCATGTTGACTCATCTAGAAGTTCTAGTTCTGATTGAAAAATTTCTTCAATATGGATTTCCATCCAAAATATTCTCAATATAATTTCTTTCTTAGATATAACCAACATACTGATCTATTGACTAGAAATGAAACCAGAAAAGAACTTGCACCTAACAATCTTCCCTTTTTGTTTTTTTTTCAATACCCACTTAAACCACTTAAACCAATTCAAAAAAATAAGTGGTATTGTTTTATTTTATCCTATTTTCTTACCTCCATTATTTTCTTGCTCCCCCTATTTCTTTTCTATCCACTTTATCTTATCTCCCCCCTTATTGACAATCAAATTCAAAGGGTTCATCATGAAAAATCCCTACCTTATTGAAAAATGATCTCATTTCTAATAGTTGTAACTTTTATTCTCTAAATCTTGAACCTTTTCTTCAATATTGGTATCTCATGAGTTTCTTAACAAGGAACCTTTAACTAAAAAACTCTAATTCTATATGGGAAAACCTGATGTAGAAAATAAGAGTGAATAATCAAGGTTGTCAATGCTATCCATTGTACAAGTTTCATGTAATACCCTTTCCACATTTCTTTTATAATTCTCATGATTGATGAAATCCTTGAATGAATTTGTTCAAGATAAAAGTAACTTGCACCCATATTAACAAAAATATTAGAAAGTTATAGTGTATAAAAACAAAAATTTTCAAAAGCTCATATTTTTCATAATCTTATTACTCTATTTTGAAATAATAGAAAGTGAATCATTAATTCCAGCTTCCTTATTTCAACTCCTTCAATTCCCTATAAGTTAGTACAAGTATAAAAATATTTTGGGAATAAGGAGGAACCATGATTGTTTCTTCGAAACAAAAATTAGTCTGAGAGTGATCCCCTAGTCTTTATTTTTTCTTCATTTTCTCAGATTTTTCATTAGACATGATTTCTTCCTTTTGTTCATCCTTCTTAGGTTTTATAACAAATTTCCTCTTATCTATAGAATCTTTTAATAAGGATTTATACTTTTATTAATCTTTATTAACATATTTTTTATAATTAGTTTGTAATATTTTCTCCATGCCTGTCTTTTGTTCTGGAAATATAGTTGAAAAAATTTTGATATCATGTCTCTCTTTATCATATTAACAATTTTTTGATAGCATTCCTTCAACTTTTTTTATATCATTAGATATCTATTTCTTCCCCTCTTCTTTTTTAAAATTTTTTTTCTACCTATAACTTCCTAGAAATGTCAACGTATTCTAGCTAGATAACTAAGCACTTTTTTTTCTAGACTTAGAATATTTTTTTTTCTTAACTTCCAAAACATCCAGAATTTGAGATTTGTTTAGAAACATTTGTTTTTCCAATAAAAAAACAAGAAATTCTTTAGTAAGATGTCCTGGTTGCTCACATATTTCACAAATAGTTTCCAGAGGTTGGAACCTATTTATAAACTTTAAACTAACCTTCTAAGGTTTTTTTTAACATCATTCTTAGAATTGTTCCCTTGAAGGGATTAACTCCACCTCAAATGTTTCCTTCTATGTATTATGGAATAGTTGTAATATTGTTGGTTGAACCAACACATGTTAGCTGTATGCCTAGATCCCCAACAATTCTAGCATTATCCATAGAAAATTATATTCTTCTACAACTTCTATACCAACATGAGTTATGAATACATTTATTATTAGACTTATTAACATAACTTTTTTGATCACCTAATTTTCTATTTTCAATCAGAACCTTCCCCTTCAGATTAATTTTATTTTCATCCTTATTTGAACCAGAAGTAATAGAATTATTTTTGGACTCAGAATGTTTAGTAACTTTTGATTTCCTAACTTTTTTTATCTTGGACACATAACAAAAATTTCCTAGATTTCTTCTCAATATTTGAAGGTAAAATTTGTTTATCCTTATTGGGTTTCTCTTTATAAGAACATTCACTAACTTTAGAGATAGAGTTTTTGAAACTTATAGATTTATATTAAACTTTATAAAGTTTTTGTTGGAAAATTTCCAACTCCTCTTCTATTTAATTTAGATTAACTTCTAGATGTTCATTATAATTCTTTTCTTTTTCAAGATATTTTCTTCAGAGAATAAAGTTTTTCCATAATCTTGAATTTCTCTTCAGGAATACATTCTTGATTTTTTTGTTGAAGATTTTCCAATTTTGAACTCCATAATATCCTTTTCAAGTCTCCCAATATACCTCATACATTCATTCAATTATTCCATTAGATGATATTCTAATTGAGTTTCTTCTTCTTCTTAAAAAACCACTTCTTTCTAATTATTAATTGTTAATTTTTGAAAGAAAGTATTTTATCAAGTATGAACAATAGATTTTTTTTGGATTCATATTCACTTTATTCTTCTTCAAAACAACTATAATCAGTGGTAGAAAATATTTCCTCATTAACTATTATGATAAACATGTTTTATTCAACACCATTTGTAACTCATCACTATCATCATCCTTAGAAAAAAATCATCCTTTTTTATTTTGAGAAATTTTTATCTTCCCTCTTGGAGTATAATTTTTCTTGATCACTTTTTTTCCAAGATCTTCTTGTAATTATTTCTTCTTTTTCACTTTCTTCTTCATCACTTTCTTCTTCATCACCTGTTTAAGAAAAATTGGAAAAAAATCCCAATGGCTTCACGTCCAAAAAATTTTAGTGGAATTTTCACTTTATACCTTCTTATACCTCATTTCACTTTTTTAGAAAAAAAGTATTAAATTTCATCAGGATTTTTATATACCTCATTTTTGAAGTCAAAGTCAACAACATCATCTTCCTCAGGAACCTTCTTAACCTTTTCTTTCTTGGTGGTTTTGAAATAAATTTCTCTATCGGTTTTCCCCTTCAAAACTTTTTTCCTTATCTCATATGTGATGAGAGTACTTTATAAATCATACAGAGATAATGTATCATAATTTATATCTTATAATGAATAAAAGTTTACATAAAAATTTTCAAGAATAATTCTAAATATCTTTTCAACAATAGTATATTCTTATAAATTTTCTCTACAACCTCTGATTGAGCTAAAAATGTCATTCCCCTAGTAAAGAATTCACCAATAGATTCATAATCACCCATCTTCATATCTTCATACTTAAATCCCCAGATTTGTAACTTTTCCTTTTTTACTTTTATATTTCCTTCATATATAGTTTTCATCTATTCCCATATACCTTTGGCAGTGGAAACTCTTTCTACTCTCAGAAAATCACTTTCAGAAACTGATGAGAATAAATAATTCTTAGCTCTTCCATAATTATCAAGGTTTTCCTTATCAACATTTGTGAGAGGATAATTTTCAATATGAATAGGGAAACCATCTATAACAGCTCTTGAAACATCATACCAAAGAAACATAAGATATGGATGTATTCTTCCTTTCTAGATATGATAATTCTGATTATTTAATATCAAAATCACCTTACTATTGACACAAATCAGATTATCCACCAAAAAATTCTTCTTGAAAAGTTTGAAAAATAATAAATGAAGGGAACCTTTATCTCAAATAAAAATTGTAAGTTCATAGGTAGGGTAGTTGTATCACTAAGATGTGGAGGGGGTGAATAAGTGATACCATTTTCTTTTAAGATTATTTATTAAGAAATAAACTTCCCCTCCTATTAAATATTTATTTACCTATGGAAAACAAATAAAATACACATCCATAGGAACACAAGTATTTAAAAGGTTTACTATTCAAGAAGAATAGATAAATCCTTGGTATGGTAAAGAAGTGATCCAGAATAACACAATACACTAGAAGACAATCCTTTTGTGAAGAATAGAATGAGTAGGATATTCCATTTCACTCATATAGTACTAAAAAAACAATCCATCAGCATGTGTGCTTATTCTAGAATAAATAATGCGATATTTTGTTTGTAAAAAAGGTGTTACAATGATGCTCGATCAACTTTCAAAAATATGTTTTTCAAAAAAAAATATTTAATTTCTTACCTCTTAAAAAGTAATAACTTATTTTACTTTGTAATAAAACTGAATCTGATTGCCCAGTCTAATTTTCCCAGTCTGATTTCTCAATATGGAAAATACGTAACTCTATCCGAATAAAGATGAGACAATTATAAAAACATTCTTCCTCGGTTTAAAAAACTAAATATGATAATCCTAGTCTGATTATCTATCATGATATGGCGATTAGATAAATATGATAACAATTTAAATATGATAAACAACTAAATACGATGATCAATTGAATATGTTGCAATATTTTCTCTTCTCCTTTATATTCTATCGGACAAAACTTTTTTAACAAAGATCAATATTGAAACTTCTTCTCTCTAAAAAATCAGAGCTTATCTCTCTTCTATAGTTAATAGTGCATCCTCTATAGAAGTACAATTTACCTCTCACTTTTTATACTCACCCCATATATGGTTTGGGTGGGATTCCTAAAAATCTTCCCACTCATCCAAATTTCCCAAATTTGAATGTCTCCTTGAATTTTGGATGCATTAATGACTGCTTCAACACTTATCAATTCTTATTGATCCTTCTCGAATCTTCTAATAACTTCATCTCTTCTAGAAACTTTCTTTACAAACACTATTCCAATTCAGATTCTCCACTCCAATTTCTCGATCTGATTTCTCCATTATAATGCTTGATTCAATTTCTTCATTATGATTCTCCATACCAATTGAATGTATAATGAAATAGATTTCTTTCATCTTCATTGCAAACCTCGGTCTGATTATGATTCACAATCTTCATTATGATCTACCACATTAGTATGAACACAGATGTAAAATAATATTTCCTTAATTATATTTCTCTCCACTAAAAAACATAATATTATTTGAATTTTTAACCCCCCCCCCCCCTTTGAAAACACTTCCAACCATTTAAAAGTGAGATCTTCCTTCTTCTTCCCTCTCGTACAATTCTTGATCTTGGTTTCACATGAAGTCTTATCCAATCTAATGGATCTTAACTCATTTTCAATACAATGATTATTTTGATTGAACCATGTAATTCCACTACTTATACTTCTTATTTTTCATCACACCTCTATTCAAGTATCAATTCGAATAAGATTTCTCTTGACCCATCTGATAAAAAAACTTTAAAAAACAAATCTGAGGTCTTATTTCTCTCCAATATATGATACCAAAGTTATTTCAATACTCACCTTATTTATCTTTTATGATTATTACTCCCATCAAATTATTTCTATGAGGATTTATATCTTTTGGATTTTGGTTAGACTGAAAAACAACACCTTTGGTTTCTCACATTTTCCACAAACTTTCCGAGACTTCAAACAAATATGAATCCGATGACCTCATTACGATGACTATAAATCTTCAGTTCCACCAACTTTATTCTTTCACAAACTCCTGCTTATATGATGACTTACTCTATGACTTTGAATACTTTTAATATTGGATTTAACATCATATGACTTATAATAGAAAGTATTATAGCTTCCCATTTATCAAGAAACCATATTTCTTTCCAACTCATCCTGAATTTAATTTTCCTAAATATGATTATAAAATCCTTTACTCTTCCAATATAATACTCAAAACAATTATTTGTATCATTTATCCCCATTTTTTTCATCAATATTTCATCATAAGTTTTATATAATACATATGATTTATGAGAACTCCATGATCAACAAATCATAATCAAATTTTTATCAGATCCATGATGAATCTGATTCTCCTCTGAATTATAGTCATACATTTTATTCCAGATTCAGTAGGAATCCTATGAGCCTTTTCTTCCAGCAATCCTTTCTTGAATACAAAGGAATTTTTTAAGCATTGTGGGTCTGATTTCATGAATACGATGGTCAGTCTGATTTAAACCATATACAAAGTGAGTTGATTTTTACTTACCTATTTGTAAGAAAATATGATCCCCAATAAACTTCTTCCTGATTATGATGGAAAATTCAATTTCCAATAGATTATGAATTTTTATCAATGTCCCAATATGAATGATTATATTGACTCATCTAGATGTTCTGGATTTGATTGAAAACATTCTTCAATCTAGATTTCCGTCTATCATCTTCCAAATATACATTCTTTCTTCAATATAAGTAATATACTGATTTATTGAAAATTAATACAACCAAAACACAACTTGGGACTAATAGGTTATACAAGTATGATAAAATATCTTATATATAAATTTATTTTTTATTCCATGATGAGGATGACGAGTTTAAAAAATTATCAAATGATTCAAAATTTCCATAAGATTTATTAAGCCATATTTTTATCACCATACTATAAAAATTTCCTTTATTAGTGTTCAAAATGGTAATTTTTAGTTCTAAGAACGAAATAATGAGCTAAGTGATAATAATTTAAGTCTCTAATATCATTGCTAAAAAAGTGATAATAAAGGCCTCCTTTATCAGGGATTTTTTTTAGTGCTGAGAAAATCACCTTTTTAGCGCTAATTAATGGTTCAATTTTCAGCTTTTTTAATTGCCGATAAAGGGTGTGTTTATTAGTTCTAAAAGAAGTGATGATAAAACTAGAAAAATATTTTAAAATATTTATTCAGGTCTCTGCTCACACCCCACCATCAGAGTTCATACCCATTTCTTAGGACTTACTCCCAAACCCTCCCTCTTTCTAAGGCATGATGCTTACCCTCCTACAATTTTTTAATGCTCAATCTCCCATTTTTCATCATTTCTCCCTATCCATACTCAGCCGTTCACAACTAGAATTGAACATGAGACATCGTTGTGAAAAGTGAGTTCCCTTACCACTGCTCTATCTTGGTTTCTTTTATATTTTATTGTATAACTATTTATTTATATATATTTACACACATCTTTTTATCCATGTATTTATTTATATTTATATAATTATTTTTTAATACATTTATAGGATATTTAGTTTTCTATGTGTGTATTTATGTGTGTGTGTTATATATATATACTTATACATATGCATGTGTGTACACCTATAGTATATATATATATATATATTATTTTAATATATTATAGAATAAAATTTATTTACATATATTAGAATATATATATATATATATTATTTTTATATATTATAAAATATAACTAATTTTCATATATTAGAATATATACATAAATATATATTCTTCTATTGACGTGCACATACACATTTTTATATACAAACATTATACATACATATATATAGGTAAATACAAATTCATACATTTTTATAAGTTAAATAAAATGGATAAATTTTTATTTTAAATAAAATAGACAATAAATGTCTATTTTTATATGGTTTATATATTTAAAAATATATTTTACATGTAAATATGTTTAAATATTTACTTATACCATTAAATTATTATATACAAATATATAAAAATATGTATATATATGTATATTTATATTTTAATTTAAAATAACACTACAATATGAAAAACATTAAAATTTCAAAAATAAAATATCCATATGAATGTAATCCTAAGGAATAAATTTATTTTCCACTAAAAAATACAAGAATATCATCTTAAATGAAGTTAAAATTTCATCAAATGTTAACAAATTAGGGAATCATAACTAAAAACTTAGTTTTGGAGTCTTTTCAATCCCAACTAAGAAATAATAGGTAATGAGGTTACCCCAAGTCTAAATGAAATAGATATGTTTTCATATTTCATTTTAACATCTTATGGAGTCCAAATGAACACCAAGATAAAATGTTTTGGCTATTTGAAGTTTAATAAATTTTTCATCTTTTCATAAGATGCTAATGAACTTATTAAATTTTTCTATCATGAAATTTTTGTTAAATGTATATTACTCAAAACTAATTTACAAATTATTAATTAATATTAATTATTAATTATTTTATAAAACATTTTCACTTAATATATTACACAATAAGTGTAAATAAAAATTTATTATTATATAAACCATATTTATGAAAATATATTATATATTTTCATATATAAATAAAAATAATAAAATATTTTTTTATATAATATATATTTTTTATATTATCACTGCTAAGAAAATCATGGATCAAATCCCCCTTTTTCAAGTCTAAAATAAAGCACTAATAAAGCCACCCCTTTATCAGTGTTAAAAAATGAACTAATAAAGGGAATACTTTATTAGTATATCAACTGAATCTTCTTATATATATTATTACATTATTTTTAACATAAATATCTACAAAAAGAAACCAAGGATCAATACGCCAAGTGTCTTTGAAATACTAGGTTCATAATACATCAAAATAAAGCTAAAATAAGAAAATCATTATTTTATTTTCCATAATGAGATCTTAAATACCCGTGATTTACTAAAACTACATAGGATGACCTGGGGAGTAAATAAACTAAATGGGTGAGTTATAAAGCCCAACAAGGGAATAAGCATGAAAACAAAGACTAACATATGAGTCAATTGGCGTAATATGATTTCAAAAATTAAAGGATCATTAATAATCATATGAAAGAATTAAATATAGATGACGGAATAATAATATCATGGAATCATAGTAATGTTGAAACTTCATAAAACATGACATAAGCATAAGCCAAGGATCGTTGTCTAGTCAATATAAAATGGCAGAAAGAGTCCCAATGTGGATTATGTTTAACTACCTAATCCCATACATATCATCTCATGAGATAAAGAAATTACCCATTTCATCAAAGTGATTTTTGGGTCCACCCATCATAACATGTACATTAATATGTGTTCCATAAATATAAATCGATCGTAAGGAATAATTTTATGAATTACCCATGGAATGGAATTGGTTACATAATAATGTCTTATAACTTAACCGGATGACATATCAGAATGGTTTCCATTAAAGAAGAGATTAAATAATTATTGTGCATCCATTTGTGAAAAACAATCATAGGCCATGTAAAATAATTTCCATGTGATGTGAATATTTGAAACAGTGTACGATCCCAGACTTCGTGGAGGTATGTTCTTGTTTAAATTGTGGTTTGAATCCCTTAAAATTGGATAATTAAATTTTTACTGGGTGTGTGAGGAAATTTGGGGGTGTGATGGGGGTTAGGGACATGAAATAAAGGTATATCAGGTCATTGAGTGCTTGTTTCATGGTTGATGTATGGTTAGTGGAAATCATGTCCCCAAACCTGGCTAGCCAGGAGGAGGGGTGCATGGTTAGGTGAACCGTACAAGGGGAAATCCAGATTGTGTAGGCTTGGATAGAGCCATTTTTCATGGTTGGCACATGGTTTGTCAAACTGTGTGAGCTACCCAGGTAACTGTGTGAATTAGGACCCACATGGATAGAGGCTGGAACATAGTTAGTGCATGGTTTGGCAAACTGTGCAGCCAAAATTTTCCCCCATTAAAAGATAATTTTTACCATTTCCTCCTTGGGATTTTGAGTGTTCTACCTGATTTCTTCTGCCATTTTATCTATAGAAACCCCAATGATGAAAAAAAGTTACCAAGGCTTCCCAAGGGTCAATATCCTTTTATTTAAGGTAGTTTGGAGTTTCATTAGGTGCAGATAGAAGCTATTGGTAAATATAAGGCTCCCCTTGCTTTTATTTTCCAGATTAGGGCTTGTGGTTTAGTTATTCTTCTTCTGAAAACCTATTAACTTGTTTTTCCAGTGGATATTAGGTTGGGGATTCAAATGGTTCTTGAATATAGATCTAATTCTAAGGTTAAGTGTGATTTCATCTACAGATTCGATGTAGGAGATCTATAAGTTATATCCCATAGTCTTGAAGTTGATTTGTGCATGTCTTATTATATTATTACTTATCACTTATTGTGGAATTTATGACTTTTGTGATATTTGATAAAATATTTTTCTAAATGAATAATTGAACCCCTAATGATCCCCTTGGGATTCATTAAGTTGGGAAAGACCAATTTAGATCCACCCATGGGGTGTGCCAACATTCCCAAACATGAAAAATTGTAATGTTAAGCATAGAATTGATTTGTGATAAAGTAGATCCCATGATGAACATGTTGATATGTTAGTTGAGTTAAAATGGGGAATATTTATAGTTGTTTCTATAATTTTATAATTTCATAATGAATTGTTTGGATTAATATGAAATGGTTGGGATGAATTAAAGTTATAGGGCTAAATGACTTATGAATTGCATAAGCACGTTAGGGAATGTGAAATGATGAATGTGTTAATGGGTTAACGTATGAGAATTTAGAAATATGTTAAATGGGATAATATATGGGAATTTTTGATTTTGGTAAATAGGTTAAAGTATACTAAGTGAAATGGGATAATTGGATATGCTATATAAGTTGTAATGTACTAAGGGGGTAAAGCATGAACATGATGTATATATTGAATGAATTATGAAATATGAATGTTATGTGTATTGTTCATGCATTGTTTTTTATGTGGTATATGTGGTAAATAGATAAATAATAATGCGCACATGGATTGTTAGTTTTGGGGTATTGTACTTGAGGATCTGTGCCCATGGGTTAGGTTAAACTGAGGTTATAAAACCCAACCATATATGCACAGGTTAAGAAAGGGGACTGAGTCTCTATGCCCCCAATAGATTCATTTGATCAGACTTCCTGGACCAAGGCTTTAAATTAAGTGTGATGTATTTGTTAATGAAATGTTTATCCCTAGTGAGATAGGAAATTAAATTTTTTCATTATGCATGATAATTGACCTTATTAGGCTATAGTGTAAATGATTTAAATGCCTAACCCATGGAATAAATGATGAAAATGGTTAAAGTGAATATTTTTAACTAAAGTAACCCAAGTTATCTATTTTTATCTTGAATTTTACTTGGTAATTTCATGCAATATCTATTTAGACTATATATTTTGTACACACTCTTAGTGGTGGGCCAATAATTTGTACTCACACCCTACTCAGCCAGCCATTGGGTACCCAAGTAGATTTCATGGTTGCAGGTGAGGACATGGTAAAAGAACCTATGCTAGGGAGTTGATTTGGGCATGAGGTGTGGATGGATGAGGGATTCAGACTTGGATTCAGGAATTATTTTTTGGTTTATTCCATTAGTCTTTATTTTGGATTTCCTTTATTTTTGGAACTTTTAGTATGGCATGTCATATTTATTATTTGGTTGTGGTTTGTACCCAGTATGGGAAACGACTGGTAATTCATTCTCTAGTTTATTTTTATTATTTCTTTTATTTCTTATGATATTTTATATGTATTACTATGATAAATAAGGTATATTATCCCCACATAACCTATCATACCCTTGATACTATTAGAAAACTTCTAGGGTACGAGGAGGCATTCTTGAGGTCATGTAGAGACCCAGCTCGAGGCACTGATTTAGTGGATCCCAGGTCGGGGTTGTTACAAAGTTATATCAAAGGAGTTCTTTTCTATGGTATTATTATTTGGGGATGGTGTATGGGAGATTAAGATGTGTCCAAATTTGGTAATGATCTCATTCTTATGAGCATCTAACCCATGTATGAGGGAAAATCTATTTACCCAAGGTGGGAATTATTGTTCTTGATATGTAATGTTATAGTTTAATAACATTTCACCACTGTGTGATGCACTTTTTCTGCGATGTGACTATTTTATAATATTTTTCTTTTGGATATAATCGAATTAGGTTGTGAAATCATGTATCATTATAGGCACTTATGGATATAGGTGGAATTCATCATGATATGTACACATGGGATGGGTGTGTGGGACATAAAGGGTAGGATTATTTTTACTTTCTATAAAATTTAAAGAAAATATTGTTTTATAAAGATGATGAAAATGGGTAAATGGAAAAAATGTTAAATAATTGTTAAATAATTTTGCTTAATGAGGGTTTTTAAGGAGTTAAAATATTGGTTGAAACAAGTTGCAAAATGGGATAGGTGCCTAAAAGAGAAATATTCACATTGTGAAAGTGAAAATGGTTTAAAAAGGGGTGTTTAATGAAAGAATTGTTACTATGTAAGTTAGTTTACCACATGTTGAACATGACCTATAGTGGTTATAGTTAGGGTTAGTCTTATTTATGTGACCATTTCCATTGGGATAGTGCGTAAAATGATTTTTTTTATGGCTAGTGGAGGGCCTTCTTTTATGAAAAAAATGGATATTTTATGTTATGTGATTTGATGTGTGTTTGGTATTACAGTGAAATGTCACCATGATGATGTAATCTATTTTTGGAAATTGGAATATATCACCGAGAATGATCCTATATAACTGGACCAAGAATACCTTGATATTTAGGGTAATATAGGAGAGGAGAAGATCTAATGAGAACTTCTCTTATTTTAGGTAAAATATGGAACGAGGCCTAGGGTGGGTGATGTCGAGTATGTTTAATCTAAATAGAGAGTTTTGTTTCAACCAACCTTAGAAAATTGATGGAAAGGGTGGACTTGATTTTGATCATGCGATATGTTGGAACATGAAGGGAAACAAGAGATGGGTATCCCTAGTGTTGTGAAAAAATTATGTATACGAGTGGTTTGGTTAGTGAGAGTGCGATAGTTTGGAGACCTTAGCAAGTTAGATGTGTTAGATAGATGGCTTTACCTTGGTGTACCTTTGTTTAGGCTATATTCTTGAGGTTGAGAGGTGTCATTTGATATCATGGATATGGTAACCATTGTGGGTTGTGAACAGGTAGGTTGCATTGGGTTTGAAATGGATGTCTTATTTCATGGAGCTGTTGGTGGTGGTTGTGTTGTTATGGGATTGGAACCTAGAGTAAATGCTTTCCTGACGCATTGGGTGCAGTGTCCTAGAATGAGGTAATGAGAGTCACTCATGAGCGGGGACTTTTTATAGGTTTTTTGTATATGGCCTAGCGATAGGGGATAGTGACATGTTACCCCTAACCTACGTTTTAAAATTGGTGTTGTTTAACCCTCAAAAGAGACCCGTGAGAGTGTTCAATCATTGTGTGATTTATCTGGGGTGAGGGAGGAACAATTGGGTGTTTTGGATTTTGAAATATGTGGGATTGTACTGGAGGTATAAGTTGGATGGTCAATGGTTTTGGGAGACATGACCTGAGTTGTGATAATGAGTTGACATTCTTGGGAAGATCGAGGGTGACCATGATGGAGGTTAGCCTAGTATAATAGGTGACTTGGAATACGAATAATGAGTGATATTTCAGAGATGGAATCAATTCATAATGAGTTTCATATAGTTTAGGTAAATGGTATGGATGTTCTTTAGTTCTTTAAGAAACACACCTAAGTGATAGTAGTTTTATGCAAGGTTTGTTTAAAAGAGTTGTATCATTTGTACATCTGACCCATCTGTTTGGAAAATGATTAGTGGAGGCCTTTATTTTGTTCTTATGTAGAGTATACAAGGGTGACTGAAGCATGGATAGAAGATTTTTTTATGAAGGGGACACCTGAGGTAAGCATGGTCATGTGGTTGGGTTTTTTTTTGAATGGTTTGGTTGTTGGGTGAGATGTCGAGAATGTATTGAGGGTGAAGGGTCTAACAGGCTTGGAGGCATGGTTGGGTGAGTAAGAGGGTGTTGGTATAGGCTTGGTGATGTTTGGATTACATAATCTGAGGTTGGTCTTAATGTGTGATCATAGTAAAGTTCAAGACCTTGAAGGCCCTAATGAGATCTAGATGTGGGAACACACTGGTAAGGCACGAGTCCGTTCAAGATGGTTGAACATGTGGCTTGGGATAAGAACCTATAATTATCTATGGAACCAAAGTAGGAAGCATTGATATATGTGAGGAAATGGTTTTTTATTTTTTTGATGGACCATTGAGCCTCGATTGTTAAATTCTGGGGTCATTCTAGAAGAGATAGAGTGGTGTGGTGGTAGTAGTGCCAAGGAAACGTTGGTTCATGGCTTCTTTGTAGGAGGTTGTGAAGTAGTGGTGAGTATTGATTGTCAATCATGTCTGAGTTCCAGTGGTCAAATGTTGATGATATTTGTGTGGGATTGAAAGATAATTACTTTTATAAGGTCAAGGTGTCCCATAGTGGTAGGTGACATCAGTGATGGATAATTTTTGGTGGTGTTCATCGAAAAATTCTTAACATACTTTTGGCTAGTGATGCTCATGCCCAACATTTTAAAATTGTCCTGGGTAAGCTGAGAAATATATGGATTTAGTTTTGGAGATTTGATTGTATTTGGTTGGATATGGGACATCATGGAGGTTATGATCTGGGGGTGGTATGTGGAGTTGGATGGTGGGATGTACACCATCGATCATCTATGGGGGAGGTCCTTAGGATGGATTGGGTGTCGATGAATACCGTGGGTTTTGTTCTTGGATACCAGGAATGGGTATTAGGTGATGTTTGTTTTGTTCTTCTAAGAAAATATAGAATTCCAAATCCAAGTTTTGAGGTTCATCTTATGATCTAAGGGTGAATAATGGTGGTTGGAATTCCTTGAGAAAAGCAATGGTAGTGACACTCCTTAGGTGGGGAGTGATGAGTCAGTCATGGGAGGGTAGAGTAGAACATGGAGTGGATGGGGTGGCATAGAGATTCCATTGAGAAACCTTTAAGGTGAAAATTAGATTTCCTAGAAAATGATAGGTGGGGATTAGATGTGGTTAAATGATCCAAAAATTGTCTTAGGGCTCAGGGTGGTTCCAAATGAATTCGAGATGCCTATGTTAAAATCGTTGAAGGTCATGGAAAGACATGACAATGGTCCATGGAAAGGAATGTTGGGTTCTAGAAGTTAATTGTAGGTCAATTATGAACTTTGGTAAGTATGTTTGGGTGACCTTATAGTGTCCTTAGGTGTGAAGGTATCTTGGAAAATTAATGTAATGGAGTGAAAATGGTGATGCTAAGCATTTCACGTTTGAGTCTACTAAGGATGGCCCAACTCATCTAGGAACAAGGGAAAATATGGTGAGTTGTAAATATCCTTTGGGGGATATTTTGGAGTGAAAATTAAATTTAAAAATTTGGAAATGGGTTTCAAGTAAGAACTTAGTTGTCTTTAGTCAGTGTATGGATAGTGAGAATTCTTGTGTTGGGGATGTTGATGGGTGCAGTGGAGAATGATGATTGTTTGAAGGGTATTAGATGCCATGATAGTGGAGTTCTACTGAAAGTTAGGAAATGACCCTGGTAGGTGTGTTAGATGTTAGTGATAAGACTTAAATGAGTAGTTGGAATGTGAAGGTGAACGGGATAGTGCATCAATTGTGGAAGATGGGTGTTCGGCAACAATCCAATTGAGGGTGGTCCATCACAATATGGTAAAAGGAATTAACATGATAAGTCATGATGGACATTTTGTTTGATGTTTGTAGTGGAAAGTGATTTTTAGAAATGAAGTCGTACTTGTGAGAGGTCAAGTTATTCATAGTTCGCAAATTGATTGTGTAGGTATGCCCTTCTAGGTGTTTTTTATGACATAGATAGCTACCAATAATGTGTGATGTCCATATTGATGTCTAGGAATGTTGAGTTCTGAAACGCATTGAGTATGTTGTGAATATTGAGTTGGGGTTTTAGTGATCTTTTTTTAAAGTGGGGGTGCCAAACCTGGAAGATAGTGGTGGTGTGATAAAATGCACGGTGGGGAGCACCATAATGGAAAAGGGATTGGTTGATGGTTTTACTAGTGTTTCGAGTTGAAGAGACTCAAGTAAGTACTAGATTGGTGATTTGGCCTTGATAATTATCATTGACTCAAGTTTGACCAATTTGTGTCTTAAGTGTTCTAATTTTGTTTTGGATGTTTGATTATGGAATTGGACCATAAGGCCTTGAGTTGTGGATCACCTTAGGTTGGGAAATATGGTTGGGAAAATCATGTGTTTCTTTGGGTGTTGCAAAGGTTGGTGCACCATTGGTTTCGGAAATAGTGTAATTTTGCACCCAATTATGTGGGGTATTTTAGGATTATAGAGAGGAACAAATCGGGGGAATACTGATTGGCTCTTTCACAATAATATAGTGGTATTCCCCATGTTTTTCATGAGTCACAACTTTAATATTATCACCCTAACCCATTTCATGTGATTTATTTTGAGGATGTTGAGCTTGAGGTTGATGTGTCCTTTAAGGAGCATCAAGTTTGTATTGTGGATAATAGTGATAAGGCCTTATGGGGAAAGATTATTCCTTTGATTCTTTTTTTGTGGGAACATCAAAATTTTTTGGAAGAAACATGGGGGAGAGAGACAGATATGTGGGAATAGTGGCCAAATCTCTTTTCTTTGAAAGCTATATGATGCTTGGAAGTGCGTCTTGAAGATGAGCCATTTTAGGGATTATGGTTTCCTTATTATTATTATAATGCCCTAAAACCATCTTTTTCTAGTGGATATTAGATTTTAGTTTTAGTTGGATCTTGGATATATATCTAAGGCTAAGTTTAAGCATGTTTTCATCTTCAGATTTGAGGTAGGTAGTCTAAAAGTCATATCCCATAGTCTTGGAGTTGATTTGTGCATGTGTGGTTGTGTTATTTGTTCCCTCTTAATTTGAAATTGATTCATTTAGTTAGATTTTATAAAATTCTTGGATAAATGTAGAATTTAACCCCTCATGATACCTGTGGGATATATTGAGGTTGACTAAACCAATTTAGGGCCACCCATGGGGTGTGCCCACATTCCCAAACAGGGAAAATTGTAATGTAAAGCATAGAATTGACTTGTGATAAATTAAATCCCATGATGAACATGTTGATATTTTAGTTGAGTTAAAAATGGGAATATCTATTGTTGTTTCTAAACTTAGATAATTTCATAAGGTATTGTTTGGATTGATAAGAAATGGGTTGGATGAAATAAAGTGATGGGGTTAAATGAATTATGAATTGAACTTGAATTGCATAAGTGGGTTAAGGAATGTGAAATGATGAATGTGTTAATGGTTTAACATTTGAGAATTGATGAATATGTTAAATAGAATAGTGTATAATAATTTTTGATTATGATAAATGGGTTAAGATATACCAAGGTCAATGGGTTAAATGGGCAATGCAATGTAAATGGTAAATGGGATTATGGGTTAAGGCATGAACATTATTTTTGTATTAAATGAATTATGAAATGTGAATGTTATGTGTATTATTCATTCATGGTTTTTAAGATGGTATATTCGGTAAATGGATAAATAATAATGTGCACATAGATTGGTAGTTTTGGGGTATTGGAAATGAGTATCTATGCCCAAATGTTGGGTTAGACTAAGGCTCCAAATCCCACCCCTTTACATAGGGGTTATGGAAGGGGACCGGGGCTCTATGCCCCTAACAAATTAATTTTATGAGACTAACTCAACTGAGGATCCAAGGTAAGTGTGATGTATTTGTTAATGAAATTTTTATCCCCATTGAGATAAGAACTTGAATTATTCCATTATTCATGATAATTGACTGCTTAGGTTGTCGTGTAAAGGATGTAAATGCCTAACTCATGGAATAAATGATTAAAATGGTTAAAGTGAATATTTTAAACTAATGGGAGATGATTTATATTTTGTTTATCTTGTATTTTAATTTGATATTGCATGAACTATATGTTTAGAATTTATATTTTGTAGACATTTTTGGTGGTGGCATATTGTATTTTACTCACACCCTGCTTGGGCCACCATTGGGTACCTAAGAAGATTTCATGGTTTTAGGTCATGACAATGGAAAATTCCATATACTAGGGAGTTGATTTTGGCATGGGGTGTTCATGGATGATGGGTCCAAACTTGGTGTCATGACCCATTTTTTGGATTCTTCCATTATCATTTATTTTGGGTTTCCTTATTTTTTATAATTGTTAGAATGACATGGAATATTTATTATTTGGATATGGTTTATTCCCATTTTGGGAATTTTTTGGTAATTCATGTTTTGGTTTCTATTTATTTTTTCCATTATTTATTTTCATATCTACTGTGGATTACTTTGATAAAGAGGGTATAGTCTCCCCTTATGAGCTATAAGAACCTCAATGATAGTCCAAAACCTATAGTGTACAGGGAGAAGAACTTGAGGTTATGTGGTGACCCGACTAGGGGCACCAATTTAGTGGATCCTAGGTCGGGGATATTATAAATAGACTGGAGGTGGAGCTTTGGAAATGTACCTCTAAAGTGAGGTTTTAAGGAAATAGGTAAAGATTATTTAAATAGGGTAAGAGAACAATAATGTATGTAAAACTATAAATGTTCCAAAATGGTTTTCCATATAAAAATGAGAGTTTTTAGAAACCATGTAAGTTTAAAAACATTTCATTGAGTGGTACATGAAATGATTAAAGAAAACTGGGAAGTTCCCTTTAATACGGTCTACCTAATGAATGAAATTAAAAAGGGAACCTTTAAAACATGTATATCTCTATTAAGGAAATTTGAATTAAACTAGATATATTTTTATAGGAAATATATACAAAATAAAAAATAAATAAATAAGAATAATAGATAAAGAGAGGTAAAGATAGAGAAATTATAAACCAAATAAAACAGGATAGTTCAGATAGATTCCATACCTCATGTTTAGATTCATTATTCACTCTCATGTAACCTCCTGAATAATCAAATTATATTTATTAAATACATAATTGATAATGATTTTAAAATATAATTGATTTATTATCAATATTTTATGTTATTTTATAGTCATTCAATTGAAATATCATTTCTATTTCTGTTGTCCCAAGGTCGTTCATTTCATGGTTCCAAGGTCAGATTAATTTGTAGGAAATTTTGAGAGTTCTTATGGAATGGATCCATAACTCCAAAAGTTTAATGATATTAATTTTCTTCCAAAATATGAAATTTTCCCAATTATCCATTTTTATTCCAAACATATGGATGATTCATTTAGAATAAACATTATCGCTATACAGCTAGTTCATTTAGGTGGTTTTTCCAACCATCCTAAACTATATTTTATTTATTTAGTTAAACGATTATTGATAATTTCTAGAACATGAAATAAGTTATAATATAATTATTGTTATAATATTAAACCATAATGTTATTTCTATAACCATCCATGAATACAGTTGATAAAAACTAAGTGCAATTCTTATGGATGTGGTGAACCAACCATACCATGAACAATATTTTTATTTTAGAATAAAATGAGAAGAGGTCAGATGATAGATATTCCATTAACATAATAAAATTATAGTGTATATATATACGATATTGGAGTCATTATTCTATGTTGGATGATTTTTTTGAAGGATGAGGGGTAAGAAAAATTAAATATCTCAGTTGAGGGAATTACCTTATCATTTAGATGCATCCTCATAGGATTCCGTTTACAGAAACTTAGATTGATATTTTTATAAGACCAATGTCTCTAGGTATGTGGGGTATACGGAGAGATAATTTGGTAGATATTTGTTTTGGTTAGAAAGTTATAATGTGTGAGGAGAGGGGGTGTTATTTATAAGGGGAGTATATGATTTTTTATTTAATATTATATTCTTTAGTTTATTTTTGGGCCTCAAGACTTCCAATCGTGTTTATTATAATGAATATATATAGTAATTAGATCACTTGACTTTGAACTAATTTTTTATTGCATCATCCATAACAAATAAATTCATAGATTTAGCTTATAATGTTAAATATCCTATTTTCCATATTTCTCTATTCACTAAAAATTAAACTAATTTAGAAAAATAAAGAAATTAAAAAAACCATTTATCAACAAGAAGATTCATAAAAATTAAATCCATTTTTTAAAAATAATTTCCTAAATAAGATAAATTTATTTTTTAAATAAAATTCTTATTTATTTAAAAATTACCGATTTTAATATTATGATCATTTTTATAAACCTTCCAAAAATTATTTATGGCCTCATAAAATTATATTATTCTAAAAATGAAACTGAATAATATTATATAAAAACTTTATTTGAAAATAAATATTATTTAAAAACCTTATATTTGTTATAAAATTAAAAATAAAACATATATGTTTTATAAAAATACAAACACTTTATTTTTTCATTTATAAAACGTTTATTTACATGTATCATGATTTGAATATGTCATATTTTTATTTTATAATATACCTATAAATTATTTTTTTATTAAATTGCTGATTTTAACATTTTTAATGTTCCTTAAACTATTCCTAACAATCATATTACTTTTCTAACTATCATATTAATATTCCAATAGTCACAGTTGTAATGGACATATGGGTTCCCAATTTTCTATAAATACATAATATTTCATTCATTATTCATTTAATTCTATTTTCTCTAATGTTTTTATATATTTTCATTTTAAAAATTAATATTTCATTAATAATATTCTAGTTCATTTCTAATGTGTTGTTTGTGAGTGCAATTATTATGGGGGATTGAAAAGATCCAAATTTTTATATTATAGTTATCTAATTTTGTATTTTTATTCCATTATAATACCTTTAATTCTCATTGATATATTTATACTATGACTTAAATGTTAAAATTATTATAATTAATTTTTTTCTTCTATCTTGTGGTGCATGTGTTTTATATAATACTAAATTCCTAAATATGAAAAAATTATATAATCATAAGAGAAATTCAGTTGATAAAATCCTAGGTCATTATAATCTACCCCACATAAGAAATTTTATCCTTGAAATGTAATTTTATATTCAAAGGTGAAAATATACTAAGGGACTTATGCTTCATTTATTCCCCCAATTCCCATGTTGCTTCTTCATATTTATGGTTCCTCCACAATACTTTGACTAGGTGGGTTATCTTAATGGAAAGAACATTATTTATATGGTCAAATATTTTCAAAGGTGGCTCCTCGTAAGAGAGAACATTTTATAGCTATACCAACTATGGATTAAGTACATGTGAGGGATCTGGTATGTACTTCCTCAAGAGGGATATGCAGAACACATAATTTACTTGAGAGATGTCCAAAAGAAGTGATACTCAATAATCTATATCTATGATGAAATTATTAATATCAAATGGGTTGATGTACCCAAGAAATAAATTTACCTTCGTTAAAAATATCATGACTCCATTTCATGGATATTTATGTAGGAACACTTTATCTCTAGCCTCAAAATCTAGGTCTCTATAATAGTTATCAGTATAGATCTTTTTTTATTGATGATCTCCCCTAATGTGTAGCTGAATGGTCTTGACCATTTCTACCATTTATTCAACCATTTCTATTCCCAACAACTTTCATTCACTAACATCATCCTAACATGTTGATGTTATGTATCTCTTCCCATAAAGGGATTCATATGGATCTATTAGGATGCTTGAGTAGAAGCTATTATTGTATTGGAATTCTACCAAAGGAATATGTTGACCCCATTCTCCTTTTAAGTCCATAAATAATGATCTCTATATGTCCTAAAGTGTTTATATATTCTAATTGGATTGGCCATTAGTTTAGCGGTGATAATCCATACTCAAGTCTAAATAATGGTTTATATCATGTCGTATAATTTGGTAGAACATGATGGTAAACATTATATCTTGATTGCATAAAATCAATAGTGGTGTTGAATAAAACCATGCCACTTATTTGACGTATATAATTTTTAGTTGATAGAGTGACAAGTCCTCTCAAATTTAAATGACATGAGCATTCTTTAAAAGATAATCCATCATAACCCATATTGTATTATTTACTCTGTTTGTCTTTGGAATACTTTTGAAAATGTACATGGTTATGTTTTCCCATATCCATGTAGATATGGGTAATGATTGCATCATCCCCTTGGATTTTTTTCTATTCTGCCTTCACATACTAACATTGACATTTTTTTGATTATATTCTATGATCTTCTTATCCATATTTTCCCACCAATAGTGCTCCTGGAGATTTCAATACATATTTATACTCCTTGGATGGATAGAGAAGGTCAAACTATTTGAATCATTTAACAACTTGTTCTTTATCTATATATTTGTTGGTGTACATATTCATGACCCAAATCTTATAACTCATTCTTCATCAATTTTGAAATCCTAGGATTTAATTTTTCTTATATCTTATACCTACTTCTGTTTTTCGACATCATCCCTTTCAGAATCCATTATCTTATCTAGAATGGATGGTTGAAAAATAATTTGATTAAGTAGGATTTTGTTCCTTACTTTATGTATTCCATGTCCATCTTTTGGAAGCCTAAGAATACTGTATCCTTCTCCATTTCCTTCATTGATAAATTTAATGGATCATTTCTACTTATAACATCTTAAAATTTATTTTCTTTCCTAGGATGGTAGTGGATTGAGAATTTATAATACTTTATCTTATCTTACCATATTCACTAGTGTATATTAAGATCCTTATAAGTGAATATATACATGAGGCTCTTATGATTCATATATACTTCACACCTCTCCCCATATAGATAATAAAATTAAATTCTCAGTAAGAAGATCACTAAAACTAACTCAATATCATGCATTGGTTAATTATTCTCATGAACTTTCAACTAACTTGAGGCGTATGATATCAATTTATAATTTTTCATTAGTAAAAAACTCAAGCCCTTATTTTAAGAATCATTATATACCAAAACAATTTCCCAACCTGTGGGTAGTGTGAGTACTGATGTGGTGATAAGCTTGTTTTTCAAATTAGTAAAATATATTCACATTCATTAGTTTGTAAAACCTTCACTCTCTTCCAAGTTAGCTCGATTAGAAAGTTTAAAAATCATAATAAGTGTCTCATAAATCATCTATAATACCCATTCATCCCATGTAAACTATGGATAACCATCCCATATATTGATATGAGCCACTGCTCAATTTCCTTTGTCATAAAAGGGTACACTGATATACCTTTAAGGGTGATAAAATTCGACAATAATGATACTTAATCTATAAAAAACTCATATTTACTATAATTTTCATATAAAATATCCTTTCACTAATTATTTAGCATAGTATTCATATACACCTCCATGTTTTTGGATTATATTAGAATACCCTCTATAAATACTACCAAAAATTTGTTTAGGAAATATTTAAACAATCTATTCATTAAGTCTATGATGATTTTAGATAATTAGTGATTTTTAAGGGAATAACGATGAACTCATAGCCTTCATACCTTGATAAATAAGAAATATTGGGAATATATTCCTTATTCACATTAAATTAGTGATATCCCAACCAAAGGTCCACCTTAGAGAAATACTAGGCCGCATATAGTTAAGTGAAAAATTAATCTATATATGGATAATTATACTTATTATTTGTGGTGATTTTTTTGAGTTCACAATAATTAATGTAGAGGTGTATTGACCCATACTTATTTTTGATGAAGAGGACCTATGAACACCATAAGTAATGAACTTGAGTATATTAAAACCTTGTTCATATTCTCTTATAATTTCTTCTTTAGTTATTCCAACTCAATGGCATAAATGTTTTAGGGATTATTTGTTCTAGGAAGAGATATAGGTATAATTGCAATTTATAACTCAATATATAGTACCATAGGAAGACTAGGAAACTATTTAGGGAACACATTTGTATAGTCCCTTACAATTGGATTATCTTTGAGCCCAATTCTCTACTTTGTATCAATCATTTTATCTATATATACTTTATCATAAGATAATAATACCCTTTTTTGAGAAGAATATTACAATGTAGATTCATTATTATTTCCATACACTTATACAGAATCCAAGGATGAATTAAAATATAAAGTGTGATCTTCCTCTGTCAATATTTTATGTTGTATTTATATATGGGAAAACAATACTTGCTCCATATAGAATAAAATTCCACTAAATGAATTATAGATAGATATTACTAGAGGTTCAATTCACAAGAATTCAATTCACAAGAATTGAATGGTGATGAGTTGTATACATGGGATGTAATAATTGACATGTTTTTTTACTCATAGATAGCTCAACCCCCAAGTTTTGAGATGGTGTTTGAAAAATTCATCTAAACTTTCATGATATAGAAGAATGTGTAGAACCTTAATAAAATAGTACATTCACTATTTTGGAATGAATAATTTTATACATATCACCATATCATTTTTTGGAACCACCCTATTAGTAGTAGTAATATATTATCTTCTTTAATATCTAGGAAATGGATGTTATTATCATTGATTATATTCGATAACCCTTGGATTCAAGCATTGGATTTCATAATGTATATGTTCCTTGTTATTGAAACACTTGACCATAGGATGAATGTTGATCTTAACTATTCTTACACTATTGAATTTGTGGGATTAATCATCTCTTTTCAACATAAAATATCTTAATGCCCCCATTTTTTACACTTTAAGTATCTCCTCATTCATTTGAGCCAGTTTCTAGCATGCTTCTTCTCCCATTTTCACATGTAGGGAGTTGGGTTTTCTTTCCTCTATGGGATTAATTAATTGATCATTCCAAAATAAACGTTATTTTTAACTTTTTATCTCTATCCACATGAGACCCCCAAGAGTCTCCAATCTCCATCTAGAACTTAAGTGCATAACTTTCTATCTCTTTATAGCCTCTAAAATCTTGAATCACTAAAGCTTTTAGAATAATCAACATTAATTTACTAAATAATATGTCCACAATTCATTCAGTGTTGATGAAAAAACTAGAGTTATTATATGAAATCCTTGTTATATTTTTATAATACGTACTGATAGTCTCAAATTTATTTTTCTTTAGTCAAACGAACTCCCTCCCCATTTTAGGATAGCGAGTTTAGGGAAAATGTATATTAAAAAAAATTCTTGAATCATTCATATTTCGTGGAATAAATTTCTTATTTGGAATTTGTGTTATTGATAAGTGTCCACAAATGATTTTTCCCCTTAAATTTGATATAAAATTATTATTACATTATCTAACTCAGATAATTGGAGGATAGAGAGTATATTTTCAATTGTTTTAATCCATTTTTTTCTCCTGAATTAATCAATATTATTTTTCCACTTTTTAGGTGTATACTTTAACATAAATAATATTTTCTGATGTTTTCACACTATGTCTTCCATTATTAACTCAACATACCCATTTGGAAACTGTATATTATTTTCCTCATTCAGTTATCCATGAAAGAAATAAATATTTACATCAATCTTCTCAATATGAAAATTTTCTAATATAACAATACTATGAACCTCCTAGATGGTGATAAGATTCACTATAGGTGAGAAAATTTTAGTGAAGTACACACCTTCCTTATATTGAAATCCTTTCACCATAATCTTTTTCTTGTACCACATATTACTATATTGTAATTACTTGACTCATTATACCCATTTTTTTCAAAGATTTCATTACTTGTGGAAAAGGTGTTATATCCCAAGTGTTATTATCATGCAATGAAGAAGTCACCTCATTCATTGCCAGATCCCACTTGTTTAAATGCTTAAATTAAATTCCCACTTAAAAATATTATGGTTCTCTACTACCAATCAATTATAGATAATGTAAATATAATGAATACCATTATATAGGACTTTTCCCCTTTTTGATCTCCCCAAATCCACTTAAGGAGTGGTCTCCATTAGTTTTGGTGTCACATGCATAGGAACACCATCAAACTCCACTTTCTATTAATTATATGATTATTAATTTCCACTTTTATATTCAACTACATGATAGTCCTTGAATATAAAAACTTCATTAAATATCATATTCTTGATTCTGATGACCATCATATTCTTATCATCCCAAAAGTGATAACTGAACTCTTTATCCCCATAGATAATAAAGAAATAAGATTTTTACTTAAATATATAGTTTTTCCCTTGTATCAGCATCTATATATATATATAACAAATAAAGAATGACTTGTAAATGATAGAGTCTAACATCCTTTCCTAATTTGAACTCCTTTGGTATAAATTCTCTTATTGGTATAGATTGACTCCTGTTAATGAGATATGATACCATTTTCATTTCATCATCCTAGAAATTATTGTCTAATACTGAGTATAACCTCATACTCCTAAAACATTAATTCGAAACCATGCTAATCCTTTTAGCTACACCATTCTATTATGGTGTACTTGGAAGATTCTTCTCCCACCTAATCACATCATCAGTAAAAAAAATTATAAACTCATTATTATAATACTCTATACTTTTTTAATACCTTAGGAATTCCAGATTAGATCCTTAATAATTATTCACCATGGATTTAAAATTTTGAAACAAGTTAAACACACCATATTTGCTTCTCAAGAAATAAATCCAAACCTTCCTTGTTGAGTCATCGGTAAATGTCACATGATATTATGACCCTATAATGGTATGTACTAGTGAGGGACCCTAAACAATAGTATGCACCTAATTTAGATTCCTGACCATTAGTGTTTTAATTTCTTTTATAAAGGATACATTTTTAATCTTTCTGAAGATACAGCCTTCATACCAGCCCACTTCCACCAACTCAAACTATGGTAACATTCCTTTTGTTTCCATCACCCTCATCCCCTTATAACTCGTGTGTTCTATCCTATGGTTCCACGATTACGAATTCCCAATATAATATGCTATTACAAGAATTTACATGATATTATCTAACATATTGTATGTGGTTCTATTCATTACTCCCCGATCTATGACCATATCGCCCTCAGTAATCTTCCACGCACCACTAGTGAATGTGGTGCTAAAACTGATATCATGAAGTTTCCCAATATACATAATATTTATTCTTATTCCATGGATATAAAATACAATTTATACAACCAGTAAACTCATACTGATGGTTTTATTCTATGAATCTCTCTTCCCTACAATTTACAAGGGTTCATCATCAGCAAGATTTACCATACCAAAATTTCTAAAAACATAATTATTAAGGAATCCCTTTTCCAAAGTAGAATGAAAATATCCCCTTGATTCAAGAATATAATACTCTATAGGGTTATCTATGATTAAAATAAATACATCATTTATTATTTCAGCTATTGTGTTTACTATATTAGTTTCAGGTTCCTTATATTTTTTAATGCACTCTTTTATGACATGTCCTTTCTCCCTACAAATATAGTAGGTAGAACTAGTCCTTATTATCTTATCTCAACTCATTACTTTGTATTTTAACCATATTAGCTTATTATCCTACTATAAATATTTTCATGTTCCATCCAAATTCAGAGTACAACCATAAAACAATCTCAATTCTAATCTTACAATAACCTTACATAGGATCAGGTCTCACACATCCTTTAAAAAAAACTTTTTTCCCTAAAGAACCACTCCAGGATTTTGAAAATTCTTCCTTACTATTTGGAAATGAAGAAAATAAAACAAATTCACATAACCCATCATCTTGGTTAATTCCCATCAATAAAGTCTAGCATGTGATGGTGTTGAATTTGTTGTCATATTAATAATAATATTCCCTTTAATCATCTTTAGATTGAACAATAATCGCATAAGGTACACTTTGTTTGACATAGAAGGATTGTCATATATATTCATGAAATATTTCATCAAATTATAAATCATTTTCTCTGGTTTGATTTTGAGTTCCACGTTTTTTTCCAACATATGACACACAAATCACAGAACCTATCAATCAAGTAGGTCCCAATATTTCTTCTATATCCCCATTGTTTTTTCACCCCGAAGTGATAAGTACCTATTTTTTTAGTAAATATAGTCTTCAATATGTATCCACAATTAACTAATGTAATTTATTTCAAAATTACAAACTTATAAATTGAATTCTTTCATTTCTAATGATTAATTCAAGAAAAAAAAACTCGATCTTCCAAAATCAACCTTTATACAAGTTGTTCTAGAAACCCTAGGAGAAAAAATGAAGAATGATCTAAAAAATAGAGTAAAAGGGAGAAAAATATAAAACAAATAATAAGAATAAGTACATTAGACAAATGATATTTGTGGTTTGAGAATAATTCCTATATTTATAGAGAGGTATAATCACTTTACTATGTTTGAGAGAAAGATTACAGGGTGAATTCAAAGGATACATGAAAACCTAGATTGAAATGGGTTTATAAAGAAACACGATTCTATAGTACCACCAACCACACATTAAGTCTGTTTCACTATAGTAATTGGTGGATGGATTTTTGTAGAGCTACAATGACCTATCGATATCTCTAGTCTCATAATGATATAGTAACATGCTAAAGTCCATACAGCTACAATATATGTTGAAGTCAACACTACTGGAGCTACAATCTAGTGTATAGTTTGGGATGCTATAAGTTGGACCAAATTAATTTAGAAAAAAAGTATTAAGCTACACCATTCCAGCAGGTGATGGGTTGTATTTATAAGGGTATTATAGTGGTGTTTTTGGAAACATATTTTCAATAGTTTATTATTTTTTCTCAAGACTACCAATAAAGATGTTTCTTTTGACTATATATAGTAATTAACGCATGTGATTTTGAAATAATGGTTTATTACTTCAGTCATGAAACATAAATTCACGTATTTTTCTTAATATATGAAATATCATTGTTTGTTGTATTTCATGATTCAAAAAAATTAAGCTATTTTAGAAAAATGCCAATAATTAACCCTAATTTTTCGGACATTTAGATTCTGAATGTGGAATCTATTTTATGAAAATAATTTTATTAGTATGAGAAATTTAATTTTTAAATAAAATCATTATTTTGGAAATACTAAAGGATTGATGTTGGATTTATTGAAAATAAGGTTGGTCCAGATTGTTGACACTAAAGATGGTTATGGTTTACAACTAATATGTGTGTTGTCATGTAAATGAAGAAATTTGAATTTTTTGACAATAACATTATTGAAAATACATGTTGAAGATGATAAAAGTATTGAAGAAATTCTTGGGATATTGGATGAACCTAATAGTATTTCTTCAAGGTATTTTTTTTGAAATCAATCATCATATCTATACATTATGGAAGTGGTGAAAAAGTGAGGATTGGGCAATTGGAAAAAATTTAAAGGCATGGTAGAAGTGAATTTTATGGAGCATGGTGTACAAGAGTGAAAAATAGAAAGAACGTGCAAGGAAACACCTTAGTGGTGACCATGATTGAGATAGAGAAGAAGGAAATGAGGAATCAAACCCATTTACTTAGGAGTTTTTTGAATGGAATTTCACAAAATAAGAAAAGAGGAATACACCATGCCTTAGTGGTCATCATGGTGGATTTATAGTATTCCTATATGAAATAGTAAAGGAAGCTAGATCACACCCATATAATTACAAACCATGGTGGAAAATGAAGGGTGTAGTTTAAAATAACCTACTTTCTCAGATTACATGCCATGTTGTTTGTTATTTTGGGGGAAAATGACAAAAAATAAAGTGTTATGTTATAGTGTGAAAGATTTGGTCGATATTATGTTCTACTTTGGAGACATATAGTTCAACGGAGGCCAAAATGGGATGGATCATGCCTTTAGTGGAAGTTTCTGTGTTCAAAAGGTGGATTTTATGGCCAAAACAACTTAGTGGATATCACCACAATAGTAATATTTTTCATTTTGGAAGAAAAAAGGATTAGAGATTTATACCAGGTTGTGGTGTTTGGAGTGTTGGGAATAAGAATGGAAAATAATGAGGATTCCATCCTAAAGATACATAAACCAGTATTATATGATTCATATATCATGGATCTCAATTATTTACTATGATTCTATCTTGATTCGAACTAGTTTACATCATTTATATTAGTGAATTTATTTGGAATAAACCTAGGTTTCAAGAGAATTTTTTTTCAGGTGTCCACAAAGTAGTGATGTTTTCAATTATTAAGGAAGTCATGAAAGATATTTTTGAGGAGTTATGGTTTTTTTGATACTCGATATTGATTCTTCCAACTGTCTAGGTAATTGGGGCATGCAATCCCTATTTTAGGAGAGGTAGATTGACTAACAAAAATGGGTGGCAAATCTATACACTCATTGGAGATCTTAATTTTAGAGGAGAATTAGTTTGTTTCAGGTAAGGGGATATGTTACTTATGATAAAAGACATGAAGAAGAAGAATAATAATAATTCATCCAAGAAGTAGTGTTATATATACAAGGTAATTTTTTTACCAAACTCTATAGATAATTCTAACCCTCTTGTTGGGAAAATAAGTGAAATTTAATACGCTCTCTAAGAGATGAAAATAATACATGATTCTGATGTTGAAATGGATACAACATGAAGTTGTTATTATAAGAATTTGTCTTGTAATGAAAACCAATATTGATGTAGTATCATGCATGAAGTTTACTATTCAATTATTGAAGTTTTATCCTTGGAAAAAAGAGTTTAACGAATAAAGTAGTGACCTTGAATTTCAGCATGTTGAAAATGGGAATTAAGATTAAAGAGTAAGGAGATATGCTTGAAGAAATTTTCTAAGAGATCATAAAGAGAATTTGCAAAGAGAATAAATTGAAAGAAAGTTTTATTTCAATAAGAATAAAAGTTTAAGAATGAAAATTATCTTTGAGAGATGTTGGCTCTGTGTTAAGTAGTTTTCTAAAAAATTAAATGAAAAGGATGAAAAATAAGAACCCTTGAAAAGAAGAAGAGAGTATAAAAATAGAATATGAAAATTCCTCTAAGATCTATCACAACTTGTGTATAAATAAAGTTTAATCTAGATATGAAATTTTTTAGTAAAGTTTTGTTCCATAAAAAATTCAGAAGTGTGGTTCTACAAAAGAAGGAGGCACTGAAGTGCTTCTATTTTGGAATAACTGGGCACATATTGAGTATGTTTTCTAAAGCTAATATGCCTAAGGATTTGATGAAAAATCTAATAGTACCAAAATCTCATTCAAGAATAATCCAAATACGGTATGATTATTTTAGTATCTCTTTCATTTGTTCCAAACTTTATCACATGGAAAGTTATTATAATTGGAGGAATTCATGGAGGGTAAAGAATCTATATAGATACACTCCACTACAATAAATTATAAGAATATTTATTTTCCTATAAGATAGTTTATTAAGATATAAAATTGTTCCAATGTATGGGTGAATTAAAATGAGACTCAACTAAGGGTTTATCAGTCACCAAGATCTAGATACCCACAATAACTCTATTGCAAGGAGTAATGGAAAATATGTATTAAAAAAAGAGGTTATTCCAACTATGAAGAAGGTGGAAGAAATGTGAAGTTGACTCTACCAAGTAAGATTTATTCTAATATTAAATTATTGGTCATCAAAGAAGTGGGTTTACAATGTGGTCTTATACACACTACTAAAAGGAATACGAGGAAGATACATTGGAGAAGAAATTTGGTGGTGAGATCCACAAGTGGTTCTTTAAAAAAGTTACTTATTCATGTGTGATAAATTCCAAAATTATAGAAAAAACCAAGCTAATAAAGGATAACAATTCTATTATCCATGAAGAGAAGAGTTCAAGTGGTAGTAGGAAATGGATAATATGTGGTAGGATGTAATGTTTTTCAAATACAAGTGATGATGGATAATTTAAATATATTATTTAATTCCTTTACATAAATCTAAAAACAGGAAAAAGAAAATGAAATGTGATTTATTGGTTTTTCTTGACCATCCCTATTCCTCAGCTTGAGAAACCTTGAGGTACCCCTCTCTAAAAACGTTTTATTATATCTAAATATAATGAAATGGTGAAAAACTAAGGGGGAGATATGATCCATGGGGTTGATTGTGATAGAGAATCCCAAGTGGATGGAGTTAAATGAAAATATGTATTTTTTGAAATCTATAAATAATTGAATGGCATGGAGTTTATATGGTATCTTTTTTTAAAATTGAACCAATCTTGCAATAAGTGGTTTCATATTTTATAACACATGATTACAATTACATTATATTGTTGTATGATCCTCACAAAAAAGTACCTCAATGTTTAATATTAATTCCTTCATATAAAGTGTGTTGAATATCACATTCTATGTTTTGAGAAGAGAAAAACCAAAATCCATTATGTGTGTTTCATGTTATTCATGGGTGAAATGGACGACCTTGTGGTTGTTTTTAAAGATTCTTGATTCCTACACCAATCTTCGATTAAATAGGCTTAGAGAATTTGATGACAACTCAAGTGAAAAGTGGTAAATTAAATCTATTAATATCTTGAGAAAATGAAACAATAATTGAGTTTAGAAAAAAGGTTTAGATGAAAAAAGATTCCTAAATCCACTGAATCTTTATATGTGGGTTTTTCTACTATGAGGAATCCCTCTTGAAAGATGAATAAAAATGGGGAGCTGATCTTTCATGGAGTTTCATACCATACACTAAGGGAGAGAAAGATTTCAAAATTAAATGGGGAGAAGCTATGAATAAGTTTATGTTCCCTCTAATAAGGATAAGGGAGAAAAATTTAATCCCTACATTTGAAGAAAAAAGTTTGGAAATATAGTTTAAATTCAAAAGGCCCTTTGTATTTTTCTGACAATACAGAGGAGAAGATATCTTAAGGAGGATAGGATATCATCAAGTGGGAGAAGATACTTCCAAGGGTTCATTCTGTTAGGGGGAGAAAATTTTTATCTCTTATTTTCCACAAAATCTAAAGGGGAATATTGTTATAAATCATAAAGGATTGATGTTGTATTTTTTTAAAATAAGTTTAGTCAAGGTTATTGATAATAAGGATGGTCATGGTTAATGGAAAAGATGCATGTTCACATATCAGTGAAGAAAGTTGTATTTTTTGGCAATAACATTGTTGAAAACACAAATTTAAGATGACCAATGTTTTGAAGAAATTATTTGGAGATTGGTTTATACATATATGATTTTTATAAGGTATGTTTTTCAAAACAAGACTCATAGCTACACATATTGGAAGTGTTGAAAAAGTAATGATTGGTATAGTGGAAAATGTCAGAAGGTATTCATGAACTGAATGTCATGGAGAATTTTGGACTAGGGTTTAAAATGACCAACCTATGAATGACCATTCCCTATAATTGGATGTGTATGTGATGGAGAATAATACTAGAAGAAACCACACCCATTATCTTGGGTGTGTTTTGAAGGGAATTGTATAAAATAAGAAAAGAATAAGGGGACATTCCTTGGTGGTCCCTATGGAGGATTTTCAGGGTTCCTAGATAAAATGGGAAAGGATGATGGTACCTGCCTATATCAAGACTAGTTGTGGTGGAAAACTAAGGGTACTAACCTAAATGGATATTCTACTTGTGGTTCATGCCATGTTGTTTTGAGTTTTGGAATAAAATGACCAAAATTTTGGTGGTATGACATAGTGATAAAGACATGGTTGAACTTGTGTTCTACTTTAAAGACATGAATTTCAAAGGTGGATAAAATAGGATGGCCCCTGATTATTGTGGAAGTGGTTGTGGTAAACAGGTGGAGTTTCCAATGAAAATAGCTTGGAGACTATCACCACACCCATAGTGTTTTCAATTTTATAGTGAAAATAGCTTAATGTTTTTCATTAGGTCATGGTGTTGGGTATTTAAATAATAGGTGTAAAAAATTAGGATGATTATTTTCTAGTTATGTAGGAACCATTCTTAAATGCTTCATATATAAGGGATCTCAATTATGGAACATTATTCCTGCCTCAATTGAAGGATTATGAAGAATTTATGTTGGTGAATTTATTTAAATTAAATTCAATCTACAAGATGATATTCTTAAGCTTCCAAGAATAATTTGTGGGTGTGGATATAAGGGAAGTTATAGAGGATATTTTGGAGGAGTTATGGGTGGTTTTTAAACCCTATAATGTTTTTCCAAGCATCCTAGTGATTGGGTCATGGAATCCATATTTCACAAGATAGAGATCGACTAGAATAAATGAGAGGAGACAATATAAACTCATTGAAGATCTAAATTTCAGAGGATAAAGAGTTTATTAATGGAAAGGTAATACATATAAATAATTTAATACACTTCTAAATAAGAGGAATAAGTTTATGGGACGAAAAAAATGAGAGGGTGTTGTGTCAATGAGTTGTTCACATATTGTGAAGGAGAAGACCAAATATAATTCAACAGAGCATCTATCCCTGACTGATGACGCAATTATTGAGGATTTGAAGTGACCTACACATCCATAAAATGTGTTTGGATCCTTTCTAGAGTAGTGATAAAAGGATGAGGAATTATTGAATTGATCTTGTAGTGATCTTTATGTGATATTGATTCAACCCTAAGTATTATATCGAAGTGATCATGAGTGAGGAGTGAATAAACTTGAACCTTTGCAATGGGTAGTGTCCCTTTTTGAAGATAATAGAGTTAAATGGTGCATCTTTGTGAAATAAAAAACAATGATTCATGGTCTAGGGACGTAACTCAGGGTGCATGAACCAAGTACATATTTGTTTCCATATTTACTTTATGAATGCACACTAAAACAAATCAATGAACCATAAACATAGCCTGTAAAGAACCAAAGTTTCATTAATGGAAATACCACTTGATCTAATTAAATGTTTCTTTATGTTTATATAAAATTTCAACTTCTTTGGTTTTATGTTAAGAATTTTGACCATTTCTAATATAGCCGTTGAACAGTGATCACCTGATTAGTATAAATATAGGACTCTAACAAATCCAATTTACTCAGACAAAGGAAGCGATGGCCTCATCTAGTAGAATTGCCCCATACGAAGCCCATTTGTCGAAGCTCGGAAAAGTGGTGGAGTCCTTGAGATTCTCCCTTGACCAAGCCCAAGCTGAGCTTCATCATGTCAAGCTCAAACGTGACCGTCTATGGGAAAAGTGGAAGTTGATTGAAATTACCACTCGAGCGATGTTATCTGAGCCACCCCAAGAGTCTGTCACAATTGCAAACCTTACCCCTAGGTCTTATGCGGCTGTTTTAAGAGGTTATGTAACAAATAAGTAGTACTATGTTCATGTACATTATTTTTTTATATAATAATGAATATAATTTCTAGTCATTTTTGATACATTGTAAATAGTTTTTAAAATACAAATGGTGTCTTTTAGTTATTATTTAATTAAGAAATATATTTTATTAAATTAAGGGATTTTTGAATTAAATAATATTTTAATAAAATAATATTATTATCATTAAATTAATTTTTATTAAATATAAATGAGCTTATAATTTTATGAATGCAATTAATTTTTTTTATTAAGGTTTGAAAGCTATTTTTGTCAAAACCTGTGGATTTTTGATAAATGTCAGTTTTTATTTTAAAAGTGAAAAATAACATATTTAGAATATTATTTAGATAAAATCAATGTCATTTCTGGAATCAGGACGTCGAAATTATCCAACAGTAAATTTTTCATAATTTTCTGAGATAGTCAAATATTTGGGTAAAAATTAAATACTGTTAAAATATATAATGTGTTTCTTGACATCATAATTACCCAATTGTGATCTAATAAAATACTATAATATTTATGTTTGGCCAATATATGTTTTACCATTAAAATATTGTGATTTTGGGTTTGTTTGACTTACTTTTCAAAGCATTAATGGACCCCTCAAGACATATTCAACACCTTTCCTTTTTAAATTAATTTCCATGGGAGTGTGACTCACCTCCACATAAGAAACCCTAATATTTTTAGAATTTAGGACCTTGGACTTATAAAATATTATTTTCCTCTTCCCTTTTCTAAAAACCATGGGATGGTTTGTGGTTTTGGATTAATTTAATATAAGGGGTCACAAACCTAAATAATAAAGATTTCCCTCACCTTTCCTATATAAACCCACCCAATCTCCCACTTCCTCCTAACTAAAAACATTTGGAGTTCGTCCAACCTCTGACCTACTCTCTCTAAAATCCTCCCAAGGTGCCCCAAGCTCCCATGAAGCCTCTCACAAGCCTCTCTGTAGCCTTTGGAAGCACACATCCAAGTAAGGGTTTGTTCTTCCTTTCTCATTTTTGTCCAATTTTCTTTAAGTTGTTTTTCCCTTTTAATTACAATTATAAAAGTTGGGGTATGTTTTCTCACCTGCCTCATACTTCCCTCTTTATGTTTAAATGATGGTAGACCATTTATCTCTCATTAAATGCATCCCATGTACACCCGTTACTATGCCGAAATTCCGAAAGGAACTTCTCTCTTCTCTTTTACATTCAAGCAATACTTTTGTATCATGAATATAAATTACATTAAAATTGTTGGGACATATATCTAAATGGCCTCCTTACTTTCCATTAAATGTAAATATTATGAGGAACCCCTTTCTCTCTCATCAACATTTTTTATGAATTATTATGTCACGCCGTTATGCTGCTGAAATCGCCCCGATTTTCTAAGCCAATGTCATTGTGTAGTGAATACCATGCCCATTTCTCCATCAAGGGTATTCACCTTTATGCTCATTTACTTATTGATTTTAAAGTTTCATGTATGAATTCCACATTCCTTTATCGTGGAAAAAATGGTTATGTTTTATGAATCTATGTTTTATGATCCATGTGGCACACTTATGCATGAAATGAAATGTTTAAGAAGGGTGTGCCCTTATAGCGCTCCAATGCATTGGGTAAATTATAGTATCATGATACATCATGTGCAATGAGTGTTGACTCATTATAATTCAATTGAAACAAGCATTTAATCATGCTTCATGTGCAATGATGATTTACTCATTCTCTATGTGCAATGAGCCTTGGCTCATGATAATTCCATGTTAAGTGTTGTTGCCACATTTCCATGTTAGGATTATCATGCTTTATCATGCCTTTATGCTCATGTTTCTTTTATGCTCTATTGATATCCCTATTGTCTAACATGTGTTGTACTCCTCATGTTATTCCATGTGTACTCCCTTACTGGGCTTTATAGATCACCCTTTTCTTATGCATGTCCTCGGGTTATCCCATCCCATGCTAAGTACGAGGGAATATAGTGGTCATGTAAAGGAAGTTTTCAATAAAGATGTTGTATTTCATGTTTTAAGATTTTATGTAATGATTCTAATCCCAAAGGACACTAAAACTCTCGATCTTCTTTCTTGTATCAAGTGAAGTTTTATGTAATAAATCATGTTTAAGTTTGTAATTAAAGCAGGGTTTTCATAGTTGGTATCAAAGGATAGGTTTGGTTATTTTTTGGATTAGGATTAGAAAACCCTAGTAAAGCCTTAGATACAAGACTAAGTACAATAAAAACGTCCCTAAATTTTTGTGAGTATTGAGTAAGTGGGTTATCAAGAAAATACATCCCTGTCTGGATACGATCAGGTAGAGGCAGCTCTGGCACAGATGTATCCTAGGGGTAAAACCCAAAAACACCACTTTGAGCTAGACTCGAACGGGAACTGGTGCATGACAATGGGAATTGCTGCACTCTTGGTTACGACACTCCCGAGGTATATTCTTTGGTAAATTGACAATTTTAGTATGAACCCTTATTAAGGGAATTAAAAAAAATTCCCCTAAGAATATATGTTAGAAAGTAGATCATGAAAATCCTAGATTGAAGCCTATAGACTCATGAGTTAAGGAAATGAATGTTTATTTAAAAGTCATCAACTTTTGTCTTTGGATTACCCTTTATGTGTTACCCCAAACATTCCTATTATTCCAGCCAGTGGCCGGTAATAAGAGGACTCGGGCTAACAACCGATGTGAAGATCAGTGTGATGATTGTACTAATGAGATGCCCAATCCAATGGGAGCAGGAATCGCAAACTTTGTCACACTTCTCTCTCATCTAACTCAAGAATTGAATAGAAAAATGGGTCAAGAGGAACGTCCAAAACCCCTTAAGAAAGAGCAAGTCGCTATCAAGAGCTTCATGAGACAAAGTCCTCCTACTTTTAGTGGATCATCCGATCCTATGATCGCTAAACAATGGATCAACTCCATTGAAATGATCTTCTCCATCCTTCAATAGTCAGAAAAAGAGAAGGTTCTCTTGAAAACTTATCATATAGAGGGTGAAGATGATCAATGGTGGACGTTAATAAAAAATATGAAGCCTGAGGAGGAGATAGAGGCATTGGAATGGAAGGATTTCTGGAAGATATTTTTTGATAAATATTTTCCGTGCAACCTCCGGATTAAGATGGAAAGAGACTTCCTTTCCCTCATGAAAAAAGATGAAGAATCTGTTGGAGCGTATGAGGAAAACATCACAGGGCTTGCACGATACGCTTCCGGCTTTGTCGTTACCCCTGAATGCAAGTTTGACCACTTCTTTGGTGGGCTGAAGCCTAGATTTCGGAAGGCATTAGCAATCCGTGACTTTGACAGCTATGAGGAAATTGTCTGATGTGCCCTCAAGGTTTAAATAGAGATCGGGAAATCACATGGGTATCATGGGGATAAGAGGCATAAGGTGGAATTCAATTCTGGTGGGCCGATGGATAAATCCAACGGTGCTAAGATGATCTATCACCCCACTTGTCAAAAGTGCGGAAAGAAGCACCCTGTAAATTGCCTTAAGGGGACGAGGAAATGCTTCAGGTGTAGAAGGGAAGGGCACCTAGCTGTTAAATGTCGTAAAGAAAGACCCGCGGCTACGATAGAGGAGAGGAATGCTCCATTTGAACCTCAACGCGTTGTTCAATGCTACAAATGAAAAGAACCGGGTCATTTTGCAAATCAGTGCCTTAATCCAATGGTTTTCGGAGACAAACAACAACCTCCAAGGAAGAAAGGAAGAACTTTTTCCATCACTTCTACTGAAGTGGACCCTGAAAATGAAGTGGTGACAGGTACGCTAGTTATTCATTCAAGAATAGAGAATTTACTTTTTGATTCAGGTTCTATGCATTCTTTTATATCTCAAATGTTTAGTAGAACAATCCCAGCACCACCACAAATCATGGAAGTGATGATGTTGGTGAGTATGGAAAATGGGGAAATCATTGCATCCCATGAATATAAGTCCTCCCCTGTTATAGTCTGTGGATTGAATTTATAGGAGAACCTCATCATACTCCCTCTGTTGGAATTTGATGCAATTCTTGGCATGGATTGGATTTCCTTATATAGAGCCAACATAAATTGTCAGGAGAGGGAAATCACACTCCATATGGAGAATCAAACCCAATTATTTACAAGTGTCATGAGGAAGATGAATCTCCTTTAGTTCCATAATCTAAATCATGGATATTACTGCCTTATGGGCATGCATATCTAGCTCAGATGATTGAGACTATGGAAGAAACCATCCTTGACTAAATGCCTATTGTGAGGGAATTCGCTGAAGTGTTTCCTAAGGAACTGTCTGGTCTTTCTCCTAGAAGAGATATTGAGTTCTCAATTGAACTTATACCTATGGTGCTACCAATATCCAAAACTCCGTATAGAATGGCTGTTGTTGAGCTTGAAGAGCTGAAGAAACAACTACAGGAGAATCTGGATAAAGGGTTTATACTCCCAAGTGCTTCACCATGGGGTGCACCAGTCCTCTTAGTCAAGAAGAAGGATGGGTCAATGCAACTTTGCATCAATTATCGTGAACTTAACAAAATCATGATAAAGAACAAGTATCCCCTCCAAAGAATTGATGACTTGTTCGATTAGCTGCCTGGAGCACAATACTTCACCAAGGTGGACTTATGGTCGGGATATTATCAAGTAAGGGTGGAGAAGGAAGATATCCCCAAGACTGCTTTTCGCACAAGATACGGGCAATATGAATTCATAGTAATGCCTTTCGGACTCACCAATGCTCTAGAAATATTCATGTACTTGATGAATAGAGTCTTTAGAGATTACCTAGACAAATTTGTGGTAGTCTTTATAGATGATATTCTAATATACTCCAAAACCAAGGAGGATCATGAGGAGCATTTAAGAACTGTACTAGAGACTTTGCACAAGGATAAGCTCTATGAAAAGTACATAAAGTGTGAGTTTTTGTTGAAGGAGGTATCATTCTTGGGCCATATCATCACAACCAATGGGATATCTGTGGATCCCTCCAAAACAGATTCAATTGAGGGATGGACAAGGCCAACATCGGTAACAAATATCCATAGCTTCTTGGGGTTAGCTGGATATTATCAACGATTTGTGAGAAATTTCTAACGATTTTCCAACCCTCTTACCAGGAAAACTCAAAAGGGAGTAAAGTTTGCCTGGATGGATGAATGTGAAGAAATATTTAAGGAGTTGAAAAAGAGTCTTATTACTACACTCATTCTCACTTTACCCACAAGTGGGGAAATTTTTTTGGTATTCAGTGAGGCTTCGAAGAAGGTCTTAGGATGTGTGTTGATGCAGAATGATAAAGTGATATCCTATGCCTCAAGATAGTTGAAAATCCCTGAGCGAAAATATCCAATGCATGATCTGGAGTTGGCGGCGGTGATCTTTGCTTTGAAAATCAGGCGGCATTATCTCCATAGATGAAAATGTGAGATATATACTGACCACAAGAGTCTTAAATATATATTCACACAGAAAGAGCTTAATATGCGCTAGAGAAGATGGATATATCACATCATGGATTATGATTGTTCAATCCATTACCACCCTGGGAAAGTGAACAAGGTGGCAGATGCCCTAATTATAAAGGATTCAACGATTCTATCAATTATAATAATTTAGAAGGATTCAATATTCTTAGACTTGATGAAGATGGACATGGGAATCATAGAGAAGGGAACATGATCAATCCTTTCACAAATGATTGCTCAACTATCTCTTTTGTAAAGGTTAAAGGATGCTCAAAAGGATGATGTGGGAATTCAAGAAAAAGTGGGAGCTATTGGAAAAGGGAAATCCTAGGAGTTTAATATTAATGAAGAAGGAATTGTGCAGTTTGGGAAAAGACTATGTGTTCCATCATGTTCGGAGCTAAAGAAGGAACTTTTGGATGATGCACATAGTTCAAATTTCTCTTTTCACCCAGGGAGCACAAAGATGTATCGAGATCTTTGAGAAAAATTTTGGTGGGATAATATGAAGAAGGATATTGCTGAATATACATCAAAGTGCCTGGTGTGTCAGCAAGTGAAGTCAGAGAGGCAGAAGTCTAAGGGGATGATGCAACCATTTCCCATACCAAAATGGAAATGGGAAAACATCACCATGGACTTTGTCATCAGACTTCTAAGGACATCCAAAGGCAATAATGCAATATGGTTTGTTGTGGATCGTCTTACAAAGACTGCACACTTTATTTCTATTAGGGAGGATTTCCCATTGGATCAACTAGCACAGATATATATCAGGGAATTGGTAAGGTTTCATGGAGTACCACTATCTATTGTGCCTGATTGAGATCCAAGATTCACCTCTAATTTTTGGAAGAGTCTTCAACATGCTCTGAATACTGAACTAAACTTCAGTATGTCCTATCATCCTCAAACTGATGGCCAATCCGAGCGGTCTATCCAAACACTTGAGGATATGTTGAGAGCATGCTAAATGGACTTTAAAGGAGGATGGTATCAACATCTTACTCTGCTTTAGTTCTCTTATAATAACAGTTTCCACTCGAGAATCCAAATGGAACCATATGAAGCCCTATATGGGAAAAGGTGCAGAACACTAGCATGTTGGTATGAGGTCGGTGAACTTAAGCTGCTTGGACCAAAAATGGTCGAGGAAATGGTGGAGAAGGTGAAAACCATTCAGCAGAATTTCAAGGCATCCCAGAGTCGATAGAAGAGTTATGCAGAAAACCATTGATGAGACCTTGAGTTTGAAGTTGGAGACATGGTTTTTCTACGCATATATCCATGGAATAATGTCATGAGGTTTGGAAAGAAAGGGAAGTTAAGTCCAAGGTATATCGGCCCCTTCGAGATTCTTGATCGTGTCAGGGCTATGGCCTATCGACTAGAACTTCCACCTACTATGGCCAAAGTACATGATTTATTTCATGTATCCCTCTAAAGGAAGTACATACCAGACCCTTCACATGTACTCTCTTCTGAGGTGGTACAACTGGAAGACGATCTTTCTTATGAGGAGCAACCAGTGAAGATCTTAGATCGTAGAGAAAAAGTTCTACGAAATAAGAAAATGCCCCTTGTCAAGGTGTTGTGGAGAACCGCAAGTTTGAAGAAGCAACTTGGGAATCTAAGTATATGATAAAGCAGAGTTACCCACATTTGTTTTAGTGTGGGAAAAGGAAAATTTCAAGGGTGAAATTTCTTAAGGGGGGAATATTGTAATGACCCAAAGTTTCATTAATGGAAATCCCTCTTGATCTAATTAAATTTCCCTTTATGTTTATATAAAATTTCAACCTTTTTGTTTTTATGTTAAGAATTTTGACCGTTTCTAATATAGTCATTGAACAGTGATCACATGATTAGTATAAATATAGTACTTTAACAAATCCAATTTACTTAGACAAAGGAAGTGATGGCCACATCCAGTAGAATTTCCCCATACGAAGCCCATTTGTCAGAGCTCAGAAAAGAGGTGGCATCTTTGGGCTTCTCCCTTGACCAAGCTCAAGCTGAGCTTCATCATTTCAAGCTCAAACATGACCATCTATGGGAAAAGTGGAAGTCGATTGAAATTACCACTCGAGCGATGTTATCTAAGCCACCCCAAGAGTCTGTCACCATCGCACACCTTACCCTTGGGTCTTATGCAACTGTTTTAAGGGGTTATGTAAAAAATGAGTAGTACTATGTTCATGTACATTATTTTTTTATATATTAATGAATATAATTTCTAGTCATTTGTGATACATTGTAAATAGTTTTTAAATTACAAATGGTTTTTTTTGTTATTATTTAATTAAGAAATATATTTTACTAAATTAAGGGATTTTTGAATTAAATAATATTTTAAAAAAATAATATTATTATTATTAAATTAATTTTTTTCAAATATAAATGACCTTATAATTTTATGAATGCAATTAAATTTTTTATATTAAGGTTTGAAATCCATTTCTGTCAAAACCCGTGAATTTTCGATAAATGTTAGTTTATATTTTAAAAGTGAAAATTAATATATTTATAAAATTATTTAGATAAAATAAATGTCATTTCTGGAATCAGGACGTCGAAATTATCCAACGGTGAATTTTTCATAATTTTCTGAGACAGTCAAATTTTTGGGTAAAAATTAAATACCGTTTAAATATATAATGTGTTTTATGACATCATAATGACCAAATAGTGATGTAATAAAATACTATAATATTTATTTTCGGCTAATATATGTTTTACCATTAAAATAATGTGATTTTGGGTTTGTTTTAATTACTTTTCAAATCATTAATGGACCCCTCAAGACATATTCAACACCTTGCCTTTTTAAATTAATTTCCATGGGAGTGTGACTCACCTCCACATAAGTAACCCTAATATTTTAAGACGTTCGGACCTTGGCCTTATAAAATATTATTTTCCTCTTCCCTTAGCCAAAAACCATGGTGAAAAACCATGTGATGGTTTGTGTTTTGGATTAATTTAATATAAGGGGTCCCAAACCTAAATAATAAAGAATTCCCTCACCTTTCCTATATAAACCCACCCAAGCTCCCACTTCCTCCTCACTCAAAACCTTTGGAGTTCGTCCAAACTCTGCCCTAGTCTCTCTAGAATCCTCCCAAGGATCCCCAAGCTCCCAATAAGCCTCTCATAAGCCTCTCTCTAGCCTTTGGAAGCACACTTCCAAGTAAGGGTTTTTTCTTCCTTTTTCATTTTGTCCAATTTTCTTTAAGTTGTTTATCCCTTTTAATTTCAATTATAAATGTGGGGGTATGGTTTCTAACCACCCTCATACTTCCCTCTTTATGTTTGAATGATGGGAGACCCTTTATCTCTCATTAAATTCCTCCCATGTACACCTGTTACTATGCCGAAATTCTGAAAGGAACTTCTCTCTCCTCTTTTACATTCAAGCAATACTTTTGTATCATGAATCTAAATTCCATTAAAATTGTTGGGACATGTATATATATGACCTACTTACTGTACATTACATTTAAATATGATGAGTAACCCCTTTATCTCTCATCAACCATTTTTATGAATTCTTATGTCACGCCGTTACGCTGCTGAAATCACACCGATTTTCTAAGCCAATGTCATTGTGTAGTGAATACCATGCCCATTTCTCCATCAAGGTTTTTCACCTTTGTGAACATTTACATATTGATTATAAAGTTTCATGTATGAATTCCACATTAATTTATCATTGAATAAATGGTTATGTTTTATGAATATATGTTTTATGATCCATGTGGCACAGTTATGCATGAAATGAAATGTTTAAGAAGGGTGTGCCCTTATAGCGCTCCAATGGATTGGGTAAAATATAGTATCATGATACGTCATGTGCAATGAGTTTTGACTCATGATAATTCAAGTTCAATGAGGGTTTACTCGTGCTTCATGTGCAATGAGGATTTACTCATGCTCTCTATGCAATGAGCCTTGGCTCATGCTAATTCCATGTTAAGTGTTGTTGCCAGATTTCCATGTTATGATTATCATGCTTTATCATGCCTTTATGCTCATGTTTCTTTTATTCTCTATTGATATTCGTATTGTCTAACATGTGTTTTACTCCTCATATTATTCCATCTGTACTCCCTTACTAGGCTTTATAGCCCACCCTTTTCTTATGCATGTCCTCAGGTTATCCCATACAATGCTAAGTACGAGGGAATGTAGTGGTCATGTAAAGGAAGTTTTCAATAAAGATGTTGTTTTTTATTTTTCAAGTTTTTATGTAATGATACTAAGCCCCAACGAAACTAAAACTCTCAATCTTCTTTGTTGTATCAAGTAAATTTTTATGTAATAAATCATGTTTAAGTTTGTAATAAAAGCAGGGTTGTCATATAGATGATTAAAGATAATAAAAATGTAACCCACAAGGTTGTGAGGTAAAGACCCTTTAGGGTTTGTGAGAATAAAGGTTAAAGTTGTTTTAATATTTCAAAGTTATATATATACCCTGATTTACCCCCATCTTAGGGTGATCTCACTCTTAACCCCATTTTAGTAATCTAAACCTTTTTTATTTGAAAAATACCATTTTTAATATAATGATACCTTTTATGAACCTTTGTAAAATTATTTACAGTCTTGTAAAAAAAATTATTTTTATAAATCAACTTAATATTATTTTATAAAAACAATTTATGAAAATATATTTTATTTTAAAAGTTTATATTTTTTATAAATATAAAAATAAAACATATTTGTTTTTAAAAAATAGAAACACTCATTTTATCAATTGTAAAAAATTTATTTACTAGTATCATGATATAAATATAACATATTTTTATTTTCTAAGATACAAAAATATTATTTTACAATTAAATAGGAGAAGTAACTATTATAATAGCCATGTTACTATTCCTAATGATCAGATAAATATTCTAACTGTCATATTACTATTCCAATGGTTATATTTTTAAAAGTTATACGGGTTCCCTGATTTCAATAAATATATAATATTTTATTCATTCTTAATTCAATTATTTTTTCTCTCTTGGTGTTATATATTTTCATTTTGAAAATTAATATTTCATTACTAATTTTCTATTTTATTTCTACAATGTTTTCCATGAGTGTGGTTATTATGGGAGACCAAGAAGATCTAAATTATCATATTATAGTTATATTATTTTCTATTTTAATCCCATTATAATACTTTATATTCTTATTTTTATATTTATACTCTCAATGTAATTTTAAAATTAATTTAATAAAATGTTTTTGGATCTATCATTTGGTTCATGTGATTTATATAATACTATATTAATAAATATGAAAAAAAATATATAATCAGAAGGGAAATTCCATTGATAAAATATTGGGTAATTGTAATTTGATCTAGAAAAAACACCGATAAAGGTGCAATTTTATGAATTATTTTTTTAGCACTGATAATGAAACCGTTTTTCAGAACTTTTAATCAGTTCTGATAATAGTATTACATTGAATAAGAACAATTATATAGTAGTGTCAAGTATAATTAATTAAAGTATAATATCTGAAAATTAAGTGTTGGATTGAAAGAATGAGGAACGTTAATAAATAAATTAATTTTGTGCATGTAATAATTAGGCATGCATGAGTATAAATATATATTCCATGTGCACCTTCCATGAAATATTAATTCTAATTACAGATAAATTTAATATGATTAAATAATGGAATGTATTATTAATTATTTTATTTCTTAAACCTCACTACAGATTTATCATTTAAAATTAGAATATTTTTGAATTAAAGCATCATGAACATTGTGATGATATCCTTGAAAGATTTGATATGATATTGTGCAGTGGATGTCGTTGGAGAAGAAAAGTTATGGATGCTGAGGAATTGTGATGAGGTGAAGGTGATGAATAGATACCTATAGATTATATACCCATAATTGATTATTTTTTACTATATGATGTTAAATTATTTATGTTGTAGATTTATTTATTAGTTACTGTTTGTTTAATTTATATGTAATGTTAGCCTTTTTCTAGTAAATATTAATTTATTTATATCCACTGATTGTTTATTTGATTAAAAAATATTTATTAAAATTCTTGATATAATAAATCACTATTTAATGTACATTTATTGATGATTAAAAATGTTTAATTTTAAATAAATTTAAATTATTTTAAATGGTTTATAACTTTATGTCAATTATTTTGGATTCTACCTTCATTGCATTATTTGGTTTCCCTCAATGGTTAGGTTTCTATTTGAGAGGTATCTTCCCAGGGAAAATAAGATTTGGGACTCTATTAATATTATTATTTTATATTATTTGGGTTTGTATTCTCAAGGGTTATATTCTTTTGAGAGGTATATAATGTTTTCAAATTATTTTCCCTTTCCTTTTCTTGGGTTGGTCTTTTTCTCCTATGGTTTTATTTTAATTCTTGAGGATGGAAATTGTTTGTGAGGTTTCTTATATATGAGTCAAAGATTTATCAAGCTTTTACTTTATCATTCCGTAGGTACTTAGGGTCTACAAAAGACTATAATTTAATAATTATTACTATTCTCTTATGTTCATTAAATATTTAAAGGATTTATGAAAGGTAATTTGAAATTATATTGCACATTGTGACAATATTTTATTAATTTAATATCTTTAATATTATATATTCTACAATGAAAATTATATTTCATATAAATATTAGTTTAATTAATTAATAATCATATTAAAGTTAATTTGAAATTATTATTTTATATTCCTTTTCAAATTTGATTTTTTAATGTTTAATATTTATATAAATGTTTTATGGATTATTATTTAAGGAATTTATTTATTTGATTTTATAGGCGCAAGTTACATTTTAATTTTTGGGTATAATTAAATTATTTTGAAATTATTAATATTTCATAGATATAATTTAATAATGTGAAAATAGGGATAATTATAATTGAATTTCGCAATTTATTATTTTTGAATTTATAGAGTATTCATTAATTAATAAAAAGGGATGATGAGACTTTGAGTTTATTATAGGAAATGAAATTAATAAAAATAATTAAACAAAAATAAATGATGAATAGGCATGTGGGGATGGATTCAAGAATGGTTCAAAAAAATGAAAAGGGGAAGTAGTAGTGGTGGGTAAATGGGTGATTAACATAAGAATATGTTAAAAAAAGAGAAATAAAAAATAAAAAAGTAAAATCTAAAGTGGGGAATGTGGTAGGTGTGGGAAAGTGGTTGGTTAACTAAAATGTAAATAAAAAACCAAATTAAAATTAGACAATCTATTATAAAATTATTATTTTTGGTTAGGGAAAATTATATTTTGTTAATAAATAAATATTTTGGTTGGTTTTAGATTTTAATTCCAATAACTGATAAATAAAAAAATAAAACAAATTATAATGTTTTCACTTTTTACTAATTTAATACTTTAAATGGATTATATAATTGATTATATCAATAAAAAATATTTTTTTATAAATTTATGTTTCTTTTAAAATAATTTATTTTTTATAATATTTTAGGATTTATTTACAATTTTTAGTTTTCATCCAACATGGATAGGTTGAGATTTTTTTCATAATGGTTAAAAAAATGTTGAACTAAAAACCTAAATAAAAATAACTATATTTTTAGATAAAATTGATAACTAGATATTTTGAAAAAATTGATATTCAAAATCGAAAAGAGTTATTTTCTCAACTATCTAGAAATCACAACTATTGTGATTAGAATGATTCCCTACCTAGATAACTATGAAATGAGATGAATTTCATAGTGGACTCATTACTTTGTAAAGTATGAATATTTTATCATTAAATGTATATGATGTATAGGGTCATCAATTTTAATGTGAGCACTATCATTAAATGTACATAATCAAAAGATATAAGATATAATACTTAGAAAATTAATATAATTTCTATTGTAGATAATTAAAATATTATCAACATCAAACTTTTGTAACTAGTACTTGAATTGAATAATATTAATGTATATGACTTACAAGACTAGTAACATAAGAAAAGGTTCTTGAGGGAAAGATATTTGATGTGTTAGAACAATATATTCCTAATTAACCGAACTATTGAAGCTATTCAACAAATGAATCTTGATTCTTATGAATCATAGAATGATTTATTTACTATTTTAATAGCATTATATTCTAAATAACCTAATGAATTTTTTGGTCACCACTTGTATACTCAATGTGATTATGTATTATAGGGATATTCAACATAATTGGATATGTTTATGACTTGGCGAGACTAAAAGATTACTTAAGTCCTATTTGGGTTAAGGAATCCATCCTATTATCATTGATTATTTTTTTTAGAAATTTGAAAAAGTTCAAGAAGGGTTTACCTATTATTCAAAAAGTGATGAGAATAAATGAACCAGACATATAATGTCTAAATTCTATTACTATATAGAAATTACAAGGAGGTAGAAGAGAAAATTGGAAGAAGAAAATTGGAAAGTCTAATAATGTTTCATTAAGAGTCTAGTAAAGGTTATTTGAAACCCAAGGGTATGTGATATAGAATATCTATTTCTTATATTAATGTTATAGAAATTTTTTTTCCTTTGAAGGGTATGTGATATAGAATTTATAATTTAAAAATGTTGTAAATATATATGATTTTAAAATAAATGGAATAATTTATTGAGATTATATTTTATAATCAAGTGATGAATAAAAATGTTGCAACATTAATGATTTGAATATAAAGGAATATATCAAGAATAGATGAATCTTAGTAAAGTATGTGTATCTTTATCTCTTTCCTTTTATATGACATGAGATGTTTTTCATTAACAAAGAGTTTTTATGAAGAGAAAGAGATGACTAATTGAATAAACACGGTATATGATTTATTGTACCTGATAACATATTTTAAAAATGAGACAAGGATAAAAGAATTTATCTAAATTTTCATTAAAATATAAAGGAATTTGTTCCTTCCACCCATTTGTGGTAAATTTTAATAATGTATTACTTTCAAATAAAAATTCTCCCAAAAAAATATAATACCATATATGAATGGAAATGATTATTTATTTGATAAATATTTCTAATAAAAGAAAATAAGTGTTATTCCCAAATATGTAAAGTAGTTTTTTTAATCATAAAATGATATTCCAAAGATAAAATAGCACCTAAAAGTCTATTAGGAGTATTTTTATACTAATTGAAGTTCATAGTTAACTACTAATTGATCATACAAGTCTAATAATATAGTCACATTTAGGTTATCATGTCATAGTGGACATCACTTTATCATAAATTGTGTTTAATATGCGATGGTATAATTATAAGGTAAATAGTTATATTTTTTTATAGAATGATTTAAATAAATATTTTGGTTTGAAATAGTTCTAAGGATAATGATGATGTACTTAGAAAGGGTTATAAGTAGATAAAAACATATGAAATCTTAACATATATATGTTATGGGGTGAAATAGTTTGAATATTTATGTTTTACAGGTTGAATATTAGGAATATGATTTCCAAATACCTCCATTATTCAAACTAACTTACATAATAATATGATACTGATTAAGAGAGTTTAGTGGGGGTATTTTATCAGATTGTCACATAGAGACATGACATGAATTACATAAAGATGCAATGTTTTTTCAAAATTGATTATTATAGAATAAGCATAAGGTTCATGCATAGTGTATTGGTATATTATACTTGAGATATTGATGTAACATCTTTTTAATAAATTCAACCTTCATTTATCATTCATTCATGTATGATAAAATTTACATTACATGTACAACTTAATGATAAAACCCGCTTTTTTTATTACTTTGACCTTTCCATAACTGAAGATCATTACAGAGTAATATGGTTTGTAATGATATGTTAATGTTTTCTTAAATAGATTATTTTACCCATTACAAATGGTTTTGTATGAGATATAAAGAATAGATTCATAATGTAATATGTAGAGACCGATTACTTATATTGACCTACTAATGTATATGTCATGGAAGTTCATACGGTCATTAATATACTTTGCAAAATCTTGTTACTTATTTTTATGTGTTTTAAACCTTCTATTTGAGTACCTAATGATTGGATCACTTTTTGAGTTGTTTTTGGTATTTTACCATACCCTTTTTGATGGTTTTTGGTACTTTTTAATGTTTACGCATGGTTTGTGCATGGTTAAACTAAGCATGAAACTTGTTTTCATAGTCTGCATATGGTTTTCACATAGTTAAACAAAGTTTTCATCCTATTCACATAGTTATCACATGGTTAAACTATGTGTGCATCCTAGGTGTGCAACATTTCATGGTTAGATGCACGGTTTGTACTAACCGTGTGACTTGGCCCAAGAAACTGTGAAGATGGTAATTAAAGTTAAATTGTTTTAATTAAAGTCATGAAACCCCCTAATTAACCCTAAAATCCTACCACTAAAACCAAATATGATCCTTAGGTTTTTTAGTTCCCTTAAGAGCCGTTTTTTCTCTTGAAACTTCATCTCTTTGAGTGCCAATCAAAGTGGAGAACTTCTATTTCAATGAGTTCTTTTATTCATAATCTTGGATCTCCAATATTCACTTGAATACTTATCTCTAAAGATTATTATGGACTTGTGTTTGGTTGGATCTTGGTTAATTTATGTATAATTTTAGATCTATGATCTCTCCTATATTCTTTCGATATCTTAATCCTATATCCAGTGATTTCCATGAGAGGAGACACATCTCAGATTCATTGTGGTTGGATTCCTAATATTCCAAGTAGATGTTTGTATGATTTTCCTTCATTTTGTGATTCATTATTTCTTGATAATTTATAGATATGTGTTTTTAATTTCTAACATATGTTCTATGATTTTTTTTCATTTTATTCCTCATAAAATATTCTTTTACAAATTTTACTTTGAATTGAACATGTAATGAATTTAATGACTATAATCATGATATTTATCACCATTTTATGTTTTTTATAATTTCATGATTGTTTTAATTTATTTTAAAATAACTATAAAATGATTTTTTGGTGAAATTTAGTTCTTTGGCATGGTGTTTGATTAATTAAATGAACTTCCTTGATTTGAATAAAATGAATCAAACTATTCGATGTTTTCTAAATAGATTAAAATTATTGAATTTATTAAATGACCAAGAACCCCCTTTTAATTATTTTATCCTTATTTTGAAATTGGTATTATTTGGTTATTTGAAATAAATGATTTATCCTCATGGGAAGAGTGTGTAAACTGATGCTTTTAAATGCATTCAATCCTTTTAAAATTGTAATACTTCATTTGAATTCTTTAGGATTGCTTTGAAATAAATGATTTTTATGGCCCGTTTGGAATTTTAAAGATGAATTATGGAAGAAAGAGAGTATTATTACCCTTTTTATATTGAACTATGTAAAAGGTTTTGAATTGAAATTGATGATGCGTGATGGACTGGTTGGAACTTTATGATAATTCTACCATGTTATAATCCCTTAATTGTAACTTATTTGATTATTATACTTCCCAATGTTGTGGGGTTTGAAAAAGGGATTGTTTACTTTGAGATAGTTTTTTGGGTGAGAGTGAGATAATTTGGATAAAGATCCCCATGAGATCCTCACAACATGTTTATCTCACCCCTTATTTTGACTTGTCATGGGAACCTAGATAGTTAGATGGGATGACCTACATATATACTTCACTAGCAGGCTTAAACCCTTTTAGTTGATCCATAGAGAATGTGAAATGTTTAGGCTAGGGATGTGCTTCCTGGAAAGAAGGTGTTCTTGGAATTGGTATTCTTGAGACCCATGAGACTATATTCAAGCCTAAAAATTAGTCATGTTGTAATTTGATTAGCTATTCTGAGGTGGAATCACTATCGTACCTAGGTTGAATCAATGAAACCCATATACTTGATACTCAAAAGATAAAAGCGTTCAATGTCACTACTTGAAAACGATGTTTCCTTGCTTGTTTCATTTATTATTATTATGAACCTTGAATATATTGTATTGCCTCTTTTTTATCTTTCCATATCAGGTGAACATTCTCATCTTTTCTTGATTATCTGACTTTTTCTTGTGAAATGGTTTTCAAATATTTTGACGAAAATATTTATTTTTTTTAAAGGTAAAGTGACATGTTTTAGAGGTTTAGTTTAATAAATGGGTTTTAAATTTTTAAAACTATATTTTTGAACTACTCATCATATATTTTTTTGTACGTCATTTTTAGAATATTTTAATTACTTATAAATTAATTGCATAGAATCATTGATTGAATCCTACTAGGCACTTTATCTCACACCCTTCTTATACCTTTTAGTGTTTACAACCCTTTATATTCTTATATAAGGTGTTCGTTATTTCGTATTCCTTTTTGGGATTCTTACTAGGGTGACCAAGGGTGGTTGACATGGGACATAGTGGGTGGTCATGGACTAGGAGGAGGTAGGTTTTGGTTGTTATGTTCCACTTTCAGTTTTCTTAGTGTATCTTTGTACTTTGATATGTATGTATTGATTGATATATTTCTAATAATATTTCTACATTGTACATGTTATTGTAATAATTTTAGGGAGAAATAATTTCCAATAGTTTTTTATTGATGCCCAGGTTCTTGTCGCCAGAATGTCGAGGTCGTAAACACTCTTCAGGGTAGGGGAAAATTGGATTGGATATTAGTTTAGTGGAATTATGGGTTGGTTTATTACAAATGACATTAGAGATGGTCTTTCCTTAAAGGTAAATACATTAATTTGAAATCCTTATGTTATTTGGGGTGATTCATGGTAAAATTAGATTAGGAATGTGTTGGAATGAAGAGGTACTCTAGGTGAGGGTTCGTGATCCCCACCCCTTCATGATGAGACTCGAGCTACCCGAGATGTTGGGACTTGAGTCTTTCTTTTGAGTTATTTGTTTAATAATGATAAATGATATTTATATTCCCAATGATACTATCTTTGATTTTTAGAATATCTTATGAGTTTTGTAAAAATAATATAAGGATGAACATAGTCACATTATGTTTTCTTGGTCAGTTAAACTACAAGGAATTGATGTGATTGATTTGGAAATCCGCCCTTGAATTATTCTGAGGTTGGTGTGTGGTTTACCAGCCTATACAACCAATCCTTTTATAGTTCTAATTTGGTTCTAAACTTTAAACCTTATCCATTCTCTTACAAGTGACTACACTTATGTGAGGTTGGTTATGTGTTTTATAGATGTGGGTTGTTTAATTATCTTGTTTGGTTGTTTCAAATTTAATACCCCATTAATAATTTTAAATACCTTGTGAAAAATATATTGTGTCTTAAAAAATCTTTTCATAAGTTATTTGAAAAATCTTCTCAATGACTAAAAAGTGTGTTTTATGAAATGTTTGGTTTGAAAAAATGACTATCATAGACTCATGTGTGATGTGGTAAAATAATGGTTTAAAAATAAATTTTGGGTTTTAATGGATTTAAAATATGAAAATGGTATTAATGCTTTAGAAACCATGGGAAAATTGGTAGGAGTTGGAAAAGTGTTTTTGAATCTATTATTTATTTTTAACAAGATTTATCATTTTGAAATGAAAGAGTAATGTTTTATAAATAGTGAGTTCTTGTGTGTTATGAAATCAATGATGTTTTGATAAAAGTGAATTGTGACATTTTAAAAAAAAAATCTGATATGTTTGATAGTTTTTAGATGCTTGATTTGATATGATTTTGTTTTGTGATGTTCAGAAATGTATCCTAGAAAGTCCTTCAAGAAATATATAATTTTGGTCAAATGGTCCATTCCATGGGGTAATTCTTCATGTTTTCTAGAAGTGGAATCCCTTGTCAACGACTCTACAGAGACTCTATACTGAGTGGTGTAGTAGAAGGCCTTATAGCCTTTGAACCCCATATATGAATTCTTGAATTATCACCCTCCTTCTTATAAAGTCTAACCATGTTCTATTGAGTTAGTGTAGTGGCTTGAAAAAGTTGACCTGATCTTTGATACTCTCAAGACTCTTTAATCTTTGAAGGTCAAGCCTATTAACTCCTTGTTTGAGGGACCTTGACAAGAGTGATGGAAATTTGTGATTCCCTCTTGTATTTATGAATTGAAATATTGGAAATCCTTCAATTCATCATTCAATTAATCATAGTATCTTGAGGAAGTTAAGAAGAAGAAAGTTACAAAGTTATTAGGTTTTGGTAAAGATGAGCTATCAGATGTAGAGTATGCCAAGAAATTCTCACATTTGGTATATTTTATACCAATTCATGTTCATAATTATTTTAGGAAGGATATCTATTTTATAAAAGTTATTTTCCCATAACTCTTAACCATCATTCCTGTAAAATGTGTGATATTTTTTTCTGGGATGCTCAATAAATATTTCTCAATAGAATTGTAGCTGTAAAGAAAACATGAATGTATAAATTCATCATTTGTGGTTGATAAAGGACATCCTTATCAAGAAGATAGGGTACTTATCATGTGTTTATAGTGGGTAGAACATGGTCATTCAAAGAGTTTGTGTTAGATATCTCTAAAGGATTGTGGATGGTGTGGCTGTTGAAGTCACCTTCATAGGTTTTGTATGTTTTTCCACATGAATTCTAAAATCCAGTCGGGAATATCAAATCCTAGATATGGGGTAGTAAATGATTCATGATGATGGGGCTCCATCCATAGGCCTTGGATTAAACCTTTTTACATAGTAGAGGATCTTTCAGTAGTCAGCTGTTAGTTAGAAAATATGATTAATGTTTATCTAAATTTTAATTTCCAATGTGGAAGTGGAAACTATTTTCATTTTTCCTTCTTATGTCTTGTGTTTTTTGGCATCATTTTGTTTTGGGATCTATGTGGTTATATCTAATGGACCTTGGTTTGGGTCATTTTTGGACTGTTGATGTCATGATGGTTTCCTTTCTTGAGATCTTAATTATTGTTCCTTTGAATTCATATTGTTTTGACTTGATGGTTAGAGATAAATTTTGATATATTTGATGATCACCCTTGGAAGAGTGTAGTGACCTATTATGCACTAACCTAGTTGTGTGAGATCTTTATAGTTGGACTTGGATAGACCTTAAGAATGTACTTAGTTAAATAGGATGATGTGTATTTTTGTTAGACCAAGAGCTGGATGGTGTTGGAATTTGATTTTATGATCTCATTAAGGTATGTGGATCATTTTTGAAGATCCTGTATTACCATCGAGTAGTTACCCTGTATAAAAATCCTTTTCATTTATTTACCATTCTTATGGATGTTTGATCATTGATGTTTTTCCTTTGTGAATTATTTAAGTCTCTTCCTTTGGGTCTCAGAAATGTGTTCTTCTTATGTTACACCATCTAGTAAATCATTAAATAGTGGGGAGACCTATTCTAGTTCTCTAGTATTTATCTGTTTTGGAGATGTGTGATTATCTTTGTGTGTTGATCTTGGAGTTATGTGTGTTGTTAGCATTTGTGTGAGTCTCTCTTCTAGACCATGGACCATCCACCTCACAAGATGAGTGATGGTTTTCTTCTTGTGTTATCGTGTTCCATCTTTCAGACAAGAAGATTTATGGGGACAAAAATTCCAATGGTGGTGAGTTTGTAACATCCCATTACTTATTTTTATGTGTTTCAACCCATTGATTTTAGTACCCAATGGTTTGATCTATTTTTATTTTGTTTTCGGTATTTTATTGGACCCTTTTTGAAGTTTTATGGGACTTTTCATGGTTAGAGCATGGTTTGTACATGGTTAAACTAAGTTTGAAACCTCATTTCATGGTTTTCACATGTTTAAAAAAGTATACATCTTGGTCACATGGTTTGTGTATGGTTAAATTAAGTGTGTAGCCTAAGTGTGCAACATTTCATGGTTAGGCTTATGGTTAATACTAACCATGTGTCTTGGCCTATGAAACATTTTGAATAGTAATTAAAGTTATGAAAATTGTAATTAATTTTCTAAAAGACCCAAAATCAACGCTAAACTCTTTCCACTCAATCTAAATTAGATCCTTAGGCTTTTGGGATCCCTCTGAAGCCATTTTTCACCTCAAACCTCATCTCTTGGTCGATTGAAGCACTAATCGAAGTAGACATCTTCCCCTTCAGTGAGTTATTTTATTCTTAATCTTGGATCTCCCTTATTCTCATGATTAATTATTCTTAAAGGTTATTATGTCATTGTTTTTTATTGGATCTTGGTTGATTTATGTGGAATTGTAGATCTAGGATCTCTTATCTCTTCTTTCATGGTCTATCTTCTTAGATCTGGTGATCATTATCAGATGTGAAACATCTTATATTCATTGTAATTGGATTCTTAATAATCAAAGTAGGTATTTCTATGATGTTCCTTAATTTTTTGATTCATTGTTTCTTGATAATTTTGGACACAATTTTCATAATTTATAATATATGTTCAATGAGATTTTTTCATTTAATTTCTCATAAATGATTCTTTGACCAATTTTCCTTTGAATTGAAGATGGAATGAATTTAATGGATACAATCATTATCTTTCTCACCTATTTATGAATTTTATAATTCAATGATTATTTTAATTTATTTTAATTGAACTTTTAAAGGATATTTTGGTGAAATTAAGGCCTTTGGCCCGTGTTTTGATTTATTAAATGAAAATACTTGATTTGAATAAAATGAAATGAACTATTTGATGTTTTATAAATAATTTAAAATGATATAATTTATTAAATTATGAAGAACCATCTTTGAATGATTTTATCCTTATTTTATCCAATGGCCCGAAGGCCTTCATTTTTTATTGATTTTTTTATAATCCCCTTTCAAGGGGTGAGGTGGTACCCTTACAAGGCCCGTAGGCGTAAGTATTACATGGATCATATTACTTAGATTAATTCATTTCCCGTAGGCTTCAAACACTACATACAACCCAGACTAACTACTTGGAACTTCTCCTCCCCAGCATCTTCATCGTGAAATCAGATCTCCACCATCACATGGCTGTTAGTCTAGGCATTATCGTGCATGCATAGGCTTTTCCCGATGGCAGGTGCCATAACCTCTCATTCTTTCAATCCCTTTAGCTTCTGTTGTGGTGAAAGATCCTTCCTCGTCCTCCTTGTAGAGCTTGTTCCTGGTAGGTTGTCTAGTTTTCATCTGCACTTAAAGGTGGCATGAAGGCCTTGAGGTGGCACTAAGGCCTTACTGACTCGAAGTCCTGGGTGGCCCGAAGTCCTTAAAGGACTTAGGGACCAAATCGATGGCCCGAAGGCCCAAACAGGGGCATATTCCCAGCTGCTACAGTGCAAAACAGTTACTACTACAGTTCCCACTACAGTACCTACTACAGTGCTGCACATTTCCCACTACAGTACCTGCTATAGTACTGCTACAGTACCGAAAATTCTTCTTCCACCTGGATTTGATCCCAGGTCGCTTAGATGCACTTACGGAGTCCTTGCAAACTGGTCTAAGGCTCATGTACTATCCTTATTTTGAAATTAGTGTTCTTGGGTTATTTGAAATAAATTATTTATCTGCATGGAAAGAGGGTATAAACCCATGTTTTGAAATGTATTCAATCCTTTTAAACTTATAATATTTTTTTGAGTTCTCTAGGGTGTCTTTGAAATAACTGATTATTTTAAAGGATTGTTTTTCATTTTAATGATGAATTGTGTAAGGAAGCGGGTTTTATTATCCCTATTAATATTGAATTATATAAATGGTTTTGAATTGAAAATTATGATGTGTGACATCTCGGTTGGCACTTTATGATAATTATACCATGTGATATTCCCTTAATTGTAACTTTTTTTATTGTTATACTTCCCACTATTGTGGGGGTTGGAAGATGGATTATTTACTTTGAGGGAGTTTGGGGGTGAGAGTGAGATTTTTTCAATAAGAATCCCCATGATATCCTCATAACTTTTTTATCTCACCCCATATTTTGACTATTCAAGGGAACCTGGATAGTTCAATGGGATGACCTAGATATATTCTTCACTAGAGAAGTCACACCTTTCTAGTGGATCTATAGAGAATGTGAATGGTTAAAGCTATCGATGTGTGGACGAGAAAGATGGTGTGTCTAGGACTAGTTTTTTTGTGACCCAAGATAATAGATGTAAGCCTGAAAATTATTCATGTTGTAATTTGATTATCTATTCTAAGATGGAATCCCTATAGTACCTAGGTTGAACCCATAAAATTCATATAATTGGTACTTGATATATGACAACATTCATTGTTACCATTTGGCACCGGAGTTTCCTAGATTTTTTCATTTATTGTTATTTTTCACCTTGACTCAATTTTATTTAGTCTTGTTTCTCTTTCTATATAAAGTTAATATTACCATCTTTTCTTGATTATATAACTTTAGCTTAAGAAATGGTTTTAAAATATTTTCATGAAAATGTTTAGTTTTTAAAAATTTAAAATGACTTTTTTAAAAGTTTAGTTTAATAAATGATTTTTAAATGTTTAAAACTATATTTTTAAACTAATCCTCATACTCTTATTTGTACTCATATTTTAGAATATTTGAATTAACCTATGAATAATTGGATAAAATATTTGGTGGAATACTATTGGGATCTTTATCTCACACTATGCTTGTACCTTTTAGTGTTTATAGCCCTTTATTATCTTATGGAAGGTGTTCGTGATTTCATATTCCTTCGTGGGATTTATTCTTGGGTGACCATGGGTGGGTGACATGGGACATGGTGGCTGGTCATGGACCACTAGGAGGTGGGTTTTGGTTGTTAAATTCTGCTTCTAGTTTTCTTGGTGTCTCTTTATACTATGATATATATGTATTGATTGATATATATCTAATAATTTTTCCTCATTATACACTATTATTGTAATAGTTTTATGGTGAAATCATTCCCAATGGGTCCCAAGTGCTTACCTCCATCTCGTGGAGGTCAGGAACACACTTTGGGTTAGGGGTGAATCGTCTCCAATATTGGTTTGGATGTTATTATTGGTTTGTTCATTATATACTTAGGGGTGTATTCTTATCATTAATCCTTTTTACCTGAGGATAGAAATTTATATTTTATGATAAAATTCATACTTTGATACCCTACTTATGGAAGTTAAAATAGGAACTTTACTAATTAGGGGTGGTTGAGTATGTTGTTGATCATTTTATCGGTTGGAGTGAAACTGAGATGAGATTTTTCCACTTGTATGATGAGTAAAGACATGTGGAACTTGATTTAATTTGACTAAGGGAATTAATATCCATTATTAGTTGAGTTACTTTTGATGTGTTTAGAAATTTAGATTTGGAAAATCTTATATTCTCATTTTTAGATGAATGTCATGTAATGTATTCATTGAATTTGTTTGTCTATTTCAATGAATGATAAAATTATGAGTTTCCCTTTACTATAGAGACATGTTACATGTTTAGTGGTCACTCAATATCTTACAAAAAGGGATTATATAGTTATACATATTTTATATATGATAAATCTAGTGGTGGAAATTTTCTTATCGAGATATGAGAATGTTTTTTAAAAATCATACCAGAACCCTTAGCAGCTGAGTAAAACTGATGCTTTTATAGAGACCACTCATTGGGATTTTTCAAAATGGATGGACCAAGAGTATGAGGAGGGTGGTATTAACTTCCATAGTGTAACAGATTCAATGAACTTCCTACATGATAAGCTGGTAGGGGATTTTATAGAAGGTTGATCATTATAAGAAAAGTTCATTTTCAATAAATATGGGATGAATTTCCATGGATATAATAGAATATCCTCAACGATCTACGCCTAAACATGTCTCCACATTCAAATACTATAGACACACTCTTGGTGGATAGTGGGTTGTGGATGTTTAAACTTCTAATATGACAAATGGGTGGGAAATGTGTTGTGGTTCCCCAGTTGTTTGGTTCCTGACATCTCTTTTTATCAGGAAAGTTTATTCCCTTCATTCATCCATGATATGCTTAACTCTCATCAAAAATAGGTATTTGGGAGTATTAAAATTTCATTTGACCTCAAAATTCTAGTTTTTATGAGCTATTCTGCTGGCCTATTCTCATCATGGGCCTAGAGAAGTCTTCTGCATGAGAACTCGAGTCATGATGCTTGGGGTGGAATTCTATGGTGCAAATCTCTATCTACTAAACTATATTTATGTGTATGGTTCATATGTAAAAATGAAATTCCTTTTGATAAGGGGTTTAAGAAAAGGGAGTGTCCATCATTTCCAAATATAATTGATTTCGTAGCCCGAAAGTGGAGTCGGCTACTCACCTTTATTTTTTAGGGTGAGTGGTCTCCCATGATTTGGAGTTCCTTTAGCATCTTCCTCAGGGTGGATGTTAAAGAACTGTATGATAATATATTTCTCTATTCTTGGATTCTTGGTGTAGAGGCTAGTGAGAACGAATGCCAATCTAGGTAGTTTTTTTTTCATAGTCGATTATTGGGTTATCGGGACAGCTCGTAATAAGGTGATACATGAAGGGGTTTCAAGTTTGAGGTTGGAATTAACAGTTTGGGTCATTCATTAAAAGATGAGATGGTCCTGATTTTGAATAAGTGGTATTTATCTCCTGCACTTCAGAAACTCATGTCTGATAGGGGGGTTCTCTCAGTGCACAGAGAGGCAGTGCAGGGTATGTAGGTTAATTAGATACCCCATCTCAGTGGAATCAAGTTAAATGTTGATGACTTATTTAAGGAGGCATGCATGTGGGGACATGGGGTTGTACGTGATCATTGTGGCTTGGTGGTTTATGCTTTAAGTTTATTTCTGGTTCAGGGAGGCTCTTTAATGGATGAGTTCATCATTATCCGCAAGGGTCACGAATAGTGTAATTTTCAAAATTTTAATCTAGAATGAATGGAATTATATTTCTCCATTACCATCAAGTCTAGACAGGGGGTTATTAATATCCCATGGGAAATTATCTATGTTATATGTATATTAAGGAGTCTACTGACTAGTGGGATTGATCATACTCATGTTTGGAGGGAGGGTAATATGGTGGCTAACTACTTGGATACCCAAGGCACCCCTGGTGAAACATGCATAATTTTTAATAGTATAGGATCCATCACCCCTAAGTGTGTCAATCTTGTTCGGGCATATTCCCTTGGGCTTCAATACTTTAGACTACTTTGAACTATTTGGGCCTCCTCCCCCAACTTTATTTATAATAAAAAATATTAAAATTTGATGCATATATATATATATGAATAATTAATATTAATAATGAATATTATGTGTATAGATTACATTAATATGATTCATGTAATACATGAATATAGTGTACATGTAAATGATGCAAGTACACCCTAAATATATATAGAAATCACAATGTGGTGAAAACCATGCAACCAATTTTCCCCTTATGTGATTTTACCTAGATTAACATCTTTGTTTGATAATAATTATAATAATTTAATTCATTTATAATTGACTAATAAATCATGGGTATTATATGATAATACATGATGATTAAGGACACATTCTTCATGAACTATGAGCACATCAATTACTTAAAATTAAAAGGGAAGAAGTTCTTTTTTATGGAGTGTGAATTATCTTTATATTTGGTCAAATCTACTTTTGTCATCAGTTTTATTCAGAGATTTATATTAAATCCTTCCTACCCTTTGCATGTTCATCATCCATGGTGAAAGAACTATCACCCCTTCTGGTGTACACGAGTCCTTCTATAGAGATCAATATCTATGTAGTCGGTTCCCCACTCAGAGGCTATAAAAATTGATCAATTACTCATTAATGATCATAATCAAGTGTTCTACCTCATGGGTAAAGTTGTGAGATGATTTTAATGATTTAAAAAATATTCTCTATTTTATTACTTTTGTGTATGTTTTATTTATTAAAGATAGATAACCCTCTGTTGGATTTGTTTCAACTTCCAAGGATAACATGATGTTCTAAAAAACCCTCAAAAGAATATTGGTTGATGGTTATTAGGATTAATAAAGGAATATCTATAAAATAGATATTTTAATAGAAATGAGGGAATGAAGCCTAAGTTAGCTATTATGGGTATTGAATTATGTGCTAAAAAGACACATTTTACATCACTTTTTTAATAAACATTGTTGTAGTCTACTAGGTACTTGGTACATATTCACCAATTTCTTATTGGTCCAAATATAATCTCTATAACCCACCTATTTCAATTGGTTACCCATTGTATTCCCATTAAGTACATGGTTTTTTTCTAGCACCTAAGTCCTATCATTCCTCCTAACCTTCTCCTTTAAACTTTTTTATCTCCTCTCCCACCTTAACCCACATCCAAAAAGAAATTTATTTTAAAAAATAAATGGATGAAACTAATATGAAAATATAATGGTCAATATGACATCTAAATCATTATTCATATAATCCATGAGAATCAACCCATGATTTTCAATAAGATAGATTCTAATAACTTGAGGAATACCTTATACTCTCTTTGAGAAACACTAACTTTTTGAACCAAATTCATAACAAATCCCCACCATTAAATCATTCTAAATATGAAACACATAATAATTTATCACCAATATCTTAAGGGAGTAGGATATAAAAAGAAGATATCTAAATAATCACTTCCCAAATTACCTAAAAGTCAAAGCTTTATAATGTTACTACCCTAAAATACATTAAAAGTTTTTAATAGGAATATAGGAAAAATATCTAGCATAGACACAACCATATAACACATCCACTATATCATTACCGATTCAAAATTTATCTCATGATACTTTTTTTGATTTGAAAATTTTAACTATGATATAATATTGGTAAACAAATCATGGAGGAAATAAAATATTTAATAGTATTGAAACTAATTACAATCATATTATGGTTATAAGATAAATAATGTTCAATACATAATTCTAGGTACACCATAATCCATTTTATATTATGGAAGATATTTTTTAGGCATCTTCATGGATCAACATACAATTTAAAGAAAAAGAACAATCATGTGATTGGTTGACAAGCTAAAACATAACCTAAATTGATTTGTTTCATGAAAACTATAATAATGACTTGTAATTTATCAAATAGAATAAGTTTAAGATTAACTACTCCTTAAAAATTTATTATTTGGAAATCATTTACATATGAATAAGAAAAAGTATTTCGTTAATTTAATAATATATTCAATGAGACAACATAATAAAATCCATAAAATTAAATAGAAATAATGTGTATGAATCAAAATAAGGGTTTTACCTTCATTAAATATTTCATCCATCAAATCATTTTCTTTTGAAAAACAAATTTCACTCTTTTGGAACTGATTTTTAAAAAATACCAATTCTTTTCCCAAAATACCAAGTTGAAAACATAAAATTCCCACCAAACCCATTATTTTGGGCCTGATGACAGGTTCCACTAACCTTAAGTAAAATCCCAAGACACAAATAGTAGAAAATAAATTACAATTCCTTAAAAGAACATTAGGGGATGATTTCCCCTCTAAAAAAACAACTTGTAAGGAAAAAAATAAACCAAACCAACTGTATGATACATGAGTATAAACAATAAAACTCAAAGGTAAAACCAATGGAAAAAATATTAGTGTAATAATGGAAACATAAGATATCATCAAACAAAGACCCAAAGAAAACATAAACCTATGACACATAAATAAAATATTCCAAGAAACAACCAAACCAACTCCAAGCTCTAACACATGTCTCACCTATGGTACCAAAATGAATAACTAGTCGGAATGATTCATTTACCTTTCTAGAGTCCCAATAAAACAAATCAACAAAAACACCAAAGTGATCAAATTTTGGGTGAGTATAAAACTCAATAGGACGTCCTGAGATACTTCCCAACACATAACACTAGGATAATAACAAGTTTTCACATTTTATACACAAAATATGAGAAGTGGATAAATAGATTTATAAAAATACATTAATTATTTTAATATAAGAAAACATGGAAGGAAACATTTTACTATTTCTTACCACTTTCCATAACCATCACATATTCACAGACGCACACACACAAATAATCATACAGACACACACATTTCATAGACCTCCCCATACTCATGAGTGGTGCATCATCACGTCACTAACCCATAGCTTAGTGACCCACATTGATGGTGGTACTTTAGGACCATGTTTCATCCCACATTAACGGTGTTACTTCATGACCTTGCTCAGCCCCAATGAACACACACCAACCTAATTATTCCAAATTCTATAAAAATTAATTATGAATAAGAAAAAAATTCTTTTTTATAAGATAATATTGGACATATTTATTGTATTAAAACAAAATAATAATCTTAAAATCATAATATAAAATTATAAAATAAGGGTTTTGACAAAATCAATCAAAATTCCCAAATTCTCAAATCATAAATCAAAATGGATTCTTTCTTGAAATCACACAATATTTCCATTTAAAATCAAAGAAAAAAACTCTAATAAAACCAAGAATTCATGTTATAGAATTAGTGGATATGAGGGAGAATCCACCTATCTTTCAATAGGTGATCCAACAAAGAATAAACCAAAAACAATTCTAGATTTGTTCTTAAAATCTCTTTCCTTCAATTAGTCCAATAAAAAACTCATGAAAGCAGATCATGGATCATATATCTATTCCTAATGGAATATATTTAATATTATTAGTGAGAGAATATGGAAGATTTAAAGAGAAAGAGAGAAAACTGAGAATTAACATTGATTACTGAGACCCAACACAGTTTGATTCCTTAAAAAGTGCCTTCTTAATCAAAGGAAATCACCAAGGAAACCTATTAGAGGATGGGAGCTTGAGTTCCTAGGATAATATGGAAACAATGAGAGTTTTTTGGTGTAAATATGAATTAAACTAGATTTTTAGATAATTTATTGCACATCACATTGTTAGGATATAAAATTTGTTAAATTGTGGGCCAACTATGTGTGTACTACTATATCCAAACTAGAGAGCCACAAGGTTGTGTTGCATGGTTTAGAATACTGTGTGCCAACTATGTGCATGATAATTTCCAAAATCCCCTATCTCATATGGTTTCACTTGGGAACACACATAGTTTTGTCATACCATGCACTAACCATGCACCTTCCCAGTGAATCCAAGTAACTCCTTACACATTTTACAAGAGATGGTGAATGGTTTTCACTAACCATGCTCAAACTATTCACCCATCAAAAAACTTCCAAAATAGACCAAACAAAATAGAAACTTTTGAAAATCAATCTAAGTGTTATATAACTCCAAAATACATAATAAAAGGGTAATTTATGTCAAACCATGTTCTCTAAACCATAAGTACTTTTTTCCTCAGAAAGATGGATGCTACCAAAGTAGAAACAATATGGGAAACTATCAGATGAGGAATACCAAATGAACCAAAGGTAAGTGTTATTTAAGTTAGATGTTAACCTACCCATCCCAATACACAATCGTTAAAGATATCCCAAAGGAACACCTGATACAAAATAAAGAAGATTTTATCCCATACATAACCAAGATTTTTTTATTCTTATGATATATATATAACATAAGATAAAACATTAACTCCAAAAATATATGAATAAAACAAGTTTATTGACAAAAAATAGTGGGATAAAACAAAAAAATGTGGATCCCTTGAAAACAATATATGAAGGTATGATTATCCCAATATGGTCTTATAAATAATCCATAGAGAACTATAAATCAATGAAAGATATATGTCTTCAAGCGAGTCTTACCCAAACCACTAAAGTAAATCTCAGAACTAACTCTATATGAAAGGAAAACTTTGTTTATCCCCTATGATCTATGATAGTATCATATTTTAATTTATATCTCAAATTAAAATAGTTAGTACACTAACCATGAATCCAAAATGGAATAATATTTTAGGAAAATACAATGATAATTTGATCACAATATAAGGTATTTAGTTCATAAATTTATTCCCACAACCTAAACTTCACAGACATGATTCCCTAAATAGGAGTAATCAATAGAAACTCAATGAGTTGACCAATGAAGACATTGATGAAATCAAGATCCATAAGATAATTTGTGTCTAATTATATCATAACTCACTCATAGTATAGGAAATTTATAGGTAAAAATCATAAATATCACCCTAGTTAGTGTGATACATTTGGTATTATGTATTCCTTCCAGACACATGGATGCACAATCTTGGAATGGTTTTCCCAAAATAAGGTGAAACTCAAGTTTGAAATAATACACTAGAGATAGAATGTTCATCCACTAACTGATTCTTATAACACCCCACAATAGGGTTTAACCTAATAGTAAGGATATAAAGAGTCTACCAAGGATTTTTAATAGACTTGGTCACCCATGGAAGGAATTAGATACCTCAGAAAAAAACTATGACATCACCTTTGTTTGTATGTCTGAAGTTTATACTAGTGGTTTAATACATGAATCTGTTATGATCCAATATTCTATGAATAATTTTCATGAAATGAGATTGACCATACAAATATTACTCAAATTATCATGAAGAGAGAAAAGTATTAAAAGTAGTCATTAATGAGTCCAAACACAATAAAACATGAACAACTAGCTAGAATAACCCACTAAGAATAGAATTTATGATTACTTGAGGTCTCTAAGAAACCAACTATCACATTTATAAAGATAGGTACAGTAACATACATGCGTCCATACCCCAAAAAATCTAAAGGAAATTATCGATCCAAAACTTGAGAGATAATACCCCATTAAACCCAGACATGTGACCCATAACAGATAGATAAAGAGAAAATATCATTTCAAATCCATTAATAAGATGAAACATTTCTTTGATAATGTGATAGAAAACACCAAATAGTGTAATAATTATACCATTGAATGTAAGGAGACACTTTATTCCCTATATTATAATCAAAAGGAAAGGAATAAAATGAATTATACCCAAGTTATACTATAAGAACGACATACGAGCATGGTCATAAATTTTAGAACCTTTGCTAACCCATTAATCAGAATAAGATTTGATGCTTTTCCATGATAAATCATATCCTCAGGAAATAACTATTTAACTTACACACATTATGTCTATCATCAAGAAAGAAACATAATTTTTATATATCTCAATGCGTGTTCTTGATCTCTATGGGCTGGCGACAAGCACTGGGGTGTCAAAGAAAGAAATATGGGAAGAATTTCAACCTAAAAAAGACATATGATTGGATATAAAAAAAGAGTAAAATATATATTTTAGGAATATATATATATATATATATATATATATATCATATGTCAAACAACCAAACAAAAAATATAACAGCCAATAACTAGATAAAAATGTCACAATGAAAAATTGAAAGACCATACAAAACTTGGCTTCTAAAAAAACCCCAGGTCTATCTATATGTTTCCATATGTCACCGTTGTCCCAACCAACTAGAAAGGAAACGTGAGTAAGTAGCACCATAATCTACATGAAACTATTAACTTAACCTATATCCTACTAAACTAAGGCTATAAGCACCCAAAGGAAATGTAAAGTGTGATCACTAATGCTCAGAATGATACCACCAAAGAATCTATACAAATTCTATCCACATGTATCTATTAGATCATTTTGAAAATAGTTTTATAAAAAAAATTCTAATGAAATTAGTTCATTTATAAAACATTCCATTCAAAAACAGCCTTTATTTTATTTTAAAAAACAGTCCATATTCATTAAATCACAAAAATATGAAAAATAATACATGAGGAATAATCAAAGTCAATGACCTAGTTTTCATACATCCATAAATCAAGTGGAAAGACTATATAAAATACATATCCATGTAATTTCTTCACAAATCACTAAATAGATAGTCACAAAAAAGGCTATACCTAACAAAAACAATAATGAAACACTAGTTGGAATAATGATGTCCAAAGTTTGGGAACCTCAGTCCCTTAGAAAGGCTACCCCAGAAAAACCATGACATGAAGGGAATGTCCCCTAGTGATAGATAACTCCACTAGGGAATTTCATTTTTGGTTGTTCACTATTCCCCATGGTTATACTAATGTGATATCATTTCATCATCATGTTTAAGAATCCAATTCACATTTTATAAATTTTCCAAGTAAATCCATTCCACTATCAATCATGAAAAACGCTTTTTAAAACTAGTTATTCTTTGATGAATTTCATCGATGACATCATGTGAATCAAAATTGTTTCAACAAAAAAACAAATTGATAGAATAATTCAATATTCAATAAACATAAATTTCACCTCTCGCAGATTCTAAATCATCAATTTTATAAATTTAAAACCAATAGGAATAATATTAATAGAATCATTCCATGATAAATACCACTAGATAGATACTCCTACCTCAAGAATATTGAGAAACTAATTTATTTATTAATTCTGTGATGGATATGAAGACACTGAGTCATCAAAAACCTAGATCCAAGTGAAACCCAATCAATTCCATATCAAAATCTCTTTATCTGACAATTATATCCCATTATAGTTTTATCGAGACAAGGGTAAGTGAGATAAAGATGATATCTAGAGACAAGAAGAGAAAATAATATAAAAACCAAAAGTACCTTAATGAGATCCACCAAAACTTATCAAGGATCACTATGGAATTGAAGGGAGAGTCCTCTAGAGCATCTTAGAGGTGCTAGTATGAGATAATGAAAGATTATAAAATTACTAGAGGTTAAAACCACCATGTTCATTAGGGTAAATTCCAATATATAAAATTTTAGATCTGGGTATACAGTTAGGCTACACAGTTTAACAAACTATGCACCAACTATGAATTTACCACTTCCCATGGACAAAAAAGTCCCACAATTATTTAGAGATGGACACATGGTTTGAAAAACCATTCTCAATCAATGTTCTAGACACCAGAATTAATCCCAAACATTTGAATGGTTTTCCCTAAGACCACACTATTTAAAAAACCATAATGAAACTATGTATAATTCCATTATAACACACATATCCATTTCACATAGTTATTTCACCTGTTGAATTTCCATGTGCCTGTCTGGTTTTTCTCAAAAATTTAATTTTTTCAACCTTAAACTATTTAAAACCTCTAAAAATCAATGATATAGACCAAGATCAAAATTAAGATATACCTGTGACCCAGAGGGCATAAAAATTATCCACAAAGTAAAATATTTCTATCCCCGGAAAGGATCTTGAACATGTACATGAAAATAGATAATGTTATCGATGAATCATCAAGGCCCCATGATCCCATGTATCAAGGATATACTTCAAACACTTCTATTACACATGAAATAATGGTATTTTTTCCATTAAACACTATATCCCCTTTTACCATGAAATGTACTAGACTTTCAACTACTAAGTTGTCAGGTTCTATATCAATTTCCTCTCACTCAGTGATGTGGAACAAATCAAGATGATATATCATAAGTTAGGAAACATGAAACACATTATAAATAAATGTAAAATGAGTAGGTAATTATATTTAATAATCCACCTTATCAAGTTTCTACACAATCTAAAATGGGCCACATAATAAGTTGTTAACTTACCCTATCTCCCTAAACATCTATCTCCCAAATGAGGTGAAACATTGAGAAAACCCCAATTTCCCACATTAAACTCCAATGGATGAAAATTCTAATTGACATAATATTTCTAGTGACTCAAATCTATCACTAAAATTTTCCTGATCAATTACATGATATTATTTTTCTCCTGAATAATACTTCATCTAACCAAGGACCATTATCCTACCACTTCCTAACATAGATGTGATTTGCAAGGCCTCTCATATAAAGCCTCAAAAGGCATTATCCTGACTGAATCAAAAAAACTACTATTATAGGATAACTCATTAAGGGATTATATTTATCCCAGTATATATTAAAGTAAAGAACACATTCTCAAAGAATGTTTTTAAGAATCTGGATAGCTCTCTTAGACTACCCATCCGTCTATGGTAGATTAACCTTTCTAAACTTTAATTGAGAACCTATTGATATCTGTAATACACAACAAAATTAGTATGTTTAGTGAGGGTACCTACTAGAAATAATATCTGATGGAACACCATAAATACTGAAAATCACACACATATACTTGAAACGAAGATCCTTTACCTTTTTTATCTTTCTAATTTGTAAGAAATACATATATTTCATGAGTTTATCAATAATCAACCTTATCAAAACCTTACCATGGGGATTAGGAGGTTTACAAATCATGATTTCCAAAGATATATTATCCTATTTCCATACTAAAATTGGTAAATTTTGTATCAAACCATCAGACCTCTGATTTTTCACCTTAATTCTTTGACATGCAATGCATCGAGAATAGAAATCTAAAATAGATCACCTCATTCCTAGTCCCTAGTAATGAAATCATAATTCATGATACATATTGGTAGATCTAGGTTTTTTTGACCAACTAGATCAGTTTCTATCTTCCAACAATTTATGCCTCATGTTTAATAGAACAACCAACCTACCTTAAAATTAGAAAACCCCCTCAGGAAATTGTAACCACTTATCCGAGGTCTCCCCACCAAAAATATTACCTCTAAATAACTGACACTTCACATCCTCATATAGTCTAATTTTAATCTGATAATCCATAAAAGACTCATCTTGAATATAGGCTAAGAATGGCTATCTATAAACTCTCCCTTTATCCAAGTGAATTTCATCAAAAAATCTCATCAATCACGACTCTTACACTAATTCCTTCACTTTATGAGTAGGTAGTTTCCTACACAAATCATATGTGACCACATTCCCTTTTCTACGGGTGTATAAAATATCAAAATCAAAGGTTTGAAGTTACTCCAATAAGCTTGTTTTTTACAATTTGATATCCTTACGAGTGAAAATATACTTCATACTCTTATGGTCTAAATACATTGTAAACCGCTTCCTGAAGAGATAGTAGATTAAAATCTCAAGGATGTTCATCATTACCACCAACTCAAGATCACATATAGGGTATTTATTCTCAAGAGAGTGTAAGTTAAGAGATCCATAATCCACAACATGTTACCCTTCATGATAACACAACTCAAGCTCTAACCTAAGGCATCGTAGTAAACATCAAAGCCCAATTATTCTTAGGAATAATAAAGAATAGTGCTAATGGAATTATCAATTTCAACTCCAAAAAAGATATATTTAAATTATTTCTCTATACGAACTTCAAAAACTTATGGGTAATCTTTGTTATTAGATATTCATGCTTGGAGAAGTCCCAAATAAGAAACCTATAATAACCAACAAATACTAATAAAAATTGAATTTTAAACACATTACTTTATTATACTAATACATCACAACCCAAATCAGTTTAGGACCCACTAAGACACCCTTTTTAGAAATCCCATGACCCCTAAATTTCACCTCATGAATCCAAAACTAGAATTCGGATGGATTTCCATATAGATGATGTACTCTAAATATTCCAAGGATGATATTCAAATGATCGACATGATCCTATTTCAATATAAAATAAAAAGGATATCATTTATGAAAAAAAACCTTGAAGAAATCCAAAAATTGTTGAAATATTAAATTCATCAAATCCATAAACAATGAAAGAGCATTAGTAAGGCCAAATGGAATGACTAAATACTCATAATGCCCAAAATTTATTTTGAATGATGTTTTAGGAACATATTTCTCCACAAGACTTAAATAATTGTACCTCGATCTTATATCAATTTCTGAAAACTAATAAGATTCCTTGAGTGAGTAAAAAAGTCATCAATCCTTGGAAAGGGATATTTGTGCATAACCATTACCTAGTTTAATTTATAACAATAACCTCAAATCTGAAGGCTCACGTACATCGTTTATGAAATGAGCACTAGCAATGACCAAGATGAAATAATAGGATGAATAAATCCTTTATTCTCAATATCCTTAAGATAAAACTTTAATTATTTTATTTTAGAGGGTTCCATAGGGTATGGAGTTAATGAAATGAGTCTCATCCCCGAAAGAAAGTCTATAGAGAAATCAACATCTCTATGAGGTGATAAACTATAAAAAACATCTAGAAAGGTGTCAAGATACCTACTCACCACTACTAGAAGAGGAATACTAAGATATAGATCAACAATATTAAGAAAAAAAACTAAAAAATGGCATGAAATCATCTTAGAACTAGGATAAATCAGACCTTATCTCCCAGACCTAGGATACCACTCACCATAAAAGACATGAGTGACTCCATCGGAAGCAAGAAACTATACCTAATAATCATAGAAACCAATCTGGGATTTATAATTAATCATCCAGTCTATGAAATTTATAAAATTAGGTATGTAGTGATAAATAAATAAAAATTCCCATATGGTTTAGTGGTCAATGATCATCACTCAATAATCAATACATTTAAATCCATGCTCCAACTTCTCCCCCATAGGAGTGGAAAGAGTCATTATGAAAGGAAAATGCTCAGAGGAAAATCCCATTGTATCAAAAAAAATTGATAAAGGAATTAGACCCACTGGTATCAAAAACATTAATAACCATAGAAGATAAAATAAACACCATACCTCACAAGGTAGACAGGTTTGCCTCTGATACCTCTGTTGCATATTCCTATACAAAAATACATCCAGACTCATCCTACCATTTCTTTGTAACCCTATCCGCACCTTTAACCTGAGGTTGAGATACCGCCCATTTTTTTACATTAGATCTGAAATGATATCCCTTGGTGAAGGTATATTAATCTATACTACCCTAGGATTCTTTATACAAGAAACACTAAATATGAAAAGATTTTCCATATTTGTGACACACCTTTGGGTTTTTTCTATATTCTGGACTAAGGTGTCCCTTTTTCCCACATTGGTAATAGACCACCTGACCCATCCCTATTTTCTGTTTCAAAATATTTCCTCCACCTCAAATCCAGTAACCCTACTTCCTATTCTGGATATAAATGTTACTCTTTCTACCACATGTTGTCACTGATGCACCAATGTTTCTGGTCTACCTAACTATATCTTCCTTATCCATAACAACCTTTTCCAAGACCTCCATGAAGTTGAATAGGCACATAGAAGTCAATATAGATTAAATATCAGCCCTCAAACCCATCTCAAATTTTCTTTCCTTGATATAGTCATTAGAAACAATACTAGGAGAAAAATTTACAAACTCAGCATAGGTAGTGGGAAAACCTTAGAATGAAGTTAAGATACCACACCTTTTTCAATGTCATATTTAAAATTGAATTCCTCAATGAAGGTGGATCCAACTATACTTCCCTGGCATTCAATATCATATAAATGATGAATATAAATAGATTTCAAAATGTGTGACACGACTTGGGTATTTATTTATAATCAGTCCTGAGGTGTCCCTTTTCTCCACACTAGTAATAGACCACATGACTGATCCCTGGTGTATATTTTTCACTCTTTACTATACCTCATAACTGGTCACCCTACTTCTTTTTTTGGAAATAAAGTGAACTCTAGCTACCACCCATTATCTCTTATACACCAAGGATCCTTTTCTTCCCAGTTGTATCCACGTCAACCATAGATTCCATGTCCATAACATCCATAAATTTGGGTAGGAACATAAGAGTCCACATAGATCAACTATCTACCCTCAAAATAATTTTAGACCTCTGCATCATAATACATATTGGGTTAGATTCCTTATTATACATCACTCGATCTATTAAGGAAGACAAAATCATTTATTGGAAACATGTCATCGATGCCTCCTTTTACAACCATTGTCTTAAGATAATAATGGTTTGGGATATGTTTTGAGTGTTGTTAGTGGGTTTCAGAGAGTTTTAGAGGCCTTTTTAAAGGGTCCATATCTTGATCATGGATTTTCCAATCCATGTTGATTCAACAGGAAATCGTACACAATGTGGATGTAGCACCTTGTGTGGTACATAGTTAAGGAACACATTTTGGCAGACCATGCACCCCCCCTAACAAATTATGTGATATCCCCTAGAGCAGCACATGGTTAAGGATCAAGATTTATCATTTTTAATTCCCTAACCCGAACCACTAGGATCAAGTCAGAGAGTTATACAACCTTATGTGAACCTCCCCATGAGCAAGAGGTTGTCGACTAGTAGTGAGAGTCCAAACATAGATAGTAGGGAGACTATACCCCAAGTAATTATAGCCATAAAAAAAATCATAAATAAATATAAAATAAAATAGAGTATTAAGGTGGATGATAAAGAAGAATATTGTAATAATAGATGGAATCAATGTTATAAAAATAAATAAATTGGGTTCCTAGCTTGGAAATCTAAACCAATATATAAAGGTGTATGCTGGGAAATAAGAAAAATTCTATGGAAATCCTTTAGATTGTATACTTGTAACAATAATATATTCATTCTACATACTCAGATATCTTCCATGGCCCCTTTCTATTTCTCTAATCCTTACACATGAATTCTATGTGGTCATTGATAATCCTATGTTGGGTGTGAATAATAAAACCTAGAAAGTACAACAGATGTATTCTCTAATAAAAATAATACAAAAAAAATCATAAACAATCATACACTGAGTATATGTGTGAAAACAAAGATAACATTTTCCCCAACCGTACCTACTTCATCTCTATACTGGAATTATAATCAGAATATGTTATAAGTTATCAATAATTATCCACAAGTCTGATGAACATGTCACTTGGAATCCTCAATTAATTGAGTGAACATGTCACTCTCCTGGCTTAGATAACAAGGCTATCATATCTTGACACTCCCTCGAGAAGGGAAAAAAGTCTGTTGCAACCATACATTGTGTCTCATATTAGGCTACAAGTCCATCTTACTCATACCTTATGTAATGATCCATAATTTTTTCCATCATATGTCATGTCCACTCCACCTCTAAGGGATAATAATATCATGAATATCTACCTATTCTGAGTACCAAACAAATCCTTAAAATTATTGGTAATATATAAAAAAGTGAAAATATTATAAAGTAAACACAAGGCATGTAATCATGAGAAAATATTGGAAATATACATAAATATTTTATAATCATCTAACATGTAAACAAGTTATATAAACACAACTATTCCATAAATCATCATAAATGGGTCTCACATGCACTCCCACATGCAATCACTGTCTAGCATGGTCAAAAAGCTTGTGTCAACACAATAATAATATAAATGAAACACGTGTATATAAGGACCCATATGGTAATAAACTTCCTACATAAAATTTTTTGATGAAGAAATCCCATATTAGTCAAAGGATTGAATCCTAAATCATGTTTCTCACCCACAGAAAACTAGTTTTCACATCAAGGATTCCTATCTGGAGGCCTGGTTCATCAAATAAGGGTTTTAGAAAAGATCCCAAATATATTCCATGTCAATAAGGGTAGTTCTAGAAACACCTACCATACGAATTCTATCAGTGAAAATAGTTCTGAGATATGACATGAGATATTCCATAGGAGAGAATGTTAATATACTAGATTTATTATTGATTAAATATTGTATTGTGAATTATTTTTCAATTCTAAAAGAGAACCTTTGATTTAGTCAATGAACATTAGTACACCACAAATCCATCCTCATAAAAGAGATCAGAGATGATATTCAACAATAAGAGAGTCTCAATATGATTAATCTATGGAAACTTACCAGGAATCATCCACCATTCATAAGAGATCTATATCCTATCAAGAAAATATCCTCGACACATTCCAAAAAATATTAATTCAAAAAAAGATCCAAGATTCAATATTAGAGATATTATTTATCCCCAAATCTATAAAAGTCATGCCAAATCTATGATACATCTTAATGGAATACAATTAGATCTAAAGAACCCAAATAATAGAGGTTTCAATCACATAACTTAATTCCCATTCATCAACTCACTTGAATCTTCCAGAATCTAGATTTATAGGAGAGTAATTCATCATGGAAGTTCATATGAGTCTCAAGGGTTGAGTGTGATTCCTATAAAAATAATAATGAGTCAAAAAAATTATATATGGAAATTATAGTGAACTTTGATATCATTAAATTGAAACACACATGGTTTTATTATACAGTTTTCCAAACCATGCACCAACCATACAAGGCTACTACCCCACTTGGAAAACCCACATCATTTTTCAAACATTTTTCCAATTTTGTTGTTTCTATTGGAGAGTGTCACATGTGTTATTAGGTGACACAACAGGGTTTGGAAGACCATGCTCCTCAACCATGATCCACTCCTTGGAATGTCACATAATTTTTAGGGGGTCACACAGTTTTTCAAACCATGCACCTTAAAAGTGCACCACCCCATGTTACTCTTACAAAAGATGAATGAGTTCTATAAGAATTATCATATTTTGGACAAACTGTGCCCAATTTTTGAACCCCTAAAAGGCCCCTAAAATTCTCATAAACCCATCAAAAACTCCCAAAACTCATCCCAAACAATTAATAGTATAAAATTACAAGACTAAAGGATAAAATTAACACATAATTTACTTAAAAAATACTATACCATTATAATATACCCCTCTAAATACTTCCTGTCCTTGAGAATCATATATAGGCCTCATAATCGAGAAAATCAAGCCACTGAGCCCAAACAACAACCTCTAACTCCTATGTCTCCAATTAGATTCATCTATGTCACCATAGAATCATAAAAATTGGTACCATATTCTCTCATAGGAATTTCTTTTTTTAGTCTATAATCTGTATCAATCACTCTATTTATGTTGAGTTAGGCTCTATCTGAACATCCTCATAGTCAATGTCATGTGTTGGATCAAGAATGTAACTTTAGAGTTAAGAGAGATGAAACATGTCATGCATACCTCATTGGAGGGGGGAATATATAAAAGTTAAGACACTATTCTAATACACTTGGGGATATTTAAGGGTTCAACATATAATGGTTCTAGATGACCTTGATTCTTTAAATGTCAGTTGACTAACTGAGGCATTACTCTTAAAAAAACCAGACCACCTATAAAAAACATCATATATCTCCTCCTAAGGTTGGAATAAGATTTATTCCAACTATGATCTATGATAAACCTCTTCTAAATCATCTAAACTCTCTTAAAATCCTCATGTATCATTTTGGGCACCATAACTATTGCCACTCTATCCCCATGCTAATAAATTAGTGAACATCATAGCCTACCATAATGATTCTTATAAGGTGTGATCTGAATCAAATCCATGTAAATATTTTTTTAATATTAAATAAACCAAGGAAATGTGATCATCCCAAACTACTTCAATATTTAAAACATAGGCCAAAATCATATCCTCTAATATATGAATCATAAACTCTAATTTTATGACTATATGGTGATGGAACACTATGCTCAAATTTACCCAAGTTCCTAAGGCCTTCTACAGACCATACCAAAATAATGACATTAAATGTGTATCTAAATTAGATACAACTCTTAGGGGAACTATATAAAAGCATATAATCTCATGGAAATACATTTTTCCCATTTCATCTGCTAAGTAATTCTCACAGATCAGAAAGAAATGAGAAACCTTCATTAGAAGTTTAAAAATCACCCATAAAAAGTCATAGATCCTCAGGGTCCTGGGTAACCCATTCAAAATGTACATCATGGCATCCTCCCACTTCAATATGGGAACAAGTATAGGTTGGAACTAACAACTAGGATGTTAGTGCTCACCCTTTATCATCCGGTAGGTATGGTATTGGGAAACAAATCTAGCAATGCCCATCTTCATCCCTGGGCACTAGAACTTCCACCTAAAGTCATGCTATTTATTTTTCACTCTATGATGCACCACCCAATTAGAGGGTTGAAAGTATCTCATAATATATTCTGAGGGAACTATAACTCTCCTATGTGCTAGGATCAAACTATACCCATCCAACGACCACCTAGGCACCTGGTCTCTACCTAATAGTTGTCACCACATCAAAACTCACTATAGTTCAGATTCCTGATTATCCTTCACCTAATATACTAAGGAAGACATGGCCACTAATGGGACACATTTCATTAATCCATGATCCATAGAAGCATCCATCCCCCCATCAGCCAATAATCTATTTGGATTCTCTCTTACCAACGTCGATGATGCATGATGGTTTAAAATAACACACTCCCTTATGCATGTGGATATTGACTAGAAGTTAATGTCCAAACTCCACAAGTGTGGAGAATATATGCTTACTAATCATATCCATACACTAGAATGATAAATCATTATAAAAAAACTCAGTGTATCTAGGTGGAAAATAAATCAACATAATATAATAAAAAATAGAACACATGTCATACAAATAAATAAAATAGTCTCCCAATATCTAAATCTAAACCAAGGTATAAAGGTGAAAACAAATAAATAAGAAAGAAACTATAAAAATCCCCCATTTTACATTCTGATACCACTATCATCTCCATGATCCACCACTCTTCTATCTTCCATGGGCCCCTTTACCTTACCTATATCTTAAGACATGATTTTTAAAATAACATTAGGATTATCATATAGGGTTTGAGTAATAAAGCCTAGCTAGACATGATTAATTCATCCTTAAAATTAATTCACAAGTATACTAGGCATATTCCATGAAAATAATAAAAGCACAATAAATCATAAACAACCATATATCGAGTGTTTTTATTCTAAACAAGACACCTTAAGCCCCATCCAAACCTTCCTGGGATCCATGCCTAAAGGAAAGTCACAACATATTTCATAAGTGACCAATTTCTATGCACAAAGATGGTGAACATGTCATTATGAATGCACAAGGTTTAGAGAGAACAAGTCACTATCATGGGTTAGGCCACAAGGATATCATATCCCAAAAATCCATTGGAAAAATCCACCAGTCCATCATAACCTATCATTGTGTCTTATTTTTGGACACATGTCCATCATGCCCCTACCCTTAGTATAGGTCCATTTTCATCATCATCGTATGTTGCGTGCACTCCCCCTATGATGGATAATCATATTATGAAAATCCACGTATTTTGACTACCAAAACAATGCCTCCAAGTCATAGTGAAACCTAAAAAAGGGTATTCCATATAAAGGGAATACAAGTCATGTCATCTTGGGAAATTAGTAACAATATAAATAAAACTTTGAAAAATATCTAACATGGTGAAAAGATAAAAAAACATACTAATGGAATAAAGTATCATAAACTTGTATCATGGGCTACCCATACACCCACATGTGATCACTACCAAGAAAGGTTAGAAAAGATATTCCAACAGAAGAATCGTATGAAGAAAACTAGAGTACATAAAGGAACTAAATGGTAAAGAACTTCCCAAATCAATTTAATGATTGAATTACCCAAATATTTATTAAATTATTGAAGACTGAATCACGTTTCACACTCATAGAAAACTATATAACTTGTCAAGAATGCCTATCTTGGGTTATGGTTCATCGAGTAAGAGGTTTAGAAAATACCCCTGAGTGATTCCATTCCATGAAGGGAAGTTCTAGAATTGAATATCTCATGGAGTCCATCAATAGAATAAATTCCAAGATATGTCCAAGAATATGATGTAATTTCACCATATTCATTATTCATTCAATAATGGATGATGAATTTCTCATCAAAAATGTTATATAACCTTTGGTTTATCCAATGATCATCGATTCATGATGAATCAATCGTTAGAAAAGAGGCCTAAGATTATATTCTTGAATACAAGATTTGAAATATGATTGATATATGTAAACTTATGTGGAAGTGTCCACTGTTGATGAGAGATCTAGATTTGATCAAAGATATTTCATCATCATATTGAAAACAACTCATATTCTTGCAATGATTCAAGAATTCATCAATAGTCAGCATTAGAATGCATATATTGGGAAATGTAATGCTGGATCCAAGACCCGTTTCTAATAAATAAGGGTAAATATATATAAAACCAAAATAATATATGTTTTTAAATAAAATTCCTCAATTTTGGGTCAACAAAGATCTTGTATCAACTAGAATCAAGAATTGGATGAGTATAATTTATCAAGGAAGGATAGTGGAGTCTCGAGGTTTGAGAGAGATTCCTATATAAAGAATAACAGTCAAAAAAAGAATATAAATGATCATTAAATTGAATTTACATATAATGGAATTCACACATACATGGTTTAGTCACACAGTTTTCCAAATTGTGCACCAATTGTATGATGTTATATGATCCCCTAGGTAACTTGACCTATTTGTCAAACTATGTACCACTTGTTATATTGTCCACTAGAGAGTTTCATATGGTTTTACAAGTGAGGATGCACTACTTGATAAAATTGGAGCCACTACAAGGTGTCCTACAAGGTTTTTTAGGGGAGGCTGCATGGTTTTTCAAACCCTTTTCCTTAACTGTGTGCCACCCTAGATGAAACTACAACATGGTACACAGTTTCCTAGAGAATTAGTATGGTTTTCACAATCCTTGACTAATCTATGCACCAAGAAAGGACTCCAAAACTCTCTTAAAGTGACATAAAACCCCCAAAACACATCATAAAAAATTCCCAACTATAAATGACGAATTAACTCCTAACACACCTTAAAAATGTAAGTCCATTACTATTACCCCTCTAAATACCTCCCATCCTAAAGAAGTGTCTCAATAAATCTTTCTCTTATAACCTTGGCCACTGATCTAGGATATCTGCCTCTGAATCCCAAGTTTTTTATTCGATTCATCCACACCATCAGAGTCTATAAAGTTTTTACCATATTCCCTTGTAGGAATTTCTCACCTAGGTCTATAATCCACACTGGGTGTTCCTCGTATATTGCGTCATGATTCAACTCAACATCCTCATAGTCTATGACATGTGTAGGATCAAGAATATACATACAGAGCTGAGTCAAATGAGACACATCAGGGATACATCATTATCAAGAATAAATATCCAGACGGTACACCATTATTCCAATCTTCTTATTGATGCCAAAGGGTCTAACATACTATTGTTCTAGATTCCCTTTCCTCCTCAACCATTGGTAGCCTAACTGAGGATCTACTCTTAGAGAAACCTGGTCACGTACAACAAACTCCCAAGGTATCCTCATGTGGTTAAAATACTATATATTCCTACTATGTGTTATGATCAAAATCTTTTGAATTTGTTTGACTATCTTAGAGAAATCCTATACTATATTATTCCCCACAATTGATGCCTCACCAGACTCATACAAAAAAATGGTGAATGAGATAGACTAACATAAATGGACTCATAAGGTTCTATTTTAATCAATGTTTGGTAACTATTGTTGGAAGAAAACTCAATGAGGGAAATGTGATCATCCCAAGATCCTCTAAAATCCAAAATATTGGCTTGAAGCATGTCATCCAATTTATTAATCATCTTCTCTGACTGTCCATATGTCTAGAGATGGTACACTATGATAAACCTCAACTATGTCCCTATGGAATTATCTAAACTATACCAAAACCATTACATTAATTTTTTTTATATCTTAGATACATTTCTCCAGGGAACTCCATAAAATTTTATGATTTCACAGACATACGAATTTACTAGTTCATCAACTATATGAGCCTCTGGGATCTATAAGAATCAAGAAACATTCATTATCTAATAAAAAATCATGAAAACCATGTCACATATTCTTGGGGTCCTAATTAAACCCATTAAAAAGTCCATTAAGATTTCCTCTAAATTCTACATACGCATAGAATGTGGCTGGAGAAAACCACCAGGATGCCAGTGATTGGCCTTTATCCTACTGAAGACAAGAAATCCAAAAATAATCTAGCAATATCCCTCCTCATCCTTAGCCACATGAAATACTTCCTAAAGTCATAATATATCCTTGTTGCTTAGGGATACACCACCCACTTAAATGTATGGAGGTATCTCGTTATCTCTTCCTTTATGGAAGTAGGTACTACCCCAATCCCATGTAATAGGATCACATTGTAGTTGTCTAATGACCACTCAGGAATCCTATAACCACCTAATATTTTTTCCCTCATCACAACACGCTATGTGTATGATTCCTAATTATCCATCACCCAATCTACTAAGGACTATGTGGTCTATAACTTAGATCATGCCATTGATCTGTGGTCTTTGAAATAATCCATACTCCAATCATAAAACAAGATCATTGGGTGCCAATGTTCCTCCAAAGGCCATTAACCAACTCCCATGCTACTTTTTTATTTTGGATAAGATCATTTTCAATGACATTACCATTACCTGGTGCACCATTTATCATAATGTAAAACATATTTATATAATAAAACTAGTGCTTTTAGCTCATATTGAGGTCCTACTATGAGAATATATAATAGAGGCTTTTGTGGTACATTTAGACAGTGAAATTCTCATCAAATAGATAATTCCACCAACACTTTAGAGAATATACCATAATTAGAATATCTAAGTCATTTGTAGGATTTTTCCACTCATGGGGTCATAATTTTCATGAACCATAATATACTAAATGGCCCCTCTTCATAAAAAATACCCCAAACTAACTCTGGATGCATCACAATATAAAACACAACCTATCCTAGGCTCAAGGAGAATCAATACTGGAGTTGTAACCCACCTCATATTTAGCTTAATAAATGCCTCCTCACACTAGTATAACCAAAAAAACTCCACCCCATTCTTTATAAATGTATTCATGGGTGATAATAAATGAGATAAGTCCTAGATAAAATGATGATCATACATCACTATACCTAGAATGATCCTGATATCAAACACATTTTGTGGTTGTGTCTAGGACATCACTGCCTCTATATTTTATAGGTCTAGTGATATACAAATCCCCAAAACCACATGATCCATGAATTTCTCCTCCTAAATCTTGAAGTGAAACTCTAATATCTTGGAATAAATATTTTTTGCTCTAAGTGTACTCATAAATATCTCATGGTGTCTATCACGATGCTCTAAGGTTAGTGAGTAAATTTTGATTCCATCAACAAACATCCTGTTGAACTAATCAAGATATGGGTGGAAGATCTTGTTCATGAGATCCAAGAACACTACTAGTGAATTCATCAGTACAAAAGGTATAACTAAGTACTCATATAGGTTATAATTTCTCATAAAATCCAACTTTATAATGTATCTGTTAGGACCAATGGGGGCCTATATACCCTGAGAGGGGGGGGAGTGAATTAGGGTATGGATACTCTTTTTCAAAGTTCTTCCTACCCCATTGGATCTTGACCTCTTTATTACAAGGGTCACTTTGTTTGATGTGTGTAAACTATGATCACTTCTTTACTTCTTTATCTAATGATGATTCTTTGAATGCAATGCAGTAAATCAAATAGGAAAACATAGAGATTTTTACTTGGTTCACCCTCATTGGGCTATGTCCAAGGATCATACACCGACAAGTTTCTGGTCGTACCAAATTACACTATTCTTCACTAGATGTGGATACAAAGTTTGGGCTAGATCACTTCTATGCCCAGGCTCACTGCCTTTACAATGTTTAGGGTTAGCTCACTGCTTTCCCAAGTTTCACTCCCTATTTATCTCTCTCTGGCTCACTGCCGGTGGAGAGGATCACCTTCTTCCTCTTACTTTGCTCACTGCTCTGGAAAAGATCCACTCACAGTTTATAGACCTGTAGGTCTTCTTTATTTGCATGAAAGAATACATCTTCCTCTGTATGTAGATGCTCTATTGAAGTACAAATTTCATTCATAGATGAATATCTCTTTGCACCGAAGGTATCGGGCAATCTTACAGCTTCCATGTGGCCCCAAAATAAGGTCGGGGAATCAACCTTATCTGGTGCGCAAGTCTATCTCGGCGCGAAACTATCGGCGCGCAAGTCACAATGGGTGCGCAAGTACACCTCAGACACTTGCATGACACAATCTTCCCCAACTCCAAACTTGCGTGAATCTCTTTCTTTTATTCCCAAACCAATATTGGCGCGCAACTTCCAACCGGCGTGTAACTTCTCACACTTGCGCACAACTTCAACCACCGGCGCGCAACTTCACTTGCGCGACCCACATACTACTTGTGCGACCACCACACCTGCGTGACGGGAGCTCTGATTTCTCAAAGTATTGAACTCCAGTGAAGAATGAGGAGGGGTGGTCCAGTATTTATAGGCAATCTGACCACCCTACATGATGGCGCGCAAGTCAACCCTCGGTGCGCAAGTCTCGACACGCAGGTCTCTTCCCCTGCAAGTCACTTGCGCGCCCTACTTTCCAACTTTCTCGAACATCTTTCCTTTGCCATATTTTGATCTTCTGATCTTGAAAAACCATAGGTGAGAATGTTCTCAAACTTCCAAGGCAACAACGTGCAAGTATCTTTCACGACGCGCAATTCACCTGCGTGACCTCACCAAAACATGAGAGAACCTTATCCCTTTGCCATATTTTGATGATCTGATCTTGAAAAACATATGGTGTGTAAGTTTCCAAGCCTTCATGTACACAGTGTGCAAGTCCCTTTGCCAAACACCACTTTTCTTCATTTGTAGATTTTCAGGCCCAAAAATTTGGCAAACAATGGAAAACAGTGCCACCTTGTATCTGTTCTTTTATACCGCCTCCAGATCATCCATTCCTTTTGTCAACATTCTTGAATCAAACATGGATCATTGACCTCAGCTCTTGAACTCGACATTCCATCATGAAATCCTCTTTGTCAACAAATTTGTATGTCATTGTTTTGCTTTTTCAACAATCACCACTCAAATGTCCACTTTGTCAACAAACACAATCACCTCAAAAATGCTTCAATGATGCCTTGAGGGATTTTTACCCAACAATATCCCTCTCAAACCAATAGTTGGTGATATCCTGATTAGAGATTAGTCTTGATAACCCTTGAAATTCAGTTAATTGATCAAATAGATGGTCAATCCTAGGAAATGGGAACCTATTCATTAACGTCAAATGATTAAACTTCTGATAATATATGTATAGTCAAATATCACCTTTTAACTTCTTTGAAAAAAACACAGGTACACCTCATGGTGATGTAATAAATCTAATAAAACCATTATGTTCCTTGTCCTTAAGCAATATTTTGATCTCCTTCAACCAACCAACATTATAAAATAAGGGGGCATCAAAATGGGATGTGCACTAAAAACAAGTTCTATCTCAAAGTCAACTCCTCTATTAGGGGTAAGTTCAATTAATTATCCTTAAGATACATTTTAATAGATATACACAACTATAGGAAAATATGAGGGGTTTACCACTGCTACAATTGAAGAAGTCAAGCCCTAAATTTGTGATGTAATCATCCCAAGCCAGATCATGTTTGGATCCACTCTACCTACTCTCAATTCCTAATCATCAGTCATCATGAAATTATCTCCCTTATTATATGTAAAAAATACCCTTCTCTAATTAAAATCAATGTGGGATTGTAAGCTTTCCAAGGAGTTAATTCCAATAATTACATCTTTTATTTTCATCTTCAGAATCATGAAGTCCCAAAAATGTCCATATCAGTACATGACTATAAGACACTCTAGGAATCACTGGAGATGGTATAATTTCATTACAAATGTTGTATGAATTGAAATAAACTTAGAAGATAACATAAACAATAAGTCAGTTACAATAATAATTTTCAATATAAAGGAATGGGTAGCACCCGTATCAAAAATAGTAGACAATGTAGAAGTTTTCAAAACCATACCTTGAATAGTATATGATCCCTCAACACTATATTTTGGTGCCTCATCAAATACATATACTTTTCATACTTCAAATTTATAAACCTAAACCTGAGATGCATGTCTCACCTATGTCATCATTATCAGAGACATCTGCTGAGGACCCTGACTAGATCCTTAGGTTATAGATCACATCTATCATGTTCCCCTATAGAAATATTTCATTAAATGTTTGGAGAATAAATACTAGAGATACCCTACTTTTCTAAACTTCCAACACTTGATCTGAGGTGTTGGGAAGAACCTGTGATAATATCCAACATTCCTATAGTTGAAGCATTGTTAAAATCCTCTGAAGGTGGATAAAGAATATAAACTCTACTCAACCTACTTACCACTATCCCACTACACATCATCAATATTCCTCTTTCTATGACCATAAGAGACACTGATCGCATCTTTTGAAGGTCCACACACCTGAGTTATAAAGGTTAGAGGAAGATTAACTACTTGATCCTCCTCTAGGACCTTCTCAATAGCCAAGGACTTGTGTAGAAGCACTAGGTATGCCATTAGGTGAAAACTTCTAATCTTTCATCTGATATTAGGATGAATACCAATCTCTAACATCATGGCCTTATGTACATCACTCCTATCATAGAGGGGTGAAAAATGATGTAGTTCAGTGAAATAAGAAGAGTATGTAGATATGGTCATGAATCCCAACTAAAGATCTATAAGTTTCTTATAATGATCTAGCTTTAGTGAATCATGATATAATTCCATAAAAATAGTTCCTTAAAGGTATCCCAAGTGATACTGACACATCTTCCATCCTATCCCATTATGCCCAATAATTTTCTATAGGGCCCCTATAACATGAATTCTTCTAGCCTCAAATTTATTTTCTCAGGTTACTTAATTAATCCAAAGTAAACCTTGATGATATCTATGGTGGATGACGAAGTTGTATGGTGTTGGTGTAGTCAACCAATATCCTTTTTACTCCCTCTCAATGTTTTGATGCAATCAGAATGTCTACAGGATAGATTAGATCTAATGCCTTAACAAATTGAGTAGGTGTGGGAGCATAGTCAAGTGAATCCTCTTGTACAACATGTGGAGGAACTAGTGTTTCACCATTTTAAGGGGTATTCAAGAATCTCGGAGGTGAGATTTTTTGAAATGAAAAATAAACATTTTATATACCCGAATTCATTAAGATATATCTTAAATAGTATATGGTATCACAAAAAGTTTCTACTAGGAGTATGCACATAATCCAACATATATCCCTCATTACATTACCCAAGGTTCAATGCACTTGAACAATATCCATAGTCATATATATAAAAAAACATAATAATATGCTCAGGTTCAACCAATTAAGGCCAAAATAGATATATCATATTTGAAAATAATATAGATAGATTACCTAATAGAGAATTCAAGTATATCCCAAACAGATAGGAAAAATCAAGGCATAAAATTTAAGAATGTATTTGCAACATACAACAATTATGTATATGGAATAGGATCCTATGTTTCTAATCATGATGCATGAACACACCCAAATCCCATAAAACTATAATATCAATCCCATAAACCACAATATCTAAAAACTGGATAAAAAATGTCACACTGAATTACAAAATACCATCAACAACATGGAATGAAAAATAACCCCTCAGTACTTGTATATGTGACTATATGTCACCACAATCCCAACCCACTAATAATAAATCTTGATCAAGGAGATCTATCCTCTAAATGAAACTCTTCCATTTACCTAACTCCTATAAATCCAAGGTGAAAATTACCAAAGGAAAAGGTAGGATGTGAGATCTAAAGATCAACATGATACCAATAAATAATCTATACAGACTATATACACATTCATCCATTAGTTCTGATTCAAAAAATTATTATGAAACATCTCATAAGTAATTTTTTTCCTTTATATAGGTTTCCATTCAAAACATCCTTTTGTCTTCTTTTAAAAAATATTCTATATTCATTAAATTAGAAGAACATGTAAAAGAATCCATGAGGCATAATTAAATGAAATATTTAATATTTCATACAACCATAAATCAATAATCGGGACAATATAATATATATATATATATATATACATATAATGTATCTACATAAAATTAAGGGTAAAACCAAAAGACAATGATATACAAGACTAAAACAACCATGAAACACTAGAAGGCATAATGATGACTAATGTTTAGGATCTTTAGTCCCTCAGAAAGGCTACACCCTAGAAACCATATCATAAAGGTAAAATTAAGTGATAGATAACTATAATAATATATGCCTTTGTTTATATTTTATTTATGCAGCCTCCCCTAAAAAACCTTGTAACATACCTAGGAGCGTCACTCAGTTAAGCTGTGTGGTTTATCAAACCATGAAGCCTCACCTAGAAAATCACATGATAGTCTCCTATGGACAACAACATGGATGTTGTAAAGTTTGAAAAACCACATGACCAACCCATTTAGGTTTCCTAGGATAGGTAGTATCCTCACAAACATGGAATAAAGTAGGTAAAACTATGCGTCCAAACCATGATCTCATCAATTTAATGACTCATAAATTCACTTTAATTACCATTTATGATTGGTTTTGACCTATTCTTATATGTATTGGAAGTAATCTCGAACCTTGATACTCCTATGGACTTCTTTGATGAATTACTCTCCCCTAAAGGATGAATTTGGTGGATAAAATATAATTATTAATTAATAATTGAGGCATGTGATCTAATAACCTTTGTTCTTAAGGTTTCTTATAGATATACCCTTCTTCATTTGAAACAAGTCTTAGATTTTGCATGTTTTTTCCAGATATATTGATTTTGATGTTTACTGGTGATGAATTATTGGATTATTTCAAGAATGGAGGTTGTTTCCAATATGTTGATGATGTATCTTTGAATCGATATAGATCTTTCATGATTGATAGATGCTTCTTTATAAGTTTCCATAGATCAATTATCTTGATAATATATTCTTCTTGAATCTCATCTTGGATCACTTTTCCATTGACTTATTGATGATGGATCCATGTTCATTTTCTAGACCCTAAGTTTTATTATAGTTTTGATTATGAATTCACAATGAATTATTGAATAAAAAAATGGATCTGATGAATTAATGCCATATTCTTATACAAATCTTTTAATTGGTTCTGTTGATGGACTCTATTAGGTATGTGATTCTAGAACCACACTTCTTAGCTTTGAATATCATGAGTAACTTTTTAAAACCTCTTCCTTGATGAACCAAAACCCAAGATAGTAGTCATTAATTTGAGATATAGTTTTATGTTAGTAGACAATGTGATTCAGAATTTGATCTTTTGATGAATATTGGATTACTTCATCAATGAAATTGAAGTAAGAATTTCCTTACTATTTGGGTCCCTTTTATAATCTTATTTCATAGAAATTATTCTTATATTGGAATAACTTGTTTGAACTTTCATAATGGTGACTATATGTGGGTGTGTGTATAGTCCATGAGACCTGTTTATGATGCTTGATTCCATGTGTATGTTTATATAACATTTTTCCATGATAGATATTGATCAAATTTTTATGTGTGTTGCTAATAATTTTTTGTGATAATGTTACTTGTGATGCCTTAATATGTTATCCCCTATTGTATATGTAATCATTCCATGGAGGAATTGTTTTGGTACTTAGAATAGGTGTACCATCATGATAGGATTATCCCTTCTAAGGTGAGTGCACATGGCAAACAATGATGATGGATATGGACCTGTATGCAAGGTAGGGGCAAGATAGATTTGGGACCTGACCTGAGATATAATATTGGGTTATGATGGCCTTATGGCCTATCCTAAAGGTGTATTGGCATATGATGGACTTGTGGCCCAATCCATGATGGTGAAATGTTCTCTTGATGAATTATATATTTTGAGTTACATGCTCTCCAGCCTTGTGGCTATCTCTTGGTCACTTCCAACATCCATTATGACTATCATTCTAACACGGAGCCGAGGAAGGTATGTCTAAGGCTCTTGGTAGCTTAGTTTGCAAATGGAAACTTAATATATGATTGTTCATGATTTATTGTGCATTAAATATTATAATGGAATACACCTATAGTACCTATGAACACATATTAAAGATGCATTGGTGGGGTCCTACTAAGAATTATTACTCACATGATAAAGATAAATCTCAATGCATTTGAAAAATTCATGTCTATAGATCCAAGTAAGGGAAAGGGTCCTGTGGATAATGGATGAACAATGGTGAATTGAGCTAGTAGTGGAACCTATATAGACATTGGAGGATTTCTGCAATTTTTTTATTATTTATCTTCTTACACCTTTATACCTTGGTTTGTCTTTTCCCATTGAGAGTCCAGATTATTTATTTATATAACATTCATTCAATCTATTAATAATTTTTTTTCATTTTCTCACATCTTGATAATAAAATATGTTTTATATTTATTTATAGTTTAAGTGTATAGATATGATTATTAATGGTATAATCTACCCACTTATAGTGTTTGGACCCTCACTGCTAATTAGTAGGCTCTTATATATGGGGAGGTATGCATGAGACCTTGTGTCTATCTAACTCATACATAATGGTTTGGGTTGGGGAATTAAAAAATTGCATCATAGGGTAAGTTTCCTTACATTTCTTTTGATTGACATGGGACATGGTATAAAGAAGATAGGCTTTGAGGAACACGAATAGAGGAGTTTTAATGTGCCTGGACAACTCATATTTAATTGACCTCAAAGTTACAATTGATGGGATTTATATTATAGTTTTATGGGATTTGGGTGTGTTCATACATCATGATTAGGAATGTATGATCATGTGTCATTTAGATTCCTATTGTGTGTTGCAAAATAGTTATTTAATTTAATTCATCAATTTTTTCTCTCTATTTAGGATTGACCAGTATTCTTTACTGATGTGATATATCTATTTTTGGATTAATAAGTTGAACTTGAGAATGATGTTAAGTTTTTATATATATTATCATGAATAATGTGAAGGTATGAAGAACCTTGGGTAGTTCTTAGAGGGATATACCTTGGGTTTTGGGAAGCCTCCTAGGAGAATGATGGTGTGACTTCATAGACTATATTGGATGTCACGAACTAGCCTAGGTACCCTAGTAACCTGTTATCTGAGCCAGTACTGACATGACTCGAAGGGCATTCCCGATCCCAATGGGTTGATGACTAACACTTGGAATCATAAAACATACAAGTGAGAAAAAAAATACATAAGAATACGGAAGAAAAATACAATAGATAGTATGTTTATCTATAAGAAAACTCCACTGGGAGTAAAAGTACCAGAATACAACAAGGCATAAAATCCAAAGTACTACAACCTGAAGTACTAAATAGGAAAAATATCCCCAAGGTCCCTAAGGACACAACTCACCAATTAAAAAGCTCAATAGCAAGATCCACCTCCAAGAGATCCCTACCCTTTGCTCGAGCCTGTATAAAGAAAGTCTAAACACACCTGATGGAAAAAGTTGGGTGTGAGCCTAATCCCATTAAGATAAAACCAAAGATTCCATAACAGATTTCAAATATATATTATCTAAAGAAAAGTGTTTAATTTTATAGAACAAACAAGTTTTAAAATTTAAAAGAATATTTCAACCAAACATGTTATACATTTTCAAAATGATGGAAAACACATTCAAAGAACATGCTTTACTTTACAAGAGATGGAATATTTATAAAATAATGGCTTATGTAAAACATTTATATAAAATGGTTTATATAAATTCAGTAGTCATGTAAATCAGTTCAAACAAAATTAGAATACATTTATATCTAAAATATAAATAAACAAGTGAGAAACATGGTCATCTGCCAAAATAAATGATTGTATTAACTAGCTATGCATTTTTAAACTCTCTAAGTGAACCCAAAAAATTTGTATACACGTGTACCTATAATACTGGGAAAAGGAGACTCGTCACCAACCCATCAAACATGTGACTCACTACATTTATTTTTTAGAACACTGTAATAGTGTAGAGTGTATCCAAATAACTCACTGGCTACCTAAGGATTTCATAAACTCTTATATGATGGGTGAACTATTTTAATACTACTTAAAATATGATCAATCCCATTTTTCTATTTCAAAAACATTATATTTTCATTCTATTTAAAACCAAAACATGTTTTTTTCAAAAACAATCATTTTTTCACGAGATAAAACCACTGGGTTTCTATCAAATCATTTTAATCCATTTTCATGAATGTTAAATCCATTCAGAACCAATTCCATTCTTTTCAAAATTCATTTTCATAATTAAATTCAATAATTTAATTGAAAAAAATTCCATCAAAACCCACAATTTAAGTTCAACAATTTAAATCTGTTAAGTTTCCACAAACCCACCCCAATACATTGGAATTGGTGGTTATCCAAATTTCTGTGCCAAAATCATTTCAAATCATATAATTCATTTGAATTCGGTTTCATTAAAGCAATTGAAACCAAGTTTAAGAAATTTAATTTAAATCAAAAATTGAAGTAAAACAAGAAAATAAAAGTTAATCAATTTGGAAAATTGTAACAGAACCCCCAACCTCTTTCTTGAAGAACAAACACTCGCAACGACCCCTGCCAACGAGAACAAAGGTGGAGGAGATCTTGAAATTAAAACTAGAAGAAAGATCCAACACCACATTGAATATATCCATAAATCCCTAGATGATCCATCAAAACACAAGAGAGTAGAATTAGTGGAACTAGAAGAACAAGGGAGAGAACTTACCTAGGAATCACACCACAAGAAAAAGGATGATCCAAAGCCAATCGGATCGATCCGGAATGTGGGGAACCTCTAAAAACCACCTAGGAGGTGTCTAGGGTTAGTTGAAAAGAGTTCTAGGAATAATAGACTCAACGGTACTGCCAAATGCATTACTTAAGGCTGTGTGCGGGCCAAGTCATGATGTGTACCCAAGGGTCCTGACATGTAGTCCATGATGGATAGGTACTTTAAAAAACCCATCTTTTTGTGTTAAAAATTATCTATTTAAACCCTAAACAACATGTACCTCTGGTACACAATGTGTACCAGCTCATGGCATGATCTCCGCATTCACGACATAAATCAGGACCAAGTACACGATGCATACTTCTAGTACACGATGTGTAATTCAGGTACATGACATGTATCTATTCTTAAATCTACAATAATCCCAAAAAACACATAAAAATGATTTTTAACTGAAAGAGAACATAGGAAAAGGAAAAAACTTACCTGATCAAAGTAATAGGATGTTACAACCTCCCCACCATAAAAAAAAAATCTTCCCATAGAAAGCCTATGAAGAAGCTTCCATTACAAAAAGATGAGGTCACTACTCTCTCATTAGTGCCTAATGTTCCCAAATCTTGTGACTATCAGAGCTATATTTCTATAGTACACAAATTAAAAGTATTGTTTTAACATGAAGCACATTGGTCTCAGAATCAACTATCCTGACTGGTTTCTTAGTCAAAGATAAATCATGCTCGATCTCAAGATCACTCCAGCTCCAAACATGAGATGTATTAAATAGATACTTTCTTAGCTGTGATATATGGAACATGTTATGTATTGACATCGACTGCATTGGAAGTTACATATGGTAAACAACCTTCCCTACCTGCTCAACAACATCAAAAGGTCGCACAAAGTGAGGAGAAGGCTTCCCTTACCTCCCAAGACATTGATGACGCATCCTGGGTGAAAACTTTAAGAACACCTGATCACCAAATGAAAACTAAAAAGATCTATGGCTTTGATCAACATAATACTTATATCAGATTTGTGTTATTAAAATACTTTGACGTATCAGCTGAATATTTTTTGTTCTCTCCTCCACCAAGCTTAGTCCAACCAAAGAACTTTCAACAGCCTCTGACCCACATAATGGAGATTTATAAGTCCAGACATACAAGGCCTCTAAAAGTTCTATTCTAATCATGGATAGGTAATAGTGTTTATAAGAAAAATTACTTATCTCTAAGTGATCATCCCAAGCCTCTCTGAATTCAAGAACACAAGCACGAAGCATATCCTCGTGAATCTGTATAGATCTTTTTGTCTATCTTTCCGACTGCAGGTGGTAGTTCATGATCAAATAAACCTATGATCCTAGTGCCTCCTAAAGTCCTCTCAAAAAGTGAAAAATGAACCAAGTATCCCTGTTAGATAGTATAGCATATGGAACTATGTGAAAGTGAATAATCTCTTTTACGTAGAGAATTCTCAACTCCTCAACTTTGGACATATCACGAAAGGGTATAAAGTGAGCCAAATTGGTTACCCTATAGATCACAACCCCTATGGTATTCTTCTATCTCTGGGTATAAGGAAAACCAACCACAAAGTCTATAGAGATCTTATCCCACTTCCAAGTAGGGACTAGAAGTGATTGAAGAAACCCCAAGTTTTTTGGTTCTTGGATTTCACATACTGTAATGTATAGCAATTAGAGACAAACTCATCAATATACCATATCATACCTAGCCACCAAAACTGCCGCCTATGTCATAGAACATTTTTTTGGTTGCTAGGTCCACATCCCACTGAGAATTATAGAAATCCCCCATCACTACCTGGCTTGCCGATAATGGAACAATGAAGTAGTTTCGATAAGATAGAACACCATGTTTGGAGAATGACCACTAGGAAACTATCTCCCCACCATAAAGAGATTGACTAATGCTACAGAACTCATCATCAAGCTCTTTATCTTTAAGAATCATATCAAGAAGAGTAGATGTCAACTACACACTAACTAAAGAAACATAATCCCCTTCCTCCTGAACTCAAATATGCAACTATGAAAAGAGAGCCATGAAATTCCACTCTTATGAAGACTCTTTCACTACCTAGGTTGGAAGTTTCCTACTCAAAACATCAGTAATGACATTACTATTTCATGATGTATAGGTAATATCAAAGTTGAAAGACTGTAGGTACTCCAACCAACGCCTCTACTGAAGATTCAAATATTTTTGAGAGAATATATAACTATGGATTTTGTGGTCTGAATAAACTGTAAAGATTTCACCAAAAAAGTAGTTATGTCAACTTTTAAGTGCATGTATCATAGATACAAGTTCCAGAAAATGGATAGGATAATTATTCTAATGTGGCCTCAGCTGAAGATATATATATGCTACTATATGATCACCCTAAATAAGAATACAGCCCAAGCCAAAACCAGATGCATCATAAAAGACCATGCAGCCCTACCAGGCTTCTGGAAGGATTACGATCAGCGTAGTAGTAAAAAAATGCTTTAGCTCAAAAAAATGACACTGAAATTTATCATCCCAGGCAAACTTCTCCCACCTTTAAAGTTAGATCAGTCATTAGAGAAGCCAGCTTCGAGAAGTCCTTCACAAACCTATGGTTATAGAGGGCTAAGCCCAAGAATGTCTAGATCTCAAAGACATTTTTTGGTTTCTCCCAGGTCATAACAGCCTTCACCTTCTTAGTATTAATTGATACTCCCTGTTCATACACCACATGTTCTAATAATTTCACTTCCTAAATCCAAAAATCACACTTTGAAAGCTTGGCATAAAGGTGGTGATTTCTCAGAAAACTTAGAACTATTCTCAGATGTTGAAAATGACCCTACTTGGACTTGGAGTAGATAAGAATTTAATCCAAAAAGACTACCACAAAGGTATTCATATTTTCATGGAATATATTTTTCATTAAGGAAATGAAAACCGTATAAGAATTTGTTAAACCAAAGGTCATAAAAAGGTACTCATAGTGGCCATACCTACTCTAAAAGGCAGTTTTATGAATGTCATATTATTTTATCCTCATCTGATGGTAACCATATCGAAGGACAATATTTTAAAACCATTTCTCCCCTTTTCACTAATCAACATAAGTGGGAAGATTTAGTAATAAAACTAGAGACTAGATATCTTATCGAAGTCCCAAATCAAACCACATAGCCTTAATCCTCTCATTAGATACTATTTTTTAAGAAGGTGGTGGCATGAATTGGTTTCCCAATTCATGCCCCATAAGGAATTTATTAAAAACAAAAGAGTAACAATACAGACACGAGGTGTAAATAACTTACACCAGTAGGGAGTTAAAGGGATAACAAGAAAAAGAACTCAAATAAACCAGAAGCAAATTGCAGCAAGCCAAAGTATGTTCACTATAGAAGAAGCAAAGTCTTCCTTAAATCATTGGGTGTTAATTGTTCAAAACCAGCCTTCACCATCAACAATTCTGAAACTTCATGAGGATGGAAAAAATTTGAAAGAAGTATAATTACATCTAGAATCCTCCCAAAACGTCAAGCCAGCAAAATAGAGAGATATACCAACCTGTTTCAATGCAAGCTCAAGCTAGTAAAATAGTGAAAGAAAACAGATTCAATTCAGTTTCAAAAATCTCCCAACTGCAAATTGCATAGTAGGAAACAGATGCTAAGATGAGAAGAAATATCTCAAAAATTATTCCACACTGAATTCAACTAAGCATATCTAAAAAACAACCCCATAGACCAGCAAAAATATAGAACAGAAGAGCCAAACCAACCCATCAAAAGCCAACAAGAACCAAAAACCATTAACAGATGCTGCAATGTCAAATAACCTCACTGATCTTCATCCAAACAGTTTCTAGTATATGAATATATTTTCCAACAACTGGAAAAATAGGGGTACCAAACATGTGACATAAAAATTGCATGTAAAAAACTTCATAAGCTCCAAAGTCTCATTCTCAAATAAGGAGACTGTAAGAAAAGTCAAAAGATTCTGCAAGAGAGTTCTAGCAGTAACTAGGTTTCCAGAGAGGAATATCAAAAATATACAAAGATCAGAGAAATGTCTATAGCATGATCGATAGGAAAATAAATATATAATGTATAATCAGAAAAAAAAAACTGGAAAACCCTTAAAGAACCAGGAACCAGAGATCATTGCCAAGGTATGTCCTTAAAATTGAAGTTTGGATCTTTATTAAATTCCTCAGCTACTCTAATAAACATCATTTTTCTAATATAAAGATAATAATCTGTAGTCTTTTCACCATTTTTATATTTTCGAATGTCAGTTCTGTCATTCCAATTAGATACTCTCTCAGGTGAAAATTACACGAGCTCAGTAAAGTGATTTGAATACTCAGTCACAATTTTGTCGACCTTCTCAAGATTGTAAAACTACACATCCTTGGACAACACCATTGAATATGGATATAAATAATTAGAGAAAATAACCTTGAATTACTTCCACTCTAATCCCTCATACTTCCCTACTGTCACCATCGTGTCCCACCATCTCTTTCTTGGTCCCTCTAGTACAAAGTGGCACACTTCACCATGATCACCTCAGGTGTCTCCAAGAACTGAAATAGACATTCTATCTTTCTCAACCATTTCTCATCATGTTGATGGTCATTATAGCCTTCAAAGACTGGTGTCCTCTAGTCAAGGAACTATTGAGAATGATTCCAAAGAACATCCCCTTGAGGATCCACAACTGGAGCCTAAGTGAGAGCTAGAGGTGGTTCTTGTCTGAGAGCTTAGATATTGCACACAATCACCACAACTAGATTCATATCAACAATAGGATTTGCATGATGAGGTTTATTAGTAGCCTCTTCCTGTATCTAATTCACACATCTTATTGAAGGCATAATTCTATACAACATCAACAGATAAATAGTGAACATTAGATTAATACTAAAACTGAGTAACAAGAGAAAATATTCTCTACACAAGGAACGACTCAATTTGGATTTCAACCTATCTAAATCTCTATAAGTAAAATACTAGAACTAATCATCAAGACACCTTTCCCTAACCACCCCTGTCAAATTAAGCTTAATTGTGGTAGAGCTGGCTAGAAACTCAATCTCAACTACCTCCTAAGTCCCGAAAATATTTAAAAAATGCATATTGACTTCAAGAAAAAGGATCAATATCATCATTTAAAACCAATTTGTCATGAACCAACCTGGGTACCCTGATAACCCGATAATCGATCCATCTATAACATGAACCGAAGATAATTCCCATTCCCCACGGGTTCGCGACTAGTACAAAGCATCATACAATATACAAGTGAGAATGATTTTTCCACAAGAATGCGGAAGAAAAAGATAAAATATAGTATGTATATCAATAGGAAAACTCCACGAAGAGTAAAAGGACCATAATACAACAAGGTGTAAAATCCAAAGTACTACAACCCAAATTACTGAATAGTAAAAATAGCCCCATGGTCCCTAAGGACACAACTCACCAAGTCCAAAGCTAAATTGTTGGATCCACCTCTAAGAGATCCATTCCCTTTCCTTGAGCCTTGAAGAAGAATGTATAAAACACCCGAAGGAAAAAGTAGTGTGTGAGCCTAAAACTAGTAGGATATCACCAAATATTACATAATAGATACCAAATATATATTATCCAAAGAAAAGATTTCAATTTTTTAAAACAAACAGGTTTTTAAATTTAAAAGAATATTTAAACAAAACATGCTATAAATTTTCAAAATGATGGAAAAAATATTCAATGAACATGATTTACTTTACAAGAGATGGAATATTTCTAAAAAAATGGATTATATAAAATAGTTTATATATATTTAGAGGGAATATAAAGGAGTTCAAATAGCATTGGAATACATTTATATCACAAATATAGATAAATAAGATAGCAACATGGTCATCTTCAAAAAGGTACAATAGTATTAACCAGCTATAGGATTTTTCACTCTCTATATTAGCTCAACAAAATGTGTATACACACATCCCTATGACACTGGATGAAGGATAATTGTCACCAATCCATCAGGGATATGACCCACTTAATGTATGTTTTCTAATTTTGTAATAGTACAGAGTGTATCCAAACAACTCTTTAACTACCTAAGGATTGCAGGCTCTCTTACATGATGGGAGAACTCCTTTAATACTGCTTAAAATATGACCAATCCCATTCATCCATTTCAAAAAAAATTCCAATTTATTTCCATTTAAAACCAAAAGAGGTTTTATTTAAAAACATGTCTTTTTCACAAGATAATACCACTGGTTTTCTATCAAATAATTTTAAGCCATTTTCATAAGCTTGAAATCCATTTAAAAACAATTACATCTTTTTCACAATTCATTTTCACAATTAAATTCAATAATTTAATTGAAAAAAATTTCCATCAAAATCTACCATTTAAATTCAATAACTTAAATCAGTTAACTTTCCACAAGCCCACCCCAATTCATTGGAAATGGGGGTTTTCTAAATTTTTGTGCCAAAATAAGTTGAAATAATCCAATTAATTGGAATTTGGTTTCATTCAAGAAATTGAAATTAAATTTAAGAAAATGAATTTAAATCAACAATTGAAATAAACCAAGAAAATCAAAGGTAATCAATTTGGAAAATCAGAATAGAACCACCTACCTATTTCCCTTAGAACGAAACTCACAATGGAACCTGTCAATGAGAACGAAGGTGAATTAGATCTTGAAACTCAACCTAAAAGTAAGATCAAACACAACATGGCATAGATAAATCAATACTTATATGATCCATCAAAACCCAAGAGAGGATAAAGAGAGAAACTAGAAAAACAAGGGATAAAACTTACCTTAGAATCGTATCGCAAGAAAAATGATGATCGAAAGCCGATCAGATTGATCCGAAAGGTGGGGAACCTCTAAAAATCAAATAAGGAGAGTATAGGGTTAAGAGAAAAGAGGTATAAGAATAATAGACTGATCAATACTACCAAAATCATTACTTAAGGCTAGGTGTGGGGAGAGTTATGAAATGTACCCAAGGGACATGCCGTGTAGTCCATGCTGGATAAGTACATCAAAAAACACATCCCCTTAGTTTTAGAAACCAATATTTAACCCCTAAAAAATGTGTACCTCAGGTACACAACGTGTTTCAACTCACGGTATAATCACCCCATTCACAATTGGAAACCAACACCAAGTACATGATGTGTACTTCAAGTACATGACCTGTACCTATTCTGCAATTTTTAGTAAACAAAAAAACACATAAAAAGGATTTTTAACCAAAATGGAACTTAGAAATAGTGGAAAACTTAACCTATCATGGTAACAGGATGTTATATAGGAGGGTTCACTTGAATTATCTCCTATACTTACTCAAGTGGTTCAGGTGTTGGATCCACTATAGCCCAGAGTTGTTCATATAATACATACCCATGGAAGAGGAGTACAAAGGACCATGGTTGACTATTCCCATGACTTCTAGATCCATTATCTACCAAAACTTCAAGGAATTTGGGTCCATTAGATGCTAAATACGTTTTTGAAATAATTCAGGGAATATTTTTCTCGGTCAAGACATTAGAGGGTCGATGAATCATTCCAGTGGCATTTGTAGTTTAGGGACCCTCTAGGCGTTGGTGAAGTGTCATAAGATGAGGGTGTAGACATGGGGATATTTATTGATAGGCCTTGAAGAACTTGTTCTTTAGGGGAATATTTCTTGAAAAACTGAAACAAGACAATGCCCAATCATTTATAGAGCTTCGATAGAGATCCATGACCATATCTTCATACTTTGTTCATTTCACTGAACTACTTAATTTTGTTCCTCTCTTGGACATAAATGATTTAAATAAGGACGAAAAGTTTGAGATTAGTCTTTATCCTAATATAAGATGACAATTTAAGAGTTTTTACTTACTAGAATGTTTTTTAAAATGAAATGAATCTTGATAATGGCCTGGAGGATGATCAAGAATTTATTCCTTTTCCACCTTTTACTACCTAAGTGGGTGGACCTACTTCTACTTTGATGAGTGTCTCTTTTGGTATTAGGAATAGGAATACCAAAGACACGCAATGGGATAGAGGTAAGTTGGTTGAGAAGATTATGGATTCTTTATCCCCCGTTAGGAGGTGTTTCAAAAATCTTTAACTATATGAAATTCATATATTACCATAAGTTCTACCCAATACCTTACAATAATGGTTAGTAGTGTAGAAATATGTGACATCATCAACAATTCTTCTTCAGTTATTTGAGGCAAAATTTACCACATGGGTGTAGGGGAGATGTGATCTATAAAACGATAATCTGGTTGGGATCCTTAATTGTAGGATCTGATGATGATTACCATGGCGAGTCATTCATATTTTTTCCAGGGTCATTAAGCCAAGGAAGGTTGCATGTATATAGTGGATAAGGCATAAAAAGATGGTGGTGAGGTGTCATCTACTATTTGAGGTATGATGTTGATCACTTCTATACTATATACTACTTTGTTTCATATTGGTGTTATCCATTTATTTATATCTTCCCTTGTTATTATGGGACTTAACTTATTGGACAAGATAATGTCTGAGTTTATTTCACTTGAAACATTATTGGGTATGAATATAGACCATATCTAGTGATTCCCAAAGTTTCCTAAAGTCATTTAGAGTTATGTACTTATATGGGACTTCATGATTCTAGATATTATGAGATTATATTTAATTCATGGAATGGACAAGCTTACCAACTTTTGTGACCACATTAATTACTATAAGATATGGGTATAATTTACATTACTCAAGGGAGGGATGTTTTTTATGATCAGTGAGTGGAAAATGGGAGCAGGTAGAGTGGCTCCACACATGATCCACCATAAAATGAGTATGGAATAGTTTATAGGATTGGATATTTTATCAAGATCTATGGTAGCACACTTGCCTTTTCCTCTAGTTTTAGATCTATATAAGGACATATTTCTATAATACTTCATAATATTCCCCCTGATAAAATGGTTTTATTCAAGATAGTAATAATATAGGGAGTGTATCCCATTTTGATACCCCCTTATTTCATTATTCCACCCAAGCTGAAGTATATCAAAATAAAGATCAATGATTAAGAATAAAAGGGTTTTATCTTGTCAAGTAAATCACCATGGTGTGCACCATTTCTATTTTCCTAGAAGTTGGGTAGTAGTCTTTGACTCTATATAAATTCAAAGAAGCTGAATAATGTTACTGTAAAGAATAGGTAACTTTTTTCCCGGGATCGATGATATAATCAATCGGTTATAGGGAGACCAGTGGTTCTCCAAAATTTATTATAGATCAGTCCATCACCAGTTATGGGTTAGAGATGATGACATTTTGAAGAAAACATTTAGGAGAAGGTATGGGGAATAGAAGTACTTGGCTATTCCTTTTAGACAGATGAATGCATTGAAAGTGTTCACAGATATCATAAAAAAGATCTTCCACCTATCTCTTTACCCATCCATCATAGTGTTATTTAATAACATCCTCATTTACTCACCTACCCTAGATTATTATTCCATACACATTGAGACAGTTCTGAGTGAACTTCAATCAAATCATCTTTATAATAAGCTATTGGAGAGTCACTTTTGGAATAATGAGGTGAAATTGTTGGGGTATATGGTATCTAAGACTACTATAGTAGTAGTATGGGAGAAGGTAGAGGTGGTGATGTCCTTGAAAATTATCCAGAACATGTTTTAAATCAAGATATATCTAGTTTTAGTAGGATTAAATCAACATTTTATCTAGGAATTATCTCATTTATTAGTACCTATGACTGCATTGATAGAGTGATGGGTGAAATTTTATTGGTTGGACCAATATAAGGATGAATTTCGTGATTTTAAGTGGAGGTTGACTACTACTCCATTATTGATTCTTCTTGATATTGGGATTGGATATGCCATATATTAATATGCTTCATGTATTAGTTTAGGGGAAATTTTTATACAAAAATATCAAGTAGTATCTTATGGTTCATTTCATTTGTGACCCCATGAGTAGAAATATATTACCCATGACTTGGATCTAGAAACTATTGTCCACTTTTTGTAGTGTTAGTGAAACTATATATTTTAAGATTGTATATTTTTATACATTGAACACAAGAGAATATGTTATATCATTACACAATAGGATTTGAATTTGAGGTAGAGGCACTAGATAGAGTACTTGAATATGTGTGAAATTGAGATGGAATATGTAGTAGTTAATGGTAACATCATTACAGATTCTCTTAGCTATAATTTTTAGGTACCTTATGATCTTGGTGAATAGCCTTTGGATGAACAATGGCACCTGATTATCTTGTTTGAAGAATGGAGGATGGATCTTTACAAGGAATTGTGATTGATAACATGTTCCCCATTATTGATCAAATATTTTTTAGTATACTTGGTGAAATCTTATCATAAATATCCCCTAGAGTCTGATGTGATGCAGAAAGAACTAGAAAGTGGAAACCAACCTAGGTTTTCATTGGATGATGATGATGCAATTCTAGTATATGATAGATTTTTGGTTTGTACTTCTATTAGGGAAGATCTAATGAGATACTTCCATAAAATTAAGTGGGATTTTCATACTAGAGTGAAAAAAATTGTACCATGCCCTTAAAAAATAGTTCTGGTGGCTAGGTATTAAGACAGACATTACAAGATTTTATTCCATAGGGTGAAGGTCCATTCCAGAGTAATTGTTTGACAACATCATCATGGTGGTTTGATCCCGCCACATTCTATGATCATGAGGAAGTGGGAGGACATCATGAAGGACTTTATACTGGGTTACATAGGACTCTAAAAATCCATGATGTGGTGTGGGTGATTGTTAATTGGAGAAAAATGTACTATATCTCATATTTTTATGAGATATGAATTATTTGGGAAATTTTACAAGGGTTTCTGGTGTATTTCATAATCTTTTTAGGCCTTTAGGGGTACACAGTTTGAGCATGGTTTATCCATACCCTACTAATTCTCTAATAAACCATGCACCATGGGGATGTAGAACTTAGTGTAGTATATGGTTTAGGTTCATGGTTTAAAAAACATGAGGAATACCTTAAAAAATTATCTTAAATACCCTAGAGTAGAGTACATTTAATTTGAATGGTTTATCAAACCATGAAACCTCATCTGGAAAAGCTTGTGACACTCTCTAGAGTCCACAACATGGTTAGTGAATAATTTGAAAATTTGTGAGACCAAACTATGTGGGTTTCCTTGGATAGGTATTAGCCTCACAAAGTTGGACCATGGTTTGGAAAAACATGTGGAAAAATCATGTGCATGTGAATTTAATGATCTACAAATTCACTCTAATGACAATTTGTGATCCATTTTGACCCATTATTCATTCTATAGGAATCCTTCTCAAACCATGATACTCCTATAACCATCCTTTACAAATTCCTTTCCTATAAATCTTGATTTCAGTGGATCCAAGAGAATTATTAATTGGGTAATGAGTTATATGATCTAAAAAACTCTCTTTTTTGGGCTTCATATATTTCTACCATTATTCCTTTGAAATGGGTCATATATCAATAATATTTTTTCCCAATATTTATATATTGGTGTGGAATGATGGATAATTATTTAAAAATTTCTAGAACATAGTTTATTTCCAATATGTTGATGTCATCTCTTTGACTGGATCTAGATCTCTCCTAAATAGTTAAAGTTTCTAGATAAGTTTCCATAGATTGATCATATTAAGACTCTATCATTATTGAATCTCATATTGGATCTATTTAAAAATAATAGATTAATGATGGATCAATATTCTTTTTCTAGACATGAGTTTATATTCTAGATTTGATGAGGAATTCATGATGCTTTATTGAATCAAAAATAGATATGGTGATTTTATGTCATCTTCTTATAAATATCACGGAGTTGGTTTTTTTGATGGACACCATGAGGTATGTGATGCAAGAACTACACTTCTTCACTAGTAATCTCCCAGGTCACTTGTCTATAACTATTACCTGATGAACCAGAACCTAAGATAATAATCCTTAATATGTGATCTAGTTTTACGTGGTTGTGAAATGTGATTTTATCTTTGATCCATTGATAAATATTGAATTACTTCATCTATGAACTTGAGGTAGGAATTTACCTAACATTTGGGTCCCTTATATTCTCTTGTTTCCATGATATGATTCTTATGTTGGCATAGGTTTTTTGACCTTGCTTGATGGTAATAACATGTTAGTGTATGTGTAGCCTATGAGACCCATTAATGATGCTTGGTTCCATGAGTATGTTTATATATCTTTCTCACTATATTATATGTTGATCTCATTGTTATGTATGTTTCTATTGATTTCTCATGATGACATGTGTTGTGTTATTTTTATATGCCTTTCCCTACTATATATGTTTCCACTCCTTAGAGGCATTGTTTTGGTACTCCAAATAGGTGGACCATAATGATATGATTATCCCTTAGCGGAGGAGTGCACATGACATAAGATGATGGAGATAATGCAACCGTATGTAGGCTAGGGGCATGATGGGCTTATAGCCTAACCCTAGACATAATTTTGGGTTATGATGACCTTATAGCCTATCCCAAGGGAGTGTTGGGAAATGAATAACGTGTGGATCGACCCCTGATAGTGGCATATTCTCTTGATTCTATGTGGATTATGAGTGACATGTTCACTAGCCTTGTGTCAAACTCTTAGTAACTTCAAAAAAACATTTTTACTATCCTTCCATCATGGATCCAAGAAAGGTAGGTCCAAGGACCACGTTGGATTGGTTGGCACAAAAACGATCAGTTTATAATGTTTATGATTGCTTGTGAATTTATTTTTATCTTGTAATATGCATGTTATACTTGTGAACACATGTTAATGATGCATTGATCGTGTCCTAGTATGTTTTATTACTCACACCCTTTATGAGAATCCCAATTCACCTGAATAAATTTTTTATAGGGATCCACATATGGGAAATGAGACCATGGAAGATAGCTGGTAAGTGGATCATGGATTTGGTTGTCATACCCAGATAGATGCTTTAGGAGTTCCACAACAATTTTCTTCTTTATCTTCTTGGATTTTTATACCTTGGTTTGGTTTTCCACACTCAGAGCCTACTTTATGTATCTTAATGACATGTGTGACTTTTTAATTAGTTCTTGATAGAATTATATTGTATATTGAGTGATATATTTATATTATTCGCCAATGAGATATATCTTGTTTGGAATTAATTATTTTAACATGATCATACTAGTATGTATTATATATATATATGTGACTATGAATAATATGCATGTATGGAGAACCTCATGTAGTGTTAAGAGGAATATTCCATAGTTTATGGGTATCTGTCTAAATCAACCTTTTTTTGATACCATAGATTTTTTATGATCCTTCTTGACGACTTCAAAAAATTAAATATTCATTTATCATTTCAAAAAATTCTTCCATAATGATTCTTGAATGCTCCCACTAGGGATGATTCACCAGTTTGACCATAATCTATATAAGAGGATACACCTTAGTATACTCACACAACTACTTAAGTGGTTTAAGAATTGGTTCTAGTCCATTTTGTAGTCTTTTAAATTTTACCTTATCATGGTGAATGAGTATAAATAAAAATGGATGAATAAAACCATGGCTTCTATCTCTAGTATTAACCAATTTCAAGGCATTAGAGAACCACAAGATGTCAAGGGATGGTTATAAATCATCAAAGAAACATTTGATGTTGTCAATATTATGGAGAGACTTGGGATAGTGACTTATCATTTGAACTTTCCAATTAATTTGATTACTATTCATGGTATGTTCCATTTTTTCGAACTGAAGAGGTATCAGCTGAGTCTAACCCACATGATCAAGTTGGGGGATATTGAGACTAAACCTAAAACATTAGTGCTTAAGATACCACTATTGATAGTGGGAAGACATGATAAGTATCTACCTTAAAATATTATCCCATTGGTTCATGTAAAATAGAAGTATGGTAGTGACAACCAAGATAAATGGGAACATGAGTCATTGATGATTCAAAAATGGGCTTATATTTTTTAAGGTCCATGATGTTGAGCCATTATGGGGATAAAATTATTCCAAGGATGGAATAATTATGACTCCTTCCAGGTTATAGTTACATTTCAATTTGATATTGGTTTATCTTTTGTGAGGTTCAAGAGAATCATGATAAATATATATTATAAATTTTGATATTTGGAGAAAAGATGCATGATGAATGGTTTAGGTCCACAATTAGTGCTATCTATAGAGTAACAATTAGATATGACACTATTAGTTCTATTGGTTTTTTTTACAGTTTTAGAAGGATTTTTTAAATTGTGTGGGTCTCCATAAAAAACCATTCTGGTGGTAGGAATTTGGTCTAGTGGTTGTCAGATGTCTTGAGAAATGTTTTGTAAATCATGTGGTCTTATCCATGAAACTAAGAAACTTTGTTGTCCATGGGTAGTGGCCAATTCATTATTGGCCCAATGTTTGTAAAACATGTGGCCTAACCATGTTCCCAGATCAAAACCTCTTAAAATGGACAATTACCCCTGATGCCCTTGGTCATTTTTAACTCTAATATCTTCCTAAATCATCACTATCTTAAAACATACCCTCTAATATTATCTAATAATTCTTAATTAAATTACTTATATATCCTTGATCATTTTATGTGGATATCATCTTGTTATGTTATATTTTCACTCATTTTCTCCTCTTCGCTTTAGATCTTCTCTTAATCTCTATTCCCCTTGCCTTATTGGAAACCTAAAGGGTTGTAATTGACATATCTATAGTGTTTTATGAGGAATTGGTTGTGTTTATCTTTAATCTAGGCTTGTGATGGCCTGATCTATTTGTTTACATCTTTAGTTTAAGAAGGCATTGAGGTTTTCAGTGTTCTTAAGGTAGGCGTCTCCATCCAATGGGTGTTCCCATGGTATTCTTGTGTTCTTATGATTTTCATGAGTTTTGAATTTATGAAATTAATTATATAGAATAGATAAGATATTAAATTGATATTTTTTGGCTATATAATTGTTTTATAATTTTGTATTTTTGTTTAAGTTTATTTATGTACATGATGTGATAGATAAAATGCCCAATAAAAGAACATTTTTTGAAAAGAGTTTTTTAGGATTTAAAACAGAATGTATTTCCTTGGAAAAGGTTTAAAAATTGTTAATAAATTTCTTAAATGTGATTTTGATAAAATATAATATTTAGAAAACCTTACAGTATTGAAAAAAACTAAATAAAGAAATGCCTAAGTGGATTTATCTATCACTAGGATAGGTGACCTTGATTCCATGGTTATGATGGGATAGAATTTATAAGGGAATGTGTCTCCTAGAATTTTGTTATCGTTACTTTATAATGGTTTATCAAACCATGAGTGTCTCGGGGATGTGATTGAAAGATATAGAGGTTTTTATAGGGAACTGAGGATGTTTCTCTTAGATCTCGGTTTGTGAGGACCCGATCTCTTTATTTCTATCACCAGTTTTAGATATCAGTGAGTTTTTTAACATTATTAAGGTAGTTGTCTCTATCTTATAGGAATTCACATTGAATGTTTGCATTATTTTTATTTCCTTTCACTTTAATTTTTTGAAATTGATGTTTTTTAATCCATGGTAGGTGAAATTGATCTTTCGTGGATGTGGAATTGTTTTATAAAATTGGGATTTTGTTGAAAACTATTTTGATGCACATGATGTGATCAATGAAATTATTTAAAGAAGAACTAGTTTTGAAAAGGTTTTTTTATGAGTGAAAATGGAATATCTTTCCATGGAATTTCTTTATTAAATGTTAATTAGTTTCTTTAACATGATAATGATATAATATCACATTGGGAGAACCTTTGGGTATGGGATAAAAATAAACAAATACATGCCATAATGGAGTTTTCCATCACTAGAAAATGTTCCCTTGATTTCATGGTTGATAAGGGGTATCATTTTTTAGGGATAGAGGTTCCTGAACATTGGTCATCATTATTATGACTAGTATTTAATGGTTGTTTTACCAGTGTGTGGCCTTGTGGTGTGATTATACCCTTAGTTCTTTTTGGATAAATTATGTAGATATTTATTTCATATTGTCATGCCACTTGATTTATAGAATCTTAAAAACATGGTTATTACCTTTTATTTTGCATAATGAATTATTTTTCATATTATTGTGATTTAATGAATACGGATGTTTTTTATAAGAAAACCAACGGGTATTTTTAAAGAAAAGTTTTAAAAATTAAATTATTTACTTATGAAATGGTTTATAAAACTATCTTGAATAAGAATATACAAATGCATGGGGATAATCTAGGAATATATTATTTGGTGGTATCCTACTAAGCTTTATTACACAAAACATACCTTTTGCTTTGGAAAATTATAGACTTGGTTTAGAAAGATATAGGTAAAAGGAAGTTAATTATTTAGAGTAAGTCTCCCGATGCTCAGGTTTCCTTTCTGATGGGTTGAGAAAATGGTAAAATATAGCTAGTCATGGAGTAGGGATATCATCCCATCATGGATTATGATACATTGTTTTCCGAATTTTTGAACTTGTCTCTAGAGTTTGTTTCTAATGACCATTTTAGGGAACAAAGGTTTGAGGTTCATTTGTGGGAATATATTTGAGATGTACCATTTATTATGTTTCAACCCACTTTTGTAGAGGTTATGGATAAACTAGATATGGATGAGGAAAAGAAATTTGGGCAGAGAGGGCTCTTTAGAGAATCTATGACAAAAAGTGGTAGGTAGAGTTTTATTTTTGGCTAGAATGTGAAGTGAGGTGACCTATGTGAGGAAGAGGAAAGAATGTGAAATAAATTCCATGGATGAGTTAGGTGGTCTATTACATGTGTGGTAAAAAGGGGCACCTCAGACTTGATTATAAAGTAGCTCCCACGGTGTGTCACACATGTGGGAAATTTGGTTATCTTCAGTATTTCTATGATAAATAATTTTAGGGTCCTAGAGATAGATACACCTTTAACAAGGAAACTCAATTTATATATGTTGTAGTAAAAGGTGTGGGATCTTGACCTAATTCTAAGGGCATTACTTATGGTACAAATAAATGGTAGAATCAAGTTAGATGTATCTATGTAATTGAATATGAACTAGATGACTTATAGATAGGACCATATATAGTAAGTGGTATAATGTTTATTATATATTCTATTGTTATGGATTTTTTGATATTAGTGAAACTCATTCTTTTATATCATCCAAACTTATCAATACATCAGGATTTCACTCGAAACTTATGAATTTCACAATAACTCTTTCCAATCTTTTAGGTAATATTTCTATATAGGTATTTAAATATCCCAAGTGTTGGGTGATGAATGATGACCATGAAACCAAATTATATTTTTTGTTATTGATCATGACATCATTGATCTTATAATTAGCATAGATTTGATGATTAACTATAAATCCCAGATAAATTTCTATCATCATCAAGAATAGTTTCTTTCTTCCAATGGACTCATTCATGTATTTTCAGTTGAGTGGGATCATTTTTATGGGAGATAAGGCATTTTTTCTTCTAGTGACGAGACAATTTCATGCCAGTGCTCAAATGTTTTTGTGATTTTATTGATCAAAATTTTACTGGTCCTCTTCCTATAGTGGTGAGTGAGTATCCCGAAGTCATTCCAGATAATTTTTTTATGTTATCCACTCATAGAAAAGTTGATTTCTATATAGACTTTATTTTAGTGATGAAACCCATTTATTTAACTTCATACCATATAAAACCATATAAATTGAAATAATTTAATTTTTATCTTGAAAATCATGAGGTAATGGGATTTAATCATCCTAGTGTTTCACCTTAGGAATCAATAGTTCTATTTGAAAAGAAGGTGTGTGTGAGTATCTGACCCTAAGTTGATTACTAGAATATCAAACTAGAAATAGTTATGTACAAATATCTATTTCCTAGGAGTGATTATCTTTTTAACCAACTCAAAAAAGAACAATGGTTTTTGATAATTGATTTGATATTGGGGTACTATCAGCTAAGGTTTAGAAAGGATGATATTCATAAAAAATAATTTCTAATCAACTGTGGTAAATATGTATATTTGGTCATGCCATTTAGACTTAATAACACTCCTATGGTGTTTTTGAATTATTTGAATTGAATATTTAATCGATTCATGGATTCTTTCAAAAAAACAATTCATGGATGATATGTTTATTTATTCTAGTTTAGAACACTGTCATGATAAGAATTGAAATATTGTCCTTGGAATATTGAGAGAAAAACATCTATATTAAAATCTATCTAAATTTTAATTCAATATTGAGGAGTTTAAATTTATGTTTTTTCTATTTCTTATACAGGTGCATTAGTGGATACTAAATGTATTCAGGTTTCCATGTATTGGATGATGCTTAGGAAGGTGTTTGAAATCTTATATTCCTTGGGATTAGTTTGTTATTTTAGGAAATTTCGTTTTGGAGTTCCCCAAGTATGGTAACCCAAACCTTTAATGCATTAATATTATATACTCTTAGATCAATACTCATTTCATTAGAAAAATACATTCTCAAGGGCCATAATAGTTTAGTATCTTTGGCGACTTGAAACACAATATTCTTATTTCCTATAATATATTCAACATCTTCCACAAAGATATTCTCACATATTACCCCTCTTAGATTTACCCTACTTAAACCTTTATTCATAACCCAAGGAAAGAAGCATAATAGAGGATGATATTATATGATTAATAAAAGTAACATAGAAGATATCAATCTAAGATAATATAAAATCATAATATAAGCATAAGTGTATGTGATCATGTACATAACATAAGAATTTTATATGCAACCTGTCAAAGATCATCAACATGATCCATTCTCTATAGGATTATCATTTTTGAAAACATGGTCCATAATAGTGGAAAATCATAATAAATAAATCATGTACCATAATATCATTTCATTAAAGTGTGGAGTCATTATAAATATAGAAGAAAACATTTCATATGTTATGGTTAACTACTAATACCATCAATATAGTGGATCATGATACATCACCTATTTCACATAGTATATCAGGACTCACCTATTTCACATAGTGGATATGGAATCACCTATTTCCCATAGTGGATTAGGACTCACATATTTACCATAATGGATTAATCCAATCAACTTGTTTCTAATAATTATCTCAAGATATATAAAGCATTACCAAATTCATTGGAGGAAGATATAGTTATCGCCAATCATGGTTATAACATAACCATTGTCCTTGGTTATAAATTAACCACCATTATTAGTTATAACATAACCACCATCCTTGGTTATAATATAACCTCCCTCAAAAAATGAAAACCATATTTATTTGTACCATAATATCATAATAAATTTTTTATATCATGACATCAAAACCCGTGTAAATGATAAAGGTTTCTTAAAAATTTCATTATTTCAACATCACATAAATCATGAGAATAAATGGGGTTCATAACCAACTAATGAACATATATATTAACCATACAGACAAATAATAAGGATAGTATCATTGGATAATTTCCCTAGTAAACTATAAGTAACATGAAAGTATTTCATCTTAGATAGAAATTGATTTTGAAAGATCACATGGAATGTTTCTTGAGGAAAATTGCCTTTCCACTTTGGAAAACACTTATAAAACACAAAAAAAGTCAAATTACTCATATTTTAAATTAGAATTTGAAAATTATAAATGAATAATTAAATATCATTTAAAATTTTTTCTTAATTTTTTTTATAAAATAAGGATATGGATTAAAAAGTATTTTCAACCGAAGAGAGAAATAAAGTAAAATTTTCCTTAAAGTCATATTTTTGATCTATTGAGTACATAAAGAGAGGAAAATTATAGGGAAACATGTATTATAAAGAAATAATAATAGGATAAGAAAAATAATTAGTTTCTTGAGAGTTATATAGTAAGATATAATCATCTAAAACTTAATCCTAAATAATCCCCATAAAAAGGACATTGTAACATAAATTCATTACCACTTTGGAAACATTTGAATTATAAGAACTCTAATAGAATAAAATAAAATAAAACAATATATATCATTAAAAAAATATTCATGATATAACATGTAAAAGTTACATCATATATAACTCAAAAATAATAAATATTTTAACACAACTTAACTCTCAAACAAGAAAATTTTATAAAACAATCTCTTAACACTTTGGTAACTTTTGAATTGTAAAAACCATGAAAGAGAATTAATAAAATGGATATTTAAATAAATAAAATTTTCAGGAAAATAATTATTAAATACATCCATAGGTAGTATATAAAAAAACAAAAGAAACACATGGTGAATACGGAATGTGTCTCACAGAAAATAAAAGTGAGACAAAAATCTCATACTTTAAGTCTCAAATTCTTTCGTACACATTCAAACCTCATGTATAATAAATATTAATTGATTATTAATATATTAAAATACAATAATTATATATATATATAACGATATATTATTTAATTATGACATATTTTTACCCATTTTTTTACAATTCCTTGTTAAAATCACATTCTAGGTAATAACAGCTTCGTTTTTCATGTATGTTTTGGTTTGATATTTTCAGTAATTTTAATTTTATCATTTTTATATAATTTAAATAATTTTTAACACTTAAAATATATTATATATTCATTATATTTTTATTTTTATTAATCCATTAAATTTAGAGATATAAATTGAATTACACCATTCATGGAGATAGTAGGTCGTACGTACGCATGAACATTGTTTCCATTTTCTCATTAGATCAAACATAAGAAAGATAAATAATAGTTTTCCTTTAGAAACTCATTATTAAATAATATATAACTCATTTATATCATATATATATATATATATATTCATTTAATCTATCCTTATAACCATCAATGTACAACTGAAATGAAAAACACACTGTCGGTTCATGAGGTGGTAGTCCACCATACACCTGAGTGATGTTACTGTTTTCTGATGGGTTTGAAGGTAAGAAGTAATATATGATATTGTATTTACATAAATACTTACAGTTCATAAATATTATTTATATTCATTAAATTTATCCTTATTAACTTCCATGTAAAACAGAAGTTATGAACGAATCATATCACTTCATGAGGTGGTATTCTGTTGTACACAGGAGCGATGTTATTGTATCCCACACAGAATGAAAAGTAAAAAGTTACATGTGATATTGTAACATAAAAATTATATTGTTTTTATAAATATCATATATATACTTTAAATCCATAATTATAACAAGTCATGAGAGGTAGTGATGGAAATCGAATTACATCGGTTTGTGAGCCCATAGTCCACCGTACACATGATTGATGATTTCATTTCCCATTTGAGGGAAGATGAGATGGATTTAGGTTATGAAATTAAAATAATAACATATAATTATATTTAAAATAATGATGTTCTTATATTATATTGTTTTAATAATATTTTAATGAGGTTGATGAAGAAATAAAATAAAAACGCTCATCGAAGAATGTTATATCTTTTTCGGGTTACCTCTTTTATTTTGCACCAAAATCCTTCCAAGGTTGTTTTTATAAAAAAAATAATGATTATAAGAATTGAATAGTGAATTAAGGAATGTCTTTGGGTAGGTTTTTTATAAAACAAATGGATTTAGAAGTGTGAATAGGATAAGATAAGGGGAGTTCTTTAATAAGAGGGGGAGTGGACACACTATAAACTTTTGAAAATAAAAAGGTGTAACCACGTTTTCCACATGAAAAAAGGATCATAAATGGGCTATTAAAAATTATTATAGATTATAATGTCTACATCTGTCCATAAAATGGGTTTTCTACAAGTTTATAGTCATTTTAACACTTGTTGTTTTAGTTTATCCCCAAGAAAACCCATTTTTACCTTAACCATAGTAATGAATTTTTATTGGTTTTTCTATTCATTATGGTAAAAAGTTAAGTTGAAATTATTATATAATATAACTTATGCTAAATGAAAACATGTAATAAATTTTTTCAAATTCAATTCCTCAAATATTTATAATTTAATTTTAAATTAAATCCACAAACACGACAAAAAAGCAATTTTCAAAAGAGAAAATTATAAAAAAAATAAAATGTTTTAACATCGAGATTCAGTATTAAATTTATTAAAATTACATTAATAGTATTAATAAATATATAATTCAACTAAAATGACATTTAAAACCATATCAAAATAATTTTAATTTTTTAAAATTATTAAAAATAAATGAAAAAACTTAATAGAAACCTGTATTTTTCACTATTCATCAAAAAAATCATCTTTTCAAAAAATTATAAAAAATTTACCCTAAATTAATTTGGAAATGATTATTTAAAAAATTAATTTTATTTTGTGAAATAAATTTTATAAAAGTATAAAATTTTAATTTTTAAAAAAATAGTGTGAAAAATGGGACAAAACGGATTTTTAGACAAATAGAGTTGTTATGTATAAAATTTGATTTATTATTATCTCATGCATAAAAAAACCTAAGATGAATGTTAAAATTTTTTATTGAATATATAATATATATATATATATATATATATTATTAAAATAATTCCCCAAAAGTGATTTATTTAATTAATTATGATGAAATAATTTTATGTGCATAAAAATAATATTTTAGAAAAGGATTTCATTTATTTTAAATTATTGTTTATTTTAATTTATTATTAAATGATAATAAGATAATTTATTTTATATTTTTATAAACCATATATTATTTTAATTTAGTTCATCCTATTCATACACGCCTTTCCAATGTATTTGTGATAAATGTCATATTATGTAATAACATTATAATAGTGTGTTACATTTTTTTAAATTTGGTGTTACAAATAACATAAGATAAAATAATTATTGTGTGTATTTCAAGAAAAGATCGATGTTGAGTTTAATGAAAAATATCAAAGAAATTTGATTTAATAAAAAATATTCCTACATAGTTAAGGTTTTACCTTCTACCTCCCTTGAAATGGAGTTCTCCCTCAATATTAATCACTCTAATATCAAACAATTATGATAATTACACCTCATAATATCCTTAGGTTCTCATATAGCTTCTTCAAGATGGTGGTTTTACCTCAAAACATGAAGGAGGTGATTGTTTTTGTTTCATAGAAATTTCATTCTATAATCCCAACTTTCCACTAATTTTTCCTTATAATATATACCCTGCTCCAATGGTTGGACCTATAAGTTCGATACTTGTGAAGGACTAGCTATGTACTACCTCAGGAGTGATATATAGAACTCATCAAGAACTTGGGAAAGGGATGGTCGAAGAATTAAATTATAAGATAATATCTTGATATGATCAATAATTTCTAATTGACCAATATATATAGGGACCAACTTTCCCTTATATTGTAAAAAAATTACATCATTTTGTTTTTCTTTGATCAAATTTCATATCCTCCCCTAATCTATGAAATAAATATTCATGATGATTTTTTTTGTACCCGAAGCACTAAAATCCTCATAATATATTTAATTCATTCATTTATCCTATAAATATTTTCCAAAACCAAGAAGGATATAAAAAGTTATCCAATAAAATCCAAGTATCAACTTAATCCATTCCATAAATATTTAAACTTAAGGCTCCACAAAAATATATCTAACCAATATTGAATCCAAAATAATGGATGGATTTTACCTCATATCCAACCATGTTCAAATTAATAATATTATAAATCACTCTTATGGTAACAAACAAAAATTTATATACCCTAATCACTTCTAAAATAAAGTTAGAATAAAAAAAATATTTTCTCCCAAAAGTCAATTCATATTTTATTCCTTAAATAAGCTTCTATATTATCCAAATACATTCCCCTTATATGTCAGGGTTTATCCTTACACTAATATTTGATCATAAATTGATTCAAAATTTAAAATTTGATTATACTTTTCTAGAATGTATGGAGATAGAGATAATAATTTCTTATAATCACATCATGTTTCATTACAGGATAAAAAAAGATTTATATAGGGCTCTTTCATTCAAAATACAATATGAAATTCCACACTATTAAGTGCCCCAATTACCATGATTCAGTTCAATTATTATGATTACAAAATAATCACATTTTTCCATTGTCTTTAAAGTTTTTTGTGTCTTATCAAACTCATTATCCCTTGGATTAGGACATTGATTCACATAATTCCCAAACTCCTTATGTTTGAAATACTAGAGTGTGGGTGGTACATTTTGTTGTTATTTATTTCTATTCACATAATTAGATAACTTTTTTCCATCATGTTAGCACTCATCCACTCGATGAATTTCCTTTCAACCCATAAAAAATTAGTAGTCCCTTTAAGACAATTTTCTCTATGTTTCCTTCCACACTTCAAGAATGAAGTAAATTTCATCTTCTTTTATCCATATTTTTTAGTGTTTTCATTGAATTCCATCTTTATTTTCTTATCTAACCCATGGTATTGATGGGTAACTATAATATCCATTTCCATCTTGATAACACATACAATTTCTTCATAGCTAATGAATTCATGTAGGGATAACACCCTTTGAAAACTTGATTTTAATCCTCCGAAGAATCTACTATCCTTAATTCCTGGTTAGATGATAACTCCATAAGCATTCCTCATAAGTCTTGTAAAATCTTCCTTGTAGGTACCAAGGGATTCATCATCCTTCTTTTTAGCTCAAGGAATTCCTTATCAACCTTTTTAGGAATAATATGAGGAAAGTATTTACTAAAAAATAATCTCTCAAACTCATCCCACACCATGGAGTAAATTTCATCATGTTCCCTTGAAATATTAATAATATTCCACCATTGATATTCTTTTCATTTTAAATAATAGATAACCAAAATGAGTTTTTCAGGTTGCAAGCACTGGAGAATAGAAAATATCTTTTCAATGGTACTCTTCCACTGCTCGGTAACCAGTGGATTAGTGGGACCACTAATATAAGGTGAAAATATCCTCATGAAGGAATCGACAGAACATTATTCCCCCTTTTCTCATTTTAAATACCATCATGATTCATATAAAATTTTGTGAGCATAACAATGGTATTTTCAATTCCCTCTCCCATAACATTTGGCTTCATAGAAAGATAATAATTTCATTTTCCATTGTATTCAGAATTAAAATGATTTCTTTAGGTTATATAAATTTACCAAAAAGAAAAATAATAGTGTGGGAAACACTAATCATAGTGGGAAAATGCATAGTCATGAAGAAATTTTTATAGGTTTTATGAATCAATACACATTTTAATAAATATACGAACACTCAAGTTTAACCCAGGTCATCCATGATCATTATCTATTCTTATCCTTTATGATGGTTTGTGAAGAAAATTTTAAAAAACCAAAACATATCCCCAAGAGTTTCAAACTAAGTGCGTAGTAAGCACCATTTTCTTATTCTAGGAATTGCTTAAGTTAATCCTGACATGCTTTTATCATAGTTATTACATCTAGGTGCATCTATGTCGGAACTATATCCACTTTTAGAATCCATACAAGGATTTATTTCTTGGTAAACCACATAATCTCTTCCATAACATTACTTTAAGATATTATCATAAAGTTAGTCTTATCCTAAGGGTTCTCACAAAACTTTTCTCATTATAGTTTCTAATGGTAACTAAAACTTTTATCTAATGTTAGGCCCAAGTTTTTTTTGGTTGTATTTGTTATAAATAGATCAGTATGTTAAATATATTAAAGAAAGTTTTTAATTGGATATAAAAAATATGGATGAGTCAATATAATACATTAGATTGGGATATTGATTAAAAGTAAGAAGTTGTTGGAAATAATATTCAACCTCATAACCAGGAAGAGTTTGTTGGTGTTAGGTTTTTCTTCCAAAGAGAAAAAATAAATCACTTCACTTTATAAAATATAGTGATTAGACTCAAAAATCATATTCAAGAATTTATCCTATTTAGGAATTCATCATATTTAAGAATTCAATGTATTATTAAATTCATTTTATTCAATAACTCATCATATTTAGGAATTCAACGTATTCCAAATTCCTTCGTATTTATTATTTGTTTTCTAGAAGAAAAGGATCATCATAACCACCTTGGGTTCGATCAAGGAAAATCTAATCATAATGAGATTCTGATCATAATAAGATTCATCATGGATCTAATATAAATCTGATATGCTTTTCTGATTTTGGAGTTCTCATAAATCATACATATTCTATAAATCTTGTGATGTATATTCAGGGAAAAAAAGGGAGAAAATGTTCTATCAATCGTATTTAGGATAATTTTATTCTTGTTGAGTAGGAAAGAAATATGTTGATGGAATATGGGTAAGTTATAATGATTTCCTTGGTAAGTCAGAAAATTCTAAGGATGATCTTCAAGGTATTCAATTTCATGAAGCAATTCATAATATTTTCTATAAGTTTAAAGAATATTAAATTTATTGAAGATGATGATTCTTGGTCTCAATATCATCATAATGATATTTCTAGGTGTATATTTTTTTAAAGGATAAAGAGGATGATCATAACAAAGGTACTGGTTTTCAGTAGGATTGAAAGCCAAAATATTTAAATCCTCAAAAAAATATGTTGATGAGAATTGTATTCAGAAAAGAAATATGCCACGGATACCAATCCATTATATTCATTATGTCATCGTATTCATCAGAGGCAGAATTGTTTGTGTAAAAATATTATTAGTATTGTTTTCATAAGAGAAAGAATATTTTGAAGTTAAAGCTACTAATATATGACCATCAGACTTGGTATTCCACCATAATCATCAAAGGAATATTTTTTTGGGAGTTATTAGGACTAATGATAAAGAAAATTAGTTGAAGTTGTGAGCACCAATACGGAAAGAAAATCAAACTTCATCAAAAATGTAGTAAACCATTTACAATAGGTTGAATTACATTGTTTATCATTCAAGTGGGTTAAGATAAAAGAAGAAAAAGAATCTATGTTTTATATTAGTTCACATCTTAATTAGACATATTGTAATGACAATCATAATAGAGAATCTAACATAGACTAAGGTTTGATAAGAATATTAAAGATATATATTAATTCATATATGAAACTGGTACAAATAATCATAATGAAGAAATACTATCAGGGAAACATAAAATTGGACTAAGGATTATGAATAAATTATAAAGTAGAGATGAAGTTGTTATATGATTCTAGATGGTTTTAGAAGAGTTGGGAAGCATTGATGAAGACTTGATGCACCAGAAATTCATGGAGAATTTATTATTCAAGAAACTTTTGTTGAGTGGGAAACGTTTCCAGAATCCAACCCAAAACACTTTTTGGTCACCTATAAAATTGAAAGTAACATTTTTACTTTCATCTGACATAATTACCATTCATTAAAGGAAGAGAGAAGGAGGATTAATGAATAATTTTAAAGAGAATAAGTTTTTGGATTGATTTTTATTGAAGAAGTTGTGCCAGACATAAGAAGAAAGGAGAAGAGATAAGATTTACATCAACTGGTCATTGTATTTAGTTGATCATTTTATTAAAATGGTCATCATATTAGGCCGGATCACCAGATTACAGATTTTTAGAAACAAATTGAAGTAGTTTATAATTTTCTCAATCATATTCTGATAGATATGTATATTTTTTGACATTGATAAATCAGATTGGGAAATCACACTGTGGTATCAAAATGTGTTTTCAATAAAAATTCCTGAAAGTTATTACCAGCTTCTGGGTAAAAAAGTGAAGAGAATTTTTTAAATACAATATCATTAGAGTTCTCCAAGAATCACAATAACATATTTTGTTAAAAAAAATATTATGTCATTTGTGAAGCAAACAGAATATCATTTATTCTTTGCTGAAGTTTTAAAGAAGAAGTTAGGATGAATAATATGAGTTTTATGAATAGAAAGAGGATTACTATATAAAATTAAATTAATCATTATATATAGAGAGGAAAAATTATTATATATATTATGTCACTTGGGTATGATGTTTCAAAAGATGTTACATATGGTTTCCCTCCTCGTATTGAGAATGATCCTATCATAAATGAAGATAAGAAAAACCATTGATAATGATGGAAGATCTAACAATGTTTAACTCTCATCACTTTTTGAAAGTGAGTTTCTGAGAGTAAAAAGAGTTTCCAGAACCAAAGGTATCTGGGATAGCTGAAAAACATCTATTAAGGTAATAAAAAAGTGAAAATGGAAAATTTACAAATATAGAGATTGAAGTATGAAGATCTAAATATGGGAGAGTATAAATCTGTTGGTTACTTCTTTACTAAGGTGAATGAAATTGTTAGCACTATCGTAGGTCTTGGTAAAAAGTTAGAATATTCCACTATTGTTGAAAAGATCTTGAGAATTCATCTCGAAATGTTTGATGCCAAATTTTCTTCATTAGAAGATAGAGATCCTAATACATTTTCTATGGGTGATTTTCAAACTACTCTCATCACATATGAGATAAAAATGGAAAAAATTTCAAAGAAAAAAATATAATAGAGAAATGAATTTCAAATCCTATAAGAAAGAAAAGGTTAGGAAGGTTCATTAAGAAGATGATATTGTTGAATCTGACTCAAAAAATGAGGTATGTAAAAATCTTGATGAAAGTTTTTCCTTGTTTACTAAAAATGTGAAAAGAGTTATATGAAGGTATAAAGGGAAATTTCCATAAAATATTTTTGTCTTTGAAGACAATGGTTACTTGGTTTCTAATTTTACTAAAAGAGGTGATAAAAAAGAATGTGATGAAGAAGAAATTGATGAATAAGAAGGAATTCCAAAACAATATTGGAAGAAAACGAGTGATAAGGAAGAATCCTATTCCAAGAGGAAAGATAATAAGTTATCCAAATAAAAAAAGAGAAGATTTTTATCTAAGGATAATGATATAGAATAAGTTTAAAATGATGCTAAAGAAAAAAATGTTTATTATAATATTTGATGAGGAACTTCTTTTTTAATATTGAAAGTAGTTATTCTGAAAAACAAGATAGTCAAACTAAATCCCAAAAAATCCCATCAGAATATTAGAGAAAATAATTTTATTGAAACAATTAAAATGAATAATATGAAATAATAAACTATCAAGAGGAAGAAACTCAATTAGAGTATCATGATAAATAAGAATTTAAAGAATGTATAAGGAAGATTGGGAGACCTAAAAAGGTGATTAGAGAGTTAAAAATTGAAAACTATTCAGTAAATAATCAAGAATGTATTCCTGGGGAGAAAGTGAAGTTTATGGAATAGATTAATTATTTGATGAATTGTCTTAAGGAAGAAAAGAATCATAATGAACATCTGGAAATAAAGATGAAGGAAAAAGAAGAAGAGTTGGAACCTATCCAACAAAAACATTCTAAAGCTGAACAGAAAGGTAAAAGATTCAAAAACGCTATCTCTAAAGTTAGTAAAATTTATCATAAGGAGAAACCTAAAAAGGATTAAAAAAAATTACCTTTAATGGTTGAGAATAAAGTGTGAATTTTTTCTAAAAAGATGAAATATGGGAAGGTGATGTATGTGGAAAGGATTAATAAAGTAGAGAATTCATAAGTTTCTAAAAAACCTAGGACTAAAATTATTTCTAAACAACATAAATATTAAATGTTTCTATTAATTCTGGTTTAGATAAGGTTGAAAAGAAAACCAATATGAAGAAGAAGGTTTTAAATTAAAATAGAAAGATTTTTTATCAAGAAATTTATATTAGGAAGGTTGCCGAGAAATGTATTCACAACTCCTGTTGGTATGGAATTTATAGAAGAAAATACTCTTCTATAGATGCTACTATTATTTAGGTGTATTTTAGAATTTTTCTAACAAGTTTCGATTAAACCAATAATATTAAAACTATTCCATGATATATAGAATAAAAGTTTTTAGGGGGAGTAAATCCCTTCAATGGAATAAGTTTTAGAAGGATGTTTAGAAGAAACCTGAGAAGGTCAGTGTGAAAATTGAAAATTGGTTCCAACCTCTGAAAACTATTTGTGAAATTTTTGATAAAAACATACATCTTTCTAAAGGATGTCTTATTTTTTTACAGGCACAAAAAACGTTTCTAAACAATTCTTAGAAATCAAATGTTTTGGAAGTTAATAAAATCATAATTGTTGAGACTAAAAATAAAGTTTTCATAGTTATTTGTAGAGTGAAAGTTGACTTAGATAGGAAGTTATAGGAAGAAATAAAATTAGTGAAAAAATATGGGAAGAAAAAAATCTAAATATATAAGTAAATTCAACCAAAATGTATCAATAGATTATGGATTTGATCAAGAATGGAATGATATCAAATGTTTTTTAACTATCCTACAAGAACAAAATACATGCATCAAAAAAATGTTACAAACTGATTGTAAAAAAAATGTTACTAAAGTTGAATAAAAGTTTACATCGTTATCAAAAGAGTATAATGTTGAATAAAAATTCGTTAAAAAATATGAGAAGGGTGAACTAAAGGAAGAAAATGAATCCAATGACAAATCTAAGAAGAAGAATAAAAATTCAAGATTGAGAGAGAATTCTTAGTCTGAATGTTTCTCAAATAAACAACTGAGGTTCCTCTTTATTACCAAAACTTTTATTTTTCAACTAACTTTCATGGAATTGAAGGAGTTGAAATATGGAATTTGTCATATTAATCTCTTACTATTATTTTAAAATAAAGTAATGAGGTTATGAAAAATATGAGTTTTTGAAAAGTTGTGTTTTTATACACTTAAAATTTTGGATATGTTTGTTGATATGGGTAAAGGTTACTTTTATCTTAAACAAACTCTTTCATGGATTTCCTCAATCATGAGAATGATTAAAGAAACATGGAAAGGGTATTACATGAAAGTTTTACAATGGAATACATTGACAACCTTAATTATTCATTCTTATTTTTTATATCTGAATCACCCACATAGACTTAGAGTTGTTTAGCTAAACGTTATTTATTAAGAAACTCATTTGATACCTATGTTGAAGTAAAGTTTCAACCCCTAGAAATGAGATCATTTTTCAATAATGTAGAAACTTGTAATGATGGACCTTCTGAGTTTTATTATCAATATGGAGGAGATAAAAGAAATATGGGGATCAAGAAAAGAATATAAAGAAGAAAAAGTGAGAAAATAAAATAATACCACTTATTATTTTAAAGTGGTTGAAGTGGGTATTGACAACAAACACAAAGGGGGATATTATTGGGCCCAAGTTTTGTTTTGTTTGTATTTTTTATAAATAGATTAATATGTTAATTTTATTGTAGAAAATTTTCAATTTGATCTAGAAAATATGAATGATTCAATATAGTCCATTATATTGGGATGATGATAAAAATTCAAAAGCTATTAGAAATCAGTTTCCCATAATAATTAGTATGTATTTTGTTTATGATTAATTTTTCTTCCAAAGAGTAAATGGAAATCACTTCAAATTGTAAAAGATAGTGATCAAACACAAAAATTGTCTTCAGAAATTTATACTATTTAAGAAATAATCATATTCAAGAATTCATCATACTCATAAATTCATCGTATTCAGGAAATAATCATATTAAAAACTCTATCATATTTAGAAGTTGTTTGCTGGAAGAAAAGGATCATCAGATACACCATGGGTTCAGTCATGAAAATTATGATTGTAATGAGGTTCTGATTATAATCACATTCATCAAGGATCTGATATAAATCTGTTGATTCCTTAATGATCTTGGAGTTATCATAAATCATAAGTATTCTGTAAAACCTTTGATACAATCTTGATTAAATAAAGGGGGATAAAATGTGTTTTCAATTGTATTCAAGACAATTGTATTTCAGATGAGTAAGAAAGAAAGATGTTAATGGGATATAGGGATGTTACGATACTTTTCTTAGTAATTAAAATTATTATAAAGATAATCTTTATTGTTTTCAATTTCATGAAATAAGTCATGATACTAGTTGAATGTTTAAAGAAGATTAAATTTGGTTAAGTTTAATAATTTCGTTCTCAGGATCATCATAATAATATTACCAAATAAATATTTTTTTAAAATTCTAAAGAGGATGATCATAACAAAGGTATTGGTTTTTATTCAGACCAAAATAAAAAATATTTAAATCCTTGGAGAAATATATTGATGAGAATAGTATTCAGAAAATAAAAAAACCAATGATTCTGATCCATCAGATTCATTATTTTATCATATTCATTAGAGGCAGAATTGTTTGTGAAAAAAAAATCAATTGTATTATATTCAAAAGAGAAATAATTTTCTTTAGTTGAAGGTGTTGATACTGATCTATCAAACTCAGTATTACATCATAATAATCAAAGGAATATTTGTTTTTGTTTGGAGTTATTAGGACTAGTGATAAAGAAAATTATTTGAATTTTTGAGGGTCAATACAAAACAACAGTTAGAGATCATAAACAATGTATTTAACCATTTACATTAGGTTGAATTACTTTATTTATTATTCAAGTAGGTCAAAAGAAAATAATAATAAGAATATATTGCTTTATATTTTTCTACATTGTAATGAGATAGATCATAACGACAATCAAAATGGAGAATCATAATAAGACTAAGGATTTCCAAAATGATTAAAGATTTCAATTTTGTCATACATATAATTGATACAGAGCATAGTAATGAAGAAATTATATTAGGGAAAATTGGAATTGTACTTATGTTTGTAAAGAAATTATGAAGCAGATATGAAGTTGTAATAATTTTCAAGAAGGTTTGATAAGAGTTGAGAGGCATTGAAGAAGTCAACATCTACCTAAAATTCAATAAAAATTTATTATTTGGTAAATTTTCATTGAGTAGGAAACATTTCAAGAATACCACCCAAACCAATTATGGTTTATTTTTAATATGGAATGTACTTTCTAATTTCATATGACACAATAACTATTGATGAAAGAAAGAGAGAAGGTGGAGAAATCAAGTATTCTAGAGATAAAAAGTTTCAGGATTGAGTTATCTTAGATAATTCATGCCAAACGGAAGACAAATGGAGAAGAGAAAAGATTACAATCAGTTGATCATTGTATTCAACTAATAATCATATTTAGTGTAATGCTCCGACCCGAGTTACCCAGAGTCGGTGCATTATTACATAACATTGGAATGATCACAAAAGATCAATTCTCGAAAGACCGATTAGTTTAGTAGTCTTGGAAATACTAGATATATTCATATGTATTACATTACATCATAAAGTAAAAAACCTACAACAACATCTTGTCTTCATATCCCCTCATACTATCCCTGCAGGTAATTCAGAAATTACTTCTTCACATCCTGGGAAAAATAAATCATTGAAAGGGGTGAGCTCAGATGCTCAGAAAGGATAACAATATACCGAAAACTATCATAGATGAGCATAAACATTTAAGGCAATGTATAACTAAAACAAAAGTCTTTTAAACTTGAACTTCAGCATAATATGGAAAATATAAAATGAAATAATTCCATTTACATATTCACATGAATATTCTACTAGTCGAATAACCACATTCAATATCAATAACCACTTTCATAATGATGGAATGCATAATGCCAGACTATCATAACCACGTAGTCAAGTCCTCGTGCCAAAACTACAAATAAGATTTTTTTCAAGGCCTTGTTCCAAGACACTAGTTTGTCTTATGAGACATACCGATGCATCAAGGAGCTATAGCGGGCTCTACTCATCACTTACTAAGTCCAATGCATTCCCCGTATGAAAATTTTGAAACATAACATAAACATCCGTATTAAAACTAGCATACGAAATGTTAGTACTTTATCCACAAACCATGAATGGTATAAAAATAGCACATCCACAGTCAAACATAACTCATTAGTTACAATATGGAAGATTGTATTGTATCATATTATCCTCAATTGATAATGATTAAGGACATTGACATAGATGAAAATAATCATCAAAACTATGAGAGTGAAATATCCCCCTTTCTCTTGAAATCATTTAAAAGTCACACTATTTTTTCAAGAAGCCATTTAAAAATATATTTTTTAAATCAAAGTGTCCCATAGCACTTTGAAACTTTTAAAAGTAATTTTAATTTTAAAACTTTAATGTCCATATAAATAAATCCTTAATTTTTTTTAAACATGGACATTAATGAGAAAGATTTAGAAGAATAAATCTTCAAAACATTTAAAAATGATATTTTAGTTAGAGTTTCTAACCAAAAGAGAGACAATTGAATAAAAATAATTGAGGTAATCAAAACTCTTTAATATCATGATAATAAAGGGATTCATGATATATTATTTCAAAGTACATTATATACACCATATAAAAGAGAATTGGTTTATGACAACAATGAAGTCTCAATGGGTTGTAAATTGAGATTAAGTCTCTTATAAAGACTGTATCCTTAGGTTAAAAATAAATCAAAGAAATAATTATGTGTGAAAAATATAAATACACTCAATATGAATGGATGTTCAGTATAAATCAATCATAGGACATTCACATATATTCTTGTAAAGACAACACCAATGAATTGGATATTTAACTCAAAAAATGGAGAATGACTTAAAAATTACTCCTATCAAATTCATATCGATGAATTGAGAATTATAAATGGAGGTATTATGGGTATAAAAAGTATATACACATAAAGGGGAGTGTAAATTATGACATAAGCAAATTAATAATGATTCTATACATAATCTTGGAGTAAAATAATCAATGAAGTATGCGTAAAGCAGAATAAATGGAAATTGAAATTTCAAATTCCCTTATCCATTTGGTAACTTAAAAAACATACACCCATGAAAGAAGGATAATAAAATTATTGTGTAAATATACATAAATTAAAGTATATTACACAATTAATACAATCATGGGCAGTACACACACCATATGCAATAAATAATTGGTGAACAATGGAAATCTCACGAAATTAAAAGTGAGATAAGAAACCCTTTACCTTGTACTTTTTCCTTGGTCAATGGTAGTTTATCCTTCGGTATAATGGTTAAATAATTTTTATTGAATTATAAAAGGATAATATACATTAATATGATATCATATATGATCTTTTAACATTGTTTTGTTAATAATATCTTAGTATTATCGTCGTTTCGGGTGTTAATTTACTCATTTTCTTTTATATGTTTTGTTACATAAGTCGTGTTTTTTTATGGGTAGGTTGTATCTTATTCATATAAAGAATGATATAAAGTCCTTAAACATTATTTTTAATCATCAAATGAGAATTATACTTGAATGGATGCGATGGGGATTGAATCTCATCGTGTTCGTGGAGACGGTAGTCCGTACGTACGCACGAGCGACAATATCATTATTTTGATATTAAAATAATATATAATTGGATGGTATTGTTGTACATCTCGTTCCCCTCGTTGTTTGATTTTCATGATCACAATCACCTTATTTTTTGTCTAACATTGTTTGAAGTGTTTTTGAATGATAGGCACAAGGTTGCCAAGAAGATGGCCCAAGAAAGCATCTCAAAGTGGACTGAAATTCAGTCCACCGGCCAACCGGTGTGATAGCACCGGCCAGCCGGTGGACCTGGAAGAGGCATTGCCCACTGCCAGGTTCAACCGGTCAGCCGGTGTCTCTGTCACCGGCCAGCCGGTGGCACCCAGACAACAGTGGTAGCTACTGTCTGCCCACCAGCCAGCCGGTGGCTCTGGCACCGGTCAGCCGGTGGTGCCTGGAAAAGAAGATCAGCTACTGCCAAGCCACCGGCCAACCGGTGGATCCTCCACCGGCCAGCCGGTGCAGCCTGCACTCAAAGCATCTCCAAATTCTCAAACACCGGCCAGCCGGTGGAGCTCTACCGGCCAGCCGGTAGCCCAGTCAAACTAGCCGTTGGGTTTGACCAGTCAACCCTCTTTTGGCCTCCAACGGCTCCGAGGACTTCTCCAACGGCTCCGAAGACTCCCCAAGGGTTCCTTGCCTATAAATAAAGGCCAAGGAAGCCCCGGACACCAACCGGAACTATTGTGAAGCCAACGGACACATTTTCCATCATTTGGCAATCCTCCGGCGAGCCACTTCAAAGGAACCCCAAGTGCTTCATCCACTTTCACATCCAAGGAGCTCCTTCAAAGAAGCTTGGAAGCGTCCTTCAACATCATCAATCAATCAAAGGCGCCCAAGACTTCCTCCATTATGGTTTTTCATTATTTATTTATTTTGAGCTTTAAAATTGGGTTTGTGTCTACAAACCCCAACCCTTTTCTCATCCCCCTTTCTTTTGGGTTTCACACCACCACTAAGGTGTGAAGGGGTTTCTTCAAGCCTTTCCTTTTAAAGGGCTTGAGTTTTCAGTGAGCTAGCCTTCACCCGTTAAAAAGGCTAGTGGGTTCTTGCTAAACCATTAAAAGCAAGTGGGTTCTTGCTTAACCACCAAAACCAAGCTGTAATAGGTCCTAGTGCTACCTCAAAGCCTAGTGGGTTTCTTGCTAAAACCATTGAAAAGCAAGCGGTAGGAATCTCTCAACGGTTGAGTTGGGAGCGGAGACGTAGGCCGGGTTTTGGCCGAACTCCGTTATCAATTTCTTGTGTGATTGCCTCTTTATTTTCCGCTGCATTTTTAACTTTGATTTTAAATTGGTTTTTGTTTTTAAAAGGCAATTCACCCCCCCTCTTGCCATCACTCCCATTTTGTTCCGATCCAAAAATTGGTATCAAAGGAAGTATTTGAATAATTCCTTAACCGGTTTCAAATTAAAGATCTTTTTGATGGCTTCTACCGCTTCAACCTCTTACGCCCCCGAAGGCTTTTCTTTGGATCGTGCTCCATTCTTTGATGGAACCGATTATAGTTTTTGGAAAACCCGCATGACCACATTTCTTAAAAGCATTAGCTATCCTATTTTTAAAATTTTCATGCATGGTTATACTCTCTCTAGTAAAGATGAATCTCAATGGACCCCCGTAGACATTGCAAATTTCGAGCTTGATGGCAAAGCCATGAATGCTCTACATTGTGGGTTAGATAGAAATGTTTTTGATCATATTTCTTCGTGCACTACTTCTTACGATCTTTGGAAATTTTTAGAACTAATCTATGAAGGTACTAGCGAGGCTCCAAAGCAAGAATACGATCAAAAGCAAGAACCCGTCAAAAAGAAAGAACCCGATGAAAAATCCGTGCCCAATTGCTCACTCCACAAGAAAAGGGCCAAGAAAAAGGGGAAGAAGAAAGCTTCAAAGGAAACATGGAGTGATAGCTCCACCTCTTCATTCTCCTCCTTCTCCTCGAGCGACCAAGGTACAAAATGCTTAATGGCACACGAGGTAACTTCCTCCTTCTCCTCGAGCGACCAAGGTAAAAAATGCCTAATGGAAAAACACGAGGTAACTTCTTCCGATTCCTCATCCTCGTCCTCATCTTCAAATTCTTTTAATCATTTATCATATGAAGAACTTCAACATGTGCGAGACCAATTAGAAAATGGTTTTCATGAGCTTTCTTCAAAATTCATTGCTTTAAAAAAGTCTTTCAAAAAACTCTCCTCCGAAAAAGAACAACTTCTCAAAGAGAAGGAGGAACTCTCCCTAAAAATCCAAAATTTCCCAAATGTTGATTCTTTGGAATCAACCATTAAGGACCTTAGGGAATCTTTAGCCAAGTTCACCAATGGGGAACAAAATTTGACCAAACTCCTTGGTTCCCAACGAGTATCTAGAACAACCAATGGACTTGGCTACACCAATATAGCTTCCTCCTCCCATGCTCCAACTGTTTTTGTAAGGGGGAGCTCTAGTTATAAATTTTGTAATTATTGTAAGAAAACCGGGCACCTCATTTATGAGTGTGATTGCAAAAATGCCCGGTACGGCCAACCCAAGTCTATTTTCTATTCCGACGAATTTTATAGGAGAAGACCCGCCATGAGACAAGTTTGGATTGAAAAATCCCTTCTTGCGAGTCTCTCCGGGCCAAAATTTATTTCCTTTCCCCGGTGATTCATTGTTTTTATTTAGGGGGAGAACTTTCTAAATTGTTTTCAAATTTTGATTCAAAACTCTCAATTTCAAAAATTTCATTTGGTTTCACATTTCAAATTTCAATTGGTTTTTGATTCAAAACTTTCAATTCAAACTGTTATTCAATTTTCATTTCAAAATTTTCAACAATTATTTTTTTTTCAATTGGTTTAAAATCTTGATTTTCAATTTTCCCTCAATCAAATTTTTATGCCCCACGCTATTTTGATAATCACAAAGGGGGAGAAATTTCTTGATTGATTGGGGGAGAATCCGTTTCATCATGCTTAGCATTTCCTTTCAATTTCAGTATTTTACATTAATTGTTTTGGTGATTGTGATCATCAAAATAGGGGGAGATTGTTGTACATCTCGTTCCCCTCGTTGTTTGATTTTCATGATCACAATCACCTTATTTTTTGTCTAACATTGTTTGAAGTGTTTTTGAATGATAGGCACAAGGTTTCCAAGAAGATGGCCCAAGAAAGCATCTCAAAGTGGACTGAAATTCAGTCCACCGGCCAACCGGTGTGATAGCACCGGCCAGCCGGTGGACCTGGAAGAGGCATTGCCCACTGCCAGGTTCCACCGGTCAGCCGGTGTCTCTGTCACCGGCCAGCCGGTGGCACCTAGACAACAGTGGTAGCTACTGTCTTCCCACCGGCCAGCCGGTGGCTCTGGCACCGGTCAGCCGGTGGTGCCTGGAAAAGAAGATCAGCTACTGCCAAGCCACCGGCCAACCGGTGGCTCCTCCACCGACCAGCCGGTGCAGCCTGCACTCAAAGCATCTCCAAATTCTCAAACACCGGCCAGCCGGTGGAGCTGTACCGGCCAGCCGGTAGCCCAGTCAAACTAGCCGTTGCGTTTGACCAGTCAACCCTCTTTTGGCCTCCAACGGCTCCGAGGACTTCTCCAACGGCTCCGAAGACTCCCCAAGGGTTCCTTGCCTATAAATAAAGGCCAAGGAATCCCCGGACACCAACCTGAACTATTGTGAAGCCAACGGACACGTTTTCCATCATTCGGCAATCCTCCGGCGAGCCACTTCAAAGGAACCCCAAGTGCTCCATCCACTTTCACATCCAAGGAGCTCCTTCAAAGAAGCTTGGAAGCGTCCTTTAACATCATCAATCAATCAAAGGCGCCCAAGACTTCCTCCATTACGGTTTTTCATTATTTATTTATTTTGATCTTTAAAATTGGGTTTGTGTCTACAAACCCCAACCCTTTTCTCATCCCCCTTTCTTTTGGGTTTCACACCACCACTAAGGTGTGAAGGGGTTTCTTCAAGCCTTTCCTTTTAAAGGGATTGAGTTTTCTGTGAGCTAGCCTTCACCCGTTAAAAAGGCTAGTGGGTTCTTGCTAAACCATTAAAAGCAAGTGGGTTCTTGCTTAACCACCAAAAGCAAGCTGTAATAGGTCCTAGTGTTACCTCAAAGCCTAGTGGGTTTCTTGCTAAAACCATTGAAAAGAAAGCGGTAGGAATCTCTCAACGGTTGAGTTGGGAGCGTAGACGTAGGCCGGGTTTTGGCCGAACTCCGTTATCAATTTCTTGTGTGATTGCCTCTTTATTTTCCGCTGCATTTTTAACTTTGATTTTAAATTGGTTTTTGTTTTTAAAAGGCAATTCACCCCCCCTCTTGCCATCACTCCCCTTTTGTTCCGATCCAACAGGTATATCATATATGAAGAATCATTATAATGTTATATTTATTATTTACATTAATTACATATCATTATTATACCCATCCAAATAATAATGTATTGAATAACAATTACACCATGATGTGGAGACGGTAGGTCGTACGTACGTACGTATGGTGACATGTCATTCAAAGGATGGATAGAATACTGAATATGGTTGTACCAAATTTATAATAACATCACAGTATATATAAGATACTGTATTTATTACTTTATAATGTAACAACAATGAAATAATATGTTGAAGAAGAAAAGAACTTGAAAAAGGGTGGTGAAAATATTTCCTCTTCTTTGGGTTTTTCCTTTTGATTTGATCAAAATGGATCCTTATGATGTCTTTCTGACTAAATGAAGGCCTATATGATTAAGGTAGTATAGTTTAGAGGGTACTTGGGAAGAGTTTGGCCGAACCAAAAGGCTTTGAAGGTATTAATAATTGGTTAGAAGTGGTGTCTTTTTATAAGGGGGAGCAGGGGCTCTTTAGGAAAAACTTAAAGTATTAATTTATAATAAATTCATATTTGGCTTCTAATGGCTCAAAAGTAGATTATTAAAAGTATAAGATGGGGATGGGTCAAAATAATTTCATCCCATATATTTTAGAGAGGTTTGTATCACTATATTAACCTTATCATTTATATTTAACTCTTTCTTAATTTGTTTGACATTTACCATGTCTCTTTGTATTTTTATATTATATAGTTAATAAAATTACTATACAATTACAAGAGACCCCAAAGTGGTCCATTAATGATACAAATATAATTATATATGTCCTTTTTATGAAACTTATATTTTTAGTAATAGAATATGAATTAATAATATAATATTTTTTTAAAAAACTCATTTATGTCAATTTCGACTCTATTTAATAATAGATTTTTGTTAAAGTCATAACAATATTATTAATTCAAATAAATTTCATTTAAGTAATCATAATATGTAATATTAATCAATAAAATTCGTGTATGTCATCAAAACTTTATATTATATTTATTTTAACATTTATAATATGAATTATTTGATTCTTTCATTAATAAGGAAAATACTGAATCATTATTGTGTCATAAGTAAATTTAATTATTCAATGTATAAATGTTATAAATAAATTACCATTATCTAGGAAATATTTTTATCTTTATAATTAATATTTATAGTCGAAAATATAACATATATTACCCTATGTAAAAATGGTTTTTTTAAAAGATATATGCTTATGTCTTTTTTATATTTACTTTAACTTAATTAATATAAAGTTTCCCTATCACTTACAAGTGGCTCCATGGGGTCCCAAAATTGAACCAAAGATTCCCATGGTCGGACATGTATCAACCAATAGGTTTAGAACACGTTTTAGTGTAAATTAATGTTATTATAATATTATTTTTTTACCCTTATTTACCAGATTTACCCTTTAACCATGGTAAATAAAATATTTACCGAAGTAATTATTCAAAATGTCTAAAAATAAGAGTTAACTATTTACCCAATTTGGACCTCCTAATTATAAATATGGAATCTATTTTTCTAAATTCAAAACACAGAAGTGGAAGAAATTAATTTAAAATTAATTCCCGTTGTCAAAACAAAAAGTGTGTTTTTACGAAATAATAACTATCAAAAGATTGAAACTTGTTTATGTTCGGTTTAAATGTGAAATTACGTCAAATAACCAAAATTGTATTGAATGGTAAAAATATATTCTAAATATACTTTAAAATCACTCAAATTCATAATTTATCACTATTAATTATTTCTATTAAAAATGTTGTTTTTAATTAAAATTTTAGTAGTTTTCACTATTCATCAAAATATGAAAGTTATCCGAGAAGTACCAAAATTTCACCCTAATCTAATTTCAATATTCCGAATCCAAAAATTAAGTCCATTTTAAATGATAAAATTTATAAAATTTCAAAAGGTGGGTATTAATATTCATAACGGCTAGTTTGATTGGTTGTGGTGTGTTAGAACTCAAAGTTGCGTAAAACACATGCTACTGTATTATTCAAAGAGAAGCGTATCGTAGAAGCTTGGGGTGTTATATTCTTCCCTCCTTCAATAAATTTAATCCCCTCAATTTTTAAAATTGGTCTTGGGAATATAATGGAAAGTCCCACATCGGAAAAAGAGTAAATAAAACTATCACTTTAAAAGAAAGAAAGAGAAGTACAAAGGTCACTCGAGATAACCTATACTAGGATTCCATGTAGAAAAAAATGGATATGGATGATAAAATAAGTGTCAAGTTCTGATGGAGAGGGATATGAAACATGATCAGGAGAAATTTAACAACAAGAAAACCATGAACTTGTGATGGGACAAACGGTCATTCGTTTCTCAATAGGAAAAGTAAAAGGACAACATTTTTTTGTTTTAAGGTACATTACATAAAGGTGAGGAATTAATTTCTGAGATTGACTAAGAACATAAAGAGATATACTTAATTTTTAAGTAGAGTTTCATTCTTTAATAAATTTATATTACTAACTCTTTTTTTAAACGATGAGTATTCAAGAAGACTTGGTCACACTGGAAGAGCTAGAATAAACTTATATAGAATCACATGATCCACAAAGGATAAAATATATATTAACCTTGTTTTTAGATATTAATCAAAACCAAAACAGTTATTACAATATCTGATGATCCCCCAAAAGGATATTCCTTTAGAGAAATAAACACTAATCTTAATTTCTAAAATTAAACCAACAATACCCCAAAGTTAAATAAATACCATTTAATAAACAATTGTCCTTAAAATCCTTCAATATAATCCAAACTAATATTGAAACCCAAAACTTAGAAGAATTTGGTTATGTAGTCTTCCATGTTAAATTGTATCTCTAAATGACATCAACTACTCTTAAAGTCACATACTTAAATGTAATTAACCTAATCACATATTCTCTATTATAGGATAATCATTTCCATAAATAACCCAAATCACTATAAATCCACAATAAAAACGTAGATAAAAATCCACCATTACTCCTTAAATGAAACCCCATAGTATTCTATTTTCCTTGGGCATATAGTGTTCCCAAGAAAGTGAACATCTTCAAAAATAGCATTTATCACTTAATCACCAAATCATTATCCTATACTAAGGGTATTCATTTGATAAGACATAAGAATCAAAATCAAATTAATATTGATCAATAAAATCATTTAACTAAAAATAATTAGTCATACTAACTAGGGACTTCACGTAGTCCAGTGGTTGGCGATAAATCTCAATTGCACTTTGGTTGTGGGTTCAATTCTCACAGCTTTGTCCGACACGATGGGTTGTCACACAGTCTGTGTTTTTTCCTTTTTCAAAAACTATATTTTATAACATTACCAAAATGAGATAAATTCCTCAAAATAACCATAACATAATTTTAACCAGAAATTTTATCTCATACCTTTCATTTTTATCCCAAAATATAATAACTTGTAATTGTCTCAAACCCAATGATCATATAAAACCAAATGGTTATTTATAACTATATCTATAAGGGAAAAGATAAGACTTTCTCAAATATCATTCTCACATGGAAATATAAGGGGTTACAAATACAAGAGAAAATTATTCCAAAGTAATCCCATCAACAAGGAGCACTAATACTTTTAAACAGTTCTCCAACCATTTATTTCCACATAGATTCTTCTTTGACCATGAAAATATCCTATAGAATAGGGCATTCACTTGGGTAATGGCCAGGTCCCCTATATTTATGGAAAATGACTGTAAATGGATTCTTGGGACCATTTTTATTTTCTTCTGTAGTACTCTTCATTTTTTCTCAGCAATTATTCACTTTATGTCCCTCTTTCCCGCACGTAAAGAATTTCTTTTTTCCATTGAGACACTTTCCTTGGTATCTCCTTCCACATTTCGTGCATGATGGAAATTTAGGATTCTTTTCTCCATGGTCTCTACTGCTGGAGATCTTATCATTCATCACCTTTATCTTCTTTTTTGAGTCTGGGAGTTGGTTAATATATATTTTGTTGATCACATTTTTGGAAAACTGATTTGGCATGAACACAATATCTTTTACACCTATCAATATTCTATTTTGTTGCTCATTCACCATCGTTCTCACCTTGTACATCATTCTCAAAGTTGCTATGACTTCCTTGGACTCCATCCATTGACTAAAACTATAAAGAATTGTGTGAGTAACAGTAGTCATAAAATCATTTAGATAATATCATGACACCATATTCTCAATTTGAGAAACCTTAGGATTAACCAAGGTCATTTATTCTCATCTTATATTAAAATAATTCAAATTGTTTAGTAAATAAAATGTAAATTATCCTAAGTATATCCCCTGAGAGTGTCGTAACCGAGAGTGCAGCAAGGCCTGTTGTCGTGCAATAGTTCCAGTTCGAGTCTTGTTCAAAGCGCTATTTTTGGTTTTTACCCCTAGGTACATCTGTTCCATAGCCACCTCTACCTGCTTGTATCTAGATATGGATGTATTTATTGGAAAACTCAAAAAATCTCTACAATACCAAAATTCTAGGAAGTTCTTCTATATTAATCCTCAAAGTCTATCATATGTATATGTGCTCTAATCAGAGTTTATCTAAATCTAGCTTCCAAGGTTTGTACTAAACTTCCTCTTATACCAACTCTAATGCACTGACCCCAGTTAACCAGAGTCGGTGCATTATTACATAACATTGGAATGATCACAAAAGATCAATTCTCAAAACACCGATTTGTTTAGTAGTCTTGGAAATACTAGATATATTCATAAGTATTACATTAAATCATAAAGTAAAAAACCTACAACAACATCTTGTCTTCATATCCCCTCAGACTATCCCGGTAGGTAATTCATAAATTACTTCTTCACATCCTAGGAAAAATAAAACATTGAAAGGGGTGAGCTCAGATTCTCAGTAAGGAAAACAATATTACAGAAAATTTCATAGATAAGCATAAACATTTAAGGCAATGTATAACTAAAAAAAGCCTTTTAAACTTTAACTTCAACATAATTTGTAAAAGATAAAATGAAATAATTCCATTTACTTATTCACATGAATATTCTACTAGTCTAATAACCACATGAAATATCAATAAACAATTTCATAATGATGGAATGCATAATTCTAGACTATCATAACTACGTAGTCAAGTCCTCGTGCCAAAACTACAAATAAGATTTTGTCAAGGCTTTGTGCCAAGACACTAGTTTGTCTTATGAGACCTACCGATGCATCAAGGAGATATACCGGGCTCCACCCGTCACTTACTAAGTCCAATGCATTCCTCATATGAAAAGTTTGAAATATAACATAAACATTCATATTAAAACTAGCATACGAAATGTCAATACATTATCCACAAACCATGAATGGTATAAAAATAGCACATCTATAGTAAAAAAAACTCATTAGATACAATATGGAAGATTTTATTGTATCATATTATCCTCAATAGAGAATGATGAAGGACATTGAAATAGATGAAAATAATCATCAAAACTATTAGAGAGAAATATCCCCCTTTTTCTAGAAATCATTTAAAAGTCACAATATTTGTCAAGAAGCCATTTAAAAATATATTTTTGAATCAAAGTGTCCCATACCACTTTGAAACTTTTAAAAGTAATTTTATTTTTAAAACTTTAATGTCCATATAAATAAATCCTTAAAACCATTTTTAAAACATGGACATTAATGAGAAAGATTTAGAAGTATAAATCTTCAAAACATTTAAAAATGATATTTTAGTTAGAGTTTCTAACCAAAAGAGAGACACTTGAATACTAATAATTGAGGTAATAAAAACTGTGTAATATCATGAGAATAAATGGATTCATGATATACTATGTCAAAGTACATTATATACACCATATAAAAGAGATTTGGCGTATGACAACAATGAAGTCTCAATGGGATGTAAATTGAGATTAAGTCTCTTATAAAGACAGTATACTTAAGTTAAGGATAAATCAATGAAATAATTATGTGTGACAAATATAAATACACTCAATATGATTGGATGTTCATTTTAAATCAATCATAGGACATTCACACATATTCTTGTAAAGACAACACTAATGAATTGGATATTTAACTCAACAAATGGAGAATGAGTTAAAAATTACTCTTTTCAAATTCATATCGATGACTTGAAAAATTATCAATGAAGGTATTATGTGTATCAAAAGTATATCCACAGAAAGGGGAGTGTAAATTATGACATAAGCAAATGAATAGTGATTCCACACATAATCTTGTAGTAAAATAATCAATGAAGTATGCGTAAAGCCGAATGAATGGAAATTGAAATTTCAAATTCTCTTATCGATTTGGTAACTTACGAAACATACACCCATGAAAGAAGGATAATAAAATGATGATTTAAATATCCATAAATTAAATTATATTACACAATGAATACAATCATGGTCAGTACACACACCACATGCAATAAATAAGTGGTGAATAATGGAAATCTCATGAAATTAAAAGTGATATAAGAAATCCCTTACTTTGTACTTTTTCCTTGGTCAAGGGTAGATTATCCTCCTGTATAATGGTGAAATAATTGTTATTTAATTATTCAAGGATCATATACATTAATATGATATCATATATGATCTTTTAACATTGTTTTGTTAATAATATCTTTGTTTTATCATCGTTTTGGCTGTTAACTTACTCATTTTATTTTATATGTTTTATTACATAAGTAGGGTTTATTATGGATAGGTTATATCTTATTCATATACAGAATGATATCAAGTCCTTAAAAATTATTTTTAATCATCAAATGAGAATTATGCTTGAATGGATCCGATGGGTAATGAATCTCATCACGTTCGTGGAGACGGTTGTCTGTACGTACGCACGAGCGACAATATCATTCTTTTGATATTAAAATAATATATAATTGGATGGTATATCATATATAAAGAATCATTATAATGTTATATTTATTATTTAAATGAATTACACATCATTATTATACCCATCCGAATAATAATGTATTCAATAACAATTACACCACGACGTGGAGACAGTAGGCCGTACGTACGCACGTATGGTGACATGTCATTAAAAGGATGGATAAAATACTGAATATGGTTGTAACATATTTATAATAACATCACAGTATATAGAATATACTGTAGTTATTATTTTTGAATGGAACAACAAAGAAATAAGAAGTTGAAGAAGAATGGAACTTGAAAAAGGGTGGTGAAAACATTACATGTTCTTTGGGTTCTTCCTTTTGATTTTATCAAAAGGGATCCTTAGGTTGGCTTTATGACTAAAGGAAGGCCTCTAGGATTAAGGGAGGATAGTTTAAAGTTATTTGGGTAGAGTCTGGCTAAACCTAAAGGCTTTGAAGGTATGAAGAATTGGTTAGAAGTGGTGTCCTTTTATAAGGGGGAGGAGGGTCTCTTTAGGAAAAAATTAAAGTATTAATTTATAATATATTCATATTCGGTTTCTAATGCCTCAAAAGTAGATTATTAAAAGTATATGATGGGTACGGTTCTAAATAATTTCGTCCAATATATTTTAGACAGGTTTGGGTCACTATATTAACCTTATCATTTATATTTAACTCTTAGTTAATTAGTTTGACACTTACCATGTCTCTTTGTATTTTTATATTATATAGTTAATAAACTTACTATATACTTAAAATAAACCCCAAAGTGGTCCATTAATGATACAAATATAATTATATAAGTCCTTTTTCCGAACCTTAGATTTTTAGGAACAGAATATGAATTAACAATATAATATTTGTTTTAAAAACTCATTTATGTCAATTTTGACACTATTTAATAATTTATTTTTGTTAAAGTCATAACAATAATATTAATTAGAATAAAATTCATTTAAGTAATACTAATATGTAATATTAACCAATAAAATTCTTGGATGTCATCAAAACTTTCAAATTATATTTATTTTAACATTTATAATGTCAATTATTTGATTCTTTTATTAATAAGGAAAATACTGCATCATTATTATGTCATAAATAAATTTAATTATTCAATGTCTAAAAATTATAAATAAAATACCATTATGTATCAAATCGTTTTATCTTTCTAAATAATATTTATAGTTAAAAATATAACATATATAACCCTATTTAAAAATTGTTTTTCTAAAAGATATATGCTTACGTCATATTTGTATTTACTTTAACTTAATTAATATAAAGTGTCCATATAACTTACAAGTGGCTCCATGGGGTCCCAAAAATCGACCCAAAGATTCCAATGGTCAGACAAGTATCAACCAATAGGTTTTGGACACGTTTTAGGGTAAATTAATATTATTATAATATTATTGTTTTACTCTTATTTACCGGATTTACCCTTTAACCATGGTAAATAAAATATTTACCGAAATAATTATTCAAAATGTCTAAAAATAAGAGTTATCTATTTACACAATTTGGACCTCATGATTATAAATATGGAATCTATTTTTCTAAATTCAAAACATAGAAGTGGCATAAATTAATTTAAAATTATTTCCCGTTGTCAAAACATAAAACGTGTTTTTAAGAAATAATAACTATTAAAAGATTGACACTTGTTTATGTCCAGTTTAAATGTGAAATTACATCCAATGACCATAATTTTATTAAATTGTAAAAATATATTGTAAATATAATTTAAAACCACTCAAATTCATAATTTATCACTATTAACTATTTCTATTAAAAAAGTTGTTTTTAATTAAAATTTAGTAATTTTCATTATTCCTCAAAATATGAAAGTTATCCGAAAAGTACCAAAATTTCACCCTATGCTAATTTCAATATTCCGAATCCAAAAATGAAGTCCATTTTGAATGATAAAATTTCCAAAAGTGGGTATTACTATTCATAATGGCTAGATTGATTGGTTGTGGTGTTTTAGAACTCGAAGTTGAGTACAACACACGCTACTGTATTATTCAAAGAGAATCGTACCATGGAAGCTTGGGGTGTTACATTTAGATAGTCATTATATTGAGGTGGATCATCAGAATGAGGATTCCTAGAAACACATTGAATTGGTTCATAATTTTATTAATCATATTCTGATAGATACAAAAAAAATTGGCATTAAAAAACAGATTGAGAAATCATACTTTGAAATCGGGCTAAGTTTTCATTACAAAGTCTATGAAGTTCTTGAAAACATCTGGGTAAGAAAGTGAATTTTTTTTTAAATATCATATTCATGAAATTTGTTCAAGAATCACCAAAACATGTTTTGTTACAAAAAATTTGTCTTACGTCATTTTTTGAAGCATAGTAACTATTGGATTGTTTACGTAGTTCTACATGAGTGTATGGGTATATCATACTTATTGTATTCTACACAAAAATATTTCTTTCTAGTGGATAGTGTGGTACTGGATCATTTCCCAACAATACCTAGGACATAGGTATTTTTATTTAATAGTAAACCTTATGAATACTTGTGTTCCTATGTATGTGTGTTTGATTTTTTTCAATAGGGAAAGAAATATTTAACAGGAGATAAATGTTGTTTCATTAGTAAGGAAACCTAAAAATAAAAAGATATCATTGATTCACCCCTCCCCCTATCAATGATATAACTATCTTGACTGGGCACTTTCTTCTAATACCAACTATTTTTACCCAGGCTTTTCATACATAAATATCACATCTTAATATATGAATATTCATTATATTACAAAAATAGATGTCATAGGACCATAATAGTTCATTTTATTTAAATAGAATAAAAATAATTTTCTTATTTAATTAAATATATTCTATATATCCCAAAAATATTATCTCACATAGTAAACCTCTTAGACATACCCAACTTAAACCTTTCTTCATAACCTGGGGATGGAAACATAAGAAAGGGTGAGTTCAGATGCTCAATAATGGTAAACATAGGAGATATAAATCTATTATCATATGAAATAATTGGATAATCATAAGGGTATGTGATCATGAACATAAATAATGAAGACAATACCCAACCTGTTATAGATTATAAACATGATTCATGGTATAGAACAAAATCATTTAAGAAAACTCGGTCCATAATACTGAGAAATCATCATAAATAAATCATGAACCACAATATCATGTCATAAAATTGTGGTACCATCATAGATATATAAAACCATTTCATATGTCATGGTTATCTACCAAGACCATAATTATATTAGATCTGAACTCATCACCTATTTACCATAGTAGATCAAGACTCGCATATTTACCATAGGGTTCACGAATCACTTGTCTCCCATCGTGGATATGGACTCACCTGTTTCCCGTATTGGATCAACCCCCATCAACTTTTTCCCAATAAATTTCACATGATATATAAACACTACTAAAAATAGGGGCTATCCCAATGCCCATATACCTATGGTTTACCCAAATCGTTAGGATAAGGCATTATACCGAAGGTTATCCCAGTGGTTGTCTAAAAACTATTGGGACAACCATGCATATTCCAATAGTTTTTAAAAACTATTGGAATAGGCCCTCCCAAATTTGGCTAAAACTAGCACTCCCCCTCACACTCCCCTTCTCATATCCTGAATCCCCCTTGTTCTCCCCTTCTTATATCCCCTTCTCCCATCCCGACCCCCATGCACTTCCCTTCTCCCATCCCAATAGCACCACTCACCTCCTCCCCTAGTAGTGTTGCTCACCGCTCATCTCCACTCACCGCTCCCCTCCTCCCATCCTAATATCTATCAATGTTACTCATAGCCACTCTCCCCTATAAATTATCCTCTCTACCACAAACTCTCATTTCACCCGCAAACCTTCTCCCCCAATTATCCATCACACTCATCCCCGGTGTGAACCCTATCATATCTCCCACCAACCCTATTCTCCCCCAATTCCTCTATCATCAATCACGATCAACCCACTCAAATCCAAAACCCTACCTCTATGCTACACTTCCTTTCAATTCCTCTATTCCAGTTTGGGATTCCTTCCTCTTAGTTAACAGTCAAACGTAATATATTCTTTGTTTGACCTTGGTTCTAAAATTTAACCTCATTTAATATATTATTCTCTATATTTATCACTATTTTATCTTATTTCATAATTATCCTATGAAATATAAAAGTATTTTTGGATATTATAGAGTTCATATTGGACCGAATATTGGAGATTTTGATGTTTAGAGACCATGGATAACACCTTTAGGTTCTCACTTCTAAAGGAGAAATGTTTTTGATTTATTATTTTAATATTAAATTTTTATAGGTCCTTATTTCATTAAAATTTCTTCATATTGGTATTCAAATAGTGTTTTAGTTCTATAAGTTCATTTTTGATTAAATTATTCCTCTATGTAATAGTATGTGGTGTTTCTAAATTTATTGTTGAAATTTATGTCATGACAGAGAGTAGTTCATTTATGAATCTAAAATATCTCTTTTAAATAATTATCTAGCCATTCTTAAATCCTTGTAAAAATGCATATAAGAATTTAAAAGGTATTTTTGATATAAAATCAAGTATTTTTTCTTTTATGGTTTTTAATTAGGTAAATACATTTTTTCAAAAGTGTTTCTTGAAATGTAAATAGTGTGTCTAATTATGAAGTCCTATTTAGAACTTCCTTGGTTATATGGTTGATATCATGGGGGGCCTCATTGATTTCCCCTTTTTTTATCATGGTGGTGGATATATTATTTATATGTGATTGATATGTGATGTTGGAAAAGGGTATTTTTCTATGATAGAGTGTTAGAGGAGAGGTTGAGTTATTTCTTGTGTGTTGTTCCTCAATATTCCCTTGCATGTTCAATCACCACCACTTTTTTGGTCTTTCAAACATGGATAACTTTACCTGATTTCAATGTTTATGCTAAACTATTTGGTATGGAGGCCTCTAGTGTAACCTCTAGCATGAGATTGGACGTGTTGGGGGTAATCTTAATGAAGTTGGTGTAGGATATGAGTGTTGATTTTTTTTGTTAGGCAAAGCATAGGCCAATAATTAGTCCTAAATTTCTTTGCTAAATTCGAGATCATCTAAAATAAAGATCTAGGTTAGATCCCATGAAATTTCTTCCTTGACTTGTGGATTGAATAAGGTATAATTATCTCATGGTAGATTATATTTTCCACTTAATTATATTATTGTTCTAGACTTATCTCATTTAAAATCATTATTTACCTCATGATGGGATGTTCCTTCCTAGTGGTATTCATTCCACTTGTGTGTGGCTTGACTCATTTTAAATGTTTTTTAATGATGTTTGTGGAGACCATTTTGAATTAAATGAACTCATTTTTTGTTTTCATTTTTGGGTCTGAAATGGTTTTTTTGACTAAAAATGGATAAGTCTATAGTATTTGATTCAAAGTGATTTTTTCATTTAATAAAAACAAAAAAGGAATTCTTTTTTAAAATTTTCATGGACTTTATATTGGATTTATTGTGTGTATATTTGAAATAAAACTATTTTATAATAGTATTTCAAATTAGTGTCCTTGAATTCCCACATGAATGAAGTTGCATGGATTCCTTGGGGAAATCCTATTGGACCTCTTATCTTATGTCTTGAATATATATATATTTTTGTTTTTAGATCATATTATTTATGTATGTTCAGGGTTCATACTTTTGTATAATCATCTCTTGTTTGTTTATTGATGGGTGAGTGGGGATATAGTGAGAAACTTGATATTAAACAATGGATAAATGGGTATAATTGATTTTTTATTTTGTTTTGGAATGTCCTATTAAATTTTTCAAATAATCATAGTGTATGTTTGATTCAACTTTCACTAAATCATATTTTTATGATTCATTTTTTAATTTTGAATTAATTTTAATTATATTAATCTGATTTGGGTTATTTTTCTTTTTCTACATCTATTTATTTATGTTTCATATATGTACATTGTATGGGTGACCCATTATAGATTCTCAATTAATGATTTAATGTCTTTAACATAGTCTTGAGGATGAAACTGTTTGTAAGGTGATGTTCAGTGATGATCTGGTAGTAGTTTCTAGCCAGTAGTGATCAGAAACAACTTATGTGATATTTTTGGTTTCCTCCCCACTACTGATTTCATTTTGAATCACTGCAATTGAAATTATATATGCACCAATTCTTGAAGTATTCAATTACAAATCTATTAAATATATCCAATTACCCTCTTGGACAAAACCAATCCATTTTATTTTCACTAATCTTTCTTTTCTAGATTGTCTATTGATTGTAAAGAAACTTCATTCCTTTCTATTTTTATGCTGGCTCACAAATTTCTATCAGATATTGTGGCCCTTACAACACCCCAACCCTAGAATCCTAGAGACAGTGTATTATATTACTACATTATAATATAAACTAGGAATAAACATCTAAAAGGACTAATGAGTTTAGTATTTTTGGAATATAATATTCATACACATATTTGACATTACAACTTGAAAGGAAATAAAATATGTAAATCCCAATATAAACATCCATAACTCTTTAATTATCCCTAAAGGTCATTCATAATATAATTCTTCACATCCTAGGGAAAAATTAAACATAAGAAGGGGTGAAATCATATTCTAATTAAGGGAAATTAAAATTGTGGAAGCATAAATAATAAGGCATGATGAATAACTAAAAGTACATATTTCATTGTAACATAAACATGAGCATAATATGGTAGGAATAAAAGATGATTAATAAAGCCACAATAAAAAAACCATAGATATTATACTAGTATAATAATTAAATGGACCATTAATTATTAGTTTCATAATGATGAAATTCATAATTTCAGATATCGTAATCATTACGCCATGGCCTCATGCTAAGACCATACATAAAAAGGTAAAAACCTAGTCTAGTTTATCTCCTGAAACATTCTGATGCATCGAGGGGATATAGTGGGACCTACCTATCACTTAATAAGTACAATGAATTTCTCATATGAGTGGGGATAAACATAAACAACATATAAATTCACATTTAAGCTAACATATGAAATGTAAATAACTTACCCTAATCATTAAACGTAAACACTAACCATTCGGAGTTATATAGTGAATGGTATCATGATAGAATATTCATAGTCAAACTAGTAATAAACCATCAAATAAAATATGGTTGGTGATATCATAAAATATTAATACCAATTAAACATAAGAATCAATAAGAGTGTTAAAATAGATAAAAATACTCTTATATAATCATCGAGCCATTATTGAGAGAAATACTATTTTACTTTAAAAAGAAGAGTTATTTTGGAAAATATATGTATAAAACCAGATGGTAATTAAGTTATTTTTTCATAATAAAATTAGTGATTTTTGAAAAATAATGGTGTCTTAAAATATATTATTTATTTCATTTAAAAATAGGTGAGAATTTTAGAAGTTCCTTTAAAAGGGGCTTGTTTATCGAGAAGAATTTTTGAAATATCCTTTTAAAACATATAAATCCTCATAAAATAAATAAGGATTATGATTGGTAAACATATATAGAACATTAACCTTGAATATATGAGGAGTACATATGAATAAATAATTATTTCATTGAGTTAAGTGGTGAATATGAGTAACTCGAATGAAAATGGAGGTTTGAGCAGAAAACCCTTACCTTATGTCTGAATGTGTTATGCACCAGAACTTAACATCCCAAAAATACAAATTAAATGAATTAATTAACTAATTCAGAACCTTATCTACATATTTTTTATTCATTATAGTCTTATTAAGTTCATTTATGTCCTCAATTATGATTTATAATATTGAATTCCATCATTATAGAGTGTTTGTTCCTTGAATATGAGTAATGGAATTCACATGGAATTAATATAATTTTACATAATTATAATTACATGTTATTAATGATCATAAAAAAGTGTTAATTGTTATATATATATATATATATAATTTTGTTATATGTTTTGGGAATGAATCATTAGATAATACATTTAGTGTTAATCATTTAGATTTTTACGACAGTTTTTTGATCACAATGAACAAGTTTTTTTTATATTATTTAGTTTCATGTAAAAATGATGGTTCTAGAATCATTGAATAAGTTATAATAAATATTTTAGAATCTCTTTCTGCGAGGAAAATTGTTTCTTGACCATCCTTGAAGGATAAATTTAATAACAAAGGTTCGTCATCCACAAAGGTTGCAATTTCACACGTCTTGAATGATGATATCATTTTTAAAATAATAGAGAGAGAGAGAGAGTAAAGAGATTGATGATATATTTTCCATTAAAATTATATAATTATAATATATAGATGATACTAGAGTTATCAGGATCATTTGGATTGAGGAGGTTATGAGATAATAATAAATAAAGAAGGAGCTTGAAAAGAAAATAAAAGGAAAAGCAAGAGGATTTTACCTATTAGATACTCCTCCTTGATAATCTCTTTAAGAGGATTGATTTTGATCTTTTAGAAAGACCAGGAGATACTACTTGTGGGGAGAGGATAGGTAATATTATTTGGGAAAAACATTGACTATATTAAAGGCTTATAAAATTAAGGAGAAGAGGGAGTGGGGGAGGTTTTTATAGTTGAGAAGAGGGGTGATTTTTTAATATCTTATTCATTATTTTATTAATTTTCTCAAGACAAGTAACATTGTATGATTCATATTACCAAAAATAGTAATAATTTCATGTTATTTGGAACTAATTGTTGCTTACATCGTCCATGATATAAGGAATAATGTATTTTTCTTATAATGTATTTATACTATAAATTACCGTATTTTACTATTCATCAAAAATCCAAGTATTTCAGAAAAATCAATAAAATTAACCCTAAACCTTTTTCAATGTGTAAAATAAAAAAATAGACTCCATTTTATCAAAAATAATTTTATAAATATGAGACATTTAATTTTTAATTAAAATTATCATTTACTCAAAATATACAGTTTTAAAAATTAAAAATGATTTTATAACACCCTGAAAATTTAACTAAGTTCTTATAAAATTATCCTAAAATAATAAAACCAAAAAATATTGATTTATGAATAAATTATATGAAAAATAATTTTATTTTAAATCAATTTATTAATTATAAAATTGTAATTAAATATTCATTACTCACAAAAATACCATCACTTAATTATTAATTTTTTTTAAAATATTCACACTCATTTATAAGGAGCCAAAATATTATTTATACTTACATGGGTGAGGTTAATATTCATAAGGGTCATATTATTATTCCTAAGGGTATATTAATATTCATAAGGATCACGTTACTATTCACCAAAAATGTAAGTTAATCATATCAGACTCTAAATATCTTACTGACCGCAACTGTGTATGATTATTTTTCGAAATTCAAAACATAGAAGAAGAAAAAATATGTGTAATGGTTAATTTATAAATATATCCTATAAATAACAAAGTGTTTGTTCCACAAATACTTAGTGTTGCTTGAATTATATAATAAATTTATTTGTAAATCCTTGGGGTGTCACAACCCTATCCCAGAATTAGTTTTTTTTTTTTGAAAAACTAAAAAATTTCCATATGTTTTGGGTATTTTTTATTCTATTTCAATTATTTTTCTTCTTTTTTTATTAATTAAGCGATTTAGGGGTTTTTAGTTTTTTGTGTTTTTCTAGTGTATTTTGGACCTCACTATTGTGGTTTTGGGTAGTCATTGCCAAAGGAGACTTGAACAAGTATGCATAGGTGGTAATATACAAATATAAGTTCCCCAATATATATATATAAACTAATTTTCATATGAATATATATTTTGGGGATAGGTGTACTTATTTATATATTTGAAAAATGCATATGTGTGTAAGGTAAAGGGGTATATGCATGTATAAGAATATATGTAAATATCCCCTTCTACATATTTTTCCATGGAAATATGTACATTGGATCTAGGTGCAATTTTATATATGAAAATGTGATTATACGTGCAAGTAGTAAATGAGTGATTCGAGTTTCCATCTCCATAAGTAGAGCACCTTGAGTTTGAGGAAGGTTCCCTTATTCATTGACCTTTAAATTTAAAGAACAGTTTATTTTTTGTATTTCACACCATGTTTTTGTACTAAATTATGATATAGATTTCTAAGAATAATTTTTTTCTATGAAATATGACTAAAAAACATGCTTTTAACAGCACTAGAATCAGCCTTTATCAGCACTGTTAAAATTCCATCGCTTTTATTAGAGCTAAAAAGCACTGATAAAGGGTATATTTATCAGGGAAATAAAAGCACTGATAAATCATACTTTTTTTGGTGATTTTAAAAGCAATGATAAAAGACCCCATTTTTCAACGTGTTTATTTAGAACTGATAAAAAGTAAATTTATCAGTGCTTTTAAAAGTGCTGATAAATAGAGTCTTTTATCAGTTCTTTTTTGTGCGCTGATAAATGTATGATTTATCAGTGATTTTATTTTCACTGATAAAAATATGATTTCTATGCACTTTTTAGTGCACTGATATAGATAGACTTTATCATCACCTGTATAAGTACTCATAAAGAAGTCCTTTATTAGAGCTTCTGAAAGAACTGATAAATGACAGATTTATCTATGTATTTAGTGCCACTAATAGAGGTGAAAACTACATTGTGATGATGTTGCACACTACATCACCATAAATAGGTGCAGTGTGCTGCAACAACACACTGTAGAAACAACAAAAAAAGTTACCAAAATAATATAAAAATACTAAATTTAAATGAAATAAAATTTCTAACACAAATACAAGAAAAATAAAACACTATTATAGAGTATGTCATTTGTTTTTTTGATTAAAATTAATGTCAGTTTTGAATAAAAACTTGGAGTCATATCGGTCACACAATACATCAGATTGGGGAGTCGATGAATGATACACGACCCAAATGACTCGTGGATCGTTTTCCTAAAGTATCAAAAAAATCAGAATATGTTTTCTCTATTTTGATTATGTCATTTTTTAGTAAAATTAATGTCACTTTTGAATAAAAAATACACACTTGGATTCATACCAGTCACACTAGGCATTAGATATAGGTAAATATGGTCCCTACAATTCCCAAATTATGTATGTATTGTTTTCCTAAAGTACCAAAACAATACAAATTCATTTTCTCATTTTTGAGTATGTCAATTGTTTTTTACTAAAATTAATGTCAATTTTAATTAAAAAAGACGCACTTGGAGTCATACCGGTAACACCGTGTGTCATATAGAGGTTCGGATAATCCCTACATGTCACATATTATGTATGGATCATTTTCCTAAAGTACCAAAACTACCTGAATACATTTTCTCAATTTTGAATATGTTAGTTGTTTTTTTACTAAAATTAATTTCAATTTTGAATAAAAAAGACACACATAGAGTCATATCAGTCACATCTTGCATCAGATTGAGGCACGAATGAATGATACATTTCACAAATGACTCATGAATCATTGAAATAAAGTGTCAAATCAATCATAATGAGTTTTCACAGTTATTAGTATGTTTGTTTTTTTATTAAAATTAATGTCAGTTTGGAATGAATAGATGCACATAGAGTCATACAGGTCACACTGTGTGTCAGATTAAGGTGTGGCTGAACGCTACATGTCCCAAATGTTTTTTGTGTCATTTTTCAAATTTTTAAAACAATAATAATGCATTTTCTCAGTTTTCAGTATATCAATTGTTTTTTTGATTAAATTTTTTATCTGTTTTGAATAAAAAGACTCACTTGGATTCATACTGATCACACTATGCAACTGATTAAGGTATACCTGATCCCTACACATCAAAAATGATATCTAGATCATTTTTCTAAGGTACCAAAACAATCATAATTTGTACATCAATTGTTTTTTTGATTAAAATTAATGTCAGTTTTGAATAAAAAAGACACACTTAGAGTCATACCAGTCACATTGTGAATCGTATTGAAGTGCGACTAAATGATACATGTCCAAAATTAATCATATATAATTTTCCAAAATTATCAAAAAAAACTTGGAATGCATTTTCTCTTTTATGAGTATGCCACTTGTTTTTTTTTATTCACATTAATGTCACTTTTGAATAAAAAAGATGCACCTAGAGTCCTACCATTTACACCGTACATCATATAGAGGTGTAACTAATCCCTACACATTAAAAATGATGATGGGATCATTTTACTAATGTAAAAAAACAATCTGAATGTGTTTTCTCAGTTTTGAGTATGTTAATTGTTTTACTAAAATTAATGTTAATTTTGAATAAAAAATATGCAGTTGGAGTCATACTAGTCACACTGTGCATTAGATAGAGGTGTGTATAATACCTACACATCACAAATGATGTATGGATCATTTTCCTAAAGTACCAAAATAATCCAAATGTGCTTTCTTATTTTTGAGTATGTTAGTTGTTTCTTTTAATAAAATTAACATTAATTTTGAATAAAAAAGAAGCACTTGAAGTCATACCAATCACGCCATGCATCATATTAGGGATCAGATGAATGATACATGTCCCAAATGACTCGTGTATCATTTTTCTAAAGTATCAGAACAATTGGAATTTGTTTTCTTCGTTTTGAATATGTTAGTTTTTTTGTGATTAAAATTAACGTCATTTTTGAATAAAAAGATTCACTTGGATTCATACCAGTCACATCGTGCGTCAGATTTAGGCGTGTCTAAATAAAAATGAACCAAATTATTCATGGGTCATTTTACTGAATTATCAAAAAAATTGGAATGTGTTTTATGACTTTTGAGTATGTCATTTGTTTTCTGATTAAAATTAATATTAATTTGAATAAAAACATGCACTTGGAGTCATACTGGTCACACCATTTATTAGATTGAGGTGAGGCTAATAGATACACTTCCAAAATGACATATGGATCACTTTAATAAAGTACCAAAATAATCATAATGAATTTTCACTCTTTTGAGTATGTCAGTTGTTTTTTATTATAATTAATGTCTATTTGGAATAAAAAATATGCACTTAAAGGAATACTGATCACACCATGCATCCGATAGAGATGTGAAAAATACCTAAACATAAAAAATTGTGTATGGATCATTTAAATAAAGTTACAAAACCATATGAATGCATTTTCATAGTTTTGAGTATGTCAGTTGTTCTTTTACTAAAATAAATGTTAATTTAAATAAAAAAGACACACATGGTGTTATACCAGTCACAACATGCATCAGATTGAGGTAAAATTGAATGATACGTGTCCCAAATGACTCATGGATAATTTTCCAAGTGCATAATAATAATAATAATGTGTTTGATCAGTTTTGAGTAATTTGATGATTTTTTTGATAAAAATTAATGTCAATTTTGAATAAAAAGATACACTTGGAGTCAAACCGATAACATTGGTCATCATATTGAGGTGAGTCTAAATGCTACATGTCCAAAATGATTCATGTATCATTGTACTATAGTATCAAAACAATCATAATGATTTTTCTCAATTTTTAGTATGGTAGTTGTTTTTTATTAAAATTAATATTAGTTTTGAATAAAAAGATGCACTTGAAGTCATACTGGTCACACCGTGCATCTGATTGAGGTGAGGCTAATACTTACACATCAACAATGATTTATAGATAATTTTCCTAAAGTACCAAAACGATCATAATGAATTTTCTCAGTTTTGAGTACATCATTTGTTTTTTTTACTAAAATTAATGTCAATTCTGAATAAAAAAGACACACTTTGAATAATACCAGTCACACCATGCATATTATTGAGTCAAATATAAATTATATACATCTTAAATGATTAATGGATAAATTTCATGAATTATAAAAACAATTGTAATTCATTTTCTTGGTTTTGAGTATGTCTATTGTTTTTTTGATTAACATTAATGTCACTTTTGAATAAAAAAAGATGCATTTGGAATCATATCGGCCACACCATGCATCATATTAAGGTGCAGATAAATGATACAAATCCCAAATGACCCATGGATCATTTTACCGAAGTATAAAAAATCCGAATGTGTTTACTCAGTTTTGAGTATGTCAGTTCTTTTATTAAAATTAATGTCGGTTTTGAATAAAAAGACACACTTGGAGTTATACTAGTCACACCGTGCATCAGATTGAGGGAAAAATTAATTATAAACATAAAAAACTATTCATGCGTATTTTTTATAAATTTTCAAAATAATATAAATTCATTTTATTAGTTTTTAGTATGTTAGTTGTTTTTTTATTAAAATTTTTATTAGTTTTGAATAAAAAGATGCACTTGGAGTTATACCGGTCACACCATGAATTATATTGAGGAGAGGATGATCCCTACAGATCAAAAATTATGCTTTAATCATTTTTCTAATGTTCCAAAATAATCATAATGCTTTTTCTTGGTTTTGAGAACATCAGTTGTCTTTTATACTAAAATTAATGTCAATTTTGAATAAAAAAAGATGCAATTGGAGTCATAGCGATGACATCACGTGACATATTGAGGCATGGATAAACTCTAAACGTCTCAAATGACTCGTGGATCATTTTTCTAAATTATCAAAATAATCAAAATTCGTTTTCTTTGTTTTTATAATATCAGTTGTTTTTCTATTAACATTAATGTCACTTTTGAATATAAAATATGCACTTGGAGTCATAACAGTCACATCGTGAATTTTATTGGGCTATGGTTGATCCCTAAATGTAAAAAATGATGTAAGGATCTTTTTCCTAAAGTACCAAAACATTAAAAATGTGTTTTCTTGGTTCTGAGTATGTTAGTTGTTTTTTTTGCTAAAACTAATGTCAATTTTGAATAAAAAAGGGGCACTTGGAGTTTCATTGTGTTTCGAATTGAGGCGCGACTAAATTATACACATTTCAAATGACTCAGGGATCATTTTCCTAAAGTATGAAAATAATCAGAATGTTTTTTCTTAGTTTTGAGTATGTTAGTTGTTTTTTGATTAAAATTAATGTAACTTTTGAATAAAATGATGCATTTGGAGTCATACTAGTCACACCGTGTGTTAGATTGAGGTAAAGATGATCCCTACATGTCAAAAATGATGAATGGATTATTGTAATAAAGTACTAAAAAAATCCAAATGCATTTTCTCAGTTTTGAGTATGCCATTTGTGTTTTTTTATAAAATGTCATTTTAAACTGGAACAATGCACAATGGATCCTATCTTAAGGGATAAGTGTTGTGTTCACATTTAAAAAATTGTTCTAAAACATAATCATGGTATGATCCACCACCTCAATCTCCACCTCAGTCTTCACCTCTACCTCATCCTCCACACTGGTCTCTAACTTCCACTCTGACTCTACATTCGCCTCTTCCTCTACCTTTGCCTCCACCTCCACCTCTGTCTCCACATTTTCCCAAAAATTTTATTATTTGTAGGTCAGTTCTTCTAAAAAATTTGATTTCAACCATTAATCTTCTCCTTGAGAAAGAGATCCAAAATAATATAAAAGCATTATGAAACTAATGCTTCACACCACCAATATCTTTTGAAGTTCATAACTCATACTAGATCACAAACACAGTATATAATCACCAAAATTTATTGTCGGTAAACATTTTGAAAAAAAGTACTCTACCCACTCATCACTAAAAAAATTAATTTCTTCTTTTGAGTAACTCAATTTTTGAAAATCTTGATAGTATAAATAAAATACATACAAAAATATGATTATGAAATATATTTAATGAAACTATAATTACCTTCAGAAATTACCTGTTGGGGGATGCTAGTATTTTCGTACTGTATGATTTATCTAATAAATTTTTGAATATAATATCCACAATTGATTGTAATATCTTATTTTATACACTGTAGAAACATTGAAAAAAATAAGTAAATTGTTTTGAAATATTTTTATAGTTAAATATTTTTATATATACCTTAATTTTTTTCCATTTGTAGTAATCCATAAGATTTATCTTGTTATACACTAACCTCATGCAATGATTTAGCCTGTATTTAGTGACTTCCCTACCAAAACAATTCTCGTTAAAACATAGACTGAGCATATAATTCGAATTTTATCTATAAAATGTTGATTGTAGTGTATTAAATATTCAAAATACACATCATGTGTGGTCAGTTGGTTGGAAATTCATGCATTGAATCCAAAAAATAAATATTTGGGGTGTCAATATTGACTGCTATCAGCATCCAGTTCTTCCTAAAAAAACAAAAAAAAATTAAAAAATTAAAAATATATTTTATGCAATTAAATTATAGATTTTACCTTTTCATTGTAGGTATCAAAAAGATCCTGTTTTCTTATGATTTTTTATTAAACTCTTTGAGTAGCTCATCTTTTTTATTCTCTATTTCATTGTTTTCTAAATTAACTTCTATCGTATAAATGATACTGGGATTAATGAATCCAAATCATGCTTCGCATGATCTTCCCCTTATAAAGTTTTAATATAAATTCATGTACAAAATATGAATATTTGTTCACTTTAATAAACATATTTATCTCACTATTTATATAGATATATTTTTGAAATTGTACCTAATGTATGTATTCACAATTAATATTCCCAACCATTCATGCTTGAGAATATCATTTAGAGACTCGTGACCAATTCTATATATAACGGAAGATCTAAATATTTCTTCTTCATAGTGAATGTAATACATATCTTTATTTTTAAATGTGGTCTCTACAAGAACTTGTGATGTTAATAAATGATTCTATGGAACTGTCAGATAGAAGGTACTCTAGGAAGTTTGTTTGTTTTGTTGGTCAATTAACTAGATTTTATTGATTTGAACTTTCATTTATCTATTTCTTTATCCATCAATAACATCATACCTCACTTCAGACCTTTTATCATCAAAGATTACATGTTTTTTATATGAAAATATTTTTTAAATGCATACCTCAAGTATCTTTATAATATTAGATGACCATGCTATGAAAGCTCCAATAGTATCTTTGACTGTTGTAATACCCAGATCATCAAGTGGAAGAAGAAACTTAGTTGTCAGATTATAAACTACCTCAATCCCCACTCTCATGTGATATTTTAGGAGGGGTTGATTGTTTAGATGGTCTCTTGGAATATTATACGATATACCCCTCACTACATGATGGTACATGGGTGTCGACAGAAAAAAAAATCACATAAACTTACACCCTACAGAATTATAGTAATATAATGTTATTGGAAGTTGTTTGATTCACATTTAAGAGAAAGAGTAATGAAAAAATTGATTACCCCATGTAAGGTTTGGTGGGAATGGCTAGCCTCAAAGCTAGTCGGATCATTTGGATCATGTGTGGATATTTTATCCACCGCCAGTTCACTTTGATTTTATCTTACACATTGGTCTTCCAAACTAGATCACAAAATAATATCTTGCAGTGAGTCTATTTGTGTTTACATTCATCTCATCATATTATATGTATCTTCATGTGGTTTTATCTTTTCAAACTTTGTTCGAGGAGAGAATCCAAAACCTAATCCTTAAACACAACCATATTGTCAAGGATTCTTCAAAGCTACTAGAAGTCACTTTTGTTCTGGTATGGTCGTTGCTGATTCATTTGTTTAAACCATATAAAAAATATAAACATGTTTATTTTATGTAATATTGTTATAAATCATAAAAAATTACAATTATTTCATACTTACACATGCTTCCCATACTACTTTTGTGTTTTCATAAACTAATATACCATCCTTATTTACACGGGCCTCCTTCCCTAGAACATGACATGGGATAGAAGTGGATTCCGATTTTGATTCATCAATCTGAATATAAACAAGTTAAAATATGTTGTTTTCTATCAAATAATTAAACATTTATTATTGATTTAAAATATATACTAATTGTTTATCTAATGAAGTGTACCCAATCCTTTCTTTTTGATAGGGGTACACTAGTTTTGATACATGTTCTTTATTTTCAACACTATTTTTCTATTTCATAAATAAAATTTTTTGAATCAAGTTGGATTAAATAAATAATGTCAAATAATATATTATCAACTCCAATGCACCTAAAATTATTTTTTATTGCGATTATTTCTGAAAGCATTCCATGTTTCCTGCTTTATAATGTGTGCTTAACAAAGTGGTGGGTGGGGCTTTATTTTACGCTCAGTATCCCTAAGATGTAACTTCATCAGAAGAGTTTGGAAGCCTCTATGGGATTTTACAGTGTACATTAGGAAAATTTTATTATGATAGTCTTCTAAAACAAACAAAGTCTACAAGGAATAATGAAAATTAAATCAACATTTCCTTATATAATTTTTCAGTAAATAGAGAAAGTATATTGTAACATTACCATTATATCTTTCCAAATTATTTCTTCTGTTACAGGTTGGATGTGGCACCATGAGTCAATATCAATCGGCACATTCATACTCATTGTAACCCTAAGATAACTATTGAACATTGACTTATTGGGGTTAATAGGTTGTCCGCTTTTATTCCAACCAACATAAAATTTTATACCCAAACTTCTTGCCTTGATAATTTTATTCAAAAATATAATGTTGTGTCGTTGTTGTTTTTTTTTATTTTTTTCATCAACATGTTGTTGATCCCCTAATAATTCTACAGTTTCATCATCAATAGTATGTTCTTGCTCCGGATTGAAAACATCATCATGTTCATAAGTCATTGTCTGCATGAGTATTCAAACAATTAATTAGTCTTGAATAACATTAATGCAATACACTTCAAACCTAAAATTCCATAATTACATGTATCTTGACTAAAATATTAAACATAGATATAATTCTTCAATACTATAGTGAAACTATCCTTTACTACCTTTATTTAATCCATCCTCAAACACTTGATTTCCTTCCATATCTTGATGATGGGAGGAAGGCTAGTTTGAAAGAGGGAGTCCAATCCATCATCAAGAGATGGAATAAAATCAAGCGTATAAAGATTAAAGTGTCATAGGAACCTAAACTAATGGAATCACTCAAAAAGTCTCCTCAATTGATATATAATATCCATGTGCTATGGATGAAAAAATAAATCCTTCAAATCTTAATATATGGTATTGACATTAAAAAATATGACCTTTATTTATTCGAAAAACTAATAGATCAATTCATTGTGTCCTTAAAGAACAAGTCTCTAATACCACTTTTGAGTTTAGGGTATCATCATATGATCATTAGAGGGATAAAACCCCTAAAAAGGTCCAATTTATATAAAGTATAAATGTGAATGTAAACAAAGAAAAAAACGCCTATGGCATACTTATAACATAGTATCAGTGGAATCTATCTTTAAGATTAAATGAAATATGTTTGATTTATAACACTGAAGTAGAAAACAAAGTATTTTATCCTTTGAGGATATTACACTAGCCTTTAATCACATAAATATTCTTCAGGACTCTCAATCACAGAAGGAGTGATAACACCTTAACCTAGTGATAAACAGTGATCAAAGAAGAAGAGAGGTTTGGTTATGGATTGAAATAAAGGGTTAATTAAAATAAGGGGATCTTATCTCTATTTTGTGCATTTTGGACATGGATAAAAAATTATCATGACTTATAGGACATAAATATAAAACCATCAAAAGTATAATTTAATCAATTTTTTTCTCTCTATGGTTATTCACCATATTAGATAGATTTTCAAATTATTTTTTGTTCTATAAATTAATTATCTCTCTATTTCGATTAGTAAATCTATTAATAAATCACATCTCATAGTTTTCTTGATCAACTATCCAACAATGGATAACTCACTTACTTTTGGGAGGTTCACTATTTATATGTTGTTGTATATTTTTAAGTCCATTTACTCAATTATTTCTCAACTCTATCTGATCTAAGAAATTTTAAAAAAAAAATTGCATATATTTTTCTCACCAAAGAAGTTCCCTATAACTCTTTGTAACCCATGATTAAAGTTTAATAATAATATTGAATTAATTAAAAAAACACTCACAACATGCATCACTAAAATAATTTTTTGAATGTGACTAATTAATTAAATATTGTTTTGAATTCAATAAAAAATTATTCATCAAAATCATAAATCTAAACAACCCATTTCATGGCATAACAATTTATGTGAATAACCAAAATCCACAAAACATGTTTTAATAATTTTTACACTTACCTTGGTCCTGATATGGTCATAACCCATAAATGAGGGCCACAACTTGGTATCCCCTGATCCTTAAATACCCTCATAATTAATCCTTTAGAATCTATAATCTATTATATAAGATGAATTAAATTTGAGAAACTACCTAGATTTTGGAGCCCTATATTATTCAAATGAAGAGAAAACCAAGGGGGTGAGAGGTATCCATATTAATGTCAAGAGTTGAGTAAACCATCTATGTGTGTCTCCAGGGACAAATGGGTTGGATATTCAAATACATATGAAAGGATAAAAATGATGAAATAGAATCATACTCATTGTATTTTAGTAGTAATGATAAGAGATGTAGGGTTCATCATATTTAAGAACACTAAAAAATGAAAAAATTGAAACCCAAAACATAAAACAACGATAGAGGAAGAATAGAAAATAAAATACGTTAAATTCCATCCTTGATTAATATAAGGGAATGTAGAGGAGTCACATCGGGAGCATAGGAGTTCCATGAGATCTTGAGAATCATGAGTGACTGAGTTGTGGTTAGAGTTTTTTTTAAGAGATCAGGGACACATTCAATAGCGATTTCAAAAAGTGCTGATGAAGACCCCTTTTATCAGTGCTTTTTTAGCACTGAAAAATCTTGATCTTTATCAGCACCAAAAAAGCATAGATAAAAGACATGTTTATCAGTACTTATAAATTTAGCATAGATAAATATGTCTTTTAGGAGTGCTTAATTAGCACTGATAAAGATTGATCTTTATGAGTGTTGAAAAAGTTTTTTTAAAAGTTTTTTAATTAAAATTATTTAAATAAATTTAATATAATTTTATACTTATTTAAATATATATGATTATTTATTTATAATTATATAAATACTTATATACAATTATTATTATTATTATTTATAATAATTATTAATATTATAAATATACATTTATTATTTATTTCTAAATTTATATTTAAAAATATATTTTTAACATTATTAATGAAAATATAAACTTAAACACATGCATTTTGAAAATGAGTGAAATTGAATAATTCAAAATGAGTACACTTTAAAAATATTAGAGAAATAGGTAGGTTTTGTTAATTAAATATAATTTATTAAAAAAATAAGGATATATATATATATATTGAAGTTGATGGATACATATTGAAAATACTAAAACATAATAATTAAATAAAAATAAATAAATAATAAAAAATAATAAAATTTAAAAAAAACATTAAAAATGAACACCCTAACTCTGGTATTAAAAACAAATAAATAAAATTGATTGATTAAAAACAGAATATATATTAAATGTATCATGTTATAATAAAATTCAAAAATATACTAAAATTTGAATAAATTACATAAATATTAGGATTATTTGTTTCTATATATTGCTTAGATATATTTGTGTGTGTTTGTGAATAAAAATGAATTAATATATATATATGTATGTATGTATGTGTGTGTGCATGTGTGTGTGAAATAAATGTAACACATGATTTTTAATGTAGGTTAAATTGAAAAATCAAACCTTGAAAGTGAATAAGATATTAATATGTTTTTAATTAAAATTTTATATATATTATATTTATTAATTTTGTATATCTATATTTAATATATATTATTTATTAATATTTATAATCTATATATATGTATATTAAATTTATTCATTTTTATAAATATTTATTTAATTGATAAATTTTTTGATATTTTCCTAATTCACTCATTTTATTTTTATTTTTTTTATTTTTTTATTTTATTCTGGATTTTTATCATTGCTAAAAAGTGTAATGAAGGGAAACTTTTATCAGTAGTAAAAACACACTGATAAAGGACACCTTTTGTTAGTGCTATAAATATAGCACTGATATAGGTTTCCTTTATCAGTGCTAAAATAAAGCGATGATTAAGGTTGACTTTTATCAGCACTAATAAAGGGATTCCTATACTAGTGATTATTTTAGCACTAGTAAAGATGAACTTTATCAATGAATTTTTCAAGCACTGATAAATGACAGTGCTATTATTGGCGGGTTTTGTAGTTGTGAAATGAAGTGTTTACCAAATTGAATAAAATTGAATCAACCTAACCTGATTCAAATCAAAACAAAAAAAATTAAATGAAACTAACAAGAAATAATTAAAAAAATAATTGAATGAAATATGACATAATATAAGTTGTAAAAACCAAAATAATCTAAATTATATTCAACTATAAAGAGTAAAATTGAATATTACCAAATGAATCTATAATAAATTCAATTATCCTATACCAAAAAAATTAATTAAAACTAAGAAAATCTAAAACAAATTATATCATGTTGTACCAAAGATAATCATACACAATCATTATAATCCAGTTATAACTCTCTTGACCTACCTCAATTAGGATTGCATTAAAAATAATGAACCTAGATGAACCATATGAAACTAAACCAAATAATATTATGAAGTGTAAGCCCAAAATTATTTGAACTAAATAAAGAGGAGCCATATAAACCCAGAATGGATAGAACAAAACAAAATAAATAAATATAATGAAACAATTAATAAAAACATTCAAAAACTAACTAAACCTTACTGGTACAAATATAAATATGATCAATGGAAATAGATCTAGAATGATCAAAATCAAGAAAATAGAATTCAAATAGAAAAAAAAATTGAATGGAAATAAATTAGACCAAATCAAACTAATCTAACTTGAACTAATCTTATATTAAAAATGATGAATCAAATTGGACCAAATATAATGAATTCAAACCCATATGACGGCCATCGACATGAACTAAACGAAACTAAAACAAACTAGTATAAACAACATGTAATTAAACTAAATCTATTAGAACCAAAATGAATGAAATTATCCAATCTAATATAAAAAAATAGGAAAAACTAAATCTAATGAAAAATTATCAAAAAACACGTATCGAAAAAAACCAAACTAATTTGAAACTAAATCAAAACTTATTATATACCATTAATAGGAAGATTAATTATTAATTAAAAGGAATATATTATTTGATAGTATCATTTTGAAACTTGTATTTTTTTCCCACTTGCTATCAGAAACATGATTTGACCCATGGGGTATTGTGGTTCTTATATATTGGGTGACAACTTGTATAGTTGTAGGATACATGTATGTTTTAGTTTAGTTTCTATTTTATTTTCTTTATCACGTCATCCACTTGGGCCATTTTCTACACTCTACAGACGGAGGCTAGTTATATTCTATGAAGGGGTCCAGAGGGGCACTGGGGGTGGCTACATAGTTTTCTTCATAGGGGAGGGATATTGGGGTAGTGGAGGGATTAATTAGTGTGTTTTAATTTTTTCTTCCTTTATACCTTATTGCTTGTATTTATTTTATTTTCCATCGTTGTGCACATCTGACATACTGATGGGTCTTTCTGATTTTTTATTTTATTTTACACAACGGTTTTAATTATTTTTTTTGGTGAAATTATTCCCAAGTCAAAATATTATTTCCTTAATTTTTTTAACTAGATGGATATAGTACACAGATAACCTATCCACCTCATAATTAGAGAATTATAGGGAACACACATCATTTCTTTTAGTTTCCTCAGTAGGAGTTTCCTCAGTAGGACCTTATTGTCCTTTGAATAAGACCACTAAACAACTAATAATTACATTAATGCCTCTTCCCAGATTCCTTTTCCATTTAGGAATTAAATTAAACCATTCATCTATATCATTATTACCCATTTCCGATGCTTCCTATTACATGAAAAATTATGTATATGAATACAAACCCTCTCTGACTTCTTATTTGGTACCCTTATCATCCAAGACATCATGCTTGTAAACTTTTAGAGATAGAAAACTATATCATTATTGAAATCCTATTAAAGTATTTAAATAGTTTCTTTCCCAATGGGATATATGGGAAGAAGTGCTTCCACATTAATCATCACTTCATCTTTATGAGATCCAATCTCTAAAAAACATAAGATGAATCATTTTGGTATGGTGTTTTGGAAGAAAAATCAATCTTAATTCAATCAATATCATAGTAGGATAAAATAGATTATGACGCATTATAGTTAGAGACATCAATATAGTATAATATAAGATAAATTCATTTTTCATCATTGATTCCAACTATAAGGACTTTCCAGTTCTAGTGGCACATTTTAGCCAAATGACCTTGTCAGTTGGAGAGTTGAAAAAAGTATGATGAATACTAGAAGTTAACCTCTTGTTTATACATGTACTACCCTTCAATTTCATCTTATTTAGAATTAAATGGGGGTTTCAATATTCCAACCCCTATGAAAATACACATGGTGATATAATGATATAAATATTGAGTTCAATATTCTAAACACTGATAATTCCCAATCATGTTTCCAATAACCTTATGAATGGAATCATTTTTGAAAGGGAGGGTTGGGATAGGAAGACATACCCAAACCATTGAGAGGGATAATCATGCATTTAAAGATAGTCTAAAGAACATTTTTGATGGTATAAATGCATAAAATTAAAAAAAATTATGGGTGGAAGTCATAGAAGTAATATTGTTTTAATCTTTGAGGAAATTCATGATAATTTTACAAGATTCAATTAGTAACACCATTGTGTGAATTATGAATCCCCCTAAATCCATTGATGGCCTTCTTAAAATTATTGATCAATTGATGGTGGTGGCCAAACCAATCTAACAGATAGAAGAGATAGAGGGATGATGCATCCGATAACTTGGAGTTTGTAAGAAAAATATTGATTGGACCCTTGAAAAGGCTAAATACCATCAGGTATACTGACGATGGGGGGAATAGTGGTAAAGAAGATAGATTTTTGAAAAGAATAAAACTATGTGGGGATAGAACAAGTAGTCAAATAAGAACCTTAGCGATTGAGATAGTGTGAGGTTTGATTACAATGTTCTAGTGGGTATGGTTATTACAATAGTTCCATAATATAATATAATACACACTCGATTACCAGATATAAATAGCATGTACAAAATACATATAAGCAAGAATATTAATGACACAAGTGTGGTAATTATAATGAAAACACTATTAAAATATCTACCTTATATATAATCTATCTCTACCCTAAAACAATCATCTAACATTTTTACATAATGATCTAGATTGACAAGGTGCAGACAATTCCTATGAATACATTTAGGGGAAAAATAACAATAAACATAGTTTTCCAAATTAGTGATTTGACTCCATGGATAACAAGTTTCTAAACACATGATAAATAAACACAGGTAAAATAAAATAAACAAAACAACACATCCTCTACAATCATAAAAATATTATTTTGAAAACTTATCAGGACAACCATAGATCACATTCATAATTCTCACTAAATGATAATGATTATATATAATTATAGATATACTCAAACTTCATAAACATAAGAATAAAATAGGTCCCCTATAAACTATATCCCTCTTAATATGTAATAGGTACTGTAATATATGTCTTGTATCCCTCTCATTAAAGAGTAAAATGTAGTCATCACGTTATAGTCATCCATTCCCACCATATATGATATATTAGAATTATTCTAGCCTTTCTATATGTGGTAGTCAAAAAAATAACTCCATAGAAATAATATTTTATTCAAACCCCTTTGTAGTTTTCTAAAAAATTGATTCACTATAGATGGTACTTACCAAAAAATCTTACGATCCGGAGAAAGCCGGTCCTAAAAAGAAACTGTATAGAAAATGGATTAGAAAAGTAAGGGTTACAAGGGATTATTACAAAAAAGGGAATATGTCACACCACACATATATAAATCTACTATTGAATAAAAATAGGTCAGGGTTTTGAAGGACCACATCATATTCATTTTGATAACCACCTTCTTTGACAACATATCTACCACTTGGTTTGCCTCCCTATGTGTATGAGAGATTACCAAATTGGTTGGACTAACATTGTTGAGGCATTCAACCCAATGAGGTAATATCATCCAATGGATGCCCCTTTTTTTCTTTCAAGTCCTTCATAGAAAATTTAGTTTCAGATTCAAGCCATAATTAATTCCAATTATATTGGACTGAATATCCAATCTCATACACTATATCCAATAATTCAGCTTCATACACTACCCCAATTCCAATGTAATTATAGAGACACCCTTTAAAAAATCCACAATGTGTTTGGAAGACACCCCCAAAAACTAAGGGCCTAGGAATACCAGAGGATGACCCATCTATGTTAAGCTTAATAAATGGGTTGATTATAAAGATCTAGTTAAGGAACATTATCATTATAGGCATCCTTGGTCAACCGATTACACCCAATAGTCTATGAATATTTAGCTCATGAATATTATTGTTCATAGTTTCGATTTGTACCATAGATACCTCATAGACATACCTATACGGTGTGATCATTCCCATATACAGAGAGGGATTCTTTTTATCAAATAGTTTAGCATTTGGATCATTCCATATAGTTGAAAAAAATGGACCCAACTATTGCATAAAGCAGATTCTATATTTGTTCATTGAAATCAGCATTGCGGATTTCCTCCAACAACTCATTAAATTGCATATTCCTATCAATTATCTGGACAAAAATAGATCTTGTGTATTACCATAAATCATGTGTAAATCCACATGCCACAAAATGATAAATTATTTCCTCCTCTACTCAAATATAGATAGGGAAGGAAGCATAATGTTGGCATCAAGATCTTTAGATTTGATCTAGAGTGGGAAGTGAATGCTTCCATATTCTCTATAACATGAGGAATGTGGAAGGATAAATAAATTAGGCTTTTATTTTCATTATCCATCATGGTGTTTGGGTGGAACAACCACATTTCAGTTTATAAAACTCATTGGAATTGAAGTTACAAAGTTGATTGTTTTTCCATATGAGGGTGTCACAATCCATGAAACCATATCTTTGAATTTCTGGACTGGTTTGAGTGGGAATAGGGCTATAAAATATAGATATTTTCGACAAGAAATCATGTGATAATTATCATGTGGAATGCTAATGGTGTTCTGTAGTGGGTTTTCTTGCCACGTAGTAGTCCAATAGTTGAAGAATTCTGATAAGAACTCAGATTCAAATCTTTCATGTTTACAGGTGATTTGGAAGACTAGAAGAGGTGCATGATGGACCTATATTTTAGGTAGATAAGAGGATATACCAACAATTTATAGAACCATTTGTATAAAGTTATGCATGATAGATTGGAGTGTATAAAAAAAGTTTTATATACCATTGGTATGCACTTTTTCTTGACATTATAAAACTATAGGTATAGTTTTATTGCAATATCCAACATGCCAAAAGTTCCTAAAACTATTGGGATAGCCTATCCCAACAATTCTAGGGGCTATCCCAACAGTTTCAAACCATTGGGATAAGTTAAATTTTTAGTAGTGAAATATTTACTCAATGAATTTGTGGGAGATATAGGTCCCACCCATTATGGTTATAATGTAACCACCATCCTTAATTATAATGTAACCACTATCCTTGGTTATAATGTAACCATCATAATTGGTTTTAATGTAACCACCATCTTTATTTATAACACAACCACCATAACATAATTAAATCCATATTTATTTTTTCCAAAATATCATAAAACTTTCTTTATATCATCACATCATAAACCATGTAATGAAAACAGGTTTATTAAACATTTTATTATCTCAAAATATCATAAATAATGAAAATAAATGGATTTCATAACCATCTCATAAACATAAAAATTAAAAATCTAGAGAAATAATAAGGATGGTATCATTGGATCCTATATGTAGTAAATCATAAGTAACATCAAATGATTCCAGCTTAGATGGAAAATGATTTTAAAAGATCACTTGTAATATTTCATGAGGAAAATATCCTTTCCACTTTGAAAAACACTTTTTAAATCATAAAACATTTTCAAAATACTTTTCTTTGAAAATAAAATTGTAAAAATATAAAGGACTATTTAAATATAATTTAAATAATTTCCTTAATTTTTAGAAAATATATACCTGGAAGGAACATCATTTTCGACCGAAGAGGGAAATATTGTCAAATCTTCCTTAAAATTGTTTTATCTCTTGAGTACTTAATGAGAAGAAAATGAAATGGAAACATGTATTCTCAAGAAATTATTGTTTATAATAAAACTAATGAGATTATTGATAGTTATATATTTATATAACATCATCTAAAACATAATCACAACAAATCCCGATAAATAAATAGATTGTAACATAAAATCATTACCACTTTATTAACATTTAAATCACAATCCCCATGAAAGAATAATATTAAATAAAAAATTAGATACCATATAAAAAAATATATTTATGATATAACCATTCAAAGGGTTATTATTTTCACCCCATATATTAAAATAGGGGCATAACACAACTTACATCTAAAAGAAGGCATTTTTAGACAAAAATATCTTTCTAATTTGGTAACTTTTAAAATGTAAACCCTATAAAAGAAAGGTCCTAAAATAGATTCGTAAATACCAAAAAAATTTAGTAAAATAATTATAAAATACAACCATTGTAACTATATGCACTGCATAAAATAAAAATGTTGTTAATATGAGACGTGTCTCACAGAAAAATAAAGTGAGACAAAAATCTCTTACCTCAAGTCTTGAATTCATTCATAAACATTCTAACCTCCTTTATAATAATTATAAATTTGTTATAAATATATTATAGGCCCATAATTATATAAATATAACATACCATATATTATATACTTATGACCTCTTATTACCCATTTACAAACAATTCATTATTAAAATCATGTTTTGGGTAATAACTACTTTGTTTTTCATGTCTGTTTTGGTTTGGTATTTTTGGTCCATTTACTATGATAATTATTCCATATTTAGATAATTTTAAACATAATAAAATTATAATATATATTAATTAAATATTTTTTTCAATTAATCTATTAAATTTATAGTTATAAAATGAATTAAACCATTCATGGAGATGATAGGTCATACGTATACATAAATTCCATTTCCATTTTCTTGATGGATGTAATGTAAGAAAGGTAATTAATATTTTACCCTTTAGAAAATAATTATTATGAAATATATATAATATTTATTTTATATATTCATTTAATCTATCTATATAATCATCCAAATAAAATATAAGTGAAAAACACATCACATTGGTTTGTGAGGTGGTAGTCCACTGTACACATGAGCGATGTTATTTTTTTCCTAAGGATTGGAAGGTAAGAAGTTAGATATGATATTATAATTAAATAATTATGATTATTTTATAAATATAAAATATAATTATTAACTTTATTATTTTTTACCTTCCATGTAAAGTGTAAGTGAAGAACGAATCACATCGCTTTGTGAGGTGGTAGTCTGTTGTACACACGAGTGCCATTATCGTATCCCTCATGGAAAGAAAAGTAAAAAAGGTATATGTGATATCATAATTAATTAAGTATAATTATTTTAAAAATATTATATATACTTTAAATCTAACATTATACCATGTTGTGATAGGTAGTGATTGAAAATGAATTACATCGGTTCATGAGGTCATAGTCCACCGTACACGTGATTGACAGTTTCATTTCCCATATGATGGAATATTAGATGAATATAGGTAATTAGATTAACATAATAACATATAAATATTTTTAATATAGTAAGGTTATTATATTATAATGGTTTAATAATATTTAAAGGAGGTTAAAGAATAAAGAAAATAAAAACACTCTATGAAGAACATTATCTCTTCTTCAGATAACCTATTTAGGTTTTCCCAAAAGCCTTTATAGGATGGATTTATGATCAAAATAAGGATTATAGGAAGCGGTGAAGGAATTAATTAATGTATTTGGGTAGTTATCAGTAGATACAAATGGTTTGGGAAGTGTGAAGAGGAGAGGAGAGGGTGTGGCCTTTCATAAGCGGGGGAGATGACACTCTTGGAATTTTTAAATTGAAAATGGTGTACCAATATTTTTATCTTTACACAAGCCTCCAAAATGGGTCATTATATAACTTTGGATGTTATAAGGTCCATATATGTCTATAAAAATGGTGTTGGAAAATTTTATTAGTCATTTTACCCCATATCTTTTTTAGTTTGAACCCCAATAATCCCATTATTAACTTAACTTCTGTAAATAGTTTTTACTATTTTTACTATTAATTTTAGTAATAAACTAAGTTGAAATTATTATATAATATAAATAATTTTTTAAAAAAAATTAATTCATTTTTAAAATTAAATTCATATAATTTTAAGAATTTTTTATTAAATTAATCTTGCAAATGCAATGAAAAAACAGTTTTCCAAAGAGAAGAGTTTCATAAGTTTAAAGAGTTTTAACATCCAAATTAAAAACAAAATTTATTCCAATGAACTAAATTTGATTAATGAATATATAATTTAAATAATTTTTTTTAAAACCGTATTAAAATAAATTTTATGTTTTTAAATTCTTTAAAAGAAATGAAAAATCTAAATAAAAACCAATATTTTTCACAATTCATCAAAAAATTTATATTTTCAACAAATTATAAAAATTAGAACTATGATAATTATGAAATGTTAATTTCAAAAATGAAGTTAGTTTTTTAAAATACATTTCATAAAAGTTTAAAAAGTAATTTGAAAAAATAAGTGTGCACAATGAGATAAAAAATATTTTTAGACAAATACAATCTTAAGAAAAAAATTTGATTTATTCTTATCTCATGACTAGAAAAATGATGATATGAATGTTAAAAAAATTATTGAATATATAATTTGTATAAATTTCATTAAAATAATTCAAAAAATCTGATATATTTAATTTATCTAGGTAAAATATGTTTGTGCACATAAAAATAATATTTGAGAAAAATAATTTCATTACTCTCAATTGGTCTTTATTTTAATTTCCAATTAATTGATAATAAAATAATTCATTTTATATTTTTGTAAAAGATATATTTTTACAATTTTTTTAATCCTATCCATACCCTCTATTTCAAGATATGGGAAATAATTTTCCTATTGAACCATAATATTTTAATAGTATGTCGTGTTTTACTAAAATTGGTGTTGCATGTAACATATGATAAATTGGTGTTGCATTTAATTCAATATAATCTCGGTGTTGAGTGTATTGAAAGATATCATATAAATTTATTTTATTTTTAAAAACTAATTCACAAAAACTTAGGGTGTTACAACAATATTGCATCAAATATGACAGATTTAACCAGTAAGGGTGATGAGTTTGTTTGGAGTAATTAGTGCCAGAGATCTTTTGAGGAGTGAAAAGTGAGATTGAATTCAGCTCTTATCTTGATTATTCCTGATCCAAGTTTGGGTTATGATATTTACAACGAATCCTATCTCATGAGTTTGGGTTGTTTTATGATACAGTTAAGATAGGTTTTAGATAATGTATGTCATTAGGTAGACCTTCATGAGATGGAAGACCACACACCTGATCTTGAGTTGGAAATAGTGAAGTATGGACTTAAGAATTAACACTATTATCTCTTTAGGGAGTGGTATATAGTTTATTCAGAAAAAATATTCTAAAGTATATGTTCAATTATAATGATATAAACATGAGATAAATACACTTTTTGGAGTACATTCATACCTTTGATATTAATAATATATGCAGCCCTAGAAAAGGGACTATGGTTGTAGATGATTTGATCCAGAAATTACTAACTTAGGCAGTGAAGGAATCAGTGGAATAGTGGTTCTTGATAAAAAAATATGATGTGTTGTTGTATGAATAGAGAGATTATAGACATGTATTTCTATCCTATATTTGAGAAGGATATTTTATAGATAGTTAGTTTTGACTAGGATAGGAAGAGGATGTAGAGTGTCCACACTTTAGAGAGGATATTTAAGGTGTGGAGAACTCATGTGAGTGGTCTTAGTCTCCTGATGGGGTTTTATGATTTCGAGGAAGGTTGATTGTTCTGTTACATGTGAGATCAAAATTGTTGGAGGATGGACACCAATTTGGTTGGTCTACACATCCTAGAGCTACCATGATGTATCGTGACTTGATACATCATAACTGGTGTCTAGGAATAAGGTGTTTGATTGGGTATTTTGTATCTCTATGACTTACATGTCATAGAATTAAACCAGAACACCAGAGGCCTACTGGTTTGTTGTTTCCTTTAACCACTAAAATATTTAAATGGGATGAAATATCTATGGGATTCATGATTGGGTTACCTAAAACTCCTAGTGGTATAGATTCAATATGGGTGACTATTGATTAAATCATGAAATCTGTTCATTTTATACCTATTTGGGTGATGGAAAAGGTAGAGGATCTTGGGAACTTTTATTTGTGTCAAATTTTCAGATATTATGGTGTTGCATCAACTATCATTTCTAATAGGTATATTACAGAAACTTTAAGAGTCATAGTGATAATGTTTTGGGGATGAAGAAAAAAAATAAGAAGAATATAAACAAAGACACAATTATTTATGTTGTTGGGAAAAATCCCTATATCCATGGAGAGGAATAATAACTTCACTATAATTTGAGAGAAAAATTTCAATGATATCAATGTTTCACACACCCTTAAAACCTAGAAAAAATAGCTAATAAAGAATAAAATCATTATACTACCAATGACATAGTATGTCCAATATTCTATAGTGAATGGTTTCAATAATTTCACACTACTATAGTGATACTACCACACAAGTCCAGGATACTATAGTGGATAGTGGCTAGAAGTCCATATAGCTACAATACCACTATTTGTAATGTCTAATATGCTATAGTAACTATTCTAAAGTCTATACTGATATAGTTCTTTATTGGTGTCACCTGGGAAACTCTTCTATAGTCATTCAGAGTTACTACAGTTTCCTAAAAAATTGTGTTGGGGGCCTTTGTCCCCTATGATCCCTAGAGTAGGTGGGAATTACCCACTACAACCCCCAATGAGATCATTTTGGATCTTGAACAATGAGAGTTTTAGTGTTTTGTGAAGTATGGGCCACCAGAATTCATCCTAAAATCATCATAACCGATCAGGCTATACCAATCCAACAAGGGTCACTTTCTTCACATAATTGTTTTGGAGTGGGTTGTAGATAATAATGGGTTATTAGTTGATTTTGATCATTAATAATCATCCTGTAGATGCCGAAAAGTGCTCCAAGGCAGAAGAAAGTTTCAACAGGACAATGTGAAGTCATATTCAGACCTGGGGACCCCGTCCAGGGGGCCTGGAGGGGCCGCGCAAAATAAATTCCAAAGTGTGCGAAAAAAATATTCCCCCAAGTGGAATGTTCTAGGATTCGTGAGAATTGGGGCGTCCGGGCGCTAAATATTTTACGCCCCCGCACCCGAACGGTTGACATTTCACGCCACCGGCTCTGGCGTTCAATTATTTCGCACCGAGCTATTTTCCGTGCCCCGGGACATCAATAAATAGAAGGTAACCCCCTTTCATTTTAGGGTGGAAGAATTTGAATTGGATCTCGTGCGTGAAATTAGTCTTCCGCACGTACAATATGGCCTTCAGGTAATGTTCTTTTCACGACAAGACGCCCAGGGGTTTTCCTTCACGTGAGATCCCCATGGCTTAGATTGAATTCCAATCCCTTCGGGGTTCCCCCCTTGCGTGAAATCCCTTCCCTTGTACACAGGCCGGTCAATTGCATGCAATCCCTTCCATTTCTTGTAAGACAGTCAATCATGTGCAATTCCTTCAATTGCACGCACTCATGTCCTTGCACGCAACCTCTGCCACTTGTGTACAATTCATACTCCTTGCGCGCAATATTCCTAGTCGCGTACAAAACCTCTGCCCCAATTATGGGAACACATCACTGATTTTGTGCCAGCCCGGTGTTTTTCACGCATGTCTATTATTTTGTGTGCAAGACTCAAAGGTTTCATGCAATTCCCTGGGACCCTCACCCCAATACTCTTCTTGTGGGTGCCATTCACGGGTGCCTTTTGTGCCCCGGGTATCCACATCATGCACCGTCTTCCCGTGTGACCTTCTAGGCTCGTACGAGGTAACTTCAAAGTCCCTTGGACAATTATTCCTATTGTATTACTTTTCCTCATGGTTCTTCACATAGTCATGATAACAGATATTGCTTCTTCTCATAGCCACGATAACATGAACCCTTCGGTGGTTTTCTCCACAACTGCCCCTCACTATGGCGTTGTCGATGCCTTCCCTTCCACAAGGATCGGAGGGTACCGGTTATGTAAGTCTTAGGGGTGTGGAGTGAACCCACCTCATCCGAGCTGCAGGATGTTAAAATTCCAAGCACCTCATCCTCAACACATGATGTTAAACTGTGACCTGGCCTCGTACCTCGCACACAGGGTCCCCCTGCCTCGGACATTCTCCACACCCACTAGTCTCCACGGTGATGCGATCATCCCTCATAGGGGGTGATATCCCCCTTACTGGAGTGGTGTTTGTCTGTGGGGAAGGGTAGCCACCTTGGTGTAAGCCCCTAAACTTACTTGCAGGAGGAAGAACCCATGTTCGTCCTCACTTCCTCAGTGACAAGGCCAGCCAAGGGCATGATGGGGAACCGTGTTTCTCCTTTCTTCCTTCCCAAATCCCTATCCCGTTGCGCTTTGTCGCCATTGGGCCTCTATCTTGGAGTAAGCCCCGACTTCCCGGGCCGCTCCATGCATAAGCCTCTGTTACCTCTTTGGGCCGCTTCACGTGTAATCCCCACTCCATTTCCCACAAACGCACCTTTTGCGATGTGATTATCAAGCCTGTGCTATCTCTTGTTTCTCACACCGAGCATGACTCACGTAAGCTTAGAGCAAGAACTGACCATGACCACCACCCCGAGCCTCCATCCTAGAGTAAGCCTCGACTTCCTAGGCTGCCTCAAACTATAATCCCCAATATATCCTGAACGATGGGGACTTTGATCCGTGTCAAGGCATCGTACGTAGGATGCCTCCACGAGGTTTAAGACCCACCACCCTGGGCTGCCTCGGAGTGTAAGCCCCATACCATCCCGAACTATGGGGACTTTGATCCATGTCAAGGCATGGTACGTAAGAAGCCTCCATGAGGTTCAAGCCCCACCACCCTGGTCTGCCTCAGTGTGTAAGCCCAATACCATCCCGAACTACGGGGTCTTTGATCCGTGTCATGGCATGATACGTAGGAAGCCTCCACAAGGTTCCAGCCCCACCACCCTGGGCCGCCTCAGAGTGTAAGCCCCAATATATCCCGAACTACAGGGAATTTGATCCCTACCAAGGCATGGTATGTAGGAAGCCTCCATGAGGTTCAAGCCCCACCACCCTGGGCCGCCTCAGAGTGTAATCCCCAATCTATCCCGAACTACGAGGACTTTGATCCCTGCCATGGCATGGTACATAGGAAGTCTCCATGAGGTTCAAGCCCATCACCCAGTCGCTCCAACAACCTTCACGTTAGTTCTCCCCCATCCCGCATGACGTTAAACTGTATTCGCCATCTAAAATATGTGGTCATTGATTCCCTGCCATGGGGATACGTGGGAATCCTCCACGAGGCTCAATCCCATCACCCATGACTCACCCTGATCTCTCCCTCGATCCCACGTGTCTTGGAAATCTCATACCCTAACCCGGAGGTTCCACTTCCTCTAGTTCCTATCTGTGCGTCCATTCTCATGGGTCACCTCCTCAGGTGTCCCATCATCCTATCGTACTACATGGACTTTGATTCCCCGCCATAGGGGTACGTAGCAAGTCTCTTCGAGACTCAATACCAAAGCCATCATCCATCCTGATTCTTACCCGGGATGCCACATCCCAATGAGATCATGCCACCTCATTCCCCTCCACAACATTCAGGAAGCTGCCCACATGTTGGCCCCAATATCAGTTTTCCCTCCAAGGGGTTCCTCAATTTGATCCACTATAATCAATGTTCTGATCAGTCCGATCTGTCCCCGCTGGATGTTAAACTTGCGGAATACCCTATGTTAAACATGGGAATCTGAGGAAAACCTTAGATACATGCCCATGGCATACAATTCCCCGCATATGATGTTTGATTCCTCGGGCTTTCATGCCCTCTAGAAGCCCTATAATAAGGGACAGAAGATATACATGCCAATCCCACAGCATCAAGACACGCCAGTGATGACCAACGTGACTAATCCCATAACAGAAGGTTGCTGCCCTGATCGGACTCCTTGGATCCTGATAGAAGCATTGTAATTACCTGGTGTCCATGAAGATATGGCGCCGGTAAGAGTTTCACAAACTACATCTTAAATCTATGAGGGAGACCCAGACTAGGTGATGAGCTCCGAGGAGGAATCTATGGAAGGAAGAACCGACATCCCATCATCTAGTTTTGTTCAAGTAGAAGACATCCCTGAATAAGGATCGGATGCCACCTACCTTTGGAAAGTGGGAACGCGGGGCAACATCATCGCATCCTCTGTGTGATGGATGTGCGTGAGCCTCAGCGAAAGCATCAGAAGCAAAAATGGTGAACCCGATGTGAAATGTCTTCTCCTCAACATGGAGCCTAGTAGCATTTGGGAATCAGTGGATAAGCATGTTATCTGACCCCATCACCTGGTACTAGGTCCCACTAATCATTCCTGACATGAAACTCGCCCGAAGTTGAGACAGTCAGGATGTTGAACATTCCTTTCTATGATGTTGTCAGTGTGGATCCCTCTTATAGGCCATGGAAGATGGAACAGTTTTGGGGCACTTGTTGTCAATTCCTTTTCTTAGCAGTATTAATGAGTTCATCTCCCTGCTTTTAGGAACCAAGTTGTTGCATCTGAAGCCTAATCACCTACCCACTAGCATAGGAGCAGGGGTAATATCGACGCGGCTACCCCATGTGGTTATGCCTCTTCCATGACGACTTCGACCTCCATGACCACTGGGTGCCCACACCCCCTCTCCTCGTCAGAGATTATCCAGCGAAGGGTAATTAATGACCTTTTATGTAGGTACGAGGAGGAGGGGGTCATCCCCACCAGGTATATGGCCCGCTTGGATCTCGAGAAAGTTGCGCCTCACCGTCAATGTCGCCCTCAAGGGCCACATAGGGAGCCACTGCTCCCCACCCCGACATTCAATTGTTTCGGTACCTTGTCCCTGAAATTCTTTGACAACTCCCTACCATACGTTGACGAGGTAAGTGATACCTGGGTCAGCCCAATCGGTGTCCTTCTTCAAGGGCTCTCGGCAAGGGCTCCCACTAGGCCGCATCAGCACCGCCGCCTGGTTCCCAGAGCCAAGGAGCAGGAAAGCCATGCACCTGCACCATCGTCTCTAGTTCATCTGACCGTAGTGCTAGCATTGGGAACATATGGAAGAGGGCACCCACCATGGGGTGTCAACGTCAGCGATTACTGTGGACCGAGCCACCGCTGACTCATATCACCAACTCCCCGCATACGTTGAGTAGGGGCAGTTATACGCACGACCCAGATCTAGGCCCCAACCACCCCACAGGCAGGTTTGGTCGACTCTCCATGTCGTAGACACAGGCGATGGCCGCTGCGGGCCAATCCGTAGCAATGACACCTAGTTTGGAGGCCTACTCCATACCGCCACTACGGAAGGTGCAGGCCCTCCCTACTCCCAACCTCATCTTGGAGGTATACCTCGCGCCACCTTCAATCCAAGTAAGGGTATTCCCTATGACATCAATACTCCATGTGGGGGTCTCTCCTGTGCTCACTACACTGGGTACGGGGTCACTCCCCCTGCCGCAGACCACGAGTATGGAGACATTGCATGTCCGGTCACTCGCCAACATGGAGGTCCTCCCCATGTCCCCATGCCAATCAGAAAAGGTCATCCTCACCCCAGAAATCAGAGAGATGGATGCATACCCCACTTCACCAACGCCCAACATGGAGGTCCTCCCCATGTCCCGTTCGACATTTGTCCTAGTGCTCCCCGCACCCCGGCTTTCACAGGTGGAAACCCTCTCCGCCCCAGCACCAGTGCGGCCAGAGGACCCCATGTCGGAAATCCGCCCTGCCCTGAGGAGCCACCCAGGGGCAGGAAGGTGGGCCATCGCTGCTGCAAGAGGAATTTCGGGGAAGGCCGGACTGGAATCAAACTTGTCTGCTTCTCATACTCTAATGCGGATTACGGCTCAGCACTGGAGCCCTCTCCTCAGCCCTCCGAGTAAGGGTTGGGGCGGGAACGAGGAACATTAGCTTAATGCTCCCAGAATGCGAGACCCATATGATCCCTGCATCCCTCCGAAGGTATATCCAGGAGGACGAGAACCTGGCCTATCCCCAATGAACAACCACACAGTCGCCACCATCATATCCGGAGGTGCCTTCTGTCTTGTCTAGAGACGGCGGAGAGCTATTCTGGGGGTCAATGGTGGGAGATCCACAGCGTAGCCCACTCTCAGGAAACATTGATGTTGTGTCAGGAGTTTTGGTCAATGGTCCATCTTATTGAGATATAATAGCCAAGCCACTGTAGTCCTCAAGGGACAGCCCAAGATTCGGTGGCCAATTAGCCCACTCACCGTATTCTCCACCGGCCAACCCGCTGTCCCAGCGGTCCGCCTCGGTGCCACCACTAGTTCCTCAGCCACCCTCATTCGATGTGTGGGGAAATAAAAGGCCAAACCATGAATCTGAGCTGAGGAGCTTCTGGACCATCCTCTCAGTGGGCCACTTCCCTGAGAAGTTTTGGCCGGTCGTAGGACCAAATTTTGGTACGCCCGAATCACTCACCCCGGAGGAGGTTGAATGTTACCTCCAGACCCTCTGGGCGACTCACTTCTGTTTTCACCACCTATGAGTGACTTATCCCGGGGGCCAAGAGCACCTTGAAGACATCGGCTAACAATGTTGTCTAGTTGACCTGGCCACACTCCCCGTGGTCCAGCTCCCTGAGTCACCTGGTCACCGCAGGACCCTCCAACAGCAATACGTCCAGAGTTTCCAAGTACTCCGCAAAGTTATTAAGGAGGACACCCCCCCCCCCCACTTGCAAGTCTATGGCTGGGGGTAGTATTATGCCCTCCTCTTCAGTGCTATTCGTCGGAAACCCAACTCGCTTGGCAACGTTGAGGACATACACCTAAGAAGAGTCGTAGTCAACCTGACTAATCTGTAGGGAGGGTAAAACGAGTTGGAATATCTCGATGGGAACCTCCTCCCTGAGGACGTTCCCCCACTGAGGGACCCATTGGGGAGAGTTACTCACCAGTAGAGGAACCTCCTGGGTCTCCCTCTGCCCACCGAGGCATTGGTACTCAGCTGAAATCTCGGTAAGGGTAAGAAGCATATTGGTGTCACCAAACACTCCAACCTGTATGCCTCAGTGCAGAAGATAGAGGAAGATCCTAAGAAGGTCACGTTGTGCTAGCAGCTTGCTGAGCAGAATAAACTGGTTGATGACCTTCTAGCCAAACATGCTGTGGAACAGTGTCTGAATTATTGTGACCCTCGGACAATACAGTAGGGAAATATGTAGCTTCTCCCAAGCGAATTTTCCCTGGGTAACCATGAACATCATGCCATACAGAAAGGGTAGAGGATGGTGCTTATGGCAAGATGGCGTGGTATGTCTCACCAAACCCTCCTGAATAGCATGAAAATCCAAGGAACCCCACTCAGGCTCCACTGGAAACCCCAAGGGTCGCTCCACCAGCCACTCCATGAGCTGCTAAGATTGGCTACCGCATTGAAGAGCCCGAAAACGCGCTCATGGTTAGGGATCCTTGTTAGTATAGGGAATCACGTCCATATGATCCAATGGCGGCACTCATAGCCACCTAGAGGCTTTGGAAATGCAATAGGTGGTCATCCCACCTGATGGAAAGCCATATCCGGCATGGGTGGATGACATTCTAGCACCCTCGGGATTCGGAAACCCCACCTTCTCCCACTTTAATGGGGTGGGGGACCCGCCACAGCATCTATCCCACTTTAACTAGAGGTGTGGGCCTATGCTAGGGACCCCAGCGCAGCAGGAGGCCGGCAAGATCTTTTGTTTTGTTCAAAAGTTAGAGGGGTCAACATTCATTTGGTATATGCATCTCCCCATCGGATCCCTGACTAGCTGGGAGGAACTTCGCAGGCAGTTCCTTTACCAGTTCAGCTCTACCACCCAGAAAACGAACATCACATACCTATTCAAGTGCAAGCAAAGGCCTAATGAGAGAGTATCAGACTTTGTCGCCCGGAGTAAGGGGCGCACATACTCCCTTGACATGACCTGACTCAAGAGCAATTACTGAATATCTGCATATGGAATGTCAATATGGAACCGGTCCCCTCCCTGATCACTCAGAACTATCCCAGAGGGTTCTGAGACTTCTCAGATAAGGCCCAATGCCTCGAAGAATCTCTACAACAGGCTAGTCAGGAACGTCTGCTTCCCCCTGTGATCCCAGCAAGGGGGGCTGCCAGAGCCAATCCCGCCATGGTGTCCCAGGTAGAGGTCCCTAGGCCACTAGAATTTCTACCAGTGGAGCCAGCTCCATAGCCCTATAGAGGTTCATCGCCACAGGCACAGTTTCCAGCCCATCAGAGCCCACCTCAAAATTGGCAGGCAGCCCATGTAATGAACCACCAAGCCTAGGCGAGATAATCAAGTTCCGCCTCCTCGACAGGCTCCTCTGACCCCCATCTGGGTCAGGCTCCTAGAGCCCCATTTCCGGACAGAAGGAATTAGGGCTACTTGTTCGACAAGGCTCAGGTCCTCGGTTACTTCCACAGCGCCTTAGAGCAAAGAATTGTATGATTTCCTGAGTGCCGGAAGCCAGAAGAGGTGCATCTCACTGATCACCCCAACTATTGCCCTTATCATAGGATCCAAGGGCACACCATCAAGAAATGCTATGTGTTCAAGGATTGGCTCCAAGACCAGATCGACAACAACATAGTCAAGTTGGGCCTAGACCCAGCATAAGTGGTGGGTGTCTTTATGAGGACAGACAGTAGCGACGGTGAAGTTGAGTGGAAGTAGGTTTCTGACCGCGGTTCCTAGAATTATAATGACTGGGTAGCTCATAGGATGGTCACCCGTTCCCATGGCATTATTTGTGCATGCCTGAATTAGCTGGAGCCTTCATAAGCTGCAGCCACCACCCCTACATCATCATCTCAACCGGCCTCTTCCCTGAAGAGAAATCATCGGCGGAGTAAGAAAAAGCAATGTGCCCCACCAATGCCGCCATTGTCTCACACTCTCAGCGACTTTATGCCCTTGGAGATGGGGATTCCCCCCAGGATCCATCTAGTGGTGGATGATTCATCAAGTGATTGCCAAGGGTACACTTCAGTTAACACCGTCGAGTTGGTAAACCCCTATATGACTCCCGATGAGGGGGAGTGCCAGGAGAACCTCCCCAACGTCCCTAGCTGACACCAATGTCAGTGGATCCGTGGCCATATGAGTCATCGAGGTGCATCAGTCGACACCTCTAGCCAGTTCGTGCATGCCATCGAGACCAAATAGCAGGCCCAGCGTAGAGGTCAGCACTCACAGCATCTTCATCTGGTGTCGTCAGGACCACCTCTACCATCGTTTGTACTACTGGATTAGGAAAAACCCCTTAGGCCATATTGTGACCAGATTCACCCCGCTACAGGACAATCTCAGCCATCTGGTTCTCATCCAGTAGCTACCCTCTGGGATTCAACTAGTGAGCAGCGGGATATCCCTAGTACTAGTCTGTCACCGGTCCAACCGATAGGGCCCTCCATGCCTTCCATCACAGAGCAACTCCCTGCAAGAAAAATTACGCACCTGGAAGGGAAGTACGATGTTCTCAAGAACCTCACCGGAATCCCAGTGGGGATTTCCATCCTTGTATCCCTTCACATGTCACCAGATATGAATAAATCACTCACCGAGGCTTTAAGGAGCCCCCTCCAGTTTGAGACAGAGATAGTAGTTTCAGAAGCTTTCCATGTCGAAGCAATTGAGGATGCCGAATATCATTCCATCATTTTGTTCTCTGGAGAAGATGAAGGATCCTCTATACCGAGGAAAATATGCCCACTTTACAACACCATCCAATTTAACAACGTGGAAGTTTTCCACTGTCTCGTTGACACCAGCTCCGGGATCAACCTATCCCAACACGGACACTGCGGAAGCTGGGGTTATCTGAGGATGACCTGACTCCCTCTAATCTAAGAATCTAGGGATATGATAGGACCGAGCAGACCCCGGTCAGAAAAATCTGTCTGAAGACCCAGTTCGGCGGCCTATTTGCCAGCACCGAGTTCATGGTTGCCTCCCAGGACACTGCGTATAATGCATTGATGGGCAGACCATGGCTGCACTTGCATGTGGCGGTCCCCTCATCATATCACCAATGACTCAATTACTCCCTTAATGGTTGAGTGGGCATACTCCAAGGTGATTCATCTTCTTTCGCCTCTTGTGAAGCCCACTACTTGGATGCTGACTATTACAATGGCAAGGATAAACAAGTCCAGGCAAGTGAAGTTGAGCTTGTCACCACTACAACCGACCCTTGGACATGCCTAAATGACACCTATGTCTTCCCGATCCATCGATTGGAGGCCACGACCCCCGATATGGGGTAATGTTTTGTCATTTCTGGGACAAGGGGGAATCATGCTCCCAAATCTAGGCAGCGTCAGAAGATCACTTAGTATTCTTATACGAATCAGGCTCTAGTGGTCCCGGAGCCTCCCACTCCCATCAGGTATCAGGATGTCTGGCTCATGGAAACGGTGGTACGTTATACTTGTCTATTTCACCAGGTAGGGATAATTCAGCTCCGGTCGACTCGCCACTAGTGCTTTTATATTATCAAGTGTGGCCCCTTGGGCCGAAGACCAAATGGGATCGGGTTGACAGCCTTCATCACTACGGTCTCGGCAATGTCGGAGTTCCCCAATGCAATAACAACTTCCGCACAAGCTGGTACCAGCCTCCCATCAGGGCCTGGTAACTTAGAAGTAGCTTCCCCTGTGGAATATCCCTCCATAAGTGGAGAAGAAGATATAGAGGACGCTCTCCCTACCTTTGAGGAAGGCATCTCAGCCATGGTCAATGAGTTGGTACAGGTGAACCTTTGAAGTGAGGTGGACCCGAGACCCACATTGATTAGAGCCTCTATGTCCCCTGAGGAGTAGCAGCAATATGTAGGTTTCTTTAAACAGCACCGTGATGTATTCACCTGGAGTTACGAAGAGATTTCGGGACTAGATTTTCAGGTATTTGTCCACCGGCTCGGTCTTCTAAAAAATCATCGTGGATTAAGTAGCCTCCCAAAAAGATGCACCCTTCTCATGGTTCCAGGGTCGAGGCTGAGGTTGACAAGCTCATCAGGTCCAACTTCATTAAGGAAGTCTAGTTCCCCAAGTGGTTGGCCAAATTGTGCCAGGCAGGAAGAAGAATGGGAAGATCAGAGTCTGTATCGACTTCCAAGATCTCAATCACCATTGTCTGAAGGATGATTTTCCCCTTCCAGTGATGGAATTGTTGATTGAATCTATGACCGAGTTCTAGGCCCTCTCCTTCATGGATGGTTACTCTAGATATAATCATATTTGGATGGTCCCTGAGGAAGAGGAGTCTACAGCTTTCAAGGTGTCCCAAGGTACTTTCTGTTACCAGGTTATGACCTTTGGCCTGAAAAATGCAGGTCCAACCTATCAGTGGGCCATGCATCTCATATTCAAGATGATCCTCAAGAAATTGGTGGAGTGTTATGTGGATGATCTGGTGGTCAAATCTCACTAGCGCCAGGACCATCTCAAGGACATTGAGAAAGTTTTTGGTTTCCTCTATTCCCACCACCTGAAGATGAACCCATTGAAGTGTGCCTTCGGGGTCACTTCCAAGAAGTTTCTTGGATTTGTTGTCTGGTACCCGGGGCATTAAGATTGACCTAGAGAAGATCAATGCCATCAGCCATATGCCCCCCCCCCCCCCGAGAAATATTTGGGAGCTTTGAGGTCTCCAAGACCACTTGGCCTACATAGGCCAATTCATTGCGAATCTGGATGGAAAGTGTAATCCCTTTTCTCAGCTCATGAAGAAGGGCACTGCTTATGAGTGGGACGAGGAGTGCCAGACCGCCTTTTAGGAAATCAAGTAGTATTTTCTCTAGCCTCTATTCTTGATGCCACCCATCTCCAGGAAGCCACTAATCTTGTATATGACCGCCCTAGAATGGTCCCTCAGTGCCCTTCTCACCCAGAAAAACAATGAGGGGACAGAGAACAACCTCTACTATCTCAGCCGCGTGCTCCTCGATACGGAAACCAGATACTCCGCCATCGGAAAGAGCTACCTTGCACTCATATTCGCCATACAAAAATTATGTCATTACCTTTATCACCACGAGGTGCAGCTTTTGTCTCGAGTATACCTGCTAAAGTATATTCTGAGTCTCCCCTTGTTGACTGGCTGACTAGCGCAGTCGGTAGTAATCCTCCAGCAGTTCGACATCAGGTTCGTGCCTTAGAAGGCTATCAAGGGATAGGTGTTGGCAGACTTTCTAGCTGCCCATCCAACCTCTATGGGTCAGTCCCTGGACCTGGATTTTCTTGATGAGGCAATCCTCTTAGTCAATCAAGTCATCCCATGTTAGAAAATACACTTTGATGGTGCCTCTTGGAGTCCCATCAGTAGGAGGCTCAATGATCCTAGGCTCAACAGAGTAGGACTGGGTATCATCTTTATAACCCCGACGCAAGCCATCCTACCATACTCATTCTTGTTTTTAGAATGCTACACTAACAATGAGGAATAGTATCAGGCCCTCATTACTATTCTTGAGCTAGTCATTGAGATCGATGTTCCCCATATTTTCATTTGAAAGGGGACTCCAAGCTAGTTATTAAGCAGGTCAATGAAAACTATGTTTTTAGGAAACTAGATCTCGTACCATTGTTAGAACACACTCTCCAGCTAATGGCCTAGTTCCCTTCTCAGCTAGAGGTTATCTATGTCCCTCAGTCATAGAACGGTCAAGCGGATGCTTTGGCTTGCTTAGCTGCATCACTTACAGAGCCTGAACAGGATGATCCGATTATCCACATGGCACATCGGAGAGTCATAGCTCCTGTTTCCCTGGATGGAAATGATAGCCCATAAGTAATCCATCTTACTACCAGTGCCTCTATGTCAATACCCCCGGGTCATCCAGATGCGGTGATCAAAGTGGGTGCCGATTGGAGGACACCCTTGGTCGAATATCTCCAACATGGTAATCTTCTATCAGACTGGGCTGAGCGCGAGTGAATCTGGTGTCGCGCACTGCATTTTACCCTCCAGAGTGGTACCAGCCTTGATAATATCCTCTATAAACACTGATGTTATGGTTTTATCCTCTGTTTTATTCAAGTGGTTGAGATTCTATAGGTCATGCAAGAGGTTCACGCCAGTTCCTGTTGTGCCCATCATTCTGGTCCAAAACTGTCTCACCAGGTCTGGAGATTAGGGTATTTTTGTCCCTCCATGATCCACGACTGCATCGAGTTCACCAATAGGTTCCATGAATGCCAAGTTCATGCTAACTTTTTGTATCGTCCACCAGAGCTTATCCACACTACGAAGTAATCTTTGACCATTGCAGATTGGGGATTAGATGTTGTAGGACCATACCCACCAACAATGGCTCGCCAATGCCAATTTATTCTGACCACTATGGATTTCTTTTCCAAGTGGGTAGAGGCAGTTCCACTCAAGGAATTCGAGGCCCATTCTATCATCTACTTCGTGAGTTCCATTTTCATCTATCGGTTTAGAGTACCTCACGCTATCCTCAACGATAATGGCACCAACTTCCGAGCAGCTGAGCTGAAGAAATTTTACCCCAAGTACAACATTCTCTCTAACCATACCTCCCACTATCACGCGCAAGAAAATGGACAGATTGAGGTGTTTAATAAAACCCTCTCTAACATTCTGCAGAAAATGGTTGGTCAGAACAAGAAGAGTTGGCCGGATAAGCTCCCCAACGCCCTTTTGACTTATCGAACGACGAATCATAATCCCACCCAGGTGACCACATATTCCCTAGTGTACGAAACTAAGGCCATCCTGCCCATCGATATTTAGTTGCCCTCATTGCACATAGTGGTCTATAACCAGCAAGCACCAGATAGAGTGGATGAAATCTGTCTAGCTGAATTGGAAGCACTGGACGAGAATAGGCTTCATTCCCTTCACAACCTATAAAGGCATTAGAGCATGATGCCTCGAGATTTCAACAATAAGGTTTGCCTCCACTCTTTCCTATAAGGCGATTTGGTATTAGACCTCAGGGCACCAATGATCCTCGGTAGGAAACCACCCAAGTTGGAGCCCAAATAGGAAGGATCGTTCATTGTTCATAGGGTTTATCCCAATGGAGCACACTCCATGGTGACCATGGACGATGAGCCTATAAATCCTAACACCAATGCCAGGTTCCTCAAAAAATATTTTTCCTAACCCTTCAGGGTCCTCCAAGACCTTAAACTAGATTATCAGTCCTACACGACCTTAAACTGTTGGTCCCGCATGACCCTAAACTGCACGCTTGTCCCACGTGACATTAAATTGTATGTCGTCCCACATGACGTTAAATTGTATGTCATCCCGCATGACGTTAAACTATATTTCATCCCGCATGATGTTAAAATGTATCTTCAAGAACTACGTGTGGCTCGATTCCCATCCTTATGGGATATATAGGACTGCTTGAACATTTAGATTTCGGGTCCAGCCCCATCTCTTAGAGATCTCCTGATCTCTTGGTCACCTAGGCCACTTGGCATGTCCCTCTCCACGAGGGGTAAATATAGGTGTGGTACAGGGTTTTACCCTCCTTTGCATTGGGTCTTTGGCACCATTCCCCACTTCTTCTAGGAATTCTCCATCTCTTGACCACTCTAAAGATGATCCCCTCGACCCTTTGCAGTGGTTCTCTAATGTGCCTAAGGGTACTCTGGTCTAGGACCTATAATGTCAGATTCAACTTGGGAAAGTTTCCATCCACTTGTCAAGATTCATGTTCCCCTTCATTTGGGCCCCCCATTATCTTTCACACCAGAAGGGACCCCCAAAAATGGCATGGATACTAGGACTAAGGGCTCTCCTACCATTACGGGACAAAGCCACCGAGGGTTTTAGACAAAAAATTGATACAAATCCCACGTTGCGAACATGGTCAGTGGTCGATGCTCATTTGTTTATCCCCATTTCAGGATAACGTGACAGGATGCAGTGTTGCGAACATGGTCAGTAGTAATCCTCTGTCATCTCACCATCTCCTTCGGGCCTTGAATTTTGGTTACATGATTCAAATTATGTTCCACCCCATCATGTCCTGGTGGAATCTCGACACTCTTGGCACTATCCCTCAGTGCACCTCCGCACGTCTGGGGGACAAAGCTGCAATTTGGCGTTCTTTGGGGACCCACGGTCCGAGCTCTAATACCATAAACTAAGATCTTCATTAAAGTCTATGTGAGGATTGATCCTCATCCCCATGGGATATGTGGGATCACCCAAACATCATGCTTCCAGGTCCAGCTTAGCTGGGAGCTAGTTTCTCCTGCCCCTATCCTCTAACCCTCACTGGCCTCCTAGCCCGAGGCTCCTCTACTGGAATCGTGCATGGTGGTGATGTGGACCATGTCCTCATTCATGTTGGGTATACTTTATAGCATCATGTGCATTCCCCCAGGTCCAAGCCCTATGACCTAAAACTGTGTTGTTAAGTCCAATCAGATGACCCTAAATTGTGATAGTACCGTCCCGGCCGCACGATGGAAAACGACACTACATTGTGATGAACTCATCATAGGGGGCATAATGCTGGGTATTGTTTATCCACCATACCATTTTTGAATGCCTGTATACGGCTTCATTCTTGTGGCAACATCAGGAATTTCTACCCTAGGCAAGTCTCTTCACAAAAAAAAATCCCATTCACCTTAAAGGAAAAACAAGATATATCAAATGTAGCTTCTTTTGGTGTGAGGGATAGACCTACATGCCCCTTTCATCCTTTTCACTGGTACCTTACCGTGCCACCACCCATAACTACATATGGCTTGATTCTCATTCTCATGAGATACGTAGGAACGTCCGGGCACGTCCCCATGGGCCCAACCTAACTGTCTTGTTCGGTCCCTTGACCTAAACACTTCACCAAGGAACACATGGTAATCTGGACTTATGTGCTCATTCATGTTGGGTTTCATAATCACCTTACCATGTGCCTCCATCATTCCTTACCGATCCCTGCTCCGAGTTTTAAGACCTTAAACTAAGACCCTTCCCAGAACTATGTGTGCATTGATTCCTATCCATATGGGATATGTAGGAACGCCCCGACATTTCATCTCGAGTCCAGCCCCAGGAATCTCAAATCCCATCTTCTTTCCCACCATCATCCCCTTGTCCTAACCCCCCCCCCCCCCCTCAAGGAGTTGTTTAACTACATCATTTGCCCTGAACAAGTTCAGGATGCCCCATAATGACATTGGGAAGTGACAGTTCTCTCATCAGAGAGGTCCTGTCTAAAAAGTAGGGATGATCTATGATCAGATTAATGCTCCCCACTTAATGTGCTTCCACCATGGTGGCGTAATTTTGGGAGTTTTGGATTCTGTGTGAACAAATCACCACTTCACTTTCCACACTTCGCATGCCCCTTTATTTGGACCCATATCATCTTTCAAGTTTGAAGGGACCCCCTTACAGTATCGATGCTTGACCTATGGTCCACCTGCTGTCCTGTGCCAACGTTTCGGAAGACTGATCATGTTTTAAGGTACCCCCTAACAGTATGGATGCTCGACCTATAGTCCACCTATTGTCATAGGCCAACGTTTTGGAAGATTGATGGATGATATTTGACTTAGGTCCCATGTTGCGAACATGGTCAGTGGTTGACCCTCATTTGTTGTCCCCATTTCAGGCTAATTCAATAGGGATTCTATATTTTGAACATGTTCAACAGTCATCCTTTATTGCCATGCCCCTCCCATAGTGTTCCAAATTTGGGAAACATGATTCACATTTTTCATTCCACTTTGTTCGGACTGATTCCAATGCCCCTGGCATTGCCCCGCTCGTGTGCTAGAACACATCGAGAAGACGATACATCGATTGGTCTGAGGTCCTCTTCCTTTGATCGGGCCTCCCTCTTCTCCTTATAAATCTGGGTTTGAATTTTGAATGCCCGAATCTTGGTTGTCACTCCCATGATCAAATGAAGTAATAATACGAGCATCCCTTTTTTCTCACATCAGGTACGGCCCACGTGAGCTTAAAGATGGATTGCTATTTATTTCAGGATTATGGTTGAGCATGTTAAACCAAAGGGACAAGTATCTTAAGAAAAGGGGCAAGTACGTAAATTTTTCCATACATATAGTTCAAAAAAAGGATACAAGAAGTAGTAAGGCGATGTAAGTTTATGGGTTAGGCCAAAACAAGGCCCTTAAGGGTCGACTTCCTAGATAGATCTCTCCAATGCTGCCACCTTTTGGATGGTGGCCTCTAGGACTACCTCTCTTCCCCTGAGGAATCTCTCTTTGTCAATGGCCATGGAGCGTAGTTCACTGACCTTGTCCCATGCCCGCACTTGTTTGGTTTGGAGCTCAGTTATCTGGCGACTCACTTCCACGAGTTGTTCTTGGGCATCTGCCAGCTGGGTCATCAGCTACTCCATGAGCTCAAAGCAGTTTGTGATGAATATCTCCTATTCATTCACCTATTCTTAGAGGTATTGGACCTCCTGAACTACCCTCAGAAATGCTCGAGTACTCCCCAACTCCTCCCGACACTGGGTAATGTCGGAGCGTCGGCTGCTCTCACGCATCTTCTCAGCCATGTAATCACGAATCGTCAGGTAAAGGTGTTGAACGTTTTCCCCTATAGCACATAGGAAACACATCCAGAGGTGGAGTGACCCCATCCGCTTCAGCCATTCTTCCTAGGGATGACTGAGAAAATTCCAGATTCACTTCCATCCCTTGCGTCGTTTCATCCGGCTCTCCTCAGCTGCTTTCGAATCTGATTCATTGATTTCTTTAGGGTCAGCAGGCTGATATACAGGGAAGATAAACAACAGACCAGTAGCAGTGTCTTCCTCAGATATTCCTCCCAGGTTAATAGGCTCCTCATCATCTGGGTGACCTTCCTCTCTCCCCTCGATCCTGGTGGCACCCTTGTCGACATCCGGCCCCACCTCGACAGCAATTCCACTGGTGTCTGCCGCTCCCTGCTCACCAATTTCTGGGCCAACTCGGTTTGGGAGGCATGTTTTGGATAAGGTGGTACATTTTCCATTGGCACACTTGCGGATGGTCTAGGATTAGAAGCCTGATGATCCTCCAATGCTGTGATCACTATATAGACAATGAGCACCCTAATCAGTTCAGTACTCCGATGGTAAGCACCGGTATCGAAGTAAGGAACTTACAGGTTCCCAAGGCATCAGCCTCTAGTGCTCTGGACACTATAGGAGCTGTCGTGGTAGGGGATACCTCACCACTCATCAATTCAATAATGGGCATCGGTGCCCCACCTTTCCCCATTGGAGCTTCCTCCCCTCCTTTGGCTAGGGACTCGTGATCAACACCCATATGCTCCTGAGCAGGGAAAGAAGGGTGTATTAAGAATTGCAAAGGAAATTAAATGAAAGGAGAAGGATATACATGGGTTAAATCATACCTCAAGTATCTCGGTTACATCTATTTCATGTCTGATGATCTCACCGCTCTCCCAGAAGCTCCCTTGGTGGGACGCTCCCTAAGACCCCTCATCTTCGGGCTTCACTTCTCCTTCACATTCACCTTCCCCTTCTCCATTACCTCCTCTCTTGTTTCACCACCCTCTGAATCATCATCACTATCATCTTCCCTAAGTGGCATCGTTTCCAGATCATGATCTTGGTCGAGCATCACCTTCACCAAGAGAGGTGGCTCCACACGCCAACCCCATTGGCGTGCGTACATGTCCATGGCCGTCAGATATGCATGCCAACGATGAAAGTTCACTCTATCAGAAATCTGAACAAGCCTGACTTTTGGCAGTTGGATCTCATCCTGCATTGTCTTCTTCCAGAGGACTTCAGTACTCACTAACTACCACAGGGTTAGCCAAGCCGAACATAGCGTAGGGAAAACGACATCTTGAGAAGGTTGAAGCAAGTGACTTATTTGCTTCCTGAGAAGTTCTCTACCCGCTCCATGGGACCCTCCACCTCTGGTCAACGAGGGCGCGACCATGCCATGCGACACCCCCACTGTTGATGTCCTAGCCTGCACGGGCCCCGTTGCCTAACACTCTCCGGATCTTCCCCCCTAGCAGCACCCTGCCTAATCTCTCGCCGCTCGGGTTCCACACTGGCGACCTTGAGCTGCCTAACTCGCTTCCGCATAATCCCCTTAGGGTATGCTTATAGGGACCCAATCAATACATACAAGGACATTACATTACTTTTTCGGATTACCTAATACATAAAAAAAATAGACACCAAAGGACCGTAATAGTTTAGTGTCTTTGGAAACTCAAAATATAATCTTCTAATCTTGGTGAAAGATATTCAACATATCCCATAAAGATATTCCTTTTTTTCTTACCTAAAACCTTTATTTATATCCTGGGGAAAATAAAACATATAAAGGATGAGATCAAATTCTCATTAAGGGTAATCATGGAGAAATTAAAACAAACCATATACATTTGAACTTCAAAACATGAACATAATGTTTACACATCAAAATCTTGAGTTGTGAAATAAATCTTGGCAGTACGTAAGGCATAGGTCATAAAGGAACATCAATCATGATAAAATAGCATGGGAATAAAACATTTAATTGTGTCAAACCATTAATCACATGATATGATTTCCATATTATCCAAGGAATTACTGCCAAGACCATCTTAGTGGACAAATTCCCTTTCTGAATCGAGTTCACTCCTCGTTCCAGTCCTGTATCACAGAACCAGATTAACTTACCATTCCAACCATGTCTATATCATGAGATATAAATCTTTACCCAATTAATTTAAGGGAGATATAGTTCCCACCCATCTCATAATGAAATCATTATTTTGTGTGCCACAAAATAAACATACATCATTCATAATAACCCAAAGAATAAAATGGGTTTCATAAACACCATCCCATCAAAACATAATCTATATAAAAGAAATGGATATCATTTCATCATAAGAAAAATCAAACCATGTAAATAATAGAGACATTATACTTGAAACAAACACATATTAAACAATGTCATCTTAGATGGAAAATTTTTTTTATAAAACACTTGAAATGAATTCTTGAGGAAAATATCCTTTCTTCTTCAAAATCATTTTCTTTTCACAAAATTCCATGAAATTTTAAAAGAAATGGATTTTATCGAAAATAAAAATGAAATATTGTAGAGTAAACTTTATGAAAATAAAGCTTTATGAAACCATAAAAATCCGTTCATTCCGTATAAGTTAAAAAAACATTCTCCTCGTACTTTAAATGGAAAAGTCAAAAGGTACCACATATGGTAAACAAAAGAAAGATTCCTACCATAACACAAAGTAAATGTCAAAGAGGGTTAAACATGACTTTAAAAATACATGGAATAATATTAAATACTTTATGAAAAACATTTTTATGTACATGGATGAAAAATATAACCCCAGTAAATACTTACGAATAAACAATCTCGGATAAGAACGAGATTGGAATAGTTATCTCTTACCTTAGGTCTGATATGCTTCGTACATATCCGAACCTCCTGTATAATGCTTTAAATATTGTCATTAACTTATTACAGAATCATATTAATTGTTATTATATCATATATGGTTCACTTATGACTTTATATTACCCATTCTTTTGTAAATTCCATGTTAAAGCAGTGTTTTGGGTAAAATCGTTTTATTTATCGTACATGTTTGGAATTGTTGTTCTTGATATTATTATTAATTATATAATGATTTAATTACTTCAATAATGTAAATAATGATTTATATATCATATATATTTAGTATATATATATATAATAGATAGATAAATGAAATGAAATACACCATTCATGGAGACGGTAGGTCGTACGTACGCATGAACACTGTTTTCCTTTCCTTATTGACTTGAATGGAAGTAAGTAGATGAAATATATATATATATACACATAAATAAAGTAGATTTATCATGTAATATATTTCATTATTATTCATTATATATACTTTATAATAATTCTTGAATGGTTAACATGGACAATGAATCTCATCGCGTCGTGGAGACGGTAATCCGTACGTACGCACGAGCGATGATATCATTACCATTATTATTGAATTGAATTAGAGAGGATTATATAATATCTCAGAATCTGTATGATGTTACAATAACTATATATAGTGATTATTTACACCATTATACCCATCCAAGTAATGTGGTGGTGGAAAAACAGATTACACCACGACGTGGAGACGGTATTTTGTACGTACGCACGTGCGGTGATTTCATTTTCCATAGGATGGATATAAGGTGAAATGGGGTTGTTTCATTTTATAATAACATATCATTATATTATTTATACTGATGTTATTACTTTATAACGAAACAACTAAAGAAGAAGAAGTTTAAGAAGAAAGAAAACATGAAAGAATCGTTAGATGAGATTACCTCTTCTTCAACGCACCTCTTTTAGGCTTCCTCTTAAGGCACAAGAGTTGGTCTTTTGAGGAGACCAGAACATCTATAATGTTTCTAGGGAAGTTTATAAGTTAAATGGGCAGGTTTTTTCCAGTATTTAAAGCTCAAAATTGTGTAAACATAAGAGGGAGGAGGTGCCCTTTTATAAGGGAGGAGAGGGGCACCTTAGGAAAGACTTAAAATATTATTTTATAATAAAGTCGTATTCAGTTTATAATGCCTAAAAATTGATTTATTTATAAGATAAAGTGGGGATGGGTCAAAATCCTCTCAACCAATAGGTTTTAGACAAGTTTAGGTTACTATTTTAACCTTATCATTTAGATTTAACTCTAAGTTAAATAATTTAACTTTTACCGTGTTTTCTTGTTTTCTTACACTATATGATTAATAAACTTACTATAACAACACAACAGAACCCCAAGTGGTTCATTATTAATATATATAACCTTAGATAAGTCATTTGGCCGAACAGTAGATTTTTTGGAATAGAATAACAATTTATAATATAATATTTCTTTTAAAAACTATTTTATGTCAATTTTGAAACTATTTGGTAATTGATTTTTGTGAAAATCATAACAGTGTGATTAGTTCAAAAAACGTTAATTAAATCAATACTAACATGTCATATTAATATATAAAATTATTGGAATTCATAAAAAGTCTCAAATTACATTTATTTGGGTATTTATAACATCAATTATGTTAATATTTTATTAATAAGGTAATTACTACATCATCATTGTGTCATAAATGAATTAAAGTATTTAATGTCTAAAAATAATAAATAAAATACCATTATTTAGGAAATATTTTTAGCTTTCTAATTAATATTTATAGTCTAATTTATCTTATGTATAACTCTATATTAAAAATGTTTTAGTTATTAAACATTGATTTTAAATCTTTTAACTCTTCTTTAAATAAAATAATAATAATTGTCCTAATCAAATCCAAGTGGACCTAAAGGGTAATATTTTATTCCTAAGGTTGTTTTTTCTCGAATTACACTTATCCAATAGAATTAGGACATTTTTTAGGGTAATAATAATATTTTTGTTACCCTTAATTACCCTATTAACTTTTAACCATGGTAAATAAAAGTAAAACGTTACTGTTCACAAAAAATTATTTTTATCTTATTGAACCAAATTTTACTCCTTGCTATTGACTGTGTCTCTTGGATTTTAGAAATTTAACTCACATAAGCGATAAAATTAAGTTTTATGTACAATTGAAAATGCTTCTAGGAGGTGGGTAAAAGACGGTGAAAAGTTCAATAAAATTTTTATATATCTAAAATTATTATAAAATGACTCTAATGAATTACATTGAGCTTAAAAAGTATTATGTATCTATTTTGACCTAAAATAAATTTAAATAAAATAAATTATTATTTAAATAAAAATTCGGTTTTAACCAATAACTCAGTGTTTTCACTATTCATCAAAAATTGAATGTTTTCAGAAAAATACCAAAATTTCACCCTCGACTAATTTCGATATTCCAAATCCAAAAATTAATTCCATTTTGAAAGATAAAATTTCAAAAAGTGGGTATTACTATTCATAATGGCTAGTTTATATAATATTTTAATAACATATCATTGTTTAGTGAAACTCGGTATTGCGTACAACACACGCTATCCTGGAAGGTCGTGATTGCATGTAAAGAAAGCCAAGTCAGGGTTGCTTGTAGTGCAAGATTCCTTTTTTGTTGTGTATAATAGAATCCAACCATATTTCATTTATACATTGAATATATATATATACACACACTCAATGTTGCGTAGAATAACTTCTATCAAACGAACTTGAAATTTGGTGTAACACGATCCAAGAATAGTGTTGCGTATACTGCAAGCTAATACGGTGTTGTGTATAGCGTAAGATAATCTTGGTGTAGCATACAACACAAGACATCAAATAAATTAAAAAGAATACTTCACATAAAATCTCAAGGTGTTACATTCTACCCCCCTTAAAATAAATTTCACCATTGAAATTCATCGGGGTTATAAATCATTTACTACTTGAAAGTTTCTTTTATAGAAACCCACATCATAAAAAGGAATACTAAAACTTAATTTTAAAAACTAATGTATGAAATGTAAAGATTACCCAAATTAACTCATCACTAGGTTTCCACATAGGAGAACATAGGGGAAAATATGGATATGGAAGAGGAATATAACCATCAACTTCTGATGAAGAGTTGTAGAGGACATGGCTATGAAAAATCCAATAATCACAAAGCCATAAATCTGTGATGATATAAGGTGCCATCTGATTCATTATATATGAGGGCACTAGGAATACATTTTTGGTTTTAAAGATCATTTCCCAAATGTTAAAGAATTTTTGAATTAAAAGAAATACTTAATTGATTTTGGTATAATCTTACCGTTGCTCGTGCCTTGAACAATTTCCACTTCACCTCTTAATGAAATGAAGTTGAATTTGTCTTTTGCAAAGTGTCAGAAGATCATGCGATAGAATGATAGGTCATTCCATCTGTCTCAAACATAAGGTTAGAAAAATTTATATATAAGTCCATATATGGTGAGATTAATCGTATATGGTTCCAAAAATGGACTTATACTTCATCTATCATACCAATTGATAAAATAAATCTAGTTTATACTAACCAGGGACTTACTGTAGGTCATAGGTAGGCGATAAAGGCCTATTGCACTTCTGTTGTGGGTTCAATTCCCGCAACCTTGTCCGACATGACGGGTTGTCGCTCGTCCTCTTGGTTGTCCCTTTTTCTAAAACTACACTATTATAACATTCCAGAAATAATATCGGAAAAAAGTTCTATCCCACAACAATACTATCTGATGTCCAACCTAATCCATTCCAATCTTTAGGCTTATCCAAAATACATATGTCCAATCTCATAGTATAAAGAAAATGATTAATTGAAAGGTCACATAACAAGCACGTGAATAACATCATTTATCCCCCATATATCAAAAGATATATCTTGTTGGTCACATTCCAAACATGTGAATACCTTAATCATGTATTACCATAGAACCTTAGTGAAAACATGAGTGTTGTCAAAAGTTAACTCTTTCCACATACCAAAATCCCAATTTTTCTATATACTCCAACCATGATATAACTTTGTCCTTATATTATCAAACATTTCCTTTTCCTCGTATCCCTTCATTATGAACATATCATCTGCTTTCCAAAATATTTGAATCACTTTTCATAGTTACTGGTACCATATAATTATTGAAAACCACAATAAACCAATACATAGATATTCCAATATTCCACAATACTATAAATGAGATTTCACAACATTATTTCAGAATCTCGTTACATAAACACATAATCATTCCACTACATCATTTTCATACTCAACATCACCAATAGTGATCGCATGTGACTTCCCTTTGTCCTTTACCTTAAGATGTTATTGAGTTAAATCATCATTAAACCTTGGATTAGGGCATTGGTTAGCATAATGCCCCATTTCCTTGCAGTTGTAGCATTGAAGTGTTGGTGAAGCATTCTCTGTAGTCTTTTTCTCTATCCACGTCATTAGAAACCTTTTTCCCATTAATTCGGCACTCAGCTACTTAGTGAACTTATTTTCCACACATGAAACATTTTCTAGTACCTTTTAGACAATCTCCACCATGCTTCTTTCCACACTATGAGAATAATGAAACATTCACCTTCTTTTCACCATTGTTCTGAGATTTTTCCTTGAACTCCATCTTTTGTTTCTTTTCAAAACCTTGAGATGGATATGTAACACCAAATTCCAGTTCTACCTTGATAGCACAACACACTATTTCTTCATAGGTACTGAAGTATCTTATATCTAATTCCGTTCAAAGACTTGTTTTTAAGCCACTGAAGAATCGATCAACTTTACTTTCTGGTTGGATGATAAAGCCATATACATACCTTGAAAGCCTTGTAAAATTCGATTCATATATACCAACAGATTCATCATCCTTTTTCTTAAGCTCAAGGAACTCCTTTTCCATCTTTGTTTGAAGAATACTGTAGAAGTACTTATTGAAAAATAAGTTCTTGAACTCATACTATTCCATAAATTCAATTTCATCTTGGGGCCCTGTATTCTTAATTAGAGTCCACCACCGGTCTGCTTCACCTTCTAACTAGTAAACAGCCAAAATGACTTTTTCATGTTCTGAACAGCGACGTATCGAAAATATCTTTTCAATGGTACTAATCCATTTTTCAGAAACAAGTGGATCAGAAGACCCACTGAAAGAAGGTGGACATTGCCTCGTGAAGGACTCAATAGAATATTGTTCCTTTCTCTCCTCATTTCAATGTCCAGAACAATTCATATCTTGTGTAAGTATAGAAATAATATTTTGAACTCCATCTCCCATAAAATTAGTTTTTTTAGGAGTACAATCATTACATTGTATATTACATTGATCAACACATTTCCTTTGGGTTCCAGCCATCGTTTAAAACCCAAAAAGAACAGTGTGAGAGGCAAAAATCATGTTAGGAAAATATCATAATAAAGGGGGATTACTTTCAATATATAACATCTTAGGTTTAATTCTAATATTGTTACCGTAATTCAAGGACTATAACCTATATGTATACTTATCCTTAGGGACATCCCTAGACATACCTTAGAAGTATCTCTAGGGATTTCACTAAAGTTTTCGCATCCTATTTTCCAAAGGTTAACTAAACCTTTCCTCTGAAACCAACTCTAGAGACCCAATCAAGACATACATGGAAATTACATTACTTTTGAGGAATACCTAATAAATAACAAAAACAGACACCAAAGGACCGTAATATTTTAGTTTCTTTGGAAACTCAGAATATAATCTTCTAATCTTGGTGAAAGATATTCAACGTCTCCCATAAAGATATTCCCTTTTTTTCTTACCTAAAACCTTTCTTTATATCCTAAAGAAAATAAAACATATAAAGGGTGAGCTCAAATTCTCAATAAGGGTAATCATGGAGAAAATAAAACAAACCATATACATTTGAACTTCAAAACCTGAACATAAAGTTCACACTTCAAAATCTTGAGTTGTGAAATCAATCTTGGCAGTACGTAAGGAATAGGTCATAAAGGAACATCAATCACGATAAAATAGCACAGGAATAAGACATTTAATTGTGGAAAACCATTAAGAAGATGATATGATTCCCATAGTATCCAAGGCATTGCTTCCAAGACCATCTTAGTGGACAAAGTCCCTTTTTGAATCGATTTCACTCCCCGTTCTAGTCCTGTATCACTAAACTAGATTAACTTACCATTCCAGCCATGTCTATCTCAAGAGATATAAATCTTTACCCAGTACATTGGATGGAGATATAGTTCCCACCCATCTCATAATGAAATCATTCTTTCATGTGCCACAAAATAAACATAAATCATTCATAATAACCCAAAGAATAAAATGGGTTTCATAAACATCATCCCATCATAACATAATACATATAAAAGAAACGGATATAATTTCATAATAATAAAAATCAAACCATGTAAATAATAGAGACATTATACTTGAAACATACACATATGAAAGAATGTCATCTTATATGGAAAATGGTTTTGATAAAAAACTTGAAATGAATTCTTGAGAAAAATATCCTTTCTTCCTCAAAATCATTTTATTTTCACAAAATTCCATGAAATTTTAAAAGAAAATCTTTCATTGAAAATAACCATGAAATATTGTAGAGTAAGCTTCTTTAAAATAACGCTTTATGAAACCATAAAAATCCGTTAATGTCGTATAAGTTAAAAAAACATTTTCCTCATACTTTTAACAGAAAGGTCAAAAAGTACCACATATGGTAAACAAAAGAATGATTCCTTCCCTAACACAAAGTAAATGTAAAAGAGGGGTAAACATGACTTTAAACAAAGATGTAATAATATTAAACACTTTATGAAAAACATTTTTTATGTACATGGATGAAAAATATAACCTCAATAAATACTTACGAATAAACAATCTCAGATAAGAACGATATTGGAATAGTTATCCCTTACCTTAGGTTCGATATGCTTCATACGTATCCAAACCTCCTGTATAATAATTTAAATAATTTCATTGACACATTACAGAATCATATTCATTGTTATTATATCATATATGGTTCACTTATGACTTTATATTACCTGTTCTTTTGTAAATTCCATATTAAAGCAGCGTTTTGGGTAAAATCGTTTTATTTATCGTACGTGTTTGGACTTGTTGTTCTTGATATTATTATTAATTATATCCTGATTTACTTACTCCCATAATGTAAATCATTATTTATAGATCATATATATTCAGTATATAAATATATAATAGATAGATAAATGAAATCAAATACACCGTTCATGGAGACAGTAGGTTGTACGTACGCATGAACGATGTTTTCCTTTCTTTATTGACTTGAATGGAAGTAAGTAGATGAAATATATATATATAAATAAGTCCATTAGCTTTATCATGTCATATATTTAATTATTATTCATTATATATACTTTATAATCATTCTTGAATGGTTAACATGGAGAATGAATCTCATCGCGTCGTGGAGACGGTAATTCGTATGTACGCACGAGTGATGATATCGTTCTCATAATTATTGAATTGGAGTGGAGTGGATGATATAATATCTCAGAATTATTATTATGTTATAATAACTATATATAGATATTATTTACACCAATATACCCATCCAAGTAAGGTGGTGGTGGAAAAATAGATTACACCATAGCGTGGAGACAGTATTCCGTACGTACGCACGCACGATGATTTCATTTTCCGTAGGATAGATAGAAGGTGAAATGGGGTTGTTTCATATTTATAATAAAATATAATTATATTAGTGATACTTATGTTATTACTTTATAATGAAACAACTAAATAAGAAGAATTTGAAGAAGAAATAAAACATGAAAGAATCGGTAGAAGAGATTACCTCTTCTTCGACACACCTCTTTTAATATTCCTCTTAAGGCACTAGAGTAGGTATTTTGGGGATAAACTAACCTATATAATGTTTATAGGGAATCTGAGAAGGGAAATGGGAAGGGTTTGGCCGAGCTTGAAAGCTCAAAATTGTGTAAAGAGAAGAGGGAGGAGGTGCCCTTTTATAAGGGAGGAGAGGGGCACCTTAGGAAACACTTAAAATATTATTTTATAATAAAGTAATATTTAGTTTATAATAGCTTCAAATTGATTTATTTATAAGATAAAGTGGGGATGGGTCGAAATCCTCTCAACCAATAGGTTTTGGAAAAGTTTAGGATACTATTTTAACCTTATCATTTAGATTTAACTCTAAGTTAAATAATTTAACTTTTACCGTGTCTTCTTGTTTTCTTACACTATATGGTTAATAAACATACTATAACAAGCCAAACTAACCCCAAGTGGTTAATTATTAATATATATAACCTTATCTAAGTCATTTTTCTGAACCTTAGATTTTTAGGAATATAATAACAATTAATAATATAATATTTGTTTTAAAAACTATTTTATGTCAATTTTGAAACTATTTGGTAATTGATTTTTTTGAAAATCATAACAACATGATTAGTTATAAAAAAGTTAATTAAAGCAATAATAACATGTCATATTAACCTTGAAAATTAGTTTAATTCATAAAAATTCTCAAATTACATTTATTTGGGTATTTATAACATCAATTATATAAATATTTCATTAATAAGGTAATTATTGCATCATCATCGTGTCATAAATAAATTAAACTATTTAATGTCTAAAAATTATAAATAAAATGAAATTATGTATGAAATATTTTTATCTTTCTAATTAATACTTACAGTTAAATTTATCTTATGTATAACCCTATATTAAAAATGTTTTAGTTATTAAACTTTGATTTTAACTCCTTTAACTCTTCTTTAAATAAAATAATAATAAGTGTCCTAATCTAATCCAAGTGGACCTAAAGGGTAATATTTTATTTCTGAGGTTGTTTTTGGTCAAATTAAACTTATCCAATAGAATTAGGACATGTGTTAGGGTAATAATAATATCATTTTTACCCTTAATTACCTTATTTACTTTTAATTGTGGTAAATAAAAGTAAAAAGGTATTATTCACCAAAAATTATTTTTATCTTGTTGAACCACATTTTACTCCTTGATGTTAACTGTGTCTCTCGTATTTTCAAAATTCAACTTAGAGAAGCGGTAAAATTAATTTTTATATACAATTGCAAATGCTCCTAGGAGGTGGGTAAAAGACGGTGAAAAGTTCAATAAAATTTTCATATATATAAAATTATTATAAACTGACTCCAATGAATTACATTGAACTTATATAAGTATTATGTATCTATTTTTACCTAAAATAAATTTAAATAAAATAAATTATTATTTAAATAAAAAGTTGGTTTTAACCAATAACTCAGTGTTTTCACTATTCATCAAAAAATTGAAACTTTTCAGAAAAATACCAATGTTTCACCCTAGGCTTATTTTGACATTCCGAATTAAAAAATGAAGTCCATTTTGAAAGATAAAATTTCAAAAAGTTGGTATTACTATTCATAACAGCTAGTTTATATAATATTTTAATAACATATCGTTGTTTAGTGAAACTCGGTATTGCGTACAACACACGCTATCGTGGAAGGTCATGATTGCATGTAAAGAAAGCCAAGTTAGGGTTGTGTATAGTGCAAGATTGCTTTGTTGTTGTGTATAATAAAATCCAACCATATTTCATTTATACATTGAATATATATATATATATACTCAATGTTGCATAGAATATCTTCTATCAAACTAACATGAAACTTTATGTAACACAATCCAATAATAGTGTTGTGTATACTGCAAGCTAATACGGTGTTGCGTATAGCGCAAGATAATCTTGGTGTACCATACAACACAAGACATCAAATAAATTAAAAAGAATACTTCTCATAAAGTATTGGGGTGTTACAATGCTATGGTCCAATGTTCGGCATACTCGGTTGAGAGGCTAGCGTCGACTCCGGTGAGAGGAAAGGTGATGATGTTTCCAGAGCCTTAGGTCATGAACATCAGGCAAAGATGACGAAGAACACATGGATGCCTCTCCTCCCGGACGTCTGTGTATAATTTTTTTGGCATTCGCTGGAGGCACCCAAACTGCCTGGCAAACCTAGACGGCACATAAGGCTCGGAGAAGATCTTCCCATCAATCTGGGCCATGATCACCCCACCTCTATTGCTCTGGAAGTACTCCTTCTGCTCCAGTGAGCCTTGCCCATCGTCTATCAGCTGACCAGTTGGGGTGGGGAATGGGATGAAGGTGAAGTTGGCATGGTTACCAATCCTAATCCATATTACCTCCTCATTGAGCATCATCGACATGACCCCAGCATTATTCAGTAGAGAGGGTCGCATGCCATTGCCCGGAGGACGGATGGCATTTGGGAAAGTGTACCTTCCGCAATGAGCCGCAACCCAGCCAAGGAAGATCTGGAAGGGGCCACATACTCTCCTAAGTGATACCCCTCTCGAAATGTGTCCCAAGATGGCGTACAGCTAAGCCAACATGGGGACCCCCAGGTTGAACCTCTTGTTGGCAGCCATGATGCCAGCCATCACCAGGGTTGCTGGACGGATACCCATCCTTGTGTCCCTCACCTGCAGGAGCCACCCACTCAGGAATCTAGCAAGAAATCTGGCATACCAAACATTCAGATCCTGACTCTCGTTTATGTTGTATCCCCATGACTGGTAGTGCCCCACCTCCAGGATCCTCTAGTATGATCCTCTCTTGCTTCTTTGTGTCGTGGTTGGACACTGTCTTCCCCGCCCTAGAATATTGACTTTTGGATCCCTCTCTAGGAACAAGCTGAAACAGTCCTTGTAGGCGATATCCTTCAAGAAGTCCTTGACCCCCAGCTTCTACTTGCCTAGCTTCAGAAGGTTCCATGTCAGTATGGGGGTTCGGGATTTATCTCCCTAGATGTTTATTGGTGGAAGGAATTCGTCGTATTGATCGCCCTCCAATGGGATACCCCCGAGGCAGTGAATGTCCCAGAGACTGATTTCAAATTCCCCATGATGATGATGGAATGTGTTAGTATCAGGGGACCACCGGATGAACAGCTCTGGCCCGAGCTTGTGCTGGTGGTAGAAGTGGAATTATGATGTCCATACCGCCTCAAATAAGCCAATATGCCACAGCTCATCCCCAAATTGGTCGCATGTATGGTGAACCCAGTATGCTCAGGCCCACTAGCTGGTGAAGTTACCTTCGGACCGCAGGTCCCAGTCTTGCAGCCAACCATTGGTCTCGTTAGTGACACTCTGACAAAAAGTGCTTGCATAGAGGGCTAGGGAGCTCTCCGCAATAGGGTCACCCCCAGCAATGGTCCTAGTCCTGGGATTCAGGAAATATACGTCCATGTGCTTGGTTTCTATGGCAGGGTAACCATTGTTGGTGATGTTGTATCGAGGATGGTCATCCCTGTGGGTCACCCATTACCATGGCGTATCCACCTCAAAGCCTAGTAGAGGAACCTCCTCCAAAATACAAAAGTCACACAGCGGCAGGTTATTAGACAAGGCATAATCCTTTTGGGTAGGGGTTAGAAAATTGAAGAGGGTATAGTAGTTGGAAACAACCCTTTTCACGCCACAAACTTCTGGGTTTGCAGCCATTTTATCCCTACGAGCAGTGGCTTCTCCCTCATCGATCTGGTTGGCGGCCATCTTGTTTTGACTAAGGGTCTCACCAGTTGGCCCGAAATATGGGAGGCTGGCATGAAATCTCATATGGCGTCATGAAATTTCAGACTGTGGAATGAAAAACCCCAGGTTTGCACATAAAATGACGCCTGATATCGGTTGAATTACTCACAGCCAGAGCGGTTTTTCACGTAGAACCGAAGAAATTTTATCGCACGAGAGCTTGAAGCATGTCTCATGAGAAAATTCATATGAAGCATGGGACCCACTGCAGCTTTTATAATCTAAGCCTAGGTTTCACGCCCATGCACAAAGTTAATTCCATGCCTTTCTGCGTTTTTGCACGCCGCTACAGAATTTTGTGCGCATGGACCCCATAGAGCCCTGCATTTCGGTGTTTCCCTTGAAATTTGACCATTGTGACCCCTTACCGATCCAATTTCAAGGGGGGCATTTGTAGACACCGAAAAGCACTCCAGGGTAGAAGAAAGTTTCAACAGGACAAAGAAAAGTCATATTCAGACCCAGGGAATCCACCTGGGGGGGAGGGGCCGCGCGAAATCAATTCCCAAGTGTGTGAAAAAAAGATACCCCCACGCGGAATATTCCGAGATTTGCGAGAATTGGGGTGTCCGGGCATGAAATATTTCGCGCCCTTGCACCCGTGCGGTTGACATTTCGCACCGCCCCCTCTGGCATGTAATTATTTCGCGTCGAGCTATTTTCAGCGCCCCTGGACTTCTATAAATAGAAGGTGACCCCATTGCATTTCCGGGAGGAAAAATTTGAACTGGCTCTCATACATGAAATCTATCTTCCAGGTGCACAATATGGCCTTTAGGTACAGTTATATTCCCACTAAGTCACCCTAGGGTCTGCCTTCGCACGAGATCAACATGGATTAGACAGAATTCCAATCCCTTCGGGGTTCCCCCCTTGTGCCCAATCTCTTCCATTGCATGCAGGCTGGTCAATTGTGTGCAATACCTTCCATTTCACGCATGCCAGTCAATTGCGTGCAATTCCATCCATTGCATGCACCCATGTCCTTGTGTACAACCTCTGCCACTTGCGAGCAATTCATACTCCTTGTCTGCAATCTTCCTAGTCTTGTGCAAAACCTATGCCCCAATTACGTGCACGCATCACCAATTTCGCGCCAGCCCGGTGTTTGTCACGCAGGTCTATTATTGCATGCGCAAGTCTAAAAGGTTGATCGCAATTCTCTGGGACCCCACACCCTGATTCTCTTCTTATGGGTTCCATTCGCAGGTGCCTTTTGGGCCCTAGGTATCCACATCATACACCATCTTCACATGCGACCTTCTATGCTCGTATGAGGTAACATTAAAGTCCCTTGGACAATTCTTCTTGTTGCGTTTCTTTTCCTCATGCATCTTTACATAGGTATGCTAACGGCTATTGCTTCATCGCATAGCCACACTAACGTGGACCCCTTGGTGGTTCGCCCCACAACACCCCCTCACTACAGCGGTGTCGATGCCTTCCCTTCTACAAGGAGCGGAGGGTACTGGTTATGTAAGTCCTAGGGTTGTGGAGCGAACCCACCTTGTCCAAGATACAGGACATTAAACTATCAAGCATCTCATCCTCAACACATGACATTAAACTGTGACCTGGCTTCGTGCCTCGCACGCAGGGTCCCCCCCCCCCCCTCAGACATTCTCCATTCCCACTCATCTCTACGGGGATGGGATCATCCCTCATAGGGGGTGATATCCTCCTTATTGGAGTATCGTTTGTCCACGGGGAAGGGCAGCCATCTTGGTGTAATCCCTTAACCTTTCTTGCAGGAGGCAGCACCCCTGTTCCTCCTCACTTCCTCGGTGCCAAGGCCAGCCAAGGGCATGATGGGGAACAGTGTTTCTCCTTTCTTCCATCCAAAATCCATCTCCTGATGCGCTTTGTCTCCCTTGGGCCTCCATCTTGGTGTAATCCCTGGCTTCCCGATCCGCTCCATGCATAAGCCCCTGTTTCCTCTTTGGGCCGCTCCACGCGTAATCCCCACTCCATTTCCCACAGATGCACCTTTCGCGATGTGATCATCAGGCCTGTGATATCTCTTGTTTCTCAAACCGAGCATGACTCACGTGAGCTTAGAGCAAGCATCGACCATGACCACCACCCTAGGCCTCCATCCTGATGTAATCCCTAACTTCCTAGGCTGCCTTAGAGTGTAATCCCCAATCCATCCCGAACTATGGGGACTTTGATCCATGTCACGGCATGGTACGTAGAAAGCCTCCATGAGGTTCAAGCCCCACCGACCTGGGCTGCCTCAGAGTGTAATCCCCATACCATCCCAAACTATGGGGACTTTGATCCATGTCAAGGCATGGTACGTACGAAGCCTCCATGAGGTTTACGCCCCACCACCCTGGGCCGCATCAGAGTGTAAGCCTCATACCATCCCAAACTATGGTGACTTTGATCTATGTCAAGGCATGGTACGTAGGAAGCCTCCATGAGCTTCAAGCCCCACCACCCTAGGCCACCTCAGAGTGTAAGCCCCAATCCATCCCGAACTATGGGATCTTTGACCCATGTCAAGGCATGGTACGTAGGAATCCTCCATGAGGTTCAAGCCCCACCACCCTAGGCCACCTCAGCGTGTAAGCCCCATACCATCCTGAACTACGAGGACTTTGATCCATGTCAAGGCATGGTATGTAGGAAGCCTTCACAAGGTTCAAGCCCCGCCACCCTAGGCCGCCTCAGAGTGTAATCTCCAATCCATCCCAAACTATGGAGAATTTGATCCATGTCAAGGCATGGTACGTAGGAAGCCTCCACGAGGTTCAATCCCATCACCCGGTCTCTCCGACCACCTTCACGTCAGTTCGCCCCCATCCCACATGATGTTAAACTGTATTCACCATATGAACTATGTGGTATTTGATTACCTGCCATGGGGATACGTAAGAAGCCTCCACGAGGATCAATCCCATCACCCATGACTCACCATGATCTCTCCCTCGTGCCCATGTGTCTTAGGAAGCTCATGCCCTAATTTGGAGGTTCCACTTCCTCTAGGTCCCATCCATGTGTCCATTCTCTAGGTTCTCCTCCTCAAGTGTCCCATCGTCCCATAGAACTATGAGGACTTTGATTCCCCGCCATGGGGATACGTAGAAAGTCTCTTCGAGACTCAATCCCAAAGCCATCATCCATCCTAATTCTTAACCCGGGCTGCCAAATCCTATTGAGATCATGCCACCTCATCCCCCTCCACATCATTTGGGAATCCGCCCACATTCTGGCCCCAATATCAGTGTTTCCTCGAGGAGGTTCCTCAATCTGATCTACTCTAATCAGTGTTCCGATTAGTCTGATCAATCCCTACTGGATATTAGACTTGCAGCATACCCTGTGTTAAACATGGGAAGCTGAGGAAAACCTCAGATACATGCCCATGGCATACATTTCCCCGCATCCGATGGTGGATGCCTCGGGCTTCCGCACCCTTGAGAAGGCATATAATAAGGGACAGAAGACAGACATGCCAATCCCCCAACATCAAGACATGCCAGTGATGCCCAATGTGACTACTCCCCTAACCGAAGGTTGCTTCCCTGACCAGACTCCTTGGAATGCCCTGACAGAAGTAGTGTAATTAACTAGTGTCCATGAAGATATGGAACTGGGAAGAGTTTCACGAACTACGTCTTAAATCTACGAGGGAGACCTAGACTAGGTGACGAGCTCCGAGGAGGAATCCACGGAAGGAAGAACTGACATCTCATCATCCCATTTCGATCAAGCAGTAGACATCCCTGACTAAGGAGGGGATGTCACCCGCCTTTGGAAGGCGGGAATGCAGGGAAACAACAGTGTGTCCTCTGCGTGACGAATGCATGTGCGCCCCAGAGAAAGCATCGGAAACATATCCCTAGGAGGATAATAAGTCTAAGATTTCCATCAAGATTATTGAAAACATGCTTCGTCAATGCGTTATTGACTTCAGTGGATCTTGGGAGAAACACATTCCCCTAGTGGAGTTTTCCTTTAACAATATTAATTATGCTTGATCAGGAAGATGCATTTTTCTGATTTATTTTTGAGGCCTTACAGATCACCTCAATGTTGGTAAGAGGTTAGAGAATGGTCCTTAGTTAGACTAAGTATTATTTAAGAGATGATAGATATCATGATATTGAAAAGGAAAATCGTAGAAATAGTTTAGAGTTACAATACATGTTATGTCTATTCACATCATTTTCAATTGGATTTTAAGGTGAGATATTTGTTTTTTCTTATATTTTCACCTAAATTGGAAGATATACGTTTGGTGATTCATGTTAAGTCAGCACCTCTTTATTTTGGCCCATTTGAGATTTTCGAGTGACCATAGATAGTGGATTATCTAATAAACTTACCTACTCAGTTGACATATATTCATAATTTTTTTCATGTTTAAAAACTAAATAAATGTCTTTCGGTTCTATCCCATGAGATAGAGAGGGAGGATATTGATATTAAAATAGAAACTTCAGTTGTTTAAAGGCCTAAAAAATAGTGGACTGATAGGATATTGAGCTACATGTAAAGAAAATCCCATTGGTTCATGTGATATGGTAGTTTGGTAGTTAAAACCATGTCTTATAGAAGTGTGAGGCCTTAAGGGTGTAGTGATGGAATTATCTATTTTCAATTTTATGTCCTGGATCCTTTCTGGGGACAAAATTCTTCCATGGTTGGGATAATTATGGAACCTCTGTGTCATAAGTATGTATTATTTTTAGTTAAGTCTTTCTATTTAGAGGTACAATATTTTTTTAGAAGTTGGAGGTTGGAATTTTTAATTTTCAATAAAAATAATTCCGGCACACAATTAGGGTGCACAATTAGTCAAATTATGTGGTAACCTTTTGAAATGGATATATGGGTTCTGGTGGTATTATGCACAATTTTTAAAACTTTTAAAGCCTTAGGGAAAACCAAGTGGATGTCTGGAATTTGGTTTAGTGGTTGTTACAAGTCTTGAGGATGGTTTATAAAACTGTTTGGCCTTATCTAGTAAACTGTTTAACTTGGTTATCTATGAGAAGTTTCCAATACATGGTTGGCACATGGTTTGTTAAACTATGTTTCCTAACCATGCACCCAGATCCAAACTTTTAAAACTTGAAATTATATTGATTTACTTAGTCTTTTTAACCTCTAATCCTCTCTTAATATTTAATTTTCTCAAAATAGTCCATCCATGACTCTCTAGTGGACTCTCCCTTTGTTTCCTTGGTGATACTTGATCATTTTTTGTAGATATCATCAAGGTACATTTAGTTTTTCTCTCATTTTTTCATATTCACTATAGATGTCCTATTGGTCTCTCTTCCCCTTAGCTTTATTTAACCCTAATGGGCTGTGACTAATGAATATAGAGGGTTTTAGAAGGAATAGATGCGGTTTCACTTTGATATAGTTTTTTTGGACTTGATCTCTTCGTTTCCATCATAGATTTAAGATGGCAATGAGTTTTTCAATTTTCATAAGGTAGGATTCTCTATCCAACTGGATTTCCCATGGTATACTTATGTTCTTATTATTTCAATTAGTTTTAAATTTATTAAATTGTTTTTTTGGAATTTGTGAGAGGTGAAATTGATCTTTGGTGGCTATAAAATTATTTCACAAAATTTTGTTTTTGTTAAAACTAATTTTAATGCACATGATGTGTTCAATCAAACACCACAAAAAAGTAATTTTTTTAAAAATAGTTTTCCATTATTGAAAACAGAATGGATTTCCTTTAAAAATTCTTTTAAAATTTTAATTTTTTTCTTAAACATGATGATTATATAATAACACATTGGGAGAACCTTGGGGTATGGGTAAAAACTAATTAAGGACATGCTCTAGTGGAGTTATCTATCACTATGAGAGGTTCCCTTAATACCATGGGTGCTATGAGGTAACATTTATAAGGGACCAAGGTTCCTAGACTTTGGTCATCATTATGATATATAGTGTTTCATGGTTATTTTAGTTGTGTATACCCTTGTTTTTTGATTCTCCCCTTAGTGATTATAGATACATTACGTGGATATGTATTTTATAGTTTCTTGTGTCTTGATTTATGGATACATGAAAACTTGGTTATTTCCTTTGATTTTTCATTATGTATTATTTCTCATATTTTTATGATTTAATTAATATTGGAAGTGTTTTTATAGTAAAAATAAAGTATGTCTTGAATGCATTTTTTTAGAAAGGAAATTATTTATTTGTGAATTTTTTTAAAAAACAGTTTTGAATTAGAACTAACATATGCATGTGGATATAATTTTTATAAATTTTTGGTGGTATCCTATTAATATTTAAAAACCACACCCTATATTTGAATTTGGTCATTTGTAGCTTTGGTTTTACAGGATATTGACAAATAGAGATCATCATATATAAGATGAATATCTTTTCTCATGTTACATTTCTAATGGGTTGGGATGGTGGTGACATATATTTACATAGAGATTATCCTATGGGTTGTTTCATGTTCCATACTATTGATGGTATTTTAGTTGTTAATTATGAACTTCTTATCTAGTTTTTGGATGAAATATTTTTTGGTTTTGTTTTTTAACATATGGTATATACATGTTTTGTATATATTCTATTTTACTCTGATTTTAATCCTATCATATGTATCTTTGAGTGTGAAAGTATTCGCATGATTCTTTATCTGATACCCTAGTTCTTTCTTCCAGGCTGTGGTGAGTGGGAACTTGCATCAGGCCTTATGGTGGTCTAATTTGGGTGACATAATGGGTTGTCCTAGTTTGGTTTATTACAAATTGGTATCAAATGGATAGGTTATCATTTAATCCAATGCCCATGATTGTATATCACTCTTATGTGTTAAGGGGTTGTTAATAAACTAGAAATAGTATTCTTGAAACATGGGAGTTAGTTCTGGAGTGTACTAGGAAAACTTAATTTCATGACAAACCTCAATTTACCATGGGAAGAATGGGGTTTCCTAGCATCCTTGTTTATTATTTTAGCATTTTTGGCGTTAGTTCCCTAAATTTAGTTTATTATAAAATAATAAAATTCTATTATAAATGGTTTTCATTCTTTTTATTTTATAGATAATGGAATATCTAAATATATAAAACTAAAGAGGATGTTTTAGAGAAATTCCCATAGGAAAATCATCCAGTTGACACAATAGTGGTGGAAACAATAATTTAAAAAATCTAAACCATTGGTCAAGTCACCAATGTTCAACTAGAATAAAGAGTGTAACATACTTCATAATTTACTAAGCAACATACACTGATATTACATGGTGACAAGGGACCTAAGGAATTAGAGTAATGATTAAAATATTGAGATGATCTTTCACTTTTTTAAAACTCCATAAGACTCCAAGATTTCTTTCACCACTTATATGATTATTGTTCCATAAAAGAAGTTGTGGGAGTCTATTGTGTAAGACTATTTTCAGGAAGATGTCACATAGAATTGTTTCAATAAATCCTTTAATAAATACTTATATCCTGAGATACTATTAGTAGTGAAGGATTACAAGTTTATTACATTGAAGCAAGGAGATCTTTCGGACCTGGGGTTTCCTACCCAGTTTACCAAGTTGGTATACTTGTCTCCAGAGATTTTTTTCAATGTCTATCTTATTTAGTGTAGGTTTATGGTGGGTTTGAGTGAATATATTCAATCTATATAGATTCTTATGTTCCTACCCACCTTTCTATAGTTTTTCGACAAGGCAGGTACATTTGGGGCATACCTAGTTGGGAAGAAATGACTCTTTGGGGGCATCAATGACAATATGTGGTTGCCAAATTTCACTTTATTGCTTGAAGAGGAAGTAGGGTGACTCTCATCGAAGGAGAGGAAAGAAAAAACAACAAAATTTAGGGATAAGATAGGTGGTTAGTTACTAGTGTGGAAAAAATGGACACCATAGAGCTGAAAATAAAGCAGCACCCAAGGCATGTCACAAATTTGGGAAATATATTCATCTTTAGTGTTTCCATGATAAATAATCCCATGTCAGTAGAGTTGGTTCAAACATTAATAGGGGATATTAGTATAAATTTGAAACAAAAAATGGATGGGATCTCTACCTCATGCTAAGGGTGATGGTAAGGTTGTTAAGAAAGAGAAGGGTGAGGCTGGATGGATCTATGCAATATAATATACAATATAGGAGTCAGTGGAGGGACCGAATTCTATAAGAGGTATGATGCTTATTATATATTCTATGGTTATAGATTTTTATATAATTATATAACTCATTACATTATATCATCCAAAATTGTTGATATGTTGGGCTTACACTTAGAGCTTATTTCTTTCCTAATGACTGTTTTAACTATATTGAAGAATAAGGAAGTGTATGGATTTAAATATCCTAAGTGTCAAGGGTTGATCATTGACCACATAACCGAATGTGATTATTTAGTTATTGATCTTGATATGTTCTATCTTATAATTTTCATAGATTAAAATATTAGCAATAAATTATTTATCAATTACTATCATAAGAAGGTACAATTTATTTCTTCTCATGCAGGAGCTCACACCTTCCATGGTGAGTGTGATCCATGATATGGGAGAGAATATCCCCTTGATACTAGTGTTGAGATAATTTCATACTAGTTTTCATAGTTTTTTATTGATTTATTTGTTCTATATATTAGTTGTCCTCTTCTAATAGTGGTGAGTGATCATCCCAAAGTATTTTGATATGATTCTTATAGGTTACTACCATATAGGGAAGTCATGTTCTCTATTGACTTTATTTTAGGGTCTATACCCATTTATTTACATTTATTTCATATGGAATCCATACAATTAAAATAATTAAATTTACACCATGAGGATATTGAGGCTAATGGATTTATTTATCCTTATGTTTCACCCTGACCATTATTAGTGCACTTTCCAAATAATATTGAAATGATTCTTTGACTTTTTTTATTAATAGAAAATAAAATTGGTAATGATTGAGAAAAAAATATCCCCTTTACTAGGATTTATGAACTTTTCAACTAGCTTAGGGGATCCTGGTGGATTTCAAAAATTGATATGATATTAGGGTACCATCAACTAACGTACTAAGAGGAATATGTTCTTAAAATTGTGTTTAGAAGTGGGTTTGGTAATTATGATTATTTTCTCATTCTATTTGGACATACTAATGCTCTTTCAGTGATTATGGATTTAATGAATTGAATCTTCCCTATATTCCTAGATTCTTTCATAGTTTCTTTCATGGATGATATCCTATTTTATTCTTGATTAGAACATACTCATGCTGATCATTTTAATATTGTACTGGAAATATTTAGAGAAAGTTTTTTTATAGAAATCTATCAAAATGTCAGTTTTGGATTCAAGAGGTAATATTTCTAGGTCATATGATTTCTGAGAAAGGTGTCTTGGTGGATCTTAAAAAGTTTCAGGTTTTGAAGTCTTGGAATATTATCAAGAATGGGTTTGCAATATAGGGATTCTTGGGAATAGCTGGTTTTCACAGTTGATTTGTTTGATATTTCTCCAAGATTAATTCTTTGAAGATAGTGTTAACCCATAAGGCTGTGAATTTTGTTTGGAACAATTAGTACTAGATAACTTTTGAGGAGATTAATGTGAGATTTACTTTATCTCTAGTATTTATTTTTACACATCTATGTTTGTGTTATAATGTTAATAAGATACCTCAGGCATGATTTTGGGTTATTTTATGATGTTGGGGTAATTGGTGGTAGCTTATAGCTCTCATTAGTTACCAAATCATGAGAAGAATTACCCCACACTTGATATTTTGTTGGTGTTAGTGATTCACATGATTAAATTGTGGAACTACTATCACTTCCAGGAGTGGTTTACATTGTATCCCAACCATAGGAGTCTGAAGTATTTTTTCAATCATAGTGATCTCAAGATAAGGAAAGTATTATGTGTGGTGTACCTTTAAACCATTTATTTTGATATTACACACACACTCAGAAAAGTGATTGAGGCCACTGATGCTTTGAGAAGGAAATTACCAACTCAGGTAGTGAAGGAATTTTTGGAAGTTTGGTTCTATATGAGTTTGTTTTATATGATTTTCTTAGATGAAGGGAGATATGACAGACAAGTATTAATAGCCTATATTCCATATAGATCTTATTTGGATGATCAAATTTGACTTTTATATGATGAGGATGAGGAGCTTGAGTGCCTTAGTGGGAATCATTATGGTGGGGAGGCCTCAAGTGAGTGTTCTTGGTGTCCTGATGGGGTTCTAAAAATCTATAGCAAGTTGGTTGTGCTATTATACATGATATATAAATTTTTGGAGGATATACACAAATCCATTTGTTCCATACACCCTATAGATACCAAGATATATAATGACTTGATTTTCCATTACTGGTTGTCAAGAATAAGGCAATCGATTGTAGATTTGGTATCTCAATGCCACACATGTCATAGAATGAATGGAAAACATCAAATGATATCTAGTTAGATACAACATTTACCCATTATAGTATGGAAATGGGATGAGATATCCATTGAATTCATGATTGGGATACCTTGGACTCTTAGTGATAAATATGTGATATGGTTGATTATTGATCAACTTGTGAAATATGTGCATTTACTACTAATTAGAGAGATAAAGAAGGTATAGGATACTAGGAACTTGTATGTGTAGAAAATTTTTGGACTTCATGGTGTGCCATAGTCTATAATTTATGATAAGGACACACACTTCACACCAAAGTTCTCATGTGGATTATATATAGAAATAGGTTCTTGGTTGATGTTGAGCACAAATTATCACCCTCAAATGGATATCCAGTCTAAGTGAGCCATCCAAATTCTTGATGAAATGCTTTAGGCATGATTTCCCAACTTCAATGGATATTGAGAGAAACAAATTAACTTTGTGGAGTTTTCCTATAGAATAGTTATAAAGATTCCATTACGATGAATCCTTTTTAGGCTTTATATTGGAGACCTTTTCGATCACCTCGATTATGGGAAGAAGTTGGATAATGTTCCTTGTTTGGATTAAGTATCATTCAATAGATGATAGATGTCATGAAATTTATTTAGATAAGATTAGTGATAGATCCAAGTCACCTGAAATCTTATGTTTATTGGTTTCATCATATATTGGAGTTTAATGTGGTAGATCAGGATTTTCTCAAAGTATCACCTCATCTAAGACATATATTTTTGGGGAGTTAGGGTAAGTTAACACCTCGTTATTTCATTTATTTCGATATTTTTGAGTCACTAATTTACTAGACTTTCTTGATAATTTGATATATATTGATAATGTCTTTTTATATTTTCCAACTGATGAAATATCATTCAGATCCACCCCACATGATTGAGTGGGATGACACTAAGATTAAACTTGACACCAATGTGGTTGAAAGTCTAGTAAAATTAATGGAATGACAATATAAGGTGTTTCCTAGAAAGTTTATCTCATTATTTTGTGTGAGATGATAGTGTGGTGGGAAAAACTATGAGACATGGATGCATGAGGCCTTACTGATGCAACAAAGGACTTATCTCTTTTCATGTTCATATTTTGGATCCTTTTTGGGGACATAATGATTTTATGATCAGTATAATTTAGACGCCATCTAGGTCCCATGTATGTCATGTTTTTTAGCTTTCTCTATCACTTTTGTGGTTTGATAGTTTTTTATGAGTCATAGGTTGAAATTTTTATGTTTCAGAAAAAAGTGTCCAGGTGGACACTTTGGGAGTATGGTTAGTAAAAATATGTGGTAACCCTGAAAATGAATCTATTAGTTCTATTGGATTCTTTCGCTATTTCATAATAGTATGGTAATCAATGTGAGCCTTAGGGAAAACTGATCAGATGTATAGGATTTCTCCCAATGGATGTAGCATGACATGAGCATGGTTTTTCAAACTGTGCAAACTTTTCTAGGAAATAGTCTGACTTGTTTATTCATGGGTAGTGTCCAACTCTTGGTTGGTGCACAGTTTATTAAAAAATAAGGTCTAATCATTCACTAAATCCTAAATTTTAAAATCTAAAATTTACACTAATGGCCTTGTTGGTTTTAACCTCCAATCCTCTACCAATATTTTTTTAGCTCAAACCAGTCCATCCATGATTATCTAGAGAAATATACCTTTGATTATTTGGTGATACTTGATCATTTTGGGTGGATCTCATCATGGTACATTCAGTTTTTCTCTCATTTTATCCTTGTATCTCAAATCTTCTCTTGACCTCTCTTCCCCTTCTCTCAATAGAACACTAAAGGGATATTATTAATGAATATAGATGGTTTAATGGGATAGTTATGTTATTTATATTATATCAAGGTTTGTGAGGACCTAGTCTCTTTTTTTAAATCCCTAGTTAAGATACAAATGAGTTTTTTGATGTTATTAAGGTAAGTGTCTCTATCCAATGGGATTTTCCATCGAATTATTATGTTATTTTTATTTAATTTTGTTTGAAATTTATGAAATTGATGATTTTGAATCCATGATATGTGAAATTGGTATTTGGTGGATATAGAATTTTTTATAAGATTAGGTTTTTGCTGAAAATAGTTTTGATACACATGATGTGATCGATGAAAATCCTCAATGAAGAACCTATTTTGAAAATTGGTTTTCATGATTGAAAATTGAATGCCATACCTTGGATAATGTTTATGAAATGTGAATTGATTTTTTAAATGTGATGTTAATACACTATCATATCAGTAGAACCATGGGGTATGAGGAAGAACTAAATAAAGACATGTCCTACTAGTGTTAGCTATCACTATTAGAGTCTCCCATTATTCCATGGTTTATATGGGGTAGCCTTTTCAAGGGAATGAGGTTCCTAAAATTTGGTCATCATTATGCCAGCTATTATTTCATGGTTATTTTATTTGTATATACTCTTTTGTTGTGATTTTCTCCTTTATTATTTATGGTTTCATTATTCGGATATGTATTTTATATTGGATTGCCTCTTGATTTTTAGAATCTGGAAAACTTGGTTATTACCTTTGATTATGCCTCATGGATTATTTATCATATTCTTATGATTTAATGAATATAGAATGTTTTTGAAAAGAAAACTAAAATATGTTATGAATATTTTTTTATAGAAAATGATTTATTTATGAAATGTTTCATAAAACTATTTAGAATAAGAACCAACAGATGCATGTGGAAAGTATATCTATAGATTATTTGGTGGTATCTAACTAATCATTAGTAATCACACCCTAAAATACCTTTGGGTGTTTATAGACTTGGTTTTTTAGAATACAGGTAAAGGGAGGAGATTGTTGTAGAGGAAAAATCTCTTTTCTAGTGTCACATTTCTAATGGGTTGGTATGGTTGTAACATATGGTTAGTCATAGAGTAGGGATATCATTTAGTCATGGAGTATGATACCTGGTTTTCCATGTTGGTTCACTTATCTCAAGAGCATGTTTCCAATGAATATATCAAAACACCAAGGATCAAGATGGGTTTGAGTATGATATTCAATCTATGATCATTCTTATAGGAGATGAGAAGTTATAAGGACAAATAGGGGAAATAGATACTTACCATTGATTCCAAAGATCCAATGTGCTTTGATTTTTTAAAACCATTAAATAGGTTAAAGGGAACAACCAGGACCACCTAGGGAAGGATAGGTGTTCTAGAGCCTAAAAGAATAGGTGAAAATGAGATTTTTTTTGTATAAATGTGAGTAAAATTCTAATATTTGGATCATTTAATATACATCTCATAGTTCATAAAAAAGGTTTAACAAACTATGTGCATGCTACTGTCTCCAATCTAGAGATCTGTTTGGTTGTACTGAATAGTTAAGAAAACTGTGTGTTAACCATGCACATGCTACTATCCAAAATCTCCCATATCGCATGGTTTCACCTATTTACCCATATGGTTTCGGAAAATCATTCTCCTACAATTTTCCTACCCAGAGACTCCCAAAAACTCCTTGCATGGTTTCCAGTAATAGTGGAAATTTTATACTAAGTTTTCTCAAACCATGCACCTTTAAATCACATATAAAATATACCAAAACCAATATGAAAATATCAAGACTCAACTGAAATATTATATAACTCCAAAATAAATAATAAAAGGTTAATTTAACTCAAAACATGGTAGTTATATTCTCCCCACAATATGTTTTTCCTTACTTAGAAATCTAGAGGCGACTAGAGAAAAAACAATTGTGGAAAGTATGAAATGAGATGTACCAAATCTACCAAAGGTAAGTGTTACCAAATAAATGCCTTAACCTACCCATACCATTATGTAAATACTCAATAGATCCCAAGGGAACACCCAACAAAAAATAATGAAGATATCGTCCTATACGTAACTAGTTTCTGAATCTTCATCCAACGTAAGGATAAATGAGGAAAACACATTAACTCCCAAAATCCTCAAAGAAAAAATGTTTATTGATTAAGAAAAGAGAAAATAATAATAACAATGTTAATCACTTGACAAAAAAGATGAATTTTCAATGCTCCCAATAGGGTCATATAAAACATCAATCAAAAACATGAAACCTATGAAAGATCTACATAGGGAGGGAGCCTTCCGTGAACCACTAAATCGTAAATTTCTCTCTAGAATAAAGAATAGCTCGGTTTATCCCCTTTGATCAAGGATGGTATCTTGTATTCATAGATAACTCAGATTTCAAAAGTAAGTGTGTTAACTAAAAAACTAGAACAAAATCAGGTTTTAGGAAAATACATGGTTAATTTGAGAATGATACAAGGTATTTAGTTTCTGAATATTCCAATATGACCTAAACATAACATAAATAATTCCTTGAACATGAATAAAGAATATAAACTCAATTATTCAACCAATAAATTATTTTTTGACATTAAGATCATTATTTCAATTGTTTCTTAAGTCTTTGATAATTCACTCACCATACAAATAATGGTATAGGTAAATATTTTAACCTACACATCAGTCGATGTGTGACATTAGGTATTGTGTGTTCCTTCCCAATATATGGATGTAAATTCTATTAAAGTTCATTCTGATATAAGGTAGAACCTATGTTTTTCCTATTACTCTATAGATAGAATTTTTATCCTCTTATCAGTTCTTTTGAATCCCCTTTATAAGATTTAAGATGAAGTTAAGGATATGAATAGTTTACCAAATATCATTCTTAGACTTGGTCACCCACTGCATAAATGATATCCACCAGATATAAAACTATGGAATCAACTTTTTTTTATGACTCAGCATCATTCTATAGGTTAATTCCATGGATCCTTTATGATCCAAAATTCAATGAATCATTCCCTAGAGACTGGATTGACTAAAAACCCACTACCCAATCGATCATTAAGAGAGACATGTGGTTGGATAATTCATTGGTGAGACAAAATATGATAAAACACAAAAAAAATAACTAGAATAGCCCACAAATCATAGAGTTAATGAGTCCTCAATGCCTCTAACAAAATTCTTAACATGTTTCTAAATCGAGGGAAAAGAACATACAGACACCCATACCCAAAAAAAATATAGGAAGTTATCATCCCAAAAATAGTGATAGAATCCCCTATAAAATCCAATATGTAAATCATAACATATGGAAATAGAGAAAATAACATTTCAACTCCATTAAAAAGATGAACACTTTCTTAGAAGATGTGATAAAGACAACCAAAAAGAGTAATAAATATACCATTTAATGTGGGGAGACACTGTACTCCCTAGATTATGACTAAAAGTTCCAGAAGATAATGAATTATACTCAAGGTATACTATGAGAAAGGAAAAAGTCTATGGTCATAAATTTTAGTTCCTGTACTAACCCATTACCCACAATACATCTTAATTTTTACACCATTAGATATTAGATCCCAAGGAAACTATTATTTCCCTTCTATGTATTACTTCTATTGATGATAAGGAAGCATAATCTACATGAAAAGGATAAGAACATAAAATCATAACCAACCAAATAAGTATTACATCATGATGTAAGTAAAAAAAGTAGAAATTGATCTTAATCACTATCAAAATCACAAGAATAAGAAGTAAAAGAACACAAAAAAACAACATAACCAACAAACAAGGAAAGGTAGCATAACCGCCAAAGAAAATACCATCATTACCAAAGGAAAATATCCAATCACCTCTTTATTTGGAATTGTAAATCATTATTTTACATTATAACACACTAGTAAGGTTTTTATCCACAAATTTGGAATGTGGAAACATTCCTTAAAAACCACATGAAAAGTACTGAGTTCCATAAGAAAAAATAAAATTTTCGATAATGTTATAGTTAAAAATACAATTTAAAGAAATTATTTCTTTATTTTGAAAAATATATCACCGGTAAAAAAATATTATAATTTGGATTATAAAATATCATTAAAAACTACATGATAAAATTCCATGCCTAAAAAGAATAACTTTATGAAATCCAAAAAAATTGAATTTCAAAATAAATAGAGGTTTTATTTCCGCAACATTCTACCTAAAATATAATTAAATAAGGGTCTTTAAATCTTTTACCATATCAAAAAAGTATAAAAAATATTATAAAAATTTCTAGTAATTCCTTTTTGTAAAAACTATTTTATGTTTTGAAAACATTTGTAAAAGAATATCTTCTGAATTCACTCTATATTTTGAAAACCTCTATTCCATCAAAACATGTCTCAACAATTCAAACCTAATAATCAAGCATAGATAAATCATGGAACTACCAAGAATAAAAATAAGGTGAACTAATAATCTCAAACACATTAATGGTTGAAAAACATTCTTAGACATCCATGATGAATATACCAGTTTAATTCAATAACTATTTACTTTTTGTGCCAACAATCATAACCATTTGAAATTATTTCCCAAAATCAAAATATTTTGTGAGAATTAATCTACCATTATATTTTACACCATGAGGTTCTAAATTTAATAATATTATTGAAAATAATCTTTTAAAATTAATTCATACATAATTAATTATGAAATTAAACAAGTAAAAAAACAAATGATAAATTTGACATGATTCCAGAATAAATGAACAATTAGTTGAAATTTTTGAAAAATAGTTAATACATTATAGTAGACTATCCCCATTAACCTATTAAAAATTTATTATTTTTCAAAAAAATACATCAATAATCACATATAATTTAAGAAATAATAGAAGCATTTTCTTTGTTTATTAGGTTTTCTATTTGAAAAAAATAATCACATTTTGAGCATGATTTCATGTCCCATGATCCAATAAGAATTTGAGTTCCAAAAGAAAAACAATTGTAATAAATTATTAAATTTGGCAGTTAAAAATTCTATATGAAATTTTATTTATGGTAATTGACATGCTTTAGGAATTACATTCACAATAAGAAATAACAATATTATAGTATTTTTAATGTACTAGAAAATTATCAAAGGAAAAATATTTCAATGTCCTTTCATGCTTTGTTTTAATTTAAATCGATATACACTGATTTAGAAATCTTTAAAGTAAATTAACACATGGTATTTTATAGAATGTTTTAATTTTAAATAAAAATAAATAAAACATATAGAAACTTTGTAAATGGAAATAACATGGAAAAAATTACTATGACCAAAATGGAAAATAATAAACATGGAATTCTTAATTTAAGTACTAAATCTAAAATATTGAACAAAATCTTAAAATATAATGGATTCTAATCAAAATTAAGCTAATTATTTATAATAAAATTCATTACTAGATCAGGTTCCAACTACAAATGTATTTCATGTTTCTTGAGACAATGGAACACAAGGATTAAAAAATTAATATTAGATAAATCATCCAAATAAATTAACAATAATCAATAAACAACATATAACCATGAAATATTTACCATATTAAAGAAACAATTTCTTAAAAAACTATTGTCTTATCCAAATCCCAATCATTAATTTCAACAAACAATGTTATCATTTCACCATTTATAAAATCATAATAAAAAATCACTTGAATGATGTCATCATAGTGGGAGGAGTTTTTTATAATTTATAATACCAAAACATCATCTGTTAAACCTATGGTGATGAGATGATGACAAAATCAAAAGTGTTTCACAACATTTTTTCTACTCAAACCACCATTATAACTTTATGTTTACTATAAAAAAGGTCAGCTATATATTTTGATGATATAAATTTCAGGTTTCGACATTCATATCCCTTTACTACCATCAAAAGATAATTGACCGACTAATACAGATATTGTATGTAACATCCCACCTCTCACCCATTGGCTTGGAAAGAGGTAGAGGTGGTACTAACCTTAGGTGAAATTCCTAAGACACCAAAGTTTAGAAAACCATAGGATTAATATGATTAGATAGATATCATAATTGGTATATTTAACCTTGATAAGACACCTAAGGATATAAAGGTGAAGTTGGAATATTTCGTGTGATAGGGACCCACCAAGAGAAGGTGGATCTTTATGTGATAGGCTGATAGATGTGAGGGTCTCACCTGGGAGGCCCTTAAGGTCCTATTTTTTAGAGAATTCTTCTCAAAATGATGAATCTAGAACCTACCAAGGAATTTAAGTAGATTAATCTTGGATCTATGAATGTATCATCATACCCCATTCATTTCATATAATTTATTCTTTTCATTCACCTCTTGGCCAGAAACAAGGACCAAAAATCTTAGAAGTTCAAGATCAGTCTTCATTTTGATATCAGACCATATATTAGGAATTTATATCTAATAACATACACCAAGGTTATATAAAATTCTTCAACTATTGATAAGGTCATATAGTAGGATCGAGCATTTTTTCATCTTCCACCCTTCAATACTCAAGAGAGTGGACCACCAACTGCTGCTATGAGTGTCTATTCTTCTAGAAGGAAGAGAAAGACCAATGAAATTCAATGAGGTAGTTGTAATCAGGTTGAGTAGAGAATGAATTCTCCATCCTCCTCATGAGTGTTTATTATAAAACAACATTACTATGACATAAGAGGGGTGAATTGATTTCTTGAAATTTTATATCTTTGAAAACCACCCTCAGTAGGGTGCGATGAAATTTAATATTCTATTAAGAAGAGAATTTTGTAGAAATAAGATTATAATGGAAGGATATAGAACATGATATTTATACTGGTTTGAGGAATAAAAAACCTCAAGTCCACTCAACCAATGCCTAAATTCTAGAGGTTGGTGATTTTCACTAGAACAAGTCCTTTTACTGGGGACTACCAATACTTTTTTTTAGGGACTGTAGGATTGAGTGAATGTAGTACACACATGGTGCAATATTAGGATATTTTAATAGGGATATAATATAGCTTCAGAAACAAAAAATTTGAATGTTATTTTACTATGAAACTACACAAAGAAATAGAGAATAAATATGGAACTTACAAATGAGGCTAACTATTGTAAGATATAACATAAAGAAGAGAATAAATATCCAAGTAAAAATATAATATTGAAATTAATCTTGAGAATAGTATTTTGAAATATCACTGATGATATATAAATCATATAATTAGATAATGAGAATCTTCTTCTTCTTTTCAAATAGATTATACCATCATGTAGAGGGATTTGATATAGAGAGAGAAAACAGTGGTTCAAGTTCTTTTGGTATTATTTAAAAAGTTCTCTATATTTCTCTTATTCACCACCCATCAAAATATATGAAAAAATTCACTCTTAGTTTCAATGTTTCAGATCTATAAAACACAGGTTGTAATTAAATTCCATATCTCTTTTAATCAAAAATACATTGCCAATATTATTATCCAATAAATTATACTTAAACGGATTCCTTCTCTTGGTACTCACACATTTTTATAATCATTGTTACCATAAATAGGTAAGATAATAGTTAGTGTTTTCATGGAAGCATTAATGTCCACAAAAAGTACACCAATGGTAATAAATACTGTTTTTCATAATGACATAGCTAATTTTGGATCACCTGATAGAGAAAATATTTTCTATTAATTTATATTGAATATCATTGTTTATAATCCCAAAAAGGTGTTATTGGATGGGTAATTGTTATGTTTTTAGGTTTTAGTGTTATTTTGAACCCAAATGTGAAAAATGACTATTTCTGGATTTTTGACAGATTTTTAAGTCAGGGGTATTTCGGTCATTTCTGGAAAACTAAAATTCCAAATTTTATGGTTCAAATTTTTTTATAATACTTATTTTATTTCCTTCATTTTTGTCTTCTGGACCAGGAGCTGATTCGGCCATCTAAAAGGTCTAAAAATTCATTGAAGTTAGGAATTTTTCCGGGCGGACAGCGTGGACCGACCCAACATAATGGACATCAAACTCGGCCTACAAATATCTAAATTATGTGTTTCCACCTGGAATATGACTAGACAATATAGTTCCGACTCAACAAGAAATTTGGGGAAGTTTTGAAGTCATTAAGGAGTCCATTAAACGACATACATTTGGAGGAACCATCCTGGAAGCTTCGTCCAAAAACAGAAATCGAGAATGCAAAATTCATAACTCCTTCATCCGGTTTTCAAATTATCTGAACTATTTAGGAGAGATGGACAAGATAATTTTGAACAACATTTATGAAGGGTGGAACATGTGAAGAGGTCATTAATGGGGTCTAAAACGCTCAAACTTTCAGGGGTCGAATTCTGCCTATAAAAGGAGGAGAGCTCCTCCTCCTCAACACATCCCATTCTCCATCCCATTCCTTCCGGGACACCAAGGAGAAGAACATCTCAGTTTTTTTATTTTATTTATTTTGTTTTAAAATGTCTGTCCTCTCCCGCATTATCTCTATTACCCCATCCATGAAGGGGTAGTTTCATTTGAGTGATCGGAAAGAGGGGAGGCTGGACCTATGTGTTGTGTTTGAGTTTTTGTGCTTAAAATGAATAAAATTTGTTCTTCTTTCTTCTTCTGGTTCCAATTAATAATTCAGTATTAAATTCTGAATGCGGTTGTGTTAAGGTTTTTATTTTGAAATTATAAATTTCTTTGGTCGATGATCACATCTCCCTCCACCCAATTCTAATCTGTATACGGTGGAACATGATTAGGGTTGGGTGGTGATTGCTCGACGGTTGTCAAGCACGTGTGTAGGATTGTATGTAGAAATATTGGTTTATTAGGGAACAACAATTCCAGGTCTGGGATTGCCCTAATTAATCAAGAGACCATATACAACCCTAAACACATTGGAAGGATGATAGACCAATCTAAGGTATTAGAAAGGAAAATTATCATCACATCTCTTTTACCAGTTTAAGGAAGAAGAAGAGATAAAATTTGGAAACCATGATGGCACAACACTAAGTCTAGCCGAACCCAATCTGATCATCATCTTTATCATTTGTTAAAATCAATCAATTTCTGTTGTTTGTTTCTCTCATAGTCATTCAAATTAATTAAAACCAATCTTTTTATGAAAACCAACAAAAAGTGACAACCTTGTTTTTTGTGCACTCCTCTTCGGGAGACTACATAGGATCAACTGCTATACTATACTTAGGTAAATAAAATATTATTTTGCCATGCCCCGCGACAGGCATGCATCAAACATGGCGACATTGCCGGGGAGGAAGTTCCACAACCTATTTGTAAATATTTTACTTTTTCAAAGTTAAAAATAAATTTTTTTTAAAAAAAATTCTTTTTTCCATGATGTATTCAAATTCAAATTTTTATGCATGGGAAGATTACTCGCAGGTGCAATATCAAGAACCCAAAATTGATTATCGTGATCTCAATGATTAGGTTGAAAGGATTAGTAATAATTTGGATGATTTGGGTAGCAAAATGGAATGGGAATTGGACTATGTTCGTGCAATGATGGAGCAACCCAACCCTGAGCTGGAGCAAGAACCTGAGATAATGGTGGAAGAAATTTCACCAGTCATCATTGAAGAACTAGAGGAGGTAAATGTTGAGGTACCTGAAGACTCATTCATCATCACTCAACAAATTCTACCTAAGATTGATGAAAAAGAAGATGACTTTCCTACTGAGCTACATGTGGGAGATCAACAAGAATTTGATGAATTTTGGAATGAATGTGAGGAACTTATTGATCTTCCCAAGACTTGAAAACAAGAAGAGCCTTCACCATGGAAGGAAGACACCACCCAATTGGTGGAATTTGAAGTCAAGATTGAGGAGCCTGACTACCTCCCTCCATCCAGTGATAATCAAATCCAAGAGGCACATTCAACTGAAGAAGTGATTGAACCAGAACCAACTCAGGGAGATGATCCTTCCATTAACTCTACCTTTTCTGATTTCATTCAATCTTATTTGAGCATCACTCCTTATAATTTTGAATTTTCAGATTTGGTCAATCCTTACATTGCCTTAGAAGAAGATGAAAAAAAATATGTACCTGTTGAGGAACACCTGGAGCACCCTGAAGATATTGATCATCTACTTGAGGAAGTCCATGAAGAGATACAAGTGGATATTCATGAAGAACCAAATCTAAAAGCTGCCTACCATAAAAGGGAAGATTTTGAAGTTAATATTTCAAATTTAAATGTTGAATATCCCTTTGATTATTATTTTCATGCAGCACATCTGGATAAACCACTATATTTTGAAGAAGATGTTGCACAAGTAGCAACAGAAGAGGAGGTGGTTTCATACTTCATCCTACCACCGCTATGCAATAGGTTTATAATTGTGAAGGGGGCATATCTGGTGTACTCTATACATGGAATTATCCTCAGAAAGGAAAGAGTACATGCTGTAAAGAAGAATTTTTGTTGGTTCATGAGCAAGAAACCTCACCCACCATCAAATTGGGGATAACTGATTAGAACTGCCCCTCTGGAGGCAGTCAAAACCCAGGGCCCACTTGGGGGATTAAACTGAGATTTATCCTTATTTTCTTATTCAATTTCAATTTTCATTTATTTTAATAAATTTCTTATGTTAAATTTTTTACTTTTTTAGGTTTTCAAAGAGAAACACTTACGAGCTTAACTCGATGTTGCACTACCAATAAATCAGGTTATACCTCTCCTTTACACTTTCTTGATGTGTGATTCATTTTCAAATCTTCTTACATGTTAAATCCATTTTGATGCATTGAGGACACTGTATAAATTAAATGTGGGGGAGGGAATCTTGTAGTCCAGGAGATTTTTCAAAAATTTTAATTTTTTTTTGTTTTGTCGAGCCAACGACATTAAATAAAGGCACTACTGGGAGGCAACCCGCATTTTCCCCCATTTTCTACTTGTCTTCTTAGTCATTTACCAGCATGATTGAACGGGCCTACACTATAAATTGTTTTCATTTTTTTTATTTCAGGTCCATTAATGAAGAGGGTGTAGTGGGATTATACATCATGAAGAAAAGGATCCATTTGAAAGGGGAGTAAGAGTTTCAATTCTATATTATCCAACTTTATTCCCTACATGTTTAGTAATTTAAAGAATTAATAAAAAAAATGCATTCCCATGCTTGAATTCATGTTTTAATTGACTTATCTAGGAGACATGAGTTTCATAGAAATCCAGTGATTCTATGTTTTAGATTTCAATGTTAATGAGATTGAATGATTAAAATGGATAATTGGATGATTAAAGTGAAGCAAGGATATTGAAATAAGGACTCATGATTTGAGGTAATTAATTGATTCATGTAAATGAAATTTCCCTTTCCATTTTACATTCTTTGAATTTCTGAAATTCATGTGAATTAATTTTTTATTATTAATCATGCCATGAGTGATTGTCCAATATCATATTCTCATTCCTGAGAGGATTTCTAGACCAAATATTTCCTATTTTATCTTGAGCATATTTCTTGAGTGATCTTGGGACGTGCCACCTGCTAGAACTTGTATTGAAACTTGTCAAAGATATGACTGTACAAAACCACATTTAAAATGATTGAGGCATCTCTTTGGCTAACCACATTTTATCCTAAGACCCACCTTTACATTTATCCTTCGTAAGCCCTTAGATGCCATGAATTTCCTTATAGGTTTAAGCCACATTATAATCCAATTTTTCCTTACCTACCTGCACTTTTAGTATTTTTGCATGGTTATTTCAAGTTTGAGTGTGGGGGAAGGGCCTTTCGTGTGCTTTCCTTGGGATATGTATCATTTTTGGGTGGTGTAATGTGTGCGTCATCATTTTGGGCAATGTATTATTAGAAAATTGGGCATGAGTCCTCATTTTATTATGCTTCTTTCATTTCATCCAGTTCTCCATAAAAAAAAGAAAAAAAAAGAAAAAAAATCAAAATAAAGCTGTGCCTTTCTTGAGCTTTACACACAAAAAAAAGAAAATAAAGTTGTGCCTTTTTGAGCTTTAAAAAAAATAGGGAGAACTTGGATGATATCATTCTTTGTAATCATTTATTGACTCATGACCCATGACATTGAAAGGGGAGTGGTGTTGTGATTCACATTTCAAGGGGATTTGAGTGAGGTTCATCTTGTGTTTTCACTTGATTAATCATGCATTGTACTTAAGAGTCAAACCTCCTACTTTTGGCCTTAAATTATTTCAATAATTTACCCACAAACCCTAAGCCACAGAGTCATTTGAACCTTTATTGCAAGTCCTCATGATTTTATGTGTGTTTTGTCTTTACAAAGTGGAGAAAGTAGTTACTTTACAAGCCTATGGGTAAGGAGCATGTTCTCATGATATGAGCATAACTACACTATTAATTGTATCATGAGTGATGAGAGAAAATATTCAAAAGTGAGGTAGGTCATGATTTGGCATGTTTAATAATAATAAATTGAGAAGCTTGAATGAATGAAAGGAGAAGCTTCATTATTTTTCAAAGGGGAAAAGTAAAATGCATGAATTGATTGATTCATTGAAAAATGGGAAATTAAATTGTTATTTTTTGTGGAACTGGAAAATTTTATTGGACATTGATAATCACTTGATTTTATTCCATTTGAAATTTAAATATTGGTGACATTGGTGCCCTTTGAATTGCATGTTGAGATATTATGCTTGAGGACAAGCATAGTTTAAGTGTGGGGGAATTGATAGAGAAAATATTTTCAATTAATTTATATTGAATATCATTGTTTATAATCCCAAAAAAGTGTTATTGGATGGGTAATTGTCATGTGTTTAGGTTTTAGTGTTATTTTGAACCCAAATGTGAAAAACGACTATTTCTGGATTTTTGACAGATTTTTAAGTCAGGGGTATTTCGGTCATTTATGGAAAAATAAAATTCCAAATTTTATGATTCAACTTTTTTTATAATCCTTATTTTATTTCCTTCATTTTTGTCTTCTGAACCAGGAGCTGATTCGGCCATCTAAAGGGTCTAAAAATTCATTGAAGTTGGGAATTTTTCCGGGCGGACAGCGTGAACCGACCCAACATAATGGACATCAAACTCGGCCTAAAAATATCTAAATTATGTGTTTCCACCTGTAATATGACTAGGACATATAGTTCTGACTCTAAATAAAATTTGGGGAAGTTTTAAATTCATTAAGGAGTCCATTAAACAACATACATTTGGAGGAACCATCCTGGAAGCTTCGTCCAGAAACAGAAATCAAGAATGAAAAATTCATACCTCCTACATCCGGTTTTCCAATTATCTGAAATTTTTAGGAGAGACGGAGAAGATAATTCTGAACAACATTCATTAAGGGTGGAACACGTGAAGAGGTCATTAATGGGGTCTAAAACGCTCAAACTTTTGGGGGTCGAATTCTGCCTATAAAAGGAGGAGAGCTCCTCCTCCTCAACACATCCCATTCTCCATCCCATTCCTTCAGGGACACCAAGGAAAAGAACTTCTCAGTTTTTTTCTTTTATTTATTTTGTTTTAAAATTTCTCTCCTCTCCCGCATTTTATCTCTCTTACCCCATCCATGGAGGGGTAGTTTCATTTGAGTGATCGGAAAGAGGGGAGGCTGGACTTATGTATTGTGTTTGAGTTTTTGTGCTTGAAATGAATAAAATTTGTTCTTCTTTCTTCTTCTAGTTCCAATTAATAATTCAGTATTAAATTCCAAATGTGGTTGTGTTAAGGTTTTTATTCTAAAATTATAAATTGTTTTGGTTGATGATCACATCTCCCTCCACCCAATTCTAATCTGTATACGGTGGAACATGATTAGGGTTGGGTGGTGATTGCTCGACGGTTGTCAAGCACGTGTGTAGGATTATATGTAGAAATCTTGGTTTATTAGGGAACAACAATTCCAGGTCTGGGATTTCTCTAATTAATCAAGAGACCATCTACAACCCTAAACACATTGGAATGAGGATAGACCAATCTAAGGTTTTAGAAAGGAAAATTCTCATCACATTTCTTTTACCAGTTTAAGGAAGAAGAAGAGATAAAATTTGGAAACCATGATGGCACAACACTAAGTCTAGCCGAACCCAATCCGATCACCGTCTTTATCATTTGTTAAAATCAATCAATTTCTGTTGTTTGTTTCTCTCATAGTCATTCAAATTAATTAAAACCAATCTTTTTATGAAAACCAACAAAAAGTGAAAACCTTGTTTTGTGTGCACTCCTCTTCGGGAGACTACCTAGGATCAACTGCTATACTATACTTAGGTAAATAAAATATTGTTTTTTCATGCCCCATGACAGGCGTGCATCATAACCACATAGTTTAATTCCACTATTTTGAATTCACATAGCTAAAATGAACCATGTAGCCATTATTTACATTACTAATTTATCCATGAAGCCAAATTTCAAAGGTGTTCCTCATTTAGCTAAATATTTTAATATAAGAATATTTACCATGTAGCAAAATTTGATGTTACCAAATGAATTATGTATCCATTTGGAACCACATAGATGATTTTCCAATGCATTCAATTCAGATAGTTAAATCATCCAAATAATTGATTCACATAGCTAATTTCTCACATAGGTTATTAATAGATGTAGTCAATTTACATATTTATAATTTCAAAATGTATCCATTTCACGTGGGAATTTCCTTCACATTGCTAACTTACATATTTCATTGCATGACATGGTTGTTTGGTGACATAGTCATTTTCATCATGTATCCAAATTTAAAAACATATGAAGATTACATAAAATAAATAATGAAATACATACTTAATAAATTTAATAGAATAATGATTTAAATAATGATAGAATCTTAAAAACATACTTAAAAATAAAATATTCAATAACATATGAAGGGTTCACAAGATAATCAAAACAAAAATAAAATGATATTTTGGATCAACATTAGTAGTCCAACAATCTCCCACTTTTTTATGATTAGAAAACCTATTAAAAAAATAAACATTCAATATTAAAAGAATTAATGGATTTCTGAAAAATACTATATAATTTATTATAATTTTAAAATATGGTGTTTATCCATTATTTCTCCACCTTAATTTGAATTTTCATATTTCCATATTTTTCTCTTCATTTTACTGTCATTAAAAGGGAATGGTAAGGAGAGGAAAAAGACAAAATAAATAAAAACTTTTAATATAGAGCTTTGAGTGACGAATAGTTAAAATAAGTTATGATATTTAATAAATATTTTGGAAGGACTATAATTTTATAAATTACATCAGGGGAAATAGTCAATGAAAATAAAATAATATAAAAAAATAACTAAAAATCAATAGGAAATAAATAAGTAATGGATAAAGAATTATTTGATTAATTATCAATATTGATATAAAAGACATCCACTCAACATCAAAAAAAATTCTATACACAAAATTCTAGTCAGAAGACTCCGGCATATACATATGGTCAAAATGAGAAGGATGTTTGGGTGGAGGTTTCCTGAAAGTAGGAGAGGATCTAGAGGAAGTAGTAGGGTCTATAAATAGAGGTGTTACTACTCTTTTAAGCTCTATAGTATCACTATATTTAGTTCTAAAACAAAATCTATCTTGTAGCCTCTAAGTTGGTATGATGAGATATTTCTCAAGATTCCTAGTAGCTATACTAAATTCATAAGATCCATAAGTGACAAAATATAACTTCTTTATAAGTGCTGAACATGTAGCTCCCAGAGAATATATTTTAGTAGCTATGAAAATATCCACCTTGGACTATTCTTTATGATAGATATGGTTTAGATCAAAGGAAATATTGACTTTCTTCTTGGTACCTTGAAAGGTATCAATAGGGGATGGCCCAAGAGTCCTTATTCATTTGTGATAACATAAATTTTATGAAAACATACTAATCCTCTTAAAGATATTTGACTTGTATAAATCCAAAATAGCAGTAGATGTCTGTCATACATATGGGAAACTATAGAGATACCATTATTGAGGATCCCTTTGAAAGATAAAAGTTTTCTAGAGAAAAAACTTAGAGTATCACTAAAAATGGGAGAAATACGAGAACTGGATGAAGTAATACGAAGATATAAATTTAACTTCTTCAAAATTCAGTCAATATATCATTCCAAACAGATGCATATCCCATTCATAGATTGAATCTTATTTCCTACATCGACTAACTTTTCTACTAAAACTTGAGCTACCTGCTGAATAGTACTTCTAGGAGATTGAGGTATTGATGTACTAGTAGTCACTACAACATGAACAGGTGAAACTAGAGTAAGTATAGTAGGGGAATCTAGTTTTACTAATGGGATAATCCATAGTGGCTTGTAAACAACACACTCTATTTCCATAGGGGAAACTAGAACTACTAATGTCTCCTATGACTATATAGAAATAGAATCATTTTCTATAGAATCTATATATAACCCTATGATACCCTCATAAATATTGACTATAATATTTTTAAATCATTTATGTTTTTTGTAACTAGACCAATTTAATGAAAAATATTTCCTCAATCATCTTTGGATACTTTTAAAATACATTTTAGCATATCCCCATTGAATTCTTCAAGGTATACAACCATGAAATTAAGTGACATATCTTGCACAACTACAAACTTACTAATAGATTATATTGTTTCCTATAATTTATTCAAAATATATTTCTTGAAATATTTCATTAGGATAGGTGTGAACATGTCACCTTATAGAGATTGAATCTTAGAATCCATATAATTGAGGTCAGACAACACCTGATCCAAATTATTCTGAATATTAGGGACCAATGAAGGTGTATATGTAGACGTTTTTGAGGGATGTAATCTCTTAAGGAACTAAAACTAAATAATAAAAACATTTCTTAATGTTTGTAATATCTCATTCATTTCATAATTAAATAACTTAATCTCATAAACTTCATCCTGAGACAAATCAGATTAAACCATATAATTATTTTGAATCATTTCTATTTGAGATACAATAATAACACCAAGATTATTTATCTCAAACTTTGTAGCATAGAATAATCTAAGTCAATCTGATTGGTATTTCATCTCCTCAAGATCTTTATCACTTACCTCATATGTAAAATGCTACACAAGTTTCATATTTTTTTATCATATTTGTTTGGGTTTCCATTTTCACAACTAGTCTGTGAAAATAAGCTCATGAAATCAAACTTTACATTAGTTGTTTGATCTCATCCTTAGAGGATATTAGTTCCATATTCAATTCATTTCAATATCCTCTAAGGTTGTCAAAAAAAGTCATAATATTTGAGATAGAGGTCTGCATAATAGAACATTCAGAACTCTTACTAACTGAAGGTGCACCCTCATGCACATGAGGAGGTAAAGCGACATACAATGGATTATAATAGAGAACTACATCTTCTTCTAAAACTACATCCTTAGATCAATATTTACCAATAGATGATTCCTGAAAAATTGGATCAAATTTAGGTTTAATTGTTTCTTCAACTGATCGTACACTAGGAATGATTTTGACTAGCCTCTTTGCATGAGCTATATCAGTTGACCCAAAAGATGAATCAACATGATGAACATGTTAAGAAGCTTAAAAATAATTAGATTATTATCTCTAGAATTCCTCTTCACTACCGGTATGATCTTTGGCACCTGAGGCTCGGATCTAGCAACCCCTGGCTAATGTACCTCTATAACAAGAAATGTCTCAATAGGTGTTGTATCCCTTGGTGGTGAGGTAGAGGATAGATCCCCATGAAATGTTGTAAGAGTTTGTATAACTGTATAACATACACCTTACCATCTAATATTCCTTATATATTTTGAGGTAGCAACCAAGAAATAACTGAAATTCTTTAGGAGCATTGTTGAGAGGGTATTACTTTATGGTACTTGAGAGTTCCCCCTCATTCAAATCCACTCTCTTTTTATTTAACACCATGAAGATGAGCCTAACATTGGGAGAGTAGTTAACTTCCATTACCGGTGATATTATTGATGCATAAACTATATTACATACCTTAAAATATTCATCTTTAGGTTGTTGATTTGGACACATAAGAGGTACATGTCCTGAAATAACACCATTCCCATTTCACCAACTATCTAGGAAATTATAGTTTTAATGAAATTACATAGAACCTTCCATTCTATATCCAGATATTTTATAAACCTATCCTTATTGAAAGATGTTCCATAAAATAACTTGAAAATTTTCATTGGTCCCATTTCTAACATACCTTCTAGAGTTGGATAAAGCTGAACTTCTATACATGAGGATAATGGAAGACTTTAGCCATTCATACTGATGAAACAAATAATTTTTTTTATTTAAACTCAAAGAAATAATATCCTCTATTTCACTAAACTCTAACTTGACATTCCTCATGAACTCATTAACTTCTTCCTTAAATAGAAAATTAGATTTATTTTCATAAAATATGAACTCCCATCCTTTAAACTGGAAGTCCTTCTTTAGCATTATTTAAGTTCCTCATACCCAATCTATATCCATTTACTTTACAACAATAACTATGTATTGAACTCCACTTGAGTTTTATTTCTTGGAATAACTAGCTACCATCATCACATAATTTTGACTGTCCCATGCAGATAGGTCATTAGGATGTTGAGTGATGATCAAAAGGAAGAGGGTGATAGTTTGGATTCTGGAGAAAGGAATATAGGAGTAGAATGAAAAATTCAATGGTAGAATCAGTTTTAGGCTATGGAGGTAATTTAGAAAATGGTGTTGTAGTCGATTTGGAATTTGGGTTGATTTTTACATAAAAAAAGAACTACCCATTAAAAAACTGAAAATATTATCTAAAAATAGAAATAGGAACAAATAATCAGAGGGGAAAAATAAATGAATAAATCAATATCAAAGTAGAATAAATAAATTAAATTTCCATAATACATTAAAATAAAAGAAAAAATATAATTAATTCAATGGTTGAAGTATAATTCAAAAATAGTAAAAAATATAGAATCATTTAAATTCAAATAATTGGAATTCTCTTTTTATAAAATCAAAACCTTCACATGGATGAGGATTAGTAAAAATATCTACAATACAATTCTTATTAGAAATAAAATCAAGATTAATACCACTTTTCTGAGTGTGATGTCTCAAGAAATGATGGTTTAAGTCTATATGATTTGTTTAAGAATGATTTTTCAGATTATTTGAAATGTTGATAGCACTATGGTTATCATGTTTAGTTGAAATTCGATTAAAATTGAATCCAAAATCCATTAGGCTGTGTTTCATCAACAATAATTGTTCACAACAACTACTTTTTGAAATTTAATCTCCTTTAGCACTAGATAATGTAATGAAGTGTTGCTTCTTACTAGACAAGGATACTAGATATTTTCCTATAAAATGGTAGTTTTCTAAATTACTCTTCCTATATAGTCTATAAAAACCAAAGTTGACATTGAAACGATATGTAAAATTAAAATCATAAGTTTTTTGAAAAATAATGGAAATAGAAATTGTTCCATTGAAATACCTTAAAATTATTTTGGAATCTTTAAAATGAAATTATTTGGGATTTCTGGAGAATTCACAGAAGTATACTATAAACATAATTTCTGGTTTACTAGAAGTTAAATATAGTAGAATCTAAATTATTCCTATTTATATATTATTATCAATTAGTTTCTCAGTTTCTTCTAAATCAATATTTTCATTAGAACTCATAAGAGTCATATATCCTTTACCACTTTTGAGTCTAAATATTTTAATTAAGTAAAGTGTGTATTTACTTTGATTTTTCATATTCAGAAATTATTTTGGATAAATTCAAAAACATACAATGAAATTTAACTCACCCATCATGCTCATTTCAAATTCATATTTAATGATTTTTGAAAATTAATCGCTAAATTTTTTTTTGCGGAAAAAATCATTAATCAATATATATCTCAACTAAAAAATATATGAAGATGATGTTTTATCGAATGGAGTAAGATCATCCACTCCCACTAAAAATACATTTGAAAAATTAAAATAACTTAAAAATTCATACTAAGCTCTAGTTTATTATTTAAGGCCATAAAGATATTTGGTAAGAAACCCATTAAAAATAGAAGGTTGTTGTTCAAAAAAATACATACTTCATAAGAAAACCATTTATAAAGGTAGATTTGACATCCATATGATATAATTTGAAATTTATATGTGATTTATAGTCTAGAATAATCATATTGGATTCTAATCTTTCAATAGTAAAACATAAATTCATAATCTATGACATCATATTAGTTATACCCTTTAGCTACTATTCTATACTTATTCTTTGTGTTCATACCATGATCATCCTATTTATTCCTAAAAAATTCCTATAATAAGATATTTTAGGGATCTATCAAAAAATTATCATAACTTATTCCTCTTAAACTGGTTTAATTATTTTTGCATGGATAAAACCCAACATTCATATACTATGGATTCTTATGTAGTATTAGGTTCTATTTGAGATAAAAACAGAAAAAAAAATTATTTAATATATTCTTTACTTATTCTAGTACTAATACCTTTATTTAAAATTCTTATAATAGTTTCAAAGTGATGGTTATTAAGGGTAGGCCTTTATGAAGCACGTGTTTTGGTTCACTAGTATTTATTCTTATAGGATTTGGTTCACTAATATCAAGTTCCAAATCATCATACATTTTATTATCAAAGAGTGGTTCAGCTCTCACATTTTCAAAATAATTAGTTATCTAATCATCTTTTTTCATTTTCTGACTAAAAGGATCACTTTCATCAAATTTCACATGATTTAATTATTCTATAATCATTGAAGTTTTTTTAAAAAATTATATATTCCTTGAAAGTAATATAATAACCAGGTAATATTACTTAATAATCCTTTATATGAAATTTCCCAAGGTTATCCTTGAAATTCAGAATAAAAACGTTCCAACCAAAAATATTAAAGTATCCAAATTTTGTATTTCTATTATTCCATACCTCATAATATGTTTCCTTAAAAATAGGTCAAATTAGAACTCTATTAATTATATAACATGTTGTATTTATATCTACAACCCTAAAAATGATTGGGCAAGTTATATTCACATAATATTATTTTATAAATTTCTAATAGGGTCATATTCCTCCTTTCAACAACACCATTTTGTTGAGGTGTCCTCACGATAGAAAAAGTATGCTTGATACCATGATTTGAACAATAGGAATTGATCTCAAGGTTTTAAAATTCTTATCCATGGTCACTTCTAAATGAAATAATTTTTGAATCTTTCTCTTTTTGAAAAAATTTAAAACAATATATAAAAATAGAACAAATATCTCTATTAAATCCAAAAAATAAAACCCAATTATATCTAGAGAAATCATCAACTAATACATAAAAAAATATTTTAATCTTAGTATTTATGTATTATATGGATTAAAAAATCCATATTAATATGTTCTAGGGTTCTAGAAGTAGCAACCTCTGTAATTGGTTTGAAAATTACTTGTGTGTTATTACCATTTGGCATGCATCACATAGTTTATTTTTGAAGAATTTAGGTTGAGGTAAATATTAAAATAAATTCATTTTATTTAATTTTATCAAAGAATAAAATTTACAATGACTCTTCAGTCTATGCCAAATCCAAGAATCATTTGTTTTAGTATTTAAATAGTTTACTTTTTTTCTACTATAATTATTATTATCTAGATTATAGACATTCTATGTTCTTAGTGCCTTAAATTTAATAATTTTATCTTTGAAAAAAGGACATTAATTATTTTAAAAATATAAAAAATAACCTTCATCACAAATTTCAAAAAATACTTATTAGTTTGTGCATCAATAATTCCACACAAATATATTTATTGATGAGTATTAATCTTTTATTTCCAACTAATCCAACTCCCATAATCTTTCCTTTATCATTGTCACCAAAGGTGACATGACCTCCATTATTTTTTCATAAGGAGTGGATATTAGAAAAATATATGCTCGTATTCCTTAAGAATAAAATTTCCATATAACATATCCCATTGATTATCTAGGACATTTCTACCTATAAAGAAAAATCAAAAAACAAATTTTTTTGGTACCATATTCTCTTGGGTGCAGTAATGTTCACAACTAACAATTTATGAGCCCAAATTTGTTTTTGTGGTCTAGGAAATATAGCTCTAAATGTAGAAAATATTTTTGAAAGAAATTCAAGTTGAACTCTACAAAGTTGAAGATATATTAAATTAAAACTATGAGCATTGTTACATAATTTTAAATAGTGATAACAAGTAATTTTATAAAAGTTTTTATTCTTTGAACTGGACACAAAATAATTTTTTTAAACATTTAGATTTTCACCATAGATTCCTATTCCAAATTTATTTTATGAACATTATTATTTACAAGAATTTGATTTAAATAATTTTCACCCTTTATGACAACACTTAAAACATATTTAAAATATTAAACTTATTTTTTTATGCTCTTAGTCTTATTACCTTGTTCAGAACAAGTTGAAAAAAAATTCCAATTTTTTTTAGATCGAAAATCTGTTTATTGATGTCCTTTTTTTCATTAACAAAAACATTGCAATAATTTTAAGGTATTTTTTTAGTCTTTCATATTTTTTTCAAGTGATGTAAAATATTATTTTAATTATTCATAAGTTTAGTTTTCATTTTCTCAATATGATTCATGCTCAAAAGAATAATAAGAATGTGCATCATCTAAGTGTGCAATACAACACATGTTGGCCTTCTAATTAGGAATTTCAGCTTCTGAATTTAAGACGTATCATCACTAAAATATTCAAAGTCACTCAATGTTACATTCATGGATTTCATATATTTCATCTTTTATCAAACCTTCTTGGAATAATTTCTCTCATATTTCTTATTATCTTGAAATTGAGGATAGTTTTGATGGATGTTCCCGAGTTTATTACAATGATAACATATAACTTCTTAAGAATTTCCCTCATGCTTCTTATACTTATTACAGGACTATATAAAACCTCTCTTATTGTTATATTTTTTTTTGAAATTCCTTACAAACTATGAAAATTCATCATTTGATCCCAAATTTCTCATGGTATATTCTTCTCTAAATGATTCAAATTAAATTATATTATTATTCTTCTTGTTATATTTAGATGTTTAAACCTTCAATGCACCATTTTACATTCTTAGAAGATATTATCACCTAAATAAGCTTCTATCTTGCCTCATACATCATAAGTGTACGGATATTATTTTTTATTTTAAAATATTTAACAACTATTGATTCCCTAATGGCAGTTGAAATTCCACTCCATCTAGGGGGTAGAATTCAAATGATTTTTAAATTTTGTCCTCATTCAAGAAAATGTGTTCCAAAATCAACAATATTATTTACAACTTGATTTAGTCTTCCATTCAACTGATTAATTTTTTTCTCTTACATCATTATGAATGTATCAAACATAATCTTAGTAGTATTATATTTGAGACTTCACACATTGTTTATTCCTTTAAAATCAACTGATATAGTAGTACACATTTCATGAACGATTTCACTATGAAACTCAATTTAAATCATCTAAACCCAGTCCACATATGATAACATTCATCTATTTGTAATTTAAGTCCAATATTACTTAAGTATCATCATCCCATGTTCTAGGTTCTATCCTATAAATTTCATTGGTCTTCACATATTTTAGATAAACCATTATACTAATGCTCTTCAAATATATTATCATTCAAGAATTCTAGAATCCATAATTCTCACCAATAATGTAGAAAGATATTACCATATACAAAAATATCATATCATCAGTAATTACCATTATTTTCAAGATGATCTTAAGACATCAATATTTAAAATCTGATAAATCAAAATATAAAACCTCTGATACCAATTTCTGTTTAAAGAACAATTGTACTAAGTCTCAATAGGGGGTGAATTGAGTTCTAAAAATTTTCTTGGATTTAAAACCACCCACTTTAATGTGTGATAAATCTGATATTTTATGAATAAGAGCATGAAATATAAATAAAATTAGAAATAAAGATATAGAACAAGGTATTTTAAGTGGTTTTGGGAAAATATCCACTAGTTCACTCCATAAACTCTAAACTCATAGATATTGGTGATTTTCACTAGAACCAGTCCTTTTACCAGGGAATAACAATACTTTTCCCATGTATTGTATGACTAAATGAAATTATTTGACACTTGTTATAATATCATGAGCTTTTAATTGAGCTCTAACAAGTCTTTACAAACCCTATACTTCAAGGTTCTTATACAAGGAACCTTCACAGTGAATGAGATAACATACAAAGAGTTTATAGTTGAGGCTCATAGTTGTAAGATACAAATGGAAGAAGAGAATAAACACATGGCTCACATTCATTCTCAATGAAACCAAATTCCTTTATGGCTTCATCAAATCATATGTTCCATGACTTGGATGCTTTCTTTAATCCATAAATGGATTTATGCAACTTAAAACCCCGTTTGGCTTCACCTAGTGTCAAAAATCCTTCTGGTTGTGTCACATAGTCATATTCTTGAAGGATCCCATTAAGTAATGTTGTTTTGACATCCATTTTCCAAATCTCATAGTCATGGTAAGCAGTTATGGCAAGTATGATTCTTATGGATTTAAATATGGAAACTGGAGAGAAGGTTTCATCATAGTCAATTACTTGATGTTGTCTGAATCCTTTATCCACTAGAATTTCTTTATAGGTCCTAACTTGACCTTCCATGTCCACCTTTCTCTTGAATACCCATTTTCATTCAACAGGCTTTACATCAACTCGCTCATCGACCAGAACCCAGACTTGGTTCTGATACATGGAATCTATCTCAGAATTCATAGCTTCTAGATATCTTGCATATTCTGAGCTTTCTTATACTTCCTTGTAGGATATAGTTTCATCATTTTCCAAAAATAATGATTCACCATCCTTGGTGACTAGGAAGCCATATCTCTCTGGTTCCCTTACCACTCTTGAGCTCCTACGCAGTACTTGTGTTTCTGGAACCTCTTCCACAGGGACCTGTGGAACTTGTTCCTGTACCAACTCCTGTATATCTTGAGCATTAACTTCATCAAAGTCAATATTTCTCCCACTATAATTTTTGAGGATGTGCTCCCATTCAAGAAATACGGATTTTCTGGCTACAGTCACTTACTTGTATGATAAAATTGAACCGAACCTGGGGAGAACATCCCTAGGTCACTGTGTATTCTAGGGAATCCAAAAAAATCATTTGATTTCAAACCGATGAATTCATCAAGTAATACAAAGACAAAATCCAATTTGGTGTTCCACTGGAAATTCACATTAATGATTTGGGTGGAAACCTAGGAGTTCACTCAAATAGTTCCTAGTCAAGAATCCAATTATCACTCAAGGCATGCCACACCATTAATGGTGTGATTTTTTTGTAGAAAATAAACAATTTATAAGTGATAAATAGTATCAAGGTCCAGGTAAGGTGTTCAGGACTTTTTTAATAATTAATTAGTTTCAACCATTTATTTATATAATTACTCAATACACCCAAATGTGTTTTTTGGATACACAAAATAAGAGGGGTTTCCCTAAATTCCAAGAGTAACACACACTAGGAGGGGTTTTAGTTGAAAGTTTAGGAATGGTTATCAAGGGAATTTAATCAATCACACCCTAAGGGGTGGTTTTGGTTGAGGTTGTAAAACGCCAATGATTTCTAATATTCTTAAAAAACATAGTTAATGTTTAGATTTTTAATTAAAGAAATACAATTTTTTGAGGCAACATGTAGAAACTTTTGCATGCATCACCAGAAAACAATTTATAAATGGTGATACCTTGAAGGAAAATTCATTGACCTCTTACCTAAATATTATAGAATACTCTTCATCTCAGATTAGACAATAATTTTTAATGGAATTATAGGAATCACAAAACCATATAAAACTAAAAATTGGGTATATTTTTTCAAATAGAGATAACACCAATGAGTGTGAAGAAAACTAATAAAAGTGGAAAGAACATTATTATACTTACTAAGATTGATCCAAAATAATGAATGGAAAATGAATCAGATTTTGGATGGATAAGATCCACCAAGACCTTGATGATGGAAGAAGGGAGAGATATGGGGGACTTTAGTGTGCACAAATGATGAAAAGGGGAAGTGAAGTTAGTTTTAGGAGAAAGGGGGAAGAAAATTAATTTCCCACATTTTTAATAAGGCACATGGTTTTGCTGCATGGTTATAAAAACCACATTCCAACCATGCACAAATACTTTCTATGTTCACCATACCTCACACAGTTAAGCACACAGTTAAATAAAATTGTGTTCAAATCATGTGATGTGTGCCTGTAATAAATTCCATATTTTTCACCATTTCTTGGAACCCCTTTAAAGGGTTAAAAAAATTATTCTCCCTTTATTAGAAATATGGATTAGGTGCACAATTAGTAAAAAATATGGGATAACTATGTGCCTCACCATGTGTCTCCAAAAACTAGATCTCTGGGCACAAAACCAAGTCTGAACATGCCCAAAACATCATTCACTTCCTTGGTCACTTACATTAATTTAAAACAATAGTTTTAGGAAGTAATTTAAAGGAAATTCACCCCAATGAAAAATTAGGATTTTACAACCACAAAAAAATCCACTATTTATTTTGAAAGGTAAAAGGTAAGTAAACTTGAGTCCCTTACATTAATGGTAGTAAGAACCAATATAAGAAGCAAGAGGAAGAGAGAGGATCTTTGTAGTAAAGTGTTAATTATCATAATGAAAATTAATAAAAAATGGAGAATGAGAATATACAACGATTGAGAAGAATAATACAATTTGGAACACACTATATAGATAGAAAGATGATTTAGAAATGAGAGAACATTGAGTGTAATTGAGCATGATGGTGATTGGAAGAGCAAGTATGTTAATGAACATTGTGTGTAGATTTCCAAGGCCTCTAAATTTTTCTATTTATAACCTCTAAAACCTTCACTTGGGTACTAGAATAATTCTATTATAACAAAGTTATTGATGTCCACATTCAATCAATATTAACCATCTTGATTTTTCCAATAATTCCTTGAGTCTTTAAAAAAATAATAACTGAAAAAACCCCATATGATCCTTTGGGAAATTAAAATTCAAGATAATAATAATTTTCTAGATTTATCAAGGAGAGAGGAAAATAGAAATGGATTGTCATATGTATTTAAAAACATTTTAACAATTCAAACAAAAATAAAATCATTGTTAGAATGTTTACAAAACTTACATAATATTATGTCAATGATATTAGAAAAAACTCACATAGATTCAAACTATATTATTAAAAATTGAAAATTAAAATTTCATTCCATTTAATACATGAAATAAAATCAAACATTCCATATACTACTTTCAATATATAAAAAAATTTGGAACAAATTTATTTATATTAAACATGAATTAATAAATAATAAAACAAAAAAATCAACCTAAAATAATTAATTCAAAACATCCGAGTCTTATAACATAAATATAGACGTGAAAAAATAATAAAATTAATCTTCATATAAATGTGTTTAAAATAATGTATAAACAATTCAAATAAGTTCTAAAACATTAATATAAATTTTTAAAATCATTAAAATAATTAAAACATTTTGTATATGCATGCTACAATTGAAAATATCAATAAAAACATAAAACAAAGAAAAATGGAGTTTTTATATTCTTGTAAGGGTAAGTAATATTCCATTCATACAAGTAATAGGAAAATAAAACAAATGAGAAAAGTTAAAAAATATTTTATACATGTTTTATAAAGGTATATTACATGGATAATGGTAACATGAAAATAATACATGTTGTTTAAAGGTATATAAGAAATTTGCATTATGCGTAAGGGTACCACCATCCATGAACAAAGGAAAACATGAAATATATAATCATGCATAAAGGTAAGAGCATATATATGTAATAGTTAACAAGAATTTATATAATATGAATAAGGGTATATTAGCACACTACGTAAGGGTAGAGACAATGTTGCGTAAAGGTATACAGGTATGTTTATGCATTCCATAAGGGTATATGAGAGCAATGTAAGGGAAATAAAAAACTTATGCAAGTGTACAACAAAGTTTATATAGGAAAGTGTAGGGGTAAACTAAGCATGAGTAGGGGTTCATACAATCTCATATAAAGGTGACTATCATATTATAATACATGAGTAAGGGTATAAGGAGAGTTGTGAAAGGGTAAAAAAACATGTGTAAAGGTAAATAATAAATAACACATATTATTTAAGGGTAAAAAATTAATTTAGAAAAATAATTTTTCACCAGAAATATTTAAAATTAGTTTTAATTAATAAAAATAATAAAAGGTATAAACAATAATATAATTAAAAAATGACATTATAAAATTAATTTTTCACCAGAAATAATTAAAAATAATTATAAATAAAAATAATAAAATAATGAAAAATAAATAAATAATAAATAATAAAATACAAAAAATAAATTATTATAAGTAAAAAAAATATTATTATTATGTTAAATAATTATAATAATATTATAAATAATGAAAAAAATAATATTTGTAAATATAAAATAATAAAAATAATAACTTTAAGAATGTTTGTAATCATTAAAATAAAATAATGGTGATAATCACAACAAACCAACTGCTTGATCCTCCTCCAAGCCCTTCTCAGTAGTCAAGGACTTGCGTAGAACCTCTAAATATGTCATTATGTCAAAAATACTAACCTTTAATCTAATATCATAATGAAGATTGATCTAAAACATTCTCAGTTAATGTGCCTTATTTCTAACGAAGAGAGGAGTAAAAATAATTAGTTTAGTGAAACTTGGAGTGTATACAGATACTGTAATGGATTACTATTTGAGAATCATGAATTGCTAGGCATGATCTAAAATAAGTGTTTTGGGAAATATTTCCCTGGAAAATATCCCCTTGATGGCCTCCTAGGTGAGATAATCACATCTTCCAGCCTATCCCATCACGCACCACCATCTTATGGTAGTCCATGTAGAATGGACATTTCCAACTTCCCTGTTTTTTCCTCTTGTGTCTCAACATGGTCAAATATACCCTCAATGGTATCTGTCCAGTCCTCCATATCCTATGGTCCTCCAATTCCATTAGAGATCGGTGGATTCTATAGATAAAATTCTATGGAGTAGTTGACCATGTACTTCGGTGCTTGTTCTCCCTGGGAAGAGACAAATGAATGGTCTCCTGCTTGGGGTGGTCCCACTACCCGTGCCTCTAGAGTGGGTACAATATCATTCTCTATTGGACCCACCTGGACAGGTGTTGACAAGATTGGGGCATCCTCTCTTATGGGAGCATCATGACCCAGGACCACTGGTGGTCCTGTGAGTATCCTTTAGGGAAATATTTTTCTAAAATTAAAAAAAAACAATTAAACACCTAAAATCATTAATATATATCTCAACCAGTCTATGGGGTCACACTAATGTTCTCCTAGGGGGATACCCATAACTTAAGGTATATCCCTCTTATCACTACCAAAGGTTCTTCATCCTTATACTCTAGCCACTTTCATATATATATATATATATATATATATATATATAATAGCATGGTCACATTCCATTAATTAAGTTCAAAATAGATATATCACACAAATATAGGATAAATTTTATCCATAATAATTAACACAATTCAAGGAATTATATTACAAAACTACTATGTAGAACACAACATTTATATATATGTAATGTGATCCTATGTACCTAATCATGATACATGAACACACCTAAATTGCATAAAACTACAATAGTAATCCCATAAATAGTAACTAAATGGTTCATTACCCATGAGTTTTATATGCACATGGAAACTCCCATACTAGAGTCCCACAAAGCCTATCTCTTTCTACCCTGTCTCGGAATAACCAAGAATAAAAGAAGAAAACTCTGCTCTGAAACTATTTTCTAACACTAAAACCTGAATTATTGGGACTGAGTCAGAGAGGCACAAGACCTCATTCGATCCTCCCTAGATTCAAGAGCTTGGTGACTATAAGTGTGGGCCCCAACTCCATTAGAGGGGAGAGTATACACTTGATAATCAAGGTGGATGATAAATATAAAAAAAGCATGGTACCAAGGTGAAAGATAAAGAAACATAATATAATAACATATGGAACACATGTCATACAATTAAATAAACGCATCTCCTTGAGTAGAATCCAAACCAATATATAAATATAAATGATGATAAATAAGAAAAATGATGAAGAAATACTCCAGAGACCATATCGGTACCACTACCATATCTACACTCTACTTCTCTACTATCTTCCATGACCCCCTTTCCCTTACATGGATCCCTATACATGAAGTCTTCATGCACATCAAGATTCCTCTCTATGGTGTGAGTAATATAACCTAGTAGAACACAAAAAATGCATAATTAACATATTTTCACAAGTATAACATGTGTATCCCATGAAAATAATAATCTCTAATAATTTATAAAAAATCATACACTAAGCATCAATGTGATAACGAAGACACCACATGCTTCAGTAATACCTAGATTTTCTCCATGATGGAAGGATAATTAAAAAATTCTAGAAGTGGTTAAGAATTTACCATAAGGAAGATGAACATGTCACTTGAAATCCTTAAGGAATCAAGGGAAGATGTCACTATCTTGGGTCAGACGATAGGGCTATCATATCTTGAAACCCCCTCATGATAAGCCACAAGGCCATTATAACCTAACATTGTATATGAGGTCAGACCAAAAGATCTTCATACTCCATGAAAACATATAGGATCATCTTCATCATCATCATATGTCATGTGAACCCCCTCTAATGGATAATCATATCATGATGGTCAACCTGTTTTGAGTATCAAAATAATTCCTCTAATGATGTGGTGATATATAAAACATGGAAGAGCATATAATGGAAACATAAGGTAATTAATAATGAGAAATAAGTATCAAGATACATGAATATGTGATCACTATCTAAAATGGTAACAAGTTATATAAACATAATCAGGGCATCAAGAATTATATTTGAATCTCCTGGGCTATACACACATAGACACCCACATGCGATCACTATCAATTATAGTCCAACAAGTTGTGTTATCAAAATTATCATGCCAATGAAAAAATATATATATAAGGGCCCCAAATGGTACATAACTTCTAAAATTTTACTTTTTTATGATGAATTCCAATATTTTTCAAAGGATAGAAGCCCAAATCACATCCTAACCCAATGAAAAACTAGTTCACGTGTAAAGGATGTCGATCTAGGGTTATGGTTCATAAAATAATAGGTTTATAAAAGATCCCCAAGTAAATTTCATATCAATATTGGTAGTTATAGAATAAATTACATCACATAATCCATAAAAGTAAGTAGTTATAAGATATTTTAAAAGATAGAGCATAAGTTCACGGGATTTATTGTCAATTAAAGAATGGATCATGAATTACTCATCAATTATAGAAGAGAACCTCAGGTCTAGTTAACAAAAATTAATCAACTTTCAATCCATATTTAGAAAATAAATCCAAGTCGATATTCAATAATAATAGTGTCTCAAGATGATTTATATATGGAAGCTTTCCTAAAAACATCCACTGTTCAAGATAGATCTAGCTCCGGTCAATGGGATGTTCTAAACATGTTGAAAACCTCATCTATTCTCAAAATAGTCCAACGATTCAATGTTATATGGAATTAGAATCCATATATTAGGAAAAAACATGAAATATACATGATTTTTATCAAGGGAATATATTTATATCTAGAATAAATGTGAAGAATGGTGGTTTTTGGATAACATACATTAATTCCCAATCATTAACTCACTTGGATATGCTGAAATCAAGCATTGGATGAGTGGAATTTGTTATGGAAGGCCATAGGAGTCTCAAGGTTCAATAGGGATTCATATATAAAGAAGAAAATACTAAAATGGTTCATAAATGTTTGTTAAATTAAATTTATGAATCATTAAATTCACTCCCACATGGTTTTGTCACACAATTTTCAAAAATGTGCATTGATTATGCGAGTCTACTACCCCTTTGAGAAACCCACACAGTTTGGTTATATTGTTAGTCAAACCATGAACCAACCATGTTGGTTCAACTGAAGAGTGACACATGGTTTTTCAAATGAGGTTAAAGGGTACGATAGACCTTGCACCAAAACCATGAACCACTCCAGGGGATGTGAAATTATTTTTCAGGGGGGACTCATGGTTGTTCAAATCATGGAATTTAACTGTATGCCACCCAAGGTGCTACATCTACATGGTGGAGAGTTTACTTAAGAATCATCACAGTTTTTGAAAAACCATTCTCAAGTTATGAACCCCCAAAGTCCTCAAAAATTCTATAAAACCCACTAGAAACCATTAGAACTCACCCCAAACAATTCATAGTTTAAAATAAAAATACTAAAGTCTGAAATTAATCCTTAACACAATATGTATGAGTAAGTGATTTTTCTTCCCATTATCCATGCCTTTAGAACATATGGACTCCATAGGCATCCCAGAGAAAGTTTATCATGTTTTTATTGTGTTATTGACTGATCAAGAGAGATTGGATCTTGAGAGCTGAATGTATATTCTTATTGGCCTTCCATTATTAATGTTCTTCTCAGATCCACTTGTATTCCTTAGAACAAACCCTTAGACTTGGGTTGTGATGGTTAAATCAAACGATATATTATTTTTTTGGTGATTGATATGATATAGATATAGTGTGTTATATTTTTTTCATGATCTTTTATAGATCTAGCTCTATTGGAGAATTTAGGAATGATCCTCTATTCTTGAATGATCTTGATCTCCTCCTCCCTCATGTGGTAGTGGATCATTGTTCTGTTCACCATGGATGATTCCTCTTGGTTAGTTGTTTCTATTGTAATCCTTTGATGTATAAAATCTCTTCAAATAGTCATATCGTCAATAATATAGGTCCTCAATTGATCATTTTATTATTTTCAATTAGATATTTATATGACAATTCCCCAAGAACTTTGTGAAATTGTCTAGGAACGAAGGGATTTTTGATTAGCATGGACAGAGGATGTCTCATGATGATGAATATATATCATTGATATGTATTTTGATGAATTTATTAACCTTGTTATTCCTTTTATAGTCTTTTTCCTATTTGGGTGGAACCATCCATTAGACCATCAAATTTAATTGGGGAGTTTGCTCATTTTAGAATCTAGAGTGTTCCTAAAGTGGTTGAACTCCATTGGAAAATGTTGAAGCTAAGTTATGTGAATTTTTTTATTCATATAATGGTTAAAATTTAATTATATTGTACTGGACTATGTATTTTTTCCACAGGAGAGATATTTTTCACAAAATGAAGTTGAAAACATGCTATAGACCATCCATGGGTGGTTCATTGTAGTTATGGTAAGGTAGTGATACATGGTAAGTCTTTCAGCTAGTATTCCTTTTAGATTTGAATGTGAGTTTACCTATAATCAATCAAATAGTTATGATTTAGTTATAATTTATTATTTGGAATTCTTGTACATGATTAAAATATTTTTTAAATTGATGGAGGTTGAATGGACTTGGTTGGAATTAGAAAAAGATATTAGGATTTACTTGTTTTGGAGTTGACTCCATTTGAGGTGGGTAGTCCCGTGTACTCTACCCTATGGTGTAGTGAATGGTTTTATAGAATACATAATTTGGTTTACCAGGTTAGGAAAAACCCTTATTTTCATATTGTTTTATGAATAAAAAGTTATTATTAATTAATCAATGATCCTTAAGTATTAATTAATTAATGGAACCATGGATAATGTTAATGGAAAAAGTGTCAAGAGACATGATGGAACCTTGAGCACTGGTTTGATACCAACCATTGATGGCCAAGGATTGATCACTACTGTGTGCCTTTGACTACATGGGCCCTCTTTGATGTGTGGTTGTAGCCCATGAGACTATGTTTGATTCTTGATCACATGTGTGTGTATAGCCTATCTCTGAATGGCCTAAAGGCCTTATTTTTTATTTTATTATAGATAATCCCCCTTTTAAGGGTGGAAGGGGAACCCGTACATGACCCATAGGCCCAAGGCACGAGGCCCGACAAGACCCGTAATACATGACCCGGAGGCCCAGAGGCATACCATGCCCGAAACATGACCCATAGGCCCAGCCCACTAGAACTGCCCCTCCCTAGCTTCTGCATCATTGATCGTCTTTATCTACCCACCTACATTGTTTATCGGCTAGCATTTCCCCGTACAAATCTACACGGTGCCTGGTCCCGATGGAAGTTTCCATACCCTCTCATTCTTCCAATATGGTTAGCTCTGCTTCTAGTGACTACTACTAGTGCTCTTATCCTCTTCTAGGTCCTGCTCTGTGTGAACTGGGCTACTTCATAGTATTCAATAGTCCGAAGGTCCTATGGCCCGAAGGCCTTTGATGGCCCGAAGTCCCTGGAGACCCGTAGGCCCAAACCGGTGGACCGAAATCCCAAATCAGATGAATAGTTCCAACTGCTACAATGTCGAATAGTACCTGCTACAATGCCTACTATAGTACTGCTACAACACCCCGAAAATTTGCATCCACCCGGTTTTGAACCTAGGTCTCTTGGATGCCAAGCAGAAACCCTTATGATTGATTCTATGAGAATGGTTATGGAGATTGGTATACTATGTTTGATGATGATCACATGTTATGTTTTTTGACACTTATTACTCATGATGACATGCTCTGTGCTGCATTTATATTATCTTTCATATTGTATATATTACAAATAATTTAGAGGCGTTTATTGGTACTCATAACAGGTGGACCATCATTATATAGTTATTCCTTGGATAAATATTGTGAAGGACGTGAGATGTTGATAGTGATGGATGTAATTACAAGGTATAATTGTGATTGATTTACATCCAGATCCTTGATAGAAGTATTGGGGATTTGAAGACCTTGTAAATATTGAGTGAAATATTCACTCGATACCATATGGATTTCGAGTAACATGTTTTCTTGATTCCATATAGATAATGGGTAACATGTTATCTCTATGTCTTGAAGATTTTGAGGGACATGTTACATGGATTCCACATGGAATGTGAGTGTTGTATTGTCTTAATGCCTTGTGGATTCCCAATTTCATGTTTTCTCGATACCACATGGATGTTGAGGGATGTGTTGTCTCGATGCCTTGTGTATTTCAAGTGATGTATTTTTTTGATTCCTTATGGACCATCCTATGGTTAGTTCTTGAACACTTTCAACATTTTTGACGTCATTTCAACTTGGATTTGAAGTAGATAGAGTTAGAGGTTCATGGTGGCTTGTTAACCACAAGGCCACTCCGTATATGGGTGTCATTTATTGTTTTTTATTTATTGAATATATATTAATATTTTCCATTTATTTATTATAATTTTATTTATACTAATCTTATCACATTCATGTACACTACATTTATTGGTTGGGAAATGGACCGTGTTGGAGGTGTCTTATTGAGTTGTACTCACACCCTACTCAGGTGTCCAAGGCACTTGGGTACTGAAGCATCCCTCACTAATTTCATGTATTGGTTGGGATGAGGCCCATAATTGATCATCTAGAAAGATAACTCACGATGAGTATAGATACAGGGTGGAGGTGTGTCTTGGAGTAGGGTGAATAGCCTCTTATATTTTTGTTCCATTTCTTTCTTATACATATGATCAGACCGATGGGTAATCAGTGCCTTATATTCAGGTTTGAGTCTATTGTTTCCACATTCATTCATAGAGATGGTTTTTTATTGGTTTCTTCTTACTATGAGATTATTTGTAGATATGTGTTTGGATAAATTGATAGATGAAAGATAGGTACTCCTTACCAATATTCAAGATGGATCTTATATGGATGATCATATTTGAATTAAACAGGCTAAGGATGTAGAGTGTTAGTGATTTAACAAGAATATTTATGGTGGGGGGACCTCAGTTGGGTGGTCTTAATCTCCTGATGGGGGTTTTGGTATTATGAGGTATGTTGGATGTTTCATTAGACATGACATAGAAATTATTGGAGGATGAAAAATAATCCATTTGATTTGTACACCAAAGAGATGCCTAGATGTATTATGACTTCAATAATCATTATTAGTGGTCGAGAATGAGGTTATCGATTTCAAATTTTGTATCCCATTTCCTTACATGTTTTAGAATTAATAAATAACATCATAGGCCTAATAGTTTACTGCAACCTTTATCCACTTCAGTATGGAAATGAATTGAGACAGTTATGGACTTCATGATTGGGATACCTTAGAATCCTTGTGTTAAGTATGTTATATGGGTGATTCTTTATCAAGTCTTGAAATATACTCATTTTATACATATTAGAGAGATGAAAATGGTACCCAATCTTTGGAACTTGTATGTGAGGGAAATTGTCACACATCATGGCGTTCCATAATATATCATTTCTGAAATGGGACATAACTCCACATCCCAATTATAGAGTTTTTTCATACATCAATGGGTTCTGAGTTAAAGTTTATCATGCCTTCTCATCCCCAAATAGAAGTCTAGTTTGAGTGATCCATCTAGATTCTTGAACACAATTTTAGGCATGTGTGCTTGAATTTGGTGGATTTTGTGAGAAATATTTTCCCTTCATGAAGTTTTCCTATGAATATAGTTATTAGGATTTTATTAGGATGATGCATTTTGAGAAATTATATGGGAGGCCTTCCAGAACACATCTATGTTGGGAAGAAGTTAGAGAACCTTACCTAGTTAGACCATCTATTGTTTAAGAGATAGTATATATCGTTTAATTGATCAGGAAAAGTTTAGTGACATCTCATATTCTCCAGAAATATTATGTCAATAAGTCTTTTCATCCTTTGGAGTTTCATATTGGAGATCTGGTTTTTCTCAAAGTTTCAAATTAGTTGGAACATAAACATTTAGGGATGATGAGAAAGTTAACACCATGTTATGATGTCCCATTTAAGATTGTGGAGTAACTTGAGATGGTGTTTAATCGACTATAATTAGCTTCCTGATTGACACATATTCATAATCTCTTTCATGTTTCCCAATTGAATAAATATTTTCATATTTATCCCACATGATTGAGTGAGAGTAATTTTATATTGAAATCAAAACCTTATTATATAAAATACCAATATGTATATTGGACCAAAAGGATAAGGTGTTTCTTGTAAACATGATACCACTGGTTTATATGATATAGAAATGTGGTAGGGACAACCATGAGACATCAGAGAGTGAGGACTTGATGATGCAATAACAAACTTATATATTTTTGGGCTCAAGTTTTGGAGCCTTCACAAGGATTCAAATCTTTCATGATGTGGATAATTGTGAGGTACTTCAGGTAACATGTATGCCTTAATTTTTAGCTTGGTCCTTTAGTTGTTTTTTGTGAAATTTTTATCAAGTTTTTTGATATTATCTTTTTGGTTTGGTTCAATGACATATGATATACACATGTTCTGGATATAATATATTTCACTCTAATATTTTTATCTTATGAAATGTTGTTTACAGTAAAATCATTCCCACGTTTATTTATATGATACCTTGTTCATTGTCACCGTCCTATGGTGATCAGGAATAAACATCAAGCCTTATGGTGGGATAATTAGGCTAATATTATAGGTTGAACTATGTTTTGGAATTGTTTTAATGGGTTCATGGTTTAAGAATGGTTCATGTAAAGACCCGAAATTTTGAATAAATTTTGTTTCCTAATTTTGTGTATTATTTTATTTTATTTTTATACTCAACAAAACTGTTTTATTTGATAACATGAGTATAATTAAAATGAGACCGTTGGGTTTTGACTGTTATATGACCATTGTTCAATATGACCACTAGAAACTAAATGTTTTGATTATTGTCTCTAAATACAAGTAACCTTGGTTAATTATTATAGAAAGAAGATTCGATGGCCTCACCCAGTAGTCTTGGACCGATTGAAGCCCAACTAACAGAACTTGGGAAGGAGGTAGCACCATTGGGCTTTGCTCTGGACCAAACCCAAGCCGAACTTCATCATGTAAAGCTAGAACGGAATCGCCTTCGCGAGAAGTTTAAACTGATAGAAATTACTACTCGGGCAATGTTAACCGAGCTGCCCCAAGATTCTATCACCCTAGCACACCTTACTCTTAGGTCCTATGCTGGTATTATAAGGGGCTATGTAATGAGACCGTAACTTCTTTGTGTAATCCTTGTTTTAAATAAAAATTGGGATCTCTTCTTATGATGAAGTTTATGAATTTTCAAATGACCGGATAAAAATAGTATGCATATTTTTGATGAATTTTAAAAAAGGATATTTTAAAAAATGTTTATGTAAACCTTAAATAATTAAAGATGTGTAATGATTTTAAGAAAATGTTCTTCTACAATTATGTTCAGCACTAAATTTAGAATCTAATGAGATCAACTTGATTTTTGATGAATAGTAAATTATGAATAGTGATTTTACGCTTAGGATTAGTAATGTGATCAAATGGATTAGTAATCTCACTTAAAGAAAGTTTTAAAATAATCTAGGCACCTTGATTTAATAATGTGATTCAATAAAATGGTTAAATAACAGTTTCATAAATTATTATTCAAGTATTAGTTTTTTCAGGTGAATAGTTTATTTTAATTAAAAATTAAATTAAAAATATTTAGAAAATTATTTTTATAAAATGGATTTCATTTTTGAACTCAGAGCATCGATATTATGTTAAGGTAATTTTTGGGGTTTTTTCTGAAAAAAATGAATTTTTGGTGAATAGTGTATTTATAAAATTAAAATTTTTTAGAAAATTATTTTTATAAAATGGTGTTCATTTTTGAAATCAGAGCATTGATATTTGGTTAGTGTGAAATTTTGGGATTTTTCTGAGAAAGTTGAATTTTTCAATGAATAGTAAAAATGCAATTTTAGGGTTTCGGTATGTTTAATGACATCATAGTTGTGTCATGATGATGTCATGAGATATTTGAAGGGTTGGCCGGCCAAGGGTGATGAATTATTGTATTGGTGGCCCCGTGTGGCCAAACTTAATGGGAAATATCAAGGGAGAGCACATGGGTTTGAGAAAAGCACATGTGAGGTGTCCCTTGGCCATTAATGCCTTGTCCCCTCACTTTCCCTATAAATACCAAGCCCTCCTCTCATCCATTCGACTCCCCACTCTTCCCCAAAAAAGTTCTGGTCTCATTACCTCCCAAATAATCCTCCCAAGGTTCCCCCAAGCCCTCAAGGTACCAACCTTTGAGGTTTAAGAGTTACATTTTAAGGTAAGGGATCCGACCCCTCTCTTTCTTTTCAAGTGATCTCTTTTATGTCATTCCTTTTATGCTCCATGTCCTTATGTTGGAGGATGTTCTTTTATACTCCTATTACTGCACTTTTTATGTTCATATAATGAGAGATCCCCTCTTACTCTCATTATTTCGTTTTATGAAGTTTTATGTGGCGTCGTTAGGCTGCCGAAATTTTTGTAACAGATTCATTCTCCCCTCTCATTTTTCAAGATCTATTTTCATGTAAATTATTTCATGTTCCTTTTTATTATTTTGGGTTATGATCTCTAAATTTATCATAATTATATTTTATGATCATATGATGAGAGACCCCATTTGATCTCTTCAATTCAGTATTTTGAAGTTTTAAGTGGCGCTGTTAGGCTGCCGAATTTTTAAGTGGTTCTTCACCATTCTCATTTTGAAGTTCTACTTTCATGTCAATTATTTCAAGTTCCTTTTTGTTATGTTGAGGTATGATCTATATATCTGTCATACTGTACTTTTATGTTATTATTATGAGAGACCCTATTTGATCTCATCAATTCATTTTTGTTGAAGTTTAAGTGGCGCCGTTAGGCTGCCGAATTTTTAAGTGGTTCTTCACCCTTCTCGTTTTCAAGTTCTACTTTCATGTAAATTCTTTCAAGTTCCTTTCATTTATGTTGGGGTATTATCTCTATGTATATCATACTGGACTTTTATGTTCATATGATGACAGACCCTATTTTATCTTGTCAATTCATTTTTGTTGAAGTTTAAGTGGCGTCGTTAGGCTGCCGAATTTTTAAGTGGTTCTTCACCCTTCTCGTTTTGAAGTTCTACTTTCATGTCAATTCTTTAAAGTTCCATTTATTATGTTGGGGTATGATATCTATATCTACCATACTAATATTTTATGTTCATATTATGAGAGACCCTATTTTATCTCATCAATTCATTTTTTGGTTGAAGTTTATATGACACCGTTAGGCTGTCAAATTTTCATAAGAGAAATCGTATTTTTGTCTTCCTTTCATGTTCTTCATTTCATATGGTATATTTTCAAATTTCATTACCATGTTCTTAAATCCATGATATTCGGTCCCTCTACTGTTTTATGGGTCATTTATGAATGTTTGACCCATGTCCCCTCTCTTTTCAATGCCTTCTAAAAACATTGTAATATAGTCGTTATGATGCAGAATTTTCATCTCAAAATGCCTCTCTCTTTTCTAAAACTTATTTGATTAAGTGAATACTCAAAGCTCTTATTTCTTCAGGGGTATTCATATATATATCAAAATTTTCTATTTTAAATTCTGGGATTTACATACATGAAACCCGCTTTCCCTTTTCCATGGGTTAAAAGTGACATAAAGATCATGTCTTTAAAGCAGTTTTTAAAACATTATGATTATGAAATGAAACCCATTTATTTTATGCTATATGGGTTGTTTGTGAAATGATTGATGATGATATTTGTGGCACACATGATAATAAAGGCAAATTTAAGGGTGCGCCCTGATAGCGTTCCAATGCATTGGGTAATGATGTAACCACTAGAGATTACAATTTTCACGATATCTTGGTGAATAACCTTGGTAATTTTTCAAATGACACCTTGGGGATGGACCTTGGTGATATGTTCATGATTGTCAATATTAAATGTTGCAGCCACATCTTCAAGTTATGAAAAATGTTATTTTTATTATGATATGCCTCATGAATTCTTTCTTACGCCTTAAAGTTCTTTTCATGGCCTTATTGAAGTATCTCAAGTTCACATGTAAAATGTTTCTCTTGTTTCCCTTACTAGGCCTTCTGCTCACCCTTTCTTTTGATGTATGTCCCCAGGTTATGAGATGCAGTAATGAACCTAGGATGAACTTAAGGATAATCCTTTCAAGTGTTTAAGAAGAATGTTTTATATTGTTTTCTTGTATTATGTTCTTGGTTTCCAAGACACTAAACTTTAAAGATCCTCAGTTTTGTGTAATTTAATGAGAGTTTATGTTATAAAAAGGCGGGATGCTATAGTCGGTATCAAAGGATGGTTTAGTTATTTGTGGAAATTAGGATATGAAAACTTTAGGAAGAGCCCTATAGAAAAGTTTATATATAGGAAATCTTCCTGGTATTTTGGCGAGTATTGAGTGATGGGTTGCCAAGCAAATACATCCCTGTCTGGATACGAGCAGGTAGAGGTGGCTCTGGCACAGATGTACATAGGGGTAAAACCCAAAAACACCGCTTTGAGCTAGACTCGAATGGGAACGGGTACACGACAACGGGCCTTGCTGCACTCTTGGTTACGACACTCCCGGGGGATATGCTTGGTAAAGTCATAATCTTAGTATGAACCATTATTAAAGGAAAAAAATAAAGATTCACATAAGAAGATATGATCATGGATAACCTAGATTGGAACCTAGGGGATCACAAGTTAGGGTATACCTTCCTTCTATAAGTTTATCCTTCTATGCTTATAGTTTCCTTTTAATGATTATTGGCTAAGTATTTAATCCCCTAATTATAGTTTCTTTTCTTAGTTAATGGTGGGAAATGGAAGAACATTTCCCAACAACAAGTGTGATAGGAAATGCTATGATTACCGTATTAATACGATAGAGATGATTAGGGGATTAAAAGATGATTATTATTTTGGAAGACGTTCATTATTTTGGGAACCATATTTGATCTAGGTAAATAGATTACTACGATATTTTCATTGAGGAGTAAGGTTGAATTATATTTTGAAGAATCGATGAATTTAAGGTGGGCTTATAGTAATTTAGGTTACTTACGGGAATGATTAACCTATCTTGGGTAAAATATGTTTAGGTTATCTAATTTTGTTATAAGATGTTAGGAGTGGTTGATGTTGTTTGGAGATGAACAATGAAGTTTATTTTGGAAGACTATGTTATCAAATCTTACTTGTATTGGGGTTTCAATCTTAGTTTGGTTTATTTTGAGGAATCTTAAGGATCATTATTTACAGAATGGTCTATGATGAACTTTGGGTAGTACCATGGAACATTGAAGATTTAAAAGTAGTTTCCATTCCTATGGGATTCTTTTTGAAGAGTTGTTTTACCTTACCCTTTCTATTTTTGAGATAATGTTTAAAGATAGAAGAAATAGATAGTTGATCTTTTGTGGATTATGTGATTCTCTAGAAGATGATTCTTGTGTTTTGATGAGACCAAGTAGTTTTGAATGCTTATCGTTTGGAGAAAAGATTAGTTTTGGTAGAAACTTATTAATGTTTGAAACTCTACATGAAGGTAGATATATTTCCTTATGTTTTTTTTCTATGTTATAAATGAATTCCTCAAAATTATGAAAAGGAACGTAAAACAAAAACATTGTTGGTTTACGCTTCCTACTAGGTAATCAAAGACCGCTTACACACATCATAATTTTGGGATTTTCTGGTGGTTAACTTCCTCCTAATCATGTTTTCTATCACTCTCCTTTAGAAAGTGACCCTTTGTTTTCTCCACCATGTCCATGTTTCCTACATTGAATCCTAGTATGAGTAAACTCGGGTAGCCTTTGTACTTCCTTTTCTTTCTATTAAAGTAATAGTGTTACTGACTCTTTTTCCGATGTGGGACTTTCAATGAAATTTAAAAACCTTTTTTAAAAAAAAATTGCAAGGATGCAATTTCTTAAGGGGGGAAGATTGTAATGACCCGAAATTTTGAATAAATTTTGTTTCCTAATTTTGTGTATTATTTTATTTTATTTTTATACTCAACAAAACTGTTTTATTTGATAACATGAGTATAATTAAAATGAGACCGTTGGGTTTTGACTGTTATATGACCATTGTTCAATATGACCACTAGAAACTAAATGTTTTGATTATTGTCTCTAAATACAAGTAACCTTGGTTAATTATTATAGAAAGAAGATTTGATGGCCTCACCCAGTAGTCTTGGACCGATCGAAGCCCATCTAACAGAACTTGGGAAGGAGGTAGCACCATTGGGCTTTGCTCTGGACCAAACCCAAGCCGAACTTCATCATGTAATGCTAGAACGGAATCGTCTTCGCGAGAAGTTCAAACTGATAGAAATTACTACTCGGGCAATGTTAACCGTGCCGCCCCAAGATTATATCACCCTATCACACCTTACTCTTAGGTCTTATGCTGGTATTATAAGGGGCTATGTAATGAGACCGTAACTTCTTTGTGTAATCCTTGTTTTAAATAAAAATTGGGATCTCTTCTTATGATGAAGTTTATGAATTTTCAAATGACCAGATAAAAATAGTATGCATATTTTTTATGAATTTTAAAAAAGGATATTTTAAAAAATGTTTATGTAAACCTTAAATAATTAAAGATGTGTAATGATTTTCAGAAAATGGTCTTTTATAATTATGTTTAGCACTAAATTTAGAGTCTAATGAGATCAACTTGATTTTTGATGAATAGTAAATTATGAATAGTGATTTTACGCTTAGGATTAGTAATTTGACCAAATGGATTAGTAATCTCACTTAAAGAAAGTTTTAAAATAATCTAGGCACCTTGATTTAGTAATGTGATTCAATAAAATGGTTAAATAACAGTTTCATAAATTATTATTCAAGTATTAGTTTTTTCGGGTGAATAGTGTATTTTAATTAAAAATTAAATTAAAAATATTTAGAAAATTATTTTTATAAAATGGATTTCATTTTTGAACTCAGAGCATCGATATTATGTTAAGGTAATTTTTGGGGTTTTTTCTGAAAAAAATGAATTTTCAGTGAATAGTGTATTTATAAAATTAAAATTTTTTAGAAAATTATTTTTATAAAATGGAGTTCATTTTTGAAATCAGAGCATTGATATTTGGTTAGTGTGAAATTTTGGGATTTTTCTGAGAAAGTTGAATTTTTCAATGAATAGTAAAAATGCAGTTTTAGGGTTTCGGTATGTTTAATGACATCATAGCTGTGTCATGATGATTTCATGAGATATTTTAAGGGTCCGTCGGCCAAGGGTGATGAATTATTGTATTGGGGGCCCCATGTGGCCTAACTTAATGGGAAATATCAAGGGAGAGCACATGGTTTTGAGAAAAGCACATGTGAGGTGTCCCTTGGCCATTAATGCCATGTCCCCTCACTTTCCCTATAAATACCAAGTCCTCCTCTCATCCATTCGACTCCCCACTCTTCCCCAACGAATTTCGGGTCTCATTACCTCCCAAGGAGTCCTCCCAAGGTGCCCCCAAGCCCTCAAGGTCCCAACCTTTGAGGTTTAAGAGTTACATTTTAAGGTAAGGGATCCGACCCCTCTCTTTCTTTTCAAGTGATCTCTTTTATGTCATTCCTTTTATGCTCCATGTCCTTATGTTGGAGGATGTTCTTTTATACTCCTCTTACTGCACTTTTTATGTTCATATAATGAGAGATCCCCTCTTACTCTCATTATTTCGTTTTATGAAGTTTTATGTGGCGTCGTTAGGCTGCCGAAATTTTTGTAACGGATTCTTTCTCCCCTCTCATTTTTCAAGATCTATTTTCATGTAAATTATTTCATGTTCCTTTTTATTATGTTGGGGTATGATCTCTAAATTTATCATACTGATATTTTATGATCATATGATGAGAGACCCCATTTGATCTCTTCAATTCAGTATTTTGAAGTTTTAAGTGGCGTCGTTAGGCTGCCGAAATTTTAAGTGGTTCTTCACCATTCTCATTTTGAAGTTCTACTTTCATGTCAATTATTTCAAGTTCCTTTTTGTTATGTTGAGGTATGATCTATATATCTATCATACTGGACTTTTATTTTATTATGATGAGAGACCCTATTTGATCTCATCAATTCATTTTTGTTGAAGTTTAAGTGGCGTCGTTAGGCTGCCGAATTTTTAAGTGGTTCTTCACCCTTCTCGTTTTGAAGTTCTACTTTCATGTAAATTCTTTCAAGTTCCTTTCTTTTATGTTGGGGTATTATCTCTATGTATATCATACTGGACTTTTATGTTCATATGATGAGAGACCCTATTTTATCTTGTCAATTCATTTTTGTTGAAATTTAAGTGGCGCTGTTAGGCTGCCGAATTTTTAAGTGGTTCTTCACCCTTCTCGTTTTGAAGTTCTACTTTCATGTCAATTCTTTAAAGTTCCATTTATTATGTTGGGGTATGATCTCTATATCTATCATACTGATATTTTATGTTCATATGATGAGAGACCCTATTTGATCTCATTAATTCATTTTTTGGTTGAAGTTTATATGACACTGTTAGGCTGTCAAATTTTCATAAGAGAAATTGTATTTTTGTCTTCCTTTCATGTTCTTCATTTCATATGGTATATTTTCAAATTTCATTACCATGTTCTTAAATCCATGATATTATGTCCCTCTACTGTTTTATGGGTCATTTATGAATGTTTGACCCATGTCCCCTCTCTTTTCAATGCCTTCTAAAAACATTGTAATATAGTCGTTATGATGCAGAATTTTCGTCTCAAAATGCCTCTCTCTTTTCTCAAACTTATTTGATTAAGTGAATACTAAAAGCTATTATTTCTTCAGGGGTATTCATATATATATCAAAATTTTCTATTTTAAATTCTGGGATTTACATACATGAAACCCGCTTTCCCTTTTCCATGGGTTAAAAGTGACATAAAGATCATGTCTTTAAAGAAGTTTTTAAAACGTTATGATTATGAAATGAAACCCATTTATTTTATGCTATATGGGTTGTTTGTGAAATGATTGATGATGATATCTGTGGCTCACATGATAATAAAGGCAAATTTAAGGGTGAGCCATGATATCTCTCCAATGCATTGGGTAATGATGTAACCACTAGAGATTACAATTTTCACGATATCTTGGTGAATAACCTTGGTAATTTTCAAATGACACCTTGGGGATGGACCTTGGTGGTATGTTCATGATTTTCAATATTAAATGTTGCAGCCACATCTTCAAGTTATGAAAAATGTTATTTTTATTATGATATGCCTCATGAATTCTTTCTTACGCCTTAAAGTTCTTTTCATGGCCTTATTGAAGTATCTCAAGTTCACATGTAAAATGTTTCTCTTGTTTCCCTTACTGGGCCTTCTGCTCACCCTTTCTTTTGATGTATGTCCCCAGGTTATGAGATGCAGTAATGAACCTAGGATGAACTTAAGGAGAAGCCTTTCAAGTGTTTAAGAAGAATGTTTTATATTGTTTTCTTGTATTATGTTCCTGGTTTCCAAGACACAAAACTTTAAAGATCCTCAGTTTTGTGTAATTTAATGAGAGTTTATGTTATAAAAAGGCGGGATGCTATAGTTCATATAATCCATTCAATATATCCAAGAAACTATACGAGGAGTTGTTGGGATTCAATGGGTCGGTTCATGATTGGAACATAGTTTTGGACATGCCTTGTTGGTGCATAGGTGAATCCTTGTGAGATGGGATATTTTTTTAGTAGCAAGAAAATGTTTTTCCAAACCATGTGGCACAACCATATGGCTCTCTAGTTTGGATAAATTATCATGAAAATGGTTGGAACATAGATTTCCAAACTATGCAACCTAACCATATGACATGCATTAAATGCTTTGAAGATTAGAGTTTAACTCGGATTGTGAACCCAAAAATCAACCCATGTATTATATAACTCAAAAATACATAATAAAAGGTCAAATTACCTCAAACTAGGGATGTTACCAAAAATTTCAACATAACTACATATTACTAAAAACAATTTTTTATGAATTACTACCACTGAATCCCAATTTATCTAAAAATTTATTTCATTTGAATTTTTAAAACTCATTATTCAGATTAATCATCAAATGTTTGAATGAAATCAAACTTCCTAAAACAATGGTTCTTTAAAATTTATATTAAAATAACAAGGTTGGTAAACCACTTACTTAAAAATTATATATCTATTAAATTCATTTTCTTCTCAAGGTAAAATATGAAAAAGTCAATCACTTTGAAAAGAAAAGATTTCATTTATTTTCTTAGTATAAAATAATCAATTCGTAGGATAGAGAGCTTAGAAAAATAATATATAATGAATTCACATGATTTAACTAATACTACACTCATGTACTTATATTCATTCAATGTTAGTGTATAAAAAACATTAGTAGTTTTAAAAAATTAAATGAAGCCTCCCTTTCTTTAAAAAAAATTCCAATATAACTATTACAAAAAAATTTATTTTCAATAAGGTAAGGTAATACTATAAAAATCAAGATAAATGTATACTAAAAAAATAATATTTTCATAACTATATATTATTTTTAAAAATTTATTCCTTAAAATAGTATTTATGCCTCATTAAATCAATATAAAATTGTGCAACTACATCATAAAATTTTTAACCATCATAGAAAATTTTACTTTCTTTATTAATAAACATGAAATCTTCGAAAAAACATTCAAATGAAAAATTCAATAATTTATTTTATGAAATAAAAAATCAATTAGTAATAAATTAAAACCAAATTAATTTTTTACAAAATGAGTTTGTTAAATTTTAACTACAATGGTTCCATTTATCAAAAAAGAATAAGTATCCCCAACTTATGAGTGGTTTCCCTATATCATGGAGAAACTAAAAAACTTAATCCCCTTTATAAGGTAATTTTTTTAAAAAGAATGACTAAACTAGAGGGATGATATGATAGAATAATTTTTAACTTACCTCCAGTGTATGAACAACATATTGGTGACCTTGATTGAATATTAAAATAGATGAATGAATAATTATGAAAGTAAAGATTTCCCCCTTTCTAACCATGGATGGTAGATGATAGGATTGCTAAAAACCCCATACAGTTTCATATAGAGAAAACAAAATAGAACACCCAACAATTTCCAATTATTCAAACCCACCTAACATCTCCCAAGAACTTCTACTCATTTTACCATCACCTTTCACCCACTCTAAACTTCCATAAAACTCAAATACAATGAAAATTAGAAAATATCATATCTATTTAAAAATAAAACATCCATTCCATATTTATTTAATTTCTTATTATAATCATTTTGAAGAATTTTTAAAACTCCACTAGAGTATCTATGAAATAAGGACTCAATTTAAATATAATTTATATAAAAAACCATTACTTCCCCAATACAAATTTTGAAACATCACATTGGAAAAAAACCATTAAAATGGTATTTCACCATCCCTTATAAAATTATTTTTCAAAAATAATTTCAACATGTCATCCACCTTAATCAAATTTAGACTCACTTTTTTTATAAAACAGTTTAATATAATAAATTTGTTTCATATTATTTTGATTTCATATTTAATTAAAACCATTTAATCCATTTTAAAAACTTTTAATTATGAAAAAAATAAAACGGTAAAATAATTTCCACTTGATAATCATGAAATGATTAAGAAAATCATTTAAAAAACAACCCCTCGCTTCCAATAAAGAAAAGAGATAATTTGAAATCATTTTATATAGAAATTATTAATTCCTTAAATGAGTGAATATTATAGAAAATGTTAATAACTTACATAGAGATCACATAATATGTAAACAAAACATGAAGTTTATGATGTACAATTCTCAACAACCTTCCCAAAACAAAAGATTTAAGACATCATCCATGAAGATCCAATGAAATGTTTATGTAATTATTACCAAGGGATTTTATAGATCTAAATAGTATCAATCAAATAAGAAAGGTTTTAATGGTGATATTTACCCCATTTTATCTCTTCTATGCTTTTATCTATCAAAATCTATCACATTTTAAATCATAATTTAAAAACTATTTAAATACTTTTTTATTTTGAAAATGAGAGGTTTAACCATTGAATACCATAACCAATTTAAAAACATTGAAACATGCTTTATAAAATAATTCTAAATACCATTTGGTAATATTTAAAAGAATCCTTTAAATATTCCTATGGAATCAATCTATAATTTAAAAAAATATATATAAGTAGGATTAAATTATAACATGGAAGAAACTATCTATAATCTATATAAGAGAGAATAATCAACCGAGGAAGCAATTAATGATCCTTATTAGTCCAATCATTAACATCAAATATATAATATAACGTAATTTATTTATTTATAATGTTACAATTAATATGATTCATTAATTATTTCCAATAATATATAGTAATCAATGATAAATAAGCACAAATAATACATGTAATATGGCATGAAATCCTACCAAATCCTACCTATTGACACCTCATATGACTAATTTGACTTGAATATCAAGAAAAATTTAAGAAAAGATAAATTAAATCTCAAACTATTTTTGTTAACTAAATATTTAACTATAATTATTCTATATAGGAATATTTATGGGTTAGTTTTTGTATCTTGACAGTTTTATTTCTTGGCTACTCTAAAATACTTTAACTAATAGCCCAAAATGTGATATGATACCATTAGGTAATATCCCATCATGTAGAATTGAATGGACTCATGATGGTTTTCCATAAGACCTCAAAACACCTTTTTGTCACTATACTGTGGCATAAACATTGAGGGATAATTGACAAAAGTATGGAAGTTGTTTTTCCCTCCTTCATAATGAATTAATTTTTAAATAAATAAATTAGGATTCTAGTTGAAATTTACACATAACCCATAATGAAATTAAACTTGGGAGACCAAAACTTTAGTATTAACTAGTGGAACACCTATTTTATAATTATCATGGTAGTTAAGAGATAATGTAACCATATGAAAACAAATATAAAATAAAACATGGGAAAAAGTATACTTAATGTCTATCAAGGTAATACAACTAGACCAAAACCTCTTTCCATATGTAATACAAACCAAACATGGGTTAAAGGAAAAAATTCATGTCTTATCTGAGTAACCTCTCATAGAGAATTCCAAGGATGACCATAATTAACGTTCTCTGTTGTCCACCAAGAACTCAAAAATAGACTATCCTAACTCTACACACCACATAAGGTGACCACCCATGATCAATTACCATGACCCCTCATGTTCCAGAGCTTTAACATTACTTGGGTCATATAAAAATGATTCTACATATATTCTAATGGATCAAGTAAATGGATTGAGTATAATGTACCCCATGGATGTCACCACATAACCTCAACCAATATATTATAAATTTGAGTGTATGATGTAAGAATAAAATGTATGCATATAATCACAATCATACGAAGTCTATCAAACTAAAATCTAGATAAATAAAATAAACATTCTTAACTACTAATCCAGTAAATAAATAACACACATTAAAAAACTAATAATTTTTATCCAAACCCACTTTGAGCTAAGATTTGAATCTATATAGTTTACCTATCCAAAATAAGAGACGCACCCATCAAGGATATCCAACCAAACCCATCCTTTATAATAGGAAGTGTACATATATAAATATATTATTGTGTGTATATACATATCCATACTCACTAAGAGGTTACTCTCTTCTCATAGAGAGGAACTCCATGTGTGTATCGGCTTCATACTCACTTAGGATCCCACATATCTTCTCATGGGAAGGAAAATAAATAAATAAATAAACATAATCATATACTTATATATAACCCGCCTCTATATAATGCCTCCCTCTTCTTAGGGAGTAACATATCATTTTTATATATGAACTCTCCATGTGTAATCAACACACTTGTCTCAATTAGAAACCTATATGACATTGTCCAAAAACCTTCAAATGTAGTACATGTAAATTCAAGGATATACATATGAAATATTAAGAAACTATATTCATAATTATGGTAAATTTAGTAGCATAACATGGCTGAAACATAACATATAAGTTCCACATATAGATCATACACAAAAAACAACAAAAAGACATGCTTGGGAATTTAGTAAAAAATAGCATGTGTATAGAATTAAAAAATAAAAAACCAATAATTTTTTTATGGATCAATGTAAAATAAGAAAAAAATCATATCATGATTTACAAATAGAAATATCAAAATGAAATGAATAAGGAAACACATTTGAGTTTTAATAATTCATAAACTAGAAAGGGGTAACCAATTTTGATTTTTCTTATAATGAAAACATTTTATTAGAATTATTTTTTAATGAAAACTCCATCCAAGGTTCTGAAGGCCTCTATTTTTTATTGATTTTGATAATCCACCTTTCAAGGGGTGAGGTGGAACCCTTACAAGACCTGTAGGCATAAGTATTACATGGCCCATAGGCCTTATAGGAATTCATTTTCTGTAGGCTTCAAACATTACATACAACCCAGACTAACTACTTGGAACTACTCCTCCCTAGAATCTTCATCATGAAATCAACTCTCCACCTTTGCATGGCTGTTCGGCTAGGCTATCCTATTCATGCACAGGCTTTTCCCAATGGTAGGTGCCATAACCTCTCATTCTTGCAATTTGTGTAGCTTCTACTGTGGTGAAAGCTCCTTGCTCATCCTCCTTATAGAGCATGTTCCTTGTAGGTTGTTTGGTTTGCATCAGCACTTAAGGTGGCCCGAAGGCCTTGAGGTTTCCCGAAGGCCTTACTGGCCAGAAGGCTTGGGTGGCCTAAAGGCATTAAAGGACTCGAGGGCCAAATTGGTGGCCCGAAGGCCCAAACAGGGGAAAATTTCTGACTCCTACAGTGTCAAACAGTGTATGCTACAGTTCCCGCTATAGTTCCTGCTATAGTACTGCACAGTTCTTCTATAGTACCCACAACAGTACTGCTACCGTGCTACTACAGTACCCTAGAAATTATTCCTCTGCCTGGATTTGATCCCGGGTCGCATTGATGCACTTAAGAGTCCTCTCTCCATAAAATTCCCTTAGAATGAAATGTTGTGATAGTATAAGAGGAAGATAAGTGATCACTAACCTTAGCCTTTCTAGACACATAGTCATATACCCAGAATGATGGATATTCCACCACCAACTTGTTTATAAAACATATATTTTATCCAGGAATGATTTAAATCACTTCCTTAACTATAAAACATCAATCTAAAAAAATTTAAGTATCCTCACCTCAATATCATCAATTAATACCCTCTAATATCACCAGGAGGAAGCATAAATTGAAATGGTTCTGAGATATGAACCCTGGGAAAATGAGAGGTTGATGGATACATGTATCTATTATAAAAAGAAGTAGAAAAATAGGAAAATATAGTATTACAAGTTTCGTACAAAAAAAATTAGACATTGGTGGCTCCTTTATCTTGGATCCAATTGATAAAATGAATCATGCTTAAAGAAGATTTGAGAAGGAACAAAGGAATAATACTAAAATGGGGATATAAAATAATAAGAGGTAGTTGATCCTGAGTAACAAATTTAGGGAGTCAAACTAAGAGGTTAAAAGATAAATTTTACCTCAAATTTAAAAAAGATACAGTTTATCTAGTACCCAGTAAAGACCCATTGAGTACCCAGTGGTGCTAACAGAATCTTTATAGCCCACCTTGGCCCATCGGGTACCTGGTGCAATTCCACAACATACTAAGTGTTGTCTCAACACATGAGTCCAATAATTCATCATCAATTTCATCTTTTAACTATTCTAACCCCTCTCCTAACTCAACACACACCCAAAAATTAATTTTAGGGACAAAATTGACATGGAACCTATTTTTAAATGATGCTGATATTTACATATAGTGTAAATGATTCATCATCTTTTATGCATCAAAGCCTGCTTTGATGTATGGGACATCCATTTTCACAAATAATTCATGATACCTAATCCACCGATCCCCATATATGAAACATAAGGTGTTTATAATAGGTATCACTGAAATGTTTTAATTCATACCCATACACCCCATACATAAATACCAAGGCCCATTTCAAATCACAATTTTTACTCACAAACCAAATTCATGTCAATTTAATCAAACTAAATGTAATTCCAAAAAAATCATAAATCAAATCACCAACTAAAAAAATTATAATTGATATATCTATTTCAATATTACATGAATAAACGTGTTAATTTCTCTAAAAAACTCATTTTAAAAATCCATTGAAAATTAATTTCCTAAAATTGAAAATTATTGTTTTCAAATCCCAAAATGCCTTTAAATGAATGGTTCCAAAAATCCCCACTTTTGTGAAAATAATATATTTCAAAGAATTTTTTTTCATATTACCACAATATTCAAAAATCAAATAAAAAATAAAACAGTGCATTCCACAATTAAAAATAAGTCATAAATAACACATAGGAAATTTTCAATTTCATATAAAATATTAAATCTTCCTATTTTTTTGTATTATTCATTGATGTTTTACCAAAATTGCAAGGCCTAAAACTTGTGAAAAATGTATAAAAACCTAAATTCTTATCAAGGTGATAAAAACCCACAATCCATAACCCGGTGATAAAATATCTAATATACATATTCCTAGAATTGAGAGATAAAATAGGGGGTAGAGAGAGAGAACATATCTAGAGTTTACCTAAGGTTTTTTTCCCAAATCAATAATATATAAACTCAATATAAAGATTAAATTATTTATAACATATTAATATGCACTAAAACTTCTTGAAAATAGCCCTTGATAATTTTGGTGGAAGAATGTTCTACTTCAAGGATGGTTTAGGTGTTTAATGACATGTTTTTACCACTTAAATATGAAAACAATGTCACTACGTAGGGTCTTTGAGAGCATTAATTGGTACGGTGTAGACACACTATTTAAACCTTATAAAATAGATTTTCACATGCATTTTCCTCAAGATAATTCAACGACTTTACAAGGATCATATTTCAAGGTTCCTAAAGCTATAAATTCATCATAAATAGTCTTAGGGATCATGTAATGACCATAAATAACTATTTTCTTTAGTCACCAAGTATTCATGGTCACCTTACAGAGTCTTTGGGACTATGTAAGTGACCTTATGGACCAATAAAACCCTTCACAACATCTTCCAATCATCTGGGTTGAAATAAACCTTGGTAACTCTAGTAAACAATCCATTTGGGATCTAATGGAGAAATAAAAACTTATATATATGAGTATTTCTGAATATATTTATCAATTTTAATAAAAAACAAAAATAATCGCTCCTTAATAATCAATGTCCATGGTGAGGAATGGGAAAGTTCAATTCTATAAATTCAAAGAAAGAATAATTGAGCACATGGGTTGATGGCACTAGCATGCAACCCACTTGATTCGAGATATTGAGACAAAGGGATCATATTACACGGTAAGTGTTCATAAGAGGTGACAAGTCATTGCAGCATTAACTTCTTTCTCTATGGGTTCCTTGGTGTGTTGCTATACTCTAACATTGGACTTTAGGCAGGCTCTGCCTAATGCCACTGAGAAAGAGGCCTAGAGGGTCACACGCTAAGTGTGTCCAAGTATGTCAGTTAAATACTAATTTAACAAGTTAAATAAAGATTATTCCTGATTGTGGTTTAATAATTATTTAAGGATTTCTGATCACATTTATTTCGACACTAGTTGTTTTACAGAATATATTTTGGGTGAAATAATATATTTATTAGCGAGTAATGCAGTGATATTTATTTTTGAAATAAATTTCCATTATTCAAGGTCTAATAAATATGTTGGAGGAAATAAAGAAAAATGGAAAAATAAAAGTACACGCCATTTATATTAAATATACACGTCGTGTATTATTTGTTTTTGGGATTTTTTGAGAAATAAATATTATTTATTTAATTAAATAATATTAGGTGTAATTCGTTGAGCGCATGTCAGGTAATAATAATAGTCAACTATTATTATAAGACATGGGGTATTACTGAGAATTAAATTAAACGAATAAATTTTTTCGGGTAATTAATTCATTTTATTATTCTATGTAATTAAAAATACCAATTATATATTTCCCATTATCCTAGCCATTTTTTTTGTGGTTGTGCACAACAGATTTGAAAAATCTCTCAAGACAAGAGAGAATTATTTTTCCACCGAGAACGCTCTCAAGCTACGAGAGAGAGATCCACCTCCACCGGATCAAGGTGATCAAAGTCGGACATCACAAGCGAAGGCACTTCTGTGCTAGCACAAGGATATCCCTTCGGTGATGTCCAGAGATACGTAAAGCACGTTTGGATCACCGCTAGAGGAATCCTACACTTGAATTCTACGATGCAATGAAATATCACATTAGATTGTGACTAGAAACATCAACGAAGAAAGAATTCCATCAAGGAAATTCTTGTCAATTAATTAAATTAATTATTACCAACATATGATGATTCAATTTATGGTTCTGGGACTCCCCTCTTTATTTTTTTTTCTTCATTATATTCCAAAGATCTAGCGTTTTATTATCATGAGGGATCTCAGATTGATCATTTTTAACGCTAAAATTAAAGTTGGGTAAACCCACCAACATGCTTCCTCTACACCTAGAACCTACAAGTGGTATTAGAGGGGTCATATTGTTGCTTATAATTATTTAATTTTTTCATTGGGGATTTATGCATTTAATAATTTAGTTGTTTCAATTCAAGTTAATCATTCTTTAAAATCTGAATCTCAAGATCTGTTCCTCCTCTCACGTTTCTCGTTCTCCTCCCAGAAAAAAAAATTTCTTTTAATTTAGATTAAAATAAAATAGAGGATCTCATCCGGAGGTTCCAAAAATTCCTGGCTGCACAACACTAGAATACACGGCATGTATTTGGAAGTACACGTCATGTATTCTAGGTTTAATGCATCATACTGGTCCTCCAAATATGGTTGTGTGTTGGAGTATTCCTAAGTCATAAATGACACTGTTTGTTGACCAGGAATAGGTGGCACATGGTTTCCAGATTACATGTCGTGTGGTCCACTGAACACGGTGTGTAGTCCCTTCGGGCAAGGGTTGGACCATGTACCTCATACACAGCTTGCCCGGCTAGAAACTGTGTAATGCGGATACTACATGGCGTGTGTCCCACTGAACATGCCATGTACTCTGAAAATTTATGAAGTACATAAACACGCCATGTCCCCGGGCATTTACTTCGGATGGACAGTGAAAAAAAGTGTACGCCGTGTAGTTGGAACTACACGTCGTGTACTCATTCCAATTACATAGATTTATTAAAATTTATTATTATATTATAAAAACCCTTTAGATGTGTACCATAGTGTAGGTGTAAAGATAAGTCACAACACGGGATAGGTGTTTTATATATATGTGTTTAATTTAATATCTGTGTAAATGGGAATTCACTGGGTTGCCTCCAAGGTACAAGTTATGTACAAAGATAATTTTAAATGAATTTATTTGTTTAAAATTATGATGGATGACAATCTCAAGGAAATTCAGAAAAATGGTTTAAGATAAAAGAATTTATTAATTAAAGATAATTAATTGATTCGAGCGTGATTTATCTTAAACAAGAATGATTAAAGAATTGGATGCTAGTTTTATTTATGTGTAAATATCATTGCATGCATGTATTCTCATGAGCTAGACCAAGACCTTTGTATGTGAATGGTTTCTTTTAATTTATTTATTTAAATTTGTTGGCCTTCGAGCCTTCTCCCCATTAATATATAGGGCAGGCACACCCAAGGTTTCTTTTATGTAAAAAACCCTTTTTACCCCTCACCTGCATGTGATATAAATGCATATGTAATGGATGGAGCTCCCAAGCTAGTGGAGGTGGCCCAAGTCAGGAGCCAAGGTGAAACCAATCCAAGGAGATACAAAGGTGGACAGGTGGAAAGCTGTAAACAGGAACCTGAAAGGTTCAATGTGTTTCTCCCCTAGGTCTTGGGTTAGTTTATCAACCGCTAGATAAACTAACCGATAGAACAAGCTCATGATCATACCATTTATTTTATTTCTGTCAGTTTCATGGTTTATTTATTGTGGGTGTGTTGTCATGATCACACAATTAATGAATTAAACAAGCATGCAATATGGGACTAAAATAAAACTGAATTATACATAAATATTATCTTAGACATGGTTAATCACTTAAGTATATCCCACTTAATTTTAACAAGCATGCAATCAAATATAATAAAGTAGAAATTTACATATAAGGATAAAATACCTCAAATAAATTTTAAGTCAGTATAGCCTTCCATAATCTTGGTTAGAATCAAACCATAGTTCAAAGTACTTGACCAACCATAGTTTGGGTGCTTTCAATTATCAAGGAATTCTAATTCAATGTTTTGGGTTGACTTGAATTGGTTTGAATCAAGGGTTGACTGAGATAGCAGGACTTGGTGGGACCAAGAGGCAAAGGTTGAGGAAATCCAAGATAAAAGGATTTCAGGATTGGGGAGTCCGCTCAGCGAATCAAGGAGCTACGAGTTAATGCAGTTGGAATTTGGAATGCCTACCTAAAACCCTTCAAGTTGCTTGACCAACCATAGTTGGGGTAATACGAAGGGAAATATGGATCCTTTCCACTAGAATATTCAAGCAATAGAATATCCTGAAGTCAATGGTGAGGGATATTGGATTTTGATAAAATAGTAGGAGACTAATAAGTATTAATTTATTTATTTGTCTCAGTTGTATCATAATAAAGTACTAAACCTTTGCTCATCTTAATTTGTAGAAATGGAAAGAAAATGTCTTCAAACATATCATTATGAACCATACTCGAGAAGGAAAACATTCTCACTGGCACCAATTTCCAAGAGTGGTAGAGGCGTTTACGCGTCATCCTTCGCCGCAAGAGGAAACTGTATGTGCTGGAAGAGCCTATTCCAGTTGCACCTGGGAAAGAGGCCAGTGATGAGGAATTATCTCTCTATATGAAACATATGGATGATGCCATGGATTTCCAATGTTTCATGTTATCAGCCATGTCTAATGAGATCTTGAAGAAACATGAAAACATGGATGTGTATAACATGATGTCTCACTTTAAGGATCTCTACCAAGAGAAGTTGAGACATGAGATATATGATATCTATAACAATTTTTTTACAACTAATATTGGAGAGTCTATGCCAGCTAGGCCTCATGTATTCAAGATTATTGGCTACATTGAATGCCTAGACATCTTAGGGATTAAGTTACCGAATGATTTGCGTAAAGATCTCATCCTATGATCACTGCCCAAGACCTTCTCTAGCTTCATTGTCAACTACAACATTAGCAACAATGAGAAGAGTCTATCGAAACTTATGACCTTAATTAACCAGGTAGATAAGGACATGGGGCATGACAAACTCACAGTTCTTGTGGTGAATAAGAAAAGGAAGGACAAGGTAAAGGGTCCAAAGACTTATAAAAGTTCTGAAGCCCTCGAGCGTCGCCCCTCCAAGACGGGGAAGATCCAGATGCAGGAAAAGGAATAAGAGGCGGTATATTTTGCATGTGGCAAGCAAGGCCACTGGAAGAGGAACTGCACCCATAAGCATGGGTACGCTAAAGTTGTGTTCGTTATCGAGTGTAATCTTTCCATTTCTATACATTGGGTATTATATATAGCTTGTGGGGCTCACGTCTATATTCAAATGTAGGAACTAAGTAGATTTAGAAAGATTGCCAAAGGAGAGGTGGATCTTTGAGCTGCCAATGGCGTGAGGCTGGCTATGTTAGACATTAGAGATTACCACCTCTCATTTCCAATTGGGATGATTTTGGTTTTACATAACTTTTATTATGTTCCTAGTGTTACCAAGAACATAATTTATGTATCTTGTTTAGATATGGATGTATTTATTTTCAAGTTTGGAAATAAGGGTTGTATATTTTATTAGAACAATGTATGTTATGGTATGGTGCATTTAAATAATGCTTTCACTACTGTAAAACTAACCTTTACCAACGGTTTGGAAATGTTGGTATAGGCCTCCAAACCGTTGGTATAGCCTATACCAAAGGTTTGGAGAACCGTAGCCAAGTAAGCTGTTGGGATAGGTCTATACCAACGGTTTTCCAAAAACTGTTGGTATAGGTAATATGAAATCTATACCAACGGTAATGGAACCGTTGGTATATAAATTCCAAAAATAAAACATCCGCTGGGATTTGATCCCAGGACCCCTCGTTTATCATTGAATGACTCAACCACTAACCTAACATGACTTTTGTGATCATAATTACATAAATATATATATGTATTCTCATAAATATTTTAAATTTTGATTTATATAATGTTCTCGGTACGAAGGTCCGATAAAAAATGAAAGTACCTATACCAACGGTTGTTAAAACCGTTGGTATACGTCTTTGGTTGTGATTTTCATTTTGTGGAGAATGTTGAATTTTGGCCCACTTTTCCCAACGGTTTGGCAAAACCGTTTGGAAAGGTAGACCTATCCCAACGGTTTGGCCAAACCGTTGGGAAAAGTGGCGTATTTGGGGACTTTTCCCAACGGTTTGGCTAAACTATTTGGATAGTTCTACCTTTCCCAACGGTTTGGCCAAACCGTTGGGATAGGTCCACCTTTCCCAACGGTTAGGAAAAGTGGCCAATTTGGGGGCCTTTCCCAGCGGTTTGGCCAAACCGTTGGGAAAGAGGACCTATACCAACGGTTTTTGCAAACCGTTGGTATAGAAGCATTGGGAAAGATCTAATTTCCAGTAGTGTTTGTATGTATTAAATTATGAAAACATAGTGTTGGAAATCGATAATAAAACAAACTCACATGACTCATACATCACCCAGTTATGGCATCACTGTCTCGGTCATGTAAACGAGAAGCGCTTGACAAAGCTCTTCCAAGATGGGTATTTAGACTCTACTGAGCTAAAAACACTTGATAGATTTCACGCTTGTTTACAGGGTAAAATGACCAAGCTGCCTTTTGGTGGACAGGGTGAAAGGGCCATAGAGCTTATAGTATTGGTGCACACAGATGTGTGTGGACCATTTCAAGTAAAATCTAGAGGTGGATATTCTTACTTCATTACTTTTACTGATGATTTGAGTAGATATGGCTATGTCTACTTAATGAGGTATAAGTCAGAAGCCTTATGGAAATTTAAGGAATTCACGAATGAAGTAAAGAATTAGCTTGGTAAGAAGATAAAGAAGCTTCAATCAGATCGAGGTGGAGAATATCTGAATCAAGATTTCGTCGACCTTCTACGGGATTATGGGATTCTATCTCATCTCACTCCTCCTTATACACCACAGTGGAATGGTGTTTGTGAAAGGAGAAACCACACCTTGTTGGACATGGTGAGGTCAATGATGAGTCATGTAGATCTTCCATTATCCTTTTGGGGATATGCATTACAGACTACAGCATACACATTAAACTGAGTACCAACCAAGGTGGAAAATGGAATTCCCTCTGAGTTATGGAATGGAAAGAAACCCATTTTTTCCCACAAATGTTTATGGGGATGTGAGGCATTTGTTAAGGCCTTCTCGAGAAACAAACTAGCACCCTAGGGCACGAAGTGTATCTTTATAGGATATCCCAAGGAAACGAAAGGATATTACCTATATAACCCTTCAGACAAGAATGTGATTATCGCTAGGCAAGATGTCGTTCTTGAGTGGGAGCACATCATCAAAAAGGATAGTGGGAGCAAGATTGACTTCGAAGAAGTTGATGCTCAATATACACAAGAGTTGGTACAGGAAAAAGTTCCATAGGTCCCCGTGGAAGTGGTTCCAGAAACACATGTATTGCATAGGAGCTCAAGAGAGGTAAGGGAACCAGATAGATTTGGTTTCCTAGTCACCGAGGATGGTGAATCATTATTGTTGGACAATGATGAACCTCTCTCCTACAAGGAAGTAGTAGAAAGCTCAAAAGCTTCAAGATGGCTAGAAGCTAAGAATTCTGAGATGGATTCCATTTATCAGAGTCAAGTCTGGATTCTGGTCGATGAGCCAGTTGATGTAAAGCCTATTGGATGCAAATGGGTATTCAAGATAAAACTAGACATGGAAGGTCAAGTTAGAACCTATAAAGAAATGCTAGTGGCTAAAGGATTCAAACAACATCAAGTAATTGAATATGATGAAACCTTCTCGCAAGTTGCCATGTTTAAATCCATAAGAATCATACTTTCCATAACAGCTTACCATGACTACGAGATTTGGAAAATGGATGTCAAAACAGAATTCCTTAACAGGAACCTTCATGAAGATGTCTATATGACACAACCAGAAGGGTTTGTGACACCAGGTGAAGCCAAACAGGTTTGATAGTTGCAAAAATCCATTTATGGATTAAAGAAAACATCCAGGTTGTGGAAAATTTTATTTGATAAATCCATAAAGGAATTTGGTTTCATTAAGAACGAATGTGAGCCATGTGTTTATAAGCGGTTTACTGGGAATGTGATTGTTATCCTAGTAGTATATGTTGATGACATATTTCTTATTGGAAATGATATACCAGTCTTACAGTTAGTTAAGGACTGGTTGAACAAGTGTTTCTGCATGAAGGACTTGGGTGAGGCAACCTACATTCTCAGGATCAAGATCATTCGTGATAGATCCAAAATGCTGCTTGGACTAAGTTAGGGTACATACATTGACCAGATACTAAAGAGATTTAGTATGGAACAATCCAAGAGGGGATTGGTTCCAGTGTCACATGGCCTACATCTTTCTAAACAAAATTGTCCTCAGACACAATAAGAGAAAGATAGAATGAGTAAGATCTCATACACTTCGGCTATAGGATCAATCATGTATTCCATGTTATGTACCAAGCTTGATGTTGTCTATGCACTGAGCATGGTAGGTAGATATCAATCAGATCCAGGAGAACAGCATTGGACTATTTTTAAGACTATCCTTAAGTATTTAAGAAGACCTAAGGATATGTTCCTAGTGTGTGGAGGATACGAGGAACTTGTCATTAGAGGGTATGTTGATGCTGGTTTTTAGACAGATCCGAATGATCTGAAGTCACAATCTGGATATGTTTTCTGTCTCAATGGAGGATCTATGAGATAGAAGAGTTCAAAGAAACCAGTTGTCACCGATTCTACAGTGGAGTCTGAATATATAGCGGCTTATGATGCATCCAAGGAAGCTGTCTGGATTCTGAACTTTATCCAGGATCTTGATGTGGTGCCTAGCAGTAAAGATCCTATCACGTTGTATTGTGATAATACTACAACGGTGGCTCTTGCAAAAGAAACAAGGTCACATAAACGGACAAAGAACATACTCTTTAAGTATCACCTTTTGAGGGATTTCTATCAGAGGGGTGAAGTTGCAGTGAGCAGAGTGTCCACAGAAGAGAACGTGGTGGACCCCATGACTAAAGGTCTATCTCAACAGAAGCATGAATATCATGTGAGAGCTAGCGGGTTAAAGGTTGTTAGCAGTTGGATCTAGTCCAAGTAGGAGTCTATTGGAGTTGGTAGCCTAGAACCAACTACATTGTATATTATTCATTAATAAATAACATATCACATCTTGATTGTTCATCTGCATGACAATGCATGTGATAGTGTCCTAAGGATAGTTGTTGCATTAAAGGGTCATAGCGGATCCCTGCTATGATGAGAACCCGGTAGTGCCGTAACACTGTTCTTGAATATATGATCTATGGTCGGATGATGTTATTTGAGGGACACAAATAATATAGGCCATTAGGGGTGAGAACTCATAAAACTTTGAGGCTCCTTCTCATGGTGTGCACCCTTTGTAATGTCCAGGAGGATATTATGAGAACGAGACCCGCCAATAGGAAATCCACATTTTATAGTTTCATTGGATGTCCCTATCTGCAGACATGTGTATTGGTCCTTATACTTTAAGATTATTATTAATGGGTATTACAACTCGCACACTTAGATGTATTGACGAAAACTATGACAACACACTGTTCGCAGTGAGGTAGGATATGTTGGGCGCATCACGAGTAATACAACATTAATAGATAATGCGAGAAAGGATTTATCCCTTCTGTTCCATAATAGAAGTAGATATCTCAGACCTTTTGATGGAATTGATATAGCCTAAATAAATCCATGGTCATGGTGAGGAATGGGCAAGTTCAATTCTGGAAAGTCAAAAAAAGAATAATCGAGCACATGGGTTGATGGCACTAGCATGCAACCCGCTTGATTCGAGATATCGAGACAAAGAGATTATTTTACATGGTAAGTGTTCATAGGAGGTGACACGTCATTGCGGCATTAACTTCATTCTCTATGAGTGCCTTGGCGTGTTGCTAGATTCTAACCTTGGACTTTAGGCAGGCTCTGCCTAATGCCACTGAGAAAGAGGCCTAGATGGTCACACACTAAGTGTGTCCAAGTATCTCAGTTAAATATTAATTTAACATGTTAAATAAAGATTATTCTCGATTGTGGTTTAATAATTTTTTAAGGATGCCTGAATTTATTTCGACACTAGTTATTCGAGAGAATATATTGTGGGAGAAATAATATATTTATTAGCGAGTAATACAGTGATATTTATTTTAGAAATAAATTGCCATTATTCAAGGTCTAATAAATGCGGTGGAGGAAATAAAGAAAAATAGAAAAATAAAACTACACGTCGTGTGTGATTTTTTTTGGGGGATTTATGAGAAATAAATATTATTTAATTAATTAAATAATATTAGGTGTAATTCGTTGGGCGCATGTCAGGTAATAATAATAGTCAACTATTATTAGTAGACATGAGGTATTACTGAGAATTAAATGAAATGAATAAATACTTTCGGATAATTGATTCATTTTATTATTCTATGTAATTAAAAACCCAATTATATATTTCTCATTAGCGAAGCCATTTTTTTATGGTTGTGCGCAATGGATTTGAAAAAGCTCTCAAACCAAGAGAGAATTCTTTTTCCACCAAGAACGCTCTCAAGCTACGAGAGATAGATTCACCTCCACCGGATCAAGGTGATCGAAGGCGGACATCGCAAGCGAATGCTCTTCTGCGCTAGCACCTAGAGATCCCTTCGGTGAGGTCCAGAGATAAGTGAAGCACATGTGGATCACTGCTAGAGGAATCCTACACTTGGATTCTACGATGCAACGACAAATCATATCGGATTGTGACCGGAAACATCAACGAAGAAAGAATTCCATCAAGGTAATTCTTGTCAATTAATTAAATTAATTATAACCAACATATGATGATCCAATTTATGGTTCTGGGACTCCCCTCTTTCTTTTTCGTTCTTAGTTCTATTCCAAAGATCTGACATTTTATTATCATGACGGTTCTCGGATTGATTGTTGTTAACGCTAAAATTAAAGTTAGGTAAACCCACCAACACACTTCCGTTGTGCTCAAAACCTACATAAACGACACAAATTCCCTTAAAAATGGATGAGGCACAACAATGAACTTTTTTTGATTATGTAAGAAAAATAAATCTCACCTTTTTATAGTCACAAATAGTGTAAGAGTAGGGTTATAGAACTGCATACACTGTTACAGGATATAAACAATATAATACAATAAAAGTATAAAATTTTTAGAATATATGTTAGTAAAAAAATATTGATTTTGCATTGAACAGTAAAGCTTTATCCCTTCAATTATCTTTATGAATATTGAATCTTTAGGAAATATAAAATTATTATCCTATTTTCAAAATGATAGTGAGTATCTGACATGCACATTGCTAATATGTGCTAATGTTTAATTATTTATAAAACTTACTTACTACAAGGAAGGTTGTGTGACAAAACTTTCCAAAATTAATCTCTGTAAAAAGTGGCAGATGACCTACTGATGTAAGAAGTACAACGGTGGATAATGACCTGTTGTTGGATAAAGTCCAATAGTGACAAATCAAAAAATAAGACCACATAAAATAGTGGTCGAAATTTCCTTTAGTTGATGTATTTATGATGGAAACCAATACAGAAAGGACTGAATTTTGAAGAATTAATTGAAACATGAGATAAGATAGAAAAACACTGAGAACAAAAATGAATATCAGAAAGTAGAAATAGAGATTTAGTAAAAATAGATCAAGATATATACTTACGGAATTTTAATACCACTTGATTGAAATTATTTTCTTCATTTATGGGAAAAATAATTGATTTTACACATCTAAAAATTGGTTCGGTAAATCTTCCTCGCCAGAATATTGATCGACATGATCAATGAATCTTGAATTTCTTTACTTCAAGAAACATAAAAAAGAAATGGGTTTTGAAGAAAAAGAAATCGAAAACTATCTCCTTGATCATTTCTGAAGTTTTGTAATATAGCTTGAGATACGTAAAATAATATTAAAGCATTTAGAATCAATCTCGCTGATCAATTAGAATTCTTGAAAGATGACGCAAAGAAGAAAAAAATATACTTAAAATACCATAATTGAAACCCCCGAGAAAGAAGTATTATCCAATGATCATGCCGAATTCAAATTGAAAACAAAAAGAATCACAGAATATCAAAAGAAAAATAAGAGAGAATATTTGTCCCACAAGAAATGGTAAAAAATCCTTCTACTTCTCCAGGAACTCTGGTGTTCTGTCTTCAGGAATCTCTACTTCTGAATTAAAGAATGTGAAAAAATAACGTGTAAGATACTCTTTATATAGTCTACCCCCAAATTTTAATCCTCCGTTGTTCTCTAACTCATCACCGACATTGTATGCTCACTTAATTTGGTGTGCTGGAATTCATCGAACACGTTGCACGTTCTTCTCCCGGTGTCATCACTTTGGCGAATCTCTTATAACTGAAAATGAACTTGCAAATCAAAGAATGAATAGATAAATCGTTATTATTAATAAAGGCAAATTTTATAAAATATAATTTTATCACCACAAAAATTTACATAAATACATATAACTATTGTTATAATTATTAATATAAATATAAAACATTTAAAATTATAAATATAATTATTATCAAATAATTATAGAAATTCTAACAAAAATTTATAAATACTTTTAATTAAGCGATTAATTATATAATTCCAAAATTATAAAAAATAATATATAAATCATCATCATCATCATTATTAGATTAAAAAATTATTATTTTATTAAGTTTTATTATTTATTTAATTGACTAAAATTATTATTTGTTTATGAATGGAAATAAAATTATTTAAATGAAAAATTATTCAATTACTTTATTTTTTAAAAAATTATAATTATTAGATTTAAACATATAAATTATAATATTTATCTTTATAAATTTTATATTTTTTTTATTTAGTTATTATTTTTATTTTTATTATTATTTTTTTAGTTTATCTTCTTATCCAGCCGCTGCTTCGAACGGGGCTCGGTGTCGGCTACGCTCTCGCACGACGGCGACTTCTCCATCTCCGACGACTCGACCTCTTCATGTCCAGCGGCTCGACCTCTTCATCTTCAGCGGGTAGACATCGGATCTCTCGATGGCAGCGGTGTCGGCCAGTGGTCGGTGATGTGGACGAACTCCAGCGGCGGTATGGCTTCAGCTGTCTTCCACGGTGCAAATCGGGCTCCGGAATCCACGGAGGCAGTGAAAGTCGACCTCGGCTCGGCTTGATTTGGAGACGACGAGCTTGGATAGAGGGTCTTCTGTTCTTCATCTTCTGGTGAGTGTGTGGTTCGCCGTTCATTGACGGTTTGATCTCATTCCATAGCGAGCATCTGTGATGTATATGCTTCTACTTCTGAGAATGAGGGAAGCTCCGGCGGTGGCTCGATTGTGGCGGAGACTCACTGGCAGTGGGTTTTCTGTGGGAACGGTGAGTCATATATGATGGCTGGCCTGTGAAGGTGGCTTGTTGTGGAACGGGGCTTGGTGGTGAGTCCTCTTCTGGTAGTGAGTTGAGGGAAGCAGAGGAATTTTGGCAGAGGCATTGCTGAAACAGGGGAGCGGTGACTCCGTGGCATTGGCTCATTTTGAAAGAAGGCAAAGTGGAAGGAGAAATTCCCCTGTTCTAGAGGTGACTCAAGTGCTCTGTTCTGGTGGTGAGTTTTGGGTGTGTCCAAATGTGCTCTGTTCTTGTGGTGATTAAGGAGGCGGGCGGTGCCTCATTTTGCTGGCGGTGACTGGAGCCTGCAACACACTTAGCAAATAAAAATTAACCTTAATAAAAATATTAAAACATTAATGTATTAAAGAAGTTAAAATTTAAAAACTAATTCACTTAATTAAAAGAACTCAAATTAAAAAAAATGAATTAATCAAAAGTTTAAAATGACATAATGATTAATTAAAAAAACTATTATATTAAATTCAAAACAAAATTTAAAATGAAAAACTAAAATTAAAAAGGAGATTAATTAATTATATTGATAATCGAAAAAAAGTTTAAATAACAAGTTAAAATGAAAAATGCTAAAATTAAAATTGAATAAGAGATTAATAATTAAAACGAAAAAGTTGATTTTAAAAATATTAAAATAAAGAAATATTTAAAATTAAATTAAAATTTACATTAATGAAATGAATATATAATGAAGAATTGATTAATTAATAAAGACAAACAATAATAAAATTAATATGTCAAACGTTACTAATATTTAAAAAGCCATTAAAAAGTAATATATGTTGTGAAATTGATCGAACGCCGATTGAAACCGCGAAGCATTTCGAAATCGGAAATGTAAGATCGATCGTAGGCGAAGCGCATCGTTGAGAAAGCGGATGTCGTATTTGCGTATGACGATGATAACAAAAAATGGAAATGGAAATACAAATACAAAAATAAAGAACACAATGTTGAGCCCAAAGTCCATCTTATTTCATTAACATATCACCATATTTATAGAGTACATGAGATCTGATCCAACGGTGAGAATATTAAAGGTTGACCATTAAGAAGGGAATTAATTGGGAATTGAGGAGTCATTATTATTGTCATAATTATGACATCCATTAATAACATTTCATAATACTCCCCCTTGGATGTCATAATTTCATGGAATATTATTTTAATCTTCACTTAAAAAAACCCTGTGGGAAAAAAAGTGAATCCAAAATAAAAGAATTCCATGTCATGCTCCCTCATTAAAAACCTTATCAAGAAAACTCAGTGGGAAAAAACTTGATGAAGGGAAAAAGAGTGTAGCATTCCCAACTCCCCCTGATTATATCATTTAATTATGTCTTCAGGACATCAATTAATATTATTATTTAATTATGTCTTCAGGACATGGGAGGAAGACCATAGGTAATAATGAATGGTCTCATTAAAAATTACAACTCACGGGGAAGACCAAAAATTGCCATTAATTATAGATATCCATAATAATTTATAACATTCCATTAGATATCTATTATGATGTATGATTGCCTCATTAAAAATCTCATCAAGGAAAAACCCTTCAGGGGAAAACACCTGATTAGGGAAAAAGAGTACAATAACATCAAGTCCCCTGAGTGTTGCCTCGTTAAAAACCTTACCAAGAAAACTCAGTGGGAAAAACTTGACTAAGGGAAAAAGAGTACAACAATTACATCTCCCATTCATAATGATCATCATTTATCTCATAGAATGTCCATGATCAATTCATAACCAAAACATTCAGTTTTGAATTTTGGAATAATAATAATCTATACCCTTTTGATTTCAATGAATAGGGAAGAACATTACCTTGCATCATAATATGATTCATTGCCATTTGCAAGGTACATATGCACATGTACATGTATATCCTTCACGGATTAATAAAATGTGCATTTATATTTAATCCTTCGGGGATAAGTATGTTCTTTATCAACCCCTTATGTATGAAATTTATCACTTTAACTATTCATTAAGGGTAAAACCATTTCAAAAATTTAATATTTCATCTTCAGGATGATTAATTCAAAATACAAGGACATTCCATGTAATTTCATAATCAAATAATTTATTGATTTCAGAAAACTCTTCAAGAGTGTAGATGTTTTTCAAAACACCTTAATAATACAATGATTCATACAAACCATGAGATGATAAATTCAACTTATATTCTTCCTTAACTTGATATGGATAAATCTTATTCAATTCACCGCATAATTTATCAGATTGGGTGAAACTTCCATAATTTTAAATATGCTTCAGGCATTTCAAATCCTTCTGAGATTCATATAAATATCCAAATAAAGAAGAATATAAGATCATTGATATTCAATAGTCTTTATAGTTTGGATAATCAATCCAGAACTTTATATGTTGAACATTTCACAAGTTCCTATAATAATTTTGGCCAATTATTATGATGTCGACATCTATAAAAATCCATAGTCAATGAGTTTTAAAAACATTCATAGAAAATATATCATCAACAACATTTGATTGAGATCTCATCATTTTTTCTGGTACCAGTGTCACTTCAGGGACAATATCTAAAAAGATATAATGTTGTCAATATATTCATTTTCCTCTTCAAGGGAAAATATATTTATTGCTTTCTACTCATGATGACCAATGATTTTATATAATCAGTTCAACCACACTTCAAGTGTGTATAATCAGACTATTGATTTTCAACACTTTACATTCATGTAAGTGTTGTGAGCATCTTGTCCATGGTTCTACAGGACCATATAATATATGATACTCAATATCTCATTTAATCAACATGCATATCATGAAATGTATACTCACCAGCAGCAAATAATGCATGTGATCACTTAGTGGATGCATCTTTCATATAGATGGATCACATGGTAGGTGGGCGCGCCCATATATACTTCTTCATAAGTATATGAGAAATTTATTTCCATAATAGCTGCTAATGATATAACTAATTTACCTCAAAAATGGGTACCTCATGGTAAATTATTATACAGGGGGAATTCAAAATGACTTAATGATAAAAAATTCATTGATAATTTTGTAGACATGCATCCATTAAATAAATTCATCATTCTCCCCCTGATGGATGTCTACTATGTTATCAATAAATTGATGCTTGTGTATACTTGAATCAATATCTTTCATTATAATTGATCCCAGGTGGCCTAAATCATTATGTCATATATTTGAAGTGCCAGGATCTGTAAACTTCTAGTTTACCATTATTGATTCGATTGTACATAACAAATTCTTTATAATAACTTTTATAAATGCTTGTTACATATTAAGGTACCTCTTTTGTCTCCATATGATATTCATTTTCATGAATACCATTCATATATCTCATTGAGACTTTAGATATAACAAAGCATTAAGAATTTGTACTACAGGTAGGAATATATTCGCTCTTCTGGAGTCTTTATTATTTTTCCCTACCGGTAAATATACTTATATGAGCATATACTAACACATATATGAGTTCTTTTGAAGCATTTAATCAAAATAATATTTTGCTTCAAGATCGACACATATAAGACCTTCGGGATCTTTCATTATGAAAACTCATATTTGTTGTTATAATTTCCACTTATAGTGGTTGATGAATTCATAATATAATCATAACGGGTTAGGCCCATCACCAAGAATATTATTGCATAATTTAGAACTTCTTCCAAAATATTTTGGAACTTTAGGCCCAAATATTATTTTACAATACATCTACTTGGGATAGGAGCCCCCACGTCTTGTGAAGCTGGTGAATGTTGTAGTGATAACTAATGTGGAAGAATCTTCTGGATTCTTAACACATACCTTATCACCATCCAAAATTATAATTCATAAACAACATTCACTTCATCAAATGAAATATAAATCATTTGATCAAACCTCATCAACTCTCAAATATTCATGATATCATAAATCATAAAAAAAATCATGAATAATTTCATTCGCTTCATGGAATGAGATATTGTAGTTAAAATTACATTCACATCGGGGAATGAATTCATTCATCGGATTTCATGATCCATGAATGATAATTTATTATTTATCAATAATGATCATCTTGAATAAAATATAAATTTTATTCATTATGATGATCATTATTTTAACCACTTCAGGTGGTAAAATCATTTTCATAATATATATCGGATTATCAAAACTATGCAATTCAATCATTTCATTTATGAATTATATGAACAACAAGATCCACTTCAGGGGATAGATGAATTACATGAGATGATATTGATAATCCATAAGAATATGATAAATAATAATGTTTCCCTTTATATTGTTGCTGCAGGAACAATAAATGATAAATGAAGATATTCTTCAATATAATGTCAAAGGACATTATTTTCATATCATCCTTCAGGGATGTATTATTTTATAAATATCAATAAAATTTATTGTGCTCTGTAAAAATTTACTATCATCAAACCACTTCTGGTGGTTATATTTTTATTATTTGTTATAAACAAATATAACACAATGATCATTCCCAAAACATCACATTCACTTCGAACTTGATTTACAATAAAACCTGGTATATTTGCATTCACTTCGGGGAATGAAATAAATCATTTTCAATAAATATTCTCATCCACTCCAGGGAATAGAATAAAATTATTTGTTCGAGTTTTATAATGTCTTCAAGACAATTGCATGAATATTCAATTCAGCAATTTCATCAATTTCATCCACTTCGGGGGATTAATATATATAAAATATATTTACGCTTGTTTATCAAGAATATTTAATTTCTCTAAAACATTTTATAAGAAATAAAATAAAGAGAAAATAAATAAAACAAATATTTGCAAATATTCAAATTAAATATCATCTCCATCATGAACCTTTATATAGCATAATCAAACTTGACACCTTCAGGGTGAACAAGAAATAAGAGATATGAAATTTCATGGTTCATGGAATGATTAGAAAATTTCGGATCAACATACGACAGGTACGCGATGATCATCAAACTTTGGCTCAACGTACGACAGATACGTGATGTTCATCAAACTTCATCTCAACGTACGACCGGTACGCGATGTTCATCGAACTTCGTCTCGACGTACTACGGTGACACGATGTCCATCATTCAATGGCTCGACGTACAAAGGGTACGTGATGTTCATCGTTCAGTTGCTCGAAGTACGATGGTTACGCGATGTTCATCATTCCACCACTTCTAGTGATGTAGTTTTTTATTCATTTGATGAATGATGTTTGTCTCTACATCGACAACATCGGTTATTAATCAAATACATTCTCTCCAGGGAATGAAGTGAAATTTGTCAACCGTGAGTCATTACAGCTCTTCAAGAGCTCATTATTTTTCCCGCAGCAAAAGATTAAGGAAATCATATATTATTTTCAGATTTTTCAAGAGGGGAAAAATAAATGTAACAATATCTTAAATATAAAATAAGACTCACCCTTTTGATGTATCACTTCGAATGAGTGGAGCCGATGCACATGCGAAAGAGTATGTCAAAAGAATAATGTTTATAAAAACACGCGACATACCTTTTTCCCACAAATTTTTTCTTATGCCGATGATGGGGATGAAGGCAGCGACGTCACGATGTGCAATGTGAAGAATACGATTGTGTTGATAATGTGTTGTGAAATTGATCGAACGCCGATTGAAACCGCAAAGCATTTCAAAACCGGAAATGTAAGATCGATCGTAGGCGAAGCGCATCGTTGAGAAAGCGGATGTCATATTTGCGTATGACGATGATAACAACAAATGGAAATACAAATACAAAAGAAATACAAAAGTAAAGAACACAATGTAGAGCCCAAAGTCCATCTTATTTCATTAACATATCACCATATTTATAGAGTACATGAGATCTGATCCAACGGTGAGAATATTAAAGGTTGGCCATTAAGAGGAGAATTAATTGGGAATTGAGGAGTCATTATTATTTTCATAATTATGACATCCATTAATAACATTTCATAACAATATAGAGAAAAATAATTCAGAAAACATAATGAATTTAAAAGATGAAAATAAAAATTTTAACATAAAAAATGATTAATTAATAAATTCTGCAATAAAATTGTAAATGTGAATATAATTAAAAAGTAGAGATAATTATTTAATTAAAACATAAAAAATATAATTAAAAGATGTGTAAAATCAGCAAATTTTAACTCCACATCAAATTCTCTCATACTTAATCATTGATGGTGCTCACTCAATTGATAATCAAATTAAATGGGAGAAAGTAAATATCAAAAGTGAATAAATTTAATGCCAAAAAGAATTGATTAATATAAAATGTTTTCCCCCGTGAACTCTTTTAAGAAGAAAGTGGAAATGGCCTCTTAAAAGAAAGAAAATTTGGTGCAAGATTAATTACTGTTATTCTAAAATTGTTACTTTTGAATAATTTGGAATTGAATTAAACAAACATAAAATTTTGTTTAATAGAGACTTCAAATCTTCTCTCCACCTCCAGGTGACAATACACATATAATTATCACTCAAAAAAATTAGACACAACTAAATGGATTAGTGGGTTCAATAAATACAAGAAGGAATAATTAAATCATCCAATAGTTTTAGATTAATGAAAATGGAATTAAAGAATGAAGGATAGAAGTTCAACCCGGATTATGATTTTCATTTCCTAAATCATGTAAATGCATGTCTTATAAGTTCTATTTAGTTCAAAATGTTTCAATTCAGTTATAGTTGTATAACACTGTCTCAAAAATCTGACAATAAACATATGATTTCAATAGGGTAGGAAATGATTTACCGAATTAAACTCATGGGATAATTAAGATGTAACCCCTTCAAAGTGGATTCACTGCTTTCAAAATTAAGAATATTTTTGATCCACTGAAAGTGAAGACAAAAACATAAAAAACTCACAATTTTGAAAAAAAATAATGGAATTTTATGGGTAAACATTAAAGCATGGTGAAGACCATATAAATACCCTCTCCCCCACACTTAAAATGCAACTTTGTACTCAAAATTAAATTCAAAGTTAAAAAAATACTTATAAAGCTCAAAACAAATTTTCAATTCATAATTTTGATTATATGCTCAAGGGTCATAATGAATTTCAGAAAATATGTTTTCCACTATAAAATCTAACAATAGATTAACATTCATTACCATTAAGGCATAGTGATAAGTATTTTTCAATTAAGTTCAAAAAGTAGCTTCTAAAACATTGAGTATACAATGAATTGGGTATAATTTTTTTTAAGAATATTTGATTCAATTACATTTTCAATAGAATAAAAAAAAGTGTATTCTAAACACCCAATGAATAAAAATTTAATCACTTAAATATAGACAACAAGGAGTAGTACCCCCACCCCTCACAATTGATTTAATATAGTGAATAGATTAAAAACCAATGGAAAATTATTTCCAACAGTAGCATGACAAAAAATCAGAAATAAATAAGAGTAGAAACTCGATGTTGAAATAAAAACTACCTGGTTTAATAAATCCTACTAAATAGAGTGAGGTTCTTGTGTGATGTTTCTTGTGAATTGATAAATAATGGGAACTCTCCTCCTCTTTTGACACCATAAACAACCTTCTTTAAAAACAAAAGCCACATGAAGACCAATAAAAAATAGAAAATAAGAAGAACAAATGATAGAACAATGAAAACAATTTATTCTTAACCACACAAGAACAAAAAGAAACACACATAAAGACCTTGGGTTGACTCCCATAAAGAAAGGAATTTAAAGTCTTCAGTTAGACTTCAGTGAAAATTTGTTTTCAATCATGAAGATGGTAGCCAATCCCTCTGGCTTCCCTTCAAAATAAAGCTCGATTATTGGACCATTAACTAGCATTGATCTATTTTCATCTCATACGATTTCAAAAACTCCATTGTTTAACACTCTTAGAACAGTAAATGATCCATTCCACTTAGATTTTAGTTTACCAGCAAAGATCTTAAGCTGGGAATCAAAGAGAAATACCTTATGTCTAGGTTTGAATCCTCTGTTTTGAATGATATAATTAAGAAAAATCACATAACTCTCTTTGTAAATTCTTGAATTGTCATAAGACTCTATTTTAATCTCATCCAAATCAATAAGTTCCAACATTCTCCTCTCTCCAACGGTCTTAAAATCATTTTTTAAAACCTTTACAACCCAATATGACATGTGATACAACTCCACAAGTAAATTAAAGAATTTCCCATACAACGACCTATATGGATACATACCAATTGGGTTTTGAAAGGAGTTCTATAGTCCTGCACAACATCATATAATTTCAAATACCAATCCTTCAAAGAGTTAGATAAATTTTTCTCTAAGATCTATTTTAAACCCCTTCTTGAAATTTCTACTTGTCCACAAGAATGTAGATGGTAGGCAGTTCCAGATCAATGGAAAAAATCATATTTCTCCATCAAATCTATAATTGTTTAGTTCTTAAAATGGATTCCATTTTTAGTGGTGAAATCTCTAGGAACCCCAAATTTAGAGAAGATATTATTTTTGATGAATTTTATTACATGGATGGCTTGATTTATGGTCAGTGCTACTACCTCAAACCACTTGGATATATAGTCTACCACAACTAAAATATACTCTTTTCCATGAGATAATGAGAATGGTCCCATAAAATCTAAACCCCAAACATCCAATGTCACAACTTCTAAAATACCTATTTGAGGTAGTTCTTGCTTTATCCCAATATTCCCGAACATTTGGAATTTATCACAGCCCACAATATAACTCCTAGAATCGTTGAATAAAGTGGGCCAGTAAAATCCAGCTTGAATGATTTTTTGGGCTATCCTCTTTCCACCATGATGTCCACCCCAAGGTGAGGAGTGAAAAAATCTCCAATAATGGAAACATTTACTCTTCTAGAACACACCACCTTAAGATCCCATCAATATATCTCCTAAAAAGAAAGGGGTCATCTCAAATATAGTACTTAATCTCCAAAATTAATTTCTTTCTCTGATTATTAGAAAAATACTTATGAATGTAACTTGCGTCTAGAATGTTAGAAAAGTTTATAAACCAGGTAGTCTCCTTAATAAAGACAATGAGAAACTTCTCATCAGGGAAGGAAGAATTAACCTCCCTTGGATCTTGACACTAGGTACCAGACTGTAAGGGTTGGTGTCCTGAGAACCAACTGTTTTGTACTTTGATTACATGAATGTTCACTTATTATATATTGATCTTGTTCTGCATGACTATAATATAATAATGTCCTGGAATATTTGTTGTATTGATAAGGCCATGGAAGATCCCCGCTATGATGAGAACCTTGAAATACTATAACAACATTCTTAAATGAAGTTCTACGGTTGGATGGCATACTATGATAGGACACATAGTATACGGACTGTCATGTGTTAGTACTCGTAAGAAGACGAGACTCTTTCTCATGGAGTTCGCACTTGGTAATCTCCAAGATGGGAGATTATGAGAACATACCTGCTAGTAGAAATTCCGCATGTCTTAGTGTCATCGGACATTGCTATATATGAGCGTGTATAATGGTCCTTAGACTGGAAGATTATCATTAACTGATGTCATGACTCGAGCACTTAGATTTACTGACGAAAACCATCACGCAGACAGTTGGTGGGAAGTAGGGTACGTTGGGTGTGTCACGAGTGACATGTTGTTAATGGATAAGTCGAGGAAGTATTTGTCCCTTCCATTTATGGAAGTTGATATCTCTACCATTTGATTGAAATAGAACTGTCACATTAAATTACATGGCCATGGTGTAAATGACGAGTTTATTTAAGGTATTCAAAGAACGACAGATCAATCATATAGGTTTATGACACTACCATGAAACCTGCTTGATGAGATATCGATACAAAGGGATTAAATTACACAGTAAGAATTCGTATGAGGTGATACGTCAATGCAACGTCAACTTCTTTCTCTTGGGTGCCTTGACCTGTTGTTAGACAGTAATCTTGGACTTTAGGCAAGCTCGCCTAATTCCAACGAGAAAGAGGCCTAGATGGTCACACACTAAGTGTATTCAAGTATCTCAAGTAGAATAAAGATTTTTCCCATACATGGTTTAATAATTATTCAAGGAATCCTAAATCGTTTTTAATGATGGAGGAAGAAGGAAATGAAAAACAAGATATACACGCCGTGTATTAAAGATTACATGTCGTGTAGTTTTTCATGGAAAAACAAGTACACGCCATGTATGAATTATTACACGCTTTGTAGTTTTCAATGAAAAACAAGTACACGCAATGTATTTATTAATACACACCGTGTAGTTTTTCCAGTCGGGATTTTGAGGATATAATATTAATTTAAATGATATTTATTATAATCAGTGTGGGCGCATATCAGGGAATTAATTATTCGACATGGGGGGTTTTTAAATAAGAGTCAATGAAATAAATAAAATGCGTAATGTATTTATTTATTGTCATAAATGTACAACCTCAAACCGGATTATAAATATCCTCACAACCCCAACTCTTTTCCGACACATAAGAGAATTGTTGTGCACAACAACTCTAGATAATTCTTTCAAGGCCGAAAGAACCTCTTCCTCCAATAACACTCTCAAGACCGAGAGAGATCCTCTTCCATCGGATCAAGACGATCTAAGGCGGACAATGCAAGAAAAGGTTTCTCCACGCTAGCACCCAGAGACTCCTTTGGCGAGGTCCCGAGATACGAGGTACACGTTTGGATCACCGCTAGAGGAAGTCTACACTCGGCTGGGGCGCCGCGAGAGGGGCACGCTGGACCGGTTCGGCTTGCGGCGGTGCGGGATGCCGCAGGGGAAGCACGGGTTATAGAGGCCACTGATTGCAGAGGCCACGGGTGGCACAACCGTTACCTTCGTCGCCTTCAACACGGTTGTCGCCTTCCTCCGTTTCAAAGAACACCAAAAAGATGAATGGTGGGGGGTCGGGCCTTGTTTGTTTGGCCCGCACCCTCCATATTTAGAGTGGTAGCATTTGGTTCACAAGAATGAAGCAGGAAAAATCCTCCCGAAAAGATTAATCCCAAAACCCACAAAAAGGAAAACATGCGCAGATCAACTAGTTAGAAGTTGATCCGCGTTCTTTTTTTTTAGACGGAAAGAATCACGAGGTTAATATCATATTCAAATAAAAACCCTACCTTGTTCATTTTTCATCGATGTTGGTGCGAGAAAGAGGACGTCATTTTCTTGTAGACAAACACGTCCTATGTTGAAGAAGGTCCCAGGGAAGAAATTCAAAGTCGAGGTCGTTCTTCATCGAGAGAGCGTTCCTCATTGGCGTTCTTCGTCGTTGGAGCATTCTTTATTGGGAGCCTTGTCCCAATATTTCTCCCATGCTTTCTCCTCTCCCAAATCCACCCAATATGAAATGGTATCCAAAATAATAGATTATTATCTATTATGTTCGTTGGCATAAATTCAAATTGGGTGAATTAATTAATTTGGATCCACTTAATTAATTCATGAGGTTAGCACAATTAAAAATATTGCATTGGCATAATTAAAAATTCTAGAGTTTTTGAAGAGGCTCCCCCTATATTTATCAGGGAGTTGAGGGTTTCTACCAAATTAAATGGGGGGTTTAGTCCTGGGTGGTCCCCACACCATAACCTCTCATGGGAGGTTAGGTTCGGGTGGGCCCCACAACCATAACCTCTTATGAGTGGTTAAGGTGTGGTGGTCCTTAAATCCAACTTACACATGGGTGGTTAAAATAGATAAAATAAAATAAAACATAACTTTATTTTATATTATTATTTCCACGAAAAAACCCAAAAACTAACTTTCACCCTCGACCAACTACTGTCAAGGTGAAAGTATTTTTAAGTGAATATCAGCACTGCGAGTTCAACGGTGCCCTTAGATTTCAATTCCGAGCACCAGTTCAAAAGTTAGAAAAACCCGCTTGTACTTTTATTGAACGCACTCGAACAAAACTTCATAAATTGATTCCAGGCACACCGGGCCTCAGAATCATGTGCCGTCAATTTTCACGGACTCGTAAAATTCACATATATTTAAAAAAAATCACGTGTAAATTCTTGGTCTTTACATTCTCTCCACCTCAGGGCTCTACATCCCTATAAGAAACAACTCAAAACTAGGTAAACAAGTGGGGGTACTGAGCACGCATCTGATCCTCCCGCTCCCATGTGTTCTCCTAGAGGTTCCTGTGCTGCCAGTGAATGCGCACCAGAGGTATCGGTTGTCCACGAAGGACCTGCTTTTGTCGATCCTCAATCTCCATTGGAACCTCTGTAGAAGTCGCCCCATCGTCGACGTCCATCTCACCATGATCGATGTTGTGAGAAGGGTCGTGCACGTATCTCCTCAGTTTGGATACGTGGAAGACGTTGTGCACCAAGTGCAACTGAGGTGGAAGAGCTAAGTGGTATGCCACCTTGCCAACTCTACTGAGGACCTGAAAGGTCCTATGAATCTTGGAGATAACTTACCGCCTCATCCAAATCTCCACAAAACTCATTGAGGTGAGACCTGTAGAAAGACGTGGTCACCATCCTCGAACTCTAGAGGTCTCCGTCTCTTGTCGGCATACAACTTCTGCATGCTCTGTGCAGTCTTCATCCTCTCCTGGATGATCTACACCTTCTCTATGGTATCCTGCACCATCTCAGGTCCCACGAGTGCTGACTCTCCTGGGTCAGTCCAGCACATAGGTGATCTGCAAGGTCGCCCATACAACGCCTCGAAAGGTTCCATACCAATGGTAGAGTGATAGCTGTTGTTTTATGAAAACTCTACCAAAGGTAAGTGATCCTCCCAGCTGCGACCGAAGTCGAGGACACAAGTATGCAACATGTCCTTGAGGGTCTAAATGATCCGCTTAGTCTGACCATCTGTCTGAGGATGGAAGGTGGTGCTCAAACGAAGCTGCGTCCTGAAAGCCTCCTATAACCCCTTCTATAGCCGGAAAGTAAAACGTGCATCGCGATCAGAAATGACCATCAAGGGTACTCCATGTAACCGCACAATATCCTGCACATAGAGGCATCCCATGCTCTCTACTGAACCCTGCTCTCTGATCGGTAGGAAGTGGTCTGACATGGTGAGTTGGTCGACGATCACCCAAATCGAGTCATGAACTCTGTATGTACATGGAAGTACTGTCACAAAGTCCATGGATATCCCATCCCACATCCACTCTGTGACCTTTAAAGGCTTAACCAAGTCTACTGGTACCTGATTCTCCGCCTTCACTTGCTGAAAAGTGAGGCATCAAGAGACAAACTCTGCTACTGCCTTCTTCATTCCCGGTCACCAGTGCTGTCATCGAAGGTCCTGGTACATCTTCGCAACTTTTGGATGGAACTCCCTCAACACTTCCTCATGAAGTGACACTGGTACCATGGTACGTCCTCTGAAGAGGATGATGTTCTCCCCACCTTCAGAAAATCCATCAGGTGCTTGTCCTGTGGATATCTAAACACATCGTGTCTCGCAGTCAGCGTCCCCATGTTGTGCCTCCCTAACTCACTGAAGAAGTGGGGGAGTGACAGTAAGAGATTGAAGAAAAGATGCTCCATCTCTATCCAAAAAGGATATATTCAAATCATCCAGCTGCTCTGTCACCTCACCTAGCAGCTGTATAATAGATCTCTTGCTGAGTGCATCTGCAACAATGTTCCCCTTCATAGGAGTATAGAATATCTCAAAGTCATAGTCCTAGAAGAACTCAAGCCAATGTCACTGTCTCAGATTCAAGTCCTTCTGAGAGAAGATATACCTAAGACTCTTGTGATCAGAGTACACGGTAAAAAACTCACCCATCAGATAGTGTTTCCACATCTTCAAGGTGAAAACCACTACTGCTAACTCCAGGTCATGGGTAGCGTAGTTCTTCTCTTGTTTTCTAAACTACCCTGAACCATAAGTGATCACTGCTCGCTCCTGCATCAGGAAACATCCGAGTCTGGTCCCTGATGCATCGCAGTAGACTACGTACCCTATGACTTCCTCTGGAAGCCTCAAGATGGGGCACTAGTCAGCCTCTACCTCATCTCTTGAAAGCTCTGATGACATCTATCAGACCACAAAAAGGGTTTCCCCTTCTTCTTCAAGGCTGATAGTGGTGCTAAAACTCTGAAGAAGTCTGGTACAAACCTCCGGTAATAACCAGCCAAACCCAGAAAACTCCATACCTCTGTCACACTCCTTGGTGGATTCCAAGCAAGTAGCACCTCAATATTTGATGGATCCACTGCAACTCCTGCCTATGAGATGACATGACCCAGAAATTGAACCTCCTGAATCCAGAACTGGAACTTTGAGATCTTACCATAAAGCTAGTGCTCTTGGAGTGCATCTAGTACTACCCGCAAATGATAGGCATGCTCCTCCTCAGTAGTCGAGTAGATCAGAATGTCATCAATAAAGACTACGATAAAGCGATCAAGGTATGGATGAAAGATCCTATTCATAAGTCCCATGAACTCTGCTGGAGCGTTGGTTACGGTGAAAGGCATAACCAAGAACTCATAGTGGTCATACTGACATTTGATGGTTGTCTTCTACACATCCTCGCCTCAAACTCTAAGCTGGTGATAGCCTGATCTAAGGTCTATCTTCGAGAACCACCATTCTCCCTTTAGCTGATCAAAGAGGTCGTCAATCCTCGGGAGTGGGTACTTATTCTTCACGGTCACCTGGTTCAGGCACCGATAGTCAACACAAAGCCTCAAGATCCCATCCGCCTTCTTGGCGAACATAATCGGGGCTGACCAGGGAGAAACACTGGGCCGGATGAATCCCTTCCTCTGTAATTCCTCTAGCAATACTCGTAGCTCGTGAAGCTCCGCGAGAGCCATCCGATATGCTGGTGTAGATATCAGTGCCGTCCCGGGGTACAAGTCAATGTAAAAGTCCACCTCTCTACGAGGAGGTAGACCTGAGACATCCTCAGGGAAAACATCCACGTACTGGTCCACCACTAAAGGATAGTTCGAACTCCCCACATGAACTGCACTGAGGGTAAGGCTAGCCAAATCGGCTGTACTCTCCTCTGAGTGAGTCCATCCTATTTTGCAAAGGCTCCATTCTCTCTAGTGAAGGTAAACCTAGTCCCATCCATGTGGACACACCACACTTCGCGCCTAATACAGTCAATCTGAGCATGGACTATAGATAACCAGTCCATACCCAAGATAACATCGTAAGGTCTCAACGCCGCTACTAGGAGATCCCAGATGAAGCTCTATCCTACAAGAGTAAGCTCAAACTACCAAAACTAGTGCGTAATCGTCGAATCTGCTCCCATAGAAGTCTCTAGCCGCAAGGATCGAGCCCAAGACTCAATCAAAATCTTTGAGCTCCGAATGAGGGTAGTGGCAATGAAAGAGTGACTGAAACCTATGTCTATATGTACTGAATATATGGTGGAGTAGACACAGATCGTACCACGTATCATCTCTAGAGTGCCATGAACATAGGCTTTAGCTGCCTGGAGATGAGCTCTCCCCTGTCCACCTGTTCCCTACGGTTGGGGTAGACCTCTTGGTGGTGGTGGCGGTAATATCTCAAAACGTCGCCCACCGCCAACTGCTCGACCAACTCCTATTCCACCTCCATATGATCCCTATGAACCGCCTCAATAGAATCTCTTTCTCTGCCTGGGTGGTCCTTCGACCATCTACTGATCATCTGAATGGCGGGTCCATTAGTATCGAGCCATGTGACCTTGCTTGCCGCATGAGTAACACTGCCCGCTCCTGGCATATCTGTCTCCGCTTCGGGTGCTCCGCACAACTGATCCTGAGTCATGTGTTCGTCCACCTGTAGTTCTGGTCCTCTTGGACCTCTATGAAATCTGTCTGCTTCCAGCTGTAGAAGACTCCGCTACATGTTTACTGGTGGTGGATCTCGCTGCTGGAGAGTGCTCAGCAAGAAAACTCTCCACCAAGAGGGCTCTCTCTAACATCCCTGCCTATGTTGGGATGCTAAGTGAGATCACCGAAGCTCTGATATCCTGTATAATTCCCTGCTCGATGGCCCGATCCCTAAAGAATGGGTCCTGTACCATATCGTTGGATTGACGTGAGAGTTCACTAAACCTTGCTGAGTACTGAGCTATAGTCATGCTGCCCTGTTGCATATTAAGTAGCTCTTGTATGCACATTGCACGGAGAGTTGCTGGAAAAAAATCTACCCGAAACACGCTCTCAAAGTCTTCCCAGAGAAGAATCATCTCGTCGTGGACCTGGAGCATCAAGCACCACCATCTTCCCGCTGATTCCTGTAGAAGGCTTGTAGTAAGAATCACCATAAGGTCTGCTGGTGTCCTTACCAGTCGGAAAACTCTCACCACGACCTCCAGCCAATCCTCAGATGCCTATGGGTCCATCTCTCCCCTGAACCTGGGTGGCCTATGGTGCTGGAACTCATGCAATGATCTCAAGCGGCGTGCATCATCTGCTACTGGGGCCAGTAGCATCAGTGGCCCAAAGGGGAGTGGAACCACTTGTGCCTCCATTGAAAAAGGGCCCCGCACCGAGCCCTCATCGCTCAATGGGCTATCTGAGCGTACAACTCTTGAAACTCTTACTCACTATCTGCGAGGAGGCATCCTAAAAGAAATAGATGCGACATAATCAAAAGACTATACCTGGTGAGATGACCTGGTTGATCTGACTTAAAGAAAAATTTTGAAAACACACACGCAATTAGTGTTTTCGTGCACTCAGTCGAAAATCAGAATTAAGGGTCCTGGTGTATGGATACATTGACCACCGCACCAACACTGGAATCCCTGAACTAAGAACCACACTCACTACCCTTAACACTATTGCTTCATAGAAAAGATCAGAGTCTAATTTTTACAGTAGAACTGACTCCTCTAATACCAATTTGTCATGACCCGTCCCCTGGGGCATGTGCTGTGACTACCCCAAGCCCACCTTCCATAGACCAGGGGCTGGTGACGATCACCAAAGGCGTAATTCCCTAAAACTGGTAAGAAATTGACTTTATAACCTGTAAAGGCACACAACATATCACCCAAATAGATAAAAAACACTAGGTAAACTGTATAACAAAAGAGTGCTGAAAATTAAAAAGGGGTTGGGAATTAAAGCCCAACTGTAAAGTACAAGAAACTGGAAGTACAAGTACAACTGAAGAAAGAAAAAATAGCTACTCGGTCGTCCTCTGGGATTTCTACCTGAAGGGTAGGTACAGATAGCCTCCTCAGCACTCCACGTCTATCAGTCTCCTTCATGTATCGAATTGTTGTAAGGTCCACCTCTGGGTACCGTCCAATCCTGGTACTTTTAGCCTCAGTCAGTACTCTCCATTGTCTGTATCCAATACAGTGAGGTGCATGCATAACCCATGCAGGGGTGAGTATAACGATACTCAGTAGGGACCCCGAGACCCTAAAGGTATCACAAAAAATCCAACAAGGATAAAATTCAAAGTATGAAATCAATAGATAACCTTACTTAGGTATATGACCATACATATACCTAAGTTATCAAGTGATCCATCTCAATCATGAGGAAACACAAAAGTACTGACTCAGGTCAACCAGGATTTTATTCACATTATAGAAACCTCGACTGCTGGAGAACTCCTCCTCTGTCGAGTACAGTGGGCCTGCCATGTCGCACGATCTGTCTGTCGAGCAGATCTGTCTCTACAACCCAGTGCTCCCCACTGGGCTAGTTGAGTCACTTCGAGTCAATCGGTCAACATTCATCAAGTCTTAGCCAGCTACTGGGTTCCCGCACAAATGCTCGCTCATCTCCAGAAGATCTGCATCACAAGGCACTATAAGATGCTCCAACTATCTCTAAGTCCCACAAAAAATTATCTCAAAGGTCCTCCATATCATAGGGGTATCAACACAACTAACGGTGTGTCGATCGGATGCCCGGTCTGTGAGTTATTAGTAATTTAGTCTCGGGGGCTAGGTTGGATTCGTGCACGATCCAACCTGATAGTATCTCAAATATACCCTAAAATTCAGTGGTATATTCTCAAATGGACCGTCACGCTCCAAGATTACCAGTGCGGCTAATGGTTTATCAAACAAACATCTGGTGCCAAAGATATGACCAAAATAAAGTAAAGGGTCGTAGTGGGCCTGGGTTCGGTCCGACCTGGCCCGACTCAGTCTGGGGGGACCCGTTTTGAGTTGAACCGGCCAGTTTTGTGAGACATCCCGTTAGGTTTGGCCCAGCCTGTTGGGCCCAGCCCAGCAGTCCACGAGGGGTCGCGGAGGGCCGTGTGGGCTCGGACTGGTTGTGAGGGCACAGACCGGTTGTGAGGGAGTGGACCAGTCGCGGGTCAGCGTGAGGGAATCTCAGCCTAGAGGGCACCGCGAGGGGCTGGTTCGGCCTGGAGGGTCATGAGGCCAGTTCAGCTCGGAAGGCCACTGGGGCGCAGCTTGGAGCGGCTTGGCCTGGGGGCCGGGGTTGCGCGGCTGGGGCCAGCTCGACCAACGGGTGGTACGGCCTGGGCCGATTCGGCTGGCGGATGGCATGACGAGGGCTAGTTCGGTTGGTGGACGACGTGGATAGGGTGGATCAGCCAGATGGGTGGAGATAGCATGGGCGGTTTGTCCAGGGTGCCGCGAGGGGGCGCAGTCGGTTCGGTCAGGGCGCCGCGAGAGCGGGGGGGGGGGGGGGGGGTGGGGGGGCTGGTTCGGCCGGGTCACCGCGATAGGGGCGCGCGAGGCCAGTTCGACCGGTGGTAGTGTGGGACGCTGTGGGGGTGGCACGGGTTGCGGAGGCCATAAGTGGCTCGACCATTACCTTTGTCGCATTCGACGTTGTTGCCACCTTCTTTCGTTTCAAAGAACACCACAAAGAAGAACGACAGGGGTTCGGGCCATGTTTGTTTGGCCCGCACCCTCTGCCTTTAGAGTGGTAGCATTTGTTTCACAAGAACGAATCACGAAAAATACTACCGCAAAGATTAATCCCAAAACATGCAAAAATGAAAACATGCGCGGATCAACTAGTTAGAATTTGATCCGCATTTTTTGTTTTATAAGGAAAGAATCACATGAATAATATCATATTCAAATAAAAACCCTACCTTGTTCGTTGTTCATTGACTTTGGCACAAGAAAGTGGACGTCATTTCGTTGTAGATGAACACATCCTACATCGAGGAAGTTTATGAGGAAGAAATTCAAAGTCGAGGTCATTCTTCATTGGGAGAGAATTCCTCGTCGGCATTCTTTGTCGTTGGAGCGTTCTTCATTGGGATCCTTGTCCCCATATTTCTCCCAAGCTCTCTTATCTCCCAAATCCACCCAATATGAAATGGTAGCCAAAATAATAGATTATGATCTATTATGTTCATTGGTGTAAATTCAAATTGGGTGAATTAATTGAGTTGGCTTCACTTAATTAAATCATGAGGTTGGCGCAATTAAAAATAGTGCATTGGCATAATTAAAAATTGTGGAGGTGTTGAAGAGGATCCCCCTATATTTATTAGGGAGTTGAGGGTTTCTCCCAAATTAAATGGGCGGTTTAGTCCCAGGTGGTCCCCACACCGTAACCTCTCATGGGAGGTTAGGTTAGGGTGGGCCCCACCACTATAACCTCTCATGGGAGGTTAAGGTGTGGTGTTCCCCATCTCTAAATTCCACATGGGTGGTTAAAATATATAAAATAAAATAAAACATGCATTTATTTTATATTATTATTTCCACAAAAAACCCAAAAACTAACTTTCACCCTCAACCAACTACCGTCAAGGTGAAAGTCTTTTTAAGCGAATACCGGCGTTTCAAGTTCAACGGTGCCCTTAGATTTCAATTCTGAACACTGGTTCAAAATTTAAAAAAACCCGCTCGTACTTTTATTAAACGTACCCGAAAAAAACTTCAGAAATTGATTTTGGGCACACCGGGCCTTGGAATCACACACCGTCAATTTTTACAGACTCGTAAAATTCCTATATATTTTAAAAAAAATTACATGGAAATTCCGAGTCTTTACACTAAACTCTCTAAAAATCATGATAAATATCATATGTAGAAATATGAATAAACAAAATTTCAATTATTAGAAAATAAATTAGAATAATAAAATTTTAATTCAAAAAAATTTGTTAGAAAAATTTCCAACGAGAGTATTTAAAACTCATTTATGAATTTCATATTGTTTTACCACAATTATTTAGTAATTAAGACCATAATTATTTCAGAATACTACAATTATTTATTTCTAGTAGGTGTGATTATTTCCATTAATGTAAATTTATCTCATTGTATTTCTTCATTCAATAGATTTTTGAACAACCATCATAGAAATGAATCTTTCCTTTGAACAATATAAGTTCTAGGTTAGAGTTATTATACAAAAAAATATAATAGCAACTACAAATTCCTACATTAATTATTTTTATCTAGGAGAAGTTCATTATTATATATGAGATTCACAGTCAAATCCTTTATTTTGATTCAAATATGATTTAATTTTCATATTCAATTCATTAATGGGGGTATTAATTGTTAAGAGGAGTTATATTTCAAATCTATCATTTTTTTTCATAATACATGTTTCATATATAAATAATTTTGTCTAATTGTTTCATATGGAGGGAGATATGCTTCCTTTGATTGATATACTACTCTTATTATATTTTTTTGTTTCAAAATTATTGTATTATTATGTGATTTATGGTTTTAATTATTTTTATTAATTATACAATTAGGGAGATATGTTTTGTGTGTTTTGTAATTAGCAAAGAGGGTGGAAATTTTGAGTGTCTCCTTGGCCCTTTGGTTGTTTTTCTTTAACAATTACAAAGAAGTTTTCTTTTTATTATTTCATAATTTAGGTTTATATTATTTATTACATAAATATGGGATCATGATGATCATATACATAGTTTTGTGGCATTTTATAATATTGAAATTATTTTATATATTTCTTATTTTATGTTATACACATACCATGATGAGTCTCAGAGATAATTATTCAATATAGACAACATAAACATTAAATTTACTTATATTGGGATGTTTATAATGTATATATAATCACCCCTGATGTTCTTAAGGCCATACATGGATTTTCTTGAGTTGGGGTTGACGTTATTAAGAGCCAATACATAGGGAATCTGAAACTTTTTTTCCTTTTATTCCTAGAATTCCATATTTTTAAATTTAAATTATTTCACCAAAATATTTGAGATAAAATCTAAAAACTGTGTAATTATTATTTCCCTAGAAAGATAAGATATATGTGTACATTTTCCTAAGATGAAATAAATTTTTAATCAATCATTTCAATATTCTAAAATCATGTTAAAGTCATTGAATTTTCTTCTTCACATTTGTAATATTTTGAAATTGTGTTTCATTTTTTAATTTGATTATATCACGAGTTATATATATATATATATATCATATTATAGTGATATTTATGGAATTTTAAATATTATAGGATTATGAAAATTTTATTTAAGTAGGCCAAGTGTTGAAACTTTTATTTATACATCCAAAAGCTTACTTAATTCTGTTGAACTGTAATATTAATAGAATTTCAGAAAAAAACACATTATGTGTTGACTATTTAGGAATATATGATGTCATGACAATATTTCAATATATTTTTACCAACTTGATAATTATAATCATTTAATTTTTAGATAACTATATTTTTTATAAGTTTTTAACTATTAAATAATGATTTATTTGAATATTTTTTTGCTAGTCATTGTTTCATAATTTACAACAATGAGAGAAGAAGAAGGATAATAATAAATGAAGTTTAGCATAAAATGGAAACACTATAAGAACAATATTTATGGATCCTGTTTTTGTGACAATGTTGAACTATGGAATAATGTACATAGTTTAATGAAGAGTTCACTGTATGAGTGAAAAATGCACACAAAATAGTAAAACTAACACACTACTTCAACACAACTCAAAATTCCATTGATAAGTTAAAAAAATATTATGAATTATTATATATGTGATTATTTCAATATTGTAAAAAAGTGTGGGAACATGCATCATCTTGATTACTTCACTACACTTGGAAATGACGTTACCAAAGATAAACTGGTTTCTTTATATAAGTATTCCATATAACTTTTAAATTGAGGATAATTTCTTATAAAATAATAACTCATAAGTGTTCATATAAATTTAATAATTTAGTTAAAAATGTTGGACAATTTAAAGAGGACAACAATACAATTTTAAATACTGACATATATTTCCCAAGGTTTTATTATTTAAAATTATTTTATATTATTGATTGTTAATAAAGAAATGGAAATCTATTTTACATAGAGAAGGTGATGTTTCTTGTAACCATTGGAATGATGATGATCATTGATAATTACCTATAATGATACAACCCATGATTAAATATATGATAACTGTACTACTACTATGAAGTTATATTTTAACCATCTTTGATATTATTTTGATATAATAGAATTTTTTTCCCAAAGTATTAAAATTTAAATAGACCATTTAAAGGTTGAAGCTTCATTATGTGATCAAAAATCTCTATTAATCTAATATTCATATTCCTTATTATTTAAATTTATTATTTATTCTTTCATGGTTATTATGCAATATCATAGCCACTATTTTATTTTATGGTCTTATGTTATTATATATTTTAACTATTGAATTATTCTTATATCATGTGCTTTGATTGGTACATATTGTACATTTTTTTGAAGAACTACAAGTCTCTATCCCACCTCTTATCACAACCACCATATCTTTTGGAACTATAATAATTTATTTAGAGGTTTATTTCTCTTATTGGTTTGTAAAAATTAATATTATCTAATAGATAATATATATTATAATGGGACCACAATATTTTTATAATTATTTTATTACATACCTTCTATTAAATTTCATTTTTTTTATTAATTCGTAAATTATTCAATGTAGGGGAGTTTGAGTTTGACTTGTTTGGAATGTTCAAAACTAGAGAATAAGAAAAAGTAAAAAATCCAAGATAATTATTAGTGATTGATCTAAGGGGAATGAGTACCAAATATTATCCTATCATAGTCACATGGGAAGAATAATTATCATTCTAACTCTTATTCAATAATATATTATATAATCGTTGATATCACTTCTTTGGTTGAGTGTAATAGTGATCCTCAATATTATGGTGATAAGAATAAGTTGACCCACTTTCATGTATACATGAGAAAGTACTTAGAAATTTCCAAACACTTTAACCTCTAACTCAAAAATTAATTCCTAAGAAACTCCCAATCAAGAAAGGATTATGTTACAAAATTAAAATTAAGAATTATATTTTCCATATGAATACCAATAATAACCATGTGGATTACACTTAATAAAGTTTACATCATCATATATTTAACAAATGATGTGGATGGGATAATGAAAAAAAATCCCAATTAGTGAATATATTATAAAAGTTCTAATAAATGATGATAATTTTAGTATCTGAGCATAACATAAATGAATATTGCATTATTTTAGATGAATATTCAATACATTTTATAATAACACATTCAACAGAATTGTAGAAGATTAGTTTCATTAAAGACTAGATACATGATCAACATATTTTCTGAATGATCATAAACATATCTCATAATGTTCTTCTCTCATGATACCCTTTATAGACATACACTACTTAAAAACAATCTTTATAACCTAGGAAAAATGTAATCTTAAAAAAGGTGGACTTAGATTCTATCTTACAGTACAAATGGGATATATCAATATTATATAATATGAAAACATAATGTAAGAATAAGGTTATGAAATAATGATAAAAAATTTCAATTTTCATACCAATTCAGTAAAATATTATAAATACGAGTCATGCTATAGAAATTTAGAATTTCAAAATACATGGGTCCTAAGGGAGAGTAATCATCTTTTAATAATAATGATCCATGGAATATAACAAGAATATGAAAATTCAATTTAATTTCAACACAATAATAAGAATATTAAATCATTTCATAGTCATTGTTCACTTCCAATACTGTCATAATAGACAAAGTCCCATAGTTTATTGGGTTCACTCCCCATTCCATCATTTTTCTTCATCAAGGTTCACTCCCAAGATTATCATAGTGGATAAGTCCCTTACCAAAATAGGTTCACTCCCCATTATACTCCATATTATCTCATGAGATATTAATAGATACCCAATGCATTGGATGGGTTTAATAGACCTACCCATCTCATAATGAAAACATATATATGTGCGCTAAAATATCCTAAAAGTATTCATCAATTATTCATAGTATAACCCATGGAAAAGAAATAGTTTCACATAAATTCCATCCTCACATAATCATAATATATAAAGAGAAATAACATATATGGTATTTATCACATTAATACAATATAATATATTTCTCTTTAAATAAATTTAAACTCTTTGATATGTTATGGTACACACAACCCCAAGTTTAAATGAACTTTAATATAGTATACCGACATAATGTAGATTTTAAATTGGAAGGTATGAATAAGAATAACTAAATTATAAAAACTATATGGTATATAAATGTATAAGTAAATTCCTTGGTTATCAATTGGTTATAAATAAAAATAAAAATAATTTTAAAGAAAAAGACATATTTTTATGAAAAACTGTATTTTGTTTTTCAAAAAAGTCATTTTGTCAGGCATTGGTTACTTATTTTAGAATTAATTATTTTAGCTTTGAGATTTTTTTTGAAAAAATAAAATTATTTTTTTAAATAAATGTGCCAAAATTATATTAGGTTGAATTTTTGATAATTTTCTTATAAGATGAATTTCTCAATGAATAATGAAAAATACTGATTTTTATTAAATAATGTCTTTTCATTTAAAGAATTTTCAAAGTTTAATTTTATTTTAAATGGTTTTAATAGTAAAATTATTTCAACTATGTTTTCATTAATCTAATTCATGTAATTTGAATCAATTTCATGTTGAATTTTTATATAAAACATTATACACTTAAAAAAACTTTTTTCTTTGGAAAACTACAATTTTTTCACGCTTGCGGGTTTAATTTTAACTTAAATTACCCCACTTATGGAAAATAAATTTGGATAAATTTAATACATTTTTTAATTATTATAATTAATATTAGTTAATAAGTTCAACTTAATTCTTGGTCATAATGAATAGTAAATATATTAAAAATTAATTATCATGGTTAATGTTAAATTGGAGTTTTGTACGTTACATGAACATGAGTTAAAATTAATTTTCCACAAACATATGACTTTTTTTTTGAAAAATTCTATTTCATATTTATTAGTGGGTCAAAATTATCTAATAAGACTCATTTATTTTTAGTATTTATGGATGAATTTTCTATGTAAATAAAAAACTAGTTACTGTGGTAAAAACTAAAATAGTAATTATAAAATTAGAAGATAATGGAATGACATGATTAAAAAATGTTTATTTTTATTGGTTTAGGTGTGTAAGGAACTTAAATTCCATCCTATACATTATTTTTCATTTTTTATGCACTTGGGTTGAGAGTGACTTCCCATTATTGAATAGTTTTGGGTATTTACAAAAATGCCACTTCTCAATTATAAAAGGGAACCTCCTCCCCTAACTTCATCACACATATTAATCCATTTATATAGAAAAAAATTAAATAAATCTCTCCCAAAAATCCTTATACATTATTTTGGGAAGCTATTATTCCCAAAATACCAACCATAAGGTCTTTAATAAGAGACCTAAAGGAGGTTTTTCCAAGCTAACGTAATTGTATTCACCGAGATCCTTATTTTTTACTTCTTCTCTTACCATCTTAATTCATGTATTAATAAATCCAACATAATTACATGAGTATATAACATAAAATTAGATGTTATTATGTTATTGGAATAACCTATATCTGTACCCTCTTCCATAAAATGGGATACAAAACTGTCGATTGTGTGTAAGACAGACTACCGCCTCACAAATCGATGTAGTTTGTTTCCCATTACGAAATCTCACAGATGGATATAATTAAGTATTATATATATATATATTATAATATAATTATACTCTTAGAATGACAATATCAAATCTACCTTTTTAACCTCCAATTTTTTGGAAACCAATAACAACGCTCATGGGTATGTGTGGACTACCGCCTCCACGAAGCGATGTGAAACATTTTTAATTTGTTTTGACATGTATGGTAATAAAGATGGAATTTATGAACATATATGATTTACATAATATAATAATTAATTTTAAAGGTGAATTATTATTTTCATTTCCTTTTTTCCATCTGTCAAAAAATGAAAACAATGTTCATGCGTTCGTACGACCCGCCATCTACAGGAATGATGTAACTCATTTTTCTATATCTAAATTTTATGGACTATTATAAATACTTATATATTTAATATATATAATACTTATATTATGGTTAAAATTTTGTATATTATTTAACTATGATCAAATTATAGGGGCAAAAACTACCAAATGAAAACATAACTGGAAAACGAAGTAGGTAATACATATAACAACAATTTTAATAAATAATTGTTAATAAAAAATTTGTAAAAGGTTTTAAGTAAGTGTAGACGCCGGAAAAGTCCGTTGTTCCCAAACGAAGCTCCGGATGCGGAAAGCGAAGTGATATTTGGAGTCAGAGGCACGTTCCGGAGGGCCCGGAGGACTTGCGCGAAATTTCAGAGGCTCGCGCGCAAAGTTGAGTCGCGGCGCGCAATCCTCCCGGGATGCGCGCAATGCGCTGGGCCGGCGCGCTATTTTGCGCGCCCGTGGCCTGCGCGGCGCCTTTGCGCGCTGGGTCCTGATTCCGCGCCAGCGAAGCGAATTGCGCGCCCGAGACCGAATTCCGCGCCCGGGGTTGCCTATAAATATAAGGCGACCCCCGACGTTTTGAAGGTTGCCGGAATCCGAAGCGTCGCTCGTTCGCGCAATCCCACCCCCTCCGCGCGCAATGCCGATCTTCAGGTAACCTCCTTTCTTTCGCGCAATAGAGCCTTGGGGTCCGCCTTCGCGCGCAATCTCCTTGGCTCATTTCCTTTGAATAAATTTCAACCCGAAGGCCTTTGCGCGCAAAAGAAGCCTCTTGCGCGCAATTGCCCCCCGGGTGCGCGCAATCCAGCCCGATTGCGCGCACCCCCCATTTTCAAAGTGGCCATTCGTTAGAGAATGAGCCGTTGCCCCCGCGCGCTACCCGAAGCCCGGTGCGCGCAATCCCAATCATCCACGCGCGAAGCGCTGGCCCAATTGCGCGCCAGCCCACCATTTTTGCGCGCCGACCCGCGGTTTTGCGCGCAAAGCTCCTCTTTTGCGCGCAATCCGCCAGGGTCGCCCCCCTTGACCCCCTGAGGGTACCCGCCTGCGTGGCGCCCGATGATCCTCATCCTGGGTGCCCGAACCGTGCGCTGTCTTCCCGTGCAGCCTTCCAGGCTCGTGCGAAGTGACACGGACCCATCGGCGGCAAATATTCGTCCAGCATGACGTTAAACTGCATATTCGTCCAGCATGACGTTAAACTGCATATTCGTCCAGCATGACGTTAAACTGCATATTCGTCCAGCATGACGTTAAACTGCCCATACGTCCAGCATGACGTTAAACTGCACATCCGTCCAAGCTACACGACGCTAAACTGCCTAGCCCCCATCGTCCGCGCTGCAAGACGTTAAACTGCCAAGTGTTTCGTCCTCAACACACGACGTTAAACTGTGCTTCGTCCGGCAAGACGTTAAACCGTCCGCTTCATCCTCAACACACGACGTTAAACTGTGCTTCGTCCGGCAAGACGTTAAACCGTCCGCTTCGTCCTCAACACACGACGTTAAACTGTACTTCGTCTGGCAAGACGCTAAACCGTCCGCATCATCCGATCCCGTGCTCTGCACGCAGGGTCTCCCCCGGTTTGGATGTGGCCCCCACCCGCTCGTCTCTGCAGGGATGTCGGGATTGTCCCGCTTTTGGGATGATTTAATGGGAGTGGATTTTCCCTACGGGGGCAGGGTATTACAAACCCCTAGTTTCTCATGGGAGGCTGCACATGTGTATCTCCATTGCGCCTCCCCACTGCCGAAGCCAGTAGAGGGTGTGACTGGGATCGAGGTGTCTTCTGCTTTCGGTCCAAGTCCCTTCCAACTGAGTTTTGCCGCATCCGGGCTGCCTCAAGTGCGTAAGTCCTGACAGAATGAACTACGTGGACTTTGATCCCTGTCTTCAAAACAGGGTACGTAGGAAGCCTTCTTGAGGTCCAAGCCCGCCACCTGGTCGTCCCGGTCGTATTTACGTCGGTTCGTCCATCAGTGGACCCCTCCAGGGTCCACGCTTGCGTCGATTCACCTATGAATCCGCCCCTGTGGGAGACTTCCCGTGTGTATCTCCACGGTGCCTCCCCACAGCCCCCCTTTTTCCATTTCTCCTTTTATCATCCAGCATGACGTGAAACTGTGATCCACCCGGCCATTCCATCCCCCTCTGTGCGGGGTGGTTCGGTTCAATCCTCCGCCCGGCGGCCTCGACCTCTTCGTGAGTCGGCTTGCCGACGTCCAGCATGACGTTAAACTGTATACCCGAACTACGTTGACTTTGATCCGTGCTAACGCGCGGTACGTAGGAAGCCCTTACGGGGTCCAAGCTCTTCACTCCATCATCCATCCTGATCCTTACCCGGGCCGCCACATCCCGGTGGGGTCATGCCACTTCACTCCACTCCACGTTACTTGGGAAGCCGCCCATGTGCTGGCCCCAGCGTCGGAGGTTCCCCGCAAGGGGTTCTGTCATCTGATCCACTTTTCGTGTTGATCGGTCCGATGCCGTCCCCGCTGGACGTTAAACTCGCGGCATACCCCGTGTTAAACATGGGAAGCTGAGGAAAACCTCGGGTGACACAGTTCCCCGCACCCAGTACGGGATGCCTCAGGCCATCATGCCTTCGAGAAGCCCTATTAGGGACGGAAGACAGACGTGCAGAGCCGCAGTGTTACGACACGCCCCCAGCACCCAGAGCCACCCGGCCTTCTCACCGCAGGTTGCTGCCCCGCCCAGACTCCTTGGAGCGTCCGGGCGGAAGCAGCGTAATTAACAGGTGTCCATGAAGATATGGCGCCGGGAACGAGATTCACGAACATTCTTAAGTCTATGAGGGAGACCCGGATTAGGCGACGAGTTCCGAGGAGACGTCCAAGGAAGGAGGAGCCGACATCCCATCATCCCGGTTTCGATCAAGGAGCAGACGCCCCTGAATAAGGGATGGATGCCGCCCGCCCTTGGAAAGCGGGACTGCGGGACCACAATCCGCGCGCCCATCCCCTCGGGTTGACGGGTGCACGCGCGAACGCGTCCTGGCGGAACAGCGTAACCCGACGCACATCCGCACCGAAACAGAAAAATGGTGAACCCGACGTGAATCTCTTCTCCTCGATACGAAGACCGATGGCTTTCAGAGGTGTTGGAAGACCGGCATGTTGCCCGGCCAAGCATTCAGTCTTACCCGCCAGGGGCTGGGGAAGTGAAATCGGGCACTCCGTCTCGCAACGTCGAGGGCCTGGGTTCCCCCCACGGAAGGCGTCGTGGCGCTAATGGTTGGTTGTCGATTCCTTTTTCCTGTCAGTGTTAATGGGTTCTTCTCCCTGCTTTCAGAAATCAGGTCGCCCGATCCAGTGCCCGATCGCCACCCGCCCACTGGCGCAGGGATAGGGGAAACACCGACGCGGCTACTCTGCGCGGTCCTGCCCGTTCCACAGTCGTCCCAGCAGCCGCAATTGCGGGACGACCACGCCCTCTCTCCCCCTCGGAGGTCATCCAGAGAAGGGTGATCAACACCCTGGTGCGGAGATACAAGGAAGAGGGAGTCATCCCCACTAGGGAAATGGCTCGCCTAGAACTTGAGGAGGCTGCACCTCGCCACCACCGCCGCCCCCGAGGGCCGCGCAGGGAGGCACCGCTGCCTATCTCAACGTCCAACCGCTTCGGGAGCTTATCCCCGGAGCGCTCTGACAGTTCCCTTCCCTATGCGGATGAGGTGGAAGATGCCCGGGATCACCCTATCCAGGATTCGCTCCAGGGATCTACGGTAAGGACTCCCGCCGGGCCACGGCGACACCGCCTCCAGGCCTCTCAAGTCGAAGAGCGGGCTCTCCACCTGCCCGCGCTGCTCATCCCGACTCGTCTGTCTCGACGCCAACGTCGGGCACGAGCGGAAGAGGATGCCCACCTTGGGGCTCTAGCAACAGCGGCCGCATTGGCCCAAGCCACTGCTGGCTCCAGTCGCCAGGCCTCTGCGCATCCTGAGCGGGGGAACTCCTATGCCCGACCTGGATCGAGGCCCCGACCGCCCCAAAGGCAGGTTGGGTCGACTCTCCCGGTTGCTGGCACTGGCAGTAGCCACCGCGGACCACCTCGCGGTAGCGCTATTCACCGGCAGGATCTACTCTGTGTGGCCGATCCAGGAGGCATGGGTCATCCCACCTTCCGATCCCGGCCCGGAGGCCTGCCCGGAATCATCTCTCCCCGCGTCCCCTTTGATATCTGTCCCGGTGCCCCTCGCACCTTGGTTCCCAGTCCTCTTGGCCCCAGCACCAGTGCGGCCGGAGGACGCCAGGACAGAGATCAGCCCTGCCCCGAAGAACTACCCAGGGGCAGGAAGGCAAGGCGTCGACGCCGAGGGAAGAATGTTATGGAATTCCGGACAGAGATCCGACCGGTTTGCTTCTCTGACTCAGAGGCGGAGTACGATTCGGCGACAGAGCCCCTTCCCCAATCCCGCCAGTCAAGGGCAGGGGTAGGAATGCGGCACGTCAGCCTCGTGCTCCCCGAGAGCGAGATCGATGTGATCCCCGCTTCTCTCCGAAGGTATATCCGGAGTAACGAGGACCTGGTAGACCCCCAAGGATCAAGCTTGCGGTTGGTACCGGCCCCTCCGGAAGTGCCTTCCGTCTCGATCGGAGAAGCCGGAGACTTTTTCTGGGGACCGACGGTCGAACCACGATCTGGTGCGCCCTCGGCGAGCACCGATGCTACGGCAGGATGTTCGCTCGCCGGCCCGTCCTATCGTGATGTGGTAGCCAGGGCACCGCCACCCTCGGAGGGCGGCCCGGGATATGGAGGCCAATCGGCCTGCTCGCCGTATTCACCGCCGGCCAGCCCGTCAGCCCGGCGGCCCGCCTCGGCACCACTACCAGTTCCCCGTCCGTTCCCAGCCATGGAAGAGGACCAAGGAGATCTGGGTCCCGAGTTTGAGTCGTGGAGCTTCTGGACCGTCCTTGCAGAGGGCCACTTCCCTGAGAAGTTTTGGCCAGTCGCAGGACCGGGCTTTGATGCACCCGAATCGCTCACCCCGGATGAGTTCGAATGCTTCCGCCGAACTCTTCGGGAGACTCGCTCCTGTCTTCGCCGCCTACAAATGCCATACCCCGGGAGTCAATCGCACCTGGAGGATATTGGTGAGCAGTGCCGTCAAATTGACCTGGCCATGCTCCCCGTGGTTCGGCACCCCGGGTCATTTGAGCACCACGAGGCCCTCCAACAACGATGCGTTGAGTGTTTTCAAGTACTCCGCAAAGTTATCGAGGAAGCCACTCCCCACGTGTATATCCGTGGATGGGGGCAGTACGCTGCCCTACGCTTCAGTGTGATTCGCCGACAGCCCGATTCGCTGGGTGGCCCTGAGGGTATATCCCCAGGGACAGAAACAGTCAATATGGCTGACCTGTCGGGAGAGGGGAACGACTTGGAACTTCTCGACGGGGGCTTCCCCTCCGAAGGCAAGCCGTCGTCAGATCCATCGGTGAGAGTTACTCGTCATCAGAGGAACCTCCTGGGGCTCCCCGCACCCACTGAAGCACTGACGTTGAGCCGAAACGTCAGCAAAGGAAAAGAGCACAGCGAGGCTATAAGGCCCGCCGACCCATCTGCCTCCATGCAGAGGGCAGAGGAGGATCCCGAGAAGGCTACGCTACGTCAGCAACTCGCCGAACAGAAGAAGCTGGTTGACCAGCTCCTCGCCGAGCGCGCTGCAGAGCGGCGGCCTGACTACGGTGATCCCAGGCCAGGACAGCAGGGACCGGAACAACCGCTCCTCGATGAGACTCTCCCGGGCAACCGTGATTACGCCGTGTTCGCCGACAGGAGAGAGGCCATTGCCTATGGCAAGAGGGCGCGGTATGTTTCGCCACACCCTCCCGAGCGGCGTGACTACCTGAGAGATCCCGCTCGGATTCCTCCCGCTGCCCCAAGGGCCGCTCCGCCCGCCATCCCACGAGCTGCCGAGTTCGACGACCCGGTCGACGACCCGATTGAAGGGCCATGCAATGCGCTCGTGGTTAGAGATCCTCGCCAGGACTGGAACCCATGTCCGGACGATCCGATGGCGGCACTCATTGCCCGCTTGGAAGCCTTGGAGACTCGGCAGGTGGCGATCCCACCGGACGGCAAGCCCTACCCAGCATGGGTGGATGACATGCCGGCGCCTCCGGGATTCGGGAATCCCACTTTCGCCCCCTTCAACGGAACTGGAGATCCGCCACAGCATTTAGCCCACTTCAACTCGAGGTGCGGGCCTATGTTGGGGACTCCGGCGCAGCAAGAGGCCGCTAAGCTTCGCTGCTTTGTTCAGACACTGGAAGGGCCAGCATTTGTCTGGTACAGCCAGCTCCCCGTCGGGTCGGTAACCAGCTGGGAGGACCTCCGTAGACAGTTCCTCTACCAGTTCAGTTCCACGACCCGGAAGACAAGTATCGCAGACCTCTTCAAGTGCAAGCAGAGGCCTGATGAGCGAGTCGCGGACTTCGTCGCCCGATGGAAGGGTCTCACGTATTCCCTTGACATGCCATTGACTCAGGAGCAGTTGCTGACAATGTGCGTCGGGAACGTCAAGACCGAGCTGGTCCCTTCCCTGATCACTCAGAATTACCCCGGAGGGTTCAGGGACTTCTCAGACAAAGCTCAACGTCTTGAGGAAGCCCTGCAACAGGCCAGCCAGGCACACCCGCTGCCTCCTATGATTCCTGCAAGGAGAGTCAGTAGGGCTGAGCCCGCTGCTGTTGCCCAGATAGAGGCCCCCAGGCCGTTGGAGCTGCTGCCGGTGAGGCCAGCTCCACAGCCTCACAGGAATCCGCCTCCACGGGCTCAGTTCCCGGCCCAGCAGCGGCAGCCCCAGAACCGGCCGACCCCTCCGCGTAATGTACCGCCGCAACCCAGGCGAGATAATCAGGGTCCACCTCCTCGGCCGGCCCCTCCAGCCCCTCGTAAAGACCACGCTCCCAGGGGCCCGCGACACCTGACTTACTCATTCCACGAGGATCAGGTCCCCGGTTATTTCCGGAGCGCCCTGGAGCAGAGGATTATGCGACTGCCTGAGTGTTGGAGGCCAGAGGAGGCACATCTTACGAATAACCCCCGCTACTGCCCCTACCATCGGGCCCTGGGGCACACCATCCAGCGGTGCTATGTGTTTAAGGATTGGCTCCAAGACCAGATTAACAACAATGTAATCAGGTTGGGCCCAGCTCCAGCACAAGTGGCGGGCGTGTTCATGGGATCAGATGACGATAGTGGCAACGAGGACGAATGGCAGCTGGTCTCCGACCGCGGATCCCAGAAGTACAATAACTGGATGGCCCGCAAGACGACCATTCGCGCCCATGGAATCATCCGTGCGCGTTTGAATCAGCCTGAGCCCCCAGAACCTGCGGGTGCTGCTTCGGCATCGTCGTCCCAGCCTGCCTCTTCCAAGAGGAGCAAACGGCGGCAGCGCAAGAAGGAAGAGCGCGCCCCGCCAGTTCCGCCACTATCCCGTACTCTCGGCGATTTCATGCCCCCGGAGATGGGGGTCCCTCCTCGGATCCGCCCGGTGATGGATGATTTGTCCGATGACGGTATTGGGTACGCTTCGGTTAATACCGTCGAGCTGGTAAATCCCTTTTCGGTTCCCGACGTTGAAGAACACCAGGTGGACCTCCCTAGTGTCCCCGGTCGTCGCTACCGTCGGAAGAACCGCAGCAACAGGAGTCGTCGGGGCACAGCCGTTGGTACCTCCAGCCAGGCCGTGCACGCCACTGAGACTAGGCAGCAGGCTCAAAACCGAGCTCAGCGTGCGCAGCCCCCCCATCCGGGGATGACGGATTCGCCTCCGCCACTGTTTGTGGTGTGGGATCAGGCAGAACCGCCTCAGCCGCGTCGCGACCAGCTCCGCCCTGCCACGAGTCCATCCCGGCCTCCTGACTCCAGTACGGTGACCATTTCCCGGACTGCGACCAGTGAACAGCGAGATGCGCCAAGTACCAGTCGGCCGCCGATCCAACCGACAAGGCCCGTCATGCCACCAACCGCAGAGCAACCTCCTGCAACCAGGGGCTCGCGCTTGGCCAAAAAGTATGATGTCCTGAAGCACTTGGCCGACATCCCAGCAAGGCTCTCCATCCTTGAGGCTCTGCGCATGTCATCTGAGATGCGCGAGGCACTCGCTGAAGCCCTGAAAAGCCCCCTCCAGTTTGAGACAGAGGTTGCGGCTGCAGAGGCCTTTCACGCCGAAACGATCGAGGACGCCGAATGTCAGGCAGTTATCTCGTTCTCTGGTAAGGATGAAGACCCTCCTATACAGGGACATATCCGTCCGCTGTATGTCACTGGCCAGTTCAATGGCCTTGAAGTCCGGCGCTGTCTTGTCGACACGGGGTCCGAGATTAACCTGATTCCAACTCGGACGCTCCGGAGATTGGGGTTGTCTGAGGATGACTTGATTCCCTCCGACCTCAGGATCCAGGGGTACGACCGCACCGAGCAAACCCCGGTCGGCAAGATACGTTTGAAGACCCAGTTCGGTGACTTGGTTGCCAACACCGAATTCATGGTAGTCTCTCAGGACACTGCGTATAACGCATTGATGGGCAGGCCATGGCTTCACCTTCACGCGGCGGTTCCCTCGTCATACCACCAATGCCTCAAATACTCCCTTAATGGTCGAGTAGGCGTGCTTCAAGGAGATGCCTCTCCTTTTGCCTCATGTGAAGCCCGCTATCTGGATGCGGACTATTACAAGATCAAGGATAAGCAGATCCTGGCAGGTGAGGTTGAGCCTGTCGCTGTTGCAAGCGATCCCTGGGCAAGTCTGGATGACGCTTACATCCTCCCGATTCACCGGTTGGACGTCGCCATGGTCTTGAAGGTCCACGAGTCTCCTGATGAGATGGCCGCGACCGCCCGCGCCAGCACCAGTGGCCCAGCAGGATCTGGTAGCCCCAATGCAGTTTCCAACGCAGTCTCTCCCGTGGACGATCCCTCCCCGAGCGGAGAGGATATGGAAGACGCACCCCCAGCCTTTGAGGAGGGCGTCCCCGCCACGGTCGATGAGTTAATACAGGTGAACCTTGGAACCGAGGCCGATCCAAGACCCACATTGGTTAGTGCCGCCATGCCCTCTGAGGAGCGGCAGCAGTACGTGGACTTTCTCAGGCAGCACCGTGATGTGTTCGCTTGGGGCTATGACGAGATGCCGGGGCTAGATCCTCAGGTAGCCATCCACCGCCTTGGTCTCCCGGCGAACCATCGCGGGTTCAAGCAGCCTCCCAGGAAGATGCACCCGTCCCACGGTGCCATGGTTGAGGCCGAAGTTGACAAGCTTATCAAAGCCAACTTCGTGAGGGAAGTTCAGTACCCCAAATGGCTGGCCAACATTGTGCCGGTCAGGAAGAAGAACAGGCAGATTAGAGTCTGCATCGACTTCCGCGATCTCAACCGCCACTGTCCGAAGGATGATTTTCCCCTTCCAGTGACAGAGCTGTTGATTGATGCTACGGCAGGGTTCCAAGCCCTCTCCTTCATGGATGGATACTCTGGATACAACCAAATTCGGATGGCCCCTGAGGATGAGGAGTTCACTGCCTTCAGGGCCCCCCAAGGTACCTTTTGCTACCGGGTCATGCCCTTCGGCCTGAAGAATGCAGGTGCCACCTATCAACGGGCGATGCACCGCATATTCAAGCCAATCCTCGGCACACTGGTGGAATTCTACGTCGACGACTTGGTTGTCAAATCGCGCCAACGTCAGGACCATCTCAAAGATCTTGAGAAAGTGTTCAGCTTCCTCCGGTCTCGCTGCCTGAAGATGAACCCGTTGAAGTGTGCCTTTGGGGTCACCTCCGGAAAGTTCCTTGGATTTGTGGTAAGATACCGGGGTATTGAGATCGACCCAGAGAAAATCAGGGCGATTAGCCAGATGCCTCCCCCAGGTACCGTCCGGGAACTGCAAGGGTTCCAAGGCCACTTAGCCTATATACGCCGATTCATCGCGAATCTGGCCGGCAAGTGTAAGCCCTTTTCTCGGCTCATGAAGAAAGGTGCCACCTATGTATGGGATAAAGAGTGTCAGACCGCTTTCGAGGAAATCAAGAAGTACCTGCTTCAACCTCCGGTCCTGATGCCGCCCGTATCCGGAAAGCCGCTGGTCCTTTATGTGACCGCCCTAGAACGGTCCCTGGGTGCCCTTCTCGCCCAGAAGAACAACGAGGGAACAGAGAACAGCCTCTATTACCTCATTCGCATGCTCCTCGATGCGGAAGTTAGGTATTCCCCCATCGAGAAGAGCTGCCTGGCGCTCGTATTTGCCGTACAGAAATTACGGCACTACTTGCAGCACCATGAGGTACAGTTGGTTTCTCGGGTAGACCCGTTGAAATATATCCTGAGCCGGCCTATGTTGACTGGCCGCCTAGCGCGGTGGGCTGTGATTCTCCAGCAGTTCGACATCAGGTATGTGTCTCAGAAGGCCATCAAAGGGCAAGCATTGGCAGACTTTTTGGCAGCTCACCCGACCTCCGCGGATCAGCCGCTGGATCTAGGCTTTCCTGATGAGGCCATTCTCTCGGTTGATCGAGCCGATCCATGCTGGCAGATGCACTTTGACGGTGCATCCCGGAGCCCCACCGGTAGAAGACTCGATAATCCTAAGCTCAACAGAGTGGGCTTGGGCATCGTCTTCATTACCCCGGAGCGAGCCGTGCTGCCATACTCTTTCCTGTTGTCAGAGGGCTGTACCAACAATGAGGCGGAATACCATGCCCTCATCACCGGCCTCGAGTTGGCTCTCGAGATCGACGTGCCCCGTCTGTGCGTGAAAGGGGACTCCGAGCTGGTCGTTAAGCAGATCAATGGCGACTACGTTGTCAGGAAGCCGGAACTTGTGCCATTGTTGGAGTGCACCCTCCTTCTGATGGCCCGGTTCCCTTCTCGGCCGGAAATTGTCCATGTTCCCCGGTCGCAGAACGGTCGAGCAGATGCTTTGGCCAGCCTCGCTGCGTCACTTGCGGAGCCTGAACAGGACAACCTGATCGTCCGCGTGACGCGCCGCAGGCTCATCGCTCCTGTTATCCCGGAAGAAGATCGCGGCCCTTTGGTAAGTAACCTCACCACGGTTGCCCCTATGCCCGGAGCCCCGAGTACCCCAGATATGACAGTCGGATCAGCCCCTGATTGGAGGACGCCTTTGGTTGAGTACCTCCAACATGGCATTCTTCCATCGGATCGGGCCGAGCGCGAGCGAGTTCGACGCCGCGCATCGCAGTTCGTCCTCCAGAGCAGTCCCGGCCTGGAGCAGATCCTCTACAAACGCGGATTTGATGGTGTTCTCCTCCGTTTCCTTCAGGGAGTTGAGATCCCACGAGTCATGCAAGAGGTTCATGCTGGTTCATGTGGCGCCCACCAGACTGGGCCGAAGCTGTCCCACCAGATTCGGAGGTTGGGATACTTCTGGCCCTCTATGATCCATGACTGCATCGAGTATGCCAGGAGGTTCCATGCGTGCCAGGTTCATGCGAACTTTGTGCATCGGCCGCCGGAGCCTCTCCATACCACAAGGTATTCCTGGCCCTTTGCAGTCTGGGGACTGGACGTTGTGGGACCTTACCCGCCGGCGACAGCTCGCCAGTGCCGGTTCATTCTGACCGCCACGGACTTCTTCTCCAAATGGGCAGAAGCGATTCCGCTCAGAGAGGTCAAATCCTGTTCGATCGCTGACTTCGTGACCTCCAACATCATCTATCGATTTGGAGTGCCTCACGCTATCCTCACGGATAACGGAACCAATTTCCGAGCAGCCGAGTTGAAGAAGTTGTACGCCAAGTATAACATTCGCTCGAACCATACATCTCGCTATCATTCGCAGGCGAATGGACAGATCGAGGCGTTCAACAAAACCCTCTCTAACATTCTGCAAAAGATGGTTGGTCAGAACAAGAAGAGTTGGCCGGACAAGCTCCCCAACGCCCTCTGGGCTTATCGGACGACGACTCACAATTCCACCCAGATGACCCCTTATTCCCTGGTGTATGGAGCTGAGGCCGTCCTGCCCATCGAGATCCAGTTGCCGTCCTTGCGCACTGCGGTCTACGACCAGCAAGCGCCGGACAGAGTTGCTGAAGCCCGTCTAGTCGAGTTGAAAGCACTGGATGAGAATAGACTTCGCGCTTTGCACAGCTTGGAGAGGCATCAAAGCAGAATGGCTCGAGCTTTCAATAAGAAGGTTCGCCTCCGCTCCTTCCTGCAGGGTGATCTAGTGCTAGCCCTAAGAGCGCCGATGATCCCCGGCAGGAAGCCGCCCAAGTTGGAGCCCAAGTGGGAGGGACCTTTTGTTGTCCACAAGGTCTATCCCAATGGCGCGTACTCCCTAGCGACTATGGATGGTGAGCGTGTCACTCCTCCCACCAACGCTAGGTTCCTCAAGCAGTACTTTGTCTGAGTGTGCCCACGTCCTGCACGACGTTAAACTGCATTCGTCCAGGCTACAAGACGTTAAAATGTTCAGCATTCGTCCGCGCTGCAAGACGTTAAACTGCCAAGTGCTTCGTCCTGCATGACGCTAAACTGCACTACGTCCGAGCTACAAGACGTTAAACTGTTCAGCATTCGTCCTGCATGACATAAAACTGCCCCTCAAGAACTACGTGCGTCTTGATTCCCATCCTTATGGGATACGTAGGACCGCCTGAACATTCATGTTTCAGGCCCAGCCCCATCCTTCGGGAATTTCCATCCCATCCCGGGCCCTTGGTCCAGTTGCCTCTGGGTATGTGGCGTATCGCGTGCGCGGGGGATTATGTCCTCATTTACGTCGGTTTTCTCGCCACCCTGTACGCCCCCCACGTTTGGGGATGCCTTCTGCTCCCCCCTTCTTCTTCCCTCATCGTCCTGCATGATGTTAAACTGCCTCTCAAAGAACTACGTATGGCTTGATTCCCATCCTTATGGGATACGTAGGACCGCCTGGACATTCATGTTTCAGGCCCAGCCCCATTTCCCGGGAATCTCTATCCCGCGTTGGGCCTCTGGCCCCAGTTCCCCTCCTTTTTGTGCGAGGCGTATCGCGTGAGCGGGGGATTATGTCCTCATTCACGTCGGTCTACTGGCCGCGCCGTACGCCTCCCCCGTGTGTGGGACTACCTCACACCCCTCATCGTCCTGCATGACGTTAAAATGCCTCTCCAGAACTACGTATGGCTTGATTCCCATCCTTATGGGATACGTAGGACCGCCTGGACGCTGATGTTCCAGGTCCAGCCCCGTCTCCTGGTTGATCACGGGGACCTGCCCTCTTTTGGTTGCTCTCAGGGTGAGTCCTCCGACCCTTTCCGGAGATCTGTTAACATGTTTTGGGTACTTCGGTCTATGACTCGTAGTGTCAGATTCAATCCCGACAAGTCCTGTGTTGCTTGTCAGGCCTCGCGCTTCCTCTTGTTCGAGCCCTCACTCAAAGGGATCCTCGTTGGCGGTTTGGGTACGATGCCTCAGTGCTCTCCTACCGCTCCGGGTCGATTTACCGGCGAGTCCTGGGCCGCAAATCGATATGAATCCTGCGATTGAGCGGTTGATGCTCGTTTGCTTGCCCCGTCTTAGGCTGACGCGATCAGATGTTGTGTTGCGAATATGGTCAGCAACGTCCTTGATCGCCATGTCGGCTCTTTCAGGCTCTGAACATTGGATTGCGCAGTCCTCATCACACTCCGCCTTTATGCGTTGTAGTGGAATCTCGACACTCTCTTCATACTGACCTCCAGTACACCTCTACACGTTAGGCAGACCAACCAGGGTAATGACGTCGTTCGAGGCTCCCATGATCTGAGCACCAGGGATATATGCAGATATCCTCCCTAAGGGCCATGCGTAGCTGGACCCTCGTCCCCATAAGGAGGAGGGAGTCGCCCGAACAATCGCGTTCTGGGCCCAGTATATCTGGAGGCTAGCATCTCTACCCCTCGGGTGATGGACATATGCAGACCCCTATCCCAAGACTCTTCTCCGGGAATCGTGCGTGACCGCAGGGCTGGGTATGTTCCCACCTCCGCCGTGTCCGCCGTACCGCAATAAGCGGATTCCTCCATGGTCCGAACCACACGACCTTAAACTGTGTTGTCTGGTCCTACCACACGACCGTAAACTGTGATCGTCTTGGCCGCCCGACGAGAAACGGCACTGCATCGTGATGTTCTCCTCGGGGGACACTCATGTTGGGCGCTGGTTAATAACCACGCCATTCATCAATGCCTTCCATGGCTTGATTATTGTGGCGACGCCAGAGATTTCTCAATCACAGGCGTGTCGCCGCACAAAAGAAAAACCATTCATCTTTAAGGACAAACAAGAAATATCAAATGCCGCTCCTTTTGTGTGCGAGGGTCAGACCCGCACTCTTCCCCGCGCTGGTGCCCGATTGTGTTGCGCCGCGCTTCAAGAACTACGTGCGGCTTGATTCCCATCCTTATGGGATACGTAGGAACGCCCGGATGTTTGAAACTTCGGGTCCAGCCCCCCACCTCTTAGAGATTCCCCCTTCTCTGGGGAATCCGCCGCCTTCAGGTCACCCTCAAGGCGTGTTCCCCGACCCCTTGCAGTGGTCCACCGGTGTCAAGAGTACTCTGGTTTATTTCCAGGAGGGTCAGGATCCACTTGGTCCGGTTTCCTCCACTTTTCAGGCTTCGTGCTCCCTTTCATTCGGACCCATCGTCTACGCCCTGGGTGGAGCCCCCGTGAACGGTTCGGACACAATGCCTCAGTGCTCTCCCACCGACTCGGGCCGGTACCCCCAATGGCCTCGGGCAGCAAATCGATATGAATCCTGCGATTGAGCGGTCGATGCTCGTTTGCTGCCTCATTCCACCAACGGTTAGTGCGATATTGATGCTGCCTTTCCGCCACGGTCGGCAGTACTCCCATATCGTTACTCCGGTGCCTCCAGTCCTCGAGTGAATGGCCGCATGATTCACATTTTCCACCTCCCATTCCGGCCAGGCGAAACCTCGACACTCTTGACACTATCCCTCAGTGCAACTTTGCATATCCAGGGGATATGACCACGATGTGGCGTGCTTTGAGGTCCTTATGGTCCGAGCTCTAAGACCTTAAACTAAGATCTCTCCTTATGGTCCGAGCTCTAAGACCTTAAACTAAGATCTCTCCTTATGGTCCGAGCTCTAAGACCTTAAACTAAGATCTAGCCCTTATGGTCCGAGCTCTAAGACCTTAAACTAAGATCTACCCCTATGGTCCGAGCTCTACGACCCTAAACTAAGATCTCCCCAAATGGGGTCCTACGTCCTGCATGACGTTAAACTGCACTCTCAGAACTACGTATGGCTTGATCTCCAGCCTGATGGAGTACGTAGGAACGCCCGGGCATTCCGACTCGGGTCCAGCCTCAGGGATCGTTAAGTCCCGCCCCTCCTCGTCGCCGGCCGTCTGGCCTGACTTCGGGTAGAGTGGTGCAGTTGTGATATTCTCCCCGATTCAGCTCGGGATGCCCCATCGCAAGGATGGGAAGCGACGGTTTCCTCGCCAGAGAGGTGCTGTCTGAGAATTGAGGTGACTCACGGCCAGATTAGTGCATCCGCCTAATATGCTCTCCCCACGGTGGCGCAATTTTGAGAGCGTTGGATTCTGTCCAAACAAATCGTCACTTCGCCCCACGCTTCGCATGCCCTGTTGATCTGGATTTCCACCCTTGTGTCTGAAGGAACCCCAAAGCGGTATTCATGATGACATGTGGTCCGCCTCCTGCAATATGAATGATGGCCTTTTTCGGTCCGTTTATTGCAGTTGTTATGGTCGATCCACTGTCCGCCTACCGTCTTGGGCATTTCCTGGAAGGCCGACCGTTGTGGATGTCTGGATTCGGGACGCGCGATTCACCTTTTCTCATTTCCCTATGTTCGGATAAAATCTCAACGCCCCTAGCATTGTCCCGTTCGTGTGTTGGAACAGGTTGAGGGGATGGTACATTGATTAGGTCTGAGGTCTCCTTTCCTAGGAATGACCTCCCTCTTTTCTCCAGAAATCCAGGCCCAATTATGGATGCCTGATTCTTGGTTAACACTCCCGCAAGACAACGAATTGTGGTTGAGCATGTTAAACCAAAAGATGCAGATAAATATATTGATTCATACAGATGGATCAAAGTAGCGGAAGCAAATGTTTTGGGAATGGAAAAACAAATCCCTTAGGGATTAGCGTGCTGAATGAGTCTTTCTAATGCCGCTACCCTTTGGCTGGTGGCCTCCAGAGCTGCTTCTCGCTCTCTGCGTGCCCTCTCTTCGTCGGCGGTCGCAGCGCGCAGTTCGTCGATTCTGGCCTGTGCACGCTCCCGCTCGACCTGAATTGTGACCATCTGTTGGCCCGCCTCCGTCAGCTGTACCTGGGCGTCAACCAGCTGGGCTGCTAGTTGCTCCACAAGCTCGGTACACATTGCGACGAAGGCCTCCTTCTCTGCCGCCTGCCCTTCGAGGTGCCGGACTTCCTGCTCCGCCGCGAGGAGCGCCCGCGTGCTCTCCGACATGTCCCGACTTTGTGTGACGTCGGCACGCCGGCAGCTCTCGCGCATCCTTTCGGCCATGAAATCACGGACCGTTAGATGGAGGCGTTGAGCATCAGCTCCCCCAGCACACAGAAAGCGCATCCAGGTTTGAAGTGATCCCATGCGCCCCAGCCACTCCGACGGGTCTCGCTTGAGGAAGCGCTGGATGCACTTCCACCCCCTACGGCGCGTTATCCGGCTCTCCTCGACCGCCTCCGTGTCTGAGTCGTCCATCTCCTCGGGATCGGCAGGCCGGTAGGCAGGGAAGGCAGCCAGCAGGTCTGCTGCAGGGTCCGCCCCTGGGAGGTCCTCACGAGGGATAGGTTCCCCAACATCCGGGCGACCTTCTTCTCTCTCCCCAGCGGCACTGACACCCTCGTCAGCCCCCAACCTCTCTCCGATGGCAGCACCGCCGACGTCCGCAGCCCCTTGATCAGCAGTTGGTGGGGCCGGCTCGGTTTGGGAAGTCTGTTCCGGAGCAGGCGGCATGTCTGCCACCGGTCCACTCGTGAATGACCCGGGTTCGGCAACCCGATGAGCCTCCAGTGTTGAGATCACTGCGCAGGGCATGCCATGGTTAGTCACGGATCGTCAACGGCAAGCACCATCAGTAAAGTAGGGAGACTTACGGGAGTTCGGAGCGTCATCTTCCGCTATCCCGGTCGCCGCAGGAACAGTTGCAGCAGGGGACCCCTTAGCGCTTGTCAGTTCGATAATGGGTGCCTGGCCCCCGCCTTGTCCTGCTGGCGCCTCTCCTACTCCCGCTGAGGACGCCTGACTGACATCCGTGTGCTCCTGAGAAAGATGGAGAAATGGGTTAGAAGCTGCATAAGAGAGTGGATGAAGCAGATTGAGTAGGGATAGAAGCGGACCTCGAGGAGCTCAGTGACATCAACGTTGTCAGAGCCGGCCACCTCGCCGCTCTCCCGTGGGCTCCCCTGATGGGATCTTCCCTCGGAGCCTTCATCCTCCCCCATTTCCTCCTCTTCTTCGGAGTCGCTGCTACTGTCATCTTCTTCCGGCGGCATCTGTTCCGGAGCGGGCTCGAGACCGAGCATCACCTTCACCAGAAGGGATGGCTCCGCGCGCTGACCACGTTGGCACGCGTACTCGTCCATGGCCGTCAGATACGCATACTGCCGGTTGAAGTCCACTCTGTCGGCAATCTGGAGGCGCCCGACCTCTGGCAGATAGATTCCTTCTCTGAGTATCTTTCGCCAGATGGTGTCGGTCCCTAGTGACTGCCGCAGAGTCATCCAGGCCGACCACAGCGCCGGGAAGACCGCATCATGGGAAGGTTCGAGCAGACGTCTCACCTGCTTCCCGGGCCGCTCGTCGACCACCGCACGTGCCCCCTCTCTGGGCGCTGAGGTCGTGGCGGCAGCTCGCGATGTGCCCGCCGCCGAAGTCCCTGCCCGCGCCGGCTCCGCTGTTTGGCGCGCCTCCGTTCTCCCCCGTGTGGCGGCGCCTCGCCTCCTTCCTTGACGCCCGGTCTCCGCACGGGTAGCCTCGAGCCGCCGAACTAGCTTCCGCAAAAGCCCCTCGGGGTACGCGATGGCCCAGTGTTCGGCGTACTCGGTTGCCAAGCCTGCGTCAACTCCGGTAGGAGGGAGAGTGATGACGTCGCCAGAGCCGAAAGCGGCGAACATCAGCCACATCTGGCGAAGGACGCCAGGGTTCGTCTCCTCCCGGACAGCAGTGAATACCCTCTTCGGAATCCGTTGAAGGCACCCGAACTGCCTGGCGAACCGGGTCGGCACGTAAGGCTCGCAGATCACCTTCCCGTCGATCCGAGCCACGAGCACCCCGCCCCGCATGTTCAGGAAGTATTCATGCTGCTCCAGCGGACCCTGCCCGTTGTCGATCATCTGGCCGACGGGAGTGGGGAACGGACTGAAGTTGAAGTTGGCATGATTGCCAATCCGGATCCGCACGCCCTCCTCACTTAGGGTCATCGGAGCGACCCCCGCGATGTTCAGCAGGGAGGGTCGCAGGCCGTTGCCCGGAGGAATGATGGCGTTCGGAAACGTGTACCCACCGAGGTGAGCAGCCACCCAGCCGTGGAAGAACTGAAAGGGCCCACAGATCCTTCGTGGCGACCCCCCTCGTGAGATGCGTCCCAGGATGGCATACAGCCTCGCCAACACTGGGACCCCGAGGTTGTATCTCTTGTTGGCGGCCATAGCGCCCGCCATCGCCAGTGTCGCCGGGCGAACGCCCATTCTCGCGTCCCGCACTGGCAGGAGCCACCCACTCAGAAAGGCGGCCAGGAACGCCGCGTACCGGACATTTGGGTCCCGGGCCTCGATGACGCGGTACCCCCATGAGCGGTAGTCGCCCGTCTCCAGGACCCGCCAGTACGACCCGTTCCGGCTCCTCTGAGCTGCGGTCGGGCACCGCTTCCCCCTACCTGGCATCTTGACCGCCGGGTCATGCTCCAAGAAATGGCCGAACCATTCCTTGTAGGCTATGTCCTTCTGGAAGTCTTTGATCCCGAGCCGCTGCGTAGCCAGGTCAAGCAGATGCCAGGTCAGGATGGGAGTCCGTGACCTGTCCTCCCAGGTGTTCTTCGGTGGCAGGAACTCATCGTATTGGTATCCCTCCAGCGGGATACCTCCGATGCAGTGGATGTCCCAGAGACCGATGCCGACCTCCCCATGGTGAAGATGGAAGGTGTTGGTATCCGGAGACCATCGGGTGAACAGCTCCGGTCCGAGCTCGGACTGCTGGTAGAAGTGGAACTGCGACGTCCACACCGCCTCGAACAGGCCGATGTACCGCAGCTCCTCTGCGAAGTGATCGCAAGTGTGGCGTACCCAGAACGCCCAGGCCCACTCACTGGTGAAGTTGCCCCCAGACCGCAAGTCCCAGTCCTTCAGCCAGCCCTTGGTGTCGTCCGTGACGCTCTGGCGATATATGCTCGAGTAGAGGGCTGGAGAATTCTCCGCAGTAGGCTCACCCCCGTCAATGGTCCGCGTCTTCGGGTTCAGGATGTAGACATCCAAGTGTCTGGTCTCCCTGGCAGGATGCCCATTGTTGGTGATGTTATAGCGGAGAAGCTCGTCCTCCCGGGTCACCCAGGTCCGCGGCGCATCGACCTCGAACCCTGGCACCGGAACCTCATCGAGGATGCCGAAGTTCCAGAGCGACAGGTTGTCCGACAGTGGATATGTCTTCTGGGTCGGCGTTAGTAATTCGAACAAGGATTGATTGTTGGAAACAATCTCCTTGGCTCCGTAAACCTCCTCGTTCGTCGCCATCTCAGCCCTGCGAGTGGCGGCATCCCCCTCATTTCCTCTGTGCGCGGCCATCTCAGAAGTTTCGGGAGTCGTGCGGGTAAAGGGATGAAGCGTGCGGAATCGGACGAGGCTGGTAGAGGAGTTTGAAGGGTGGCGCGCAATCCAAGTGGACGACGCGCAATTGGGAAGAATGTCGCGCAAAGTTCCGGGTTTTCGCGCAAAAAAAGGCGAATTCCGGACGGTTTTGCGCGCCGATCGGGCGGATTTCGCGCCGGAAAAGGCAATTTCGCGCACGAGAGCGTTGCAGCCTATCGCGCGGAAGGCCTGAGTACGGAACGTGGGACCCAGGGCCCCTATTTATAGGCGAGGCCGGGGTCCGCGCTGCGCGGAAAGCGCTTTGCGCGACCGCAGCGGCGAATTTCTCGCCCGGCGCCCCTCTTTGCGCGCCTAAGTCCCGCGCCGCCCAGGACTTCGGCATTCCGGCGTCTCCCTCGGAACCCGATCGTTGCGACCTCTCGCCGACCAGATTCCGAGGGGGGGCTTTTGTAGACGCCGGAAAAGTCCGATGTTCCCAAACGAAGCTCCGGATGCGGAAAGCGAAGTGATATTTGGAGTCAGAGGCACGTTCCGGAGGGCCCGGAGGACTTGCGCGAAATTTCAGAGGCTCGCGCGCAAAGTTGAGTCGCGGCGCGCAATCCTCCCGGGATGCGCGCAATGCGCTGGGCCGGCGCGCTATTTTGCGCGCCCGTGGCCTGCGCGGCGCCTTTGCGCACTGGGTCCTGATTCCGCGCCAGCGAAGCGAATTGCGCGCCCGAGACCGGATTCCGCGCCCGTGGTTGCCTATAAATATAAGGCGACCCCCGACGTTTTGAAGGTTGCCGGAATCCGAAGCGTCGCTCGTTCGCGCAATCCCACCCCCTCCGCGCGCAATGCCGATCTTCAGGTAACCTCCTTTCTTTCGCGCAATAGAGCCTTGGGGTCCGCCTTCGCGCGCAATCTCCTTGGCTCATTTCCTTTGAATAAATTTCAACCCGAAGGCCTTTGCGCGCAAAAGAAGCCTCTTGCGCGCAATTGCCCCCCGGGTGCGCGCAATCCAGCCCGATTGCGCGCACCCCCCATTTTCAAAGTGGCAATTCGTTAGAGAATGAGCCGTTGCCCCCGCGCGCTACCCGAAGCCCGGTGCGCGCAATCCCAATCATCCGCGCGCGAAGCGCTGGCCCAATTGCGCGCCAGCCCGCCATTTTTGCGCGCCGACCCGCGGTTTTGCGCGCAAAGCTCCTCTTTTGCGCGCAATCCGCCAGGGTCGCCCCCCTTGACCCCCTGAGGGTACCCGCCTGCGTGGCGCCCGATGATCCTCATCCTGGGTGCCCGAACCGTGCGCTGTCTTCCCGTGCAGCCTTCCAGGCTCGTGCGAAGTGACACGGACCCATCGGCGGCAAATATTCGTCCAGCATGACGTTAAACTGCATATTCGTCCAGCATGACGTTAAACTGCATATTCGTCCAGCATGACGTTAAACTGCATATTCGTCCAGCATGACGTTAAACTGCCCATACGTCCAGCATGACGTTAAACTGCACATCCGTCCAAGCTGCACGACGCTAAACTGCCTAGCCCCCATCGTCCGCGCTGCAAGACGTTAAACTGCCAAGTGTTTCGTCCTCAACACACGACGTTAAACTGTGCTTCGTCCGGCAAGACGTTAAACCGTCCGCTTCGTCCTCAACACATGACGTTAAACTGTGCTTCGTCCGGCAAGACGTTAAACCGTCCGCTTCGTCCTCAACACACGACGTTAAACTGTACTTCGTCTGGCAAGACGCTAAACCGTCCGCATCATCCGATCCCGTGCTCTGCACGCAGGGTCTCCCCCGGTTTGGATGTGGCCCCCACCCGCTCGTCTCTGCAGGGATGTCGGGATTGTCCCGCTTTTGGGACGATTTAATGGGAGTGGCTTTTCCCTACGGGGGCAGGGTATTACAAACCCCTAGTTTCTCGTGGGAGGCTGCACATGTGTATCTCCATTGCGCCTCCCCACTGCCGAAGCCAGTAGAGGGTGTGACTGGGATCGAGGTGTCTTCTGCTTTCGGTCCAAGTCCCTTCCAACTGAGTTTTGCCGCATCCGGGCTGCCTCAAGTGCGTAAGTCCTGACAGAATGAACTACGTGGACTTTGATCCCTGTCTTCTAAACAGGGTACGTAGGAAGCCTTCTTGAGGTCCAAGCCCGCCACCTGGTCGTCCCGGTCGTATTTACGTCGGTTCGTCCATCAGTGGACCCCTCCAGGGTCCATGCTTGCGTCGATTCACCTATGAATCCGCCCCTGTGGGAGACTGCCCGTGTGTATCTCCACGGTGCCTCCCCACAGCCCCCCTTTTTCCATTTCTCCTTTTATCGTCCAGCATGACGTGAAACTGTGATCCACCCGGCCGTTCCATCCCCCTCTGTGCGGGGTGGTTCGGTTCAATCCTCCGCCCGGCGGCCTCGACCTCTTCGTGAGTCGGCTTGCCGACGTCCAGCATGACGTTAAACTGTATACCCGAACTACGTTGACTTTGATCCGTGCTAACGCGCGGTACGTAGGAAGCCCTTACGGGGTCCAAGCTCTTCACTCCATCATCCATCCTGATCCTTACCCGGGCCGCCACATCCCGGTGGGGTCATGCCACTTCACTCCACTCCACGTTACTTGGGAAGCCGCCCATGTGCTGGCCCCAGCGTCGGAGGTTCCCCGCAAGGGGTTCTGTCATCTGATCCACTTTTCGTGTTGATCGGTCCGATGCCGTCCCCGCTGGACGTTAAACTCGCGGCATACCCCGTGTTAAACATGGGAAGCTGAGGAAAACCTCAGGTGACACAGTTCCCCGCACCCAGTACGGGATGCCTCAGGCCATCATGCCTTCGAGAAGCCCTATTAGGGATGGAAGACAGACGTGCAGAGCCGCAGTGTTACGACACGCCCCCAGCACCCAGAGCCACCCGGCCTTCTCACCGCAGGTTGCTGCCCCGCCCAGACTCCTTGGAGCGTCCGGGCGGAAGCAGCGTAATTAACCGGTGTCCATGAAGATATGGCGCCGGGAACGAGATTCACGAACATTCTTAAGTCTATGAGGGAGACCCGGATTAGGCGACGAGTTCCGATGAGACGTCCAAGGAAGGAGGAGCCGACATCCCATCATCCCGGTTTCGATCAAGGAGCAGACGCCCCTGAATAAGGGACGGATGCCGCCCACCCTTGGAAAGCGGGACTGCGGGACCACAAGCCGCGCGCCCATCCCCTCGGGTTGACGGGTGCACGCGCGAACGCGTCCTGGCGGAACAGCGTAACCCGACGCACATCCGCACCGAAACAGTAAGTAATATATCATATGATATATATTTATAGTTTTTTAATATATTTATAATAACTCTATATTTATTATACAGGATCTTGGAACATGTATAATGAAATTTGGAATTTAGGTAAGGGTTTTCCATCTCACTTTTACTTTCATGAGACATATGTCATATTTTTAGGTTTTTGGAATAGTGGAAGTACCTGATGGTTCATTCCCAATGCTATTTTTGTCATAATAAATGATTATTCTAATATTTACATGAAGATAAACTCTATTATCAATGAAATTAAATCAAATATTAATTGATGATTTAACATGAGAACCAAGACATAAGATCAACACATATTATTTATAATTATTTAAGAAATTAAAGAATTACTTTATAAAAAATTATTTCTTCATCGATGGATATAAAAATTTCTTTATGTCATAACATAATTTATTTATTTTAATCAAGTGTATATTCCCTATAGTGATGATCCAAACTTATTCCACGACCCTCTAAACATCACTGTAGGAATCTTCGGGTGTTATCATGGTAGATCCCAATGCTTGCATTATTTGCATTTGATTTCCCTAAGAATCACTTGAAGAAGTATTCTCTTTTATCTCTATATAATCACGAGTGATGGTGTAGGATGATCACACTTTGTTATTGAAAGCATTCTTGTAGAGTTTGATTTCTAGGGGATTGAAAGAATTCTGTTAGAATGTCATTGGGAACACTAAATGGAATGGGAACCCTTATGAAAATAATATAAATGTGTTTATATACTAATAGGGTTAGAAAATAATAATTTCTCAGGAGCACTTATTATTTTTCTAAATCCTTATGGAATCCCATGTACATAAATAAATTAATATTATTATTTCTTGACATGCACCATACTTGAAAATTAATTAAATATTATTTATTCAAATAATATTAAATATATATTATTTATCACCAGACAATTAAATGTGGTTAGCCATTCCTACAAAATATTTATCAGATGTTAAATAATGTCTATTAATTTATTAAATAAATATCCCTACATTATTCTATAATAAATAAATAAATATTATATTAACGAAATAGAAAATAAATATTTAATAAATATTTTATTCAAACAATATTTCTTCGAACAAATAGTGATAGAATATATGTAATCAATAAGACATGAGTAATTATTAAACCATATGAGGGAATAATATACATTCAACTTGTTAAATAATAAATAATTATATTATTTAACTAAGGTTCCAGATTCACTTTGTGTGTGACACTCTAGGCCAATTTATTAGTGGCATTAGGTGAAGTAGCCCAAAGTCCATGGTTAGCATCGACCAACACGCCAAGGAACCCATTGTAATGTCCCGACCTGATTGACCACTAAACCAGTTGTTAGAACGGTCTCCACATGACCTCAAGTGCATCTCCCTGAACACTAAAGGGTGATGACTAGCAGCGAGGGCCTAGGGTGTGCCAGTGGGGAGACTATTCCCTCATAGATCATAGTATGTAAAATGATAAACAATCGATAATAGATATCAAAATCATGAACAAGAAAAAAGAGTAGCGATAATATATTATAATAATTGAATATAAGTGGTCAATGAAAAATTACAAAAATGCATGTCTGACAAAGGATAATACAAGTATAGGGAGTTAAAATTACAAATAAATAATATAATTTAATGAAATAAAAACTACCCAATGAATAGATCCATGAGAATGCCAAGCTCCAGCTCAGTCCTATGCCTCTAATGCCCAGGTACTAGCAAACAACACAAGAAATCAACATAGGTCCTACAAATATAAGTTATACCTGGGTACCCCAGTGTGATGGAGGCCCGATCTGGGTGTGAGATAATAATCTCAGTAGGAAAACACACATAGTTTATAGCGCAATGAAATCTATTAATATTGTATGCAGCTGCATAAAGAAATAAGTACAATTCATAAAAAATAGTTATCACATTATAATTTATTCTTTACTTAACTAAATTTACTCCAGGGTTCCCAAGGACACCTGTACCTCATTCCAGCTTTGGCTCATGCTAGATCCTGAAGTGTTTATAAGTAATATCATATCTTAATACCTTCTTTAACTCATGCCGGAGCCCCTATGTTTTCAAAGGTGATCTCATATATCAGTACCTGCTTCGACTCGTGCTGCAGCCCGAAGTATTCTCAAGTAAGGTCATATCTCAGAGTACCTTTATTACCATTTTTTAATTCATACTTGATTTCCCATGTTACCCACATTAAATTCACAAGTAATATGAACTTGTTAAAATTATTACTTCTAAATAGAATGACCATGTTCTTGTTCCTTTACTCACAAGTACAAGTACAAGTACAATGACCATGTTATCATTTATACTTCTCAATTGAATGACCATGTTCCCATTCCCTTACTGACAAGTACAATGACCATGTTACCATTTATACTTATCAATTGAATGAACACTTTACCATTACTTTAGTCACAAGTATAGTGAAAATTTTACCATTTATAATTATTAATTTATAATTACCATGTTCCCATTCCTTTAAGAATAATTGATTAATCAATTAATTGTTCAACATCAATTTCATTACTAATTCAACAATTAGTTTATCAAATAAAAACCCTTAATTAATTCATAAATTAATTATCTTAATTAAACCATATCAATATCACATATTTAATTATACAATCAATTGTCTCAATCTATGATATCAATATCACATAATTAATACCAAAATTAATTCTCTCAATTTAACCAATTTGATATCACATAATTAATTCCCCATTAATTATCTAAATCACGATCCCTAAATATCATAATTAATCAACCAATTAATTATCTTATTGGGAATCCCATCAATATGAAAATTAATTCTCTAATTAATTATCTAATTCCACAATACTTCAATTAATCAATTGTCCACATTAATTAACTTAATTTAGGAATTAAAATTGATAAAGAGTGCAATAAATTCTACAATTTTCATACACATATTAAATTATTGACTATGGGAATTGAATATTAGACCAGATAATTTGGAAAATTCATTTAATAATTTGAATTAAGGCCATGTGACAAACATGTAATGTCTCAAATCATAAGAAAACAAATCAAGGAAAAAAAGAATAAAAGTTTAATCACCAATTTTTAGCTTAGAATACAACACACCTCAATAGAGTGGTTTATAATAAAAACAGGACTTTTTTATAAAAAAACTAATTTATAATATTTAAGTATTTCATCTAATGATCACAATTAAATTAATCAAGGAAGAATAAAAAAGTAAAGTAATGAATTATTAAATTTAAAGGGGAAAAGGAAAGGGGTCCTACCTCAAAAGTAGACAAAGTTGAACACCTTGGATCATGAAAACTTTGATGATGAAAACTCGAATATGGTCCTTACACTTACAAAGACATGAACACACACACACACACACACAATACCCCTAGCTGTACTGCACATATTCCCCTCTCCATGAGGGCATATATACAGAGAGGGAATATATATGTAGCTTAGCACTATACATGCATGTAAGTTCCCCTTGAAAATGATAGATCACAATTCACTAAAGAAATGTACTGGTAAATCATAAAGTACAAAAAATAAATATAAATTGAGAAATGATGAATAATAGAGGAAAAACTTAACCCAAATCATCATCGGTGGACCGAGATGATCTGAAATGCTTCTCCTTTGGTGGTATTTTCTTAAATATGAATAAGGGAGTCCTAAGAGACCCTTAGAACACCTTAACATTAGAGGAAAACTGAAAATCAAGATTAAACCCTAACCTAGAGTTTGGCCTAAATGTATAGGAAACCAGGAGAGGGGAAAACTATCGAAAAAGATAAAGAGAGAGACCTAGGGGTATTAACTTGAAGGATCGTGTGAGAATTTGGAAGAAATAAAGTGGAGAAACAACACACCAGAGGAGGATGCAATGAGGGGTTGTGAACACCTAGAGAGGAAGGGGAGGGGGGATTATGAGAGTTAGCATAAGGTAATCCCCTTTGGGGTTTTCTTAAACCAAGAAAGTTTAGTTATTGAGCATGCTTGGACATAAAAATTTATTAAATAAAATAAGAGTATAGCAGAGTCAAAGTATGCAGTACATGTAAGTACACAAAAACATAAAGATGGTCAAACACCACCCAAGGAAAACAAGTTACAATTCAAAGACCCAAAAAATTCCTGAATACCCACATCAAAATGCACAAAGACCCATAAACACTAGCACACCTGACACCAAAATATCAATAAAAACCCTTAAACAAATATCAACCAACATAAAAAAAATAAACAACACCCAAAATATTTAAAAACAAGACCCAAATCATCTACTCAATTATTTATCTCTTCCCAAGGTCATCCATCCACAGAGCTCACCCCATCACGCTATCCTGTCCCCATAATATCTATCCTACAAATAAAGTCATCAAAACACCACTGGAGTTCACAAAAATCCTCTTTATCACATATACCTTGCACCCTCACACTTCCTTGTCAGGAAAGCCACCGTAAAGGACGACCAACCACCATCGATCACCAACCTGAGTGCAACCGTCGGTCACCCGCCCAAGCATTGCCGCCGCTTTCGGTCACCAACCTGAGTGATTCCACTGCTGTTGATAACTTATCACCTCCTCTTACCATCAAGTATCATTAGTATCCCAAACCTTGTTCTGGAAAACACCTCGTTTTGCAACCCCCATAAGCCATCGTCTCCCATGATCCGCAAAAAAGTGGACCAACTGACAACTGGTGACACTAAGATCCCAAATCACTACCGTGTTTTCATCCCAGCCTATGAGTGGGGCCACCACCATCAGGAACACCTTAGAACTTCTCATACCTTAGAATCCTTTGGGAAGAATTAAAACATCACTTGACCTACAATGGTTGTGAAGTCTCATTAAAATGACCATGTTGTATTTTTAATGCCAAAAGCACCACAGAGAATTTCTTAAGCACACAACACTTAAGCTGTCAAAACCCGAGCCAATGATTTATTTCCAAGTGAAAAATCAAAATGATGCTTAAACGATCCAACTTAACTAAATACATGATAATGTCATCATCTCATTAATATCCAGACAAATGTGCTCCCCACCTTAGTTTTTAACATAGAAATGGACAATTCTGAACCAAAACACCTCCACCTTTGGAATTTACTTTCAAGGAACACCCATAATAATTATAACAAATCTCCAAGAATGTTTTTCCCCAACTGACCAAACACAATTACATCCAATTCCATAACAAGGAACTCACTTTAAGGTAATGGTCGAATCCTAATCGACCAAACTGAAATTGGTCACACAATCTTTCCAAGAAGAAACTACTGACCCTAAAACCACAACCATATTAACCCAATGATGTGCTTTAAAAATAGGTTCTATACAACTATATACACTGAACAAGAAGGAAGAAAGTCTAGCCACTTTAATCGACTATTCTTAAACACTCATCTTAGATGGATAGTGTATTTTATCAAAACTACAATGACTCCTTCCAAGGAATTCTGCATTTACAATGAACGCATTTAAAAAAATCCATACCCAGCTTCTAGTGATGTTTACTTAGTCAATTCATCACTAGACCATTTAAACTATCCTTCCTCAATATAAAAAAGGTTGTAACCCCAATCTAGACCATTGGAATTGTCACCCCTTTAAACATAAGCTCTATGACCAACAACAAGTCTAGGGTAGCCTCGAATTCAACCAAATGAGTTCAAGGAACTAACCCAAGGTAGTACATACTTCATGATTACAAGTGAGACATTTTCAAAAGGCCATGAAATCCACATCATATCATTGATTGAGTCCAGAATAACATCTACCTGGAAGTCAAGTCAGAAGAAATGATTGGTGTACAAGATTCAGTCCAAGGAATTCCTACACAGGAATCTAGGTATTAATTGAAACTAACCAAGACTCTATAAGAACTTCAAATTCAGTGCCTAACTCTGATAGAGATCACCCAAGAAATCCTAACTTATTTTAAACTGTATCATGGTGTAAGATCAACACTCTATTAGTGTATCAAGGACAATGTCAAGGCAGGGGACATGCTCACCACAAGGTAGATTACACCAAGATGTTTTTGAATGGGTTCCAATCAATCATAACCAATTATTGGAAAAAATAACGGTCAAACCACCACTGGTTGACTTGACTTGAAAGAAAATAGGCTTCACCTACTAATACATCGCCATTTTCAATCAATGATAATTCCTTTTTCCACACAAATCATTCCAGGACCATTCAAGACTAACCACTGAAGTTCCATAGGACCAAATTCATTTCCAAACGTTGCACACACAACCAACCATAAAAGAATCATTCTTTCAAGAAAGCATTGACATGTTTCAAAACATGATGGCCTAAAAGGCATTCAAGAAAAACTGACTATTTCCCAATGGTCCTCTAAGGTTGTGCTCCTTCTACCTGGAAGGAAACTTTTACCAAATTCAACAAGAGGCTCCCCACCATAGGAGTGTCCTAGCCATCAAAGGAAGAGATATTCTAGCTAGTCACATGTATGGTAGGTCATATTCACCATAAATGAAAACAAAATACACATGGCATGAAAACCAAGACCAACCTGACCGACGTGTCAAAACACCCGAATCATTAGGAAGTTATCGTAAACATTGGGATGAAATTGAATCCTTTAATGTCTAGGTCACTCTATAATAGAGATGACCCAAGAATATGATCATCATAAAAAGGCTCAATGATTACACACAACTCAACCATTTTGTTACATCATTTTTTTTACTCGACAAGCACTATATACGTGAACGCATACTATCCCTGAGGTTATAGAAGAAAACAACACATACTAAATACTATACATAGGCTTATTAAACCTATGCATTCAAGTATCAAATGGCCTATATAGAAAATCGTCTCAATTCACATTATCCCATAAGATGATAAAATAGACTGATGACTTCTTGAGCCTTTCCAGGAAGAAGGAAGAGGTTATTAGACCTATAAAGTGGCTGAACATGACATAGGGATGTATAACCTGATGAAATTGAGCATTTACCAATGCTCATTCCCATAAAAATTCCAAGAAAATATGACCACCCATTCGAACAAGGGTGTCATTTAGAATATAAGCATCTTACTTAGGAAAAAATCACCCAGACAACACTAAAAGTCCGAAACTCATGATATTTAACAAGGATTTTAGGTTCCAAGGGTGTCGACTCTATCACTAGGTCACACCAACATAAAAGTCACTAGGCTAAAGAGCCTATCATTTATGTAATTTATAAAATAAAAAAGAAAGCCTATGGAAAATGACTATGCTTTTGTTCTAAGGAATCTCAAAGAAAAGAGTAAACTGCCCTTACATGAGGGTTTTAAAAAAGAACACCACCTCATGTTCTATCTTCAAGTTTTTACATTGATTCTCATTTAACCTTTAAATAATAAAAGGATGTCAAACAAAGCACCATTAATAGTAGGAAAGTCTCATAAAACATCTTTTTTAACATTAAACATTCATTAAAATCCATTATTTATTAGGAAATTTATCATAAAATTATTTTTTAACAAATAAGGTGACCTAAGAGGGCCCTAATAACACAAAATGGGTTCTTTAGAAAGCATCCCAAGAGCAGTTTCATAGTTATAGAAATTAAAAACACCCTAACAGGTCATCTCAGAATATATGTGCCTCAACTGACTTTCTTGGGTCTAGATGTTCATTTTATAACTTAACCAATTCATTTTTGAGTAAAATTAAAAATCCTACACTCTTATACCTTTTTCAAAATAACATGGTTAGATATAACATTTTAGGTATATGGGTGTACATATACCAATCCATAAAGCACCCATTCTTTTTAATGTTTAGCAATTGGATCCCTTTCATCTAAAACAATTCACTTTAGATTTTTAATTTGGAAAAATTTATATTTTAGAAAAGTTTATAAATATATATATAAAGCTTAATAGTGGTTTGATTTCATGGGTTACCTTTTCCCAATTATAAGGTGCCCATACACCTTACAATTGAAAACTAGCTCCTGTTATAATCACAACCATTTAATTCATCCAATGAAACCAATTATATTTAGACCATGAAAAAATTTATATATCGAAACAAGTATGTTATCATAAGAAGATAACATAGGGAAACATGATATAAACATATAAGCATAGAATAACACTCAAGTTACACGATTAGAACCAGAAAACAACATACATATGCAGGGACATGGAATGGAATATGCATGGAATGTGAATTCTATATGTTCCTAATATGATGAATGCAATGATTCATCCTTGTTGAATAAGGATAAGGATAAAAATAAAATAAACTTCTTAAATCAATAAGAAAAAAAATAAACCAATCACTCTAGGTGAAATCAAATCAACTATAACATCCAACAATATAAGGATCAATCCTAGCCCTAGCCACTTGTTCATTTACCATATTTGGGTTATTAGTCCTAACAATGGATATTTAACAAGAACCAATACATTCCTAGTCTCCTGTATACCAGCCAAAAATATTAAGGAAAAGTAAAAAGTTGTTCTCTAATACCATTTGTTAACGTCTCGGCCCGATTTCCACTAAATCGGTAGCCGGACCGGTCTCCACATGACCTCAAGCACATCTCCCTGAATACCAGAGGTTTACAACTACTAGTGAGGGAATATGATGTGTCTGTGGAGAGACTATGCCTTCATATATCAATGTATATAAAATTATAAACAATAGATACTGGATAGTGGAATCATAAATAAGAATAGACAATAACAAAAGTATATTATAACAAATGAATATATGTATCCAATGATAAATTACAACGATTCATGTCTAACAAAGAATACTAAAAGTACAAGAAGTGTAGATTAAAAATAATAAATATAATTTAATGTAAGAAATACTTCCCAATGGCTAAATCCATGAGCATCTCGAGCTTCAACATGGTCCTGTGCTCCAAACACCTAGGTACTAGAAAACAACACACACAATCAACCTAGGTCCTATAAATATAAGGTCTACTTGGGTACCCCAGTGTAATGTAGGCCTAATCAGGGTCTAAGATATTAATCTCAATAGTTTGGAACACATATTTTCTAGACCAATATAGTCCATTAATAGTGTATGTAGTTCCCCAAAGAAATAAGTACAATGCATAAATGAACAGTTTTCACATTATCATTTATTCATTGCTGAATCACATTAACTCTAGGATTCCCATGTACACCCGTACCTCATTCCAGTTCACCTCATGATAGATACTGAAGTGATTCTAGGTAATATCATATCTTAATACCTACTTTGTCTCATGCTAGAGCCCAAATTATTCAAAGGTGATATCATATCTCAATATCTTCTTCGACTCATGCTGGAGCCTGAAGTATTCTCAAGTGAGGTCATATCTTGGAGTACCTTTGTTACCATTATTTAATTCATACTTGATTTCCCATGTTACCCATATTAAATTTATAGGTAATATAACCATGATACCATTATTACTTCTCAATATAATGACCATGTTCCAATTCCTTTAATCGTAATTACAACGACCATGTTACAATTTATACTTCACAATTGAATGACCATGTTCCCATTCCTTTACTCATAAGTACAATGATCATGTTACCATTTATACTTCTCAATTAAATAACCATGTTCCCATTACTTTACTCACAAGTACAATGACCATGTTACCATTTATACATATCAATTTATAATTACCATGTTCCCATTCCTTTACACATAATTAATTCATAAATTAATTGTTCAACATCAATTTCATTAATAATTCAACAATTTGTTTTTCACATTAATACACTTAATTAATTCATCAATTAATTATATCAAGTAAACCATCACAATATCACAAAATTAATTCAAAAATTAATTATCTCAATCTATGATATTAGTACCACATAATTAATCCCATAATTAATTATCTCAATTTAACCAATTTGATATCTCATAATTAATTCCACAATTAATTATCTAAATCATGATCCCTAAATCTCATAATTAATCCCCAATTAATTATCTACTTGGACATCCCCAAAAACTCATAATTAATTTTCCAATTAATTATCAAATTCTACAATACTTTAATTAATAAATTTTTCACATCAATTAACTCAATTTATGAAATAAAATTTCTAAAGAGTGTTATAAATTCTATAATTTTCATACACATATCATATTCAAGACTATGGGAATTGAAGATTAGAACACCTACTTAGGAAAATAAATTTAATAATTTTAATGAAGTCCATATGCCAAAAATTCCATGTCCCAACAAGACATCAAATCACAAGGAAAATGAAAGAAAGGTAAAAAATTATAAAATTTTAATAACTAATTTTTATATTATAAGACAACAAACCTCCATCGAGGAGTTTTATTATAAAAATAAGAATTTTTTTATCAAAAAAAAAATCATTTAGAATATTTAAGAATTTCATCCAATGGTCACAATTCAATTAATCAAGGATGTATTAAGTAGGAAACTAATGAATTCTTAAATTTGAAGGGGTAAAGGAAAGAGGTCTTACCTCAAAAGTATACCAAGACGAACACCTTGGAACATGAAAACTTTAACGAATAAAAACTTAAATATGGTCCATACAATTACATTAACATATATATATATATATATAATACCCCTATATGAATTTCACATATTCCCCTCACTATGAGGGGATATGTATAAAGAGGGAATATATGTATATATATATATCTTACCCTAGAACTTGCATGTAAGTTCCCATTACAGATGGGAGATCACAATAGACTAAAGAAAAGTACTACTAACTTAGAAACTACAAAAACCACAAATATAAATTGATAAAATATGAATAATAGAGGAAAACCTTACCCCATATCGATGATGGTGAATTGAGATGATCCGAACCGCTTTGCGTTCAGTAGCAGTTGCTGGAATATGAAAATGGGAGTCCTAAGAGACCATTCTCACAACCTAACATCAGAGGAAAAAAAATGAATATTTGGATTAAACTCTAACCTAGGGTTTTTCCTAAATGAATGGGAAATTAGGAGAGGGGAAACCCACAGAAAAGAGAAGGAGAGGTAACCAAGGGTCTTACCTTGAAGGATCATTCAAGAATACAAAAGAAATCATATGGAGAAATGATGAACTAGAGGAAGCTTCGAGGAGGGGTTAATCACACATTGAGAGGAAGGGGATGGGGGTTCCTGAGAGTTAGGATAAGGGAAGCCCCTTTGGAGTTTTCCTAAAAATAAACTTAATAATAAATAATAATAATAATAATTGTAATAATAATAATAATTTTATTATTATTTTTATTAAAATATCTCCATATTTTTATTTTCCTTTTTATTTTTACTAGAATTTAATTAATTTATTTAATTTTAAAAGAACACATCAATTAAAGGTGTTTTAACTCTTAGAATTACATTCCAAATCTCGGTCTAAAAAAAACCCATCCAGTAAATGCTAAACTTCAAAATTCCTTTGGATTTTTACCTAGTTCAAAAACAGAGGACACTACACCCATATAGAAAGAAGTTAATATTGAAATGATAGATAAAAACATACATATTATTACTGTGTAATATAATCCCTTTATCATAATATCTCTAATCGAGCAGGTTGCATGCTGATTCCATCAACTGGTGTGCTCGATGTCTCTTTCTTTGAATTTTCAAAAATCAAACATCCTATGGAACACCATCACCTTGGATTTTTTAGGATGTATCATTTTAATAAAGGGTCCTAAGATATAAAATTCTATTAAATATGATAATGGAGAAATCCTTTCTCCCATTATTCATTAATGCAATATTACTAATGACACACCAAACATATCATACATTACCATGAACATATGACATCACAATTTTTGTTAATAAAACAAATTACACAACTCATAAAAAATATTAATAGTAAAATTATAGTCCAAGGATAAATACACACATCAAAAAATAGGAACATCCAATTACACATATAAATACTGTTTCCCATCTGGTGAGTCTCATATATATAATTTCCTATAATGGAAATTACCTAGGTTATACACCATGAGAAGGTGAATCAAAGTCTTATGAGTCTCTTCCCTTGATAGCCTATATCATTTTTATCTAACAAATAATGACATCCGTATATAGAATATATATTTTTAAGAATACCATTATGGAACCTTTAGGTTCTCATCATAGGGGGAACTTCTATAACCATTCACAATGACAATCACTCTTAGAAAATTATCACATATTATGTTATACAAATTAATAATAATGATTTGATAATTAGTTTATCAATATTCAAAAAATGAATATAGGTTATCATAAAGTACTCAATTTTTTTTATAGGGAACGAAATCTAATAATCTCCCACTTGCATACAAGCTAACTATTGATGACCTTCAATTTGTTAGATCTCACATGATACTAATGCTTCTACTCAGATAGGAATTTATTCAAGGTCCCTACCATGTTTTCTTCCATTAATGATTTATTTACAACAACTTCACCCCTATGAGAAAAATACCTCAATAGGTGACAATTTTGTGGTATATGCTTTTTCTGTTGGTGTGACCTTAGCTATTTTTAAAGAGACACTACTCCAATATTATTATAATATAATCCAATAGGGTCTTTACTACTAGGTACCACATCAATATCCTGGATAGTGTTTTATATACAAAAGAATTATTTTATTACATCATAATCCACTTTATTCTTAGACTCCTTTATAGAATCAATGATAACTAGATGCATTGAACTCTTCTAGCTTATAGCTCCTCCCTTGAGAAATAAAAAATATCCTGACCATGACTTTAAATCATTTTGATCTTTCTGAAAACTAGAATTAGTATAACCCTTTATGACCAGCTTTTCATATCCTCGAAATACTAAGAACATATCATTAGTTCTTCTTAGATACCTAATAATAGCCTTAAAAACAAACCAATATTGTTCACCTAGATCAACTTGATGTCTCACTATCATGCTCAATGTATAGGAAACATAATGTGTAGTATATGGTATAAAATCCACGATTGATCCTATCACTGATGGATATGATATCTTATTCATTATCTATTTCTTCCATTGTGTCTATGGAGAAATTTTATTGTAAAAATTAATATCATGTGACACTAGAACCAATCCTATATTGGATCTTTCCACACTAAAACACTTTATTATCTTGTAAATATATGTATTTGACTTATACCTCTTGGATATATCATAAATGATCTTGATTCCTAGAATGTAGGATTCCTCACCTAAGTCCTTAATGTATAAACACTTGTTTATCCATTATTTAATAGATTATAAACCTAGTATTTCATTTCCAATAAGTAATATTTCATCAACGTAAACTACTAGGATAATGAAATCATTCCCACTAAAATTATTATAAAAACATGTCTCACAGTCTTTTTTAAGGAAAAAATATTCTTTTACAGCTTCATCGAACCATATATTCTATGAATTAAATGCTTACTTCAATCCATAAATGGATCTTTTCAACTTGAATATCTCTTTGGTATTACTTAGATTCATAAACCCTTTAGGTTTCATTATATATATATCTTCTTAAAGGTTCCCATTAAGGAAAACTGTTTTGAAATCCATATACCTAATTTCATAGTCATGGTATGCTACTATAAGGAGTAAATTTTTTATGGATTTAAACATGAAAACTAGTGAAAATGTTTCATCATAGTTGATTACTTAACACTATTTAAACCCCTTATCCACTAAACATTCTTTATAGGTACTCACATTACCTTCCATTTCTTGTTTCCTCCTGAATACCCATTTAACCCAATAGGCATTGCATTAACTAATAGATTTACCAAAACCGAAACATGGTTTTGATACATGTAATACATTTCTAAATTCATGTAATATTTCCATCATAGAGATTCTGATCTCTCTACATACTCTTTATATGATAGAGTTTCATTATTGTCAACCAATAATGAATCACCATCTTCAGTGACTATAAAACAATATATCTCTAGTTCTCCTACCTCTCTAGTGCTCCAATAAAGTACTTGTGTTTCTGTTACTACTTCTTCCATAAGGAGCCATGGAATCTATTCATGTACCAAATCTAGTGTATCTTCAGCATCAACTTCCTAAAATTCAATCTTTCACCCACACTTCTTCTTGATGATATGATCCTTCCCATAAAGTATGGAATGTATGGCGCTATTCAAATTCTTTTTAAAAGATTAGTGTATGCAATATCCCTTTATTTCCTTAGGATACCCTATAACGATACACTTTTTGAATCGGGGTGCTAGTTTGTTTCATGATAAGGCCTTAAAAAATCCCTATAACCCCGTACATGTGTTTTTGAAAAGACAAGTTTCTTTCCACTCTTTAACTCAAAGGGAATTTTATGGGTACTCAATTTATTGTTTATGCCATAGTTTTTAATACATATGCCCAAAAGGACAATGAAAGATCTGCATAACTCATCATTGAACTTACGGTTTCTAGTGAGGCAGGGTTCCTCCTTTCACTAACACCATTCCACTATGGCGTGTAAGGTGGAATGAGTTGAGATAGAATCCCAAAATTCCATATAAAGTCAATAAACTCTTGGTTAAGATATTGACCACCTCAATAAGATCAAATATTCTTTATATACTTTCCATATTTATTCTCTATTTAATTATTGAATTAATTTAATTTCTCAAAGGACCTTAACTTATACCTCATCAAGTTGACATATCTATATCTACATAAGTCACTACTAAAGTCACTGAAGTAAAAATTTCCACCTCTATCTATTGGAAATGGTCTACACACATCAGTGTATACCAATAATAGAATCTATGTGGCTCTTTTACCCTATCCACTAAATAGTGTTTTATTAATTTTTCCTTGTAAAAAATCATGAATTATTTAATGTTTTTTTACCTCAAAATAGTCTAAATAACCATCTTTATAGATTTTTTCAAATGCTTCTATTTTATATGGCCAAGAAGATGATGCTATAGTTGCATGTTATATGAGTCATGTGAACATGATTCATTATCAATTTCTAATACATGATTTTTCTAATTTAATACCCAAATACCATTATTTAAATGATCCATTCTATAACATATGTTGTCTTAATAATAATAACAACTTTTATTTAAAAATTTGAAAACAAAACATCTAAATCTATGAAGGATATATAAATTATGTTCTTGGTAATTGTTGGTATAAAATAAAAATCCATTAAAACCAATATCATTCCTATTGGGGACAAAATATGGTATTATCTAATGGCTAGACAAGCCATCCTTGCACCATTGGTATCTCAAAAATCCACCCATCCTTTAGAAATATACATGGTTCCTGTATTTGGGTACATATTTGATAATTAAAAGCTGTATCTAACACCCAATGTATATATATTGAAAGATATAATCAATAATGAACACATATTTATCTTCCCCTTAATTTTGGGTGCAATTTTTCTTTCAATGAACATTCTTGAAACATGAAAAACATACTATTTACTTTTCCAACCCTTTCCTCTAGATATTCATCTTCATGGAAGGATGATTCTCGGTAGCTTTATAATTATTAGGAGTCTTGGGCCACTTTTTCATGTTCTTCCTTTTCTAATTCAACATAAGGACTATGGGTTTGTCACACACCATGTAATTATCCACTTGGAGAATTAGAATAAGATGTTCCAAAAGACTCTTATCATTATCAATCAAGTTTTAACTAAAAATAAACATAGATAAGGACTTGGGTAGTGAGGAAAGTATGTGATCTATGCGCAACTCATATGGATATTTAATCAATATGATGTCTAATAAATCAATGTATCCAATAAGTTTTAATACTTGTGATCCAAAAGGTGATGAATCTCTAAGATTAGTTGTAAATAGAGAATCAGAGATCTCATAACTCTCTTGTGTCTCCTTATTTTTGATAGAAATCTTGAATGTGACACATTATACTATATTCATTTGTGTCCTTGTGTTTCTTTAAAATCTCGTTGTTCATGGATGATAGCATAAAAAATGGACATCTATGGTATCATCCAAATGTTTCTTATAGAGAGACAACACTTCAATAATAACCCCATGGATAGGCTAATCATCAATAGAGATCTATAGCACATATAATTTCCTTTTGTGGTATAGGATAATGTGTAAACTCCTTCACATTTTTTGGAAATTTATGCATATGAGAAGGTTTTCCATATCAATCATGGATTGGAGTGATATTTTTGAAGTCGTATTTTTTTTTTCATTTCTAAAAATTAGAAGTACATAATTGTTAGGTCCACTAGGCTGAACACCCTGAGAGGGGGGGGGGGTGAATCAGGGTATGACAAATTAAAAATTAAAGCCCATTCTGATCTTGTTCTGCTGTTAAGAAAAACACTCTTCTCTCTCTTTCCTGCTGCACAATATAAACAGAAAGTAAAGAAAGAACAGGACACATCAATTTTACTTGGTTCACCACTAAGGGCTACGTCCAAGGAGCATACGCCGACAGGTTGCTGGTCGTACCAAGTCCACTAAACTTCACTAGCTGTGGATTACAATGTTCGGGCTAGATCACTTCTATGCCCAGGATCACTGCCTATACAAGATTTAGGGTCATCTCACTGCTTTCCCAAGGGTCACTCCCTGTTTCTCTCTCTATGGCTCACTGCCGGTGGAGAGGATCACCTTCTTCCTCTTCCCAAGCTCACTGCTCTGTGAAGGGAATCAACTCACAGTTTATAGACCTGTAGGTCTCTTAATTTGCATGAAGTAATGCATCCTTAACTGTATATAGATGCTATGTTGAAGTCCAACTTTCATCCACTGATGAATACCTCTTTGACTCTGAACACTGGGGAATTCCTTTTGGAAACACCTTCGCAAAACACCATACAATGCGAGGGTCCCATTTTCATGAAGCTCCTGCCTTTTCGCGAAGCTCTCTCGCGAAGCTCACTCGCGAAGAACTATCGCGAAGCACTCTCGCGATGCACATACCTTTGCAATGCTTAGGCCTTCACGGAGCTCTTGCCTCTCCGCGAAGCTCACTGAGCCAACGCGGGGCACACACCTTTCGTGGAGCTAAAATAGCCACCGCGAAGCTCCCATTTCGCGAAACGCACCGCCTTTGCGAACCACCTCCGCGAACCGAGAGGAATGGATTTTCTCTGAAAATTCTCTCTACTTCGCTCGAAGGGGTCGGCCTCTATTTATAGGCGATTCCACCGACCGTCGTACCTTCCGCGTGAAGTCAACGCCACGTCATCTCAAATCACGAAGCTCCAAAGTTTCCGCCGGAATTCTGTCCAAATCACGAAGCTCCACGGCAATTTTCCATTCGCGGAGCTTGACGTAATCGCGAAGAATCACCGTCAACTTACCTTCTCTACTTCGCCGCGAAGCTCTCTCGCGAAGCCCAACATTCCTTCACGCCTTCGCCGCGAAGCTCCCACGCAAAGCCCAACATTCGTTGGCGCCTTCGCCATGAAGCTCCCTCGCGAAGCCCAACATTCCTTCACCGCCGCGATGCACTTCAGCCTCTGCCGTTTGCGAAGCTTGACATAATCACGAAGCATCACCACCTCTATTCTTCTGGTCTTCTCGATTTCCAAACCATGCATCCTATCTTCGAGAAATTCATGCCTTTGCCATATTAAATTATGCTCTTCATGGAAATCCTCTTTTCGCGATGCTCACCAAACTCCAACTTTTGGACCCCAAAAATTTGGCAAACACTGGGAAACGGTGCCACCTTGTACTGCTCTTTTGTACCGCCTCCAGATCGTCCTTTTCCTTTGTCATCGTTCTTTGTCAATAAGGATTGTCAAAAACTTCTTGGGAACTAGACAAATATCCATGAAAACCTGCTTTGTCAACAAACACAATCAACCCAAAAATACTGCAATGTTACCTTGAAGGATTTTTTCCCAACAATCTTGCCCTTTGGGTTTGTTGACAACGTTTCACAACTCTACTCAGGATGATTTTCTGCACTTTGATACCTCACTGAGTCTTCTTCCAGTCGCTACCACCATTCGCCTCTTACGATTCTGATAGCGTTCAAGGATTCACTTAACACGTTCTCTAAGCCCACATGAGCAATGCTAGGCGTGAGAAACAAGAGTAGTATGAAAAATTCATCAATGAATCACATCATGTCAGACCCCAATTGTCGATTCCACCCTGATACCAAGTCTTAAATTGATACCAATTGTTGAACCATACTGATACCAATTGGTGATAGCTGGACACCATCTCACACCATCCCAACACCACTGTTCTGCTTTTATCACGATCCTCAGCTGTTGTGATTTCTATGCTTGGATCGATCACTTCTAGCATCGTCAGATTTTAAAAACTCCCCCTTTCTCATTGCTCCCCCTTTCTGGCTGCTCCACCTGTCAGCTTCTCCCTGTATCAATTATGATTTATCAAATCTCCGCACTGTCTCCCCCTTGAACAATCACTATTTTCTCCCCCATTAACAAACACTTTTCTCCCCCTTTGTCAATGAACCAAAAGGTCACGCCGTTGTAGTCTGTAACATGGTAGAGAACACATATCAGCACATTAGGGAAAAACACATCATACCTCGGGGAGAGGGGGGGGGGGGTGGTTCCACATCCACACTATTTCAAGTGCGGGGAATCGACTGAACTCCCAGAGCCAGTCGATGTCTCTAAAAAGCTTCCTTGGGTAAGGCATTTGTCAGAATGTCTGCAACCTGTAGTTCTATAGGCACATACTCCAACTTCACGAGTCCCTTCTCAACCTTCTCCTTGATAAAATGATACTTAATCTCCATGTGCTTTGTCCTTGAGTGATGTAAGAGATTTTTGATGAGATTTATAGCACTTGAGTTGTCTCACAGGATTCCGATCGGAGACTTCACTTCAACTCTCATATCTTCAAGCTGCTGTTTCATCCACAATAACTGTGTGTATGTTTGAGTGGCCGCAATATACTCAGCTTCTACGGTGCTCAATGAAATGCAATCTTGTTTCTTTCTTAGCCAAGAAATAAACAATCCACGAAGATAGAATGCACCACCTAACGCTGATTTTCTATCATCTGCTGAACCAGCCCAGTCTGCATCAGTATATCCCAATAACTCTGTCTGAGATTTGTCGTTGTATGTCAAGCCGAAGTCTACCGTGACCTTGATATACCGAAGTATTCTTTTTACTGCAAGCATGTGACTTTCCTTGGGATTACTCTGATATCTCGCTGCTTGGCATGTGGTGAAAACAATATCAGGCCTTGTTGCGGTTAAGTACAACAAACTTCCAATGATTTGCCTGTATTCTATGATATTAACTGCCTTGCCATCCTCATCTTTTGATAATGTCATCCGGGTAGCAACTGGAGTCTTCATCTCCTTGGAATTATCCATTCCAAACCTTCTTAGAACCTCCTTGGCATATTTGGATTGAGAAATGAAAGTTTCATTCCTTCCTTGTGTCACCTGTAGACCAAGGAAAAATGTTAGCTCTCCAATCATTGACATTTCAAACTCATTTTTCATGAATTCGGAAAACTGTCTGCACTGAGATTCATCTGATCCGCCAAAAATTATGTCATCGACATACACTAGCACCATCATCCTTTGATTACTGTCATTGCTGAAATAGAGGTTGTAGTCAACTCCTCCACGCTGGAAACCAAGCTTCTTCAAGTACTGATCAAGCCTTGAGTACCATGCCCTTGGTGCTTGTTTCAGCCCATACAACACCTTCTTCAGCTTGAAAACTTTGTTCTCATCCTCATGAATGAGAAAACCATCTGGTTGCTCAATATACACCTCTTCTTCCAGAACCCCATTCAAGAATGCGGATTTGACATCCATCTGGAACACTTTGAACTTTCTCTGCATTGCTATGGCCAAAAATAATCTGATTGTCTCCAGCCTTGCAACCGGTGAAAATGTCTCATCAACATCTATTCTCTCTATCTGGGAGTATCCCTTGCACACTAGTCGTGCTTTGTTCCTAATCACTGTGCCATCTTCATTCATCTTGTTGCAATAGACCCATTTAGTCCTGATGACATTCTTGTCTGCTGGCCTCGAAACAATCTCCCATGTCTGGTTCTTCTCAATCTGATCAAGCTTTTCGTTCATGGCCTGAACCCAGTTTTCATCTTCAGCTGGATCAGAAAAACATTTCGGCTCCAATTGAGACAAAAACGATGCTTACTGTGATGATTTCATTCTTCGAGTCTGAACTGGAGCTGTTTGATCACCAATGATATTCTGCCTATCAATTTCAGCTCGACTCTTTGGCTTCCTCGCAGACACCGACTTGACACTTTCCTCTTCATCATCAGTATCTTCTTCTAAGTCAGCTTCTGCCACTTCTGCTCCCCCTGGGTTGCTTACCTCATCATCACTTTCATCCCGGAACTGTTCACTGGATCGTTGAGTATTCTGCTCATTTTAAACTATAGTGACATCATTGCTTTCAATGATTTTTCCCAGCCTTTTGTTGAAACATTTATACGCTTTGCTTTTCCCGGAATAGCCAAGGAATATCCCTTCATCTCCTCGTGCCTCAAGCTTCCTATGATGTTCTTTGTTGAGAATGAAACACTTACTTCCAAAGATTCTAAAGTACTTCAACGTTGGTTTCTTTCCGTACCACAGTTCATATGGAGTCTTCCCTTTCTTCGGACATAATAGAGACCTGTTTGAAACATAGACTGATGTCAAAACTGCTTCCTTCCAAAATTTCTCTAGTAGGTCCTTATCAATAAGCATTGTTCTGGCCATGTTGTTGATGATCCGATTTCTCCTTCAACTACTCCATTCTGTTGGGGAGTTCTTACTGATGAAACTTGATGCCTTATCCCATGTTTCTCGAGATAGTTTTCAACCTGACTGTTTGTAAATTCCGTACCATTATCGGTACGAAACTTCAGAATTTTCTGTCCAAGCATCTTTTCCGATTCCCTTCTGTACTGCTTTATGCAACTGAACACCTCTGTCTTATGGGTAATGATGAATACCCAGGCCATTCTTCATTTGTCATCAATGAAAAGAACATAGTACCTTTTCCCATCTATAGCTCTTGGTGAGATAGGTCCACATACATCAGCATGCACCAATTCGAGCACTCGAGTTGATTTTTGTTCCTTTGGCCTATATGTCTTCCTGATGATCTTCCCTTGTTGACAAGCATCACACGTATGAGTGCGATCACATGATAGTTTGGGAAGGTCTCTATCAGCATCACACTTAACCAGATCTTCCATAGATGGTTGGCATAGATGACCAAGTCGCTTATGCCACAACTAATTTTCTTCTTCTCTAGATAAAAGGCATGAATCTTCTTCCCCACCTACGAGGTAAAGATTCCCCTTTGTTCGTTTTCCCTGTAGAATGACTATTCCATCTTTTCCTTTAACAAAACCCATCTTCTTGGTAAATAGGATAGAGTGCCCGGAGTCACATAGTTGACTGACGCTAAGCAAATTATGACTGAGACCCTCTACCACCAAGATTTCAACATGTCTCATTTCTTTGCCCCCAAACTTGGATTTTCCTGAGCCAACAATCTTCAAGCCTTCATCATTTCCAAATTTGACAACTCCTTCTTTGTCATATTTTATGCCTGTAACCAGATCCTTGTTGCCTGTCATGTGGGATGTACACCCACTATCAAGGATCCACACACCAGAATGATCTGATGCTTTAAGGGCAATTTCAGCAACTATGGCCTTTTCAATTTTCTTCTTCCTGGTCCATACTTTTTCTTTCATACTTGGCATGGATTAAGGCTTCTGTTCTTTCTTAGATTATGATGCACCAGCCTAATCTTGCAAAACTGCAAATCTGTTCTGAACTTTTAACTCACTTGTCGGTTTACTAATCTGCTGCTTGTGAACATTTTGATTCTGCTTTGGCAAATTTTTCTGAATGGTCAAAGTGCAGTACCTAGCCATGTGTCCAAATCCTCCGCACCAAAAACAGTGACCTTCAAAATATGTTCTGGAAAACCGTTCTCTGTTTGGATGCCATCTCTGTTCTTGTTCCCTTCGATATCTTTTGGCTATGGAACACACATACTGTGAATGTCCCATCTTTCCACAACAATAACACCTGATACAAGGTGCATTCCTTCATGTTACTTCAGCACTACGAGTTTCCCCTCGGAATCTCTGAGTATTCTGATTTAGCTTTGTACTCAAATCCACTTTTAATCTCGGAACAGGTTCTTGTGGTCTAACTTCAAATGCCATAGATTTTTGTTTCTGATTAAGCCGTGAATCAGCTTTAACTTCCGGGTTCAATTGCTGCTTTTTTCCTTCTGAACTACTAGGCTCTTTTTCTTCTTTTTAGTCTTCGCAACGACCTGATTTCCCAAGAATGTGTTGGGATTCAAAGGTTTTTCCTGTTCTTTAACTTTTCTACGCAGACCGATGACTTCCTCTTCAATCTCTTCAATACGCTTGACGTGATCTTTCACTTTTTGACTCAAGAAATCGATCTCCCTTTTCTGCTCTTCAATCTTGAGCTTATGCTCATCAACCTTTTCTGTGTGCTCTGGCCTGGAAGACTTAAGATTTTCAATTTCTTTCTCAAGTTCAGAATTCTCTTCTTCTTGTTGTTGCATGTAGAGTTTGGCAACACGTACTATTTTGTTGGCTTTCTTGGTTTTTTCTCGCAAAACATCTATCTCTTCAAGAGCTACTTCTAATTCAGCTTCCATGTCAACTCTCCCTTCAATTTCTTCTTCTTCTTCATCAGTTTCGGTTTCTTTCTTTTCTAGAGCACTACTGGCAACAGCCACCATCGCATTTTGTCCACGATCTTTGCAGTTTTCTATCTCTTCAACTTCTTCACCCTCAGACTCAGCTGAACTGTCTATTTCTTGTGAAAGAAGATTCTTCCTCTTAAAGAAATTTCTCTTGAAATGCTTCTTCCCTTTCACATAGGCTGAAGATTTTTTCATGGGAATCTCAACTTCATCTTCATCGCTATATTCTTGAAACTTTTTGGGGCATCTTGCAGCAAGATGACCAACCTTTCCGCATCGGAAGCATGCTAGAGGAAGTTTCCCTTTAAACTTTCCTTTTCCTCTTTACAGATTTGAAGAAAGGAACGACATCACCTCATCTGACCCTTCTTCCTCCTGAGAATCTTCAATAGTGAGCCTCTTCATGGCCTTAAATGCCACCTTTTTTGATTTCCCCTTTTCCACAGCATCGTTGTCATCATTTCTCATTTCATAAGCAACAAGAGTGCTATGTAGGTTATCCAATATCAGCTCTTTCAGATCTTTATATTCCAAAATAGAAACTTTCATATTGAACCAAGGTGGAAGCTTTCTCAAGATGCGCTTTACGATATTAATGTCTTTGATAATCTCACCAAGGCCTCGCATGTCTTCTACCACAACATTTACCCTGTCAAAGAATGCATCAACAGACTCATTCGGGTTCATTCTCAGATCTTCATACTTGTTCCACAACACTTGCAGCTTTGCCTCTCTGACTTTTGTATCCCCTTCATAAATATTCAAAAGATTTTCCCACATGGCATGGGATGTTTTGCATGACATCACTTTTGTATATATGGGATTGGAAAACGCTCCCCCTAAGGCATTGATTGCTTTGGAATCAGCATCCAACTCTTTATGCTCAGCTTCTGATAATGCACCACTAGTAATATCAGCAGTGATACCATGCATAGCTGCTGAAAACACATCCATTCCCAACGATCGGAAATAGTGTTGCATTCGATTCTTCCATATCTGAAAATTACATCCGTCAAAGATCGGAATCCATCTGTGATTAGTAACCTCCATTTGAGAGAAGAACAACTGACAACCTTCCCTCTGATACCACTTGTTAGGTCCACTAGGCTGAATACCCTGATAGGGGGGGGGGTGAATCAGGGTATGACAAATTAAAAATTAAAGCCCGTTCTGATCTTGTTCTGCTATTAAGAAAAACACACTTCTCCCTCTTTCCTGCTGCACAATATAAACAGAAAGTAAAGCAAGCACAGGACACAACAATTTTACTTGGTTCACTGCTAAGGGCTACGTCCAAGGAGCATACGCCGACAGGTTTCCGATCGTACCAAGTCCACTAAACTTCACTAGTTGTGGATTACAATGTTCGGGCTAGATCACTTCTATGCCCAGGCTCACTGCCTATACAAGATTTAGGGTCAGATCACTGCTTTCCCAAGGGTCACTCCCTGTTTCTCTCTCTATGGCTCACTGCCAGTGGAGAGGATCACCTTCTTCCTCTTCTTAAGCTCACTGCTCTGTGAAGGGAATCAACTCACAGTTTATAGACCTATAGGTCTCTTCATTTGCATGAAGTAATGCATCCTTAACTATATATAGATGCTCTGTTGAAGTCCAACTTTCATCCACTGATGAATACCTCTTTGCCTCTGATCACTGGGCAATTTCATTCGGAAACACCTTCGCAAAGCACCATACAATGCGAGGGTCCCAATTTCGCGAAGCTCCTGCCTTTTCGCGAAGCTCTCTCGCGAAGCTCACTCGCAAAGAACTATCGCGAAGCACTCTCGCGATGCACAGACCTTTGCAATGCTTAGGCCGTCGCGGAGCTCCTGCCTCTCCGCGAAGCTCACTGAGCTAACGCAGGGCACACACCTTTCGCGGAGCTAAAATAGCTGCCGCGAAGCTCCCCTTTCGCGAAGCGCACCGCCTTCACGAACCACCTCCGCGAACCGAGAGGAATGGATTTTCTCTGAAAATTCTCTCTACTTCGCTCGAAGGGGTCAGCCTCTATTTATAGGCGATTCCACTGACCCTCGTACCTTCCGCGGGAAGTCAACGCCATGTCATCTCAAATCGCGAAGTTCCAAAGTTTCCGCCAGAATTCTGCCCAAATCGCGAAGCTCCACGACAATTTTCCATTTGCGGAGCTTGACGTAATCGAGAAGAATTATCGTCAACTTACCTTTTTGACTTCGCCGTGAACCTCCCTCGTGAAGCCCAACATTCCTTCGCGCATTCGCCGCGAAGCTCCCACGCAAAGCCGAACATTCCTTCACGCCTTAGCCGCGAAGCTCCCTCACGAAGCCCAATATTCCTTCATCGCCGCGATGCACTTCAGCTTCTGCTGTTCGCGAAGCTTGACGTAATCGCGAAGCATCACCGCCTCCATTCTTCTGGTCTTCGCGATTTCCAAACCATGCATCCTATCATCGTGAAATTCATGCCTTTGCCATATTAAATTATGCTCTTCATGGAAATCCTCTTTTCGCGATGCTCACCAAACTCGAACTTTTGGACCCCAAAAATTTGGAAAACACTGGGAAACGGTGCCACCTTGTACTGCTCTTTCGTACCGCCTCCAGATCGTCCTTTTCCTTTGTCATCGTTCTTTGTCAACAAGGATTGTCAAAAACTTCTTGGGAACTAGACAAATATCCATGAAAACCTGCTTTGTCAACAAACACAATCAACCCAAAAATACTGTAATGTTACCTTGAGGGATTTTTGCCCAACAATCTCCCCCTTTGGGTTTGTTGACAACTTTTCACAGCTCTACTAAGGATGATTTTCTGCACTTTGATACCTCACTGAGTCTTCTTCCAGTCGCTACCACCATTCACCTCTTGCGATTCTGATAGCGTTCAAGGATTAACTTAACACGTACTCTAAGCCCACATGAGCAATGCTCGGCGTGAGAAACAAGAGTAGTATGAAAAGTTCATCAATGAATCACATCATGTCAGACCCCAATTGTAGATTCCACCCTGATACCAAGTCTTAAATTGATACCAATTTTTGAACCATACTGATACCAATTGGTGATAGCTGGACACCGTTTCACACCATTCCAACACCACTGTTCTGATTTTATCACGATCCTCAGCTGTCGTGATTTCTATGCTTGGATCGATCACTTCTAGCATCGTCAGATTTTAAAAACTCCCCCTTTCTCATTGCTCCCCCTTTCTGGCTACTCCACCTGCCAGCTTCTCCCCGTATCAATTATGATTTATCAAATCTCCTCACTGTCTCCCCCTTGAACAATCACTATTTTCTCCCCCATTAACAAACACTTTTCTCCCCCTTTGTCAATGAACCCAAAGGTCACGCCGTTGTAGTCTGTAACATGGTAGAGAACACATATCAGCACATTAGGAAAAAACACATCATACCTCGGGGAGAGGGGGGGGGGGGGGGTTCCACATCCACACTATTTCAAGTGTGGGGAATTGACTGAACTCCCAGAGCCAGTCGATGTCTCTCAAAAGCTTCCTTGGGTAAGGCCTTTGTCAGAATGTCTGCAACCTGTAGTTCTGTAGGCACGCACTCCAACTTCACGAGTCCCTGCTCAACCTTCTACTTGATAAAATCATACTTAATCTCAATGTGCTTTGTCCTTGAGTGATGGACGGGATTTTTGATGAGATTTATAGCACTTGAGTTGTCGCACTGGATTCTAATCGGAGACTTCACTTCAACTCCCATATCTTCAAGCAGCTGTTTCATTCACAATAACTGTGTGCAAGCTTGAGTGGCCGCAATATACTCAGCTTCTGCGGTGCTCAATGAAATTCAATCTTGTTTCTTGCTTAGCCAAGAAATACACAATCCACCAAGATAGAATGCACCACCTAACGTTGATTTTCTATCATCTACTGAACCGGCCCAGTCTGCATCAGTATATCCCAATAACTCTGTCTGAGATTTGTCGTTGTATGTCAAGATGAAGTCTACCGTGCCCTTGATATACCGAATTATTCTTTTTACTGCAAGCATGTGACTTTCCTTGGGATTACTCTGATATCTCGCTTCTTGGCATGTGGCGAAAACAATATCAGGCCTTGTTGCGATTAAGTACAACAGACTTCCAATGATTTGCCTATATTCTGTGATATTAACTACCTTGCCATCCTCATCTTTTGATAATGTCATCTGGGTAGAAACCGGAGTCTTCATCTCCTTGGAATTATCCATTTCAAACCTTCTTAGAACCTCCTTGGCATATTTGGATTGAGAAATGAAAGTTTCATTTCTTCCTTGTGTCACCTGTAGACCAAGGAAAAATGTTAGCTCTCCAATCAATGACATTTCAAACTCATTTTTCATGAATTCGGAAAACTGTCTGCACTGAGCTTCATCTGATCCGCCTAAAATTATGTCGTCGACATACACTAGCACCATCATCCTTTGATTACCGTCATTGCTAAAATAGAGGTTGTAGTCAACTCCTCCACGCTGGAAACCAAGCTTCTTCAAGTACTGATCAAGCCTTGAGTACCATGCCCTTGGTGCTTGTTTCAGCCCATACAACACCTTCTTCAGCTTGAAAACTTTGTTCTCATCCTCATGAATGAGAAAACCATCTGGCTGCTCAATATACACCTCTTCTTCGAGAACCCCATTCAAGAATTCGGATTTGACATCCATATGGAACACTTTGAACTTTCTCTACACTGATATGGCCAAAAATAATCTGATTGTCTCCAGCCTTGCAACCGGTGCAAATGTCTCATAAACATCTATTCCCTCTATCTGGGAGTATCCATTGCACACTAGTCGTGCTTTTTTCCGAATCACTGTGCCATCTTCATTCATCTTGATGCGATAGACCCATTTAGTCCTGATGACATTCTTGTCTGCTGGCCTCGAAACAATCTCCCTTGTCTGGTTCTTCTCAATCTGATCAAGATCTTCGTTCATGGCCTGAACCCAGTTTTCATCTTCAGCTGCATCAGAAAAACATTTCGGCTCCACTTGAGACAAAAACGATGCTTGCTGTGATGATTTCATTCTTCGAGTCTGAACTGAAGCTGTTTGATCACCAATGATATTCTGCCTATCAATTTCAGCTCGACTCTTTGGCTTCCTCGCAGACACCGACTTGACACTTTCCTCTTCATCATCAGTATCTTCTTCTGAGTCATCTTCTGCCACTTCTTCTCCCCCTGGGTTGCTTACCTCATCATCACTTTCATCCAAGAACTGTTCACTGGATCGTTGAGTATTCTGCTCATTTTCAACTATAGTGACATCATTGCTTTCAATGATTTTTCCTAGCCTTTTGTTGAAACATTTATACGCTTTGCTTTTCCCAGAATAGCCAAGGAATATCCCTTCATCTCCTCATGCCTCAAACTTACTATGATGTTATTTGTTGAGAATGAAAAACTTACTTCCAAAGATTCGAAAGTACTTCAACATTGGTTTCTTTCCGTACCACAGTTCATATGGAGTCTTCCCTTGCTTCGGACATAACAGGGACCTGTTTGAAACATAGACAGATGTCAAAACTGCTTCCTTTCCAAATTTCTCTGGCAGGTCCTTATCAATAAGCATTGTTCTGGCCATGTTGTTGATGATCCGATTTCTCCTTTCAAATACTCCATTCTATTGGGGAGTTCTTACTGATGATACTTGATGCCTTATCCCATGTTTTTGAGATAGTTTTCAACCTGACTGTTTGTAAATTCCGTACTGTAATCAGTACGAAACTTCAGAATTTTCTGTCCAAGCATCTTTTCCGATTACCTTCTGTACTGCTTTATGCAACTGAACACCTCTGTCTTATGGGTAATGATGAATACCCAGGCCATTCTTCTATAGTCATCAATGAAAAGAACATAGTACCTTTTCCCATCTATATCTCTTGGTGAGATAGGTCCACATACATCAGCAGACACCAATTTGAGCACTCAAGTTGATTTTTCTTCCTTTGGCCTATATGTCTTCCTGATGATATTCCCTTTTTGACAAGCATAAAACGTATGAGTGCGATCACGTGATATTTTGGGAAGGTCTCTAGAAGCATCACACTTAACCAGATCTTCCATAGATAGTTGACATAGATGACCAAGTCGCTTATGCCACAGCTGATTTTCTTCTTCTCTGGATAAAAGGCATGAATCTTCTTCCCCACCTACAAGGTAAAGATTCCCCTTTGTTTGTTTTCCCTGTAGAATGAATATTCCATCTTTTCCTTTAACAAAACCCATATTCTTGGTAAATAGGATAGAGTGCCCGGAGTCGCATAGTTGACTGACGCTAAGCAAATTATGACTGAGACCCTCTACCACCAAGACATCAGCATGTCTCATTTCTTTGCCCCCAAACTTGGCTTTTCCTGAGCCAACAATCTTCAGGCCTTCATCATTTCTAAATTTGACAACTCCTTCTTTGTCATATTTTATGCGTGTAACCAGATCCTTGTTGCCTGTCATGTGGGATGTACACCCACTATCAAGGATCCACACACCAGAACGATCTAATGCTTTAAGGGCAATTTCAGCAACTACGACCTTTTCAATTTTCTTCTTCCTGGTCCATAATTTTCTTTCATACTCGGCATGGATTGAGGCTTCGGTTATATCTCAGAGTATGATGCACCGGCCTCATCTTGCAAAACTACAAATCTGTTCTGAACTTTTAACTCACTTGTCAGTTTACTGATCTGCTGCTTGCGAACATTTTGATTCTGCTTTGGAAAATTTTTATGAATGGTCGAAGTGCAGTACCAAGCCATGTGTCCAAATCCTCCGCACAAAAAACAGTGACCTTCAAAATATGTTCTGGAAAACCGTTCTCTGTTTGGCTGCCATCTCTGTTCTTGTTCCCTTTGATATCTTTTGGCTATGGAACACACATACTGTGGATGTCCCATCTTTCCACAACAATAACACCTGATACAAGGTGCATTCCTTCATGTTACTTCAGCACTACGAGTTTCCCCTCAAAATCTCTGAGTATTCTGATTTATCTTTATGCTCAAATCCAATTTTAATCTCGGAACAGGTTCTTGTGGTCTAACTTCAACTGCCACAGATTTTTGTTTCTGATTAAGCCGTGAATCATCTTTAACTTCCGGGTTCAATTGCTGCTTCTTTCTTGCTGAACTACTAGGCTCTTCTTTCTTCTTTTCAGTCTTCATAACGACCTGATTTCCCAAGAATGTGTTGGTATTCAAAGGTTTTTCCTGGTCTTTAACTTTTCTACGCAGACCGACGAATTCCTCTTCAAGCTCTTCAATACGCTTGACGTGATCTTTCACTTTTTGACTCAAGCAATCGATCTCCCTTTTCTGCTCTTCAATCTTGAGCTTATGCTCATCAGCCTTTTCTGTGTGCTCTGGCCTGGAAGACTTAAGATTTTCAATTTATTTCTCAAGTTCAGACTTCTCTTCTTCTTGTTGTTGCATGTAGAGTTTGGCATCACGTACTATTTTGTTGGATTTCTTTGTTTTTACTCGCCAAACATCTATCTCTTCAAGAGCTGCTTCTAATTCAGCTTCCATGTCAACTCTCCCTTCAATTTCTTCTTCTTCTTCATCAGTTTCGGTTTCTTTCTTTTATAGAGCACTACTGGAAATATCCACCATCGCATTTTGTCCACGATCTTTGCAGTTTTCTATCTCTTCAACTTCTTCACCCCCAGACTCAGCTGAACTGTCTATTTCTTGTGAAAGAAGATTCTTCCTCTTAAAGAAATTTCTCTTGAACTGCTTCTTCCCTTTCACATAGGCTGAAGATTTTTTCATGGGAATCTCAACTTCATCTTCATCGCTATCTTCTTGAAACTTTTTGGGGCATCTTGCAGCAAGATGACCAACCTTTCCGCATCGGAAGTATGCTAGAGGAAGTTTCCCTTTAAACTTTCCTTTTCCTCTTTGCAGATTTGAAGAAAGGAACGACATCACCTCATCTGACTCTTCTTCCTCTAGAGAATATTCAATAGTGAGCCTCTTCATGGCCTTAAATGCCACCTCTTTGGATGTACCCTTTTCCACAGCATCGTTGTCATCATTTCTCATTTCATAAGCAACAAGAGTGCTATGTAGCTTATCCAATGTCAGCTCTTTCGGATCTTTATCTTCCAAAACAGAAACTTTCAGATTGAACTGAGGTGGAAGCTTTCTCAAGATGCGCTTTACGATCTTAATGTCTTCGATAATCTCACCAAGGCCTCGCATGTCTTCTACCACAGCATTTACCCTGTCAAAGAATGCATCAACAGACTCATTCGGGTTCATTCTCAGATCTTCATACTTGTTCCACAACACTTGCAGCTTTGCCTCTCTAACTTTTGTATCCCCTTCATAAATATTCAAAATCTTTTCCCACATGGCATGAGATGTTTTGCATGATATCACTTTTGTATATATGGGATTGGAAAGCGCTCCCCCTAAGGCATTGATTGCTTTGGAATCAGCATCCAACTCTTTATGCTCAGCTTCTGATAATGCACCACTAGTAATATCAGTTGTGATACCATGCATAGCTGCTGAAAACACATCCATTCCCAAGGATCGGAAATAGTGTTGCATTCGATTCTTCCATATCTGAAAATTACATCCGTCGAAGATCAGAATCCCTCTGTGATTAGTAACCTCCATTTGAGAGAAGAACAACTGACAACCTTCCCTCTGATACCACTTGTTAGGTCCACTAGGCTGAATACCCTGATAGGGGGGGGGGGGTGAATCAGGGTATGACAAATTAAAAATTAAAGCCCATTCTGATCTTGTTCTGCTGTTAAGCAAAACACTCTTCTCTGTCTTTTCTGCTGCACAATATAAACAGAAAGTAAAGCAAGCACAGGACACAACAATTTTACTTGGTTCACCGCTAAGGGCTACGTCCAAGGAGCATACGCCGACAGGTTTTCGGTCGTACCAAGTCCACTAAACTTCACTAGATGTGGATTACAATGTTCGGGATATATCACTTATATGCCCAGGCTAACTGCCTATACAAGATTTAGGGTCGGCTCACTGCTTTCCCAAGGGTCACTCCCTATTTCTCTCTCTATGGCTCACTGACGGTGGAGAGGATCACCTTCTTCCTCTTCCTAAGATCACTGCTCTGTGAAGGGAATCAACTCACAGTTTATAGACCTGTAGGTCTCTTCATTTGCATGAAGTAATGCATCCTTAACTGTATATAGATGCTCTGTTGAAGTCCAACTTTCACCCACTGATGAATACCTCTTTGCCTCTAAACACTGGGAAATTCCTTTTGGAAACACCTTAACAAAGCACCATACAATGCGAGGGTCCCAATTTCGCGAAGCTCTCTCGCGAAGCTCACTCGCGAAGAACTATCGCGAAGCACTCTCGCAATGCACATACCTTCGTAATGCTTAGGCCGTCGCAGAGCTCCAGCCTCTCCGTGAAGCTCACTGATCCAACGCGGGGCACACACCTTTTGCGGAGCTAAAATAGCCACCGCGAAGCTCCCCTTTCGCGAAGCGCACCACCTTCGCGAACCACCTCCGCGAACCGATAGGAATGGATTTTCTCTGAAAATTCTCTCTACTTCGCTCGAAGGGGTCGACCTCTATTTATAGGCGATTCCACCGACCCTCGTACCTTCTGCGCGAAGTCAACGCCACGTCATCTCAAATCGCGAAGCTCCAAAGTTTCCGCTGGAATTCTGTCCAAATCGCGAAGCTCCACGGCAATTTTACATTCGCGGAGGTTGACGTAATCGCAAAGAATCACCTTCAACTTACCTTTGCGACTTCGCCGCGAAGCTCCCTCGCGAAGCCCAACATTCCTTCGCGCCTTCGCCGCGAAGCTCCCACGCAAAGCCCAACATTCCTTCACGCCTTCGCAGCGAAGCTCTCTCGCGAAGCCCAACATTCCTTCACCGCCGTGATGCACTTCGGCCTCTGCCATTCGCGAAGCTTGACGTAATCGCGAAGCATAACCGCCTCCATTCTTCTGGTATTCGCGATTTCATAACCATGCATCCTATCTTCACGAAATTCATGCCTTTTCCATATTAAATTATGCTCTTCATGGAAATCCTCTTTTCACGATGCTCACCAAACTCCAACTTTTGGACCCCAAAAATTTGGCAAACACTAGGAAACGACGCCACCTTGTACTGCTCTTTTGTACCGCCTCCAGATCGTCCTTTTCCTTTGTCATCGTTCTTGGTCAACAAGGATTTTCAAAAACTTCTTGGGAACTAGACAAATATCCATGAAAACCTGCTTTGTCAACAAACACAATCAACCCAAAAATACTGCAATGTTACCTTGAGGGATTTTTGCCCAACAATAATTTTATTACTTTATCTAATAAAATTATATAAATAAATATTATATTATATTTATTAATCTCATAATATTGTATAAAACCCAACATCCCTCACCATTTTATTAAGAATATCATGTTTCGTGGACATTCCTGTGGAAAGGATCCATATTACTTTACTCATCACCCTGATTTTTTCTCTTCATGTAATTTTAAGGGTTTTAGGTAGGCATTCCAAATTCTAAAAACATTAACTCACAGTTCTTTGATATGTTGAGTGGACTCCTCAATCCTAAAATCATAAAATTGTATTTCTTAAACCTTTTCCTCTTAGTTAGACCAAATCCTATTTTGGAAGTAAAACCATAATGTGAACTATGTTATTTCAACACAAAAATTAAAGGTAGAATTACATGATAATTGAAAGTACCACAACTTTGTCTTGTCAATCACTTTAAACTATGGTTTTATTTTAACATAATTAGTGGAAGGCTATAACAAATTAATATATTTAATTAATGGATTTTATATTTATGTATAAGTTTCACATTTTATCTTTATTACATAATTTTTAATATTATATGGATTTAATTAAGTTATTAACTATGTCTTAGATTAAAAAATTTATACATAATATAATTTATTTTAGTTTTGTATTGTATTTTAATTAATTCATTAATTCATGTAATCACAAAAAAACATCTATAATGAAATAACCATGAAACTTTATAGAAATAAAATAATATGATCATGATCATTTACCAATGGCTAGTTTATCATGTAGATGATAAAATGAACATTGAATAAGGGGAAAACACCATGAACCATTTTATAGTTTGTGTTGAACCTTTCCACCTATCCACCTATATATCTCTCTTGGATTGGTTTTTCCTCAGTTCCAAACTTGAACTGCATGAACCATTGATTGCATATTATTTTACTCAATCATAAGTGATGAGAACCAAAGTATTAGATACAAGGTTTATATAAATGAAACTGTAGGTACGTAGGCCCATAAACAATGAAAGGAGGGATGATGCGCATGCCATTAATTTAATTTAAAAATAAATTAAAAGGAAACCAATCATATACAGTGGTCTGGTCTTTTCTCATGATCATCCACATATAAGAAATGAATTATACATTTAATAAAATAATATTTAATTCAAATCATTATTATTTAAGAAAATAAACACTCAAATAAATTAATTATCTTCTTTAATTAATAAATTCTTTTATCTTAATTCTCAACTAAATTTTCTTGAGATTTCCATCCATCATAATTTTTTTTAAAAATTAATTAAATTTATTTAAAATTAATTTTTTAAAAAATATACCTTGGAGCTAACATGATTTGCATATGTTTGGACTACCCATCATGTATTATATAATTATACTATTTAATCAAGTGACACATGGCATAAATGACATATCACTTAATTACATGGTGTGCATATAATGAAATTAATTACACATGGAATACATGGTACTTATGTTTCATGTTATATTTCATTACATAATGGGTATTGATTCTATTACGACTTATACATGATATATAGATCCAATCATTACATAAAAATCAGTTATACATTATATATATATATATATATATATAACTTGTTGCATGGTGTGTACTATCATCTTAATAACCACACAAAACATATTTTGATAAGTTTTTAGTTGTTTAATAAATTAATTTTAATTCTTCATAATTTGGTAATATGAATGGCATGTACTATCCTACTATATGGAAAGTATATTTCTCAACGTCTATTTATGGAACGTACCAAGGGAATCTATGTGTAATTGTGAAAAAAAATAATGAAGAAAATCATGTGTATATGGTATACATGGTCTATGGACTCCAAGTTAAATATTCACCAGTCAAGTAGGCTGTGTAAGGAAATACATGACCCATTTAAAAAAAAGAAAACATGTTTTATACAATGGTCACATGCCATGAAGTCTGGCTAACTATGCACCAGGTTGGCCAGGTCCATATGTTGTGTATTAAAGGCACATCATGTGTAATAAATGAAATCAACTCAAATTAATATTGAATTAATTCTTGGTTCATTGAAAATAGGTACATGATATATACCAATGGGAAATATGGAATGTACTCTTGTGCTACTTAGCCAAAATCCTCAGAACCCCCAGATTAGTTCTTCGAATTTATATCATTGAAAAATTTAATTGATTTGATTATATTAAAGAGGAGAAGAAGAAGAAGAAGGGAAGATCTCATGGTTCATATTAATGAAATATTTAAATTGAATTGAAATCTAACAACAAATGCATAAATAATTCAATGATATTTAAATAACTATAAATAATTATGCAACCTTGCTCTGATACCACTTATAGGTTTAAAGAGAAATAGAAGTGCTAGATGGGGAATTCCCAACACTTTTTTTGTCATAATTGATGATTAATTATTGATTTACATGATGATAAACACTATGATCAATGGAGTTGAATCAAATATTAATTTATGGTTGAACACCAATACCAATATGCATTATCATATCAAATTTTTTTAATTAATTTAAACAAAAACATAATTACATTGAGATTAATTCTTTCTTTATTAATAGATATGTCAACGTTTCTATGCCATACCATTATTTTATTGTAGGATCCAAGAGTATATTCCATACAGTGTTTATCCACACATTTTACACGAACATCCGAACATCACTATAGAAATATTTAGGTTCTAGTGCGGTAAATACCAAACTTTAAAAGTTATCCATTGATCGCCTTAATAATCACTTGAAGAAGGATTATATTTGTTCTATGTAGACTAGGGAGTGATTGTGTAAGAGGATTAAACTCAATTCTTGAAATAATTCTTGGAGAGGAATTTCTCTAGAGATTTGATATAATTCTCTTTAGATATTGTTTTCACACCAAATAAAATGGGAACCCATTTGAAAATAATATAATTGGGTTTATATACTACTATGGTTTGAAAATAATAATTATACAAGAACTATTATTATTTTTCATATCCATATGGAACCCCATGTTTGTAATAATAATAATAATAATAATAATAATATATCTTGACAAGCACCATAATTGGAAAATTAATTGAATTTTATTTATTAAAATATTATTACTTATATATTATTTCCCACTGTACCATTAAACTCAGTCACCCATTCCTCTACAATATTTATCAGGATTTTAATAATGAATATTTTTTATTAAATAAATACCACTTCATTATTCACCAATAAACAACTAAATATTATATTCAATAAATATAAAATAAATATTCATTAAATATTCTAATAAAAAATATTCTTTTGAATAACCAGTGGAAGAATATATATGATTAAGTAATCATGAATAATTATTAAACCATATGTGGGAATAATATTTATTCAACTTGTAAAATAATACATAATAATATTATTTGACTATGGTTCTGGATACACTAAGTGTGTGACCCTCTCAGCCTCTCTTTTTAGTGGAATTATTTTAAGTTTCCCAAAGTCCAATGTTATCATCTAATAACATTCTAAGGAACCCATAGACAAGTAAGTCAATGTCACAATGATATAAAACCATATATGTATGCTTACTATATAATACAATCCCTTTATCTTGATATCTCTAATAAAAAAGATTCATGCTGGTTCCTTTAAATTATGTGCCCATTGTATCTTTATTTTACTTTCTGAAAATCGATATTTCCTAAAGAAAACCATGGCCATGAATTTATTTAGGCTGAATAATTTCTATCAAAGGGCCTGATATACTAATTTCAATTAAAGAACATAAGGGAAAAATCCTCCCTTGTATTATTCTTTAATTCCATATGACTCATAATGTACCCAACACATCCTATTTCACCGTAAATACATGACATTATGGTTTTCATCAAGGCATCAAAGTTATTGACTAATAATATTCATTAATAATTCCATTAATGTCTAAGGATCAATACAAATATTTATAGATTAGATCATCTAATGAAACATATCAATGTGGATTTCCTACTGGCAGGTTTCATTCTCATTATTTCCTACAGAATAAATTTCTATGGGTGTATTCCATGATAAGGTTCCCAAAAGTGTTATGAGTCTCCACCCCAAATATCAAATATATTTTGTTTCCCACAAATGATATCATCCGACTATATAACATATATATTTAATAATACTATCGTTTCACTTTTAGGATCTCAATATAGTAGGGAAAAATTATGACCTTTTAGTGAGACGACTACTCCTAGGACATTATCACATACTATATTATATATAATAAAAATCATGATGTGATAAGTAGTTTATTAATATTCAGAAACATGAATATGGGTTATTATATAATACACATAAGTTGGTTCTAGGGCACCAACTTCAACAATATTCCCCACTTATTTTTATTTTGTGGGGTATATACAACCCCTTTGATAAGTTACACCATGAATATATTTATCTTAATGTTATTTAAACTTTCATTTGAAGTTATTTATTTCACGAGGGTTATGTTTCAAAAGTTACCAAAGTTGAAAGGATTTATATCACAATCTCATCATTATCAGGGATTGTTAAAGTTAAAGTATTCACTAGGTGGAATTATTTGGTCTTTCTATATAAAAAAACTATATTTTATTCTCCTCAAGTTATTTTTATAAATCACAAGTTTTCCTTTCAATTTACCCTCTTTAAGAAATCAAGAGACCTAAATAATGGTTTTAAGGAAAATAAACTTTATTTCTCTCTTCGGTCAAAAATCATTTCTAATCCTTGTCCATGTTTTTTAAAAATGTTTTTACTATTCTCATATGATTGTTAAAAGTTAGTTTTACCAATGTTTGAATTTTTAGAAATGGTTTAAAATGAATATTCCTACTGTTTTTTTAATAGGTAATTTTTGGCCTTTACAGAAAATGTGAAAGGAATATTTGTTTTAACATACTTGGCATGAAAATAATTTTCTACTGTTATGACCACTCATTAATTTAAAGCATCCTTTACAAGTTTCCATGATTCTTTTCAAATAAAGTGTTTTCCTAATATTCTAGAAATTTTTAATTTTTAAAATTAATTTTCAAATTTGAAAGGGTATTTTCCCCATGAATGTTTTTAACGAAATATTTATGGTATTTTTATTCATCAATAACAAAAACCCATATTTTAATTATGCTCTATTGAGGATATGTTTTAATGAAACAATCTATATTATTTATTCAGATGATTTAGGAATAGTTTGACTATGGATGTAATATTTTGATACCATTCTTTATGTTTATCTAGATGGTTTATAATTATGTTTATGTATTCGAGGAAGTATTATCATTTTTATGCCCTTTTTTTCAATCTAAATGTTTTCATTATTTATGTTTCACACATTTCATATAAGGAATGGATTGGAATTAGTATGTTATTGGTGGGACCCACTATAACATCTCAATGCATCGATAGGTCTCATGAGAAAAACATGCTTGGGTATTTGGTCGATTATTCACCCATTTATATAAGATTACTTGGAATGAGGTCTTAATGATATGTTTACGATGTATAACATTATAAAATACCTCATTATGAGATTAGTTATAAATGTCCATGTGATTATTTTATTATCTATGATATACAAAGATAAGTTTCAAGCTTCATTGATTATTTATATGGTATTATATGATTATCATTATTTCTTCTAAATTATTCTTCATGGTCAATTTATCCATTATATAAAATTTGTTTTTAGATATATAACTTTTCATATTTATTATGATTATTCATGATTTATTCTGGTGTATGCATACCCTTACGGGTCATCTGAGATCACCTATTTCTTATGTTTCCTTTCCCTAGGATTCTAATAAGTGTGTTTTAATTGATATAAAAGGTTATGATAAAGGGAATAGTGGCGTTCTCAATTAAGATACCTTGTTGTCTTTAATGTTTTAAAATGTAATGTTAATTTCTTGTATGTATCTAGTTTTATAATATTACTAAACTATTAATTTCTTTGGGATGTGATTGATTATATCATATGCCAATGTAATAAATTAACCACTAACTTTAGGATACTAGAGTTGGGGTCTTCATAGTTGGTATCTAAGGAATCTTAGTAGAAACCTTGTGAATTAATTTTACGAAAACCTAGATTAGAGAACTTTAACATATGAATGAATTTTATGACATGTCTAAGTATTTGATTACATCATATTGTTTCGTTAAGGTAGATATTATCTAGATTTATAAGATATATATCCTTGTATGGATATTAGAAGTTGATGTTACTCTGACACAATAATACATAGGGATAATAACTCTAATAAAGGTATATTGGGATTTCACTCAATCATCACCAAGTGTACATAAAAAATCCTTATTGTACACCTGGTTTTACACTCCCAAGGGATATGATTAAGCTAATTCACATTTTGTTTAAAAAACATTATGATGAATTGGAAAATATTTTTAGGATTTGAAAACTTCCCCAAAGAAATCATATTTTTAATTATGAGATTATATATGCACAAAATTTTCAATTTATATTAAGTGTTTCATTATTTTTGGGATTATAAATTATGTTTCACAATGTTATGATCTAATATAGTATATGGATTTTTTTATAAATGATTCATTATAGAAGGAATGAGAACCGTATCAATGCACATAATCCATGTAGGGATTACCCTCATGGGAAAGATAATGAAGTGGGAGATACAAAAACATATAGATCTGAACAAATTATAACCATATTATGGTATATGAATCAGGTTATGACTAATAAAATTACCTTTATGGAGCATTATACTGATCAAGAATATGGTGTAATAGTGTTAGAATACTTCATGTATCAGTAACACCCATCATTTAATAGGATTAAAATTTAATTTATAATTGAGCAATGGATAAGTTTCTTAGAGAAAATATTTCTAACTTTGAGAATTAATGAAATGGAGAAAATTTTCATAACAATTTATCATCTCTCAAGGTATATAGAAAAATTGTGTCCATTGATTCAAAATAGCATGGATGAAGAATAAATAACAAACATGAAGTGGAATTATTTTAAGATACTCTTCTTGGATAAATATTTTCCCCACGTAAAATAATAGGATATGGAGATACAATTCATGGGTTTAATAAAAAAGGAAGATAAATTTTTTTCAAGAAAACTTTATAAGGTTATAAAGACATGCTGTAGACTAATTATGTAATCCAAAGATCAATACTAAACATTTATTTGTTGGGAATAATACAACCCTTTAAATGGAAGTAGTCTCCAAAAAATTTTCATCATCTGATGATCTAGTATCATGTGATACTGAGGAAGAGAAACAATTATCCTAGTATTATATATGTTAAAGAAAAAAATATATGAAGAGGGATTTTGATAACTATGGAAAAATAAATATGAAAAAATAGAATAAAGGAGTAGTAGAATTTCTCGATTGAAATAAATGTGGAAGGAAATATTATGGAACTTACTTTTTGGGGATGGGAGTATTATATAAGTACAGAGCGAAAGTCCACCATGATCATGATTTCAAGGGAAATAAAGATATTTCCAATGTGTAATTATTTAACTATAAGGATATGGGGAACTATGGAAACAATTTTCCCAAGAGTTAATGTAATTTCTCAAAAAATATCAATTGTGCAATGATATTATTTTGAAATCCCAATAAAATAGGTTAAAATTCCTAATGATGTGGTTGTAGGTACTTTAATTATATCTTGAAATTTAGTTGAATCTTTAACTGATTATAGATTATCACACTCTTTTATATCATCCATTTTCCAAGAAAATTAGATATTTATCTAGCACTATAAGAAGGAAGTTATACATAAATTCTCATAGTAAAAGTTTCCCTATAATAATTATCTATCTATTAGTTCCCATTATGACACATAAAAGTTACCTATTTTCTAACTTCAATATTATACCTATGGTTAATTTTGATATGATATTTTGTATGGGCTGGCTTTAAAAATATTATGTAGAATTTATTTCAATGTGGAACAAATTATGATTTAGGATGAAGATTTTTAATTAATTATATTTAGAGGGGGTACTTCATAATTGGGGTCATATATTGATCTACACCCCATAGATCTTTTGAATGAGATCCTTGGGGTAGAATGTAATATACAAGTTATGTATGGAAAATGTAATCTTAAAATTGAGTATGTACTTACAATACAATAATAAATTCATGTATTTTCTGAGGAATTACATGGATATCCCAAAATCATGAAGTTTAGTTTTCTATTTATTTGATAACTAATGCAATACCAATATCAAAGACTCCCTATAGAATGACCACTACAGAATTAGCAGAGTTATAGAACAACTAGAAGAGTTTTGTGAAAAGGGATTTGTACTCCCCAGTGTTTGTACTTGGGGATACCTAGTTCTTTTTGATAAGAATAATTTTAGATCTATGAGGTTATACATTTATTATAGGGAAATAAATGCTAAAATGATAAATAACAAGTATCCTCTTCTTTTAACTGATGAATTATTCAATCAAATTCATGGAGATCAATATGTTTCAAAGATTGAACATTATTCTGGTTATCATAAATTCCAAGTAAATAAGGAAGATATTATGGAGAAAATATTTTGTATGAGATATATACATTACAAGTTTATATTAATGACATTTTGATTGAATAATGAACCCTCTAATTTTATAGACCTAATTAACAAAGTATTCAAAGAATATCTTGATGAGTTTTTGTGGTATTTATTGATGATATCTTGGTGTATTATATGATATATGAGAACCATAATAATTGCATAAAAATCATTCTTGGGACTCTTAAAATTGATTGATTTTTAAAATTTAGCAATTGTGAATTCTAGCTCTAGGAAGTTTCATTTCATGGACACATGTCTTCAAGGATGGGATCTCAGTTTATCCTATGAAGACAAAAGTAGTCCAATAATGGAATATGCCAATAAACATAACTGAGGTATTTAGTTTCAATGGTTTTGTATGTTATTATCAGTTATTTGTCCAAAATGTTTCCCAATTGGCTAACCCATTAATCAGGCTTACTCGAAAAGGGGTTAAGATATCATGGAAAAAGAAATGAGAAGAATGTTTTGAATAATTTAAGAAGAGAGTAGAGAGAGCTATAATTTTTCCTCCACTATCATAAATTGAGGGATTATTGAAATATAATGATGTATCAATGAAGGTAATTTGTTGTTTCCTTGTATAGAATAATAATGTTATTACCTATGAATCAAAATAATAAAATTTCATGAAACAACTATCCAACCCATGATTTTGAGATGGAAACAATAATATTTTCTATGAAGATATGGAGAAATAATCGTTATGGAAAATCATATGAAATATACTTGGATCAGAAGAGTCTGAGATACATCTTTTCATATAAAGAACTCAATATGAGGAAAAGGTGATGGATCAAGCTACTCAAGGATTATTATTTCTCATTATAATACTACCCATAGTAGGAAAATAATTTTATAGATGCATTGAGCGGGAAAGATAATAGATTTCTAGAAAAAATGAGGATTGATAGGGATCCTATGTACATGAATCTAGTAAATATGGACATGGGAATTATAAAGGAAGTACTGACAAAACTCATTTTTCAAATTATTTTTAAACCATCCTTATTAGAAAAGATAAAAAATTATCAACCTGATTATGAGAATTTTCAAAATAAAATTAAATATATGAATGATAGAAATTTTTTTGATTTCATTTATGAAGTTTATTTTATAAAATTTAGAAAAAGGCTATATGTTCCATCTATAACTGATCTGAAAAGGGAATTGTTGGGTGATGATCATTACTCTAATTTCACTATATAACTTGGTAGAATCAATATATATAGACACTTGAAGGAATATTTTTTGTGGGACAATATCAAGTGGGAAATTACTCATTATGTGTTAACATGTATGTTTTTTCAATAGGTGAAGGTTGAGAGACAATATCCTAGAGGGTTCATGCAACCTCTATATTTTCCTATGTTTAAATGGCATGAAATTACTATAGACATTGTTACAGGATTACCAATGACTCTTAAGAATAATGATACAATATGAGTTGCTGTTGATCTCATCACCAAATATTCTAATTTTCTCACTATAAGGGATTATTTACCACTAAATTTCCTTGAACATATCTATATTAATGATTTTCAAGACATTATAGAGCACCACTTTAAATTATGTCTGATCTTGATCTATGACTTACATTGAAATTATGGAAAAGTATTCAGAAGGCTATTGATACAAATCTCTTTTTGAGAACTTCTTATCCCTCTCAAAATGATGTATAGTTAAAAATGGCTATTAAAATTTTATAATACATGATGATGTCATTATATTTTAATTTTCAGGTAGGAGTGATCAATATTTACATTTTGTAGAGTTTTCCCATAACAATAATTTCCATTCAAGTATTCAGAAGGAACCTTACAAAGAACTTCATGGAAAGAGATTCCATACTCTATATTACTGGGATAAAGTTGGTGAAAGGAAGCTCATAGGCTTAGAACATGTGTGTATGAGATAATGTAAAAGGTAAAGACTATTCAAACCCATATGAAAGAATCTCAAATTAGGTAAAAGATATATGTTGATAACAAGAGGAAAGATTTGGAATTTCAAGTGGGAGATATTGTTTTCCTGAAAGTATCTAAATGGAAGAGTTCTATAAGGTTTAGTAAGAAAGGGAAAATGAACCACATGTACATCATACCTTTTCTAATATTTAAATTTATTAGAGCTATGGATTATAATTTGGTAGTGACACCAAGTATCTCTAATGTACATGTTGTGTTCTATAAATCATTATTAAGGAAGTATATTCCAAACCCAACACATGTGCTCACATATGAAGAAATAGAATTAGAACCTAATATATGTTACTATGAAAATCAATAAAAATTTTGGAAACTAAATAACAAGTGTTGAGGAATACTGCAGCTCGATTGGTAAAGGTACTTCGAAGAAATTATAAGATTAAAGAGGTAAATTGTGAACTTGAAGAAATTATGATGATGAATTATGAAAATATTTTCATGAGGTGACAGTCTGAAAATTTCGAGGATGGATTTTTTTAAGGAGGTAATAATTTAACAACTCAATACTTTATAATATATTTCTCTTCTAATAAATTCAATCTATATGATAGCTTTTGGTATATATAACCCTGAGTCTAAATGAACTGTAATAGAGTATACTGTTATAACCTAATTGTAAAAAATGGTGGGTATGAATATGGATAAATAAATTATGAATGTTATATGGTTTAAATATGTATATATAAACTCATTGGTTATCAATTTTTTAAAAATAAAAACAAAAACATTTAAAATAAAAATAATTGTTTTTTTAATAAATAATAATTTCTTTTATAAAAGTGTTTATGTTGCATTTTGCACACTTATTTTCATTTTTTTTAAAAGTTTTTTGGGAATTTATTTTAAAAAATAAAATAAAAATTTCAAAGTAAAAACTTCAAAATTATTTTTGTTTTAATTTTTGGTATTGTTTGGGAAATATTAATTTTTCGATGAATAGTGAAAAATACTGATTTTATTAATTTTGTTTTCATTTAAACCATTTAAAAAGTTATACTTTCTATTAAATGGTTTTATAAGTAATTTTAATTCAATTATATTATTATTAGTTCCATTTAGGTTATTTTAAACAATTTTATGTTTAATTTTGATAAAATAACTTAAATATACTTAATAATTGTTTTTAAGAAAACCACATTATTTTTCACACTTGCAGGTTTAATTTTAAATTAAATTCTACCACTTATGTGAATTGAATTTAGAAAAACAGATTCCAAATATTGAATAATCATAATTAATATTATCTAATAAGTTCAAATTATTTTTTTCATAATTAATAACAAAGTTTGTAAAAATTAATTACCATAGTTAAGGTTAAAACAGATTTTTGCGTGTTACATGAACCTATGTTAAAATTAATTTTAAAAACATATATAACTTTTATTTTATAAATTAGATTTATTATTTAGAGTCATTGGTTACAAATTATATAATAAGTATCATTTGTTTTTATTGTTAAATCATGAATTACCTAGGTAAATAAAAAAACTAGTTACGAGAGTGAAAACTTAAATGGTTTAAGAAAGTAAACTTAGAGGACAAGGAAATATTTTTTTTCAATTTTTTGTTAATTTTTGTTAGTGGAGGTGTGGATCAAACATAACTTCCATCCAATGTATTATTTTTTAATTTTTAGGCGCTTGGGTTGATAGTGACTTCTCATTATTGAATAGTTTTAGGTATTTATAAAAATGCCACTACTGCTCAATTATAAAAAGGTACTTCCTCCCATCACACTTCACACAAATTAATCCATTTATCTCTAAAAAACATTAAAAAAATCTCTCACAAAATCCTTATCCTTTTTATAGAGATTTTGGTCTTTAAAAAATACCAACCCTAGGGTCCTTAATAAAAGATCAAATGTATGTCTTTCTAAGTGAAGGTAACAGTATTCACAAATCTCCTTCTATTTTCTTCTTCTATTACTAAATTCATTAATTTATTAATAATTATAATATTATTAAAAAATTATGAACCATTTACTCATATGTTGTTTTGTTAAGGTAATACCTATATTCGTCCCCTCTTCCATCAAATGAGAAATAAAAACGTCCATCAAGTGTATGAAATACTACCACCTTGCGAACTGATATAATTCGTTTTCCATCACTGCCTATGAAAATAGATATAATGATGTATTAAATATATATATATATATATTATATTTATGAAAAAATTAAACCTCTATAATTAAAATGTCACATTGAACTTATTACCTCCAATTAGTTGGAAAATGAAAACGTCGCTCGTGTGTACATGTGGCTATCGGCTCCACGAAGTGATGTAATAAATTATTCATTTTATATTGAAATGAATAGTAATAAGGATATATTTAATGAATACATATGATTTATATGATATAAAAATTATTCTATAAAGGTTAATTATTATTTATCTCTCTTTTATTTCAAAAATGAAAACAACATTAATGCTTATGTACGACCTACCATCTCCATGAACAGTATAAATCATTTTTTATATAAAAATTTTATGGATTATTATAAATATTTATATAATGAATATATATAATATTTATATAATGGTTAAATTTTTTTATATGATGTAACCATGATTAAAGTACAAGGACTGAAACTACCAAACCAAAACATACATGAAATACAAAGCAGTTATTACTCAAAATAGTGATTTTAATAAGGAATTCTTAATGACCATGTGGTAAAAGGTTATAAATAGATAATATATGGTATGAAATATATTATCATGATTCTAGAATAGATGTATAATAAATCTATATTTATTAAAAAGGAGGTTCAGACACGTATGAAGAAAATAAAACCTGAGGTAAGGGTTTCTTATCTCAGTTTTACTTCCGTGAGACATATACCATATTCAACACTTATTTCTTTTTGATGGTGTATAGATGGACCACTTGATATGTTATATCATGAATAACTTTATATTAATGGTATTTAGAGTTTCATTTTTTTTTTCATTTCTTTGATGAGTGTTATGATTCAAAAGTTACCAAAGTGGCATAGTTTTATTTCACAATATCATCATTTTTCAGGATTGTTAAGGTTAAAGTCTTCGATGATGGAATTATTTGATCTTTTTATCATAAAAACAATTTATATTCTACTCATATGGTTATTTCTATAAATTAAAAGTTTTACTATAATATCCTAGGTAATGATAGAATAATTAATTTTCATCTTTATTATTATTCAATAATTAGATTTTATAGAGTTATATTAATTATAAAATATTAGGATTTTTGTTGGTTAAAAAGAAAAAATATTTATTTTTAACCAAAATTTGGTTATATAAAATATATGTTTTTATTTTAAAACTTAATGTCAATAGTTTTGAAATTTTATTTGAAAATTTTAATTAAATATTTGAACTCATCATGTCAAAATTATCTAAGGATGGATTTGTGAGAATTTTATAAAAAATTGATTCTCCATTTAATAGTGAAAAATATTGAATTTTAATGAAAACTGTATTTTCATTTCAAGTATTTATAATATAAGAAAATATTTTGAATATTTTAATTTTTTTAGTTACTTTTGATTAAATATAATACAATTAGTGTATTTGTAATGAATTTTATTACTTGAATTTTTTATAAAAGTATTTTTATATTAAAAGGAATTTTTTCTGAAAAAATTGTTTTCATTGTGTTTCATGTTTTAATATTGAATTAAAAATTTCCACTTATATGAATTGAATATTGAAAATTAGATTTAATTTTTGGATTATAGAGATCTAAAATTAGTAAACAGGTCCCGTTTATTTTTTGTCATTAGGAATAATATCCTTAGTAATATTTGATACCATGGTAAAGGGTAAATCAGATAATTATGTTTAAAAAGTAATTGATACAGACTAAATAATGACCTTGATAGTTTAATTAATTTTATTCTATTATTTTATTTCATCCATAATAAAAAATATCCAGTTTTATGTTATTTGTTTCCATTTGGAAGAGATTACGACCTTTATAGTATTTTATGTAAAGAAAATTAAAAAATGTCACACTCTTGTTTTAATAAATTTTATATTTTTAACAAGGGGTCCACTAAATGATACGATTCTTTCTAAATAAAATTTTTAAATATAAATTATTTAAATTCATCATGTTAATTAATTTTTATTTTTTAGTGCAGAAATAATTTCCTTAAATGCTTACTCAACACTAATGCAATAATTATTAAATTAATGGAAAAATAAAATAAATTATATTAAAATTATTAAAAGTAGTATAATTTTAAATATTTAATGTGAACCAAACATCTTTTAGATAGAATAACATGTTAGGGATGTATTAAAATATTTGTTTTTATTTTTTTTCTTGATGTTATAAATTAAAAATTGGATGAAGAGTTCTAAAATTGTCAATATTGATATCTTATGAAAATAATATTTTATTAGATTATTTAAAATTATTAAAAATATTATATTCATCAAAATTAATGGTATATGGAAAATTACATCAACCATAGTCCATTTATGATTATTTTCTCATTTTATAGTTACTTTATTAACTCTTAATGGATAGAAAAAATTAATATTATCATAATTGTCAAAAGGGTTAATAAAGTAATAAATCAAAATGAAAAGGGTAAAAATGTAAAAAAAGCATTTAAAAGTTTTATATTACATGATTATTATGACTCATCCACATTTTATCTTCTAATCATATCAAGTTGGATCCATTTTGATATCAAAATTAATTTATATTAATTTAACATTTTAAGAAATTCCAAGAGTGCCCCACCCATCTCCTTGAAAAGGGAAACTCTTATTCTCATTTATTTAAACTTAAAAAATCTTTTGGTTCATCCATTATCTGAAAAAATATATTAATTAAAACCCTAATCACATTTTAGAGGTCTTATTTCTGTCAAAATACCAACCTTAGAGTGATTGAGGTGAGATGCAAATGAATTTTTTCAAAGAAATGGTGTATCTTTTAACTAAGTATTTTAGATTTATTTCTTATTACACCTCCTTAAAATATCATTCAAACATTATAATATAATAACAACAATATTTTATATATAATTATATTTTATTATTTGAATTAAATAACCTATATCCATACCCACTTCCATCAAATGGGAAAAAAATAGCATTCGTGTGTATTGAAGACTACCACCCCACAAAATGATTTATTTAATATATAAATATATTATATTAATGAAATATTTACCATTATTAATAAATAATATATAATATAATTTCTTAAATTTTCATTTAATGAAAATGTTAACATCGCTCATGTGTACGTGCGCACTATCGCCTCCATGAAGCGATGTGATTCATTTTTCTTCATCACATCACATGGATGATTTATATATGTATAAATAAAGAAAAAATACGATATTAAGGATATTATTATAATTATGATAGGATAAAATTATACTTACCTTCTTTCTATAATGATTGTTTAAAAATGAAAACGTTAATCATGCGTTTGTACAACAAAATGTCTCCATGATTATAACATAGTTCATTTTTCATAAACATTAATCATTAATGGTTTTAAAAGTATAATTGATTTATAAAAATTATAATTATTTCATGATTATTACTCTGTATATAATTTATTAATTTCCACTTTGTCAATAATTAACCTACCAAATTCATTTTGAAAACATTCGCTGAATATTATTAAAACATCTCATGAAAACTTAAATGATTAAGTAATTATATATAAAATTGTAATAAGTGAAATAAATGGAATAATAAACTTAAAAAGGTTCTTATGAAATTAAATAAATAAAATAAATTTATTATTTATGAAGATAAAAAATGTACGTGACGATTCAGACTCAAGGTAGGTGACTTTATTTTAAAAATAATCTTTTAAAGTTTCCCTATTTTTTAAAATATTTTTCTCTAATGAACATATTATTAAAAAAGTTAAATGTTTTCATATGGAAATAATGATTTATAAAGAAAATTTAATGTATATATAGACTTTATTTCAATGTTTCTTAAAAGGAATATTTTTATATAATGTTTTTACTTTCTTTACAAAAAGACAAAAGGAATTTTATATTTTAAAGTATATAATGAAAATGAATTTTCCCATCATCATAAATATTATTTTATGTATATATTTCTTTATAGGATTCCATTTTCCCTTCAAATTAAGAACCTATATCCCCTTATTCTTAGAATTTTAGTTTTGAAAATTGGGTTTTAAAGGAAAGGAATATTTTAATATCCATAAGTGTCTTCTATGGGTAGAAAAAATATTTTTATGTGTGTAATGATGAAAAATGAAAGCTTCCATGTTTTATGATTATTTTTTGATTCCTTGAAATTGTTTATTATGATGAGAGTTTTGTTATAAAATAAGGATTAGTGGTTCCATTATAAACCAAGGATGGGTGGGTCCATGATATCCCTCCAATTCCTTGTAGATAAAAGTTGAACCTATGGTTATTACACTTGTAATAGTGATAAGAAAAATGATATCCCAAGTTACATAAATTTTTAATCTATTATTACTATGTAGTTTTATTGAAATATTATGGTTTCTTAAGATAATATAATTATTTAATATTTTAAGGAAAGTATATCCTAAATTTTAAGGGTGAAAATTATAACTTTGTGGAAAGATTTTTATATGTTTTTTATTATTAAAAATAAACCGTTATGTTTTTTATTTTTTGTTTAATATTTCTTATGATTTGTTTTGAAAATATTTAGGTATATAAGGTTATATATTGTGTAAGAAAATATTTATTTTGTGTCAAAATTATTTTTTAAAAAATTATTTTTTTATAATTATTCATAAAAATTGTAGCACCCCATTACCCCCATCATGTATGATTGGAGTAATGTTTCTGGTTTACTTTTTTTGGGTTTTATATAGAACCTGGGTTCTTTTATATCTGTTGGGAAATTACATGTTGTAAAATGGTTACACATCATGTATTGTTTTTTGGAAAAAAATCATGATTTAGTCCACAATGTGAACAGTTAAAAGGCTATGAAATGTGTTCATATCATTTAATTATCAAAGTTTTTATTTTAGTCTGAGGTGGGAGGTTTTTCAGCATAACACTTTAATCAAGAAATACACTTCATGAAATGTTTCAATTCCATGTATTGATCATGATTACTATATTTAGGGTGATCTATGGGTGATTAAACTTTTATTCGGCATTCATCCTCCATTATCACAACCTAAATCTCTACCATGTGATTTTGGAGATCTCCAATCCTTCTGAATCATTCATTCAGTGAATCTTAATCATTGTTGTTGTGTATCTCTACCGGTAAGCGGTATTTCTTCTTCTTCATTTCCTTTAATATCAGCTGTGGTGTTAGAAACATTCTCATTTTAGATTCATGATTGATTAATGTTTTCAATTGTACATTTAATGTTTATTTTCATTCCTTTCCTTTCAAAGGATGATATTTGGTTTCTCAATATCCATTTTCTAAGGTAGATAAGTTTCCATCATTCTTGTGTTAAGTGTTTTTATATAAAGGGTTAATTATATTAACTTATTATCATTCTAGTGAAATTACATTAGGTTATTCATTGAATTGAAGTCATTTATGATTTTAAATGTATTTTGACAATACTTTACACATTGAGAACCATAGGTGAGTTGGGAAAGGTAAATGGGTAACTTTAGTGTGTGTGGACCACTAGGGGTTACTTATTTAATATCGAAAGACTGTGGCTAGGATCAATATTAGTTGGTGATAAAATATTTTTGGTTAGGGTATTTTATGTCTAGTACTTATTCCCATAATCTTGGGCCCAATATGGTGTATCTTTCCATTCATTCATTGTTTATCACATTATATATATGTGTTTGAATTTTTATTGTATCACTTATTATTATTATATTCCTTAATTTGTGAATATGAATGTATTTTATGAAAACCAAAAGAAAATGATTTATAAATTGATATGGATTTATGAAAATGATTTGTAAAACAATTTTTGTTTTAAAAGATCTAACTACTGTATTCTTAGTTATTAGACTTGGTATAGACTCTATAGTGGTATCCCACTGGGATTTGTGCTCACACCCTACTTTTGACTTTTGGTAGTTATAATTGTTATATTTAAGATCCCAGTTAAGGTAAGGGCATCTTGTAGTGTGTGGGATTCTCTTATTGTCACTGTATCATGTCAGGATGGTTTAGAGTTGAAAATTGGTCACATGGATATTTGTTGGTCTAGTCTTGTAATTCATTTTGGTTTGTCTGGTTTGTCTTGGATCATATGGTTTTCATTGTAATTTTTTTCATGTTGTACTATTATTTTATGTATTGTTTTGGTTATATTTAATACTTGTTTCTATTAACTTCAATTTACCTCTACTTGTGACAACTATCTTGGTTGGATGGTATTATTGACACAAGTTGGTCTTTTATAATTTGGCATTATAGGGATGCTCAGACTGAAGTGTGTTTAACTACCTGATTTTGGTTATATTTCTTGGGTAGATAAGAGTTAGTTATGTAATAATTTTGGTAGTAAGTGTAGGAAGGGGTTGAGATAGCACAATTATTTGTCGCAACTCAATTTATAATGGTTAGTTGGAAAATTTTTACCAGGTTTGAGACTTGGTGTTTGAGGTCAGTTGAAAAAACTCTATGGGATGTTTATTTAAATAAAACTATTATCTTCCCAAGGTGTAATACTTGTTCTAAGAATTATTAATTATTTTAAATTCATATTGTTTTAAATCTTTGATATTGATACCTGAAGTTTGTCGTATGATTTTATAATTTTATTATGACTAATTGGGGGGGGGGGTTTATTGTGATTGTTAGGCAATAACCCTAAAATAGATCTTCTAAATACAAGATATGAATATATGGTACATGATCCATAGGTGAATCCTCCAGTGGATCCATCTTTCGGTGAAGCTGTAATCAGTATAATTAAGACTATAGGTCATGTGGGTGTTAGGAACTTAGGACGTGTGGTGGATCATGACTCTGAATTCACTAATAATCATCCACTCATCTTCTGTAGTGACAAGGGACACCAGGAATCTTAGGAGTGTCTTGATCAGATTTATTGGATCCTAAACTTCTTAAATATTCCTGAAGACTCTAGGGTGGGGTTCTCCTTGAAAATGCTCTAAGGACATGAAAAAATATGGCGAGACTCTATTGTGAAAGCTATGTTGCATAAGGATCTTACCAAGAATTCTTTCAAGAAAATCTTCAATAATTAGTTTTACACTGAGACATAATGTGAAAAAAAGTCTTCAGAGTTTTTGACCTTGGAGTAAGGGGAGAATACCATTTTGGATAATTCCACCAATATTTTTGAGTTGGTTTTTTTGGAATCATAGCTTATCTTTAATGAGTATCTAAAGGCTTGGAGGTTTTATTTGGGACTGAGGCATGATATTCAGTTTATTTTTATTCTCATCTGTTTTCTAACTTTTTTGGAGGTAATATAAAAAAATCTATTATTTAGGGATACATAGTCTGAAGGAAAGGATTAGATGGACCTTTGGTTTGTGCTATTTTTATCAAGGGTGTATTTTCTAGCCAAAAAGAAAGTGTATGGGTGGTCAATTTCCTTCAAGAATAGTTTCAAAGGCATCCTTAGGGAATTAGAAGGTTTTCTTATACTAGTGTGGAAATTGTGGGCATACCAAGCCTAAATATGCAAAGTATCCTAATTCTTATCATCATTATGGTCTATTTGGCCACTTAAAGAATTTTTGTGAAAGGATATACTAGGTAATTAAGGTATGATCCACTCTTATAAAGGGATTAAAGGTACATGTACATGCTTGTAAGGGTGATGGGTTTATTCCCCAGACTAAGGGGGATGTTCATGTGGCAAAGACTAGATGAATTTATGTGATAGAGTACATGATAGAGGAATATGAACTAGAGACATCTACTATTATAGGTACAATGATTATTTCATCTCCTATGATGATATATTTGTTTGAAAATGGTGATACTAATTATTTATATCATAATAGCTAGTGGATGTGTTGGGTTTATGTTCAGAACTTATTCCATTCTTGTTTGTTCATTATTTTCCTTTGGGAAATAGGTTTGAATAAGGTTTCAAGTGGCCTGCATCTCAGGTGATGATAGATAACTTTGAGGAGGTGTGAGACTTATTAGTTCTTGATATTGACATCTTTGACTTGATCATCAACATATATTGGGTTATTAGGTTTTTGACCTGATAAACTATTATCATTATTGTGTTCATGTTTTTTCTTTTGACGAGGTCCCTCATGTTTTTAGGGTGAGTGGGAATCTAGATTGATAAGGGCGATGCTTGTTTTTTTCGTATATTGGATTAATATTGTGAGAGTTTTCAGAGATGTTTCCTAGGGATGTAGACCATTATTTGGGTATTCGGCTACCTGTAATTATGTGTGCATGCCCCAAGATCTTTTCAAATGATTTTTCTAGTTTACCACCACAGTGAGAGTTGTATTTTACTATGGAACTAGTTACTATTGTAATGAACATTTGTTTTTCATCTTACCGTATGGCACCTACTAAGTTGGTATAACATAATTCAAAACTTTTGGATCTTAAGGATTATGGATATATTTATCATAGTGTCACTATGTTCTTGGCATATCCTCTTTTTAAAGAAGAAAAACTAGAGCCTTAGAATTTTTATCGAATATCAGAAGTTATATTAACTGACTCTCAAGAACAAGTATCCTTTACATAGGATTGGTGATCTCTTTGGTCAACTTAGAGGGGCTATTGGGTTTTCAAATATTGACCTATAGTTAGCGTACTGTCATTTGAGAGTCCAAGAAGAGGATATACCTAAGACATCATTTAGAAGATAGTAAGGGAATTTCAAGTGTCTGATTATGCCATTTGGACCAACTAACACTCTTATAGTGTTTATGTAATCAATGAATGATATATTTCATTGGTTCTTGGAATATTTTATTGTGGTGTTCATGGATGATATTTTTGTTTAGTCTCAGTTATAATAGGAGAATATAAACCATTTAGATATCATTCTTAGAACTTTAAGGGAATGACATATGTATGGAAATCTTCCCAAGTTTGAGTTTTGGATTCAAGAGGTAATATTTCTAGGACGTTATATCTTATAGGGGAATCTTAGTGGATTATAAAAATGTGTAGGCAGTTATGTCCTTAGAGAGGCCCAAAAACCTATCTGAGATCTGAATATTCTTAGGTTTGGCTAGTTACTATAGATGGTTTATTCAAGATTTCTCCAATATCACATCTTCAATGACAAATTTAACCTATAAGGATGCAATGTTTGAATGGAATGAAAAAGTTTAGAGATATTTTGAGAAGAATAAGGTTTGGTTGACTTCATTAGTAGTTTTGATTGTTTTGGATCTGGGTTCAGGTTATAATGTTTTCTATGATTCTTCTGGTATGGGTATGTGGTGTCTCTTAATGCATTAGAAAAAAGTGGTGGTCTATGGATATATCCAATTAAACCATCATGAGAAGAACTAACCTAATGAATATCTTGAGTTGGTGGAAGTCATGAATGAACTCAAAACATGGCATCACTATCTCTTTAGGGAGTGGTTTACAATGTATTATGATAACAAGAACCTGAAATATATTTGTACTCATAGGGATACGATCTTGTGATAGAGACACCAGGTAGAGTATCTTTAGAAATTTTATTTTGATATTACATACATTTATGGAAAATTAAATGTATTTCACAATACATTTAGTATAAAATTACTAACACAAGACATGAAGGAATCAGTTGAGGAGTGGAATCTAATGAGTTTGTTTTACATGGTGAGATTGAGAGTGGAATAGGTTGGTGGATAGGTGTTTTTGGCTTTGATGAAAGTTTAATTGTCTTTTGATGAGTGAGTTTAGACTGAGTAAGTGATAGAAATCAAGTGCCAATGCTTTAGTAAAATCCATTATGGTGGGAAATTTCGGGCAGGTGACCTCTGTCTCCCTATGGATATTTGTTCTTTTATAGTAGTTTGGTTGTTTTATTTTCCCAGAAGTGGGAGTTGATAGACCATGGAAACCTAAATTGATGGTTCATATACCATAGGGATAACAAGATTTATAAATAATGTTATGTTAATATTGGTGGGCAGGGATGATGTGTTAAATTGAATATTTTGTATCATAGTGACTCACTTGTTAAAAAACTAAAGTGAAACACCAGAGACATACAAGTTTATTTAAACCATTACCCATTCTAGTATGGAAATTGGATTATATTTCCATGGAGTTCATCATTGTCTTACCATATAATCCTAGGGTGAAGAACATAATTTGGGTGATCATTGATTGAATTAAAAAATTTGTGCATTTTATACCTATCAAGGAGAGGAAACATGTGGAAGAGCTTGGAGAATGTTTTGTATAAGATATTGTGAGACTTCATGGAGTTCCTTTTGTGGTTGTCTCTGACAGTGACCTACGATTTAAATATTGATTTTGGAGAGGTTTATAGGAGGTTATGTGTTACTAATTTAGGTTGGGAACAAAATATCATTTATATGGACATTAATAAAGACATGGAGAGTGATATTTTGGTTATTGAAGAAATGATCTAGGATTTTGTGGTTAATTTCTGTAGTTCTTGGGAATTTTTCTCCTTTAGTCAAGTTTTCTTAAAATAATAGTTATCATTCCTTGATTAATATTCTTCACTTTAAGGCTTTGTATGAGTGATCATATAGATATCCATTTTTCTGTGAATATTTTGGAGAATGGTCATTGGTTGGGAAAAGTATTGTTCAAGAGAAAACAAAGAGGGTGTAATTTATATGGGAGAGATTGATCACAACACATAGTCATCATACATCCTATGTAGATCATCATTTTCAGCTAATGGAGTTTGATTTTGGTGGTGAAGTCATTCTTAGTGTTTCACCATGATTGGGAAATCATCATTTAGGAAGGAATGGTAGGTTAGTACCAAGGTTTTGGGACCCTTTAAGATCCTTGGATTACTAGGAAAGGTTTCTAATTAGTTGTACTTAACATCATTTTTGACTTCCATCCATGACATGTTTCATGATTCACAGTTGAGGAGGTATACAATGGATCCTTCCTATGTAATTGGATGAGAGGTTGTTGATCTTCAGATAGAAAATTGTGTGGTTGAGCAGCTAGTCTATATTATGGATCACTGAGAAAGGTGTTTTGTAGTAAAATGATTACACTACTTTGGGTACTGTGGTATTGTGGATAGGATAACCACCATATGTGGGAGTAGTAGTTTTTAATGAGGTAGTAGTTTCCTTCACTTTTTTAGGATCAATGTTCTTAAGTACATTCTAGTGATAAAAAGAATTTATGGTGAGGATATTATAACACCTTAGAACCCCCTTCATGTATGATTTGAGTTCTATTTTTATTTTCATTTTTTGGGTTTTGTATAGAATTTGGGCTGTTTTCTATCTTCTAGAAAATTATAAGTTCTAAAATGGTTATAGGTAATGTATTGGTTGTTGGTAAAAAGTCATGAGTTGGTTCACAACATGAATTTTCTACATATCATAAATGATTTAAAATATTTTATTGGTCGTAGTTGGTATTTTAATCTAAGGAAACATGTTTTTTAACATAACTCATTAATCAAGAAATAAATTTATTTAAATGAATACACACCATATATTGATTGATATTAGTTCATTTTAGGGTAATGTATGGGAAATTAACCCTTCATTCAACATAAATACCCTCCTCTCATGACCCAAATATCTCCCATGATATTTTTGAGATCTCCTATAATTTTGGATCATTCTATCGGTGATTGATCATCATTGTGGTTATGGTGAATCTCTTTGGGTATGCGGTCTTTCCGTTTCTTCATTTCCTTTAATCACGATAATGGTGATGGTTGTTTTTTTCATTTTAGATCCATGATCAATTGAAGTTTTATATTGATCATTTGTAGTTTCTTATTGTGCCTTGTATTTCAAAGGAAAATCTATAGTTTCTAAATATTTGTTTTTGAAGGATAATAGTTTTCCATTATTATTAATGTAGGTGTTTCAATTCAAAGGGTTAATTATATGAATTGATTTTCATTCCTTTTAAATTTCATTTGGTTGTTTATTAAATTTAAGTTTTTTATGGTTTCAAAATGGGTTTTGACAAAACATTACACATTATGAACCTTGGGTGAATCGTGAAAGGTATATTGGTAACCATAGTTTGTGTGGCACTACTAGGGGTTTCCTTTGTGATATAAAAAAATATGGAAGTACTCGATATCGGTTGGTACCAATGTATTCATAGTTTAGAAACTTTTATTTCTAGTATGTATTCCCCTAGGTTTGGTCACAATTTGGTGTGCTTTTTCATTCATACCTTATTTATCAAATAATGTAAATATTTTTTAATTCTAATTTTATCACTTCTACTTTTCATGTTCCAATATTTTTTAATGAGAAAGGATTTTATAAACACCAAAGGAATGTTATTTAAAAATGGGTTTGAATTAAGGAAAACAATTTATAAAACTATTTTGTTTTAAAATCTAGAATTACTAAAACCATGATTATTAGACCTTCTGTATACTCTATGGAGGTATCATACTAATATTTTTTATAACACCCTATATTTATCTTTGGGTGGTTGTTGATGTTATATTGTAGGATATAGGTAAAGGAAAAGGAATCTTATAGCATGAGGACTTATCTTATTGTTCTTACCATCAATTAAGTATTTTTTGGAGGTGACAATTGGTCATATGAAGAATTGTTGGTCTAGTATTATCATACTTTCATGTTTGACTTATTTGGATTAGATTTTATGTATTTTTTTATTTTTTTTCACTGTACTCTTGTTTTATGTAATTTTTTGGTTATATAAAAGACTTATTTATGTTATCTTTGTTCTACCTCACCACATGACGATCGAATCAGGTGGATGGTTATATTGACCCAGGTTGGTCTGTTACAGACTAACAATTTATTTATTTTATTTGATGCTCCTTATTGAGATTTTGGGTTCTCATCCATTGATTTAAAATATTTTTCAAAATGTTTAAGTATGGGTAAAGGAAATGGATTAGTCATGTTGAAATTCCTGAAGATTTTTTATGAAAGGGAATTTTTTTTATCTTAAGAGTTTTGTTAGGAGGGAAATGGATACTAAGTGGAAGTTTCCCCATTGTGATGTAATATTTTTTATTCAAGGGTGATGACCTATTTTTATACAAATATAAACCTAAAATATCATCAGGATTGTAAGAAATGGAATTATAGTTTAGAAACACTAGAATTTGTAAGTTTGAAGGATGAGTATTTATAATTGGTATTAGAGGAAAGGCTTAGATAAATTTATATTTTAAGATATTGTATGTAAATAAAATTAAAATACTTTACATTATGGTAAAGTCGAAATTATATAGTATTTGATGATTACAATGTTTCTATATCTAAAATAGGTTTGTTCAAAATGTTTTTCTATAGAGGAGATAGGAAGCTGAAGTAGGAAGGCACTGAGGGGATTATTTCCTTCCAAATCCACATCCCAAAATGGTTTTAATTGTAAAATAGTAGTTTGTTTAAGTAATGGATCAGTTAAAACAAAATATAAATGGTGGTGGAATCTATGTGAGAGAACAACCAGGTATACCATAGAGGAACATGTTGATAATAACTCATTTTATTATACAACATGACCAAGTATTTAGTGGATATTCTGACCCAATGAAAGATTAATGATATATTAAATCCCTTGAAAAGATTTTTTATTTCATGGAATTTTTAGGTCATAGAAAGGTATCCCATTTTATTTACCATTTTTTAGGTGTGCCCGATCAATGGTGGGAAATGGTTAAGAATACTAGAGAAAGTAATGAAATTGATATCTTGTAATAAAAGGAGTTTGATAATAATTTCTTTGAGAAATATTTTCCTAAGGATATTTAGCTTAGGATTGAAAAAAAATTCATGGAATTGAGGTAGAAGGAGGATGATTTTGTTTCTGTATATGATGAAAACTTTATATTTATTGGCAAGGAAAACTCCAAAATTTATCAAGGATCTTAATAGTAAAATCAGTTTTTTTACTCATGATTGAAGATAATATATTTATGTTAATTTGATTTAGTTAATTTAAAATTTAGGAGAAACCTATTGAATATGAATATAAAGTAAAAATAGAGTTTTATAATGACCATGAGTTCAATGAAAATAATAAAAGAAGAGTTACAGTTAGTAGGAAATGGGGAAACATCCATCAAATAAATTTAGGGTTACGAAAATAATATTCTCATCTTGTGATAAGCATGGTGAAATGTACCCTGGAGAATGTTTTACCAAATATTATAAATGATTATTATGTTGAATTTTTAGGAATATAGCTTCTGAATTCAAGGAATATGTTTAGAAAAATAATGAAAATTCATTGGTAAGATGCATTAATTTTAATTAGTTTGGAAAAGATGATAATGTATGTCCAAAGTTAGTCACTTAGGGTGGAAATCATCAAGATCCGAAGTAAAAGGATCTGGAAAAATATTTTTTTACTAGTAGAATTGATGTTGGTCCATTAAACCAAGTAGTATCAGGTACAATTATTATTTATTCATAATATGCTAATGTCATGTTTGATTTTGGGTCTACACATTCTTTCATTTCTGAGAATTTTTCTGGTAAATTGAAAATTACACCTTAATTAATAGAACCATAATTTTTGGTAAAAAAACCTTGGCGATTAATCAAGGAAAAAATAAATAATAATAATCTTCATATCATTTTACATGGAAATACTTTACCTACCGAACTTAATTTTTTTAACCATAGTATATTTTTTCATTATTCTCCATAATTGGATCTTTTTTTACCATTCTATGATAGATTATAAATATAAAGAAGTTTTATTTCAAAAATATTTTTAGTTCATATTCAATAATTAATTAAAACCATTGACAACATATAAAGAAGTTGATAAATTTTTAAAAAATGGGAATGAAGGTTACCTTGAACATATTTTTCAAAAATAAGGAAATTTCTCAGACTAATGATGTTCTAGTAGTAAAATAATACATGTATGTTTTTAATGATGATTTGTATGGGATTTTAACTAATCAAGAAGTTAAAATTACAATTGAAATAGTTCTTAAAACTATGAAAATTTCAAAACCCCATTTTCAAATTGATATTTTAGATCTTGTAGATTTGAAAAGTAAGTCAAAAGAGTTTCTAGATAAATGTTTCATTCATCCTAGCACTTCATCACAAGTTGATCATATTTTATTTGTTAAAAATAATGATGTTTCTATGAGGATATTCATTTCTTATAGAGATTTGAATAACATTACTATTAAGAATAAGTATATGTTTCTTCATATTGATGACTTCTTTGATCATCTCTAGGGAGCTCATTATTTTTAAAAATTTTACATGAGGTCTAGATAGAATCATATAAAGGTGAAGGATAACTACATTCCAAGAATAACATTCCAGAATATGATATGGGTAGTATTAGTTTGTATTTATGCCTTTTGGTTGAAAAATTATGACATTGTATTTATAGATTTTATGAATAGATTCTTACATGAATATTTGGATATGTTTTTTGTTTTTTATTGATGATATATTAGATAATTCAAAATTTTATTAGGATCATGAAAGATATATATGGATTATTCTATAAACCTTCATAGAAAAGGAGTTATATGGGAAATTTAGAAAATATGATTTTTGGTTACAATAAACTTTTTTTTCTTGGTAAAATTGTAAATAAAGATAGCATAACAGTTGATCCAACCAAAATTAGTGGTTGATGAATGGAAAAAAACCTACAAATGTTATTCAGATTCATAGTTTTCCTATTTTAAGGCTATTAGATGATGGTTTTTGAAAACATTCCATGTTTACTTTCCACACTACCTATGGTAAAATTAAAATGAGTTAAATTTATATAGACAAGAGATTATGTTTACTGTTTTCAAGAACTACAATGAAGATTATTTAATTCTTTAGTTTTTTCACTCCTCTCCATAACTGGTGACATTATCATCTACAATGACACTTATTTTCAGAGGATTGGTTGGGTCCTAAGGAATAATGATCAGGTAATTTATTATGCTTCATTGAAACTTAAATAGAATGGGTTAAATTATATAACACAAGATCTAGAATTAAATTTTTTTGGTTTTTGATTTAATATTTGGTGAATTTATTTATATAGATCTCAATGTGAAATATGCACTGATCTTAAATGTTTGAAGTATATATTTACTCATAAAGAGTTGAACTTGTGGTAGATAAGATAGATGAAACTGATTAATGATTATGATTTCACAATCTATTTCCATCATAGAATAGAAAAAATGTATCTAATACTTTTAGTTAAAGAAATAATGCTATATTAACCATGTTACATTTGGAATATGATCCCTTTATTAATGATTTTATTAAATTTTTCCAAGAATCTATGGATGCAACAAATCCCTTTATTTCAATTGTTTTTTAAATCATATCTATCAGAAGGAATTAAGAATTCTTATAAATAAGTTTGTGAGTTATAGAAAATGGTATAATTGGTTAAGAAGTGTAGGTTTCCTGAATTTAATGTTGATAAAGATTTTGTTTTGATATTAGGAATGATATTATATGTGCCTTGTGATTCCTAGTTGATGAAAGAGTTGTTAAGTGAATCTCATAGTTCCCCATTTTCTATTCATCCAAGAAATATTGAGATATAAAAATACCTTCGAGAGTATTACTTGTGAAATGGAATTAAAATATATATATTTTTACATTACCATGAAATGTTTGCCTTGTCAATAGGTTACTGAAGAAACCAAATTACAAAGGGGGATGCTCTATCCATTTTTAGTACCAAAGTTGAAATGAGAAACTGGATCTATGGTTTTAATGGTGGGATTACCAAATACTTCTCAAGGTAATTATATAATTCGAGTTATTGTTGATCGACTAAATAAATATAAAAATTTCCTTCTCATCTAAGATTCAATGTTTTTAGATATTATTTTTTGACAGTACCTCAAGGAGAAAGTCTAATTACGTGGATTTTAATTATCCATTGTATCTAATCATGATTCCAAATTCACTTCTAATTTTTTAGATAGGCCTTCAGAAAAAATTGGGTGTTGAATTAAATTTCAATATGACTTTTCATCTACAATATGATGGATAGTCATAACAAACATTTTAGAATTTATAGGAAATTATTCAAGCTTGTTCAATGGATTTTTAGGGAAGATAGGATCAATATATTTCTTTGGTTGAGTTTTCATACAATAAAATTTTTCCTTCCAGTATTCAGATGGATCCTTTTGAGTAATTATATTGGAAGTAGTGTTGGAATCTTACTTTTTAGAATTAATTTATAGAAATGATGCTGATGGTACCAATTTTGGTAGAGGAAATGGCTGATAAAGTTAATAGGATTCAAAAATATTTTATGATGTCACATGGAATGAATGAAATCTTTATAGATAATCAGAGAAATAATTTTTTATTTTAGGGTAGGTGATAACATTTTTCTTATGTCTCTCAATGGAAAAATGTTTTGCATTTTTGTGAAAAGTGAATGTTAAGTTAGTGGTTAATTGGACCATATGAAATCTTATATAATGATGGATGAGTTTACTATCTTGTGGGTTTTCCTTCTATTTTCTCTTAGGAACACAAAATTTTTCATGTTTTGATGATAAGAAAATTTGTGCTAGATTTATCTCATGTTTTGAGCCCTAAGGTAGTTTACTTGGAAGATATATAATCTTACGGGGAACTAAATATTTAGATTCTTGACCACCAAGATAAATTATTACAGAATAATATAATTGACTAGGTTATAGTTTTTTGAAAAAACTATGTGGTTGAATAATCAACATGGGTATCTGAAAATACTATGAGGGAAAGATATCCTAACTTGTTTAATAAGTGAATAAAATTGAGAGGAAATGATTTACAAAATAGGGGAAGAATTTAACAACCTATATAATGATAGAATAAATATTTTTCATGTTTATCAGTACAAAATAGTTAGATTTTATAGAGCTATATTCAAAATAAAACACTAGTCATTTTTTTATTAAAAATGAAAAAGCTTAATTTCTAACCAAAATTGGGTTTTAAATGTTATATAGTTAAAAAAAGACAATTTAAAAATTTTAGAATTTTAATTTAGGAAAATTAATTTTATTTTTTAAATAATCAATTCAAAATTATCTTAGGATTAATTTTTCAGAATTTTCTAAAAAATTGATTTTTCAATTAATAGTGAAAAATAATGATTTTAATGAAAACTGTATTTTATTTGGAATTATTTAATGATTAAAATTGTATTTTGAATTTGTTTTAAAATTTAATTAGTTTTTTTATATTAAACCTAATCCAATTATTGTCTTTAAAATTAATTTTATTACTTGAATTTTTTATAATAACGTTTTTATACTCTACGGCATTTTTTTCTGAAAAACTGCATTTCATCCTATTTTTTGTTTTAGTATTATATTAAATTATGCCAATTATGCGAATTAAATTTTGAAAAATGGATTCCATATTTATAATTAAGAGGTAAAAATTTAGTAAATATTACACTTTTATCTTTGGACATTATGAATATTAACTTTAGTAATTTTTGATACCATAATAAGGGGTAAACAAGGTAATTAAGGGTAAAAATAAAATGATAATGACTAAATACTTTCCATAAAAATTATCATAATTTTGTTGGATAAGTCCATTTTATACATAATAATACGAGATTATCTTTTATGATATTTTTTCCATTTTGATGAGATTATGACCTTTATAATATTTTATTTAAAGAAAATTAAAAAAATTCACACTCTTATATTTAATAATTATTATAATTTTAATTATTAGTGAATAAATAATCACCATAAATTATTACACAATGATAATGTAGTAATTATTCAATAAATGGAAAAATAAAATAAAACATAATAAAAATATTTAAATTATTTTAAATTTTAAAGATTTAATGTGACCCACGAATTTTATAAATATACATAACATGTTAGTGATGTATTGAAATATTTTTTTCTTTCTAATTTTCTTTTTTTTGTTGTTATAAAAGTCAATATAAATTAATAGTTCTAATATTGAAATTATTGATATTCTATGAAAATAATATTTTATTAAAATATTTAAAATTCATAAAATATTATTTTCTTCTAAATTAATGGGATATGAATAATTAAATCAACCATATCGAAATTATAAAACTTCTTCAATTTATAGTAATTTAATAACCCCTAATTTTTATAAGACATTAATACTATGATAATTGTCAAAAGAGTAAACAAAGGGTTAAAAAAATGATAAGGGTAAAAATGTGATCCAAACTTATAGAAATTTTATTATATTATATTATTATTACTCAAAATAATATTACCTTAAAATAGTATCAGTTTTTATCCATTTTTAACTCAAACTTAATTTATATTAATTTAATATTGTATGAAATTTCAAGGGTGCCCCTCCCTTCTCGTATAAAAGGGCAACCCTTATTCTCGTTTCTTAACACTTTAAAAAGATTTTGGTTAAGAGAATATTTACCCAAATACATTCAATACATCACTAATCATATTTTATGACATAATACTATTATTAGAGTGATTAAGGTGAGAGACAAAGAAGGTTTTTCAAAGAAGAGGGATAGCTTTCAACCAAGTATTTTAGTTTTATTTCTTCTTCCACCTTCATCAAGTCTTATTGAACCATGAAAAAATTTAAAATAGTATATTTCATGTACTGATATTATATTTTTTTAATTTAATAACCTATATCTATCTCTACATCCATAAAATATAAAACAAAGACATCATTCTTGTGTATGGAGGACTGCCGCCTCACAAATAAATGTAAATCATTTTTCATCAGCACTTCTTACAGCTGACTAGAATAATGAATTTAATATATATATATATAATATATTAATTAAATACTTTGTTATTATGGAGAATTAATATACCACATATTTTCATAAAATTTAATCAACTGAAAAATGATAATGTCGCTTATGCGTACGTTTGGGCTACTGCCTCCACGAAGTTGTGTGATTGATTTTTCATCATCACATCACATGGATGATATATATAAGTATAATTGAATAAATAATATGATATTTATGAAATTATTATAATTATATTAGAATAAATTTACAATTACTTTCTTTCCATAATGATCATTAATAAATATAGATGTTACTCATGCATACGTACGACCTACCGTCTCCATGATTATAACATAGTTCATTTTTCATAACCATTTTTCATGAATGATTTTTAAAGTACAATTGATTTATAAATATGATAATTATGTTACAATTATTATTTTTGAGATAATGTATTATTGACCCATTTTTCCATAATCAACCCACTAAATTCATTTTGGTCATATTAACCTAATATCATCAATACATCTTACGTGAGCTTAAATGATTAATTAATTATATATAACATGGAAATAAGAGAAACAAATTGAATAATTAACATTATAATTTTTCTTAAGAATTTAAATAATTAACGTAATTTTATTATTCATGAAGATAAAAAATTTACATAATGAGTCAGACACATGGTATGTGACTTTATTTTGAAAATACTATTTTAAAGTTTCCCTTTTTAAAATATTTTTCTTCCATTTCCATATTCATAAAAGTTTTGTTATAAATGTTTTTATAAGGAAATAAATATCTATAAAGGATATTATATATATATATATATTTAGTTTATTTCAATTTTTTTTAAAAATAATATTTTTTTTCTGTAATTGTTTCATTTCTTTATAAAAATACAAAATGAATTTTCTATTTTAACGTAGATGAAGACAATAAATTTTACCTCTGACATAACTATTATTTTTTTCGTCCTTTATAATTTTAAATGTTCTCTTCAAATAAAATCATATTTTCCTTTATTCTAAAAAATTTAGTTTTAAAAATTGGGTTTTAAAGGAAAGGGTTATTTAATATTTGGAAATGTTTTCTTATTGGTGTAAAATGTATATTTATGGTTATAATGATGGAAAATGAAAGTATCCATGTTCTATAATATTGTGATGGTTCTTTGGAATTGTTTATGATGATGGGTGGTTCCATTATAAACCATTTATTGGCAGTTATATTAAAAATAAAGGATGTGTGGGTATGTTATTAACTAAGGATGGGTGGTTACGTGATAAACTAAGGACTATTGGGTTCATGATATCCCTCCATGGCATTGGGTATGGAATTCAACCATATTGTTTTTCCATTTTTAATTATGATATGGAAAATTATTTCCCAAGTTATATACATGTTTTATCTATTAGTTCTATGTATTTTTAAAGAAATATTATGATTTATGATCATAATATAATGATATAACATATAAAATAAAGTATATGATACTTTTTTGGTTGAAAAGTATAACATTATGGAAATGTTTTTATGAGTTTTTTATATTGAAAAGAAACCATTATGATTTTTTCCAATAATATTTCTTATGAAATGTTTTATGAAAATATCTGGGAAGAGAAGGTTATTTCTTGGGTAATAAAATGTTTATTTTGATCTCAAATATTATTTTGTAAAAGGTAATATTTTATAAGTATGCATAAACTACTAGTTTTTTTATTTCTTTATAGGAAACTTATTAATATTTTTGTAACAATACCAAGTTTTAATTTTTTTTTCATATGGTTTAGAGATGGATAAATGAAAAATAGAAGTCAAGTTGAAAGTCATGAGTGTTTTTCATAAAATAAAACTTTTTATATCATAAAAGTTTTTTTGGGTGGAAAAAATGGATCATAGTTAGAAATATCCACTTTGTGATGTATTATTTAATTAGGTAAGGGTGATGGAAAAATTATCTAAACTATAAACCTAAAATATAATTTGTATTGAAAGAAAGGGAATTAAATTTTCATAAAACTATAATATGTAATGTTTAAAGCTGATTATTTATATTTATTTCAATTTCCTCTCTTTAATTACTCAAAATACTGAAAGAATGTTTAAGAAAAACCAACTTCATTTCACTATTTGGTCGATAATTATTTTTCTTACATGTTCATGTCTCTTAAAAATGTTTTCAAAAATGGTTTTACAACATTATTATGATTATTAAAAGTTATTTTTACCCATATTTGACTTTTTATGAATTTTTCAAAAGGAAGAGTCCTATAATTTTATGAACAAGGTAAATTTTGAATTTTACTAAAAATGTAAAATGTAACACTTTTTTAACATATTAATCATGATTGGATTTTAAACCTATCATCACCATTAATTTATTTGATTCATGCTTTACAATTTTCCATGATTATATTAAAATAAACCATTTCACCTAATATTCGGGAATCATTGTGTTTTTTAAAGAAATTTTTATAGTGAAAATGGTATTTTACTCAAGAATGTTTTCAATTATATTTTAATTGTATTTTTATCAATCCATGATAAAATTAATTATTGTACTTATTATTTGTTGGATATATGTTGTAATGATACCGTCCTCATTGTTTCTTTAGATGGTTCATGATCAATTATTCTGGGGATGTAGTATTTTGATTTCATTCTCCATATTACTCGTGATAGTTTAGGATTATATTTATTGATTGGGGAAATATTAACATTTATTATGGTAGTTTTTTAATACAAATGTTTACATTGTTTTTATTTAACCCCTTTCATTTGTGGAATTCATTGGACTTCATAAGTGACGACCGGGCCCGACTATATCCCTTTAATGATTCAATTGGTGTCATTAGACAAACTATCTATGGTATTTTGTTGAGGTATCACCCATTTAAGTAAGGTTTCTTGGCATGAAGTTTTGATGTTATGTTTATGATTCCTAACATTATTCACTATCCCCTTAAGATATTAATTATTTATGTCCATGTGATTATTTGAATAACTATGATATACATGGACAAGGTTTAAGCTTACATGATTATTTATATGGAATTATTTGATTATCATTATTCCTACCAAATTAATATTCATGATCATGTTATTTATTAATGTACTATTTTTTTTATAAATCTACCTTTACATATTGATTATGACTTATTAATGATGGCTTTTGTTGTAGGCATACACTTACCGAGCATACAAGATCACCCTTTCATATATTTCCTTTCCCTAGGATGTCTGGAAGTGTGTTATAATTTATATGAAAGGTTATACTAAATGGAATATTAGTATTATAAAATAAAATACTATTTTGTATTTTAATTTTCCAAATTTAATTTGAAATTCAATTATTTATCAAGTTTCCTATACTACTAAACTATTTGGTCATTCAGGATGAAATCACTTGTATCTTATACTAATGTAATAAGGTAACCACAAGCTCTGGGATACTAGATTCATGCAATATACATAGTATAATTAGATCATATACCATTTTAAGAATAATAAAAATAATATGTTGTTGATATAGATAAAATATACCTTTAATAGAATATTTAAACTGCTCTTTAAAAACATGAGAAAAACATCCTTTTCATATGATTAAATTTTAAATAAAATTATTTGAATGTTGAGAAAATGATTTTATTTTAAGATAAAAATGTAAAAATGTAAAGTAGACATAAAATAAAATAATATTCATTATGGGGGAAAATTATATTCATGTGGTTAATGTCAAAATAAGGATTCATTTCATAATTTTTGGTAAAAATACCCATAGTACCTCATACGGAAAATGATAACAAGATTCCTTTTAATTTTTTTAAAATAAAGTATAATAATGTTTTAAATGAATTTAAATAGTTATTTTATCAAGGAAAAAACATTTTGGAAAAAAATTTTAAGAACATTTAAACGGGAGAAAAAGTTTGTCTACCAAAGAGAAAATAAGGTTGACTTTTCTGGAAAATATTTTCTTGACTGTTTCAAGTAATAAAGATAGGTGAATGAAAAAAAACATAAAAACATTATAAATAACATGATGAGAGTATAATATATGGGGTTTAAGTGATAATGACAATATAATTATCCCAATGGAGATTCATTTATAAACAATCTTGTTTAAAAATTAAATTAGAACATAAACTATTACCTCAGATCCTAACATTCTTTCTTTGAAATTTTATGTTTCTATTTAAAAAATTTAGATTTATTATAAATATATAACATAAAAATATTCATAATTATATTATTATATAAAATTATCTTATAATTTATAATTACCCTTTTATTATCAATTCTTCATTAGAATCAACATTTGGGTGAAAATTGATCTGTTTTCCATGAATGTTTCAGTTTTGATGATTCTGATCCTTATACAATGGTCATGGTTTCACCATATAATGAATATTAATCATTTTATAAGTATAATATTTATTCATTTTACACTTCAATTTCCATTCATATAAGTTTGTGATAAAAAATAAATTACATCACTTCGTCATGACGATAGTCTATACTTACGCACAAGTAATGTTTTCATTTTAAAATGAATGGATAGATAGAAAAGTGAATAATAATATATATTTAAATAATTATAATAATATCATAAACATCATATATATTTATTAAACCAACCAATATGAACATCCATGTACAAAAGACATGAAAAATGAATCACATCGCTTTATGGAGGTGTTAGTCCACACTACGTAGGAACGATGTTATCATTTCTCATAGGATGAAAAGGAGGCATAAAATGGTTGTTACATTAAAATAAAAACATTTAATTATAGTAAATATATTTATTTCATCATGTTAATATGGTTAAATAATTTTTAGAGTATATTAAGGAAGAAAAAACTCAAAATATATTGTTAAATACAATTACCTATTCTTTGGAAATCTTCCTTTGGAATACACCTTAAGACATTAATGGTTGGAATTTTGGGAAGAAAAAAAACCTTCAAAACATGCATATTAGAGTTAAAAAGATATTTGGGTAGGTATTTTATGAACTAGAGGTCTCAAAATGTATGAATGGGTGAGGGGGAGAGGACCTCCATTTATAAGTCAAGAGAGTTATACTCTTGTAAATACTTAAAATATTAAAATATAGTAAATTCATATTCAAGTGTAAGTGGAACCAAAAAAACCAAAATTTTAAGATAATATATGTTGTGGTCAAAATACATTTAACACATAGGATTTTTTAAAAACATGTTATTTTTACATTTATATCTTTTGTTTTAACCCTCATTAACCCTTTTAAAACTTTACTCGAGAATCAAATTTTGTCCTTAGATACTATTCATTTTGGATAGAAATGAAATTGGAATCATTAAATAATTTTAAAATTTTAATTCTGAATATTGAAATAATTTTATTAATTCAATTCATATAATTCATAGAAATTCATTTCAAAATAAGCGCACAAAACAAGATGAAAACTGTTTAAAAAATGAATATTTAAGAATAACAATGAATTTTATAAAATTAATCACCTTATAAAAAAACAAATGATTATTAAAATATCTTGTTTAATATATTATCTATAAATTTCATTAAAATATTTCATTAATTGTGATTAATTTAATTTATTAAGGAAAAAACACATTTCACTCATAATATCAGTTTTTTAGAAAAACATATCTATTTACCTTAAAATGATTTTTTCATTTCTAAAAAATTGATAAATGTTTGGAAAAAATACCTCAAGGTAACATTGTAGTTTTTTTCTGTTGATTGTGTTTGTTGACAAAGCAGGTTTCCATGGTGAATTGTTAAGTTCCAGAGATATTTTTGACAATCAATGTTGACAAAGAACCATGAAAAAGGAATGAACGATCAGGAGGTAGTACAAAAGAGCAGTACAAGGTGGCGTGAAAAGAGGATTCATTTTTTGAAGTTCATTAAGGCCAAAATAATGTTGACTGTGATACTTCACGATTACATCAAGCCTCACGAATGGGAGATTTGAAGCACATCATAGAGGTGAAGGGATTTACAAGGGAGCTTCACGGTGAAGGCATGAAGGGATTGACGGTGATGCTCCACGATTATTTCAAGCTTCGTGATCAAAAAATTACCATGGTGCTTTGTGATATTGACAGAATTCCAGCGGAAACTTTGAATCTTCGCGATTTGTGATTACATGGCATTGACTTTGCATGTAAGGATCGAGGATCGGTGGAATCGCCTATAAATAGAGGTCGACCACCATAAGAGAAGTAGAGAGAGTTTTCAAAGAAAATAATTTTCTCTCTGTTCACGGAGGTGATTCGCGAAGGTAGTGTTCTTCGCAAAAGAGAGGTGCTTCGTGACAGATAATCTAGCTCCGCGAAGGAAGTGCACTTCACAAGGCCTCGTGCTCTAAGGAGTGTGCTTCACAAAGAGGCAGGAGGTTCGTGATGGCCTAAGCTTTACAAAGGCTTGAGATTCGTGAAAAGACAGAATCTTCATAAAGGCTTGTTTGAGCTTCATGAAACTGGGAGCCTCGCAAAGTAGGGTGCTTTGTGAAGGTATTTCCAAAGGAATTGATCAGTTTTCAGGAGAAAATGGGTATTCATTAGTGGATGAACTTTGGATTTTAACAAGGCATATATCAACAGTTGAGGATGCGTGCATTCATGTGAATGAAGAGACCTATAGGTCTATAAACTGTGAGTGGATCCCTTCCAAGTTTAGTGAGAAAAGGAAGAGGAAGAAGGTGATCCTCTCCACCGATAGTGAGCCAGAGAGAGAGAAATAGAGAGTGACCCTTGGGAAAGTAGTGAGCTGACCCTAAAATTTGTAAAGGTAGTGAGCCTGGGCATAGAAGTGATCTAACCTGAACATTATTAGCAGTGAGCCTTAGTGGATTTGGTATAGTGGCACATCTCTGTTGTATGCTCATTGGACATAACCCAGTGAGGGTGAACCAAGTAAAAATCTCTGTTTCTTCCTTCTTGCTTCCCTGCATTTCATTCAAAGAATCGTCATCAGATAAAGAAGAAAAGAAGTGGTCATAATAAACAAAAAAGTGAAAACAAAGATACCCTTGTAATAAAGAGGTCAATATTTAGTTGGGAAGGAAGAATTTAGAAAATAATATCCATACCCTGATTCAACCCCCTCTTAGGGTATATAGGCCCCTATTGGTTCTAACAATTGGTATCAGAGCATAGGTTTCTTTTATCAGATTTGTTTGCTCCGACTGGGTTCAGTCGATCTGTATGGTTAAAGACTTAGTCTACTCTTATCTTAGTGTGCCATGGAAAAGGGTAGAACATCAAAGAAGAAGTAGAAGTTGGGTGGTATCCCTCAGTGTGGAAGTGTCTATGGAAATAGTGTGATTCGGTTAAAGGAATCTAGTAGTGAACCAAATGTTGATTTGGATAAATTGTACTGTGAAAATACTTACTCATTCAATGATGCTGAAGGAATGAGTGAAGAACTGGATATTCTAAGTGATGTTAGAACCAATGATGATGAAGAAACACCAAGAAGTCGAAATGTGGAAGTTTTCCACAAGGAAAAAGAATTGGATCAGAAATTGGATGAAGAGATGAAATCTAAAGAAATCAAAATCCAAGCAATAGAAATTGAGGTTAATAAGATAAGCGGATGAAATCAATGACTTATTGATGTGGCAACTGATCTAAGGGAGAAGAATGATTATCAAGCAGAAGAACTGCAAAAGCTGTCTATAAAGAAATAAAATCTCAAAGCCGATGTTAAGGGAAAGAATATAGACATAGATGAAATTCAGATTTTGAAAGTCAAAAATGTTGATCTTGCTACATAGCTATCTGAGCTAGTTCAGAAGAATCAAAGGCTACAACCAGATAATACATTCATCTCTGAATCTGTTGCTCAAGAAAAATTGAAAGTAAAGGAGAAAGGTGGCATGGTGGATAAGATGACACATGAATTGGAAGATGAGACGAGTAGAGGAAAGCTTGTAAAGAGAGAACTTGTTGATCAACTTCAATCAATAGATAAAAAGATTAATCAACTGGAGGAAGAAATAAAATCAGTCAAAAAAGAAATAGAGAAATCTAAATCCAAAGATAAACCCAAGTTAAAGGATTCATTTCACTTATTATTTTATTATCCTTCGGCATGTGATAATAAAATGAAAGAAAAATATACTACATTAGAGGAGAATTATGAAATGATTGTATCATCCCAAAGGCCATCCATTTTAGGAAAATATCTAATTGGATATGATTATCTCACTCTTATGCGTGAGAGGAAAAGTATAGTGAAAATCTCCATAGGTAAGAAAAACCTTATAGGTGATAGAGATGGACCTAATAAAGATTTTACAGGAAGAAATGATAGCATGTGCTGTTTTTGTGGGATTCATGGTTATACAACAAGATTCTATTCAGAGGCACATTAATACATCTCAGGCTGTGAAGATAGAAACATTACTAGATCTAAGAATAAGAATATGTGTCATGATAAATCAGAAAGAAGAGTCTCTCAGAGGAAAGCATTCTTATATTCTATTACTGTGGAAGAATGGGACACACCATGAGTATGTGCCAGGAAGCTCAGGAGCTCCATGTTAGAGGAAGAACACAAGGTGTATAAGCATCTCGATATAGAAATGACGAAATAACATATGCCTTTGATGGAAAATGTTTTATATGTTCAGATTATGGGCACTTGGCAAGAAATTTCAGCAAGAAGAATACAAGAAAGGAAAAGGAACTCGAAAGGCGATTCTCATCTCCAGGTGTGCATGATAAGAAATTATGCATAGGAAGACAATGTGAACAACTCTCATGGAGAGAATGAGAACAAACCTAGAAGATTAATGGGAGATCTACTCCAGCTGTTAGTAAGAAGAATGCACATTCAGTGGAAGACTCACCACTAGTGAGAAACAATGTGTTGAATCATATATTTAATAAAATAAAGATAAACAAAGAATGCATTGAAAAATTCACATGTCATGTTCCACGGAGAGAATTGGAGGAAAAAAAATCCCTTCAATGGTGGAAGAAGCAAAGAAAGATGATAAGCATAGAGATTCCTACTCAAAGAAGGAATCAGGGGAAGTGTCATATTTGTGGAACATCAACGAAGGAAATGTCTACCAGGGGGTTTAAACCTCAAAGTGTGAGGAAGGACAAGCCTACCAAACATACATATCATAAAAAGTTTCCAAATGTGGGTAAAAAATGCCTAGTCATATGGCTAGAATAATTGAAGTTGGCTAGGCAGCTAGAAGAATCAAGGAAGGAGTGTGATGCTCTAGAGGAAAGAATCAATGGGTTGAACCATCGGGATCAGCCACAATCCTCTTCTTGAGGATTCCAGAAGAACCCGTCTCCCTATGTATATAAATGTTGTTAACTGATGATTAAAATGTTTCAGGTTTTAGGGGGATACGATCCAAGGGGAAGTTTCATCTAAAGATGCAAAGTGGAGAAGTGATATGCTTCAGAGTTTTAATAGACACATATCAGGTACCAGAGTTGATGAAGAAAGAGAGCTATAGAGTGCAATAGGAAGTGATTGTGTTATTAACTCTATCTATTGTTTCCTATACCGAGTTTGAACTCAGTAGGCTTAGATATTTTGTTAATGGATTAATGTCGAGTGCCAGATTGGTATAAATGATGTAGGTGGAGAAGAATGTTTATGGGTATAAATAGTTGGCTTAACCTGGGGAAGTGTTGCATAACATAGGGGGAGTATTCAATAACAAAATCAGATGCAAGAGCCATCAAAGAAATAATTGGATGACTCATCTTAGGTGTTGTCTATTGAGGGAAGACATATTGAGGGGGAAGCGACAATAATCATGCATCCCATGCTTATCAATTTCGTTCTAACAAGTGGTATTAGCTACTAGTTTTCAGGATATCAAGAAGTTGCAAGAGATTATCAAACCTGTCTCAAAAAAAAGATTAGAAAAATAGTTAAAAGAAATGAAGCCACTAAATAATGAAACATTGAGAAATTTCATGATGAATGTGATGAGGAGGAAAGTAACAAAGGGGGAGCATAAGTGAATGATGCCGATTCAGTAAAGAATTAGACATGGGGGATTGTTTTGAGGCCAGTAGATAAAGAATGTCATCAGGAATAAATGGGTCTATTGCAAAAATTTGAATGAAGATGGAACATTGATTCAAAACAAAGCATGAAAATTGTGAAAAGGATACTCCCAGATAGAGGGAATTGATGTCGATGAGACATTTTCACCGGTTGCAAGGATGAAAACAATCCGATTATTCCTATCCATTGCAGTGCAATGAAAGTTCAAAGTGTTCCAGATGGATGTAAAATTCACATTCATGAATGGGATTCTATAGGAAGAAGTGTATATCAATAATACAAATGGTTTTCTCATTCATGAGAATGAGAACAAGGTTTTCATACTAAATAGGGCATTGTATGGGATGAAACAAGCACCAAAAGCATGGTACTCAATGCTTGATCAGTACTTGAAGAAGCTTGGTTTCCAGTGTGGGGGAGTTGATTACAATCTCTATTTTAGCAACAATATTAATCAAAGGATGATGGTGTTAGTTTATGTCAATGACATAATATTTGGCGGATCAGTTGAAGCTCAGGGAAGATAGTTTTCCAAATTCATGAAAAGTGAGTTCAAAATGTCAATTATTGGAGAGCTAACATTTTTCCATGGTTTATAGGCGACACAAGGAAGGAATGGACCATTCATTTCACAATATAAATATGTCAAGGAAGTTTTGAAGAGATTTGGAATGGAAAATTCCAAGGAGATGAAGACTCTGGTAGCTACCCAGATAAAATTGTCCAAAGATGAGGATGACAAGGCAGTTAATATCACAAAATATAGGGAAATCATTGGATGTTTTCTATAATTGACTACAACAAGGCCTGGCATTGTATTTGCCACAAGCCAAGTAGCGAGATATCAGAGTAATCCCAAGGAAAGCCACATGATTGTAGTGAAAATAATACTTTGGTATATCAAGGGCATAGTGGATTTCGTCCTAATATATAGTGACAAATCTCAGTCAGAATTCTTGGGATATACTGTTGCAGAGTGGGCCAGTTCAACGGATGACATGAAGTCAATGTCAGGAGGTGCTTTCTATCTTGGTGGATTGTGTGTTTCTTGGATAATCAAGAAGTAGGATTGCATTTCATTGAGCACCGCAGAATCTGAGTACATTTCTGCCACTCAAGCTCGCACACAGTTATTGTGGGTGAAACAAGAGCTTGATGATATGGGTGTTGAAGTGAGGTCTCTGATTAGAATCTAGTGTGATAACTCAAGTGCTATCAATCTTAGCAAAAATCTAGTTCATCGCTCAAGGACAAATCACATTGAGATCAAATATCATTTCATCAAGTAGAAGGTGGAACAAGGACTTGTGAAGTTGGAGTATGTACCTACAGTGCTACAGGTTACAGATACTCTGACAAAGGCCTTACCCAAGGAAGCATTTGAAAGGCATCAACTGGCTCTGGGAGTTCAGTCGACTCTCCTCACTAAAGAGAGTGTGGATGTGGAACCCCCCTCTCCCCGTGGTATGGTGTATTTTTCTCTAATGCACTAATTTGTGTTCTTTCCATTGTTGCACAATGAAAAGGGGTGACCTTTGGGTTCATTGACAAAGGCGGAGAAATAGTAACTCCTCAAGGGGGAGAAACTATGGCTAAGGAAGGGAGCAAATGTATTAGTAAAAGACACGGGGAGAAGATAATAGGTGGAACAACGATATAGGGGGAGAAATAAGATAGGGGGAGAGTTTTTAAATCTGATGATGCTAGAAGTGATCAATCAAAGAATAGATATCATGACAGCTGAGGATCGTGATAAAAGAAGAACAATGATGTTGGAATGGTGGGAGAAAGTTTCCAGCTATCACCAATTGGTATCTGTGTGATTCAATAATTGGTATCAATTTAGAAATTGGTATTAGTTTGGAATCGAGAATTGGTTTCTGACATGAAGTGATTGATTGGTGAACTTCTCATACTACTCTTGTTTCTCATGACGAGCATTGCTCATGTGGGATTAGAGTACATATTAAGTTATTCCTTGAACGCTATCGGAATCACAAGAGGTGAATGGTGGTAGTGTATGGAAGGAGATTCAGAGAGGTATCAAAGTGCATAAAATCATTCTAAAAAGAGTTGTGAAGAGTTGTCAACAAACCCAAAGGGGGAGATTGTTGGGTAAAATCCCTCAAGGTAACATTGCAGTATTTTTCAGTTGATTGTGTTTGTTGACAAAGTAGGTTTCCATGGTGAATTGTCAAGTTCCAGAGATATTGTTGACAATCAATGTTGACAAATAACCATGAAAAAGGAATGGATGATCTAGAGGCGGTACAAAAGAGTAGTACAAGGTGGCGCCATTTTCTAGTGTTTGCCAAATTTTTGGGGCCCAAAATTTGGAGTTTGGTGAGCATCGCGAAAAGTGGATATCCTTGAAGATAATATTTTAATATGGAAAAGGCATGAATTTTGTGAAGAGAGGCTTCATGGTTTGGAATTAGCGAAGACTAGAAGAATTTTAACGGTGATACTTTGCGATTATGTCAAGCTTTGCGAACAGTAAAGTTGAAGCGCATCGCGGCAGTGAAGGGCTTTGCGAGGGAACTTCCCGATGAAGGCATGAAGGGATTGACAGTGATGCTCTGCAATTATGTCAAGATCTAGTGGGGAATAAAGAATTTATAAAAGAATATCCATACCATGATTCACCCCCCTCTTAGGGTATATAAGACCCTATTGATTCTAATAATAAATAATGAGTTAATTTTATAAATGTTTAAAAATACTTTTAAAATTTTTAATACTTGTGAATATTTATTTAGATAAAATATACATTATTAGAACAATTCTCATAAAAAAATACTTCAAAACAGTTCTTTAGTACCCTTAATATTACCTAAATGATTTAAAATTATTTTCAATAAATGTATTTGATTTAAATAACCTATATTGTACTTAATTTTATAAAATATAAGCATTATTCACATAAGTTCTAAGTTGTCTGCTTTAAAATTAGTAGAACACATTTTTTATTAAAGAGAAATATATTTTAAAATATTTGGGAGTTATATTCTTCCCCCTATAAAAATTTGGACCTAAAAAATTCTATCACTCCAATACAAACAACAGAGGATAAATCCTCCTCATAACATCTTTATATTCACATATAACATCTTCAAATGTTTAATTTCTCAATAGATCCTTAAACATGTGAGTAGTCATATTCTATAGTGTTTTATATCTATAATTTAAAATTTATACAGGTTTCTCCCCATCTAAAAGATCAATCTCCAACGGTTGAAATATGAGATCAGTACATGTGAAGGACATGATATACACTTTCTCAAAGAAGATACATAGAACACATTGTGAACTTGAGAGAGGTTTGAAGGAAGCACTAAGTGATAGACTGCCATACCAATACATTAAAGAATCTCATAGGGATAAATATAAAAAGGTCAAAGCTTACATTTCTTTCTAAATATCATAACCTTTATCAAAGGAGATATATATTGGAACACCTTGTCACAAAATTTTAACTCAAAATCTCATCATTTATTATCAACATAACTCTTCTATCGACTCTAAATTGCCTTAAAGTGCTACATAATAACTAAAAACTTATCTACTACTTCCTCTTCAAGATCAGGTAATACTGGATTTCATTTCCCAAAATCAACCCAATATGATGGAGTGTTAAACATATTTACATAGAGGGATTCATAAGGATTCATCTAAATTATCATTTAAAATTTATTATTGTAATAAAATTTTACTTGTGTAAGGTGTTTATCCCAAACTCATTTAAAATCTATAGAGAAATCTCTCATCATATCTTATAGGGTTTTGATGGACCATTAAGACTGACCACCCATATGAGGATGATATACAGTGCTATTGATCAACTCTATATCAAAATGTTTTTGAAGTATTCTACAGAACATCAACATAATCCTTAGGCATCAATTTCACATGATTGAGAGTGGTAGTGAATGAAAACTTACCAAATTGGTCAAGTATAACCTAGAAATATGATTAGGTGATAAATCTTAATTAATATCAATGAAATGTGTTGATTTCATAAGGTGATCGACTACAAATCAAATTGATTTGTGCTCTATATTTTTTAGGGAGTCCCGTGATGAAATACATTGTGATGCTTTCCCATTTTCAATTAGGTATGAGTAATGGTTGTAACATCCCCATATTTTTTTTGTATCATATCCTTAAATTACTTACATACCAAGCAATGAGATAAATACTATACAATATATCTCTTCATTTTTTCCCGAATAAAATGATCTTTAATATCTCCATACATCTTCATACTTATAGGATGAGTGAATAATGATGAACTATGAGCTTCATCTAACAGCTACTTCTTCAATTATGGTGTTGAATGGTTCATTATATGTTCCTAAAACAAATCATTACATCAAAGTAAAGCTAGAACTCAAGAAAAATCATTACATTCTTTTTCATATCCACATCCCACATCTATGCCTCTTTAATCATAAAATGAATATATAGTTGATCATTTATATTAGAAATATAGGATCTTTACCCTTTTCTTATGTTTTTAGTTTACATCCTATAAAAATTCATAATTATTGGTCGGCTTTAAATCCTCACCAAGGACAAACTATCATATCCTATTTGACTTAGAGCATCATCCACATTTTTTACCTTCTCAAGGGGGTAATGTATTGAGTAGTTTTAATATTTAATAAGTTCTGAACATCTTCTATAATTCATATTCAACTCTTTCTTTCTGAATATTTTTTTAATATTTGATTATTAGTAAATATTTAACACATTTAACCATATATATACAACTTTCATATCTTTACAGAATAAAATTACTACTACCAACTCAAAATCATGAGTTGGATAATTTTTCCTATGAACCATCAATTGGGAAGAAGCATAAGATACCACCATGTTATTCTTTATGAGAACACATTCCATTTCCTTATTTGATGAATCAATATAGATTAAAAATGCTTATCTATTATGGAGTAGTATGATAAAATGTTCATTGACCAACTTTATCTTAAGTTCCTTGAAATTTTAATCCAATGAAACTAGATATAGTAACTTGGATCCCTTCTGTATCAATGTTGTTAGTGGATTTGAAAACTGTCAGAAATTTCTCACAAAGCGTATATAGTATAAAACCAACCTAAGAAAAATATGGATTTAAGTCCCCAAGGTTGGTATGGGTAAATATTAAATTACTTATATCATTGAGGTATCCATTAATATACCCTCAATTATAATTATACTGCTTAATAATAATACTTTATGTGTAAAGAATTCAAATTTATTAAATCTGGTGTACAATTTATCATTCCTAAATGTCTTCAAGACATTCCTTACATGATATTTATGTTCTACCTTACTCATATAATATATAATAATATTATGTATAAAAAATACAAAAAAGTAAACTAGGTAATGTATAAAGGCTCTATTAATTAGATCCATGAAGATAATAAGGGAATTGGTAATCACAAATGGAATGAATATAAATTCATAGTGTTTATACATCATATAGAAGGTTTTATTAGATATGTACTCCTTTTGAACTTTAATTGATGTTATCCAAATAAAAGTAAAATATTATAAAAGTAAGTAGATCCTTGTAATTGATTAAAAAAATCCTCAATATGGGGTAGAGGATACTTTATCACGATAGTAATCTTAATTTCTCAATAATCAATTAATATATGCTTTGACCTATCATAATTACTAACATAAATTATAGTTGCACCCCATGATTCTTTACTTAGCTGAATGAGTCCCTTATCAAGATTATCCTAGAGTATATTATTTAGTTCCTTCAACTCAATCAGGTCCATTCCATGAGGATTCTTTGAAATATTCATAAAAACATGTTTGAGTTCTATAGAAAACTCAACTTTATGATTCAGAAGAATCCTAGGAAACACTTTAGAAAATAAATTGGTATATTACCATAAAATAGGTATGTATTCAATATTGAGTTTCTCCAAGACCATTTGAGATATATTCCCCTTACAAATAGGTAAAAAAAATTATATAATGGAAGTAGTTTCCATTGGAAGTTCATATTCATCCTCATAGTGATAGATAATCATGAGTTGATTTGGAATATAAAACATGACTTCACTTCCTTAGAAATTGATATGGTATCTATATTAAAGTAACTAGTGCTTATATAAAATTACATCAAATTCCTATAGAGTGAGAATCACAAGTTTTTTAGTAAGAAAATTCCACCAAACATCTATTAGAGAGGAGATATAGACTTGAGATGTGATCATCATACCATAATGAGCTTTCATGGATAGTTTAACATCTAATCATTGAGAATATATAAATTATCATTCCATGATACTTTTCATGATATAAAATAACTCATATACTATTATAAAATGATATACTTTAATATTTGAGTGTACCTTTCACCACAAAAAATTCATCTCTCTATCTTCAATCCATTATATAAACCAAAATGGTTAGAATGAACATCAAACACTAATCAGTATAATAAAATCATATAAGGATGAAAATTATTCATAATATTTCCTAAATTAGGACTCATTATTTCAAACCATGTCACTTTATGTTTATATCATACCACTATATATTATCTAGTGTTGTAATATATTCTATCATCTCTTTAACCATAATGGTTTGTAAAGATAATGTGAATTAACCAAATAATATATCTAGATAGTGTCAAAATAGGTGTGTAGTTAGTCCTATTTTTCCATACACTAGGTGAAGATTGAGTTAATAACCATTCACACTTCTCAAGGTTAATACCCCTAGGTGCATATATTCAAGTACATCTAATAAATTGTTTGTAACTGGACCCACATATAATTTCTAGGAAACCACACAATATTTACTTTCTCAAAACATTAATATTTTATCTTATACATAGAATTATAAAAAATGGATTTCACAAATATTTTCTTATATTAATCTCTCAAAATAAAAAAATGTCCCTTTGATAGTAACTGAGGCCACCCATACATTACACACAAAAATATTACATCATTTAGATTAACAATCAATTAATTTCAAAATAATACATACCCTAGAACTGTAAAGGTTGAGTTTCTTTAGATATTAGATAAATAATCAACTTATTTCATGAAATATCATTAACATATACCATAAATTTCTTTTCTAATGTTTCCCTTCTTAGAAATATCCTACATAAAACCATTCTTCATAACCTAGGGAAAATAAAAACATATAGAAGGGTTCTCTTTGATGTTTGGTAAAGGTAAACATGGGAGATATAAATCATTAATCAATTTCAAGAATAATATAATAATATGGTTATGAGGTAATTATCACAACTTAAGAAGTTCACACCCAAGCATTCATATACCATAAATCATGAGGCAAGACATAAAACATTAGTATTTTAAAATACATGAGTCATAAGAGTGATAAATCATCATTAAACAATCATGGGACGTGAGGGAATATCACAAGCATAAGAAAATGTTATAGGAATTGTGGAATAATAATGAAAACATAAAATCCTTTCATTATATTTGGTTTGATTCCAAGACTAAAATAATGAAAAATTCCCATAATGGATTGGGTTTACTCTTCATTCGATCATTTCCCTAGTCAAGGTTCACATTTAAGACCATCATCTTGAAAATCATCCCTTACTAAACTGGGTTAAAACCCCATTCCAATCCATATTATCTCATGGTATTTCAATGAATACCCAATGCATTGAAGTTCCTTAATGAACCCACCCATCACATAATGATAACCAAAAAAATATGCGACATAAAATTAAGAAAACATTACTAAATTCCTCATAGAGTAACCCATGGAAAATAAACAAGTTTTGTAAACATTTTATCATCATGTAATCATAAGCTATATAGATAATGAAAATGGATGGTATGATTATGTTAGATCCCTGGTGAATTATATGAAATATTTTAGGATGTTTACATAGATGAAAATACCTTTAAAATATCATTCAAACCCTTCTTTGAAAACAATTGAAAAATAACCTTTTTTAATGTTAACATTTAAAAAAACCCCAAAAAATTGAGGAAATTATTTTATTTGAAAATAAACATGGAAAATTGTAAATTATGATTAAATGAAAATAATATTCATTCCAGTAGGAAATTTTTTTCATGTGTTAAATGTTAAAACAAATATTCCTTTTATACATTTAGTAAAAATTCCAAAATCACCTTATTCAGAAAATGATGAGAAGATTCATTAAATATAGTTTAAAATAAAGTCAAATATGGTTTTATATCACTTTAAATAATCATTTTATCATATAAAATAATATTCTCTAAAACATTTAAAATAACATGTATATGGAATTCCAATTGTTTGGCCAAAGAGGAAATAAGGTTGACTTTTCTTAAAAACAATTTCTTGATTATTTTAAGTAATAAAGAGATGTGAATGAAAGGGAAAAAATAGAACCATAAAAATAAACAAAATAGAATAAAATATATTGGGTTTAATTTATAAATAGTATATAATTACCCCAATGGAGATTCAATAATAAATAATATTGATTAAACATGAGATTATAATATAAACCCTTACCTAATATCCTGACATTCTTTTCATGTTATGTTAATTTCATGTATAATAAATTTAAATTTATGTTAGATATATACTATAACCATATTAATATATATATTATAATATAAAATTACCTTATAATTTACAAAATACCCATTTATTATCAATTCATCATTAAAATAAACATTCAGGTTAAAAATGTTCTGTTTTCACCACATGTTTTAGTTTGACTGTTCCAATTCTTGCACCCTGGTCATGGTTTCATCATATATAGAATATTAATCATATTATAATTATAATATTTAATCATTATAAACAATTTTATAAAAAATTATATAAGTTGGTGATGTAAAATGTATTATATAAATTCGTGGAGATGGTGGTCCATACATACACACGAGTAATGCTTTTACTTCCCAATGAATGGAAAGAGAGAAAAGTAAATAATAATATAACTTTATGAAATAATAATAATATTATAAATATAATATATATTCATAAAACCCATAAATATAAATATATAAATATAGAAGACATGAAAAATGAATCACATCGCTTCATGGAGGTTGTAGTCCTAATCTATATATAAACGACCTTATTATTTCTCATATGATTGAAAGGAGGAAAAAAACAGTTGAAAAATTAAGACACAAACATTATAGTGTATTAAATATACTTATTTAACCATATTAAGATATTTATATAGTATATTTATGAGTGTATGGAATAAATAAATATAAAAATAGATAGGTAAATACAATTACCACTTCTTTGGTAAGCATTGTTTGGCTTAAAAATTAATCCTTTAAACATTGATGTTCTGGAAAGACCATAATCTATAATACAAGGGGAGGAAATTTATGAAGATATTTGGGTAGGGGAAGGGATTAAAATGTTTGAATGATTTAGGGGAAGGGGACCTATATTTTTAACTGAGGGGAGTGGAACTCTTGTAAATCTCTAAAACATTAAAATATTATAAAGTTATATTTAAGTGAAATTGGAACCAAAGAAACCAAAATTCAAAGATAAGATAATAGTGGGTCGAAATAAACTTATATAATATTATTTATAAAAGTTTTTAGGTTATTTTTACCCTTATCTATTTAGTTTAACCCCTCATTTACCATATTTAAGCTTTACCATAGTAATTATTTTTTACTTCAATTACTATTCATTATGGAAAAAAGTATCTTCATAACCAAATTTAGAAATGATAATTCCAAATATAGAATTTTTTTATAACATTAAATTCCTTTAATTAGAATAAATTTATTTTTAAAATAAGCACACAAAACACGATGAATCCATTTTTTAGAAAAATACATTTTTAAGCATGACACTAAATTGAATCCAATTCCTCACTGACAAAAAAATGATTAATGTTAAAATATTTTTTAAAATATTATCAAGATATTTTATTAAAATTAATCATCAATAGTGGTTAATTTAATTTATTAACATATAGATACATTTCACACATAAAAGGAGTTTTTTAAGAAAACCATCCTTTTTACAATCAAATGATTTCATTTTCATTTCTGACCAATTGAAAACTAGTGTATTAATTTTCTACACGTGTAACCAATAATTTTAAAAATATTAATACTCTAAATTAATTTTTATTAAAAATATATATGAAAAAATAATTTCACCTAAAAAACACTTTATAAGAGTTCATTAGGATCAATAATACTTCTTAATGAATTAAAAATTATTTTCGACAATTATATTTAACTTAAACACCATATAATGTAATTTATTTTATAATTTATAAGAATTATTATAATAAGTTAAGGGTTTTATACTTCAAAAGATATCAAATATATTAATTTGTTAAAGATAAATTTATTCTAAAATCTTAGGGTGTTACAATAATCATACATCAATCTATATTTCCACTATTTGAAAATTTTGATAAATAGAAAAAAATTATAAATGAAAAAATTTGTAAGGGGACTGAAGTTAAATAGAGGATCTCCTATATAGATCCATTTAGTAAAATTGTTTTTATTATTAAATCTATAAGATTAAATACCTATGAAATTTTACTACACAATAATATAAATAAATATATAAAAAACATAATTGATCCCCCTAAAAAGGTTTGTGCATCTCCTTATAAATATACCTCCAAGGTCATTAATGACTCTACATGTCAAATTGTTGATAATAAATCTTTTCATAATGAGTCTGAACTCCCATAAAATCAATTTTATCCTACAAATTCCATGATTCTCATGAAAATTGACATTCTTCTCTCATTTAGGATTGTGTGATATCTGATTAAGCTATTATAATATTTTCTTATTTTATTTTGATGTATGTAAAGGGATTTATATTTCTCCCTCATTGTATTTTCATTAATCTCACATTTAATTTAAGACATTTCAATGGTTATAGTATTCTCATTATTTTTTATTTCTCACACATCTAGAATGACCATCATGTATGCGAGTTTAGAGCTCTAAGGATGACTCAGATAGTTCTATAAATCAGTGTAATAGTTTTTCAAATGGTATAAAAAGTATTTTTTCCTTTGTATTAGATGTGAGAAGAAACATATGAAAGTATGTGATATGAAATATCATATTACACTTTTAAATGACCCATTATCAACTATAATGATTATTTAGTCTAATAAGTAGAGTGTATTGGTCTTCCAGGAAAAAGAAATGGTCCACCATGCAATTAAGTGTTTCCATCAGGATGTGTGTCATGGTCTACACTATAATAGATTTTTTCAAACATTATTTATATAATGGTTTACCATTTAATTAAACACCCTGATATTTTAAGTAACTTCCTATCTAGGATTGAATTTCTTCCCCTACATAATCCGATCATTAGATTATATTTACTCAACCATTAATTTTCTTCTCAAAATAAATTAATCAAATACATTAATAATTTAGATGAATTTTAAAATATCTATAAAATCTAATAAAATAAATATTTATTTCCCAAGAATAATAAAATTATAATATTTAATATATATTTAGGAATGAAATAAATTTTATTCAAAAAAAAAAATAATTAATAATTTTCACTTAATATTGGACACGAAAAAATTTAAAGAATACTAAATTCCTAAACTTTCTATAAATTTTTCAATGGAAGAGGAAAAGAATTATATTCAAAATAATGTAATTTTGGGTATCAAGGTTCTTTGGATGATTATTTTTTAAAATATATATAAAATGAATTTAAAAATGAACCTCAAATATTTGATAATGTATATTGAAAATATTAATAGATTGACCTGAAGAGTGATAAATAAGGAAATACTGTGGAAGAGGTGGTGATATTTGATGGGATGAACCTGTTGAAAATATCCAAGAGGAATTTTATATTGAGAAAGATTCATAAAAAATTCCATGTAAGGATAAAAAATATGTTTTTATTAATTTTTTTACTATTATATGATTTTAATTGAAAAAAATATCTTGTTTTCATACTGTTATAATTCATTTAATTTGTTTATAGTCCTCATAATGTAAGAATAATATGTAGAAAAAAATGGATAGAATTGAAGATAAATCATAGGAGTCTATTCATCTATAAACTATGACATTTATGAGAGATTTTTCTATGTTCAAGATTGATAAATAACCTATTTATCATAATAATTAATATAAATAACTTCTAAAAATTGAAATCAAATATTTAATATAATGGAACTCATGATAATTTTAGGATAAGGAAGTTTTTTATTTCATATTTCTATATATCATAAAATCATTGTATAATTATAGGTGGATTGAGAATAACATATACTAGAGGACATAAATAATATGATTATTTGGTTACAAATATAATCAAAAAATACATTATGATTCTCACTAAAGAATCCAAATCATCCTTATAATTGGGATTGATATTAAAACTCACTATATGTAACTAATCAAAATGAAACACATATTAGAGAATATACCCATGTTTCTTTTGTTATTTTATGAGTTCCATTTTGTTTTACTAGTTTTCGATAAATAATAGTTATTTATATAATTTCTTTTCTTATGTGATTCCTGTTGTACATGTAATATCCTAAATTTACCTCACGTAAAATCCCATAATATTTTTCTCCATTTTTTAGGATTTTTGGATCTTGATAATTAGTTTTTTAATGATACATTAAGGGTTTTGAAGAGGGGAAAATTGAAACTGGGAAAATAAGTGGCTGAAGAATCCCATCGGCTAGATGACGACCTGATAGAAGAATATAATTCCTATAGAAACTCCACCAACAAGCTAGTGGGAATTTTTGAGGTGTAAGCTCACTACTTGGAACCACTGGTTGGCCAGTGGTAGCTATTGGGTAGCTGGTGGCTTCTGGATAGGCCGACATAATAAGGGGAAATTTTGTATTTTGATCCCATAAAACCCATTCTAAACACCTTTAATCACCTTATTTGATCCTAATTATCCTTATATGGATCTAAGGGATCTCTAGGGATAACTTGGGCTCTCTCCTTCATCACCGCTCGATGCTTTTATCTCTGATCGATCTGTTTTTCCCTCTTTGGTGTATTTGATCTAATCTTTCTCATTCTTGCTTGTTTTTTCCATTGTTATGGGAAATGGAAGTGTATTTATTCCATGTTTATTGGGTATATTTGATAATCTTATGTTCTTATTCATGTTCATCATAGATATATTGTGTGATTGGTTCTAGGAGGTTGGATCTCTTGTAAAATATAGGGTGACACATGTGACCACTAAGGTATGTGTTGAACTATCTTCACCACCACACATATGATTATTGAAACTCAATTATTAGATGTGGGAATTGATTTTTAGGGAATACTATAAAATAATCAAGCATTCATTTCACTTCTTGTGTGTGGACCTCATTGTGGTTGGCATTCAACCTAAGTGTGATGTGGGTGGTTCCATCATAAGTCTTTTCTTTATGACCCATGTGTGATCTCTATTTTCTAGTTGGTTTTATAAAAATTTTGTGTCATGATACGTGAGTTTTTTTATTAAAGCATAAATATTTTTTTTAATAAAATTAGAGTTTCCCTCTTATTTTGGTAAAATGAAGAGGTTTTCAAAGCATTAGGAAATGGTTTGTGAAACTGGTTTTCAAAGCAAGATTTTTTATGGAAAAGAGTTATTTGTAATTGGTTAGTGAAATTTGATAATCCCTATTGAAATGTTTTTACATATATAGAAAATGGGATCCTTGGGTACCTTGGAGGGGGTTTAGTATTGGGCCTTGTACTTTTTTCCATAGGGGTTCACTAATGGGGTGTCCGTCTAATCCTTAGACCATGAGTCCCAGGGACTTGATGACCTGACCCTGTAGGGGGTTCATCCTTAGGTATGTTCATCTACTTTATATTATATGTGTCTTAGGTACTTGATTAATGCACTAGTACTTTCTTGATTACTTAGGTACAACTAACCTAGCTTGCATGGACCTATGTTATCCTTGTAATGATCTCTATCATTCATTATATTTATTTTGTTATGGGTTTGATGTGATATTTGTTTCATGATTTGATAAATTTAAATGGTTTACTTTGAAATGTGGTTTGAAACTATTTTATATAGAATCTATTTTAAAACTATGATAAGAGGAAATGTTCTACCATGCTTTTGGTAGAAACCATTATTTTTTATCATTCCATGTTTTTCTTATATTGATCATATTGGGATTATATAACATAATCATTACATGAAATAATTGGGTGGGATCCTACTAGGCTTGTTTTTCATAAACACTACACACTCCCTTGGGGGTGTGTAGACCATGTTATGTCTTATGTAGGAAAAGGAAAGATATAATAGTGAGTGGTGGTGTTTCATGTAATCTGGGCATGGGTAGCTGGCGGTGAGATGATGGGATGTTTCCCACATACAAACAAAGTATATTGTTGGTACAATGAGTTATATTTTTTATTTTTTTCTTGGACATGTACCTTGTTTTTATATTATTTATTTGGTTGTATAATTACCACAATTGGGTTCTTTTGTTATCGAATAATACCTTCAAGTTATATTTATTTATATATTCAATGTTTCATTTTTTAGATTCAGAAAATCATTCCGTATATGGTTTTTAGATGTATAGGTGCTAGTCGCCAACCTATGGGGATCATAAACAAACTTTGAGTTTTTTTACAGTTTTCTTTATAGTCTAGTTGGATGGGTTTTCTGGGATTGGTTATGAATTTTTTTTATCAAATGCATTCAATACTCAATTGATCTTATCTTGGGATATTTAGAATAAATGATATAATATTACTATGACTTAAAGCATATGTCACAAGAAGGTGCCTAATGAGCTCTCATTATAAAGAATATTAAGTTACCATTAGATATTGAGTAGTGTGTCTCATGTGCTAGGTTTTAATTTAGATCATAGTTTATAATTATTTCCCATGAGTTTAAAATGATATTTCTCTATTGTCATACCATTTTCTATATTTTTGGTTTGTAGAATCATGCCATCCAAATAACTTCTAAGGGTTCATCAGAATGGTGTAGGGGGGAATATTTCTTAATGGAATCCTCCTCTTGATGATAATCTCCGAGATGTTATCATGTTGGAAATTCATGTCATGGACCAGAGTGCATTTCCAATTTAGAACCAAATTAATGAGTAATAATAGGAAACTTGAGGAGATAAAGATTTGGAACAAGTGTTACTACACTAGAATTATCTATCTTTTAAGGTTAATAATGAACCTCACTAGGTGTATGACTATCTAGGAAAGATAAATATGGTTTTCAACATCTTTGGGACACCTAAATCTATCAAGGTGAAGTGTGTGACATTTATGATCAAGGGGCCTGACAAGAGATGGTGAGACTCTATAGTTTAGGTTAATTACCATGTGGGATTTGAGTGGAAATACTTTAATAATATTTTATTTCAGTATTTATTACCATAATCTTTGATGATATATAAGTTTATGGAGTTACTCAATTTTTTGAAGGGATATCATTCACTCAATTTTTTTTGAAGGTAGAGAATTTAGTGATAGAGTACACCGACCATTTTGTTGAGTTGATTTGTTTTTATCCAAGGTGGTGATGCATGATAAGATGAAGGCTTAAAAATACCTATAAGAATTGTAACCTGACATCTAATAGAAGGGATATTTACTAAATCTCACCACCTATATTGTAGTGGTTTTTAGGAATATGATGATTGATATTGAAATGGTGGGAACAATATGCTTGATTGAGTCTTCCCTTCCATCTAGTTGTAGTTATGGTAGAACACATTGGAATAAAAGGAAGTGTAATGATAGTTATAAGGGTGTTGGAAGTATTCATTAGTAATATGAAATTTTTACTCCATTAAATAGTGGATAGTAGTATACCCTTGACTTTATACTAGTGTGGAATGGTAGGAAATAACTTTCCCTGCACCTTTTAAGAATTGTTGGGCATGTGGTCCCAAAGGAAATCTATAAATATTCTTATAGGATCTATCTATAACTCAATATGGTATGGAAAATCATCTCCAAGGGAAACTGTAGTGCAATCAAATGCATTAAGTTCTATAGGGCTCCAGCCACATGACACTAGTGTGAACCAATTCCACACAACACATGAGTTGCTGATGGATGTTGATGTAGGTTTGACTATAGTGAGAGGTACATTTTTTGTTTCATATCCTATATCAAATAATTTATTTTATATTTATACTTTGAACTATTTTAAATCATCCTATTTTTTGTATTAGTTGAAACTTTTTATAGAGCCCATGTCTTTGTTATGGAGATGGTGATGCCTCTTTATAAGAGGAAAGAGCCAGAGTGTTTTTGTCATTCATGTTATATTTCAATATCTGATGTGATGTTAGTATATAAATTTATGTTTCTTGATATGGATCATTTTTATATCATCATTAGGATATAATGGTTTGTTGATCACTAATACAATATTGATATTTATTATCAGCGTGTTTCTTTCTTTACTATTGATGGGTGCTCTCAGGTGTTTTAGGGGGAGTGGGTTCCAAGGTCTAGTGGTGAAAAACCTTTTCACCAAAATTTGTGGAAAATATTTCTTATTATTGTGTTTGAGCTTAATGATGTATCTAATTTTTATAATCTTCCCTTCATTGTTTTGAATTTTATTGAGGTCTTCTGAAATGAATTCTTTGGTCTTCCTCCAGAAAGGGAGGTAGACTTCTCCATCAATTAGGTGCTCTGTAATCAAATGATTTCTATACGTTATTATCATATTCCACATGATGAGTTGAAAGATATTAAGATATAGTTGAATAACTTGTGAGAGAAGGTCTTTTCTCCACCTAGTGTTTCGTCATGGGTAGCCCCCATACAATTTCCCAAGTAGTATGGAAGTTATATTTATCACTTTTTAGATTATGAAAATTTAAATATAATAATATTTAAGATCAAGTATCCTTTACTTGTATCAATGAACTATTTGATTAGCTAATTCTGAAAATTTATTTTTCAAAAATAGATACCCTTTCAAGTTATCATTATCTTAGAGTTAAGGAATCATATACCTTGAAGACTGCTTTAATGAGTAGGAATAGCCACTTTAAATAAAATTTGATGTTATTTTTTATAATAAATAGTTTTACATTCTTTATAGATGTGATGAACCAAATATAACACCAGTATCTCGATACGTTTGTTGTGGTATTCATTGATGAGAACCTAGATCATTCGAGAAATGAGTAATGGCATGAACACTATCTGAATTTGGTTTTGATAATCTATGGGAGTCACCACCTTTATACAAAGCTATGAAAATAAAATTTCAAGATCTGAGAGGTGATGTTCTTTCAGAATATGTTTTTAGATCACATCCTCTTAGTTTATCCTAAAAATTTAAAGGTTATATTCTCACAAGAAGATCCATGAAACATATTCATGATAGGTAACCTCCTAGTACTATCTAGGTATTATCAATGGTTCAAAAACCATTTCTCAAAAATGACATCATCGTTGAATACTCTTACCAAGAATGTGGTGAAATTATCATGGTATGATAAGTATTGAACTTATTTTGAGGTGTTTAGATGACTTATGACATAAAATCGGATTCCTATCATGTATCAACCCAATAAGGGTTATATGGTTGATTTTGAAACTTATTGTTATTATATAGGATGCGTAATTTTTCTTGATGAAAACGTGGTGGTGTATGGTTAACATTAGCTTTTACCATAGGAGAATAATTATCATACTCATGACTTAGAGGTCACAATTATTATGAATGATCTTAATTGTTGGAGACACTATATTTTTGGGGATAGGTTTGTAATCTATTCATAACACAAGATTTTGAGTTATATATTCTCCAAGAAATATCCAAACCTCTGGAATAGATGATGGGTGGAGTTCCTCCAAACTATTGACTTTGACATCACCTACACCCATGGTAAGGGAAATATCATTATTGATGCTATAAATAGTAATTATCCTTGTCATACTATCTTGTGGGAGAAATAGGAGTGGAACTTTAGGGTGAATTTTTCTTAATTGTGTTTGGATTCATGTGAGAATTATTCTAGTATGGTTCTTACCAAAATTTTGTTTCTATAATCTCTCATTGAGTCAATTCTATAGGATCAGTAGTAATATGGTGTGTATAAATTAATTAGAGAATCTATATATTGAGGGGATACTCTTCCTGGTTGGTTTATTCCCCAGATATAATTCTTCACTTTAAGAGTTAGTTCATCGTCCCTTTGTCTGTCATGAATTCAGTGTCGCATGATTATCATTATTCTTTATGGGTTATTCATCCTGACTCATTGAAGATGTATTATGAAATGATATGATTTTTTTGGTGGTGGGGTTTGGAGTCCTATATTTTTGATTATGTGTCTCACTCTTATACCTTCTATCAAATTATAGTAAATAACTTAAAGTGTTCTAGTGTTCTTAAAACTCTTCTAGTGATGATGAGTAAATGGGATGATGTTTCCATAGATTTTATTTTTGGATTACCTTGTACTCCTGAATGATATAATGTTACATGAATGGAAATTGATCAATTGATAAAATCACCTTGATTATTTCTCATAAGGGACACCATCAGGGTTGAAGATCTAAGTAAGATATATGTGAAAAAAATTGTGTGGCCTCTTGGGATTACCACTACCATTGTATTTATCAGGGATTCCTGGTTTACTTCATGGTTCTAAAAATGTATATAAGGGGTGATGAGACTCAGTTCAGGTTGAGTATAATTAACTATCCATAGATAGATGGACAGATAGAGCATGCTCATCAGATTTTGGTAGAAATTTTCTATGATTACATCTTGGATTTTGTTGATCATTGGACAAATATGTGAGACTAGATTAGTTTTCTTATAATATGAGTTACCAGTCATCAATCAAGATAAAACCCTTTAAAGCCTTATATGGTCGTTAGTGAAAGTCACTTATTTTCCTTTCGGAGGTGGTTGTGGCCTCTCTTATGGGACCAAGTCCCATTCATGAGATATTGGTTAGGATCTATGATATCCACCGATTCTTGTTATTATCTCAATATTAGCACAAAGAATATGTAGATCATCGACACCATCCTTTAATGTTTTTCAATAGTGACCAATTTTTCATGAAGGTATCTACTCCATTGGGTCACAATCGACATGAGAAACATGGGAAGATGAATTAAAGATATATTGGACCATTTGAGTTCACTTACTATATTTGTTAGGTTGCTTATCGACCAACATTAACAAATCATTTGATTGGTATTCATGATGTTTTCCACATATATCAGCTGAAGAGGTACCATCCCAATCCTTCATGTGATTTGAGTTGGGTGGAAATTGAGTCGGTTCCAAATGTTTTATTTGTGAAGAATCTAGGTGATATAATTTAATCTCATATGAATATTCTATGTGGGAAGTCTATCCTATTCTTTAAAATTTTATGGTAGTAGAGATCAAATCAGTATGAGACTTGGGAGTGTGAATCATCAGTGAGGGATGAGTGGACTCATATTTTTCTAGAAAATCCTTCCTTAGTGTGACTTTTTTGGGATAAAATTTCCTATGGTTGGGATAATTGAATCATTTAACCTTACCCTTCGGTATAATCAATTTATATTAACTTTTATCTCTTATTTTATTTTTTTAGATGTTGATTAGAGGTTTTAAATTAATTATTAGGTGTTGAAGGAAGGGTAAATAGAAAATAGGCTAATCGGTGGCATTAGAAGCCCACCGATGGATTTCTAGAAGAGTAATGTTCCTATAGGAACTTCACTGGCCTATTGGTGGGACTTCTAGAGGTGTAGGATCACTAATTTGCACCAATAACTAATCGATTATAGCTACCTAATAGTTGGTGGCCTCAAGTTAGGATGATTAAATAAGGGATGTTTTTTTTATTTTAATCTTTCAAAACCTTTTTTAACACATACAATCCCCCATATTTGACCATAATTCTCATTTTATGAATCTATGTGCTCTCTTGGGATCTCCCCATAATATCCACTTAGTGTTTTAATATTCGGTCGATCAATTATTCCCTCTTTAGTAAGTTTGATTGAATAACTCTCATTCTTGATTGTTTCTTCCATTTTTCTTGGAATTGGTAGAAGATATATACTATGTTGAATGGGACTATTGATTGTTTATTTTTCCCTTAAATTTCCTCATAGATCCATTTTGGGTTCAGTTTTATGTGGCCTGATATTTTATTAACTATGGGGTGGCATGTGTGAAAATTGAGGTTTGGTTTGATCTATATTCTCCGCAGAAATTGTGATTATAGAAAATTGATTCTAAGATTTGTTAATTGATTATTATGTCCTCTTATAACTTTCTCTAATGTTTCCTTCCCTTCTATTGTGGGGATCCAATTTTGGTCGGTATGAGACCCAAGCGTGAGGTGGGTTGTTCTATCTCATGTCTTTTATTTGTGAATTACACTTTCTATTTGGATTAAAACATATTTTATAAATGATAATTGGAGTGATACTTGATTATTTTGATATATGTGAGTAAATGGGTTTTTTATAAATGATAATTTTTCATCTTGTTATGGTAAAAGAAAATTGTTTTCAAAGAATTATGGAATAGAATACACACAAAAACTTCTTTACAGCATCTAAATGACTTCTCTCTCTCGATGCTCTCAAACTAGGGTTCCCTCAGGTGTTACTCCAGAGGGGGGAGGCCTGCAACAATTATCTAGAATTATCTCCCCCCACTTACCCTATTCTTCCTTCTTTTATTTTATCATATTCCTTCACCTTTCTTTTCCCCCATCAATATATCATTTTTTCTAGCTTTCCCCAAATAATTCAATCCCGTCCATTCAGCCTTACAATTCCATTAGTGGATCTTATCCCTAGATCTCAATGGTGTTCGTTTTTTCTCCTTCATGGTGAAATCATTCATGGTGGTTGTTGTTTATTTATTGTATTTCTAGGTGTTTTTTGACTGGTGATGGTTTTATCATATTAGTTTGGTTGTCTGGGTGTGGATGTGTCTATGGTGTGTCCATGTATGCCTTAAATGATGCTATGGATTCATGATTATATCACTAATCTCCCAGTTGATCTATTATGTTGGTTTCAAGGAGATTTGGGCTGTTCTATTCATTTAGTCATCAGTGCTCTAGGAGGCACGTCTAGTATTTTATCTGTGCTGTAATGGTTCTTTTTTGTTTTCCTCCTTTGATTATACGATGGAGTCCTTATCATTCTTATATAATCTTTTCTATGTCATGGAATCTTGGAGTGTCAGGTTGTTAGGATTAAGAATTTTTAGGTACATGTGATTATGTTCTTGTGATTCCATCTAAGGTGTTTCCTACTTTGGAGATGTTTTGGTGTTTCTGGCATGGTGTGACGGTTCCACAGAGGATGGTTTCAATGTCAACAACAACAGTGATGATGATGTCCCAAAAAATGTGCAGCCTCATTTCACTCTAGGCATTGGTATCAAGTCATGTTACTGTTCTTTTAATTTTTAATCTATTTTTTGGGGATGTTTTTAATTTTTAATGCCGAGTATTGGATATTTTGAATCCTGAATATGGTAATTTGTAAGGGTTCACACTTCACAATAAAATGGATATAAAAGAAGTGTTTATAGGAGGATAAATTATGTAATGGTTAGTAAGACTAGTTTCTAAAGCATGATTTTATATGGAAAAGGGTTGTTTGGAAATTGTTTGTGAAATTTGATAAACCCTTTTGAAATGTTTTGACATATTCAGTACATGGGAGCCTTGGGTAATTAAGAGGGTGTTTAATATTGATCCCTATATATGTTTCCATGGGGGCTTCACTCATAGGTTGTTCCTATATTCCCTAGGTTATGTGTCATAATGAAATTTATTACCTGACATGGAAGGGGGTTCATCCTTGTGGATCTTCCTATTCTTCCCAGACCATATTTCCTAGGGGATAATTTAGTGTACTAGAATTTTATTAATTATTGAGGTATGAGTGACCTAGATAGCCCAAAACTATATTATACTTGTATAATTTCTATTGGGATTTGGATTTTTTATGAATTTATAGTGATATATGATTTAATATTGAATAAATATAAAATGTTTACCTTGAAATGTATTTTGAAACCATTTTATATAGAATCCATTTTACACTTTTTTAAATGGGAAATGGTCTAACCTAATTTTTATATTGACTATGAAAATTATTCTTTCATTCCATGTATTTATTATATTGATCATATTGGGATTATTTGATATGTAATTTATATGGAACACTTGTCTGGGACCATACTGGGCATGTTTTTCTCACACTATGTACACTCCCTTAAGGGTGTGTAGACCTTGTTATATCATCTATAGGATGGTAAAGGCACTTTAGTTAGGTGATTATTTTTCCTATTAGCTGGGCATGGGTATTTGGTGGTGTGATGTGGGGATATTTAACACATATCACATGGAGTAGATTATTTGTACATTTATTTTTTTGTGTTGTTCTTGGATATGTTCCTTGGTTTTGGATTGTTTTTGTAAATGTATCACTATTATTGTTGGTTTGTTTTGTTATTTAATATTTCCTTATAATTAAATTTCTATATCTATTCCATGTATCTTGTTTCATGTTTCAAAAGTCATTCCCTCTATTTATTATTTGATTCCTTATTGCTAATTTCTATATCTTAAGGATAAGCAGCACCCTTTGAGGATAATCGCGGTCCATTTTGGATCCTATTTGGTTGGTTTTTATGGTATAGTTCATGAAAATACAAAAGTTTTCAAGTGGTCTATAAGAAAAATAAAATTCTAAATATCATTTTTCTATTATTTTTTATCTAATAAGTTTAACTATTATAATGAGGATAATCATCCTAGTTAGAAACAAGGAAAAAATGAATGAGATATGTATAAAGGTGGGTGTGGCATGTTTTTTGGTTATAATTTCATTTTTTTAATTATTTATTATGTTTTTACTTTTAGTGTGTTTTCTTTCTATTTTTATGTCTCTTTCTATGGTTCTTGAGAAAAAATAAACATATCAAAATCATTTTTGATTGCATATTCTTATATATGATGCATGATTATTTATTTAAAATCAATGCATTAAATGATTTATGATATAATATTTATTATAAGAAATTATATATAATATATCACCATGAAAGTATAATTAATTATTAAATTTTATTCCCATGAGTCACAAAAAATATTATCTTTTCTATACCAAGAGTTTACAAAACCTTTTGGAAATTTTCTTTTCAGATACACTCCTTTTAGTGAGATATCTTGATATGTGTTTATAGATAAAAAAATTGATATAAATATTTTTCAAGGATTTTGATAAAAATAATTTATGTTAATATGTTCAAGGAACAATTTTCAAGATATGATATCATTTTTGACCATCGTTAAAATTTATCCCTTTTTAAGACTATAGATTACAGAAATGACCTTATAGTTTGATTCATATTTCAATCTAATATTCTCCTTCAAAATTTAATAATAATTTTCTTCAATGTTATAGTTCAATTTATGTGTGGGGAAAAATTTTGTTTAAAATAGTTTCTTTGGGATGTGGAATACATGTGATCAAAAATACATGATGGGTTGTCATTTATAAAGTAAAAAAGATTAATTTTATTCAATAAAAATTCATTGATTTATCCTCTCTTATAAGAAAAGAAATAAATTTTTTTTATGAACATTAAAAAATAGAAAATATAATGTAATTAGATTTTTTTTCTTCTGAAAATAGAGATATAAAATATTATTTTGAGATTACATTTTTATGTGAAGAAAAGAACTATGAATTTAGTTTGGGTTATTTATATCGATGATTGAGGATTTATCATTATGTTTTATTGTTTAATCATGAATTATGGTCAAAGATAAAAATACACATTGATGCTTTATTTAATTATTTAACAACAAACATATATACATAAACTAAACCAAAAAAATTTTCTCGTGGTTTTCTTAATTCTCATCTATTTGAGTTGAGAATAAAAATTTTATTAGGAATATAGAAGAATATTAATGTCCTTGGGTTAAAAAATATTTTCATATGAATTAATTCTATGAAAAGAGTGATAATGGATTTCTATGAAAGGTAAGTTAAATAATTTTGAATGAATATAATTTCATGGTTAAGATGATTATGAAAATTAGGATATTAATACAGGGTGAATGAAACTCATAATTAAATAAGGAGAAAATAATTTTAATAAATAATTGTAATTTATTACTTTTGACATGGTGATTAATCATGATTAAGATGTTATATTTTATCCAAGGAGAAAAAAAGGTAAGTGTAGGGATTTAATCATTCTATATATTCTTATATTTTAAATTTCAATATCATGATAAATAACTCCTCAGAATAAATTTTCATTAATTATACCGATGAAATATTATTATATTTTAGAATAATATTTTAAATTTGCCTAAATCTTTAAGGTTGTTGACTTATGATTTTATGATTAAATATGAAAGTATAAAACTTTAAACTCTTTTAATTTTTTTAAGGAGAGGAGAGACGAAACAAATCTTAGATTAGTGTAATAATATATGGATTATTTTATTTTTTGTATGTTATATTTTATGAAATAGAGTTATCACTATAGGGAGATTATCTATGAAAGAATAATGAGGGAAATTTAATGCAATCCTATGTGAGAAATTTGATAATATAGAACATTGTAAAGAAATTTATCACTAATATATCACATGAATGGGGGAGAAATAGTTTCAACAATGAAAAATAAATAACACTTATTATAGTTGATATCATCCTTATGATTCACCTATATTGGAATGTGGGATAGTTGAATTATGAATGAAAATAAGAAATTACCATTTATGAAATAGTTAATTATATGAAATTATTTAATTATAAAATAAGATATCACCATATCTTAAAATATCCACAGAATAATTTTTTAATACATATTGATCATGTATGATATCACATCTTATGACTGGCTTGTCACTATTATGATATAATAATATCCAAGGTATCCACTGAAGGGAAACTAGACGTAAATGATGGAAATAATGGAATAAAATCATGAATTATAATATTAATACCAATTATATTATCATATCAATAATTTATATTATAAAGAGAAATATATCAATGGATAAGATTGAGATTTATCATAGAGAGTGGTATATATGATGAGAAAATAGTAATACATCATCAACTACTATGCCCATATATGGGGGCTCATATAACATAATCAGAAACACCACTATCAAAACATAAAATAATTCCCATCAAATAAAAATGCATAAATACCATCATACACATCTATGAATAATAACAAAGGTATAAGAAGAATCAATTATTGTTTAATTTATCTATAGAGATGATATGAAGTCCACAATGTTTACATGTGTGGAAACCCAATAGTGGGGAATATTAATAACAAATTTGTCTAACCAACTAGAGAAATTTTTTATAATGGTTGAACATGTATTTTATAAAGTGGATTATAGTGTTTTTATGAGTCATATAACATTAAAGAAGAATCCAAGGTGTTTGATACTAATGCTGAGGTGAGTTGAAGTGAAAATGTCTAGAATATTCTGTGCTACATAGAGAAAGTTTGGGTGAATATAGAAATTATTTCTTGAATATTAATTAGATAATTATAAAATAAAGATGAAATCTTGGTATAGGGAGTTTGGTTTTGAGGATCTTTTATGCATAGAATTATATGATGAATAAGTTTCAACTTGACATAAAAATGGATGGCCGTTTTCCTAGTGTCTAATTCATAGTAGTAATTAAGTGAAATCTACAATATCTCTATGAATTTTATGCTTATTACATTTATTATATTCCAGGAACATATTTCATTTTTAATCATTATAGGGATCAATTAGTATGGTTATTGAGTAAATATTTTCTTCTCATTTTTTGTCCAACTCTTATTAGTTTCAAATATAAATGATTGAAAAAGTTATTAAATGAAGTGATTTGTAATCACTTTAATATAAGAGATCTTGAATTTTATATTTTTTAAAAATCCTCTCTTGATTCAAATTTTATTAATAATTTTTATATTTAAGGATTTATTGAGACACATTATTTTTTCGAGTGAATAAATCATCTCACATTAGAAAGGGGAATGTTCTCTAATTTCTTAGTTAATTTTTACTTTAATATTAATTAAAATAGGTTAAAGAGTATTTTATTATTAATATATATGATTAAATAGATTAATTATGTTAAAATTTCAATTATATTCATTTAAAGTTGAATAAAAATAATGTATTAAGAAATGATAGATTATTAAGAAATTATTTTCTTAAAAACAGATAGTTCCTTCATTAAAATACAACCATTTTTTAATAAGAGTATATTTGATTCAGTTTAAGATATCAGAACAAAAAAATATCACAATAAATAATAGTTTTATCTTCTATGGTGCACATCATTTTCACTAATGAAAATTAAATTTTTATAATGTTTAATTAAAATTGATTAAAATATTACGACTTTTTAAATCCTTTTAATCCAAAAATTTTAAAATAGCACTATATATAAAAAATATCATTTATTGTGTTTTATGATCAAAAATAAATTCTTACATTGGATACAAGATTATATAGAATGAATATAAGCATAAAAGAAGAAAATAGGATTTGCAAGGATTACCAAAAATTAAAATTCTGTAATCCTAGTAATGAATGAATTCATAAATTTATATACAATACACTATAATGATAATATATTTTAATTAATTTGTGTATTATGATAAAATTCATTACAATCAATCTATGGATATACTAATTAGTAATTAGAAATATGAAAATGTTATATAAGTAAAAGTATATATCAAACATATTAATTGATAAACCATAAGAGATAATTTTTCACAAAAATAAATTTCCATTGTATAACCTCTTTAAATACATAGATCTCAACACATTTATAACTCATATACATCACATTCAATTCTTATTCACTACCAATATAATATTTCTCTGTTATTTTTTATCCATACTTTTTATTAATATGTTTATTATATCACCCTTTATTCCTCAAAAATATTTATATTTCATGGATAATTAAACATTTTTATTTTATATGGAATGATTTAGATAACTCTATACAAGAAAAAAATACAATAAAATATCTTATTTAAAAGTAGACTCTACACTAAATACTACTCACTCTATCATGACCCTCTTCCTCTAATGGTACCCCACCTGGGATGAAAATGAATGAAGGGAGATAATGATTCCCAAATCATGCCTCCAGTAGTACATGGGTATAACAACCCTGAACCCACACTCCTGGATTCAGTACAAAAAACATAATATTTAAAATTTTGGATCTAATATTCATAAACGTGTCCCAATTTAAACCACCCAAAACATACAACATGAAAATAATAAAATTGGATCACTTCCATAACCAAATGATCTTTTATATCAAGAGATTCATAAAATTATTACAAAATCATTCAAATCACAAATTTACACAAAGTATTTATTTGTCCCAAAATATAATATTTTTAACATATAACATGTAATATCTTAAAAACATTCATCTTGACCTCATAATTGTTTGTACTCATATATAAGATCCTGTTAAAAAATTTAAATCAAGGTATGAGCAAAACAATCTTAGTAAGGGATATATAAAAATAAATAAATAAAATTGTTATTCTATTTTTCATACATTAGATCATAAAATAGATTTTTCCTTTGATGTATAATGTTTTTCCCAAGTAATCATTTACTTATGAAATCAGGTTCACTGTAATTTTTTTTTCTTAAATAACATTATAAAAAAATATAAAGGAAAAATCATAAGCTTGAGGGTTTCTTTTGAAGTCATTGTAATAATTAAAAAATATTTCCACAAAAAGCACAAATCTTTATTGAGAAGGTTATTATTATTCATTTAAAATAAGATATCATTAGCTTTCCTTATGAAATAAAAATATTTTTATGAAAACTCATTAGAAATCATAGAAAATTTATATAGGAAACTTTGGAAATATTTTTCATATCACTATAATGAACACTCTAATAAATATAATGAAAAAACTGGAAAATCCCCAAATATATTAGAAGAAACCTAACAAGTTACCTCTATCCCTTTACCCAATGCATTGGAGATCTACATCAGGATCAACTGTTATTGGTTTATAATGAAAAAACCTGTCCATGGTTTATAATGGAACCAACCGGCCGTATAAATAATTTCAAATTAAAATAAAATAATTATTAAACAAGAAATATTTAATTTTTATCATTATAAAATTAATAATATTATTTTTAAACCATAAGTAAAACATTTTTGGGTAAAGAAATATCTATTCAATTTAAAATCATTTTTAAAATACATAATAAAAGTGGGAAGGATGATTTTTAATTTAATAAATCATGAATGGTTATAAGGGAATCCAAATATAAAATAATAGTTATTGTGGTAGGAAAAATTATTGACACCGTATACATTAAAATAGGATATTTCTTTTTCATTTTTATTACAAAATATTCATTGTAAAATATTAAAAAAATATCATTTTTAAAATCATTTAAAGAAAGTAAAATGTGACATAAAATTTAAATTTTAATTCATTTATGTCAATATAAATATGTCCACAAAATAATTTTAAGAATATGGACATGGAATAATAAATATTTTGAAAATAAATCTTTAAAACATTTTTAAACAAGGTTTTAAGTGAAATTGTCAATTACATTGAGTCCAAATCATCATGTATATTATTTATATTCTCAAATAATTAAATTTTGTTAATTATTTACTTTATTAAGAACAATTTTAATGTTTATTATTACTATTATTTTATTTCATACCATTTCATATATAATTTCTTAGTCAATTATGTTCTCATCATTTATTTTGATGATATTCAACACATTTGTAAAAAATGAATTTGGTAGGATGAATATTGAAAAATGGGACATTATTCAATAATATACAGAATAATAATCATGAAATAATTATCTTTTTATATATATTAATTTTAGTTTAAAAATAAAAAATGAAAATGGTTATGAAAATAGGAATTACGTTACAATCCTGGAGATGGAAGGTCGTACGTACGCGTGAGTGAAGTTTCAATTTTTCAAAAAGAATGGAGGAAAGAAGTTAAGTATTAGATTTTATTTTTTAATTATGATTATATATTAAATATAAAATTATATTTTTAAATACTTTTTATATATCATCCATGTGATGTAGTTTTGAAAAATGAATCACATCACTTCATTTTGGTGGTATTCCACACGTTTGACTGAATGACATTATCATTTTTTCATTAAATAAAATGGTAAGAAAATAGATTATATTTTACCTTTCAAAAATTATAAAATTTTGATTAATATCAAATATATACATTAAATTCATATTTCTAACCATTTGTGAGTGCTGCTAATGGAAAAAAATTTAAAACGGTTTCATTAGGTGATAGTCGGCCATACACATGAATGATGGTTTCATTTACCATTTTATGGATGAAGGTGATAGATATAAGTTATTAAATTAACATAAAAAACCTTATTATATGGAATATATTGGTGTTATTATATTATCATGATTTAAAATGATTTTAAATTGGTGGGATAATAAATAAAATGAAAATGCTTTGTTAGGAACTACACCTCTTCTTTGGATAACAGACTTTTCTTTATACCTTAAGCACTATAAGGTTGGTATATTGATCAAAAAAATACTGATAGAACAAGGGAATGGATAGTAATAAAGTACTTGGGTAGAAATTTTCCAAAAAAAATGGATCTATATATGAGAAAAGGAGAGGAGAGGGGTGTCCTATTTATAATTTTGGAGAGGGGAACACTTGGAATTTCTTAAAGTACTAAATTAATATAAATTATTTTTCTTATAAGAATGAATATAAATTGTTATAATTTAAATATATAATGAGTATTAGAATAATTCCACTCATATAATAAAATATGAAAAAAATAGGTTCTATTTTAAAGCTTTTCTTTTTCTTTTAACCCCCATTAACCCTTTTGCTGATTACCGAGGTATCATTACTTTTACACTAAAAGAGTTAATAAAATTACTATAAATAGAAATATAGATCATAAGCAAAACATTGATTATATTTTAAACCATATATGATCCACTTGGATGAATATATGTTTTTAAGAGTTTTAAATAATTTAATAAAAATTTATTAATTATAAAATATCAATAATGTTAGTTTTTAAACTATTTATTTAATTTGAATTTTAAAACATCCTAATAGAAAGGGAATTCAAGTAAATTCAATTCATACACACATAATATTATTTATTTATCTATAATATTTATGTAAGAAAAACAATATTACTTTAAATATTTTTAAAATATTTTATATGATTTTTCTATTAATTAAATAAATATTGTATCAATATTGTGTATGAAATTATGGTGTTTTTTTAAAAAATAAAAATTTAAATAAAATTTACATGATAAAAAATTATTTATCACTAAAAAAATAATTTAGAATTGAAAATATGTTTTTTATCCCTATAAAAAAATATTATATCTACTAATAATAAGAGTGTGACATTTTTGAGTTTATACATACTTAAAATAATATAAATTTTATAATCAAAGGAAAGTAGTAATTTTTTTTTGAGATTTTAGAATATTGGATTTTCAAGGCTGAGACATTCTTATCTAATAAAATAAATGAAAATTTTATGGTTATTTTTATTCCTTATAACATGTTTTAACCATTATTACTTGATTTATCCTTATCGAGGTGAAAAACATTTACTAAGGTTAAAATTCATAATGACCCAAAATCAAAGGGAAATATTTAAAAAATTTCAAACTCCTAGTTCCAAATATGGAATCTATTTTCAAAAATTCAAATCATAAAACTTGATGAATTTTATTTAATATTAAACCCATAAAATGGTCAAAATATGTTTAAAAAAAGGCACTTTTAATGTATAAAAATGTTTTTATACCAAATTCATGTGTAAAATTCATTAAAAAGATAATAATTGGATTATATTAATCTAAAGGGACTAATTGATAAAACAAAATAGAATTTTAATTTTTAAGAACTTTAAAGGAACATATATTTTATCATAAAAATCATTATTATTCAGTATTCATTGAAAAATAAAGACTTTCATAAAATTTTCAAAAAATCATCCGAAGATAATTTTGACATAATAGATTCAAAAATGATAACATTTTTATCAAATAAAATACATAAAATTGGGATAAATTTATTATTATACATTCTCCCAAAAGTTATAAAAATCATTTTTAAATTAAACATAATTTTGAATCATAGAATTTCTTTAAACAAAATTAAGTGCTTATTTCATAAGATTTAACAAATAAATTTGTATTGAATATGAAAATTATATTCATTTCATAGTTAGGTTACATATATTCATACCCACCAATCCAATTAATATGTTATAAAAATCATAAAATAATAATATTTCTTGTTTAGATTAAGCTTGGTGTTGCGTATCATATATGAAATTGAACATAGTGTTTTTTTAAAATCATAAGGTGTAATATTCACACACCTTTAATAAATTAAATATTAAAAATTATAACTTTATATCAAAAATCAATGGTTTAAAATTTGAAAATTACTTTTTTAAAGTCCCACATACTAAAAAGGTTTAATAAAACTTCCCCTTGAAAAGAGGGAAAGCAAAATATGAAGGTCATATAACATAATATATAATTTGGTTTTGAAATATGAGAACATTTTTGGGAATTGAAAATATAAACATGTAAGAAAAAATAATTTCAGAATAATGATAGAGAATGAAAGAGTTCATTGATCATAATAAAGTGAATTATCCTAAGAAATTTAATGACCACACAACTATAAACCAAAGAGATTTGAAATGGACCATCGATTCATTAGAAATAAAGGTAATATAATATATTTTTTCTTTAAGATTATTTTCCTAGAGTTGAGAAATTCCATTACCGTAAAAACTATGAACATAAGTAAATATAATTATTTTAATATTATTATATCATCCTTTAATAAATTTCCACCAAATATCATATTTTTCTTCAAATGATGATTATTAAGGATGAAATTTTAATGCCTAAATCACTAGAATAAACTTATAATGGATCAAATAATCATAAAAAAGTATAAAAAGTTATTTTTGCTATCTTTAAACATTAACCAAAATAAAAAATGGTTAACACAAAGTAATATAATCCCTAAAATGAATAATCAATCATAAGACTAAATACAACATTAATCTCCAAAGCATAAAAGTTAACACCCAATTTTTGACTTATATAATTTGATAAATAAATAATCCTAAAATTATTCAAAATATTCTTTACCAAGTTTAAAACATAAAAATCAAAAGTGCTCGATCACATATTCTTCAGATATTAATTTAACAGTTATCTCAAAATAAAAATAATCACTTATAAATACTATACTCAAAATAAATAAACATTCTTATAAAATACTAATATTAATGATAATAATACCCAAATATCAACTTAATTAATTCCAAAATTAAACAAACTCCAATAATTCAAAATTATTAGATCCACAATATAACACTGATACCAAAAATGAATACCATAAAATATCAAGAAATATACAAATATTTTCCTGAAAATAATATGTCTACTAGAGAATTTTATATTCATCTCAAAATAAAAAATTATATTTATAAATTAAATAATTTAATGAAAAAAATTCCATACAAAACAGGAAATAATGTATAGAAGTGTAGGCACCTCACCCTTGTCATGCTTCAGTTGTGGTTTTAGACACTATGGTCTTTTCAAACGAGATGAGTTATCGATTAACATAAGATTTTTCATTTTTTTTAAAAATACAATTCCCTTATAAATGGTAAAAATTTGGGATAATAAAATTCATAATTCACCTTGATCCTATAACATTCCCAAAATATGATGAACATCCTAAAAAAATAATAATCATCAATTTAATTTTTAACCTTTATGGTTTTATAATGTTTTTACTTCAAAAAATTAAATAATATAAATAGAATATTATTACTTCAACATTTAAGAATGTGTTATCCAAAATGGTTGTTTTATACCTTTCTTCTTACAAATCAGAAATGCAATGATTGTTTTTCAAAATAATGCTTCATGTTAAACCTAATAGTTAAATATATCTCAACCCAAGAAAAAGTCTCCCAAAATATCATTAATAACTTCATAATACCATTACATAAAACCTCAAAAGGGGTGTATATGAATATGAACTTATGATAAATCTTAAACTTATATACCCATGTTTGTATCCCACACTCTTAAGATAACCTTACATAAAAACATAACAATATCTATATTTTTCTAACCCCTGCTCTAAGACAAAATATAAAAACTCCAAACCTGCACTCCTGGATTTGGTACTAAAAACATAATATTTAAATTTATAAAATTGATATGGATAAAAAATGACCCAATTTCAACCATAAAAAACTTTAAACATCAAACTAAAAATATTATACCACTTACATACCAAATATTTTAGGTCTACAGTTTTAGAGAATTATTATAAAATCATTAAAATTGGAAACTTACATATATTATCCATTTTCCCACAATATAATAACTTTAAGATATAACATGAAATATCTTCACAACTTTCATATTTTCCTCATAATTTTCATAAATCATTATTAAAACAATATTATTTTTTTAAACTAAATTAAGGGTGAGAAAAAACCACAATAAGGGACATATAAAATTAATGAATGAAATATTTTAGTCCATTTTAAACCCATTAGATCATAAAATAGTGTTTTACTTTAAAAAAATAAACTCTGTGCAAAAATAATCATTTAATTACTCAAGAAATCAGCTTCACTGCCCAATGTTTTTCATAAAACACATTTATGAAAACATAAAGGAAAAATAAAAATAAGATGTTTTCTTTAGAAATCCAGAGTCATTAAAAAAGAGTTTCTTAATAACATACCATTTAAACCCATAATAGTATAACCATTCCTTGAAAATAAGATATCACTACTTTCAATAGTAAATAAAAATATTACCATGAAAAATAATTAGAAAGCATTGAAAATTTATGTAGGTAACATGGGACATAATTTTAATATCACTCTTACAATCACTATTACAAATTGAAATACCTACCCCGTAAATTCAAAAATATATTAGGAGAAACCTAATAGTTTAACTTTGTTCAATTATCAAATATATTGGAGAGCTATATTGGGCTAACCCATCATTAGTTTGTAAGAGAACAAACTATCATTGGTTTATAAATGAATCAACTATAAAAATAATAATCCAAAAGAACAATAACAAAACCATAAAAGATAGAATCATTAATTTTCATCATTACACTAATAAAAATATTCTTTTAACCCATATGGAAATAATTTATGTATAAAGAAAAAACATTTCCATTTAAAACCCATTCTAAAATTAAGAAGAAAAAATTGGTAGGAGGATTTTTCTTTTAAAATAATGTGAAAGAATGTAAAATAATCCAAAAATAAAATAACAGATATGGTGATGGAAAAAACTGTTGATGTAGTATATGTTAAAATAAAACATTGTTTTTTTATTTTTTTCAAAACATTCCGTATAATATACATATAAATATTCCATTTTATTTTATTAAAATAAAGTTAAAAGTGACATTTATTTTCCATTATAACTGATTTAAGTTCATATAAATACATCCATTTAATAATTTTAAGAATATGTAACTTTAAGGAAAATATTTTGAAACTAAACCTTGAAAACATTTTTAAATGAGGTTTTATGTTAAAGTATCCCTTAAATTGAGTCCAAATCTTCACTAACATTATTTAGCTTCTTGGATAATAAATTTATTTTAATTATTTAATTTTTTTATAAACCATTTTAATTTTTATTACTCCTTTTATTTAATTTATATCCATGTTCTACAAAATTACTCAATCAGCTATATTCTAATAAGATGTTTTGATGATATTCAGGTCACATGTTCAGAATGAATTCGGTAGGTTGAATATGGTCAAAGGGGTCGTTAATCCATTATCTCCAAAATACTAATACTTAAATAATTATAATTTTTATACAAAAATTAAAATTTTATAACCAACAATGAAATAGGGTTATGAAAAATGAATTACGTTACAATCATGGATATGGTAGGCTGAATGTAAACATGAGTAATGTTTCAATTTTTCAAAAACAATGACACAAAAATGGTAAATATCATTTTATCTTAATAAATTTTTTATTATTCCAAAAATATTATATTTTATATTTAAATTCTTTAGATATATATATATATTATCCATGTGGTGTGGTTATGAAAAATGAATCAGATTACTTTGTAGAGGTGGTAGTCCACATGTATGAAAGAACAATGTTATCATTCTTCCATATACATAATGGTAAGAAAATGGATTATATATTATCACTATATAATGATAAATATTTAATTATTTTCACATATATAAATTTAGTCCATCATTATAACATTCAATGAGAGGTGATGATGGACATCGAATTTAATCGGTTCATGAGGCGGTAGTCTGCTGTACACATTAAGGATGGTTTCATTTCTCATTTGTTGGAGTAAATTTGGATATATAGGTTATTATTTTAACATAAAAACATATATGTATATGGAAAATAATATTTTTATTATCTCATCATGGTTCAAAATTATTTAAAGGAGGTATACGAAGAAATAAAATGAAAATGCTCGGTTAGGAACTACACCTCCTCTTTAAAAAACCTCTTTTTCTTTACACCTTAAACCCTATAAGGATGGAAATTTTCAAATAATAATACCTAAATAACATGTGAAGGGATTTTATGAATTTATTTAATTAGGTATTGGTTAAACCATATGGCTATTAAATTGTGAAGTGTAAAGGAAATGGGTGCCCTTTCTGTAAGCGAGGGGAGAGGTACTCTTGGAACTTCTCAATTAATTAAATTTTTATTAACTAATTATATTTGAAAAATGGTTTAAAAATGAAATAATTTGAATATATATAGTGTATTATTATAAATATTATCATCCAATAAATTTATTTCAAATTTAGGTGATTTTTTCATAGTTATCTTTTGCTTTTAACTCCCCATTATCCCTTTTGTCGATTACCCATGTATCATTGTTTTTAAAATAAAAGAGATATGTAAGTTAAAATAAAAAGAAAAATGACCCATAAGTGGATAATGTTTGATATTTTTTATCATATTTCCTTCACTTTCCAAAAGAAAATATTTTTAGGAATGATAAATCATTTAATAAAATATTATTTTTCAAAAATACCACTATTGTCATTTTCGGAGCTATTCATTTAATTTGACTATGAAAATAACATGAAAAGGATTTTGAATATAATCCAATGAAAAATTACCAATATTTTATATTCAAATAAATAAGTCATGTAATAAACAAATACAGCTATGTTATATTACATTTAATAATTTTAAAATCATTTATTTTATTTTTCAATTAATTAAATAAATATTTTATCACTGTTATGTAAGCATTTAAGGTAATTATTTACACAAGAAAAATTAAAAATAAATTAAAACGATAAATAAATTAGTTTTATTTAAAATAACCATTTATAACCATATATAAGTTTTTTTTTATCTCATTTAAAAAATATTATCGCTATTAAAAGAAAAAGTGTGATATTTTGACTTTATATTTAGATAAAATAATAAAAATACTATAATTGAAGAAATGTGGAAAGAAATTTCCAAAGTTTTGAATCATGTATGGTTAAACTGAAAACACACTTATCTAGAGAAAATATAATCATGTTTTAGGGAGTGTTTTGGGCCTTATCACATTATTTCTATCCTTAATTACTCGATTTTGCTATCTGAGGTGACAAATATTTAATAAGGTTACTATTCATAATGATAAAAAAGGTACATTTTAAAACATTTTGACCACTTGAATCTGAATATGGAATCAATTTTTAAAAATTCAATTCACAGAATTATTAGAATTTAATTTAATATTAATCCCGCAAAATGTGATAAAAATGGGGTTTCAGAAAAATTCCCTTTCTTTGTATAAAATTGTTTTTATAAAAAAATTAATGTATAAAATTAATTTTGAAGAATACAATTGGATTATTAATAATAAAAATAGATTAATTAATAATAAATAATAAAATTTATCTTTTTAAATACTTGAACAAATAATACATTTTTCAAAAAAATCTGTATTCTTCACTATTGATTAAAAAACCAAACCTCTCAGAAAAATATCAAAAGTAATAATTAGATATTTTTCACATGAAAAATTAAAAATTGATATAATTTCTATAAAAAATATATAAAAAATTGGTATAAATTAATTATAATATTCTCTCTTAAAAACATTTAAAAATCATTTTGGATGAAAACTTATTTTTGATGTGTAAAATGTCTTTACTCAAAATTGTGTTTTTATTTACAAATAATTAGTCAATAAATTTTTATTGACTAGGAAATTTATATATATTTCATATTTAATTTACTTCTATTTATACCCAAAAAATAAATAGATTTTTTATAATAGTTGTAAAATAATAATATTTCTTATTTCCTTTAAGATCGGTGTTGTTTCTTGTATACATAATATAGAATAATGTTCTTTTAAATTCTTAGGTTGTTACAATGGGTTTGAAACTAGATCAAGTGGTATGTAAATAACACACATGGGGGGAATTAACCTCTAAAAATTTGAGAAAAGGGGAAAAGTAGGTTAAACCACCAACCAACACCATGCATTAATAAAAGAAGAAAACTCAATACATTTATTATCAAATAAAAAACAACTCCTAAAAGTTGCTCAATAACACATTTGAGCTAGTAATGTCCTACCTGATCACCAAACTATTCCAACTAAAATAAAACACAATATATATATATATATATATATTGGGTTAGTAAAACATGTATAATTGGTAAGATCCTCCCTAAAATCTCTCTTGCAGAATGTGAAAGAAGCACACTAAATTCCAATGTATAAATAAATAAAAATAACTTATAACCTAAACAATTACTACTAGTTTATCCATACTCACCATGTATAACTCATCAAATAAGGTATAGATGTTAACCTTTATATATCAAATCCACACACACACACACATATATAAAGGTACCTTGCTTCCACTTATCCATAGGTATGTTTCTCTCACACTAAAATTCCATAGATCTTATACTCATAACTTCCTTAAGTAAGTCATAACTAATGTGATCTGAGCCTTGAAACTACCCACCTCTATCCTAAATTAGTCCAAACATCTCCTATTGGAATCAGTTCACATATCTATCTCATCATCATCACTCTGCCATACATAACCAAGTGTCTTCCTGGGAGCTACTACAACTTGTGTAAATGTGTTATTCCACAAGGAATAAAAGTCTATAAATATACACCCTTAGGAATCTAGATCCACCACAACCAAATACAAGTATGTTTAATACTGTAAACCATTAAAGCCCACACATAATTTTATAGTAAACCAATAGGTGTCACAACCCAGGGTATGAACACACCATACACCATAAACTATTATAGATCAGGACATTCATACTCATCTATATCCAAATAGAGAGTGTGGGAGGGGGAGAAATCATCCATCTATGTCCTTTCCATTCTTTATGTTAGATAAAATAACCCCCCATAACATTTGGGTGTTGGATTCCCTACCGACATGAGTGAGGTACCATATGAAATCATAAAATATGAAAAATACTATACACAAACACACTTAGATAAAATACATAACCTTATACTCATCCACTACTATCATCAAACAAAACCCTCAACTACCACTGCTAAAGACCATGTTTCAATGAATCTCAAAAATATTTTTGGTCAAATTGAGTATCTCAATAGGGGGTGAATTGAGTACCCAATATTTTTTTGATCAAAATGGATTAAAAAGGAATCCCCCAATTAATTTAAAATTGGATGAGTTAACAAAAATAGTATATTTTTATAAATTTAAAATTTTCAAAAGATTTCTTTGAAAATTGATTAGGTCTCAAATAAAAACAATATAAAATATTAATTAATCCTTTGAAATAATTTTACTTAATAGAAAAACACTAATTATGTTTATCTATCAAAGTATTAATTTTGTTTCAAATTTAAAACTATTTTTAGTTTTAAATATTATATTCAAAATAAAACAAAATAAAACATGTAGTGGATTTTTTAATATAAGAGGATTAGTCACAATCTAAGACTTAATCCTGTACAATTGGTGAACAAATTCCACAAAAACTTTTATATAAATATAAAGTTTGATCCACAACTTGGATCGGGTTTTACAAAAGTATAAAACTGTCTAGACCAGACAGGGTCTCTTCCACTGTTATTCGTGGGAGTACAAAATATAACTAGTTGCACAAGACCTCTTCCACAGTTTCCATAGAAGTATAGGTGTGAAAGGAGTTAAGAATATATCTATGTATTTAATAGATATATAAGTAGATAAGGTGTGTATATAAAATAGTGTACAACCAACACTGATCATATTTTAAAATATAAAAATAAAACCAAGAAATTAAAAGTATGAAGGGATATATATTGTCAATTTGTTATGAAGGGAAGTCCATGAATCTTGATTTTTATTTTTAGTGTAGCTTGAGTCAGGTTCTCATGGAAACATAAGTAGAAAATATTTTCATAGAATATTTTTTTATTGACTATAGGAAAACACCATATTTGTAATGAGCTTTGGATTCCATAGTTGAGTTTCGTCATTTTAGTTATTATAATGATCTACAGCTCTTGTTTCAGGTATATATTTTAACCTAGTTTTCTTTCATCGCATAACTCCCTACATACTTTCATGAGGAATTCTTCTTCAGTTGTTATCATCTTTAGAAATAAGAATATCTAGATCCTCTTTTCTTCCTCATACTACATGTTTGACACACTCTTCAATTCATTCTATTGATATATTAAGAAACAATCATTAAAATAACACTCCAAATAAAATTAAATAAACTCTCTATTAAAAATATTTAATTTAAAAATATAGTCTTAAAAAATAGTTAGGGTGAGTCCTAGAACAAATAATCATTATTTCACAATTTCTTATTTTAGTCGTGTTTCAGGCTGATGGTATCTCATTTTAGTGGTATTCCAATCCTATACATAGCCAAATTCAATAATTGTTAGTGAGATATATTATGATGATGTCTTGTACTGGTGGTGTGATACTGGTGGTGTGACATTTTATACATAGCCAAAATTCTATGTTGGTAATGTCTTAGTTGATAGTGATCCATCCTTATGGTGGTGACTAATATTACAGTAGGTCTAGTTGGTGGTGTCTCATTCTTTTCCAAATTTCAATTCTGACAATATGACATGCTGATGGTGTCTCATACTTCGTAAGAATTAGATCTTAGTGGCGAGTCAGTCTCAACAGTGACTCATCCTTAGCAGTGAGTTATAGTTAGGAAAAATTGTATCACATATATCAGATTATAATATTCTTATAGAAAATATGAATCTCATAAATATTATAATAATATTGATTTTGAGATGATTAAAACAAAGAGGTCAAAAATATTACCCTTTTTGATGACAAACATTCATGGCATCAAAGGAAATATCAAAAGAAAACTAAACTATGACATATCATTCAATAGATATGAAGACATCTTATATAGGTGGTATCAAAGTTAAACAAAGAAATTAAAACACATATTATCTAAGGAAATGAAAGGAAATATCAAGTAAAAACACAGAGATAAATTCCATAATATAGTTCTCCCCCTTTTAGGATTATAAAAAAGGTAAACATAAGTTGAATAAAATAGGAAATAAAGTAGGAAAGAAACAAATATGATTAGAAAAAAGAATAAATCAAGAAGAATGAAAATTAACAGGCATAAAAAAATTATTACAAAACATTACATATAAAAAATATCCGATCAAAGAAAAATAGTCAAATTCAAAAACAATCTCAAGGCTTTGAAGAATGCTCTGTTATTGATTTTTCTTCATCATTGTCTTGGAAATCATCAGAGGTAGTTCGTCCAATCCAAGGTAGAGTGGTAGGAACATCAGGAAGAGATCAAGTTTCTATAAAAAATATGGGTTGAAGGTGCCAAATAACTTCTGTAAGAGATAAGGAAAATGGTTGGAAACAAGCTGTAATAGGTGCAATAGGATCTTTTTTCACTCATTTTGAAATGGAATATTTAGTAGTAACTCCTGGATATTTGACCAGAGGAAAAAATGAGCTATTACTTATATGGATTAATGAGCCACAAAATCTATCCCATTAACATAGAGGAAAGGATTAATAAATTTGATCAAGTCCATTATGATTTGACCATTTCTCTCTGTATAACCAAAAAAGTATCCTTTTTCTTCCATAAAATGATTCAGCACTGGAGTCGTTTCCTTAAACCGTCTAACTTTCTCAAGTCTTGGGTAATAGGATACCTCCTCAAATTCTCAGCCAAAAAACTGAAATTGGTATCCATGGAATGCTAAGTGCAATTCATTGAGAGATAATACTTTATTTCCTTGGTTATAGTATCCCTATCAGATATCATGTAATGTGCATAGGTGGTAACCATCTTAAGAACATGATCACTATTGTACCTTATTTTGATTATGGTATCTTGAGGATGATCTAAAACAACACCTATAGAACAAATAGGCATAACTATGATTTCATATCAAACCACTAACTGAATCAGTCAACATCAAAGGAAGGAGAAGTGGAAGTATAAGTATATGAGGATACATCTTCAAGGATCTTAAAAATAGAATCCATAAAATCATTAAAGGAGGACATCAAATCTTTAATCAAAGAATTTATGGATTCTAGATGACTACTAATCCTCTTATTTTCAATCTCTATATGTTTAATATGATAGATTATCTTAGGTTGGATATGATGAATCACCAAATAAGAAATGTATCTAGCATCATTTTCACTTATCTTAGTGAGTATAAGAGATTTAATTTTAAAAAAAGTATCTAAATGAGAGAATTTTTTTTCTTTAAAAGAATCTTAGTCACCCTTGGTGACTATATCAACTAGAATCACTAGTGAAAAAAATGTTATTTATGTCACCATTTTTACGTCAGTTATATATAACCGACGTGATAATCTGTGAATCGTGGTTTTTTACGTCGGTTATTTTATAACTGACGTAAAAAATGCGTTGAGTAAATTTTTAACATCAGTTATTTTAATAACCTATTTTACAAATCACGTGTGTTCATTTTTTACGTCGGTTGTAAATTAACCGACGTAAAAAACCAAAGCGCGGAGTTTTTTACGTCAGTTATTTGATAACCGACATAAAAAACACAGCTTTTGAGGCCCTTTTGAGGTCGGTTATTTGATAACTGCGTAACAAAAGAACCTACAGAAGTTTTTTACGTCGGTTATACAATAACCGATGTAAAAAACTGTGATTTATGATGTATTTTTTACGTCGGTTATTCTATAACCATCGTAAAAAACCAACACGTGGACTTTTTTACGTCAGTTATAAAATAACCGACGTAAAAAAATCCGTATATGATACATTTATAACGTCGGTTATTATAATAACAGACGTTATAAATGGAAAAAAACAGTTTATAACGTCAGTTATTAAATAACTGACATTATAAAACATTTAAAAAATTAACAAGCCCCGTGGATTGTCATTTATGATTTCTCGATCGACAGTCCGGTGGCTCGTCTCTCTCGTACGGTAAACCCTAATCGGCTCGTCGATCTCGCTATGTTAAACTCATTTTACCTTCATCTTTTATCATCTTTACTCTCCTCGGATCTATCAACTCAACTCGCAACACTCAAGTAAGCCTTCCACGAATTTATTTCGTTTGTTTTTTCCCAAATAGTCTATATTTATGTTTTGTGATTTTTGTGTTTAAACTAGGTAATATTCTTTGATTTCAAACCCTCTTACCTATTTTTGCCATCATCATCTTATTTATCATCCCTAGATCTATTAGATTGACTCGTAATATTCACGTAAGCCTCAACTACTTCTATTTAATTTGTTTTTGTTTCGTGAATGCCCGACATCGATGGTAATTTTTGTTGTCATTGACAACTAATGATCTCATTCACCTATATTACTGCATAGAATGGTTATTAATTAAATATATGAATTCTAAAATGATATTTCATGTGTTTTTGTTGCTTATGTTTATCCTATTTTATATCAGAATCTGTTAGACATATAATGTAATGGATGTTGACCTCTATGGCCCTTTGATGCATCGCTATGTCTCATGATTCCAAAAAAATGGGTTTTGCTGAGGGCTTACCCTAGTATTTTTTATGGCCTGGGCCAAGGCCTTGAAAATATGTTTAACATTTCTAGAATTATCCATTACATCATTATGATATTATTTATCAAGAAAACTTGGGATCATTTGGCTAGTTGAATATCAATAGTTATTTTTAATTATCATACGATCATTTAAGTAGCCATATTTAATAATATTTAATTCCATCTATTTTATACTGAAGTATATATTAAATGTATGTGTTTTTAGTTGTTCACCATGCCTAGTTTTTATATGTAAACCATTGTTTGGGGGGTTGTCTGGGGGGGGGGGGGGGGGTTGTCCAGAGGGTTGGGGAGCGTCCAGGGGGGTGTCCAAGGGGGTGGGTGGGTGTGGGGGGATGTCTAAGGGGGTGGAGGCCTATCCAGAGGGTTTTGGGGGTTGTCCGGGGGGTGGGGGCTGCCCAGAGGGTTGGGGGGTGTCTAGGGGGTGTCCAAGGGGGTCAGGGGTGGGGGGTGCTATCCAGGAGGGGTGGGGGGTGCTGTTTGGAGGGGTGGGGTGCTGTCCAGGGGGTGGGGGGGCTATCCAAAGGGTTGGGGGGTGTCCAGCGGGGTGTCTAAGGGGGTAGGGGGTGGGGGTGGTGTCCAGGAGGGGTGGGGGGTGCTGTCTAGAGGGGTGGGGGGCTGTCCAGGGGGGGGGGGGGCTGTCCATAGGGTTGGGGGATGTCTAAGGGGGTGGGTGGGTGTGGGGGGCTGTCCAAGGGGGTCGGTGGGTGTGGGGGGTTGTCCAAGGGGTTGGGGGATTGTCCAGGTTTTGGGGGTTGTCCGGGGGGTGGGGTGGGGGGGGGGGGCTGTCCAAGGGGGTGTGGGGGCCTGTCTAGAGGGTTTTGGCGATTGTTCGGGGGGTGGGGGGCTGTCCAGAGTGTTGGGGGGTGTCTAGGGGGTGTCCAAGGGGGTGGGGGGTGGTGTCCAAGAGGGGTGGGGGGGGGGGGGGGGCTGTCCAGAGGGTTGGTGGGTGTCCGGGGGGGGGGGGGGGGGGGTCCAAGGGAGTGGGTGGGTGTGGGTGGCTGTCCACAGGGGTGGGGGCCTGTCCAGAGGGTTTTGGGGGTTGTCTGGGGGGGGGGGGGGGCTGTCCAGAGGGTTGGGGGGTGTCCATGGCGATTGACTATTGTATCGTGGTTTCTGGGATCATGACATGATGATTGTGCCATGATGATTGGATTTACATTGTGATTTTCTCCATCTGAATTTTTATTTTAAATATGATTTGATTCTCAGGTTTACTCCATTTTCTCCAATTTTCTATCAACCATGTATGCACCATGGTTTTCTTTGATTCAATGGAATTTAAAACTATTATATCTAACTATATTTTGTTTTAAAAATAATATTCAAGCACATTTTTTTAAATACACATAGATGTTTTTTTATATTTCAAAATTGTTTTACATTCAAATTATGATTTTTTTCATATAAACATATATTTTTATTATCTTAAAAATATATACATTTTTGATATTTTTTATAGGTAATAATGAGTCGAAGTTGGATTACGACATATCGAATGAGCAATGAATATGAGGAAGGTGTTGATGCCTTTTTGGAATTTGCTAAACGGAATGTTCCAAGTAGTGAATTTTTTTTCTGTCCATGCCTGAAATTTTTGAATATGAAGAAGTTGAAAAGTAGAGAGATAAAATATCATATGATTTGTCATGGTTTTAAATCGAGTTACATCCCTTGGATTCGGCATGGTGAAACTGGATGGAATGTCACTGATGATGATGATTCGCAAGATGGTAACTTCGATGGAATTGAAGAAATGATTCGCGATATTATAGCAGAACAAATTGAGATAGAACCGAAAGTTGCGCATCTATATGGTGATGATGAAAAACCATTATATCCTGGTTGTACAGATTTTATGGTTTTGTTGGTAGTGTTATGATTGATTAACCTGAAGATAAAACATGGATGGAGTGACAGAAGTTTTACAGAGTTGCTACAATTGATGGAAGACATTCTTCCAAAAGATAACGATCTTCCAGATTCACATTACAAGGCCAAGAAAATATTATGCCGAATGGGATTGGGATACAAGAAAATACATGCCTATCTGAATGAATGAATTATATATAGGAAGGAATATGAATTTCTGTCAGAGTGTCTTAAATGTGGGACATCACAGTATAAGGTGAAAGAAAAATCACAGGCTAATGTACAGATTACAAAGCTCCCTTCAAACGTATTTTGGTATCTTCCTATAATTCATCATTTTAAACATTTAATTGCTAATTCACATGATGAAAAAAGGTTAAGATGGCATGCTGATGAGCAGGTATGTGATGGAAAAATACATCATCCAGCTGATTGTCCACAATGGAATAAAATTGATGTGCAATATTCTACATTTGGAAATGAAATTAGAAATCTCAGACTAGGGTTGTACATAGATGAATTGAATCCATACCGAACCCTCATTAGCACACATAGTTCATAGCCTATTTTATTGGTAATTTACAACCTCTCTCCTGAAGTTTTTATGAAGAGAAAATATGTCATGTTGAGTATAATGATCTCTGGTCCAAAGCAACTCGACAATGATATTTATGTTTACTTGTCACCGTTGATTAATGATTTGAAACTGTTATGGGCTGATGGTATTAGGGTGTATGATTCTTATAAAATGGAATATTTTTAACTGCATGCAGTGCTTTTGTTCACTATAAATGACATCCGAGCGTATGGAAATTTGTCTGGATATAGTGTTAAAGGGTATAAAGCATGTCCAATTTGCGAACAACAGACGTCATATTGTCAATTTCATTATGGGAGGAAAACAATGTACATGGGTCATAGAATGTTTTTTCCTATAGATCACCCTTATAGAGGACTAAAAAAGGCATTCAGTGGCTCACAATAATTTGATACTGCTCCAAAACCTTTATCCCTTGATCTGTATTTTGAGAGGGTGAAAAACCTTGAAGTGACATTGGGAAAGACACAGAAATCTGGTAATGATATACATATTTGGAAGAAAAGGTCAATATTTTTTGAGCTACCATATTGGAGGTATCATGAAGTAAAACATAATATTGATTTCATGCACGTGGAGAAGAATATTTTTGATTGTTTGATTGGAACATTGTTAGATATTAAAGGAATGACAAAAGATGGGTTGAATGCAAGATTAGACTTACTATCAATGGGAATACGTTTGGAATTAGCTCCCACTCCTAAAGGAAGACGAACATTTCTTCCCTCGTCTTGTCATACATTATCGAAGAGGGAGAAAATTATCTTTTGTCAGTGTCTTCATGATATCAAAGTGCCTCAAGGTTATTCTTCAAATGTAAAATTTTTTGTCTCATTGAAGGACTTGAAGTTGATAGGTATGAAATCACAAGATTTTCACATCATGATGAAACAAATTCTACCAGTTTCATTGTGTCGAATATTACCCATTCATGTCAGAAATACTATAATGAAGTTGTGTTATTTTTTCTATTCAATTTGTAACAAGGCTATTGATGTGAATGCTTTGAACATTTTGGAAAAGGATGAAATTTTTATACTTTGTCAATTAAAAATGTATTTTCCTCCAACCTTTTTTGATATAATGGTGCATTTAATGATTCATCTGGTTCGAGAAATAAAGATTTTTGGACCTGTATATCTTTGTTGGATGTATCCTTTTGAAATTTATATGAAAATATTAAAGGGGTATGTTAAAAATCCATATTGACCTAAAGCATCCATTATTGAAAAGTATATTTCTGAGGAGGTAGCAGAGTTTTGTACGAGCTACTTGGATGTGGCGTAATAGATAGGTTTGCCTCCATCTCGCCATGAACGAGTTAATAATGAAGGAAAGGGGATTCATGGCTTGAAAGTGAAATCATTGTCAGCTGAACAGATGAAGAAGTTAGAATCATACATCTTGAATAACATAGATGATTCTCAACCATATATCGCATTGCATATTAATGAGTTGAAACAATTTCATCCAAAGAAGAAAGAAATGTGGTTTTTTAATAAGCACAACAATTTTTTTTGTCATGGATTAAAAAGACTTTTCTTGGTAGATCATATGTATCAGAGACATTAAAATGGATAGTGGGTGGTCCATGTTTAAATGTGATAACATATTACTGTTATGACATTAATGGATATAATTTTCATAAGAAAGCTCAGGACAATAGAAGTGCAGTTCAGAATAGTGGTGTATTGGTGTTTGCAGAAGCAATGCATTTTTCAAGTGCTAAGGACAAAAACCCAATTTCTGCATCAAGTGCATATTATGGAGTGATTAAAGACATATGGAAGGTTGATTACTTTAAAATTAAAGTTACTATTTTTAACTGTAAATGGTTTATCGGTAAAAAAAGTGTCATACACGATGAATTTGGAATGACACATGTTAATCTGAATAGATTGGAAGACACAACTGATTATTTTATAATTGAAACACATGCAAAACAAAATTTCTATGTAGTAGATCAATCAGATATGTAGTGGGATGTTGTTTTACAAGGGAAAAAGCAATATGTTGGTGAGGATGAACTTGATGAATATGCTGATTTATGTGAGATCCCTACTTCCATGGAACGATTAAAACAACACAATGATGAGCATGTTGAAGACATGGTTTGTGCCATAAGGAAAGATCACGATGAAGGAATTTGGGAAAACAATCCATTTGTACATTCCTAAAATTACAAGTAACATATGTTTATTTCTTGTTTACATTTATTTTTTTTAATAAATGTTAGATATTGTAAGTTTTTTATTTATTAAAACATGTTTTAAAACAAAATAAGTATAAGTTTTTGTTTGTTTTAAGTTTGTTTAGTTTACTTTATCATGTTTACCATTACATGAATTACATATCTATTATTTTTGTTCAATGACAATTACTTTACCATGTTTACCAGGTTTACCATTTTTACCATCTTGACCATCTTAACCATCTTTACCATTGTTTAACATGCTTACCAAATTACCAATGTTTAATATTACATAACTTAGTACACTTTTCTATTTTTTGATTATAGTAGTATTAAAATATTTGAATTTGTTATTTGTGAACTAACGTTTGTTTTTTTTATTTGAAGGATAATGACATATCATTCAGTTGATCAACCACATGATTCTGGAGATGAGAATATTGGTCATACCTCTGGGGAGGAACATTCACATGCTCCTATTATGATAAAGAGTTCAAAGGTTGGTAAACGTGGGTGCACACGTTTACCAAAATTATCACTTGACCGTACGCAGGATCAAAGGATAGTTGTTGAGTTTGATGATGATGATATTCCTAGAGGTCCAAATGCAAAAGATTTTAAGAGTTTTGTAGTAACTCAGGCTAAGAGAAAAGTAAGAATTCTATATGATGACTGGAGAAGTGTGGATAAAGCGATAATCTCTCAGTTTTGGGAGATGATTTTGGTAAGATCTTTTTCTATTTTTTGACCATTCTTTAAATGTTTCTAATATATATAATATGTCTAACCTTTTCTTTATCAGATGACATTTGATATTCCAAACACTGGAAGAGTTAGGAAGAAATGATTATCATTGGATGCCAGGAGATGGAGGGATTTCAAATCAACCCTCTCATCTGATTTCATTTATGGTCATAGGAGTCATGACAATCCATGTCATATATATCCTTTTATAGATGAAGGCACATGGAGACAGTTTTTTGAAAGTAGAATAAAAGAGTCATTTTTGGTAAGGGAAATGTAAAATTTTATAATATTTCTTATATAAATGATCTTATGAATGTTTTGTTAATGATTTCTTATTCTTAATTTATAGAAAACAAGGAATGAACATCAGGATATCCAATCTAAAAATGTATACCCTCATAGTTTATCTCAGGGAGGGTATGAATTTTTGGAATAAAAAATGATGTCGGAAAAATTTCAACAACTAAGAGTTGAGTATTCAAGGGTGTGGGGGGGGGGGGGGGGTCAGTGGGAAAATTTCAACAACTAAGTTTTGAATTTTATATATGTGAATGTATAATTTTTCTCTACTTCTTGTTTTGGTATACTTATGATGGTTTTTCTATTATGGATTCTGGTCGGGGGGGGGGGGGGGAGGGGTTTCAAGGGTGTGTGTGGGGGGGTGTTCAGTGGGGTCGGGGGGTGTCTAGGGGTCTGGGAGGGATGTCCGGTGGGGTGGGGGGGGGGGGAGTCCAGGGGGGTGGGAGGGCTGTCCAGGGGTGTAGGAGGGCTATCCAGGGGTGTGGAAGTGTTGTACAGGGGGTGGGGGTATACATGAGGGTGGGGGGTTGTCAAGGGGTGTTTGGGACTATCCAGGGGGTCGGGGGCAATCCAGGGGGTGTGGTGGGGGCTCCAATGGGGTGGGGGAGGGCTGTACAGGGTGTGGGGGGGTATAAATGAGGGTGGGGGGGGGGGGGGGGGTTGTCCCGGGGTGTTTCGAGCTGTTTAGGGGGTCGGGGGGTAGTCTAGGGGTGTGGTGGGGGCTGTCAAGTGGGGTGAGGGGGTGCTGTTCAGAAGGGTGTGTGTGTGTGGGGGGGGGGGGTTGTCGAGGGGTGTTTGGGGCTGTGCAGGGGGTCGGGGGGCAGTCCAAGGGTGTGGTGGGGGCTCCAATGGGCTGGGGCTGTCAAGTGGGGTGAGGGGGTGCTGTTCAGGAGGGTGGGGGGGTTGTTGAGGGGTGTTTGGGGCTGTCAAGTGGGGTGAGGGGGTGCTTTTCAGGAGGGTGGGGGGGGGGGGAGGTTGTCGAGGGGTGTTTGGCGCAGTCCAGGGGGTCAAGGGGTAGTCTAGGGGTGTGGTGGGGAATCCAATGGGGTGGGGGCTGTTAAGTGGGGTGAAGGGGGTGAGGGGGTGCTGTTCAGGAGGGTGGGTGGGGGGGTGGGGGGGGGGGGTTGTCGAGGGGTGTTTGGGGTTGTCCAGGGGGTTAGGGGCAGTCCAGGGGTGTGGTGGGGTCTCCAATGGGGTGGGGGAGGGCTGTGTAGGGGGTATACATGAGGGTGGGGATGTCAAGTGGGGTAAGTTTTATATGTTATCAATGTAAATGCTTAAATTTGCTTTAGTTCTGGTTTTGATCTCCTTATATTTTTGTGGTACGAATTCTTGATTTGGTTTTTGGTTGATTCTGGAGGAGAGCAGAGGACTGCATTCGATTAAAAAAAATTTGTCTTCCACATCCGTTATTTTATAACAGATGTGATAAAGAAATCGGGAAGGGTTTATCACTTCGGTTTTTTAATAACCGACATGATAAACACCTATGGAATGGTTTATCATGTCAGTTATTTAATAACCGGCGTGATAAAAGATCTGGGAAATGGTTTATCACATTAGTTATTGAATAACCGACGTGATAAAAGGCCTAGGAAATGGTTTATCACATCGATTATTTGATAACCGACGTGATAAACCATCTCCTAGTAGTTTATCACGTCGGTTATTTAGTAACTGACGTGATAAACTCCACCGCACATGTTTATAACGTCAGTTATTATATAACCACCAGGATAAACCTCCCCCACCCCATTTATCACAGCAGTTATATAATAACTGACGTTATAAACCCCCCCCCCCCCAATATTTTCACGTCAGTTATTAATTAATCGACGTGACAAACACCATGATGTTATGTTTGTTACGTCAGTTTTTAAATAACCGACGTAAAAACGATATTTATAACGTCGTCTGTATTAACATCGGCTAAAAACCGACGTAAAAAATGAAAAATAACCGACTTAAATAACATTTTCTACACAAGTGAATTTAAGAACTGATAGCTGTAGGAACAATAGTTGGTGAAAGAACTCTATCAAAATAAAACCTATCTAACTACCCTGAAACATCAATTTTATTGACCAATTATCCCTCAAGATCACTTTTATATCGAACATAAGGTCCAATATCCTTTGTTTGACACTTAAATTCACTAGATAACTTACCCTAGTCCTCTATCATAGAATCAATACAAATATTAGTGACCTTAACCACAAAGGATTCAACAATAGTTTGTACAACTACAATAGGTACAAAAACAAAGATCTCAACATGTCTATGAGCATCTACACTATGTGTAGTAAAAACCATCTCAACAATAACATTGGTTTCTTCTTCTATCTGAACATCAGTGTTCTGTACAAGAGAAGATGATTCAACCTTCCTATTATCACCAACAAAAGGATTATCAATAAAAATTTCATCCAACTATACATCACCACAATCTTTCTCACAATAAACAAGTTATTTATTAATTTTCTTATCTACATTCATATTATCAACAACAATAATTCCAATCTTCTCAATAAATGAAGAATAGGGAATATTCTGATGAGAAACAAACTCATCACTCTAGGATTTCTCCCCTTCAATGAATGCATTACTCTTTTCTCCAGTAGGAGGGACCATTTTATGAACAAGTCTAAGCATTTCCTAAGATATGGAAATAGATTATTTATGGGAAACAAACAAGTCTTGATGAGTTTCAACATCTTTATTATTATCTTCCCATTAGAACAATCAAGATCTGAATCTTCATAATCACCATTATCAAAATCTCCATATCCATTTCCATTTCTTTCTCTATTTTTATTATCATTATTTTCACCTTCTACTTCTTATTATTCTTCATCATCATCGTTAGATTAAGAACTAGAATTGAACTGATCTTTTATATAAACTTTAGTTTCTTCTTCATCACTTCTTACTAATTTTTCTCTTTTAGGAAGTCTCCTAAGAGGACTAGGAGCTCCATAAGTCATAGGTAGTGAGTCATGATAGAGATATGAATCACTTCACTCATCAATAGGATAATAATCTTCCTCAGATCTAGAGGTAGTAACTTCTTCTTCCTCATATTAATATTGCAGTATCTCATCTAGTTCCAAACCAAGATCAACAAGGTATTTTGGCCATGAGAGATGATCAATATGGTTAAACTCAACATAAATTTTATCACTATCAACCACCCACTATTGTTTTTCCAAGGGTACCATCCCATTTTCATCCTTGAGAAAATCAATTTTGAGATATGAAAACCAACGCTGTTTACTTTGGACTATTCATTTTCATCAAACAAACCTATGGATTACAATATAGAAGAGATCGTATTTGGGTAGATCATAGATTTTGGATCTAGATATGGGATTAATAATTTCAGATAAATGAACCATAAGATACCTATATAGATTGATCTTTTATCATATTTTCATCAGGCTAATCAAGTATAAATACTAATACCTTAAGTTGTAAAATTACCCTTACTTGGGCATAACATATATTGAATAAATTTAAACAATAGTCTACATTCCCCATCCAACATGAAGTCTATTGGCCTTATTGTTATTCCATCACAAGTTAGTTTGAATAAAGAATCTTCATACAAAAATACATCACTGTTCTCAGGAATTGTTCCTTGATAGTCATTATATACACCTTCTTGTGGAACAACCAAACAACTTTCCCACTATTTTGAAGAAAAATCTCTTATGTGACTGTTGATTCTTATTCTAATCCAATATTCTTATTCATTATTTAAACCAAACTCAACATATTGGAAAAATTGTAAACAAAATTATGATAAAAGGGTCTATTATTCGAAGAGAACCAATCTAACAAACCTTGGTTCTGGAGTACATTGAGCACCAATTACTTACTCGAAAGTATCCATTCAAATTCAACTTTATTTTTGGTTATTACAATTCTTTTTGGGAACCCTAAATTTACATGTGCTAAAACAACTCGATTAATGTATTTTTATTTTTTATATCATAGTAGGAAATAAATCATTTAGAGAAGAAATGTGGGGTCAGTTTACTTTTTCCATGCTGATAGGTTCAGATTACTTGGTCCAAGGTGATGGGAAGGACATGAGGTTATGGTTTGGGAGATAGAGGGTTGCATTGGTCTTAAGAGAAAATAAATGTGTAAGAAAATAGACATGTTGGAATTAAAAAAACGTATATTTTTTATCATTTCGGATTTAGGTCTACCGAAAATAAAAATCAGTATAATACTTACGAATAAAATTTGAAAATTAGGAAATAATCTAATTGGGTTAGAAAAAAATAAACAATAAGAAAATAAAACCGGTGGTTCAACAATTTAGAAGCAAAAAAGTTCACAATGAATGAAAACCAACAGTATGAATTTCACAATGGGGAGATGACTATAATGGTGAGAAAACCACAATAGTGAGACAAAAACAATGGCGTGAAAACCATAACAGCGAGACAACCATAATGATAAGACAAACACACATGTGTGTCATTCCCAATGGCGTGTCATACCCAACTATGTGTCATACCCAATGATGTGTCACACTCAATGGTGCGTCATACCTGATGGTGTATTAGAAAAAAATTAAACATAATCAAAATTAATCTTACATTGATTATGTTTTCTGTAATTAATTCTCCCATAATTTAAAGTCATTGTAAAGATGCGATCCAGCTAATGTTCTGTACTAATGTATTCAAGATTGATATCATCTTGTATAAAATTATATCTCAAACATTGATTTCTTTCATCAATATGTTTTGTTCTTGAAATTGAAACATGATTATTAAAAAGATAATAGCACTTTTATTGCCACAATTTATGGGTACAAGTATGAATTGATATCCATAGTCTAGTAATGTTCATTTCATCCACAAAATTTGTGCAGAGTTGCTTCTTGCAGCTATATAATGAGCTTCATCAGTAGACATCACAACAAAATTTTTCTTCTTACCACACCAAGAAACTAGATAATTTATTAAAGGTGACATGTTATAGAGGTGATTTTTCTAAATAACTAACATCCAAAAAATTGGCATCAGAATAACTAACTCAATCAAATGGTTTTTCTATTGGGTAAAAAAAATCCAAATTTGGTAGTATATTTGAGATATTTGAAAATTATTTTTAAATCTACAAGATGTGACTATTTTGTATTACATTTTAAATGTGAACACATACACACACTAAACATTATATCAGGTTAGCTAGCAGTCAAGTAGAGAAGACTTCCAATCATACCTCTGTAACTAGTTTGATCCACTGGTTTCACAATTTCATAAATATCCAAATTATAGGTGGTACTCATAGGATTATTAATAATCTTAGTAATATACATGTTAAAAAGTTTTAAATGATCCTTAGTATATTTAATTTAATTTAAAATTATTCATTATTTATTTTGAAAAATTTGAAAACCAAGAAATAATTTTAGTTCACCCATCAAACTCATCTCAAACTCATTTTGCATCATTTTTTAAAAATCAATAAAAAGGGAATTTCTTGAATATCCAAAAATTATATCATCTATATAAATTTTTAATACTAAAACATATTTTGAAATTAATTTTATAAAAAGGGTACAATTAGATATACCTTTTGAAAATCCTTTTAAAATAAGAACATTGCTGATCTTATCATACCAAGATAAAGGCACTTTTTTAAACCATATAAACTTTAGTTAATTTCAAAAAATGATGTGGAAAATGAAGATTTTGAAAACCGGGGGGTTGTTAAACTAAATAAATCCTAAATTATAAAACCACTCAATAAATCACTCTAAACATCCATTTGATAATGTGTGAAATCTATATTAGCTGCATAGGAGAGAAAAATTATAATGGATTCAAGTTTGGCTACTGACATAAATATTTCCTTATAGTCTATTCCTTCCTCTTTATTATAACCTTATGAAAATATTCTTTCCTTATTTCTAAATATTGTGACTGACTCATTTAACTTGTTCATAAAAACCCATTTTGTGCCTATATTTAAGGTGATGTTGGGTCTATCAATAAGTTCCCCCACTTTGTTTATTTAAAATTGATTTAATTCTTCTCGCATTTCCATTACCTAGAATTCATCATTGATGGCTTCCTTGATATTATTGGGTTTTAGCTGAGACATGAATTCTTGATGTTCATACTTATTTCTTAGAGAATCTATTACCTATGTACCTCTATCTAGGTATCCTACAAAAACATCTAAGGGGTGATATTTAAGGGTTTTAAAAAATCTAAAAAAAGTAAGGATTTTCATTTCAGGATTTTCTATAGGTTTAGGTTCAGGATGTTCTAGAAATTCCTTAGAATAGGTTGAATTTTATGACTATTTAGAAGAAAAATCTAAAGGTTTAGAATTTATTTTAAAAGTTGATAAATCATACTTGGTCTTATGTGGATCTGTTTCATCAAATTTTACAAAAATAAATTCTTCCATAGTCTTGGTACATTTATTGAAAACTCTATAGGGTTTATTAGAAATTGAATAACCTATAAAAATTCCTTAATCACTCTTGGATAAAAATTTATCCAAATTATCCTTAGTTATAAGAATAAAGACTTTTTTAACTAATAAATATAATGTAATTAACCTTAGGCTTCCTATTATTCCAAATATCATATGGGATCTTCTTCAAAATTAATATAATTGACACTCTATTTATTATGTAATGGGAAGTATTCACAACCTATGACCAAAAATAAATACGTAGGTCAAAATAATTTAACATGGTTCGATCTATTTCTTTAAGTGTTCAATTTCTTCTCTCAACAACTCCATTTTGCTGAGGGGTCTGAGGAGAATAGATGTTTTGAGTGTAACACTTTTGCGAGAAAAAATATTCAAAGACATGATTTTTAAACTCATGGCCATGGAAACTTATTAGGGTCTTAATTCTATGTCTACATATGTTCTCTATAGTTCTATAAAAACTGGTTAAATATGAACAAGATTCACTTTTTTTTGATCTAGAATGAAGACCCAAGTGTAACTAGAGAATTCATCTAGAAGAATATTGACATAATGATTCCCATTAAGACTATAAAATCTATATCTTACAAATAAATATATATAAACCAACATGAGAGGTTGATAATTTGAAACTTATTTCTTTTATTTAAAACAAACATTGTGCAAATTCCCTTTTTGACAGTGGTTACAGACGTTTTCATTTAGGAACTATAGTTTAGGTCGATCCTAGACTAAACCCTTCTATGTAAGATTCCGAAGATAGTGAATATTTTAGTGGCCTAGTATCCTATGAAAAATCCAATATTCTTTATGAAAATCCCTAAAGTAGGAAAATTTTTAAGAAATTGAAGAATTCATATTAACATCATAAACACTATCACTTTTTAATTTAGTAAAAATTAAAGAATTTTTAGATTCAAAAACATTGAATTCATTAATCTCAAATTTAACATAAAAACCATCATCACATAGCTTTGAAATACTAAGTAGGTTATATTTGAAACCATAAAAAAATAATACTTTTGAATATAAAATAGAATCACTGTGATCAATTTAGTAGAGGCTAATGATTTTTTAGAACTGCAACCAAAGGTGACATGACCACCATTAACTTTAATAAGGCCCTTGAAGCCAGAATAGTATCCTATAATATGTCTTTATAATCTACTCTCCATGTACCATATACACTTGCAGGATTTCTTCAAATAGGTTTCCTATAAAAGTGAATTTACACAAGGAATGATTTTGGTACAAAGACCTTCTTGGGTTTAAAATGTTAGTAATTAAAAATTTAGGAACCCACATTTGTTTGATAGGTTTAATATAAACAGACTGATGAATTATTTAAATAAAAACTTTTTTAGGACCTCTATAAAAATATGTTGCAATAGAACCTTTAGGTTTTTACTTATGTACAAAAGTACTCTTTACTACTCTCTTATGTCTTGGTTTATATTCTGGACCTATAACATATTTATGTTTCATTTGTTTTCCTAAAATCTATGTGATATTTTCTCTACAATTAGTGAATTTTTCCATGTCTTTATTTAGTTGATCTTTTGAAAGTTTAAGTTTAATATTCTCTTTCAGCTATTGAGGATTATTTTCCTTTTATAAAAATAGATCATATTTAATGTTTACAAATAAACCATGTTGTCTCTTAATAACATTGTACTTATCCTTTATTTCATTAAAAGTATCTTCAAACATATTACAATATAAAAAAATTTCTTCAATGTTATACCATAATCATATTGTTCATTATCAGAATTATCAGAAACATCTACAGATGATAAATTAGGTACCTCCAAGACTTATTCCAAAAATAACACATTAGATCTATCTTATTTTCTTCACATGATGTATTAGAATCACCAGAGCTATCCTCAGAATCACTCCATGTTACATTCATTGTTTTATTAAAAATTCAATCCTTATCATCATATTTCTTTATATATCTTTCTTTGGATTGTATTCCATGACATGTCCTTTCATTTAGAAGTCATATAAGGTGACTTCATTGTCATACTTATTCTAATATTTCTTCTAGGTTCCTCTAGAATCATACTTTCATTTGTAACTAGGTTTTATGAAATAATTATTCCTATAAAATTTCTTCAATATTCTGGCCAGATGGGCCATCTACTCATCACTATCTAGCATTGACTCACTATAACTTGAACTAGCATCTTGAAATTTCTCATTATACCTTTTTTTTACATGAAGTAGTATTAAAGGATACAAATTATCTCTTTAGATATTCATCATCTTCTCTGTTGACTTTTAACTCCCCTTCATACATTATCGGTTTACCAATAAACTCTTTTATTGGTATATTTTTTTTATATAATATAACTCTATAATTGATACAAATGTGCCTCTAAATATTTCAAGTAAATATCTAATTAGTCAGATGATCTAGTACTTATCGGATAAAGGATTCACAAGTGATTTCATTATGTTCAAAATCTCATTGAATTTGAGGTATATGCTAGAAATAGGTTCATCTAGATTAATCTTAAGGTTATCATACTTAATAGTATATGTGTTAAGTCTCATTTCATAAACATTAGTTGTTCCCTCATGTGAAAAATATAATGTATCCCAAATTTCATATGTTTTTTCCAAGTAGATATTCTATTAAATTAATCATATCCTAAAGAAAAATATAAGGCACTCATGAATTTGTAACTATTATTATAAGAAGCTTTGTAGATTCAACCCATGTAACTCTAGTAGTTGTATATAGTTCATATTTATCTTAAATGGAAGTGCATATTTCAAAAACTATATTCCTTGTATGTATTTTAATTTTGATTTTCTATTGTGCATAATTATTACCATTATAAAATGGAGTTCTGTTTGTAGCAAAAACTTATTGTCTAAAATCCATTTAATGAATTAAATTTTGAAATGAAAGAAATTTAATATCTATAAAGATTAATTGAAATCATAGTTAATAAGATTTTAAAACATTAATACCAAATAAAATTTTGTTTTATTCCAAATGTTAGTCAGAGTGAGTATCTCATGAAGGGGTGAATTTAGTACCAAATAAAAATGTATGGTCAAAATGGATTAAAATGGATTCCACCAATTAATTTAAAATTTTCCAGGTTACCCTAAAAAATAGATTATTATAAATTTTATTCATACAAAATATTTCATATAATATTTATTAGGTCTCAGTTAAAAATAATATAAAACATTTAATCAATTTAATTAATTAAAGTCTTCTAAAAACACTAATTCAAGTTAACAATCAAAGTATTAATTTTGATTAAATTTTTTAAAAAACCCACTTTTAAAGAATAGATTCAAAATAAAACAATGTAAAACATGCAATGGAATTTTGAATATAAGATGTTTAGTCTCAAGTTGAGATATAATACTATCTACTTAGTGATCACCCATCCACCAAGTAGTTTATCTAAATAAACAACTTTATCTACAACCTAGATTGGGTTTTATAATAGTATACAACTTTCTAGACCTCATAGTGTCTCATCCAATGTTATATATGAGAGTAAATAATGTGACAGGTTGCAGAAGACCTATTTCAAAGTTTCTATGGTAGTAGAGGTGTAAAAATATTTAAGAATATATATGTGTATCTACTAGTTAAATTAGGATATAGTGTGTGTTTATGAAATAGAGTATAGAACAAATTGTTCATAATGTAAAATACAATAAGAAAACTGAGTAATTGAAAGTATGAAGGGCTAGATATGATCAATTTATTATGTAGTGAAAATCATGACACTTGATCTTGATTTGCAGTACAACATTAGTTGAGTTCTTATGAAAACCTCAGTATAAAATGTTAGGTCAAAACGAGTAAAGACATATGATCTAGTGGGGGTGAATAAACCATATTAATTTTTTAATCAAATGAGTTGATTAATAAAATTAATTATCTAAGTGAATTATTAAGGTTAATTAGTAGCAGAAAAAGTAAATAACACAAGGAAATTTTTTTTATAGTAATTCAGTCCAAAGAGGGCCTACTCTAGTCTTATATCTCTCTTCTTAGTGAGAGATACAAGCGTACTAAAAATGATTTATAAGGTGGAATCATAACCCAATTAAAAAAAAAATCCTTTTATAGTGGAGGGATAACCACGAAACTAAATTTTGTACAGGGATTCACAACCATTTCAACCTAAATTTTGACACTAGGAGTCACAACCTGAATGTTCTTGATTTTAGTATAGGGAGTCACAATCCTTAGATCATAACTTTAGAATCCAGGAGTCATAACCTAAAGAAAAAGAATAACAGATAATTATTTTGTGTGTAAAAGCATAATAAGAAAAATATATTGAGTGTGAGAGATGGGAAATAGTGTTACCGACTTAGAACCAAATGAATGAGAAGATAAATAATTGAAGCAAAGATACTGGTTATTGAGAATTTGATAGGGTCATATTATCATGGATGTTTTTAGTTTAATTATAATTAATTCAGCACTTAAGAGAATGAACAGGTGATGAAATAGATTATTATAGGATGTTGCAAATGCACAACAGGTTCAAAGTTCACATCACTTTCTTTTTGAAAAAAACAGTTTCAAAAATGTTCACCCGTGTGTATTATATATTTTTATTATCTTAATAAACTGCAAAAATGAATGATATATATAGAGAATAAATATTTGGAATTTTTAGATGCTCCACCTATTTTTAATATTCAAATTAATTGAGTCAAGAAATTTCATAAATATCTTCATGAATTTCACAACATTGTTGCCTCTTTATTCTTGTAGAATAAATCTTAAATAAAATAATTTGAAAAAATTTGAATAACACTTCTAACGATATCTCCAGAATAACAATAGCATTGAATGAATTTAATATCTGGTTTAAATCCATTCCATAATCATTAATTTATTGAAAATAGTTTCTAAAAAATATCAACGTAGTCTAAAAGTACATCAAAATATTTTATTTTAAATAAACATTAAACCTACAAATTTATTAGAAAATGATATTGAAAAATTTATTATATTTCTCTTTAAATATTGCACAAAAAACACTAAAACTCTTCGATCATAATACTTAGATTTAATTTTAATTTTATTAGTATAAAAACATTTCAAAATAATCAATATATATATATATTATATATGAAGCAGATAAATTTTCATCATAAGAGAACAAAGCAGCAACATCAAAGTAGAGTATACATGGTAGTATCAAAGTAGGGTACACACAAGAACATCAAAGTTGGGTACACACAACACCAGTAATGTTCGGTTCAACAAAACAACAAAGGGTTAACCAGCATACTGGAGGTTTAACTGGAATAGTGTAGCGTTCACCAACACAATATAGGGTTAACCAACATAGCATAGGGTTGGTGAACCATACTTTGTGAAATTATTCTCGCAGAAGCATACTTTATGAAAGTAGGGTTGTCAAACCATACTTTGTGAAATTAGGGTTGTCAAACCATACTTTGAGAAAGTAGGGTTGTTAAACCATAATTTGAAAAATTAGGGTTGTTGAACCATACTTTATAAAAGTGGGGTTGTTGAACAAAACTTTTCAAAAGTATGGTTGCTGAACCATACATTGTTAAAGTAGAGTTGTTGAACCATACTTTTCCAAAAAATAGACATCATACTTATCAAAATTTAATGAATTTTTAAAGGATCATAATTGAAAATTCAAACTTTGGTAAAAAATAATTGTTTGTAGAAAAAATTAGTATACTTCCAACAAATAAATAATGAAATTAATCCAACATCTAAAACTCCCAAAATTATTAAAAAATAGAAGCAAAAACATTCTGGAAAATTACATATTTGAAATAGAATTGCATAACTTTAGATAATTTAAAGACAAAAAATGAATTTTTTAGACATTTATGTAAACTAAAGAAATAAAGATACACATTTTGGATTTCTAATAAATTATATTTCATGAAAATCTAATATTGGTAGAAATTTCAGTAAATTAAATACTATAACTTTTTAAAAATTAATACTGAAGAGTTTCTAAAACTACAGTTGCAACTTCCTTGAAATTTTAGAGTACTAAAAAATAATTTTAATAATTCTCAATAAACTAATGAAGTTTATATAAATATGTTATATAACCAACATGATAAGAATCAAAAAAATAAAAACACTTTATATTGAGATATTATCAAAATACATAAAGGTATTTAAAATAAATGAACATGTAATAAACCAAAATCATAAATGATTCTAAATAGAAAATGTAAAATCATATGTAATAAAATACAATAAAATATGAACATGAACAAAAAATCTCCCGAACATGCACAGACAATATCCACCTTTTTGTTAGATTACAATACCCAAACATTCAAACACTTTAAAACCAATTTTAAAAACATTTAAAAACAATATTTTTCTCCCCAATTTAAATTTATTTCCCCCAAAAACCAATTTATTTCTCCACCTTTTTTAAATAAACCAAAATTAAAAAAAAACTACCCAAAAAAAAATGCAGTAAAAAAATTTAAAATTTTAATATACCAATATCAATTTTTTTTTCAAACTGATCAGAATCTAATGGTTTCATAAAAATATCTACTAGTTGATTTTTAGAAGGTATAAATTCTAAAAAAATATCACATTTGTTCACATGATCTTTAATAAAATGAAATCTAAGATCAATATTCTTTGTTCTATAATGTAGTAAGGGATTTTTATAAATAGAAATTCCAGAAGCATAATCATAATAAATAAGTAGTTTATCAAGATAAATACCAAAATCACATATGGTTTTCTTAATCCAAAAAAATTGAGCACACCTACTAGAAGTTGAGATATAATCATCTTCTATTGTAGATCGAGCAATAGATAGTTATTTATTAGATGACCAATAAATTATACTTTTTTTCCAGAAAATGGCGCATACCTGATGTGATTTTCTGTCAATTATAAATCCTATAATTCCGCTATAAACAAAAATGTCAAAATATTTACTAGGAACATAAATATATAATTTAAAATTAGTACCCATATGTGTTTTCAAAGATTTAGATTAATCAAGACTATATATTTTAACCAACTATTTTGAATACTAAGAATGATTAAGAAAAATTCCATATTTTCTTTGAGAAATTTGAAGACTGAGGATGTTTTTAATTCTTCCATTAAACTCATGTAAAATTTAGAAGACATCAATGAATAAAAATTATTTAAAAATCTGTCACTAGAGGAACCAAAAACTATACCATCAAAAAAAATATGTAGAATTAAAATATCAACATAATTAATTTTAATAAAATGTTTTTGATCAACATTTCATTCTTAAAACCATTATTTAACAAAAATAAATAATGTCTTTCATACAAAAAATGAGGTACTTGTTTAAGATATTATAAATCCTTAGATAAATTAAAAAGATGTTTCTAGAAATTTTTACTCTCAAAACCAAGGGGTTGAGAAACATAAACTTATTCAGTTATAAAACCATTTAAGAAAGAACTTTTTTACATCCATTTGATATAATTTAAAACCATGAAAAAAAGAAAAAGCGAACAAAATTATAATTTCCAATAACCTGGAAACATGTGAAAATTAATCTTAAAATTCTATACCTTATTCTTGTGATTATATTGGAGAAAAAAGATTGGATTTGTTTTTGAAAATCAATCTAGATTCATCTAGCTTTTTTCTAAAGATATACTTAGTTCGAATTATATTTTTATCCTTAGAAAATTATACTAAAGTCCAAAAATTATTTTTTATAAACTGATATAATTCATCTTTCATAGAAATAATCCTATTTTCATATTTTAAATAATAATTAACATTAATAGGAAAAAAATTAGAAATACAATAATAATTTTCACAATAACTTAAAATAGAATTTACGGTTTTCTCACTATAATCAACATTGCCAATTTCATTTTCAACCAGATGATATTTTTGAATCTTCCATAATTTTAGATCAGGTTGATATGGATTATTCTCCCCCTTAATTAATTTAATATTATATTGAGTAATTTCTTTACCAAAATTAGAATCTTTAAACTCATCATAAAAAACATTAGAATCAGAATTTAATTTAACATTATTTTTATCAAACATAATGTGAAAGTATTATGCAATTATCATATTTATTTTATTATAAAATATATAAGATTTACTATTATTAGAATAACAAATAAAAATACCTTCATCACTCTTAGCTTAAAATTTATCTAAATTAAAATTTACATTTAAATTAAAAACTTTACAACCAAAATCACTAAAGTAACCAACTTTAGGATTTATATTTTTAAATAATTCATAATGAGTTTTCTTTAAAAAAGTCTAATAAAAATTCTATTTCAAATATAACCAGAAGAAAAAATAGCCTTAACCAAAAAATATTTTGGAATATTATATTCACTTAACATAGTTCAACCCATTTCAATAAGAGTTCTATTTTTTTTTGTTTTAGAACAACATTTTCCTTTAGTGTTCTAAATGTAGAAAAATTCTGAAAACAACCATTTTTTTAATTTTTTTTTCAATATCTAAATTATAAACTTCACCTCCATAACTATGAATATAGATAATCATACAACCGTTTTGTTTTTTAAATAAATTACAAAAAGTAGTAAATTTTGATAAAGTATTATTTTTATGAGTATAAAAGTTTAACCAAGTAAATCTAGTATAATCATCAATAATACAATAGTTATATTTCTTTCTACCAAGGATGGAAATTTAAGTGGGGATAAATAAATCAAGATATAATAACTGTAAAGCTCTATTATTACTTATATGATTGATGTGTTTAATTTTTTTTGTTGCTTTCATTTCATGAAGGCATTATAAATATGATGTTTTTCTTTCTTTAAATTAGGTAGTGGTAAACAATTACCATATTTTGAGAGCTTATGTAACTTTTGAAAATCAACATGACATAAAATTTGATGCTAAAGGATGCTGTCATTCTGTATAATATTCAAACACTTAACTTGTTGAACATTTAGTTCAAAAAAATCAATAATATAAATCTTATAATTTTGTTTAGCATAAAATAATAAAGAAACAAATTTAAAAACTAAAATTTTACCATTTTGAAATTTAACTTCCATTCTATCATCAATAAATTGTGATATTCTAAATAAATTATGTATTAAACCTTTATTATATAAAACTTTATAAATAAAAGTAGAATTTACAATACCAATTTACAAAATCCTTTTACATTGCCTTTGTAATTATCTCCAAAAGTAATATTTCCTCTATCACATGTTTTGTATATTGTAAACATTTATGGGTCTCTGATCATATTCCTAGATAATAAAATGTTCATGTAACATATGTTGTTCTTGATACATCCAAGGAATTTTTCCTAAAAAAATCAATTACTTGTCAATTTTCTTACCCAAGCTACTTTGGGTCAAATGGGATTAGTAAATAATTCTTTATGTACCCATAAAAAATTTAAACAAGTATTGAAAGGTACACTAGATAATAAGGATTTAGAAATATTTGTTTTTGTAAATCCCAAATATTGTTTAAAATCATAGAGAACAATAATTTTCATTTTGAATTTTCAAGCGACATTTAAAACAAGTAACAATTCATGTACAATAATTATTACTTTTAAGAAAATGAGTTTTATAAATTTGGTGTAGTCTCCTATCATATCCAAAACCATCCTTATTTTTAACTATTTGATCCAAAGTCATTATCTCATGATATTTTCCATGCCCCGAATAAAAGAATTTAAAAATTGTTTATTAAATTTAACTCCCTTTTCAAGTTTTCATTCAAATCTTGAGCAGATTTCAAATTTTCATAAACTTTTGGATGATAACTAGAAGCCGTGTCCAATAGTTTTTCATTCTACTATAAAATTATTTCAATTTCAGAAACAGGTTTCTCATTGTTTTCTTTAAATTCATTATAGATATTAGTAGGTTTGAAATGCATTTACTTAATATTTCAATTTCTTTATTTAATTTAGAATCATTCAGTTTTTCAGAATCATATTTAGAATAAAAACCATCCAGAATAAAAACTAGAATTAGTAACCTTATCCTGTGATGACATGAAGCACATGTTAGAAGAATATTTTTTATTTCCATATAGTTCACTTGAATGAGATTCTTCTGTACAACTATGACTGGTTTTCAACACCTTTTTGTCCTTTTTTTATTTGTATTAATTCTTTTGTTTTGGACAATTGAGCATGATATTACCTTTATTTCTTCACTCATAAAAGGTTACATCCAACACATTTAAATTTTTATTACTTTTCTTATCAACCCTATATTTTTATTTTCAAGGGTTTCTTCTAAACCAATTATTTAATCCTTTATTTTTCATTCTTTTGTAAATTCCAATCACAATCTGAGGCATAACTTCTTTTTCACCGTCATATAGATCAGGATTAGAAGAATAAGTTAAAACAACATTCCCTAATTTAAAAGATATATGATTTTTTATCTCCTCATCAGTGATGCTCTTTAATTCCAGTTCACATTGGAGTAGTGATCCAATCAATTCATCAAGTATACACTCTTTGAAGTTCTTTATTTCATCAATGGAAAACTTATTTTGATTCTATTTATTTTGTAAGTCTTGTAGGAATCATTCAATATGTAGTGGGTTTTCTAGAGCCTCTCCAAGTGAATTTATTCAATTCACAATGTTTTGAATCTGTGGAACATTTGGTTTACTATTTAATCTTCACCCATCTTGAAGTCCTAGTACTCTACATGAAGCATTCCAAGCATGTTTTGGACCAATTTTTCAAAGTCATGGTGAGTGACATGTAGAATATTTAATATTTCATGAGCTGTCTTACAAGTAGATACATGACTAAAAACACTTCTATTAATATCACAACATAAAATATTAACAACTTTATAATTTAAAACATATCAAATAGTATTGATTCTGATAATATTATCTGGGTCAGGTTCTTGTAGTGTGTACTGTTTGGACATGATAGACCAGTGCTCAATGATCAAATATTTGAGGCAATCCACCATTCAGTATCTCCAGTATCCATACTCATTTACATCAAAGTGTGGTGGTTTCTAAGGAATACGAGCATCAATCATGTTAAATCCTACCATCTTATAAGATCTTTATTTAGATTCTAAGGTCTAGGAATAGGTTAGCACAATTAAATATAATAGAAGACTCCATATAAGGTTTGAATAAATTCCAGAAGGAAAATCCTTCAGGTAAAATGATAAAGATAAACTATTCTTAATAAAGTTATCATTTGATACCAATTGTTATGTATCAAAAGGAGAACCACATAGCTAATCAATTTTAAAAAGGATATCCCTCTGATACCAATTGTTAGGTATCAGAAGGAGAAAAATAGGGCTAATAAATTCTAAAAAATGATTACCATTTAATACAATTTTTTAGGTCGAAATGGGAAATAGAAGATAGTCTAGAGAGGGGAAGGGTGAATAGACCATATTAACAAATTTTGACCAAATTAATTGAATAATAAAATTAATTATTAAATTTAATTATTAAGGTTAGCTAGTAGTGTAAAAATTAACTAACCAATGGATGTTTTTTATAGTAGTTCAGTCTAAAGTGGGCCTACTCTACTCTTATATCTCTATAACTGGTGAGAGATACATGTTCACTAAGAATGATTTTTGAGGGAGAATAATAACCCAATTAAAAAATCCCTATTGTATGGTGAGTCACAACCCTTATAACCATAATTTAGAGACTAGGAGTTACAATGAAAACGGTCTTGACATTAGATATAATGAGTCACGACCCTTATATCATAGCTTTAGAATCTGAGATTCAAACCCCAAAGAAAAAGAATAAAAAATAATACTTTTTTTGTAAAAGCATAAAAAAATAGAGTGCATGTAAGAGATGTGAAATAGTCTTATAGATTCAGAACTATATTAATGAGAAGATAAATAATTAAATCCATGTACTAGTGGTTAAAAATGATATTGACTCATCTTTTCAAGGAAATTTATAGTTGAATCAGAAGTAATTATGCCCTTGAGAGAATGTCTAGTTGATGAAACATATTGTCACAAGACGTTTCAAATTCACAACGAGTTCAATGTTTACAACACTTTCCCTTTTAAAAAATAGAGTATCAAATATGTTAACCAATGTGTATTGTATATTTCTATCATCTTAATAACCTACAAGAATGAATGAAATATATAATAAATAAATATTCAGTATTTATAGCAACTCCACTTCCTTTAGATATTCAAAAATAAATTTAGTCAAGAGGTTTAATAAATATCTCCATGAAAATTACAACACCATTTCCACTTTATTCATATAGAATAAATCTTAAATAAAATAATTTAAAATGATTTGAATAACTCTTCCAACAATATCTCCATATTAATAATAGCGTTGAATGATATTAAATTCTTATTTAAATCCATTAAAACCTATTTAAATTTAGTCATAACAGTTCCTAAAAAATATAAGAACAATTTAAAACTAAATACAAATATTTGAATTTCAATAAACTTTAAACCTCTAACTTTATTATAAAAAGTTGTTGAAAAATTTATTAATCATTCTCTTTAAATATTTCACCAAAAAAATTGAAAACTATTCAATCATAATCCCTTGATTTAATTTGAATTTCTATAGCAGAAAAACCTTTGAAAATAATATCTATATATATATATATATTCAGTATATCAATTTTTAGAATAAAAGCACAAATATACCACAACAAATTAGAGCATACACGACAGTATCAAAGTAGGGTACACACGTCAACATCCAAGTAGAGTACACATGGTACCAGTAAATCATAGTTTACCAATGTAGCTTAGGGTTCAAAAATATAGCGTAGGGTTCAACAAGATAGTTTAGGGTTCACCAACATAGCATAGGGTTAACCAATATAGGGTAGGGTTTCTGAACCATATTTTTTAAAAGTAGGGTTTCTGAAGGATACTTTGCGAAATTAGAGTTTACGAACAACACTTTACAAAATTAGGGTTGTCGAACCACAGTTTTAGAATGTAGGGTTGATGAAAAATACTATGTAAAAATAGGGTTGTGGAACTATACTTTTTGAAAGTTGTTTTGATGAACCATAGTTTGCGAAACTAGGGTTGCTACATCATACATTGTGAAAGTAGGGTTACTGTACCATGCTTTGAAAAAAACTGGACAACATACTTAACAAATTTTAACAAATTTTTATAGGATCATAACATCAGATTTAGAATTTTGTAAACAATATTTTTTTTGTAGAAAAACTTATTAGCATTCCAATAAATCAATAATAAAATAAACCATACTTTTACAGCTCCTGAAATCATTGAAAACCAAAAGCAAAAACATTATATAAAACTGTAGCTATGAAACAAAATTTTATAAATTCAGATAATTTAAAGACCAACTGAATGAAATTTTTATACATTGATGTAAACTAAATAAAAATAGATAATAATTTTGGATTTATAATAAATTAAGTTTCATGGAAATCCATTATCTATATAACTTGAATTAAATTAAATAATGTAAATTTTTAAAACTAAATACCATAGAGTTTCTAAAACTAAAGTAGATTTTTTGTTGAATTTTTAGAGTACTAAAAAATCATTTTCATAATTCCTCATAAAGGAATGAATTTTGGATAAATACCTTATCTAACCAATGTGATAAGAATCACATAAGTTCGAACACTATAGATTTGATATATTATCAATATATAGAAAGGTATTTAAAATTAAATCACATGTAACCAACCAAAATAATACAGGATTTTAAAAAACTAATGTAAAATAATATGTAATCAAACCAAATAAAACATGCACTTGAACAAAAAATCTCTCACACATGCAAAAACAAAAAAAGAGTTTTTTAGAATCTTTTGAATTTTACCGCAAGAAAACACTAGGTGTGTTTTAAACCTTGGATTCCTTAGTTGAGTGTTGTCATGTATTCTCATGAAATTATATATATCTATTGTTTCATGTATATCTTTCAACGTGTTCCTATTTTGGCGCATCGATCTCTGAATACTTTCATGAATAAGTTTGCTTCACTTTTTATCAGCAGTAGTAGTTGGAAAATCTAAATCCTCTCTTCTTCCTCATACTATATGTTTGACACACTCTTCAATGCATTCTATCATCCCATTAAGAAATAATCATAAAAATAACACTTGACATTAAATTCAATAAACTAGTTGTTAGAGATGTTTAATTCAAAAATATAAGTTTGAAAAATAGTGATTGTAAGTCCTAGAATGGAGACTCATAGTCTGGTTGTGTTATGTCTAACAGGTGTCTTAGGCTGACAATATCTCATTCTGGTGGTATTTAAATCATATAGTTAGCTAAATTCTATAGTGGGTAGTGATACATATTCTGACAGTGTCTTGTAATAGTGGTGTTACACATTATACATAGCCAAAAATCTATGCTAGTAGTGTTCAACAGATAGTTCGTCATTGTTCTGGTGGCAACTCCTCTAAAGGTAGGTCTAATGGGAAATGTATCATAGTTTTCCAATTTTCCATTCTAATGATATGAATTCTGGACAATGTCTCATACTTTGTAAGAATTTTATCTCATTGATGAGTCAGTCTTGAAAGTGTTTCATCCCCAATGTCAAGTCATACATAGGAAAACTTTCATCACCTATCTTATATAATAGGATTCTTATAGAAAACATGGACCTCATTAATATTATAATAAGCACTATTTTTTTATTATTAAAACAAGTAGGTCAACAAACATCATGTTTATAATCAATTAATTATTTATCTATTAATTAATATTATTCTGAGACTAACTATTTAATTTCTCTAGCCAAGTATCGATGACAATTTCATTTCCATTCCTTGTATTATCAAGCATATAATCATTATTATAATTTATTTAACCTTTAATTACAGTCAAAGGGATTTTTTAAATTTCATTTGAAATTCTATAATTAAAACTAATGGCCATTGGAGAATCCTATTCAACCATTTCATGGTTTTCAGTTTTTAACATTAAAAAACATTCAACATTAGTTCCTTTAAAAAATGCATACCATGTGTATTTATTTATTAATTTATCAATCATATATTATTTGGAAACTCTATAACATTGCGTAAACTACCACATCCAAAAAAAAACATGTTGTGTAGAGTTTGATTATGTCAAATAGTGGGAACTTTATAATAATAAAATATAGAATCCCAACCATTCAATAATCCTCAAGCTAGAAAAAACATTGATGATCAAATCCTTATCTAAACTCATCCTTTCTGCCTCAGCGTCCCACAATTTTGCACATAATAACATACTGTTGTAGCATAACTGAGATCAAATATCACTATAACAGGGTTTCTTTACCTATTTTCTCATCCAAAGTTCAGAACCATATTAAGAGAAATGGAAATTAGACATCCCTGGGCTCCAAGCACACTTCCAATCATAAAAACCAACTAAAAAAGTTATCATAAAAAATATGAAGTATAAAAAACTTATATGAAAACATAAACATTTTAAGTATATTTTCTTCACACTAAAAAATGAAATAAGTCCATATAACAAATGAATATAATACTTCTACAATAATAATGAGATCACACAACCTTAGAGCATTTAACATTTGGAAATAAACATTTTAAATTCTATATTGAATTATCTATTTACTTGTGAATATGTTTTCAACAATAGAAAAAATTTAAATTATTGACTATCTACAACTTTGAAACAACTTAAACAAACATTCAACATTACTTTCATATTTAATCAATACAAGGAAATACATATATTAAATTAAATGCCTATATTGAATCATATCCTTAAAATTAGTTTAGTTTTTCATTTTTTATCATATTTATAGAAAACAATATGATAATAACACCAAAAATTAAAAAACAATGATAACACACTACCTTAGTAAAACACGGTTAATCAGTAGGAATAAAAAAAATTGATAAAAAACTCAAAACCCAACTTGATTATTATTATAAATTAACATATTCTTATCTTCAGTAGGTTAATTACATCATTAAAAATAGTATTAAAGCATGATAATCTCACTGTTTCAATTTAAATAAAACAAGAGTTAACATATCTTGTACCTTAAAAATAAATATCTCAATGTTCTCTATGAATAATATAAAAACATATTCCAAACTCTGATTAACTCTTTCATGGGAAACCTATGATCCCTAAACCACAATCTTAACAAGATCCATATATCATTCATTGATAGAAAACACATGAAAAGATATTAAAACATCCTATGATATCATGGAAAAATAAGGATGTAATAGATTAGAAACACTAGAGAAAGAAAAACCATCCTCATATCTCTATTGATCAAACTCTAGGAGATGAGTGATGAATCTAATTGAAGAAGATTTAATGGTCTTTGAAAAATCTCCATTGGTCACATAGAGTTTGAGAGAGGAGTGGTGAAATATAAAAATCCCAAGTTGACTAAAAACTTAAACCTAGGTGACTTACACCTCATTCATTATGTGACGGGGTATTTAATGCCATGAATTCCATGGATACCTCATCTACAAAAAATTCCATTGCCTCATACCTAAAACACAAAAAATCATTTACAAATTGAAAAATTAATTCACTCCAAGAATTTATACTGGGAAGAGAAACATAATTACACCCTAAAACCCTTTTGGTCATGAACTAGAATTCAAACGAATAATAAAAATCCACTACATGAATACTGTGTTAATGTTTTAAATACCAAGGTATTATAGAGAATTCATCATGTTACCATGTTTCTAGCTTCCGACCACTCATTCTAACCTCCTATTCCATCCTCTAACTATTTAATGAGAAAAATTTAGAAAACTAGTCTCTAACATGAGATACTACTCCAACAATCATCTCCCTCAATAATTTTAAATAAACCTAGTAAAATATGGTTCCAAATGACCACTACATGATATACCTCTCCAGGATCTTACTAAAATAAGAACAAAGCCAATCCAAAAGAATAAGAAGTCCCAAAACACCTAGAAACACCGAAAAAATAGAAATAAAAATCCAAAGGGGGATACCTATCAAGGGAAAGGACATTAACCCACAAAAATAAGAAAAATAAATGATATCATCAAATAGATTGAGGTTTAAGAAGAATCTAACCAATGAAAAAACAATGAATGAATCACAAATAGATCAAGTGACAAATAAATCTAAATATTGAGTTTTAGTCTTTGAATCCCACATCGAAGTTATCTTCTCTAAGCCACTATTCCTCCACAAGATGTGAAAAAATGGATAAAATTCCTACATAATAACTTATCATAACAATATTGAATCTTAGAAGTCTTATACTTGAAAGTGTCACCCTATTTAACTTCTAGAAATCCCCAATTGATGATGCCAGAATCATATTGAGGAAACCACATAAGCTATTATATGTGAAATATTTCATTAATATGGATCATCTATGGGGATAGTTCTAACCTATAAGCCGTGTATCTACCATCAGTAAACAACTAAAATGGTCTAACAAACCAAGGATAAAGATTATATTTCTAACTAAAGATTCACTTCCCATGATGAAGGGACTCCTTTAAGAACACATGATCTACAATGTCGAAATCCAGAGTCCTCCTCTTGTGATCAACATTGGACATATGGTGATATCATTTTTCCTTCATTCTCTCAGGTTTCACCAACACCTTCATTTTTCATACTATGCCCCAATTTCAGTCCAAGAGAAACCCACCCTCCAAACTCGATATAACACAATTACCATCATAAAGGGGGTCCATACAACACCTTAAAAAGTGGCATAAAAATAGTGTAGTGATAACTAATATTGAAAGAAAAATATAACAAGGGTAGATGTCACACCTTCATACCTTAAAATAGTGAATACACACTTGAAACATGTCATATAGAGTCTGGATAGTCTACTCTATTTGGTCGTTCATCTATAGATGAAAAGTATCTCTAAGGCATAACTGAGTTCTGAAAGAACACTAGATACTACTCTATTCTTTGGAGGTAAAACATGGATCTTTATTTGAAATGATATTCTTTAGAAACCCATAATGAATCACTACCTCTTCCAGGTACTTCCTTGAAAAAACATCCATTAAGCTAAACTACTTAATCACTAAGAAGTGAGCTAACTTAATATGGTCCAAAATCACATACATCACATCACAATATCAATGAAATCATGGTGTAATATTTAAAAAGACATCAAAATTTCCTCCGACTTCTATGGGGGGACATTATATGGATGAAGGAAACCATCCTGAAAAAAATTGTTAACCTTCATTTTCTTGAAGACTAAAAAAAAGACAAACTCTATAACTAAATAATTAGAAATAGACCATAAAAAATTACTAATCAATGCATGATACACTTTTAAACACCAGAATATACCTCTTATAATGAATTATGAAACTCATGGAGAACCAACTCATGTATCACTAAAGGAATTTAAAGGTTCCCTTATATTAAAACATGATTTTTTCTATATTTATACACAACGTGTCATGATAAACCTAAAATAAAATGACAGAATCTGGAAGAAGAAGAACTAATGCACTGACACACATCCCTTTAAAAAACATAATGGTAGTCTAGAACTATTAAGTATATAGAAACACTAGATAAATTCTTGTTAACACTATAATATGAGTTGAAATAAAGGAGAACTTGGGTACAAATATCCTATAATAAATAAATTGACCAAGGAAACTCTAAACTTATAAAAATTCATGGAGGTACCCAAGGAACTGCTTCCTCAACCTTTTATGGATCAATGGATAATTTATGTTGATACACAACATGAACCAAGAAATAGACCTCATGGTTCTAGATCTCAATCTTTGATAGCTTTCCAAATAGTTGATGAAATCATAGTACTCCCAACATGTATGAAATATTATCTATGTACTCTTCTAACTTTGAAAACAAAAGGATACCATCGATAAAGAGAATGAATAACTGATTGAAGAACAAACGAAATACTAAATTAATCGACCCTATTAATGAAGATTGAGAATTCATTAAATTGAATGATATCACAACAAACTCATAATTCCTATAACAACATCGGAAAGAAGGATTCAAGATATCTTTATCCTATATTTTCAAATGATGAAAAAGAGACTACAAGTCAATCCTCATTAAAAATATTTCTCTATTAAAATTATTGAATAAATTTTCAATCCATAGGAGTGGGTAGTGGTTCATCATCACCACTTTAATAAAATGATGATAATCGATACACAACTAAAAAAATCCATCCGCCATATTCACAAACAGAATTAGAGAACCCCAAGGGGAGAAACTAGTCTCTATGAATACCCTCTACAAAATATCATCAAACTAAATCCACATCTCCCACAAATAAAATGGTGTCATTTGATAGATTCATTGATATCAAAGAGATACTTAGTTACATAATTATCCCAAACTCAATCTCTCATTGAGGGAGTACTTATAAGACTTATTTAGGTAATATATTTGAGTTTTTTTAAATAGCACTGTGATGAAACACTAGATTAACATCTATATAACACATCACCAATTTAAGAAATAATACATATTGATAATCAATATGACTCCAACCCATACAAGGGTTTATCTCACCGATGAACACAACTTGGTATTCATTTTTGTCATGGAATATGGAGTTATGATTAAGCAATGATATCTCCCTGAGTGACATTAATTCCTATCGAGTTAGTGAATTTAGACATTTATAAACATGAAACAAACAAACTACTAAATTACATGGCAGTATAGGATATGGAAGTCCAAGGTTTAACAAAAAAATCTAGGGTTGGATAAAATATTAATAAAATAAAATAAACATAAACTATTTATGATTTGTATAATTTTAATCTAAGATTATAGGTATGTGATTGATTTAGAAAGTGGGAGAAGAAAATATAAAATTGATGGTAGTAAGCAATGATTCTTGGTTATTTGGATTACAATGTATGAAACAATCAAATAAAAATTTTGTAGTTGTCGAATTCAAGTCCTAGCAAGTACAATGGTCATCTAAAATGATCTTCACCATATGTTATACTTTTCTCATGGTTAGGTACTTAAAATTACAAATTATAGGTAACCATAAAGCTTATTTAAACACAGGGAAAAGACAAACCCATTGGTCATGGTTGATGTATAAAACCTAGATCTCATATTCAATAAATGTATTCAATCAACTAAGGAAATGTTCATACTTAAAGAAAGAATGAAATTAAACAAATTCCCTCATCCCACCCACAATTTCCTTGAATGATATAATTAGGAAAGTGATGAAAATGAAGAACATATTAAAAATACCAACATAAATTAAAATCAAATATAAAATTCATTATACAATCAATCACCATTCATCATGAATTCCATGACACAAAGAAATAACACCCTCATGCTATCCATGAGAGGGTGTAGAAAAAGAATAAGGAAAAATTCCATAGAAAGCACCAACAATAAGGATCCATAGATGCACCTTGATCTAGCAGGCGTCAGGGTGTCTCCCTTTGTCAGATATGATCTGTAAGGTGCGGACAAGGGTGTATTTTATAAGCAATTTTGGTATAACCTCCAGCTACTGGTAGATCTCCGAAAACCATTATTCTTTTTATTTTAAAACATTATGTGTAAATAGTTTCAAAAAATGTAATCCATGTAAATAGTGGGGTTTTCATATCTCCATATCTTCAACTTTCAAGATGTGTATTTGTGTACACATCATGAAATTTATTTTCACATCATGTAACCTCTTCACGACTTGCACTGGCAGTGACATTTCCCTCTTAAATCACATGTTGTGTAATGATGTACATGACATTTAAATTGTATTTGTCTAGTTCTCCAAGATTCTATGTCTTCAAAAATATAGTGTCACGTAGATTCATTTTTCTCATGATGAGATGTTTCTTGTAGCTCATAAATTCTCTACTTATTTTAATTTTCCAAATATTCATTGGTTCCTTCCATAAATCATTAAATAGATAAAATAATTCACAAATTGGAAAAAATAATCATTTAAATACAAAAATTAATTCATTAAAATGCCATAAATTATATGCATGAAACATATCTATCAAATACCCCCACACATGAATTCAGAATTGTCCTCAAGGATGAAATCTCAACATAATAAAAAGGTCCCTCAACTTACCATACTTTAAATTAAATTTCAATAAAAGTAATTGATCAAATGGGAAATTAAATGTTTGGGTATCACATAAGAAAATTACTCAATGACTCACATTTCAAAAAATCAAAACAACCATGTATTTTACATTTCCTCTTTTGAAATAGCCAATAATTCTCATTAAAGCATGATAATATCAAATGTTAAATTTAAATAAAGGGAAAGGAAACTAATCACCTACCTCAATTGGAAGATCTCAACATTATTAAAATAAGAAAAGAAAATGGAGAACCAAAATCTGATTACCTATTCTATGGGAAACCAATGATCCATAAAAAACCTATCCAACATGATTCATAAATAATTCATTGTTAGAAATCATAATAACATTGAAGAGAAAAACCCACTATAGCATGAAAAATAAAGGAAATTATACAATGTAACCACTATAGAAGGAAAAACAAACCTTTGATCACCATAGATCAACCACTAGAAGATGGGGGTTGAATTTTATAGAAGAGGAATAAATGGAATTTAAAAAATATCTCCTCATAACATAGGTTTCAAGAGATGATAGGTGAAAATTAGAAGCATATGGGGGATCCCAAAATTATAAAAATGATGGTTACACCTCATTCATGGCATGAAAGGGTACCTTCCACCATGAATTCCTTGGTCCCATATTTTCTGAAAATTTAGTCACCTCATCCCTAAAACCCAAAAACATATTCATATGGTGAAAAACTAATTCATACAATGAATTTATTCTATGAATGACCACCCATTTCCACCCAAAAACCCTTTAGGTTGTGAACTGGAATTCAAGACTTAGGTCCAATGTCACACTATGAAAAATGAGTTCACACTGTGAGATCCTCCTATAACAAGGTTTATAGCTTCCAACTACCCAATCCTTCCTCAAACATGTAAATGAAAGACCAGAGATAAAACTGGTCCCTTATACGCACACCATGATATTATTGATAAAACAACCATAATCATTATATCATATGATTCCATAAAAAATATGTTTTAAAATAAAGAACATCACATGGGTTAGAAATGTAAGTGGGTTGGTCTTATTGGGTCTAGATATATAAATAAACTTACCAATTTATAAATCTCGCATGGCTAGATTTACCCTTTCTTTTTCTGTTTATTAATCAGGTCTTGAAAAACAGATTATTTAAAAATTACGACAAGGGAAAAATATTGTGTGGCCTTAATCATTCTTAAAAAACCATTTAATTATAATTGTAATTATTATATAATTTTTATAATTTTACTTTCATCAAACATTATTTTTATATATTTTATTTTCATATCATTATATATAATATATTATTTTCAAAACATTGAATTATTTTATAAAAATGTTTTTTTATTAGTACATTATCTTCATCATATAACATTATATATAAAAGTTATATATATATTTAATAAATAAAAATTATTATTAGCAATATTTATATAAAATTATTTATATAAAATAATATTGAATAAATATAAATATTAATACATTTTAAAAAATAAAATTTTAATATAGCTTAATTGGGACTTTTGGGTCCCTTTTTTGTGTCAATACATAAAGCCCATATCTGAACATATTATTAATCTAGCTTCAAAATTATGGCTCATTTAATTATCAGGCCATAAAAATTTGGTCATAATAGGCCATTCTATCATATCGTTCTTATTGGGATTGGTGGGTCCCTTGACCCATGTAAAGCTCTAACAAGGATAAACACTCATAATCATTCTACAATTGTCCGATAATTTGAAAAAAAATTATAAAACTCAAATAATATATTTAATAAATATATAAAAATTAAATCATTTTTACCATATATTGGTATATATAAATATTTTAACCATTTAAATGGATATTGTGTTGTCTTAGAAATATATTATAAAAATAGTGAAATAATGAGAACAATAATATAAAATATATGATATATTAAATTAAAGGTTACATATAATGAACAACTTTTGACGCATGCTTTTAAAATTTCAATGAAAATCTTATGCAATTATAGAATAATTTTAATGAATGATGTGTGTAATATCCCTACCCTAAATCACTCTGCAACAACCAGATCGTGTCACTACATGGCCTTAGGTGCACTGCCCCATATGCTATAGGTTATGGACTAGTGATGAGGGTCTGAGAAAAACATGGGGGACTCTACCCCATAGATCACACAACCTTAAATAATAGTTTAATAAACAATGATGGCAAACATTTATCATAATTAGAGTACATAAATTTCTAAAATAAAGAAACAAGTAAACAACCCATTCTATAAAAAAATGAGTACTATACATGTTATAAATAAAAATTAAGGATCCTCCATGGGTAGATCATATATAGTAAGTGAATAATAATAAAAATAAACAAAACTTAAAATAAGTCACAAAATTGGTTCTGAGTCCCAGCACAGTCCCACCCTTATGCACTATCCTGATCATCTAATTTACCAATTGATCATAAGGATTTATTTTATTCTGAAATGAAACCATGATTTCTGCTCAGGTGCCCTGGGGGGATCATGTACTGTCTGAGTAAAACTCTGTAGTCTACCACTAATAATTTTCCTAAATATATCCACTCTAAATATAATTTATTCTGACATCCCTTAATAAATAAAAAAATCAATAAATTAATGAAATTTTTTTACCATAGGTTTCTAAGGGGGAACCCGAGATCAATCATACATTCTTCGGCGAGTGTTGGATGTCTCTAAACGTAGTAATACCCACCCATTAGTGAATATGTACATCTTTAGAACCTCCACTACAATACCAACCCTACGGAAACAATATACCACTTTATAACCTTTACCATTTACCATTTATTATTATCTATGGGGCATCATCCCACCCCATAACCTTAACTATTTACTATTTAACATTACCTAGGGGGCCACATCCCACCCCACAACCCATATTATTTATCATTTTTCATTACATGGGTGGGAGGGGGGTGCATCCCACCTCAGATCATTATCCATTTACTATTTATAGTTTATGAATTTTCACATAATACTCTTTTACCAAATTATTATCATTCTAAGTAAAATAATTTTCAAATATTAACACCTAAGTTCTAATTCCAAAATAATAAAAAATTTATTCATGGAACCCATCAAGTTGACATCGAAATTCCATTTTTTCTCCAAAACATGGTACATGTAACTTGGTGGCCAATGTTTTGGCTCACTTCTACTTATGGTTTAAATAACATAAATTTCAAATAAATCAAAAGAATAAATTATTTAATTAAAATTATGGTATAATATGATTTAATACTTCAAGAAAACACAACAAACACACATGGTAATATCCTTATACCTCATAAATAGCTTAAGGAACACATACATTTTGTTTATAGAAACCTTATCATTGAATATAGACTATTAATTTGATCATAAATGATAGAAATAATAAATTATGATAAAAACTGTCATGACCCGTCCCCCGGGGCCCATGCCATGACTAACCCAAGCTTACCTTCCATAGGTTAGGGGCTGGAGACTAGCACTGAAGGCGTTTCCCCTAAAACTTGTAAGGAATTGCCTTTTTTAACCTATAAGCACACGCAACCTAGTACACATCAAGATACGAACTCAAGAAATCTATATAGTAATCAAAGTGAGGACTGTAAGTAAAAGGGGACAGAATAAAAGCCCAACAAGAAAGTACAAGAAACTGAAAGTACAAGTAAATTGATAGGTGAAAAGCAGCTCCTGGATCATCCACCATGAATCCTACCTGAAGGGTAGGTACATCTCATGAACAACCGTCTCTGCGGTTCTCCTCATCTAACGTCCACCTTTGAGCCACCTCTAGTCATAGTAATCTCTTCCTCAGTCAGCACTGTCCGTCTTCTACACCAAACACAATGAGGTGCAGGCATAGCCCGTGTAGGGGTGAGTATAACGATACTCAGTAGGGATCCCGAGACCCTCAGGGTCTCACAAAATCCACAAAGGATAAACCAAACAACATCTAACCAACTATCAACCCTACTTAGGTATATTCCCATACTTATACCAAAGTTATCATGTATACCCATCTCAATCATGAGGAAACCCAGAGTCCAACTCAAAAGCCCAAAGATCAACTATTCCACAAAGGTAAGAATACCATGAATGTAAGTACCACACAGGTACGCCACACAGAAGAATACCACCAAGGTATTACCATGAAGGAAAGTACCACACATGTACAAACTCAGATCACAACAGGTATAACATAGATACGGTAGTAAAGATGATTAGTTATAACAACTAAATCATCTTACTCCATTAAGATCCAGTCCCACATAGGACCGCTCGGTGCTGACACACACAGGATCGCTTGGTGCTAACCCACACTGGATTGCAAGGTGATGATGCACACAGGATCGCTAGGTGCTGACCCACATGGGATCACTAGGTGCTGAAACACACATAATCGCTCGGTGCTGACCCACACAGGATCTCTCTTCATTCTTTAAATCAAAGCCAGCTATTAGGTTCCCTCACTAGGATCACTTTTCTCCAGGAGGGTCTGCTCCACAAGACGATGGTCGATAATCAAACTACCATGAACTCCCATGAAGAAGTATCTCAAATGATCTCCACATCATAGGGGTCTCAACGCAATAGACGACGCGTCAATCAGACACCCAGTCTGTAAGTTATTATCCTTTTAGTCCCAGGGGCCTGATTTGATTCATGCTCAATCCAACCCGACCATACCCCATTTTAACCCAAATCTCCAGTGGTGTGTACTCAAAGAGACTGTCTCTCTCCAAGATTTCCAGCACTGCTGATGGTTTTTCAAACGGACGTCCAATTCCAAAGTTATATCCCAAGTAAAGTATAGGGTCGTATCTGGTCCGAGTCCGGTCCGACTTGGTCGGACCGACCCAGCCTAGGTCTACTCAGTTTGAGTCAACTTGGATCGACCAGTTGGGTCAGGCCTGGCCCAACTCAGCAGGCCACGAGGGGCCGTGGAGGGCCACGGGTGGCCGCAAGGTGGCGGGGGTGCCGCCAGGCCACAGGGCGGCTCGACCGCTGGGGGTGCCATGAGGGCACGAGGCTGTGGGGTGGCATGACTATGGGGGCTTCCATGAGGTCACGAGGCCATGGGGTGGCTAGGCCGGGTGGCTCAGCTGCGAGGGTACCGTGAGGGTGTGAGGCCGCAGGGTGGCTCGGCTGGGGCGACTCAGCCGCCAGGGGTGACTCGAGGGCACGGGGCCACGAGGCACTCGACCAGGAGGTCGGAGGCCACTGATGCCGCAAGGAAGCTTGGTTGGGGTCGCGCGGTGAGACTGCGGGGCGACACGGTGGGGCTGCAATGCAGCATGGTGAGGCCACAGATGTCGCACGGTGGCTCGGCCGGGGCATCACAGCGAGGCCGTGGAGTGGCTCGGTGAGACCGCGGTGTGACACAGTGAGGCTGCAGGGCGGCGATGGCCATGGACGATGGAGTGCTGTGGGGTGTGGAGGCCATAGGGAGGTGGGGTGTTATGCATTCATCGGCAGTTCCCAAGTTCCACCAGTGCCAAATTTCGGCACTGGTCACCATCACTAAAATCTCTTTCTTTCACCGCGAAGGATACACCATTCAAGAATAACGATGGAGGGGTCGTGCCATGTTTGTTTGGCCCGAACCCTCCGCGGTAGAGCGGTAGCAAGAAGCTGAACAAGAAGAAGAATAAAGAACCGTCAAACTTTACAATTTCATATGAATCATGGATAAAATCGTTAGGTTTATCCAAATTCTCCATGATTTTCATGAATGATGAATTTCATGAATTCAATAATAACCCCTACCTCGTTCGTTTGATTCGTTGAAGATTATCAGTAGGGAAGGAGACGATGCTGTTGGGAATAGACGGATGTCAGTTGTGTCAGTGTTTCCTTGATCATCAGTTCGTTGGCGTTGAAGACATTCCTCATCAATGAATGTCCCATGAAAGAAGTCAGAGTCGAAGTCGGCGTTCTTCATTTGAACTCATAGATAACTTGCCACCTCGGCAAAATCTCTACAAACCTCATCAAGGTGAGACCCGTAGAAAGGTGTGGTCACAATCTTCAAACTCCAGAGGTCTCCGTATCCTATCAGTATATGAATTCTTCCGGCTCTATGTAGCCTTCATATACTCCTAGGTGATCTGAACCTTCTCTATGGTATCTTGTAACATCTCTGGTCCCATGAGTGTTGACTCCCTTGGGTCAGTCCAACAAAAAGGTGATCTGCAAGGTGTCTCGTACAACGCCTCAAAAGGTTCCATCCCAATTGTGGAGTGATTGATATTTTTGTATGAAAACTCCACCAACGGAAATTGATCCTCCCAACTATGACCTAAGTTGAGGACGCATGTACATAGAATGTCCTCGAGGGTCTGAATGGTCCACTCAGTCTAGACATCTGTTTGAGGATGGAAGGTGGTGCTGAAACAAAGCTGTGCCCCAAAAGCCTCTTGCAACCCCTTCCATAGCCAGGAATTGAAACGTGCATCACGATCGGAGACAATATTCAAAGATACTCCATGTAGTCACACAATCTCCTACACATAGAGGTGTCCGAATCTCTCTAATGAACCCTACTCTCTAATCAGTAGGATGTGGGACAACTTGGTGAGTCGGTCGATGATCACCCAAATTGAGTCATGATCCTTTGATTTATGTGGAAGTCATGTCACGAAGACCATGGATATCCCATCCCACTTCCACTCTAGGACCTCTAAAGGATGAACCATGCTTTCAGGTACCTGATGCTCCGCCTTCACTTGCTGAAAAGTGAAGTACCGAGAGACAAACTCTTCTAATACTTTCTTCATTCTCGGCCACCGGTGCTGTCGTCAGAAATCCTGGTACATTTTCGCCACTCCTGGATGTACCACTAGAGGAGAAGTGTGGAACTCCATCAATAATTCCCCCTGAATTAAAACTGGTATCATGGTACATCCTCTGAAGAGGATGACTTGCTCCTTACCTTTAGAAAATACATCAGGTGCCTATCCTGTAGATATCTAAGAATGTTATGTCTCGCAGTCAGTGTCCCCAGGCTGTGCCTCCCTGACTTGCTAAAGAAGTGGGGAAGTGACTGTAAGAGACTGAAGAAAAGCTGATCCATCTCGATCTACACATAATATCTACAAAGTGGATAGCTGCTCCGTCGCCTCACCTAGTAGTTGTATACCAGATCTCATGCTGAGTGCATCTACTAAAACCTTCCTCATCCCAGGTGTATAAACTCTCTCAAAGTTATAGTCCGGGAGGAATACAAGCCAACGTCTCTATCTCAGGTCTAGGTCCTTCAGAGAGAAGATATACCTGAGAATCTTGTGATCAGAGTACACCGTAAAACATTTTCCCATTAAGTAATGTCACCACATCTTCAAGGCAAATACCACTACTACTAACTCTACGTCACAGGTAGCATAGTTCTGCTCATGATGTCTCAACTTTCGAGAACCATATGGTATCACTTCATTCTTCTATATCAAGACACATCCGAGCCTGGTCCCTGATGCATCATAGTAGACTATGTACCCTACAACCTCCTATGTAAGCCACAAGATGGGGGAACTAGTCAGCCTCTGCCTCTTCTCTTGAAAACACTACTGACATCTCTCCAACCACACGAAGGGTTGCCCCTTCTTCGTAAATGATGATAGTGGTGCTATAACTCTAGAGAAATATGGCACAAATATTCGATAGTATTTGGACAAACCCAGGAAACTCTATACCTCTGTCACACCCCTGAGTGGCTCCCAAGCAAGTACTGCCTCAATATTCACTGGATCCACTGCAACTCCTTCCTCCAATATGACATGTCCTAGAAATTGAAACTCTCAGATCCAGAACTGGAACTTTGAGAGCTTACCATAAAGTTGATGCTCTCGTAGTGTGTCCAGTACTACCTAAAAATGATATGGATGATCCTCCTCAGTAGTCGAGTAGATCAAAATGTCATCGATAAAGACTACTACAAAGCGATCAAGGTATGGCTGAAAGATCCCGTTCACAAGTCCCATAAACACTGCTGGAGCATTGGTTACACTGAATATCATAACCAAGAACTCGTAATGGCCGAACTGATATCTAAAAGCTGTCTTCTGCATGTCCCCATCTTGTACTTTGAGATGGTGATAGCCTGATCTAAGGCCTATCTTTGAGAACCACTGTGCTCCCATTAGCTAATCAAAGAGGCCTTCAATCCTTGGGACTGGATACTTGTTCTCCACGGTCACCTGGTTCAGGAGCTGATAGTCAACACATAGTCTCAAGCTCGCATCCGCCATCTTGACAAACAAAATCAGGGCTGCCCAAGGTTAAAAAATGGGCCGATTGAATCCCTTCCCCTGCAAGTCCTCTAGCTGTACCCACAGATCATAAAGATCCATGGGAGCCATCCGATATGCTAGTGTAGATATCGGTGCCGTCTCGGGGTAGAGGTCAATGTAAAAGTCTACCTCTCTATGAGGAGGTAGACCTGGAACATCATAAGGGAAGACATCCGTGTACTGGTCCACCACTACAGGATAACTCAAGATCTCCACATCAACCACTCCGAGGGTAAGTCTAGCCAACAGATGTGTAATCGGATACACCCTCCTCTAGGTAAGTCCATCCTGTGCAGTAAAGGCTCCTTTCTCATCGGTGAAGGTTAACCTAGTTCCATCCGTGCGGACACACCACACTTTTCACCTAATACTATCTATCTGAGCATGGACTGTTGATAACCAGTCCATTCCCAAGATGACATCATAAGGCCTCGAAGCTACTACTAGGAGATCCCAGCCGAGGCTCTCGCCTCCTAGAGTAAGCGTGCACTGCCAGAACTAGTGAATAATCATCGAATCCACTCTCGCAGGAGTCTCTAGCCGTAAGGAAAGAGCCAACAGCTCCATCATAATCTCCAAGCTCTGAATTAGGGAAGTGGTAATAAAATAATGGCTAGAACCTGTGTATATAAGTACTACAACTAAGGTAGAATAGACACAGATTGTACCTCGTATCATCTCCAGAGCACTGCGATCGTAGCCCTCAACTTCCTGGAACTAAGATTTCCTCGATCCACCTGCTCCCTATGGTTGTGATGGACCTCCTGGTGGTGGTGGAGGTAACATCTTGAATAGTCGCCCACTGCCAGCTGCATGACCAGTTCCTCTGCCATGTCCGCCTGCTCCCTATGGACCACCTTGATCGAAACTCCATCTCTGCCTGGGCGGTCCTTCGACAATCTTATGATCATCCGTATGGTGGTTTGAATAGTCATTAGCCATGTGACCCTACCCGCCGAATGCATAACACTACCCGCTCCTGGCATGACTGGATCTGCCTCTAGTGCCCTACACAACCGAATTTGAATCCTGTGGTCATCCACCTGTAAGTCTGGTCCTCTTAGATCTCTGTGACATCTGTCAGCTACCAGATGTAGAAGACTCCGCTATGTGATGACTAGTGGTGGGTCTTTCTACTGGTGACTGCTCAGCAAGAAAACTGTCCACTAAGAGGTCCCTCTCTAACTCCCTTACCTACGTCGGGATACCAAGAGAAATTATCAAAGCCCTAATCTCTCACCTGAGCCTCTGCTTGAAGGTCTAGGCCATGAAGAATGGGTCCCACACCATATCTGTGGAGTAGTGTGAGAGGTCAGTGAACCTCGCTGGTACTGAGCTACAGTCATGCTGCCCTCTTGCAGATGAATAAGCTCCTTTATGCAAACTACGCAAAGTGTCACTGGGAAAAACTCTACACGAAATAGGCTCTCGAAGTCTACCCAGAGAAGTGTCACCTAGTCGTGAACTTAGAGCATCAAGCTCCACCATCTTCTGGCTACTACCTGTAGAAGGCTGTCAATAAGGATCACCATGAGGTCAGTTGGTGTCCCTACTAGTCAAAAAACTCTCACCACGACCTCCAGCCAATCCTCAGACACCTGTGGGTCCGTCTCTCCCTTGAACTTGGGTGGCCTCTAGTGCTGGAACTCATGTAACCCGCTCAAGTGGCGTGCACCCTCTACTATTGGGATGGTGGCATCGGAGGCCCAATGTGTAATGGTACTGCTGGTGCCTCTACTAGAAGAGGGCCCAACACCGAGGCCTAATTGCTCAGTGGGATATCAGTGCGTACAACTCTCGGAAACCTAGCTGTCTGTCTTTATAAAGGCATGTTGAAAAAAATAGGTGCACCATGGTCAATAAGTTATACCTGGTGAGCTGACTCAAGAGACCACAAAAAAACTCTTGGAAACACACACGCAATCAGTGCTTTCGTGCACTGAGTTAGAAATCATAAGTCAGGGTACTGGTATATGTATACGTCGGCCGCCACACCAACATTAGATTCCCTAAACTGGTAACCACACTCACTACACATAACACTATTTAAGTTAAAAAGAACGACCAAAGTCCTATTTTCTACAGTAGAACCGACTCCATTGACAATAATTTGTCCCGACCCATCCCCCGGGGCCCGTGCTGTGACTATGCCAAGCCCACCTTCCATAAGCTTGGGGCTAGCGACTAGCACTGACGACATTTCCCCTAAAACTGGGAAGGCATTGCCTTTATATTCTGTAAGAACACACAACCAATCACACAACATGATATGAACTCAAGAAAACTGTATATTAAAAAAAGTGAGTATAGTAAGTAAAAGGGGTCAGAATACAAGTGTAAGAACCTAGGTTTTGGGACTATGATACTTTGTAAAATTTCTTGATGTCATTATAGAGTAGGGTGTTCAGACGAAGTGTAATTTCGAGGCCCGATGTGCCCAGAACTAATTATATAAAAATGTTTAGTGTTTTTATATTACGCACGCATGGTTAACTAAACAAAATGTGATATCTCTTAGACGGTTGATCAGATCAAAAAACGGGACCACGATTGGGTCCGGAACGCGGTGTTTACCTTAAGCGTGACATAAAATGAGTCGGCGTGGGATGTTTGGACCCCTCGCTCGTTAGTGGTGTGTTAAATGGATTAATTAAATAAAATTATTCATTTAATTTCTCAAAATTGAGTAACTCCTAAACGGTTGCTTGTATGGGAAAACCAAGTGCACCGTTTAGTCTGAAGCGTGCCGTTTACCCTAAGTGGGGTGTAAAATTTGCAGGCACGGGCTTGCTGTGAGAAATGTCACCCAGGGGCAAAATGGTCATTTCAGAATTTTCACTTAGTGATTTTTATCACTAACATTATTTTTTGAATAACATTCAAATGAAGTCTCGAAATTGAAATCCGAGACTTATGTTGAGTTCGAAATAGGGCATTTTTCCTAGGCGTGAGATAAAATAGGTGGGCGCGGAGGTTTTGGAATCCGCGCCCATTGGGAGTGTTTTAAGTGAATTTTTATATATTCACAAAGTGTTGAGGGAAGACTAATTTTTCTTCCCCCCCTCTTTATCTCCCTCTATTTATCTCTCTATAATTCTTCTCTGTTCTTTGGCGTTCTTCACTGTTCTTCGCTGGATTGAGGAGTGGACTCTGACGGATCGAAACAGCATCGAGCGAACGTATCGCTAACGACGAAAGGATCCAACGAGGTAGGATTCTTATTGAATTTCCTGAACTCATTGATTTTCTCAATTTCTTCATCATTTTCATATTTTAATTTTTATATTTTTTAGAATTTGGAGTGTTGGCCGAATGAGCACGACCAACGCCCGAGCCCCGTTCAATTCCTCCTTCATGAATGTTATTCGTACCAAATATTCAGGCGCGCGTGAACCTCGACGGATCGATGAGCAGGGGAAGGCGTTGTGAAGATCTAGTCCAAGGGATCCCGAAACTGGTATCAGATAATTTTTCCGATCACCAGAGTGGTCAGGGGGACCAGTCGAATGCTCGGATCTGGTGAGGGGCAGTGGCCGGAGACCGAACCAGCGACGGAGCGGGGCGGCCACGTCTTGGAATGCGGTGAAGCTCGGGGAATCGGGTCAGTTTCATTGGGTGCAGCCAACGCGGATGAGCAGTTGACGGGAGCCAGTCTGGCCAGCGGCAGAGGCAGAGTGGGGAGCTTCGGCATGGGGCAGTAGGGGAGAGGCCGGGCATCAGACAGGATGACAGAGCTCAGAGGTGTGGCTGGGCCGTCATGGTGTGGAGGAGGCTAGGCAGAGCTGGACGGTGAGGTAGCGTCAGTTGCAGGAGGCGGAGGTGCCAAGGGTGCCGGTCGTGGTCAGATTAGGTGTCCTAGAGGTGCTGACCTTGGGGGCAGAGCTGCAAACCAGGATCCACGCCGCGCGGGTCCTGCTGGGGCGTCAACGAGGACCGACCAAATGGCTGGTCGACTGGGAGGCAAGGATCTGCAAAATGTGGGTCCTACTACGACATTGAAGAAGACCGTCCACATGCCCGGTCGGTTGGTAAAAACCAGACCCACTCGGGTCCAGTGGTTAGGGGCGGGCCGCGGGCCGGCGGCTCGGATCGGGCCGGCCAGGGTGGACCGGCCCGGTTAGGCCCCCTTATATTCGGGGGGGGGGGGGAATATCTCTTAAACGGTGTGTCTGTTTGACTTGCCATCTATAGCTATGGGACTGTATGGGTGAGGCAGCCATTTTAAAGCAAGGTTTGGAGATTTTGGGATTCTGCTCCCAAAGGCAGGTGACTTGAAGAGTTTTAATTTAATAATAACAGATTATTATTAAAGTTGCGATGGATTTGGATCGCGATCCAGACGTACATTTTACATGCTATCAGAGGTGGGAAGGCCCTGGAGTCGAGACAATCCTTCCAAGGTTGGTTCGAAACCTTTGCATGTTGGTTTTGTTGCTCAGCAACACGAAACACAATGTGAGTAATTAATTAATTAATTAATTAATTATTGCATCAGACCAAACTCCTTCTTGGGATGTCTGACTGGAGCGCCGTCATCGGCAGCATAACCTCAGTCCTTGTGCGGAATTTTTGAGATGCTTTCTGAAGCGTTCAGTTTGGAGACAAGGTGCAGGCCCCACATAGCCTAGTTTGCACATTTTACAGGGAAACATCACTTTTTCAACCAACATCCGTTTAGGGTGTTTGAGTACTTGTTTCTTAGTGTTTTTTATGAGGGGATTGCAATGACACAATCTGCCCGCCTAAATTCAGACTCGAGTTGTGGGCCCCATAGGGTCCTGTTTGCGTATAATGCAGGAAGTTGCAGTTTCTGCATCCAGAGTCTGTATTAGGCGCCATCAGTGGCGTTCTGACCCTGGCATCGAGACGAGGTTAACTAGGGTGGTCTCAGGTGATGAAGCCGGAGTTAAGGCATGGGCCCCACGGGCCGTCTTTTGAGCTGTGTGCAGCGTACTGCAACTTGTTCATCAGGAGTCTTCTTCGAGCATATGAATCGTCGATTTGACATGGTGTTCTGAGAGAATCATAGTGGCGCAGTTCTCCTGACCTTTTTGAGGATTGTGGTGTGGGTCCCACCTGGGCTGGCTATGGTGAATAGTACCTTTTTCACCGGTTGACCGTTTCGGGTGAGTAAATGGTCTATCTCGAATGTTTTCCGCGAGGATTGCAACGGTGTGATCCGTCTGGGCACGTGGAGCCTTGTTTGAGAACTTATTAAATGTGGAAACAAGAAAGGGGTGTTGGATGGAGGTCCTTTTGATGCACTCCGAACCAACGCACTGTAGTGATGTTGGTAACACCCGGTGATGTCAGTTGTAGTGCTGAGTTATCAGACCTATTTCTAGGTCTACCCTCCATGAGGACTGGGCAGTGGGTCACCTGATGACTTATTCTGGGTCTACCCTCCAGTAGAGACTAGGTAGTGGATCACCTTTCAACATGTTCTGGGTCTAACCTCTAGTAGAGACTGGGCAGTGGGTCGCCTGTCGACTTCTTAGGGTCTACCCTCCAGAAGGGTTGGGCAGTGGGTCATCTGTCAACTTCTTTCAGGTCTACCCTCCAGTAGAGACTGGGAAGTGGGTCATCCGTCAACATGTTCCGGGTCTACCCTCCTCAGATACTGGGCAGTGGGTCACCTGTCGACTTCTTAGGGTCTACCCTCCAGCAGGACTAGGCAGTGGGTCTCCTGTCGACTTCTTTCAGGTCTACCCTCCAGTAGAGACTGGGCATTGGGTCTTCTGTCGACGTGTTCCGAGTCTACCCTCCAGAAGAGACTGTACAATGGGTCGCCTGTCGACTTGTTCTGGGTTTACCCTCCAGTAGGGCTGGGCAGTGGGTTTCCTGATGATGTATTAGGGTTTACCCTCCAGTAGGGCTGGGCAGTGGGTCACCCATTGGCATTTCAAACTCAGGCCTTCTTATGAGGCTAGTTGGTGACTTTTTCTCCATAACTACCAGAGCGGGATCCTTGGTTGTACGAATTAGCAATGTGACAACTTTGATATGACCTTAGGACATACGATAATGAAGGGTGTTTTTCCAACCGAGACGCATCCTTGCGTCACGACCTAAAAGCCATGCAGGCGAGTCAGTGCCACCCAAAGCGGATAGTAACAAGGTGCGGTGATTGAGACCCTTTGACTTGTACCTCCTAGGTTGATGTGTGGGGCATTTGGGTTCAGTGTTGGATACCCTTTGAACTGTTGGCGACTCTTCTTGGGATGATCTTGGAGATAGATATCCCCTTACACACTCATTCGGGTTTCTTATTGAGCATATATATACACCCTATTGTTGTTCCCACTCCTTGGGTTCGATTACTCTCCTTCTAGGAGGGGAGAAGACGCACGGGGTATTCCACATGCTTTCCGTGTCTAGATCTTCTTGGTTGGACGAGTCTACTCTCCTGCTCTAGGCAGCAAAGACTCGACAAGAAGTTCATCTTCTCACCGTCTCTAGCTCCTTGAATCTGGACGAGTCTGCTTCCTTTCTCTTTTTGGGTTGAGCTGCACTCTTTCTCTTTTGCACTCTTACACTGTTCTTTTCTCTGTCTACTACTCACCATTTTAGTACCTCCCTTGTTGCTCCCTCGAGCTTTCGGGGAATCCTACTGAGTATTTTTATACTCACCCCTGCTTGGTCTTTGCCCACACTTGGTGTGCCCTTGCAGATGACGGACAGGTCAGTTGAGACTACGGAGGATCGTAGAGGACCCAAGAGCTTGGGCTGCATTCTGTGGCCGTAACAAGACTTTCTGGGTGTAAGAATCACCAGCGATTTACCATTGTTTTACCTATTGCTGTGTTGTGGCTCCTTTTTAGATGGGCGCGTGTTTTTCCCCTTTTACTATTAACTTTACTTGTACTGGTTAGAGGTCGATGCATGTGTTTTGGTTCCCCTTTTTGTAGAAGTGTTGTATCTGTCTTTCTTTTCTCTGCACTTTTACATTGATTTGGCTGTGTGTGTGTGTACAGTTTCTCAGAAACATGCCTCCCCAAGTTTATTGTGCCTTCGGCGCTAGTCGCCAACCCTTGGCCAATGTAGGTGGGCTTGGGGTAGTTGCGGCTCAAGCCTCAGTACGGGTCGGGTCGTGACAACAAGCCCAACTAGAAATTACAAGAAACTAAAAGTACAAGTATAACTGAGAGGTGAAAAGCAGCTCCTTGATCATCCCCCACGAATCCTACCTAGAGGGTAGGTACAACTCACGAACGACCGTCTCTATGGTTCAACTTGTCTAACATCAACCCCCGAGCCACCTCCAGTCCTGATACTCTCATCCTTAGTCAGCTCTGTCCTTCGTCTGCACCAAACGGAACGAGGTGCGGGCATAGCCCGTGCAGGGGTGAGTATAACGATACTTAGTAGGGACCAGAGACCCTCAAGGTCTCACAAAATCCAAAAAGGATAAACCAAAAAGTATGTAAACAACTGTCAACCCTACTTAGGTATATGCCCATAAATATACCTAGGTTATTAAGTATACCCATCTCAATCAGGAGGAAACCCAAAGTCCAACTCAAAATCCCAAAGCTCAATTGTTCCATAAAGGTAGGAATACCACGAAGGCAAGTACCACACAGGTATTCCACATAGAAGAATACCACCAAGGTATTACCAAGAAGGAAAGTACCACACATGTATGAACACAACTCAGACTAGGTATAACTTAGATATGGTAGTAAATATGATTAGTTATAACTACTGAATCATGTTACTCCATTAAGAGGCAGACCCACCCAAGATTGCTCGGTGCTGACCCACACATGATCGATCAGTGATGACCTACACAGGATCACTAGGTGCTGACCAACATAGGATTGCTAAGTGCTTACCCACACATGATCTTTAGGGGCTGACCTATATAGGATCACTCGGTGCTGACCCACACAAGATCACCTCTTCATTCTTTACGTCACATCCAGTAACTGGGTTCCTGCACTAGACTCCCTTGTCTCAAGGAGGTTCCTATAACACCCCGAGGTTTTATGAAAAATATTCTTTTTAGTTTCATTAATGTCTTGTGTTGTACGCTACACCAAAATGAGCTTGCAAAAAATGCACCCCTGACATGGCTTGCACTACACGCAATCGCGACCTTCCACGATAGCGTGTGTTGTACGTAATAACGAGTTTTGCTAAACAATGATATGTTATAAAAACTAGCCGTTATGAATAGTAATAACAAATTTTTGAAAATTTGAAAATTTTATTTTTCAAAATGGACTTAATTTATGAATTCAGAATATCGAAATTAGCCTAGGGTGAAATTTTGGTATTTTTCTGAAAACTATCAATTTTTGATGAATAGTGAAAACACTGGGTTACTATTTAAAAACTGACTTTTTATTTAAATAATTATTTATTTTATTTAAATTTATTTTAGGTAAAAATTTATACATAATACCTATATATTTTCAATGTAATTTATTGGAGTCATTTTATAATAATTTTAGATATATAAATTTTTTTTTGAACTTTTCACCGTCTTTTACCCACCTCCTAGGAGAATTTCCAATTTCACATAAAACCTAATTTTACCGCTTCTGTGAGTAGAATTTCAAAAATACAAGAGACACGGTTGATTTTAGTATGTAAAATGTGGTTCAATGAGATGAAAATAAGTTTTTGTGAATAGTAACTTTTTACTTTTTTTTACCACGGTTAAAAGTAAATAGGGTAATTAAGGGTCAAAATGATATTATTATTACCCTAACACATGTCCTACTTCTATTGGATAAGTTTAATTCGACCAAAAACAACATTAGGAATAAAATATGACCATTTAGGCCCACTTGGATTAGATTAAGACATTTAATATTAATTTATATAAAGAAGGGTTAAAATAGTTAAAATCAAAGTTTAATAAGTAACTCATTTTTAATATTGGGTTATACATAATATAAATTAGACTATAAATATTCATTAGAAAGATAAAAATATTTCCTACATTATGGTATTTTATTTGTAAATTTTAGGCTTTAAATAATTTAATTTATTTATGACACAATGATGATGCAGTAATTATCTTATTAATGAATTATTGACATAATTGATGTTATAAATACCCAAATAAATATAATTTGAGACTTTTTATGAATTAAACTAATTTTATAGATTAATATGACATGTTAGTATTTATTTAAATAACTTTTTTGGAACTAATAATTCGGTTATGATTTTCAAAAAAATAAATTACTAAATAGTGTCAAATTTGACATAAAATAATTTTTAAAACAAATATTATATTATTATTTGTTATTTTATTCCTAAAAATATAAGGTTCTGCCAAATGACTTAGATAAGGTTATATATATTAATAATAAACAACTTGGAGTTCGTTTGTCTTGTTATAGAAAGTTTATTAACCTTATAGTGTAAGAAAAAAAGAAGACAAGGTAAGAGTAAAATTATTTAACTTAAAATTAAATCTAAATGATAAGGTTAAAATAGAAACCGAAACTTCTCTAAATTCTATTGGATGAGAGGAGAGCTACCCAACCCCACATTAGATTCAAAATAAATCAATTTGGAGCTATTTAAAACCGAATTTGACTTTATAATAAAATACTTTTTTAGTTTTTCCAAAGGTGCCACTCTCCTCCCTTATAAAAGGGCACCTCCTCCCTCTCTTCCTCACACCAATTCGAGCCTTAAAGCTTGACCAAACCCTGCCCATTTCAATTCCCAACTTCCCTAGAAACATCCTAGAGGTACTGGTTTTCTTCAAATACCAACCCTAGTGCCCTAAGTGGGTGTTAAGAAGAGGCACGTCAAAGAAGAGGTAATATCAATTACCGATCCTTTCCAATTTCTTTCTTCTTCAACTTCTTCTTCATTAGTTGTTTCATTATGAGGTAATAAAATCAGTATCCCTAATATACTGATATGTTATTATAAATATGAAACAACCCTTTTTCACCTCTTATCCATCCTACAGAAAACGAAATCACCGCCCGTGTGTACGTAAGGAATACCGTCTCCACGCCGTGGTGAAATCTATTTTTCACCACCACCTTACTTGGATGGGTATAATGGTGTAAATAATAACAATATATAATTATAGTAAAGTGGTATTGATTCTTAAATAGTATAAATACACTCCAATACAATTCCACGATCATGGGAACGATATCATCGCTCGTGCGTACGTACGGAATACTGTCTCCACGATGTGATGCGACTCGTTCTACATGATTTTCATTGCATAATGATTACATAAATGAATAGAGTGAATAAATATGATATATATTACACTAATACCATTCTGGAAATGAGGTATATATAACCTAACTATAAGAATAATAATTTATTCGACAAAACACGTATAAGAACAAAAAAGTAATAAACACCTGAATAACAAGTAACAATGAAATATTACTAATAAGAAGCTAAGAATATGACCATATATGATATCATAACAATAATTACGATTCAGGAATAAGTCAATAACATTAAAAGAGGATTCAGAGCAAGTGCACTCACTAGAGCAGATCCAAATGAATTTCTCAGAATGAGAGGGTATGGATATACCATTGGGACCATTATATGCTTGCATGGGATGCCTAGCCCGACAACCATGTGAAGGTGGAGAGATAATATCATGATGCAGATGCTGGGGAGGGGTAGTTCCTTGTAGATAGTCTGGTTGAATTTCCTAAGAAATTTGAGTCATGTAATCTCCTAAGCTTACGGGCCATGTAATCTCTAAGACTATAGGCCTAATAAGGGTTCCCCCTCATCCTTTGAAGGGGGGGGGGGGGGTTATCAAAAATCAATAAAAATGAAGGCCTTCGGTCCATTCGGGATACATGGTGTATTCAAATTATTTACCCTGAACCAATGGTAACCTAATCTTAAATTCATCACTCTAGCCCCCACAACTAGTCAAATAGATCATCAATATATGGAAATAGATATTTTTTCTTAAATATCACTTGGTTTAACATCTAATGATCCATATATAATCTCAAAGAACCATACAATTTATTGGAGAAAAACACTAGAGAACCCCATGAGGGTGTAATCACCTATATAAAACCCTTTTCCACTTAGTCCTACACCTGATCCTTCGTATCCTGATGTTTTGTATGAGCTATATTGTATAGAATAATAGATATGGGTTCTTTAACTATATATATATATATATCTATCATAAACTCAATCACTATATCTAGTGTAAAACCTAATAATTCCTTAGGGAAATCTTAAAGTAAGTGTTCAACCAAATTGTGGAAAAACCACATGACATGTCTTTTAATATTCTAACATAAGACCAAAAAACTATGCTATAATCCCACCCACCTTCTGATGGGTAGGTCATACATGACCTTCATACATAACTCATGCTCTTATAAAAAATACCTTTTTAGCTATATAGATGCAAATGACACACATTAATGATAACAATCAATGTTGTCTCTATAGTGGACTAAAGTTTTTATCCATATGATCAAATTTAAACAAATTAACTTTTTTAAAAAGATATCTTATAGGAATAAGTAACCACAAATAAATATGACACAATCCTGACACATTTAAATACCCATGGACCATGTCCCTAAAGGCATATAAAACTATAACAACCAAAATATGTACTCCATGGATATGAATAATCTATAAATAAAATAATTATAAGTGAATGAGTGTGATGATACAAGGTCACATTAAGTAGATGTAAAAGTAATAGACACTAAAACCTTATATCAAACCATTAATGATCTAGAATCCTGTTCAGTAATAATAAGATCCACTACATGTAGCTATCCCAAAAATCAACCAAGGAACCTTTCTTGAAACCACATGTGAGAACATCTCTACTCATATTGTTTCCCCTACCTGAAGCACTATAACCTCCACTCTATCCTGAATGGGCTGCATAACTAAATCTTTATACCTTTTATGGAATACCTAATCCATCTATTAAAACCAAGCCTATCAAAATCACCTCTAACATGATATATACTTTGTGTATCTATAATATCACTATAAATTTCCTATATTCAAAAACAATTAGCAATTTACCACTAGATGGTTACACAAATCGAAAATATGACAACATTCGCCCCACTGATAACAGTCTATAGAACCAAATCCTTGGGAATTTTGAGATGATCCCCCATAATGAATTATATATTCACTACCACCCTAGTGTTAACCATCTAATCATTACTTACTACCACCCAAGGATTCATTTATAATCTTATCAACCAAATAAATCTACCCTGTACCTCTTCCATTATTCATGTTCATCTCTGTGATGAGGGCATAATCCACGACCTCTATAAAGTTAGGTAGAAGAAAAATGTTTACCTACACCTATATGTAATATTAGAGAACATCATTGAAACATCATTCTCAGACAACCTTGTACCCCACTAACATCATGGAAAATGGATAAAACATAGTGAAAAAAAGTGTATTCCATAACAGTCATCCATCCATAAGTGAGATGCATAAACCTATTCGATGGAGTTATCTAGGAAGGATGGACTAGTAATAATGGTGAATAGTCCTATTAGAATTATAAAATTATTTAAAAATTTATAAAAATAATATTTATTCAATCAGAATAATGTATATATGTGTGGTTGTATATCTCACTGATGTTCTCATGATCAAACATTTTTAAGTTATAGAAATTATACACAATGTATTCATAACTTGGGTTGCTGTAACATGTTAGTGTCATGATGAGTGACTATTAATGTAATCCAATTGTAGTAATCAGTTTGTCATGATAAAATTTGACAATAAATGTTTCTAATTAAAGAAAAATAATTTAAATGTACGATTTAATAATTTTGAACATACTAGGAAGCATCACACCCAATTAAAATATCCAAATCCACTTCTTGAAATTTATATGGCTTAATCATAAAAATCCAATATTCAATTAAAATATTCTCTAAAAATACAACCATATGATTCTTCCAATGCACATAATCAATTCCATTAATGTGATATGGTATTAGAGTATGGGTGACTTCAATTTGATTAATTTTCATTAAAAAATGTTCTTTCCTTATATTTTTATGTCTAGAATAGTGTTAATGAAATAATTATTTTAACTAGAGTATAAACTATCCTTTAAGGAAACTCATTCGATACCAATTGTTGGACAGACCTATCTATAGATAGATAGACTAGAGGTGGGGGGGGGAGTGAATAGAACTTTTAAAATATTAAAACATATTATAAATTTATCACAGTAACATTTATTCAAACACAATAGTATACATAAGTATGAGTGTAGTGTTCAAGCTAGTATGTAATGGAATGTGATAAAACGGATAAATAAGAATGATATGATTTCTATAGTAGTTTAGTTCACTGTATATGGACCTAGTTTACTCTTCAATCCCCTCTAAATCAGTGAGAGGGATACAATTCATTAAAGAATATCTAGAATGTTTTTTATAGGTATAGAATAAACCAATACTATTATAGAGGGTAGACCAGACCTCTTTCCTTTTTTGGTTTTAATAAAAAAACATAATATTTTATGTTAGATAATATAACCTCACACTTTGTCTTTTTCAAGTGTAGATAGAATCTCTACGGTTGAATTTTGATTAGGTGTACATAACCAGACCTACCATTAAATGGAGGAATTATCATGAGTGAGAAAAATGAATTATAAAGATTTCATAGAATGAATAAAATTAAACTCACCTTCCTTAATATGTCAATGGAGAATATTGTGTGTATTAGTGAACTTCTTCCATTTTTAAATTGATGCCTAAAAGTATTATTTTTTATAACTATTAGTTCTTCAATATTTTAGTAAAATGGATCGTTTTTATTTTTCTTGTTTAAAATATCTACTTATTTTGTCGACCCTTATTATATAAAAAATCCCTAATGAATTATAGAAATCCCATGTAAATTCTTTCTTGCAATATTTCTTATTTCTTCATCACAAATTTAAAACCCAATAGTTACAAATAAAAACGAAAACAAGCCTTAACTTTCATTTGAATAATGATTAAAAATTTCATAAACTTGATTCTCATGCTTAAGTGATTGTAATAACATAGATAATTTTCTTTTTCTATAAGAAAGCAGAAAAATAAGAGATTTATATACCTCAAATCACATTTAAAATGATTTTAAGCCATGTGTAATGGTAAACTTGCATAAGTAAAGGACACATAAGGGTGACCTTAAATCATACAAAAGGGTAACTTGGAATCATGTAAAGGTAAACCATAATTACTTACATTACATAAAGGTAAACCAGATTTTACACTGGTCATATAAAGGTAATGCCTCTCACATAATGGTACTTATGTAAGGGTACTAAACTTTTGTAAAGGTAATATAGTTTTTATCCATCTTGTATAAAGGTAATTAGGTAACTATAAAATAAAAAATTATTATTTTTATATGATACATAAAGGTATCACAACACTTTCATATAGGCGAGTAACATTTATTATGTAAAATTCAATACTTGTGATAATTTAAAAAATAGTTTACGAATGCTAGATAAGGGAACGTTCTCTTTGTGTAAGGATAGCCATAAAATTCAGATACCCTAGTAAGGGTATTTGTTATAGTTTGTAATGGTAAATATAACACTAAACTATCTACATAAGGGTAAATAGAAAGTTATGTCATATATGTAATGGTAAAGAAAACTTATGTAGGGGTAACAAATAGAACTATAAGGAAACATAAATGTAAAGGGAATTATGTGTAAGGGTAAATAATAATTAAAACTACTTATGTAAGAGTATAATTCATTCTATATAAATGTAAAAAAAGATTATAATATGTTAAGTATGGGTAAAACCATGATACATAAGGGTAAAACATGTTTTATATATCTTATTTAAGATTAAATAATATTCTACATAAGGGTAATGGGTAATTTGTAAAGAATACGTGTGGGTAAAAAGAAAATCATGTAATGGTAAAAGGTAGATTGTAAAAGACATTTATGGATGATAATTAATTACGTAAACAAAATGAATAATTATAAAAGGTTACATAAAAGTAAAAAACTATAAAAAAAAAGTTTTTTTTCACAAGTTTTAAAAAAACAATAATGAGAAAAATAAAAATTATGTAATAAAATTAACGTATAATTTATTTCATTAAATTTATTATGAAAAACAATAAACCATGTGAGACAATAAAAATATAATGATTTAAACAATTGAAACGAAAATAAATAATTATAAAAATTAACACATGTGACATATGGTTATGATAAAATTATGTATTTATATTGAAACAATAACTTTTCTTAGGATAATATGATTTAAAATATTAACACATGTAACAAAAAAGTAAAAATGATATACCATGTAGTATTTATTGGTAATTTTTAAATTTTGTAACAGATGAAAGGTATTTTAATTTTTCAAAAAAAAAACAATATAAATAAAGTTCAAACACCAACAAAACTATCAATATGTATCCTCCCTATGGGTTTATATAAAGATGTGATCATATAAATTATTTTGAAAATACCACAAGGGTAATAAAAAGTGCTAGTCAATGTAAACTAAATTACCCCCACCAACACATTTCTTGGACTCAAAACATATAAATAGACAACCTGACACTTCTATCTAAGGGATTTTAAAGGTGATCAAAAATATCCTTGATAGACTCCACTTAGAGATTAACTATATAGGGGTCACCATCTACCATAAAATTTTTGGGTACTACATATAGAACTCTTATGTTATGTCATCTATAGATTTTGTAACTCCGGAGTTTTTTCTCTCCATAAACTATATAACTCTCAAAAATATCTAATGGTGTTGATCATCGATGGTTGGTCTTGAAACAACAGGGGGTTCTAGATCTATCATTAGTAGTTAATGCTTTTTACCACTCTCCTAGTGCACCATTGGGGTCTCCATGGTGGAATGTATGTTCAATGATAATCACATACCTTACAATACATTTCTATAATAGTTTTCGATATCATTTTTATGGAAATCATTATTAAGCATAATAAATTGGTATCATACACCCCATATCATAATAATATCACAACCTGGGTTCTCCCACTATACTCTTCCACTAATATTCTTATTAATCATCAGGTACATATATCACTCACATCATTTAATTTCTGTTTTTTCTTAATAGATATGCCACAACTGTGGTTTAATTAAATGAAATGAAAATAAAAACTTTATAGTGGAAAAAAATATAAAAGTTTTAATTGGAATTTTATTTAAACTAAACCATATATTAAAAATGATTATTAACCATATATAACAATTTCAACCCATCAAGTTATGTAGAAAAACACCATATATGTTTAATCTAACAAATTAAAAAACTAACCCCAATGTTATAACAAGATATCAAATCATCAGAAAGAATGAAAATAACATGTGAATAAAATGTGTCAGATATGATCCATGAACTCACATCCTCATTCGAGGACATATAAGAGTAAAAAATATTAAATCATATATAAAAATAATTGTGAATAAAAATGTTTTAGAAAACCCAATCATAAAATTGAAAACCATGAATAACACTCACATCCCGAGTAAGATGGACTTACCTCATCCATGAGTAAGATACTACAAATTTAATAATCTATACTAAGTCTTGAAATAATTTTATTTTCTATCTACCATAATCAAATAGTAAAATAAATATAAAATAAACATTGTTTTAACACCACCATGATACAACACTATAATTCCCCCAACCCGACTCACTCCACATTAGCTAGACCGAGTTACAAAATGATCTCATGTGTATCTCCATTTATTCTATAGGATTAGAAATATATATGGTGGGTCTATGAATAATGTGGTAATACTATTCCCCCTATATCATATAATATTAAACAATAGTGGAAGAAATAATGATAATAGTCATCCATACTAATCTGAGTAAAAAATTGACTAAAAGAAAGAAACAAGTAACCAACCCATAATATATAAATATTAATTTTCTATGTGTAATAAATATATAATTAGGATCCCCCTTGGAAAGATCCTATAAAATAATCCAAAAAAAACCAAAATAAATAAAACTACAAATATTTCAAAAAATTTGTTCTAAGACTTCGCTTGATCCCATCTACCATTACCTTTCCTAAATATCCAATTCAACCATCAAAGAAAGGGAACTTTACCTTATCATAATATATAACCATTATTTCTATTTAGGTATCTTTGGTTGTTTGAGTTGTCTTAAAGTAAAAACTTATTAAACTAATAATTATGGTGTCTATAGAAATATCCTGTCTGAATATATTTTTTGCTGACATTCCATAATAAATAAATATATGTAATAAATATACAACTAGAATTAATCCTAAGGTTTTAGGGTGACACTAAAGATCAACCATACATTCTTTGTCTAGTGAAAGATGACTTAGAACATAGTACATAACCACTTAGGGGGAACCATGTTCTAATTCTTAACCTCAACTAGAATATCACTCCCTAAGGAAGCAATATTACACCCTAAAACCTTTTACATTTACCATTTATCATTTCCCTATAGGAACATACCACCACTAAACCTTTATAATTTATCATTTAAAATCACACAATGGGGGATTAAGTCACCCTCTAACATTTACTGTTTACCATTAATAATTAATTAGGGGGCCATATTCTACACTGAAACTTTTACAATTTAACATCTATCATTAATAAAGGTTCCACATTAATCCCTATAAAAATTACCACTTAACAATTATATATTAAGATTTTATTAATCATATCATTTACCCAAAATATTATCTTGAAAAGTGATATAATTTACTAATCATAACACATTAGGCTTCATTATGAAAGTATCAAAATTTAATTTAGGGAAGCCCTTAGGTTATTATACAAATTCACATTTTTCTCCAAAACATGGAACACCACAATTGGCGGATGATTTCTCGATATTTAACCTTACCCATGGTTTGATTAACATGGATTTCACATAAAATGTAATCATATATTATTTAATTAAATGTTTTTTCATGTGTGAATTAGGTTGTTTCAACCACTTATCACAAATACAAGGGAATAATATTAGACCTTAGGGATAGCTTAGGTACCACCTACCTTATTATTGTAGTAACCTTATCATTGAGAACCAACTATTAATATAATCTCAAATGATATAAATTAGTGATTGTGAACAAAAAAACCCTAAAATGATTTAAAACATTCATGATAAACATAATTCTATAATCTTTTGTTAGGAATAAAGATATAATAATTCCATTATGATATATTTAACTTTTTTTACTTACATGATATAATGAAAATTAAATTTATTTATAACCAATGAATATCTCTTTTGGAGGTGAGGGTAAGGAATGAGGACTATTTTGTATGTGTTTTGGTTGAACTAACCATAATTTTCACTTTAATGTTGATTTCCATTGATAATTAATCCATTTAATTTTTTTTTCGGAAATTTCTAAAAAAAATCATGATTTTTTTTTCAAAAACTCAGTCATTATTATATATTGAGGACCCATTTATAAGAGTAATCCTCTATTTTCATCCTCTTGTACAAAGAGTTAGTGTAACAATATTTGAACTATTTTTTTTATGCACATGAAGGCCTTTCCCATGGAATACCTTGGTCCTCCTTTGTCACCTATAATGGTTTAGATCATAAAATAATATGGGTTGGTGGGTAGGATCACTAGTAACAACTCTAATTTGAAGAACCTATTTGTGTCATTTGGAGGATGGATCACCCTCATAAATTGTGTTTTGTCCTCTATCTCCAAGCATATCATGTTGGTGCTCAAAGTTGCCAAGAAGACTGTGAGATAGATTGAGAGGCCTCTTTGTTCCCTTATTTTGGATTTCCATGGGGAGGGGGAGCCACTTGGATTCCTAGATGAAGATTTATAGATCCATTGATGAGGTGGTATGAATGTGATAAATTTTTTGGAGTGAATCCATAATCTTCAAGGAAAAGTTACTTGGGAATTGATCAAGTGGAGGAATATTTAGATCATATTTATCTAAAATAAATATGACAATGTGATTCATATTTAGAGTAGTAACCCATCCCCTTATAGAGATCAATCCAAGACCATATACTGTTTTCTCAACTCAATTCTCGGTGGTTTATCAGGTGTGGATAGATCGAATTATGGGACTTTAACTAGGCAGGTCAGTTGCTGGCCTATCCGAGCTTTCCAATAGGAGAGGTAACTTTCAGATTAGCTATCCAATACCCATCCTTCATCTATAAAATCTTAACTCCCAGTCACCCAACCATCAATGATGATATCATCATAGGAGACACATCCGATGCATGTGAATTCATTGGAATTGCCACTAGTACCTTCCCAGTGATGGATTACAGAGAGGTGGTGTACTCTTCCTAAACCATGGCATGTGGGGGTGGTCTTATCTATTGAAAAGTGATATGAGAAAAAAATATTTCTTCTTGGTTGGGAGGATTCGAAACCATGATCATCCTACTAAAATGGATATTAATGGAAAGGGGGTCCAGATATCCACTAAGTGCTCCTACTATTTGGCCCCAAAGGTGGAGTCCATCATGGATGTATTTTGCAAAAGCAAGTGGGCCATCATACAATGGGATGCTATGGGGTAGTAATCACGTTTTTTGATGGATGCAGACTCTGTAGAGGCCTTACATAAAAAATGGATTCTTGGGGAGAACACCAACCAATAGGAAGAATATGCCCAGGTGATTCTTATAGTAGTTGGGTGATGGTGCATTTGGGAGTTAAGGAATCAGGCTCAGCATGGAGGCCCTCTAGCATCAGGTCAAGCCCTTTTTGTTAAATAAGGATGACTCATTGTGAAACTTTTTCAACTGATTTATTATAATGAGGAAGAACCCTCACTCAGGTGGTTCATAGATATAATCCTTATCACAAACCCTCCAAGACCCATTCTGATGGGGAACTAGGTGATTTAGATTCTACCCTTTAAGGGATCAATATAATTATGGATGACTCTTGTAGACAGGGATGTATGCAAGGAGGAAATGATATCAGGGATCACTAAGGATCAGTTATTTTTCCTTCATTTATTTATATGGAACTGATGACTCTATCAAGGTAGAGACAAAGGCCATGATCAATGGCCAAAAAATATGTCATTCCAACCATATCCCTATATCTGCATTGGATGTGAACTCAAATATTGTTTTGAATTTTGTTAAATATCTCTCCCCCTCCCCATGGATTATCTTTTAAGTGATCTGGAAAAAAAGGGAATCACATATAATGACATTTAATTCCTCCATACATGAGGCGAGGGTAACCACATGACTGATTCCCTCACTTCTCAGGCTTCCCAACCATCTCGTCTTACTATTTTCTCTCACACCGGATCCCTCCCTCTTGGGGGAATTGACATTGTTTCTAGAGATTCCCTTATCACCCCATTCTTTAGTACCCCTTAGTTTGTACCTCTTTGTTACCTACTTTATTAAAAAATATTATGATAATGATGATGATGATAAGAGTAATACCCTATACAGGATGAGTCCTACATAATATATAGAAATCCCCAACACCTTAAAAAATTCCAATTTTCGCATATCAATGACATAAATAAAAAGGAAAATATCATATGAATCACCTTTTTCACATTATGCGATTCATACATATATGACTCATGCTTATGAATTTATCACAAACCTAATCATACAAATACATGGAACTCCTATATTTAACCATTTCTTATGTATGTGAAGGACTCTAATATGTTACCTTATTCTTGGATTCACTCTTATGTACCTTCAGGCTCACTCTTATGTAATATTTATCAATCAGTACATATGATTTTTTCCTTGAAAAATTTATATTTTCAATATATTACTTTATACAGAATACTTTTTAAATAATAAAAACTTGATAAGTAATATATTTTCTTCAAAAATAAGATCTTTGATGTATCCAAAAACCTGGAAAATAATATCTTCATTCATAGGTAAGATATTCTTTCAATTTATTGTATATTATTTTTTTATGCTAGATATTTTAAATGGGAATATTTCAAAATTTCATATCTCCAACTTATATGTAATATATTTTAACTCCATGTGTAATGTATTACCACTTTTCTTAAATATTTCCAATAGGAAAAAATCAATATTTAACATATTTTTTCATACAAAATATATTTTAACTTTTTATAATATATTTTAGTTCATACATAAGGTTTTTACCTTTTTTAGAAAAGAAATATATAATATATATATTCCCCTTTATGATAAATAATATTTTTAGCTTTGAATTTTTTTGAAAAAGAATATCAAACTTCAAAAATAAAAAATTACATCCAAACTCTCCCATTCAATTCCAGAACCTACACGATCTCCCAAAGCATACCATTTTCTAAAAAATAATTTTAATTCATCCTCTATCCATGTTCAAATTCTGTGGCTCAATTCCCAACCTATTCAACAATCCTGATAGCTTCACTAGATCCCAATACACTTGGTCGAGCCATTGTTCAACATATATCGTCATTTCCAAATACCAATCTATAAATAACATCCCAAAAAATTTAAATATACATATTTAAACTAAAATTCTGTATTTAATAAAATAATAATGAGGCTCTAGGTTTTTATTAAAATTTAAAACCTGTTTATACTTCTACCTAGGTCCAGGGTGTAACACAGTTTAACATTTATCTTAAATTTATAGAGGAAATATAGTCTTAGAATGACTATAACATTTCAGTATTTCATATAATAAGTTTTAAATTTTTTTTAGTGGTATATAATAAAAATAAATCAAAGATCACACTTACATAGATATCATAAAAACTATTTAATCTTTTAAAAACTATACCAACATCTTATTGCTCTTACATAATCATTGTAATCATTTAATGATGAAAACTAAATCTTTACAAAAAATACATAAATTTAAATTTAAAACTAGGAACATATTTTTGTCTCTTAACACAAATGATTAACTTATAAGTTAATATAAATCATATTTTATTATTAGTAGTGTCACTTAATTCAATATTTTTTCATAAATAATTATATAAAACAGAAAATGTATACCAGAAGACACATCAATATACACATTTCGTTTTTTTGAATTTATCATAAATATTTATTATCATTGATATATATTTAATATAATAAAAATCTCATATAATTTCTAAGACATCCCACAATTCATATATCTTAATAGTAGATCACTTCTTATCCCCATGGCAAAATCCAAACATAACTATTTTATTTAATAAGAAACTCCCCATTTTTATATCACATGTCACAAAGGGTTTATATGTTCCTTATTTACCTTAGAGACATAATCCGACGTATTAGAGAGAATTATTAACCTCTATATTAAGATTAATCCTTGAAATGAATGGAACAAGACCCCAAATGAAAACATCAATTTATGAAATTCAACCATAAATAAATTCAAGATAAATATATCTATAACGCATTCCCATATTGAAATATTCTCTAGTTTAAAATTATAGTTTTCTATAATATCCATTGTTAATTGAAATTATATATATATTATTTGATCTAATATTTTTTAATGTGTTTTTATAAAAATAAATATCAACCTAATTATAACAACAAATTAGAGGCTTGATATCAAAATTAATATATTATAACAATATTCTCATCTACATAATCTAATTTATTACATGTATAGTTGTAGGATATTAATATTTTTTACTCATAATAATAAAATTAGTATTATTGTAACATCATTCAATGTATTTATCTTCTATAAAATACACTTCACATGAAGTGGAATTTATTATTGACTAAATTATCTTCCCAATTATCATCAATAATACCATACAAATATAACTGTCATTTTTTATTATAAATTAAACTACTATATACCATGACTTATTATAAAACTAATAATACACTTATATGTGAAAATATATGGTTCATTTTTTGCACTTTTACATGTATCTTATAGTATCATTACAAATATAATCCCATTCCATGAAGTAGATGAACATTAAAAACATCTAAGGAGCCTCATAAATTCACTTTCTATAACATCCCAAGTAAATAAAGAATAATACATTTTCATATTTATTAATATTTGCGAATTAAATATTAATTTTACTTTAAAGGGGTTGCTATGTTTGATAGCGAACCTGATACGCAACAAAGAGTTTCTTTGAAATCGTACGTTGCACACTAGTAATAAAATAATATTATTTTAAATGTTAGTTAACAAGTAGCCATTTTACTAGCAGGAACGGATAGAAATAACTAAAATATGATTATATATGTTTGTTAAATTTTTTTACATTTATCTAATAAAGGATAAAGGTTTAAAATATGAAAAGAATTCAATTTTAGGCTTATATACTCTAATTTTCATGAAAGGTCCACTTATCACCATTTGATGGAGAACCTTCATTAAATATAGTTTTGGTAACTCTTATACATTCTATTGGACCAAATAAAACTCTTCTTTAGAATCGGGACATCAAAATTTACTTTGTGTAATTTTTTGGTATTTTTCCGATAAAGTTAATTTTTTTTAATGAATAGTGAAAAATGTTGTATTTTAATTCAAAACCACTTTTTAATATAATTTATTAAGATTATTAGATAATATTTTGAAGTGGTTTTAAAGTGAAATTAGAATATATTTTTACCATTTAATCCAATAGTGGTCATTGGAATTAATTTCACTTTGAAATTGGACTTAAACTAATGTCAATGTTTTGATACTTATTGATTCATAAAAAACAGGCTATTTGCTCTGAAAGTGGGAATTTATTATTAAATTAATTAATTCAACTTATATGTTTTGAATTTTTTAAAATAGACATAATTTTTGAATTCAGAATATCAAATATAGCTTAGGGGGAATTTTCGGTATTTTTCTGAAAAACTTCAATTTTTGATGAATACTGAAACCACTAAGTGGTACTTAAGAAACTGATTTTTCATTTAAATGAAAATTTACCCCTCTGTGTTTTGAATTTAAAAAATCCGACATACATGGTTGTCAATAAGAAGTAAAATTTGGTTCAATGGGATTAAATTTTTTTGTGGAATAGTAACTTTTAAATTTTTAATCGCGATTAGAGGTAATTAATGTAATTTAAGATAAAAATAATGTTTTAATAATATGAAATGAACTTGACACATGTCCTACCCTTATTGGATGTGTCATGTCCGACCATTAAAACCCATGGGTAAACTTGAGGACCCCATGGAATCACTTTTGTGAGAAAAAGACTTTTTATCTATTTATTTTTACAGAATGTTAAATATAACAAATAATGTATCAACTAAGTAAAACATTTTTAATTTCGTCTAAATAAATGATATTTTGGACTATAAATATTAATTGTAAAGATAAAAATATTTCATACATCATAGTATTTTTTTATAATTTTTAGACATTAAATAAATTTAATTATTTATGACATCATGATGATGCAGTTATTACCTCATTATTTAACGATTTAAATAAAATGAAAAGATAATGTAAAATCTAAGAACTACACTTGTCAAAAAACCTATTGGATGGGTATATTTAGAACCCTTATCACCTTATCCTTGAATTATATCAATGTGGTACCTTTTAAATCCAAAAATCATTTTAAAATAAAGTAACATTTCTTTACATTCCAAGAGTGCCCCTCCTCTCCTCTTATAAAAGGCCCCCACCTCTACCTCATTACCCACAATTCTAAAGCCTTTGGCTTGGCCATCCCCTGACCATTTTGTCTCTCCACATCCCTCTCTTACTCCTTGGAGTCTCACATTGGGCATAAGTCTTCCCAAAGAAGCCTTTTAGCTCAAACCAAAGGGAGTTACCCGATTTTAAGGTAATGTCTTCACTTGAGTCCTTTTGTTTTATTTTGCTTCTCCAACCCCCTAAACTCTTTTTATTCATTTATTTTGTAATATCTCCAGTATATTCAATATACTAGGATGTTTTTACAATAATTATTCGTGATACACTTACACACACCTTCATCGAATGGTTAAAGAAAATTCCGTTTCTGTGGATGGCGAATTTCTGCCTCACGAAACAATGATTGTTCAACCTCATATAACACCTTCAACGTTGGCCATTAAGATGTCACTATGTTTATATATGATATATAATATGTTTATGTTTTACTTAAGCTTTTTTATTTTTCATTTTTGGCATACCTTAATGGTTTCCATTGTGGGTAAACACGATAATTTCATTTTAGGAAGTGCGGACTACCGCCCCCACAAAGTGATTTGATTTCGTTAATGCCATATGTGGAATGTATAATGGATTTAATTAATGGTAATATATATGATATTATACTGTAATTATAATATACCTTTATATCATTATGATTCCATTCCATAAAAAATGAAATATAAATGAAAGTAGCGTTCATGTGTACGTACGGCTTACCGTCTCCATGAACGGTGCATTTCATTTCTTACCTCTAAAAGTTATGTAATATTATAAATGCATGTATATACTGGATATATGTGATATATATGCTATATAAATCATGATTATAACTCTGGATATAATGGATATATGAACAACTTGTAATTATAAAGAGCATGTTTTTGACTCAAGTACCAATGATCGTTAAAACGACCATTATTAACTTAAATAATTACATAGTGTTCATGACATGGTAATAAGTGATATAAAAGGAATAATGAACTTGAAAAAAATTCTTAAGCAAGTAGAAATTAACTCACGTTTATTATTCAAGAGATTAAAGAACGATCGAATCAAGTCGGACCCGAGGTATGGGACTTCATCTCAATCTCCTTTCATTGAGGCATATTTTGTTTTATACACAACTTTATTTCATACGGTTTATAAAACCCTTTGACTTTTACATTTATTCAAAAGGAATCTTTTTTATACGAAGCGTTTACTAAACTACAAAAGGGAATGTTTTTTTGTCATACGTATGCGGCGACAACGACTTCTCCGTCACGGTGACCATTATTTGAGTTTCGGCTTCCTCTACAAGACACACCTTCTTTTTAAAAGAAAAATAAATACCATGCTTTACATTTATTTTTATTTTGGTATTGAAAATGGTTTTAATAATGTTTTTATATCAATGTGTTGTATTGATATCTTGTGATTGAAATATGGAAATGTTATGTTTCATTTATGCATGTTTTATGTGATACGATTATGTTATGGTTCTTGGGCATTGTTTATGAAGACGGGTGGTTCCGTGATAAACTAAGGGTGGGTGAGCTCATGACAGCTCTCCAATGCATTGGGTAACGTGAAGGAGTGAAACATTAAGGTTTCTATGAAGAGATTTAGGGAATATACTATGGTGGGTATTCCAAACGTAACCAAGAGGGTTACTCCCTCCGTAAGAATGTTATGAATGCCTAAAGTTACCTTTATGTCTTATGATTTCTATGATTTATTCATGATTTGATGAGGTATGTTAAAGTGCTTATGTTTTATGGGTAAAGTATGATTTCATTCTTATGTATATATGAACTCATGTTTCCTTTCCATATTTTTATATCCCATACTGAGCTTTTTATGCTCATACCAAGTTTTTGAAATGTTTTTCACAGGTCAAGGGAAAAGTACATGATAAGATTATAGCATCAAGGAAGTGTCAAGAAAGAATCCCTGTTTTATTTTCAATATGTTTCCGTTGATGGGAGAAATGAATACTATCTTTTATTGTAACCACTTTGTTTAAATGTGGGATGTAATGCATGTTTTTATGATCTAATTCCCTAAAACTCTAAACCTGAAAATATCCTCAAGGTGTATTCTTGAAATAACTCAAGATTAAGTAAGGTTTAAGGCTGGGGCCTTATAGTTGGTATCAAAGGTCGGTTTAGATAACTTTAGAAGTTAGAATTCTATTAAATTATTATCCAAAAATATTTTTGAAATGATATAGCATTTGAAGATTACCATGTTGCCTCATCTAAGACATGTTTGTTCAGAATGGTTTTCCACAGATGAAACAGGGAAGCAGTGCTAGGAAGGCACACAGGAGGAAATAACCTTCTGAATCATCATCCTGAGATGGTTGGAAATGGAACTGAACAGTTTGTTGTAGTAATGGAACAATTGAATCAGGCGATAAATAGTGGTGGTATCCATGCACGAGATCAGCCAGATCAGCTGTAGAGGAACATGTCAGTGGTGGAACATTTGATGAGGCAACATCCCCCATCATTTAGAGAATCATCTTACCCTGTGATAGCTGAAGGGTGGATTAAAGCACTAGAAAAGATTTTCGATGTCATGGGGTGTTAAGACAATCAAAAGGTTAGTATTTCTATTTATCGTTAGGAGGGTGAAGCAGATCAGTGGTGGTCGATGGTTAAAAATATCAGGGACGCTGATGATATTGATTCTCTTGACTAGGATGAATTCGAAGGTATGTTTCTTGAGAAGTATTTTCCTATGTCTATTCGACTTATGATGGAAAAACAATTCCGAGAATTGAGGCAAGAGGAAGACTCAATGGCTGCTTAAGAAGAAAGGTTCACTCGATTGGCAAGGTATGCTCAAAATTTTATCTGAGACCTTGATAGTAAAATCAATCGTTTTTACTCAGGATTAAAGCCAAAATATCGAAGGGCTTTAACTTCTCGTGAGTTAAAAAGTTATGAAAAGTTTTTTCGATGTGCTGAGAAGGAGGAAATGGAGTTTACTGATAATCAAGTGTTCTATAACAACCATCAGAATAAGAGACTGAGGTGGAATGAGAAAGGAAATAATTCTTCAAAAAAGTCTGATGGTAAGAAAACTAAGATTCCAGTTTGTGATAAATGTGGTAAAAGGCATGCTGGGGAATGTCTTCTAAATTCTGTTAAGTGCTACTGATGTGGTAAGATGGGACATAAGGCTCGCAATTGCACTGAAAAAGATCAAGTTTATGGTAAGTCCAAATTTGATTTACAGTTAGTAAAATGTTTTAAGTGCAATGAGATGGGTCACTATGCAAACGAGTGTCCGACAAAGAGCTTGAGTGATGGGAAGCAGTTAGACTACAAGTAGAAAGGGGTGGTGAAATCCTTTGCAACTACTTCAATAGATGTCGGGCCATCAAATGAAGTTGTATCAGGTACTTTTTTTTTGTTTTTTCAGATTATGCCAGTGTGTTGATTTATTTGGGGTCTACACATTCTTTCATCTCTGAAACCTTTTCTAGTAAAATGGGAATACCATCTCAAGAAATGACTATTGAACTTGTGGTAAAAACACCTGGGGGAAATGTTGAGGTAAAAAGAATTTATAAGAATATTACTATCCTTATCTGTTGAAAGAACCTACTTGAAAACCTAATTGTTTTGCCTTTAGTAGAGTTTGATGTTATTTTGGGAATGGATTGGCTTTCTATTTATCATGCTAAGATTGACTATAGAGCTAAAATGGTTTCTTTTTAGAAATATTTTCAGTTTTTTTACAAGAATGAACCCTTACTATTGATAACATATCAAGAGGCCGAGAAACATGTAAAAGATGGAAATGAATGTTACCTTACACACATTGTTGAAAACAAGGGAACTGTTCAGATTAATGATGTGCCAGTGGTAAATGTGTATCCTGATTTTTTTCCTGATGAGTTTCCTGGAATAATACCAGATCGGGAAGTTGAATTTACTGTTGACTTAGTTCCTGATGCTAAGCCAATTTCAAAACCCCCTTATCGAATGGCTCAAATTGAACTTTTAGAGTTGAATGAACAATTACAAGATTTATTAGAGAAAGGTTTCATTCGACCTAGCACATCGCCATGGGGTGCTTATGTTTTATTTGTTAAAAAGAAAGATGGTTCTATGAGACTTTGCATTGATTATAGATCCTTGACTAACATCACTGTTAAGAAAAAATATCATTTTCCTCATATAGATGATTTTTTTGATCAGATCTAGGGAGCTTAGTATTTTTCAAATATTGAATTGAGGTTGGGGTACCATCAGTTGAACGTAAAATAAGAAGACGTTCTGAAGACTGCGTTCCGTACTAGATATGGCCATTTTGAATTTGTAGTAATGCCTTTTGGGCTAACCAATGCACCTGCTGTATTCATGGACTTAATGAATAGAATTTTCCATGAGTTCTTGGATAAGTTTGTGGTTGCTTTAATTGATGATATTTTGGTGTTTTCTAAAAGTAAAGAGGAGCATTAAAGACATTTAAGTGTTATTTTACAAACCTTAAAAGAAAAGAAATTGTATGGGAAATTCAGAAAGCATGAATTTTGGTTGCAACAAATTTCTTTCCTTGGTCACATTGTTTCTAAAGATGGAATAACTGTTGATCCTGCAAAAAACAAAGGTTGTTGAAGAATGGCCAAGACCCACAAATGTAACTGAGATTCGTAGCTTCCTTGGATTGGCAGGCTATTACCGAAGGTTTGTTAGAAATTTTTCACGGTTATCTAGTCCAATGACTAAGCTAACTCAAAAGGGTGTTAAGTTTATCTGGACAAAATAATGTGATGATTGTTTTCAGGAATTAAAAAGAAGATTGGTGAATGATCCAGTTTCGGCACTACCTTCCAGGAATGGTGTGTTTTTTATCTACAGTGATTCTTCATTGAAAGGACTTGGTTGTGTCCTAATGCAGAATGATCAGGTAATTGCTTATGCTTCATGACAGTTGAAAACTCATGAGGTAAATTACCCTACACATGATTTGGAATTAGCTGCTGTTGTTTTCGCTTTAAAAATTTGGAGGCATCATTTGTATGGAGTAACTGTGAAATATATACTCATCATAAAAGTTCAAAGTATATATTCACTCAGAAAGAATTGAAAATGAGACAATGGAGATGGCTAGAGTTAATCAAGGATTATGATTGTACAATTCATTACTATCCGGGAAAATAAAATAAAGCGGCCGATGCTTTGAGTCTCAAAAGTAATGCTTCATTAACAATGTTGCATTTGGAACGTGATCCTTTGGTTATGGATATGATGAAATTTGGCATAGAAGTTGTTGGTGCAAGATGTCCTTTTGTTTTGTTTTAGGTATCAGTGAAATCTTCTCTATCATACAGTATCAAGCAAGCACCGAAGCAAGATAGTGAGTTACAGAAAAAGGTAGAGCTGGTTCAGAAGGGTAAGTTGCCTGAATTCAACATTGATAATGATTGTGTTTTGAGGTTTGTGAAGAGATTGTGTGTGCCTTGTGATTCACAGTTGAAGAGAGAGTTGTTATGTGAAGTTCATAGTTCTCCGTTTTCAGTTCATCATGGCAGTACTAAGTTGTATAGAGATCTTTGGGAGTATTACTGGTGGGAGGGAATGAAAAGAGATATTGCTGATTTTACTGTGAAGTGTTTGACTTGTCAACAGGTAAAAGCAGAGCAGAAGTTACCGAAAGGGATGCTTCATCCTTTACCAGTGCCAATGTGGAAATGGGAGAATATATCCATGGACTTTGTTGTGGGATTACCGAAGACATCCCGAGGTAATAATGAAATCTAGGTTGTTGTTGATCGCTTGACTAAATCTGCTCATTTCCTTGCTATACGAGATACTTTTTCCCTAGATCAACTTTCTCATTTGCATCTTAAAGAGATAGTCAGGTTACATGGAGTTCCTCTCTCCATTGTATCTGACCATGATCCCAAGTTCACTTCTAACTTTTGGAAAGACCTTCATAATTCCTTGGGTACTGAATTAAATTTTAGTACAGCTTTTCATCCTCAATCAGATGGGCAGTGAGAATGAACAATTCAGACATTGGAGGATATGCTACGTGCTTGTTCGATGGATTATCAGGGAAGTTGGGAACAACATATTTCTTTGGTTGGGTTTTCATATAATAATAATTTTCATTCCAGTATACAGATGGCACAATTTGAGGCATTATATGGTAAACAGTGTCGAACTCCAGCTTTTTGGGAAGAAGTGGGTGAAAGGAAACTGATGAGACCAGAATTGGTTTAAGAGATGGCAGAAAAAGTTCAGTTGATTCAGAAACACATGAGAACATCTCAGAGCAGGCAGAAGAGTTATGCCGATAACCAGAGAAAGGATCTATCTTTTGAGGTAGGTGATCATGTTATTCTCAAAGTCTCCCCATAGAAAAGTGTGATGCGATTTGGTAAGAAAGGAAAGTTGAGTCCAAGGTTCATTGGACCATATGAAATTCTAGAGAAAGTTGGATCAGTTTCTTACCGAGTGGATTTACCTCTGAGTTTATCTCAGGTACATAATTTTTTTCATGTTTCGATGTTGAGAAAGTATATGCCAGATCCATGTCATGTTTTGAGCCCAGAGGTAGTTTAGTTGGAAGAGAATCTCTCTTATGAAGAACAACTAGTCCAGATTCTTGACCGAAGAGAGCAAGTGTTGCGAAATAAAGTAATTCACTAGGTAAAGGTTTTGTGGAAAAACCATATGGTTGAATTGGCTACGTGGGAATCTGAAAATGCTATGAGGGATTAATACCCCCACTTATTTTGATAAGTGAATAAAATTGCGAGGATGCAATTCCTAAAAGGGTGGAAGGATGTAACATCCCATGTAAATAAAGAATAATAAATTTTCATATTTATTAATATTTTTGAATTAAATATTAATTTTACTTTAAAGGGGTTTCTATGTTCGATAGCGTACCCGACACACAATAAAGAGTTTCTTTGAAATCGTACGTTGCACACTAGTAATAAAATAATATTATTTTAAATGTTAGTTACCACGTAGTCGTTGTACTGGCAGGAATGGATAGAAATAACTAAAATATGATTATATATGTTTGTTAAATGTTTTTACATTTATTTAATAAAGGATAAAGGCTTAAAATACAAAAAGAATTCAATTTTAGGCTTATATACTCTAATTTTCACGAAAGGTCCACCTATCAACATTTGATGGCAAACCGTAATTAAATATAGTTTTGTTCACTCTTATAAATTCTATTGGACCAAATAAAACTCTTCTTTAGAATCGGGACATCAAAATTTACTTTTTGTAATTTTTTGGTATTTTTCCGATAAAGTTTATTTTTTAATGAATAGTGAAAATGTTGTATTTTAATTCAAAACCTCTTTTTAATCTAATTTATTAAGATGATTAGATAATATTTTGAAGTGGTTTTAAAGTGAAATCAGAATATATTTTTACCATTTAATACAATATTGGTCATTGGAATTAATTTCACATTGAAATTGGACTTAAACTAGTGTCAATCTTTTGATACTTATTGATTCATAAAAACACGCTATTTTCTCTGACAACGGGAATTGATTATTAAATTAATTAATTAAACTTATATGTTTTGAATTTTGTAAAATAGACATCATTTTTTAATTCGGAATATCAAATATATCTTAGGGGGAATTTTCTCTTTTTTTTTTTCTGAAAAACTTCAATTTTTGATGAATAGTGAAACCACTAAGTGGTACTTAAAAAACTGATTTTTCATTTAAATTAAATTTTACCACCTTTGTGTTTTTAATTCAAAAAATCCAACATACGTGGTTGTCAATAATAAGTAAAATGTAGTTCAATGGGATTAAAATAATTTTTTTTGTGAATAGTAACTTTTAGGTTTTTAATCGCGATTAGAGGTAATTAATATAGTTTAAGATAAAAATAAAGTTTTAATAATATGAAATGAACTTGACACATGTCCTACCCTTATTGGATGTGTCATTGCCGACCAAGAAAATCCATTGGTCAACTTGGGGACCCCATGGAATCACTTTTGTGAGAAAGTGACTTTTTATCTATTTATTTTTAAAGAATGTTAAATATAAAAAATAATGTATCTCCTAAGTAAAACATTATTCATTTGGTCTAAATAAATGATCATTTAAACTATAAATATTCATTGGAAAGATAAAAAGATTTCCTACATCATAGTATTTTTTTTATAATTTTTAGACATTAAATAAATTAAATTATTTATGACATCATGATGATGCAGCGATTACCTCATTATTTAACAATTTAAATAAAATGAAAAGATAATGTAAAATATAAGAACTACACTTGTCAAAATCCTATTGGATGGGTATATTTATAACCCTTATCACCTTATCCTAGAATTATATCAGTGTGGGTCCTTTTAAATCCGAAACTCATTTTAAAATAAAGTAACATTTCTTTACATTCCAAGAGTGCCCCTCCTCTCCTCTTATAAAAGGCCCCCACCTCTACCTCCTTACCCACAATTCCGAAGCCTTTGGCTCAGCAAAACCCTGGCCATTTTGTCTCTCCACATCCCTCTCTTACTCTTTGAAGCCTCACATTGGGAATAAGTCTTCCCAAGGAAGCCTTTGTGCTCAAACCAAAGGGAGTTACCCGATTTTAAGGTAATGTCTTCACTTGAGTCCTTTTGTTTTATTTTCTTCTCCAACCCACTAAACTCTTTTTATTCATTTATTTTGTAACAAATACAGTATCATAAATATAATAGTATGTTGTTACAATAAGTATTCGATCTACACTTACACAAACCTTCATCTAATGGTTAAATATCATATTGTTTCTGTGGATGGCGAATTTCTGCCTCACAAAATGATGATTGTTCAAACTCATATAAAACCTTCAAAGGTGGCCATTAAGATGTCACTATGTTTATATATGATATATAATATGTTTATGTTTTACTTAAGCTTCTGTATTTTTTATTTTTGGCATACCTTTATGGTTTCCATTGTGGGTAAACACGATAATTTCATTTTAGGAAGTGCGGACTACCGCCCCCTCAAAGTGATTTGATTTCGCTAATGCCATATGTGGGATGTATAAAGAATTTAATTAAGGGTAATATATATGATATTATACTGGAATTATAATATAACTTTATATCATTATGATTCCATTCCATAAAATATGAAATAGAAATGAAAGTAGTGTTCATGCATACGTACGACTTACTGTCTCCAAGAACGGTGCATTTCATTTCTTACCTCTAAAAGTTATGTAATATTATAAATGCATGTATATACTGGATATATATGATATATAAATCATGATTATAACTCTAGATATAATGGATACATGAACAACTTGTAATTATAAAGAGCATGTTTTTGACTCAAGTACCAATGATCGTTAAAACGACCATTATTAAATTAAATAATTACATAGTGTTCATGACATGGTAATAAGTGATATAAAAGGAATAATGAACTTGAAAAAGGTTATTAATCAATTTGAAATTTTCTCAAGTTTATTATTCAGGAGATTAAAGAATGATCGAGTCAAGTCGGACCCAAGGTATGGGACTTCATCTCAATCTCCTTTGATTGAGGCATATTTTGTTTTATACACAACTTTCTTTTATACGGTGAATAAACCCCTTTGACTTTTACATTTATTTAAGAGGAATCTTTTTTATATGAAGCGTTTACTAAACAACAAAAGGTAATGTTTTTTTGTATTACGTATGCGGAGACAACGACTTCTCCGTCGCCATGACCATTATTTGAGTTTCGACTTCCTCTACAAGCCATACCTTCTTTTTAAAAGAAAAATAAATACCATGTTTTACATTTCTTTTTTATTTTGGTATTGAAAATGGTTTTCATAATGTTTTTATATCAATGTGTTGTATTGATATCTTGTGATTGAAAGATGGAAATGTTATGTGTCCTTTATCCATGTTTTATGTGATACGATTATGTTATGGTTCTTGGTCATTCTTTATGAAGATGGGTGGTTTTGTGATAAACTAAGGGCGGGTGAGCCCGTGACAGCTCACCAATGCATTGGGTAATACGAAGGAGTGAAAAGTTAAGGTTTCTACGAAGAGATTTTGGGAATATACTATAGTGGGTATTCCAAACGTAACCAAGAGGGTTACTCCCTACGTAAGAATGTTATAAATGCCTCAAGTTACCTTTATGTCTTATGATTTCTATGATTTATTCATGATTTTATGAGGTATGTTAAAGTGCTTATGTTTTATGGGTAATGTATGATTTCATTATTATGTATATATGAACTCATGTTTCCTTTCCATATTTCTATATCCCATACTGAGCTTTTTAGGCTCATCCCACATTTTTGAAATGTTTTTCACAGGTCAATGGAAAGGTACATGATAAGATGATAGTGTCAAGGAAGTGCCAGGAAAGAATCCATGTTTTATTTTCCATATGTTTCCGTTGATGGGAGAAATTAATACTATCTTTTATTGTAACCACTTTGTTTAAATGTGGGATGTAATGCATGTTTGTATGATCTAATTCTCTAAAAAACTAAACCTGAAAAGATCCTCAAGGTGTATTTTTGAAATAACTCAAGATAAAGTAAGGTTTAAGGCTGGGGCCTTATACTTTCAATGATTTAATTTTCATCTTTATTCTTATATATATTTAATTCCATAATTAATATAATGATATTATATTATAAATATATTTCATACTTTTATTTAGGTAGGAAATTATATACATATACTTTTGTTGAATGATTCTATATAGAGAATCAAATTTCATAAATCCGAATGAGTGTAAAACTTTTCTTTTTTATTTAAGTAAAATTATCCACACAAAAGCTCATCAACACCAAAACAAATTTCATCAACATATATGATACACATAAGTGGTTTTTTTACTTTTCATTTATATATTTAATAATATCAAATCAATATTTTTTTAACATTATCTCCTTCAGAAAACTATGAATCTTTGATTTACAAGTTGTTGTATCTTTATCTAATTTATACAAATCCCTTTTTATTTTTTTAACTTTTTAAAAAAATTCAACAATGAAACCATCAATTTGATCTATATATACCACATATATAAAATCGATAAACAAGAATAGTGACTAAATTTTTTTCAAATATATTTTTAATTTATCTATGGAGTAGTGAAATGGAACATTCTGATAGTTTCCAATCTTTTCAATGTTATAACAGTCCCTTGAAGATAAACTCTATAAATTTTAATGTGGTTTTACATATATATACAGATTTATTTATTGAGAAATTTTTTTTACCATTTATTTTAACTCTAATAAACTATTTTATTCTAACCACATTGTTTTAGTCTTTATTGAAACCTCCCATGTATTTATTTTCACAATCATTTCTAACTCATTATTTATAGACAAAATCCATTCTTAATTCTTAAAATCCTATTTAGTAATCAATAGTTTAATTTAGGTAAATAATATACTATGTTCCATTTATATAAATTCTTATATTATTCCAAATAAAGTATTTTAATATATAATAATATTTTAAACCTTAACATTATATTATAAATATTAAATGTTATATTGGATTTTCTATCAATGTTATCTTCATTGAAATAGTATCATGAAATTTTATATTAATTTATTCTATATATCCTATAAAAAATTTTAATGCAATCATCACATTGATAAATGATTTATGCTATATCATCATAATCATTTTAAGATCTATATTTCTTTAATTTTTTTTTTCAAAAAATTATCTATGTCAGTTACATCTGAATTTGAACCCTTCCTTTCATGTTATTTATATATCATCAATAAACTCTTCTATTTCTTGGCTAACATAAAAGGTTTCTATCATCCTATACAATGTTAACATTATTTAGTTTCTTTCTATAAATATTTATAAATCAAGGACTATCTAACACAGAAAATGTTTCATAATTGATTTATATTTTAATTAAATTGAATAATAAAAACAATAGAATTTCTTCTCATAAAAAATTAATTTGATTTATTTATAAAACTGGTAATATATTATTTCTATAAGTACCTTGGTTTACCGAATTAAATAATTACATTCTTGGTTATTTCAATAATTCTTTAATTATTTTACTCTATAGAAACATTCTATTATGATGTGTTTGGTGAGATGAATTCATATTTGATTTCAGATTTTTAATTTTATTTTAGATACTTTACAAAGATATAATTAACATCATTATTTTTTCTTATATTCATATTAAACATTTACATATCTATTATTTATATCTTCTATTAATTTTGAATATCTTAGTAGTGAATTAGTTGTGCTTCATGTACATGACAAGAATAAATCAACTGAAATAATCATTCAGGGACAAAAAATTATTATCATTATAAATATAATTTTTATTTATGAGACAAAAAAATCTATAGTGAGTAAACTAAAAGGATTAGGATATATAAATATATACAATTTTATATTTCTAATTAAGAATCTTCTAATTTTAGCATAAATTTTAGATCATTACATGTTCTTTGTCAAAATTTTGTGTTCTATAAATTGAATCTTCAAGTATATATTTTCTCATACTATCATGACTACAATTCAGAAGCATATGTATAAAAATTTAATTGTTTTTTTAAAACTAATATAGTATGAATGCTAAAATTATAATATTTAAAACTATCTTAATAATGTTTTCTACAAATTGGTCAATATCATTTAGTTTATGTATAATTAAATAAAATATCTTTATTTCATGGAAATAAGTTATTTCCAATTTTCAATTTTTTTAGAAACATAAGAGGTTATATTTTAATCCCTTATTAAAAAAATTATTAACTAAATTAATCTTGATTTTCGTATTTCTATTATTAAAACTCACATGGATTTTGGTAGACCATTATTTTCTAATGATGTAAATACTCTATCATTTTTCTATAACATTTTGATAATAATTTTTTTTTGTGGTCATATGTGAAGATCTACTACTATAAAAAAATCAATACATTATCCATTAACGATTCAATAAAATAAATTTAAATTTAATTTTTTTAATTCCCTTTTTTCATTCTATGTGAAATATAATTATTATTGTACACAAATTATTGGATCTATTATAATTTTTAAATAGATATCATTTGTGTGAAACTTCCAGTGAAACTGACTATAGAATTCATAAACCATATGATAATCAATTTTTCCTAAATTTTTTTATTTTAAATATAATTCTCTTATATTTCACTAGGTTAATTTACTCCCCTGAAAAAATTATTTTCTATACTATAACATGTACACTTTTCTCCATTACATTGAACTTAAATTTTATTGATAAGTTGTAACACCCTAGGTAAATAAAGAATATGACATTTTCATATTTATCCATATTTTTGAATAAAAGGTTAATATTAATTTGAAGGGAACGCTATGATCGATGTCATACCCAATACGCAACAACGATTTTCTTTGAAATCTTACGTTGCACTCTAGTAATAAAATAATATTTTTTTAAATGGTAGTTAATTCCTAGACGTTGTAATGGATAGAGTGAATAGAACTAACTAAAAAATGATTATATATGTTTGTCAAATATTTTTACTTTTATCCAATAAATGTTAGAGGCTTAAAATGCGAATGAATCCAACTTTAAGCGTAAATATTCTAATATTCTTTAAGAGGATCGATTAACTGCCTTTTGATGGCGAACCCTTTTTAAATCCACTTTTTAAAATTTTATATGTTATATTGGACCAAATAAAATCCTTCTTTATAATTGGGACATGAAAATTTACTCTGTGTATGTTTTTGTTATTTTTTTCGATAAAGATCATTTTCAATGAATTAGTGAATAATGTTGTATTTTAATTCAAAACATCTTTTTAATATAATTTATTTATATGATTAGATCATATTTTTAATTGTTTTTAAAGTTAAATTAGAAAATATTTTTACCATTTAATCCAATGATGGTCATTGGAGTTAATTTCACTTTGAAATTGGACATAAACTAGTGTCAATCTTTTAATAGATATTGTTTCTTAAAAACACGCTATTTGTTTTGACAACAGGAATTTATTATTAAATTAATTAATGAAACTTATATGTTTTGAATTTTGTAAATTATAAATCATTTTTGAATTCGGAATATCAAATATAGCTTAGGGTTAATTTTTGGAATGTTTCTGAAAAACTTCAAATTTTGATGAATAGTGAAACAACTAAGTGGTAGTTAAAAAACTAATTTTTCGTTTAAATGAAACTTTACCACTTTTGTGATTTTATTTTCAAAAATCCAACATACATGGTTTTCATTATTAAGTAAAATATGGTTCAATGGGTTGAAAATATTTTTTTGGTGAATAGTATCTTTTATGTTTTATTAATCGCGATTAAAGGTAATTAGTGTAATTTAAGGTAAAAATAATATTATAATAATATAAAATTACCTTGACACATGTATTACCATTATTGGATGATTCATGACCGACCAAGACAATCCATGGTTCAACTTGGGGACCCAATGGAGCCACTTGGGTAAGAAAATGACATTAAAAACTTTTTATTTAAAGTTCAAATAAAAATGTCACAAACATATATTATTTTACTAAAACAATTTTTACATGGGGTTATACAAGTAATATTTTTGACAATAAATATTAATTGGAAATATAAAAAAATTTCCTACATCATTGTGTTTTTTATAATTTTTAGACATTAAATAAATTAATTTATTTATGACACAGTGATGATGCAGCAATTATCTCATTAATGAACGATTTAAATAAAATGAATAGATAATGTAAAATCTAAGACATAAGCTTGTAAAAAACCTATTGTATTGGTGGTTTTTTAACCCTTACCACCTTATCCTCTAAATATATAATTATGGGATCTTTGATATCCGCAAACCATTTTATAATAAAGTAACTTTTCAAGACTTTCCAAGAGTGCCCCTCCTCCCTCTTATAAAAGTCCCCACCTCTACCTCCTTACCCACACCTCTCAAGCCATTGACTTGGCCAAAATCTGCTCATTTTATCTCTCCAAATCCCTCTTTTCATCATATATGCCTTCTCATAGGAAGAAAGCTCTTCATGAAACCCTTGTGGTTCACACCAATGGGAGTTACCCGATTTTATGGTAAAGTCTTCCCTAATGTTATTTTGTTTTATTTTGCTTCTCCAACCCCCTAAAACCTTTTTATTCTTTTATTTTGTTACAAAAAAAGTATATTAAATATACTAGGATGTTTTTATGATTAGTATTCAAGCTACTCTTACAGACGCCTCCGTCTAATGGTTAAAGAACACACTGTTTCTGTGGATAGAGAATTACTGCCTCACGAAACGATGATTGTTCTATATTCTCCTACCACATCTCATGGTGTCCATTATGATGACACTATATTTATTTATGATATATATTATATTTATTTATTCTCTATGATTATTTATTTTATATTTAATACATACCTTCATTCTTTGCATGTTGTGCAAATGCGATAATTTTATTTGAGGAAGTGTGGACTACCGCCCCCTCAAGTGATGTGACTCGTTCATACAATACATGGAATTTATAAAGAATGAAATTGATGAAATTATGTGACATATATAAAATATATATTATAATGGAATTATAATATATATATATATATCTTATTTAGTTTTAATTCCATTAATGTGCCAAAGAAATGAAAGTAGCGTTCATGCGTACGTACGACCCACAGTCTCCATGAACGATGCATTTCATTTATTTTTGTATCAAAATGTTATGGAATAGTATAAAATGAATATATAATGTATATATATGATATTTAAATGATTAATAATATTCAAGAGATGATGTACTTATAACTACATGGAAAATTCTTTTTAAACAAGTTCATTTCTGGCTCATGTACTAAACACCGACAAAAATGTGTGTTATGAACTCAGATAATTAACTAATTATTATAAAATTATAACATGTGATATGAATTTAGTAATAAAATTTAAAGGAGTTACTTAAGAAATTATAAATTGACCATAGTTTATTATTCAGGAATATAAAGAAACGAACAAGACAAGTCGGACTTGAGGTAAGGGATCCTACCTCTCTCTTTCTTTTTGAGTACTCTCTTTTATGTCATTTATTTTAAGATCATATTTATTATGTTTGGGGATGTTATTTTATATTAATAATACTGTAATTTTTATGTCCATATTGTGAGAGACCCTATTTGATCTCATAAATCCATTTTTGGATGTTTTAAGTGCCGCTGTTAGGCTGCTAAGTCTTCATAAGGGATTTTTCATCTCACTTCTATTTCTGTGAGATTTATGATACATTTGCCACCATTTCCTTTGAGTGTTGTATTTAATTCCCATTATTCTAATATTTGTGTAATATAATTTCATTTATGGGTATTTACATAAATGTTTTATAGTCCTTCTTTCATGGGGTGTACGTTTCGAAAGTTACCCAAATCGGTAAGGGATTCTTTCACCCTCCTTTTAAAAAAAAGACTTCTTCTTATTATGTATTTTAATTTACATCTTGTTATGTTGGGATATGTTCTTATATATCCTTATTGCTATAAATATTATGTCAAAGTGATGAGATACTCTTTTCTCTCTCATCAATTCATTTTTCTGAATTTTGAAGTGACGCTGCTAGGCTGTCGAATTTCTGTAAGGGAACTTCTTAACCCAATTTCAATTATTTGGGTTAAACCTCTACATATTGATTTTATTATGACAAGATTATGTGTCGAATCAATATGTTGTAATTTACACAAAACTTTGTGTGGATATACTACTTCTACACATAATCATCCTTTGATAAATTCTTATGTCATTTATACGAACTTGTATGGGAAATCGTAACTCAATCTCATTTCATTGAGTTAAATATCTATGTCATTGGTTTTGTTTTTCCAAGAGTATATGTGAATGACCTATGATTATTTCAAACTTTATATACACTTATATTGGGTGTATTTATACTTGTCACACATAATTATGTCATTTATTTATCCTTACTCTAATGACATGATCTTTGAATGGAATTATGTCTCAATTTCTATTCCTTGAGAGACTTCTTGATGATATAAATGTTTATTATTTTTAAAGTTTATATACATTACCTTTGACATTAAATATCCATATTATGTATATAATCAAGTCATTTAAATGTTTTGAAAATGGTCTACTTTCATGTGGCTTATAATTTAAATGTTCAAAATGGAAAAGGACTCTTTTATTAAAACATTGCCTTAAATGGGTTTAAAGATTTATTCTTTTAAACATTTATCATCCATGTCCATGTTTTAAAATGGTTTTTAAGGATTTATTTATATGGACATGAATTTTTAAAACATTTTCAAAAGTTTCGAAGTGGTATGGGACACTTTGATTCTAAAATCTCTTTTAAATGTATTCTTTTAAAATTTTCAAAGTATAAAGGGATATATCTCTCATAGCGTTTTAATGATTTTATTAGATGTTTTTATTTATGTTAATATCATGATGTGATCTCTTGTGATTGAAATGTGGAAATTTGATGTTTCTTTTATGCATGTTTTAAGTGTTATGATTATGTTATGGTTCTTGGGAAATGTTTATGAAATCAGATGGTTCCATGATAAACTAAGGGTGGGTGAGCCCGAGATAGCTCTCCAATGGATTGGGTAACGTGAAGGAGTTAATCGCTGTGGTTTCTCTGAAGAGATTTATGGAATATATTGTGATGAGTATTCCAAACGTAACCATGAGTGTTAATCCCTACATAAGAATGTTATGAATGCCTCAAGTTACCTTAAGGTCTTATGATTTCTATGATTATTCATAAATATTATGATTTAATGAGGTATGTTAAAGTGATTATGTTTTATGAGTAAAGTATGATTTCATTGATTCTTATGTATACATGGACTAGTGTTTTATTTTAATATTGTTATACCCCTTACTGAGCTTTTTATGCTCATCCCAAGTTTTTTAAATGTTTTCCACAGGACTTAAAGGTTAATAGGGTCAAGGATGGGATGAAGAAAAGACATGATATCTAAAATATGGAACTAGACATGTTTATTTTTAAGAGTTTTTATTTTATGAAAAAAATAGGAACTGAGTAGAAGTGTCTACTTTGTAATCTTATCAGATGTAATAGTTACATCCTAATTCTCTAAAACTCTAAACCTAAAAAGATCCTCAATGTGAATTATTCATTTAATTCAAGATTATGTAATGTTTTAAGGATGGGTCCTTATATAAGTGATGAAAACATACAGAGAATTAATAATTTCAATTAAATGAATATTTAAATTAATAAACTACCTCTATATAGTCAATTATACAAGTTGTTTTTTTGATTTTTTATACCCTTATTGTTATATATTTTTATATTTATTTTTCTAAGACTCGGCCCAAATGATTATTATAGTATAAAAACATATAACATTATTTTTTTTATTTTTTATTTTTATTGAATTTATCAACATTTCAATTCTTTTTTATCTATTTTAGTTTTTAAACCATTGGATAATTAAAAGTATTATTTCCAAAAAATACATCCTTTATAAAAAGTTATTATTACTAATTTAACTATTTTCCATGATTCTATAATTCTTTATAATGTTGTTTTTTCTCATTTAATGTTTTTATAACATCAATAATTTAATTCTAATTATCAAAATTAAAATTCAAGTTATTATTTTATTTATTAATAAGAAAAATCTCAATAACATCCATGTACATTTATTTTTCAACAAAATTTATTACTTTATCACCTTTGATTTTATTCTCTTAAAATATACATACATTCAATTGATATATTCATTAAAAAAAGATGCTTCTTATCATAAAAAAAGTAATATAATTTTTTTCTTTTTAATTTTTTTCTCTGAGTATTTTTTATCTTGGTTTAAAGATATTTAAAAATCATGTGGATAATTATTCCTTTTTTATATACTCTATTTGAATCCCTAATTCTTTATTTTTATCTTCATTTGAACTAGAATTATTTTCTTTATTAATAATATTATAATGCTATATCTTTTACATTTATTATATATAGAATCCATCTAAACCTCAATATCATTATCAAAATATTTATTCTGCATTGATATAAAATTATATCATATATTTTAAAAGGAATTTTCTCATTCCATCTATAAGTATTTTTAGAACCTAAATATTTTATTTAATTATTTCTTAATAAACATTCTATATTAATTAATCTCTTTATATTAATACTCCCAAATACCTTTGCAGTCATCCATAATCATTATCACATTCATCATCTGTGTGATTGTATTCTTTATTCATTTTATAAAGCATAAGACTCATCATATATTTATATTTTTTTATAGGTTATCTTAATCCTTTTTGTTCCACATTTTTCCTCTCCTAATTTCATAGGTGATAAATATAATTAGGAGATCATCAAGATAATATGTATCCATATCTCTATATTCAAGATCACACACTATCATATCAAATATTTCAAGAATAATTTTAATAATATTATTTATCACTACATAGTCATTAAATAAATATCTAAAATATTACATAATTTTAAAAACCACATTCGTACATGTAAATAAATCACCAACTGTTTCATTTTCCAACAATTTTTTTTTCAAACATTTATATTAAAATCCCAGATCATACTTCACTTTAAAAATAATTTCTACAATGTTTTCATGTTTTTCATAATTTGTCTTCATTATTTATTCCAATAATCATCATGAATAATTTATTAAATACTAAGGATAAAATAGAATTTATAGATCTTCCATCATTTTTAATATTATCTGAATAACATTCAAATATTAACCTTCATTCAATTATTAAAAAATAAAAAATTATATAAACTTTAATATAATCATGATTATTGAATGACATGTATAATAGGTTTATTTATCTCAAAATGTGAAAAATAATTCAAAAAAAGGTACATGTTTCTTATTAAAAAAATTAATATGACCCTTTTAAAGAGAAAAATTCATCAAATTATCACACAATGAAAAATAATGAAATATTTATAAGAATATATAATAAAATCTTATACCAATTGTGTTGGTCCCAATATGAGTATAAATTCATTGATAGGGGTTGGATCAATCTTTCATTTATTTTTAAAAAATTATCTATTCAAATATGAATGAAATTAATTATTCTTAAGGGATCATAAATAATTTCATTTCACTTAGGCATGATCAAGAATTAATAATATCATGAAGAAAATGAACATAAATATTTACAGGGCTCAAAACTTATTATAAATATTTAATCCTGTGTATGACATTAATAACCCAGTTTCATATATCGACCAATCACAAAAACATATTTAAAATCATGTAGGTATCATCTTTAAATTTATTATAGTCAATAATAAGATGAATTTTAGATTAATCAAAGGTTATGAATTTTCTAATATATTAGAATATATCTTGTATGTGTTTATAGATAAACCATAATATATGTTTCTTCATGATCATCATCATCATGTATATTTTTATTCAATGAAAAGAAGGTACAAGAGAACCATGGACAACAACTACAGGCCAAAGGAACATGGGAATAAGGAGTCCAAAAATAATGGAGACCAAGGGAATCCACTATAATTAGAATGACCCGATAAGGTTTTAAGAAATTCAAAATTTCAAAACATAAGTTCTATGGACCAAGGATATCAAAGGAGGCTAGGTGGCCCATTACTTTGTTACACTCCTACCAAGTGTGGATCACTTTGATGTTGTTTCTAAGAATTCCATGCCATTTCTTGATGACATAGGATATCAACCAAGGGATAACACTGAACCCATTCAGGGCATTTTGCAATAACATTGAATTAATTTTGGATTATGTGAAGTCAAAACTCCGCCGGCTACACAAATACATCCCATGAAGATCACCATAGCCTCTTCATGGAGAGATGATCCCTAGCCTAGTCAGGCAATAAATTCCAAGATGACTGACCCATTGGCATAAAAAATGACCCCCTCCATGCATGGCTCCCAAGTCACAAGACCCATTAAAGTTGATCTTCAAGACCCTAGGGTGTAATATGACAATGAACCTAGTTATTCCACAAACTACTATGGATAGGATGAGACCCATGGAATGCTAATTTAAACTGTTTTATAGTGGGGTATCCCTTTAATATCTCTAGATCCTTACCATGTCAATTAATAGGTTTTTTGTTCTTCTATTTATAGATCTTCCCGACATGGACACCCCTTATGTCTCACTTTGTTCCTCACATTGCAGAGGCACCAAAAAATGGTATGAAACACCATAGTACATGACATTCTCAAATAAATATCATCTTTATAAAAATTTATAATTATCAATTTGAGATGATTCTATGACAAATATTGTTTTAGTATAACCAACATCACATGGGAAAATCCTTCCATGATCCTTATATATTTATCCTATAATTCAAGTTAATAAAATTTAAAGTATATTTTAATATATTTCATCAAAAAACAAAATGTGATTAAATTTCACCTAAAATTAGTTTTTTAAAATAATTAATTACATGAATAAAACCATCGAGGCCCTTACTAGGCTAGTAGTACATAGAGAGTTCCAGCACAATCTCACCTACAATAGGAATTAAACTGGTGACTAGAAAAGAGAAGGTATATATAAAAATTTGGGAGGCTTTATCCTATATCCACATGTAATAAATACATCTCTAATGAATAAGGTGACCATAAAAACAAAAATTACATATATAATCAATTTAATTGAATTCAATGAAAATCATGTGTGAGATAATAAGTACAAATACATCTGTATAATGGGAACTCTGAGGAAGAAATATCACAATTATATGTATCAGGTAGACACAATGCACAAGTGAACTCATCCATGCTGTATGAACTTATGAATTGATCTATAACTATATGGTAAAGTACCATCTTCTAGAATCACCATGATCCACCATGTATCACCATTAGTATCCATGAATCATATTTTAACTAGACACACTAACTATGTATCCACCATGTCCATCTCTAACATGTGTGTTGACTACAAAAACACAACATCTGTGGGAAGAAATCGCATGTGGGGATGAGTATAAACATACTCAGTAAGAAACACCCAAACCCAACAGAAATACAAGAGAACTAGACAACTCAAAGATCCCAATATGAGTAAGAGTAATTAGGAAAGAAAAACAAGGATCCATATATTATAAACAATAATATTTGTAATAAAAACAATTAATTCCCTATTATATTAGCTATAATCATTTAAAGACACATTACACAAGAAACTAGAAGTTATTATAACACTTAAGAGTCCAAAACCAGTAGTAAAACAAATGCATCTATATGAAACATCTTGATGAAAAACCCATTTGGTTCCTAATAATTTGAAATTCTCAATGAATACTATACACCCTACCCTTTCCAACAAACTTACCCTGGTACAAAACTAAGGTTGGGAGCATACTCATCGATTTAGCATGATCATCAATCAAGGGAGTGTGCAACACCCTTCAGTCCATTAATACCATATCTTAGATCAAGTATCATAATCACAAAATCCATAAAACCCATGTGGAATTTCAAGAACTATAAAGGTAGGCCCCATTCCATTCATAAATCCTAGATGATGAAATAATAACATTGAGGAGGACTTTAGTCTCCAGAATATGTATCAAATAACAACTATAATGAACATTCCTAATCCCATTTGAGCTATTAGATGAGTCAAATAACAACTCCATAGATAGTGGATCTCTACTCCTTTTATGAGGGTGTGAAATACCAAGCATATTTGTTCTAAAGTTATAGGATCCTAGACTTATTTAAATGGGAAATATTGTCCCTTCCTATCCCATAGGTTGAGGATCCCTGCCACAAGTGGGTGAAATTATAACCCTTTATGATGATGGTGAGAGATGAACCTACATCCTGACATAACATTATAGTCATGGATTGTTTTTGGCACTGAAAAATTCTTCAATATCATACCCGACCCCTATCACCGAACTTATAGGGGTAAATTCTAAATCTACCCATATCATCTACCAAATAAAAATTGACTAAATGACAATGATATTTGTTTAAAAATACTCTATTAAATAAATTTAATTTTCAAAAATGGATTCTTGATAAAATATATTCTTTTCACCATATCATTTATAAGGGACACAATGTGTCAGATCCTAGGGCCCGCACCACTAGTAATAAATTAGAAACAAATATTTGTTCTTAAATAACCTATCTCAATGTATTAGATATCGATGAATCATAAATCTAATGTTATTTGAAGAATATGTGACCAAAAACCATAAATCCATCTAAAACAAATGTTAGGATCCGGCTCATTTCTGTAGCATGCTCATCAATTCATGGATTATACTGCACACTCCATCCAATTAATATTATACCAAAAAATGTATTTGAATTACCAAATCCATGAAACTGGTGTAGCCTCCCAAAAACTGTAGTGGATGATCCCACACATGTATGTACTCCTAGATGTCAAAATAAAACCTTTGATAGAGGATAATAGTCTCATGAAATTGGTTGAAATACTGACTCTCATAGAGGATCCCTATCATGTCTGAGCTCTTAGATAAGATAAATACTGAAACCGTAAATACAAGATTATTTCCACTGTATTTTTTGTGAAATAAGAACCCTATTTGATTCATAGCTAGAGGATACTGACTCATATTTTAATGTCAGAAATAAAGACCCTACATGTTCCACAATTAGAGGATCCCTACCCCCAAAAAGTGAAATGTAAACCCTACCAAATGGTGGTGAGAGAGGAACCTGTATCTTGGTATAAAATTACTTTTAGGGAGGGTTTTTGACTGTGATAAATTCTCCAATATAATATATGGTCCTAATTTTCTAACTTCTGTATCTAAATTCTAAATATACATATATCATATAGGAAACAATATAATGAGGCTGAACGAAACACACCATGATTTTCTACATAAAATATATGTATGATATCCTATTTAATTTCCCAAAAAAGGAATTTATACAAAAAAATATTCATTTTTTAATATCATGAAAGAGAGTAACAATGTTTCAGAACACATAGCCCATGCCATGAGTCATAATTAGATACCAAATATTGGTGTTGAATCGTATGTCTCAATGTTCGGGCTATAGGACGATCAGAAATCTGACATCATAAAAAGAAGTTATGTAAAAAAAATGATAATAATAATAATAATAATATTATTATTATTATATTAATGAATTTGATTCCATTCCAAAGAAGGTAGTGATTGACCATGGTTCAATGTGGTATTTTCATGCTCAGATTTTTTGTGAGCTGTTTTTTGTCCTAAATGATATAGGTGTCACATAAACCCATTTTAGAATATTATTATTATAAAAATTGATGCATAGTTCTACACCTTGTTAGATTATATTCACATATGTTTTTTCTGAATTATAGTTGCAGATCAATGTTCATTTAAGAATTATGGTTAAAGATCATGTTTCCTTGTGGCCTCTTTTTATTCCTATTTTGTGTTAATATCTTATTGATTTTTATGAAAAGGTATAAATTAAAACACCTTTGTAATCCCAATGTGTAATTTTATATCATTCTTATTTTAATAAATTAATGGCACTAGGCTTTCTCGGGACCTATACCTTGTTGTGTGAGATTTTTTACTACTTACTTTCCCATTACTTTAGTTTTTAAAATCACAAACAATCTCATAAAAAAACGTTTACTAACTTTTTATGTCCCCAGTATTTTAGTTTTTTTATATAAAACATTAATTTAAACAATACATATAAACATTATAATATATTAAAAATATATACTTTACATTAATCAATTCGATAAATTGGACTGAAGGTGTGTCCAATTAATGGAATAATTTTTTTAAGTACAATGGTTAGAATTATATTTTTTCTACCGAAGTAAGAAAATTAATGACCATCAGACTAACCTTGGTATCAATAAATCAGGATAATCCCCATTTAGTTCATCATATTGACAATCAATACAGAATTCTATCAGACTGATTGACGTTTATAATCGAAGGCAGATAATAATTGATTCTATTGTAAGGAATAATTTTAGCATTGTAATAGTGATTAAACAGAACGACATTAAAAAATTTATTTAGGCCGAATCAATGTGATCTATCAAAGATAAAACTATTTAAGTTTGTTTCAACTAACTTGGAAATATTGTCGTAAGAGCTTTACATATAAATAGCTTTTCATTTGAAGAGTTGGTAACTGATCCCATTTACAACAAAATATTTCTGAAGTATTCTATATTTTATAATCACATTCCAAATTATTCATAATACTTTAGAAATTTGTTGTTATAAGGAATATTTATTTGGGTAGTTTCCATTATAATGAATTATCTTTGACAATCATGTACAATCATTGTTATGGAAAAAGGCTTTCAGGGATAGGAAGATGGTGAATATGGTTCATCAGATCAAGGGATTATAGGGCTAGGAATAAAATAATCAATAATTTTATTGGTGTCTTCAAAATATAGGAAGATATAGAATATTTGGATCATTATATTGAGGGATTTCATGTTAAGGAAATGAAAAATTTATAGTAAGTATAGAAAGTTGGATAAATTTAGTCAATTTTATTGACTACCGTTACTCTTATGGTTTAACGAATGCTTTCTTTTAATATATATTGTATGTCATTATTAATTTTAAAATCTTTTATATTTCTTGTTTTTACAAGTCTATTTTATTTTTCATTTAATATAAATTTATTCTTCATACTTATCTTTCTATACTAGTTGTTTTATTATTGTTACTGTGATTACGATAAAAACATACATTTATTTAAATAGATCAACTTTGATTCTGGTTCTCTTATCATGATCATTAGATGAAGTATGAGTCCGATAATATTACTTTAATTAGTATCGTGTTTTGATTAGTTTAAACTTTTTCATACTAAAATTTACCCCCTCTTATATGTGTCTCCATATAATCTACTATTACATTCCAAGAATTGGTATCAAAGAAGGTTTCTACTGCTTGTATGCTTTATGAGTTTTTCTATTCACTTACAACAAGTTGTTTATGCTTTTATATAAACTTTTTTATTACAAACATTGTTACAATAACATGTTTTTGTATAAAAATGTTTCTTTTTTTCTAAGATAGAAGGTATGAATATTGAATATATTAACAATATGAATCCTAGCTGACTTCTTATCTTTGATGGAAATGACTATGATATTTGTAGATATAAAATGGAAATGTTTTTTTCAATAATAGAGTGAATAACTTCTGAATGCTTACAAGAAAATAAAATATTCATGATAAGGAATTTTATACATTTAAAAATGTTGAGATGTTGGAAAATAAATTGAACTAAAAATTCAAAGATACATTTTTATGTTCTATGATGAGGAATATCTAATTTCAGATATCATCTAGTGAATCTACCAATAATATTTGGATTAAATTGTAAGTAATAAACTTTGGTACATCCAAAGTTATGGACACAAGAATATCTATTTTTAGTGATGACTTTAAAGCCTTTGATTATATTCCTTGTGAAACAGTTTCCAAGATTCACTAAATATTTGTGACTAATATAAATAGTTTGTAGTCTCTTTGTAAAAAATTTCTCGATGATGTGATTTTGGTCAAAATTATTATAGACACAATTCCCAATGATTGGGAATAAAAAACAATAGTTTTGGATGATAATAAAAATCTAACTATTCTTACTCTTGATGATTTGATTGGTGGTCCCATGTTGTATGATGGAAGAATTAAAAGAGATGGAGAGAAAGCTAAAAATAAAAACGGTGGTTTTGTTTTTTCTACAACATCTAATATATATACTAAAGATTAATCTCTTGATAAAGTAGTTAAATCTTTAAGAAAGGAGAAATTTATTTTTTCAATCAGATTCTAGTATATCATAACATCAATATAATTTATTTGATAATATGGTAATAATGAAAAAGATAGATGGAAAGAAATATTTACAATACCATCATAAGAAAGGTAATAAGGATAAAGGTGATAAGAAGTATTCTAAGGTCACTTGTTATGAATGTAAGAAAGAAGGAAATATCAGACCAGATTTTCCAAAGATGAAGAGGAATGATAGAAAGGATAATAATTCTGATATAAATGCCAAAAAATATTATAAGTAAAAATTCATGAATGTTTTGAAATAATCTGACACATTTAGTGCTAGTGGAGGATATTCTTCATAACATTTTTATTATAATGAATGTTACGGATATAGAAACATTCATATTTTGGTAAATTTACTCATGTTAAATGATTCTCTAATGGAAAAGGTACATACTGTAGGATCCCTAACTAATATTACTTTAAATGAATATTATACTAATGTGAAAAATTATATATCATCTGATGAAATCTTCCATGTTTTTTGCATATTGATCTGATCCGATATAGAGTTCTATCATCACCTGACATGATTTGCTAATAAAGGAGGAAGTGAGATATCTGTATTTCTCCTAGGATTTGTGTAGCTAACCTGGGATAAATTACCCTTGATATTTTCTTATAGAGTTATATATTGTGATGAAATGAGCTAACTAATAAATTTAATAATCCATTAATCCACTTAACATACCTCCAATTAGATAAGAGTTTGAACACCCCACACCAACCCATTTTATGTCACGCCATGAGTAAACACTAGGTTCTAGATGCAATCGTGGTCTTAGATTTCTGATCAGAGCAACTGTTTAAGAGTTATCCAATTTCATTAATACTTTCTACATGCAAGATATAAAATAAAATTAATATTTTTATAATTTAATTCTAGGCACACTAGGTCTCAGAATCTCATGATTTCTCAACACCTAGCTTTGAAAATATATATATAAATAAGTTTTAAATGAAAAAAACTGAGTATCTACATACTTCCATCCTTCAATATTTTCATTCATAAAAATAAAATATAGGAAAAAACTTGGGATACTGAGCCCTCACTTGGCTCTCCTACTCCCAGGAACTCTCCTACTTGTTTTCATGCTACCAAAACATGTGAACCAAGAGGATGGTCCATCCATTAAGGTTCCAATATTGTAAATTATCAATACCCCCTAGGTGCTCCTCAAAGGTGGATCCATCCTTGATGTCCATCTTTCCCCAGTCTATGACGTGTATGAGGCCATGCATGCATCTCATTAGCTATGACATGGGGAATACATCATGCACCTTTTGTAGCTGTTGGTGTTGGTTGAGGTGGTAGGAATCCTCAAAAACCCTCTACATGATCTCGAGTGGTCCAATGGACCTGAATGATAGGTTTGCACCCTAGAGAAATCCCCACAATCCCCATCATGGGGATACACATAAGGAAATATGGTCTCCCTACTTGAAATCCAAGGGCCTATGACGACGATATGCATAAGACTTCTGTCTATTTTTGGCTATTCTAATATGCTCACATATCACTTTTACTTTCTTCATTGTCACCTGCACCATCTTTGGGCCCATAAGAGATGTCTCACTAATCTCTATCCAATAAAAGGGTGACCTGTACGGTCTCCTATATAGTGACTCAAAAGGTTTCATGTCAATAGTATAGTGGTATATTTTGTTATATGAATCCTCTTCTTAGTGTAGGTGATCCTCCCAGCTTTGAAGAAAGTCTAACACACAAGCCCTCAACTTATCCTCTAACACTGGGATATTGAACTTGGTTTTACCATTGGTCTAGGGGTGAATGGCTATATTAGTCCTCATTTAGGCCCGTAGTGCATCCTACATGACACTCCACAATATTTATGTAAACCACATGTCATGAACGAAGACAATCTTCGAGGGAAACCCATTAAGGAGAACAATATCCTGTACATACAACTACCCAAAATCATCACCGAAAATTTGTCCCTGATGGAAAGGAAGTGTTCCAAATTCATGAGTTGGTCAACTATCTCCCAGATGATGTAATATAACTTTGATATGCATAGAGTCCCCATGACAAAGTCCATGGATATGTCATCCCATTTAAACATTAGGATCTCAAGGGGTTGTAAAAAATGTACCAGAACATGGTGCCCAGCCTTCACCTGGTGATAGGTGAGATACTGATAGATGAACTCATCTACTCTTACTCTCATGATAAACCACAAAAACTACCACTGAGAGTCTCTAAACATCTTCCCCACACCGAGATGTATAGTTGGGGGATAAGTGCGGAACTCCCGCATCACCTCCTCCCACATCGTAACTGGAACCACTGTTCACCCCTGGAATAAGATAACCTAATCAACTCCTTAGTAATTTATATATAGTGATTCTCATGTGGATATCTGATTATCTAAGACCTCATAGTTGATGTATCCTAAATGAGACACTCTCACATGCATGGGGAGTGAAGGATTCAAAAATATCATCTTTAGAAAAGATGTACCCTCCTGTTCCACCAGGGTCAGCTGTAAAGAGGCTAAATACTCCAAAGACTCCTAAACTAAGTGAGCATGGGACTTCCAGATAAGGATAAATTATATGATTTTCCCCTTCCCTGGCATATAGATTATACCAAATTCATAGTACTATTGGAACTCTTGCCAGTGTTGCTATCTCAGGTTGAAGTATCTCTAAGTGAAGACATACCTGAGACTCTTGTGGTTTAAGTAAACCATAATTCACTCCCCAATAAGATAGTATCTTCACATCCACAAGGAGAAGACTACAACTTCCATACATGGGTATTTATTTGAATAGTTATACTTGTGGGCTCTCAACTGCCTCGACACGTAAGTAATAACTGCCTGCCACCGCATGAACACACAGTTGTGCCCAGATCCTGAGGCATAATAATAAACTTTAAACAACACTCCTTCATCTAGTATTCTCAACACTACATCACCCATCATCCTGAGCCTCAAGTCCTTAAAGTCATTCTGGAACAACTCAAACTAGGTAAAAGACTACTTTATCCATATTAGGGTGGTTAAAGTGGCTATGATTCTGGAGAAGTCTACCACAAACTTCTTGTAGCACCATTCCAATATTAAAAATATCTACACCTATGAAACATTCTTGGGTTTATCCAAAAAATCACTACATCGATATTCCCTATGTTCATGGATAAACCATGCTTAGAAATGAAATTCCCCAGAAAGTGACCTTCATGAATCTAGAATTGGAAGTTTGGGAGATTTTTTTGAATCTAGAGCTGTCAAAGAAAGTCTAAGAGCATCCTCAAGTGCTCTTTGTGCTCCTCCTATGATTTATAGTAGAAAAGTATGCCATCAATGAATACAACAAAAACCAATTCCATATACAATTAAAATATCTAGTTCATCAAATCCATTTACATGGAAGGTTAATTCTCCAACCTAATGGGCATCACTGGGAACTCATAGTGAGTGTAGAAATATTAGAATTCCAACATTGGAATATCAGCATCATGAACCCTCAACTATTGGTATCCAAACTTTAGATCATTAATCGGGAACCATCTCGCACCTCAGAACTGGTCAAAGAGGTCATCAATCCTCAAAAGGGGAACTTTTTCTTTATCATGACCTGATTTAGGTGATGATAATCCATAAAAATATTCAAGTTCCCATCCACCTTTTTCATGAACAACACTAGTGCTGACCTGGGGGACATGCTAGGTCTAATGAAACACTTCTCTCAAAGGTTCAATAATTGAAAACATAGCTCTTGAATATTGGTAGGGGAAATTCGATATTCCAAAGAATATATTAGACCCATGATGAGATGCAAGTCCATGTGAAACTCTATATCCCATCTCGGAGGTAGTCCCGAAATGTCTTCAAGGAAGACTTCCATGTAATCCTCCATAACTTAAAGAACCCAATTACTAGAAGATCCTGTGGAACCATGGGCTATAATTTCTAACTGATGGGTGATGGGTTGAATCCTCCTGCTTGCAGAACCCACTTTCCCTTCCATGAGATACCTCTTTCCAGAAAAGAAGAAACTCATCCCATTACTGCATAGGTATATTAGATGTCTGTGGTGAAATTCAGTCTGGGCTTGGACTAGGGACAACCAATCCATGACCAAGATGATGCCATTTTCCATCATGATGACCAAAAGTTACCACATGAACCTATATCCACCATTAAATAGCTCTCACTACTAGTAGATAAAAGATACATAAGAAGCATTCCCTATAGGAACCTCAAGGTGAATTTATTGGGCTAGCACCTTGAATGAGAGCTTTAGATCTTGCACCATGAGCATAGATATAAATTAATGAATGTAAAATGTTTCTAATAGTACTGAATAAAGAGTAGAAAACACATAGATCAGTACTCTTATCATCTTTTATGCTGTGAGATCATAGACATCTAAGGATTGTAGTTGTCCACCACACCAACCTCCATCTCCTAAATCCTGACAAGGCATGGTTAGTGGTGGTAGTGGAAGGATCTCATAATAGTGTCCACCACCTAGAGCTTATTCTACTCCAATTCCATCTCCTCCTACCTTGGTACCACCCTATCCTTTCCTAGTAGATCCTGGATCACGACGCAACCTCTACCATGGCAGTCAAATGGTTATCTTCTTATGTTTTTCAGAACATCATGTTAGGCAGTCTAACACTATGTGACCTCTCTCATCACAAGTACTGAACCTTCCCTCTCTGGGATACCCTGGTCCTTTGCGCTACCTCTATCCATATATCCGAATTTGATCATAGGAAGATCTACTGAACTGAGACCATCTCACCTAGCATTTGATAGCTGCTGCCAGCATATTATCTTTCTGGTTTCCACTACTAGCTCTAGTTATTTGGCTTCCCTCTAAATTAAATCTCTCCATAATTGGTGCTCACTCTAGCACCCAAATATAGGTAGATATGTACAAGGTTAAAATGATGGATCAGATCTCTCTACGGAGTCCCTCATCAAACATTGGTGTTTGGAAGTAGCCATTCTAGATCTTGTTAATAGAGTACCACATATGGTTTGTGAACCTCCTTGTGTACTCAAACGCCATATTCCATACCAACTAAATCTCTAGAATCTCTTGGATCTAGAATGAGCGCAAGAAGGAGGGGTAGTACTCCTCAAGGAACAAAAACTGGATTTTGATCCATGAGAATGTCTATTCAACATGAATCTACATAACAAGGATATAAAAATTCCCAGACACTATGTGGAAAAGTATATATTCTAGTGAAACCACATAATCCATTGGGGTTCAAATCTTTTTGAAGATACAGACTAGAAAATCTATCCGATCCTCAGTTTTCTTGAGGATCTAACACGCTGTGGAACCTCAACAATGTTTGATGCTGAGACTCGTAGAGTGTGAAAAGCCTACATACATCCTAAAACTTATTTTCTAGGATGAAATTATTCTTTACAGGGTGTCGTGCTACTAACATCCTACTAATAGGAAGGGGGTCACAAGATGGACCTATAAGTGAGGCCTTGTAGCTCATCGCACCGTTATATCAAACTGGAGTTGGTAACTTGGATCACTTTCGTAACAGAGGAATCTTGAATGTTATCATGGAGTACCATGGTAAGATGAGAATATATATATATATATATATATATCAACAAAGGGGAGATGATTCAAGAAGGACAATCAAAGACTCAATCCTATATGATGAATGTAACATCGATCTGTGAAACAAATATATCGGCATATCGAGTCAACAAGTAGGTAGTCAGGGTTCAAGTGAGTGGGTAGATCAGCCGCCACCCCATTAAAAGACTCCCTAGCATGAGAGCCACACTGGAGACACTTTGACACTATTTCCCTAAACCAAAAAAATCCCCTTAAGGGGATGTATCCAAAGAATATCCCAAGGAATTAACTTTCTATGATACCAATCTTCCATGACCCGACCCAATATGGTAATTGAGCCACAACTACCCCAAGCCCACATCCATAGGATGAGGGGTAGAGAATAGAACCAAAGGAATAACTAAAATAGGGAGGATTATTCCTATGTACCTATAATCACACACACACAACCGTATTGATTGAATTGGGTAGAGGGAAGGAGTAAAAGATGAAACACTTCTATAATGTAAACTAAGAATGCATGAACATATAGGAAGTAGAATAGTATAGTAGTGCAAAATGAAATTTAAAGGGGAATAATAAATACCCAACTAGAAATATGTACCTACATGAAAAAATTAGAAAAATCAAACAACTAAGAGATTCCATACCTATAATCACAAGATATGGTCACCATATATATTCCATGAACCCAGAATACCTAACCTCCTCTAAAGCCATGATCAACTTGTCCATCATCTACATAAGACATGACATGTTCGGGAAAATCCCATGAAGGGGTGAGTATATAAGTACCCAGCAAGAAAGCTTGAAAGATGAAAGGAGAGCAGTATGAGATATAATAGAATGTAAAAAGATAGTAGTGGAAGTAAGCTCATCCAAGAAAAAGGGGATAAACATAGTGAGTAGATGAAATACCTATCGAGTATTCACTACATATAGTAGTAGAGTAGGCTAATCTAACCATGAGAATCTAAACAATGAAATCAAGTGGCCTACCCCATGATTATTTTCCTCTCCTAGTAGAAGAATACCAAATCCAATGTGTGGATACAGTCAAAGAGATTGTATGTATATATGCTCCGTCAAAGGAATCATAAAAGTTAGAGAGTAAGGGGATCTCCATCTCTTAACTCAACCTAAGAAGAGGAGTATCTAATAGTTCTAAAACTCTATCAATGATGATTAACATCCCACTCTTCTTTCTAGAAGTAACTGTCCATGTCAAACTACATCTCGTCACTATGTTGCAAAGTTAAGGGGGAAAAAATTGAAGTAGATGACCCATGCTCTAGTGCATAAGGGGGTTCTACTCTAATCATTGAAGAACCATTCCCCGATACCATAGGAGAGTGGTACTAGGATGTTCAAGGACCCTTACCCAGTAAGGATGGATGATGCTACTCTAATCATCAAGGACCTATGCCCAAATACTGTGGGAGGGTGTCAGTTAAATGGTTGAGGACCCATGCCCAGCTCGGCTGGTGGGTCACACTCTATGTCATCAAAGACCCATGGCTTCCCTTGTAGAAGGATTCCAAAAATAAGGTCAAGGAATAATTACAAGCCAAACTAGAGGGTTCCACTCTATTTCATTGATGAACCATGCCCTTCCTCATAGGTGGGTGCTGCTAGAAAGTCTCTGGTGACCCCACAGTATCACTGCCATCATTGAGAATTTCTTAAGTAAGAACTACACCTATAAAATTCAATTTCATATCTTGAAATCCCAAACTAATGTCATCATCATGTTCTATGTGAAAAAAACTCAGGATAAGCTACTCATGGGCCAAAATATGAGTTCAAACAATTGAGATACGAAAGGTCAAATTTTCCTGAAAAGGAAACTAGGGGTACACCATGTGTGAGGGGACCCACATAACATGATGTTCCACTACACCTCCTAGACATCTCTCTGTAAACTAAAAATATGCATGTATATGTATTAGTACATTCCATGTAGGTTGACAACATGGGTGTCCTGGATAATTGGGACAAAGGCTGTGCCTATACTAGTAGAGTCCATGTGCTGGACCCTGTGTCTATGTACTAAAGTACATGGGGTGCTCTTGGCCATGTACTTCCTCACAACATCCCACCCATGGGATACATCGCATGGATTTTCATATGAGGAACAGTTAAATGATGTGTAGGAGGACTACACATCATGTCATCCATAACATTTTTGAAACCCTACCTGCCTCCACAGAAGGGTAACACATCGTGTGTTCATTCTTGAACACAGTATATAGTCAGGGTTTTCACAATAATTATATATCCATTCTTATGCCTTGAATCTATCCTAACAGCTTCAAATATGGAACTATCTATGGCTGAAAATTGAGGATCTTATTTGAAATTATGGTTCTGAGTAACCTCTCAATGGAAGATATCCTACATTCTTCCATTGGGTTTTAATTGTTTGTTCCACGCACCCCAAGAACTTCCATGTTTGGTTTCATGATCTTAAACCCATAAAAGGGTCATCCATGCATCTTTATGACCCTATATTTGTGCTCAGTTCTTAGATCAGTTCCTTATTTGCAAACCACTATGAATCTGGGGGTCTGGTCGATCTTAGTACCACAAGACAATTGTCGAATGAGGATATAAAGGACCAATCAGTGGTGAAGATGAAGAAACATGGGGTAAAATCAAAATTAAAAAGGTTAAATGTTTTATTCCATATATTGTTGAAAGTTTAGTCAAGAACATGGATCCTAGTATTTAAAAATGATTGAAAAGAGTTTAATTTATGTACACGGACACATGAAAAAGCTGAAAAAGGATTCATATCAAAGAACAACATTCAATCTGCTCAAAATGTTTAATCAAGGTGCTAAAACACCAATTTATGAGTCATACCATTATTATGGTTCGTTCTTTGATTAAGAAATAATCTTCTAATGATTGAGAGAAGTTGTTGCATTCAATAAATCTTGATATGATCCAATCCTTAGTTCAATCATCGCTTGACATGATTCTCTAATGGAGGAGGAAGAGAGAGCTTTGAATTTCTCCTAGGGTTTATGCAGCAAACCTTGCAAAAATATAATTCTTGATATTCTTATATAGTATTCTATTGTGTTAAAATGGGAAAATTAATTAATATAATAATTAATTTATCTACTTAATATACCTCCAATGGATATGGGTCAAAATACCCCACGCCGAACCATTTTATGTCATGTGAAGGGGAAACACCATATTTTGGACTCAACCGTGGTCACATATTTCTGAACCAAGTTTCTTTTTAAGAGTTATTCCATTTTATTTAAGAAGCTGCATGTGAACATTATGAAATATATTTAATATTTTTATAAAATTAATTCCAAGTATATAGAGCCTTATAATCACACACATTCTCAATGCCTAGATCTATAGATATAAATAGAAATATTTAAATTTTTTAAATGAAAAAAATCCAGGTCTCTATAATATACCCCTGCCTGATGATGTGGCTAAGCCACATGTGCTGGTGAAGGAATATCCACACTTGGAACAAGGGTATATGGTAAGAATCATCATTTAGGGGTGTGACCTACAACATCAATGGAATGTGAGACGATGGTGGTGATACCCAAACCCTTGCTTGATGGAAAGGGTGAGATAATAAAGGTGAAAAAAACCACCTCTAGTCATAGGGTTCAATGATGAAGGGAAACCCCTACTCATTATGATAGATAACATCACTTCTTAATCACTTTCATGATCGAGGGGGTTATCCAAAGTCTATTGTAGAGGATGTACCTAACTCCTGTGTGGGTTGTCTAGGAAGTATTTTACCCGCTCGTTACAAGGATTAGTTGGGAAAATGTTTGTTTACAAATCATGGGCTAACCATAAGTGGCATGTGTTTGTACCTCTTCTCTAGGATTGATAATGGAATGTATCTTAGGGTAAAAATGTTTTGTCATGAAGAGAGTGTTGCAAATCAATAATGACATGGAGTTGGTGATAGGGAATGTAGCTACAACATCAATCAGATGAATTAATGTTTGAGGACCCTTAATGGTAGATAGTTAGGGTGATAGTTGGTTTCTAAGCAATAGCTAGGTCTCACTCAGGTGGTGGAAAAAAGATTACAGTTTTCAAAACCCTTTGGCCTTTAGGATTTATTTTATGACAATTAACTACTAGGACTCTGAGCCATGTAATTTCCTTCCAAGACTTTGGGTTATGTTGTTTTAACTATGCTATTATAGCCTTTTTCTATCTTTTTTTGGCCTATATTGTCAAGTTCCTTGGGTATCTTGACATTTAATCACCCCAAGACCAGTAAAATAGGGGTTTGACTTTTTCTTTTATTAATAAAGGGTTTTGACCCCAAATCATTTCTTTTATACATCATCATCACCACTATTATTATTATTATTATTAGTTGTATGAATAATAAAAATAAAATAATTTACATGGAAAATACAATTATTATTTATTATCAATTAATTATAATAATAATATAAATATCACTTAACTAAAATAATAATATATAATTAATATTGAATTGATTATTAATCTTTATTAATTATTTAAAAATTTGTTTCATATCAAATTAAATTTGTTATTAATTACATTATTTATATTCAATTTTAGATATTATTTATAATTATATTTTTATTATTATTTAGCTTATCAATTGTATTATTTAAAAAAATTATTATTAATTATAGTTTTCACAATATTAATGAAATGATTAGTAATCATTCTATAACTTTATTACTTACTATTTACTAATTTATTAAATAATTAAAATTTATTAAAAAATATCATATGATTTATAATTTATTATAATTAATGTGTTATTATTAATAATATATTTTTCATTAAATTATAATAAATTAATGTATGAATCCCACGATGAAATCCTCAAAAAGACATTGAGTGCCACAAACTTATAAAAGGGGAGGTTGTTGGGATTCTATATTATATCCGTTGAATACTTGTTTAATGTGATATCAAATAAAAAAATAGTTCCTTCTTTAGAAACATTCCAAATAAGGTGATGTTTGGGACTAAAACTTTATTATAAATATCTTAAAGAAAATGTTATTCTGAACACCACCTTCTTTATAATATTTCACAAGCAGGAATTGTCTTAGACAATGACCACCCTTAATCCCAAATATTTCACTACTACACACCATAGGTGGTCACCCCCCCCATTTTAGGCTGTAGGTTGTCTGACCCTTCTCTTCTCTTACGAAATGCCTACTAGCTGTTACTACCATCTTAAGTAGCTCATCCCCACACCGCTACCAACATGTCACACCATACATGTAACAAAACCACCAATGATTAATACCATGGTTTAGTGGTCTCTGACCCTTAACTTGAGATCCTGAGAGAGAAGTAAGAGATCAAATTAGGGAGAGAGGATTAATTGTTTTCTCAATGGGTCCTCTTTCTAGTTTATCTAAGTTCCCCCAACTAATTATCACAAACTTTAACATTAAAATAATTTGATTAATCAATTAATTATGGATAATAAATTTAACAATCATAATATTCAATCTAAAATTTGGTTCAAAATTAGATAAAATTAATCCATGAAACCTTTTCCTTTCAATAAAATTATTATAGATAATATGATTTCATCTATTATCTATTTTAAACATTTATTCATGTTAAATAAAAAATTGATTTTACAAAATTTAATATAATGAAAAAAATATTTCAATTACTAAATGAACCATGTGTAATAGAGGGAATCTAAATTCATAAAATATATCATTAGGAAATTTCATGAAGGGCTAATAATACAGAAAAAATAATGATGGAAACCTCAACAATATATAGATCACTAATAGAGAAAATGTCTATATTGGGTATCATTGACACTTCTGTCAATGAATACAATTGAACGTAAAATTATAGAGGCCATGTATGCAAAGGGTTTCATCAATGTTTATGATGATGAATACCATTTAAGGATCTCATTCTTCAATCTCAAGATCCCTCGATCTCAATGTTCTCAAGATCTCTCCTTAGATCTCCTTAACTCTCACATCCTCACTAGAGTTGTTTGTGTATCCCTAAAGAAGGTGGTTAAAAATGAATATATATATGGGATACTAGGATTTTAAACATTAAATCAATTAATTAAAAATTAATTAATTAATTTTTAATGAATCCAATATGACATGAACCTAAAAATCCTTAAGCAAAATCAAATCAATTCATTCCTAGGGTAAAACCACCATTCTTAAACCAACCATTATTTTTTTTCTCATTTTATACTCCATTCAAGAGATAATAAATTATTCTTGAGAAAATTAATGTGAACTAAAAATAATATTTTTATATTATTTTGTTCAAAACCGTTCAACACTCAAAATTTTATATCAACCTACCCAAAGAGTAAACACCACACCCCAAAATCAATGAAACCATCAGATAATCGTTCTAGGGTAATTTTCTAGGGTAAATTTATTATTTCAATCCAAGAGAGGTCCCAAAACTCTAAAAAACATAAAATTGAGTTGATATTGGATGGTAAAATTTTGGTCACTCCATTCTACCAACCTTTAAAACGTCTCATCCATGAAAAGGAAACAACTAGAGATACCATAGAATAATGATCATGAAAAAACCCCATGTGAAAAAAACTCTCAGTATCACACATAATTCTATTACCCTTTGCGGTATGAGTTATAATAGAACTCTATACACATATAAATAAGAACAAAACATAATTATTGACTCAAAAGTAAAATGTGTCCTACTGATGTGAGTTGGGAATTTTAATATTTTTTGTTTAATTTTAATTGAAAATACCCACAATTTAATTCAATTCCATAGTAAAATTTGAATTTTCATTTACTTTAAAACATTATTGATAATTGGATAAAATCATATTTTCTAAGGATATATTAATTTATTGAAGTTAAATTTTCAAGACAAACATAAATTTGAATTATTTTACAAACTTTGAAGTAAAATGGTTGGAATTTATTTTGGAATCAATTCTTTAATTGATTAATTTTTAGAGTATTAATTTGTTTATCATTCATTGAATTTAAATAAAAATCCATACCTTTTTATTCTTTTGAAAAAGGAATTTCAAATATTTAACTCTTATCTCGAGATAAAAGAGATTTATAAATTAGGTGAGAAATGTAAAATTATTATTGAATTTATTTTTCTGAAGATGAACATTATCATTTCAATGATAAATTATTTAATTTAAAATTAATTTGAATGATTATATACAGAAATTTTTTCTTTATTTTTTCAGTAGAAAAAAATTGAAAGGACTTGTATGGTCATAAAAACAAGTGTGCCACAGTTACTACACTAATCTTGCGCAGTGATAATGTCCTAGAAACCACCGCCTCGAACGATTAGTATACTAACTACCAGAACTTCCAACAACATAACTGAACACCATTATTGTGGTTATCATGCCTATGGTGAGATCCACTTAAACCAATTTTTCCCCCATTTAATATGACTATAAGTTCAAAACATACCACATCAACCCAACTTTCCCCACCACCATCAGCCAATTGTGCTGTCGTGAATCAGATTTACCATGTCCAGGATGAAGATTAATCTATAATGGTAATCCATAGTAAGGAACAAAATGAACACTACCATGAATCTTGAGAACCAACATGATGAACCACCAAATTGTAGTTTCCCTCCCATAGAAGTTCTACCAACGCAGATTCAAAATCATGTTACACTATAAATGAAGGAGAAACCCCTCTAGATTGTCTACTTCTAGCCATCACCATTAAAAATAGACTAAGCCATGAAACTATCCACCTATTGAAAAATATTTCATTGATGAGGAGGATAAAAACTCAATGACACTGCTGAAATCTTGAAGCCTACTATCACTGCATAAAAATATCACTGCTCGTGGGTGATGACTACATCAAGTTTACCTATCTCTATAAGGAAGAAGACACATGAGGAGGAATCCTAAGATGATATCCCATAGAAAAACCCAATAGAAATAAAAAACTAATGAAAAAAATGTAAAAATAAATAATAATAGTATTAGTAACAATTATGTGAATGTATATATATATATATAATAATAATAATAATTTTCCCCTTAAATTATTTACTATTTTTTTGTAATTAATGTGACATGTGAGGCCCAACCCCAATCTTCACACTTTCTCCACTAACTCCAAGACCACATTCCAAGGCCTATTGAAATATAAATTAGATATACAAACATTTTCTTCAAGTGTAGAATAAAATCCAAGATGATGAGACGTTCTTAATTTATTCACTGTCAAAGTAAAATATGCATGACAAGGAAAGAGATTCCTCTGACAAAATTGATCATGACCATTGATGCTACATATATGAAAATCATCAAGATAAAAGTATAATCCCTCATAGAAACTAAATATGGGGATGATGATGGCCATGATATAAATATTTTACCCTTTACCCAGTATAACATCCAAAATCTGATAACTTCAACTAGGGTTTTATTCCGCTATAACTTTCTTTATTTAATTTCCATACACATAGTAATTATTATTCTACTCTTTTTGTTAATTATTTTTTATTGTTCTATTCTCAATATTTTTCATGTTCTTCCACATTTTTCTTAATATAACACTATCACTTAAACTCTAAATCAAGGAGAACTAAACCATGGGCTAGGACCCTAGGGGATATAACACCTGCACCATGTTTTTAATAATTTATAGATTTCATCCTTGATAAATTAGAAAAATGTAAAGAAGGAGATCAATGATTTTCATATTCTATTTTTGATGAGGTAATAGATCAAAATATTTATCAAATAAAATCTCACTCCCCCTATTGATTCACAATGCATACAAGTGAAGAAATGTGTATTGAGGGATGGAAAAACATATAAAGGAGTTGGGTGTTGAGATTATGAATGCCTCGAACGAGTGTGTTTATTGCGTCTTCACTATAGAGGGGGTGGAACTGTATGTATGAGGGGAGATTTACCTTGTGCATTTATAGAGAAAAAATGAGATAGAGGAGAGAAATGGAAGAATTATATTTAAACCACTGTCGAATGATGAATATAGTGTGATAAAGAATCTACGTGTTCAACCCTAGATGCAACCACTTTCACCCATTTTTGTGTCTGTATTCTATGTCATATTTTTAAACTCACTTAATAAAAAACCAACAAAAACTAATCATTAACTTTGGATTCATTCAAAATTAATAAATCAACACAAAAAATATATAAGTTCTTTGATAGTGAGACACCCAAACCCTTCTTCTTAAGAGATTACCTAGGTTATCCACTAGGTTGTATTAGTATTAAAATAGATTTTTTTTGGACCACAGTCCGTGAAAACCATGCAATCAACATGGAGCTATTTCCATGGATAAAGGTTATGTTTTCACTATTTGTTATCACTTTGTAATTAGTTTTATAATTTTAAATAATTTTTTTAAAATTATTCATAACCTAGTTTAAAAAAATAGAATAATTCCTTTGTTTACTAAAACAATTAAATATGAGTGTTACTATGGAACACATTAATGAAGTGATAGACCAATTTGAACAAAAATTGATGAATTTTTAAATAACTATTTTTTAAAGGAGAGTATAGGAGAATATTTAACTAAAACCAAAAACACTTAAGGAATATATCAAAGCGGTAGAGCTAAAAAATACTACCACTCTACTACAAAACCCTAAGATGAATCCTAAACTAATCTAGGAGAATAAAATAGATTAAATATGAACAACTTGGGGAGGGTGACACAATTATTGAGCTTTCTAATTTAAAATTTTTAAATAATTAAACTGAATTCTGACCCCTTATTTTTATGATATAGATTCAACACTTAGGGATCATGCCAAAGATGGAGAATAATTTTATTATGAATATCTTTTACTAAAATATAATGAAATCTAAACTCTACTATAGATATTTATGAATTATTATTTTAGATTCAACTAAATTAACAGATATCATAACTAAATAAGAAGATCCACCTTAATATTACCTTGGAAATCAATTGGAGGAGAGAACATTAAAGTAGAAGATCCCAATAACTCCCTACGAGGAGATAGAATAACAAATTGCGGTCTATGAGGAATTAATACAGATACCACTTGAAGAGTAATAAGTTAAAAAATATGTGGACACCGAGGATACCCCATACTTGATACTACCACCCCCAACTTACCAATTACATCATACTAATGAGGTGGTGAAATAAATGATCTCTGTCCCAAGGGACCTCCAAGAAGTAAAGATGTCTAGATTTGGAAGGAACTGAATGTGGTGGTTACAATTATAAAAACACCACCAACCAATAGATTGGTGATAACATCATGACTGCCCGGATTTGGATAGTCTAACTACAACCCCTCTTTAGTGGGATAACCCAAGACTCTCACCCCTTCTATTTTTTCTTTTTCCTTATTTATCTCTGTAATAAAAATTGTCTAATGTTTTTAATGTCTTTAATTTTTTTTTTCTGAAAGTTGAAATATCATAAGAATATTCCTAAAATATGTTCACAAAACACCTAGGATATAGCTTCACTTTAAGGTGTTAAAAAAAATAAATACCCGGTTATATCAATAATTTTTCACTATTTATTCACTAAATTTTTCATGTATTCTTCTAAAACATAAATAGGTAGTCATGAGTAAGTGTGGGGGAGTGAGATCAACCTATTTAGATTTTAACTAATTTTTAGAACTATATTTTATAATATACAAACAACATCTATACTATTTTAATAACTATATACAAAAATCTATAAAGAAAAAAGATAAATCAAGAAAAATGTTTAGAAAGAATTTAAAAGGAAAATCAATTTTTTTTCATTTGAAAATATTGTTAATAAATTTTCACAACTTATATTTTTTATTTTTTACCATTTTATTAAACTCAAAATATGTTCTTCCTATTTTAAAAATATCATTCAAGAGTTATAGGAATTTATTGGTTTTAAAACTATAAAACTTAATTGAATTTTTGTGTGAGTTAGTAACTTTATTAATGGACGTTTAGTCTTAGAACTAGGTTATGGAGTGTGAGTTAAATATTTTTACGAAATCAATTTTATAACTTTACTTAATATAAATTTTGATCTTATTCTATTTTAATATGACCAGTTTTGTGACTAAATAACTTAGGTAGCCAACTAAAATTAAAATGTTATTAGTCCTTTAAACCTGGAAAAAGGGACAATTGTTAACCCATAATGTATATATGAGACAAGGGAAATGGGTGTATGTCTATAATATATAATTATATTCCCAATAAGTTCATACACTATGGTTTATAAAAAATTATGGATGGGAAAAATAAAAACTAAATAAAGGTCCTAGTTAAAACTGACTTTATTTAGGTGTTGTGAATATTGAACCCATGAAAGGAATAATTGAATTATAACACATTAATTTTTGGTGTATCAATAAATTATAAAATTAAAATCTATTTTGAGAAACCTAAGAAATATGGATAATTGGAGTTAATTTTTGTTTTATATTTTATTCCACTTATAACTATTTTGATCCACTTCTAGAAAATGAACTTTGACTAAATTGAAATAGCAAAATTATTTGATTCATATATGATGAATAATAATTTTTACCCTAGATATGTATCTTCCTATTTCTTATATGTCTGATAAATTTAGTCATAGGAAGTATAAAATTATCTTTTTTTCATTCCAAATAAATAAAATTTAACGATAAATTTCCTAGTATTGTAGTTATTTAATTGTGGGGGAGTAAAGTGAGTTGAGAATTTTAATCTTTTTTGTTTGATTTTCATTGAAAATACCCCTAATTTAATTCTATTTCTAGATAAAATATGACATAGTGTTTATCTTAATCGTTATTTATAATTTGATAAAATAATAGTTTTTAGTGATCTATTCATTTTATGAAGTTCAATTATCTGTCCATACATAAATAGAAATTATTTTTTAAACTTCAAAATAAAATGGTTGGTATTTAATATGGAATAAATTCTTTAATGGATTAGTTTTTGGATTTCTAATGTTTTATCACAATTTAATTTTAAAGGAAAATCCATACCTCATGATCATTTTTGAATAGGAATTAATTTTTATAAAATTTTATCTATAAATGAAGGTGGTTTTTAAATTAGTTAAGGAATTTGAAGTTATTCTAGAATTAATTGTTCCATAGTTGAAAAATATAATTTTAAATGATCTATTATTTAATTGAAATTTTATTTGAATGATTCTGTAAAGAAAGGTTTTCTTTATTTTTTAGGTAGAAAAAATAAAAAGGCCTTACACAGTTAGAAAAATGTCTATGTCACTGTTACTATATTGAAAATTCCTAGTGAGTACTTTCCCCAAACCGCCACCTCTCTTAGTCAGTATATTGATCACAAGAACAACCAACCCCCATACTCCACCCCATTCTCATGGTAGGTATGCCAACCATGAGATTCACTTCAACTAATCTCGCTCCCAATTTTATCTGACCATATGATATCATCCTACCACACCAACCTACCTTTTTCAAACACCATTAAATGACCACATCAATGTGAATTAGAAGAAACTCTTCAGGGATGAAGATGGACCTCTGATGTTAGGTCGTTATGAGAAAGACCTCGTTGTTGTAAATCTTGAGCACCACTACACTAAACAACCAAATCGACATCCTTCCTACCATAGATGATCCACCAAGTCAGGTTCAATATCATGGAACTCCATGAATTAATAAGACACCCATCAATCTTGTTTGCATCCTTCCTTCATCTGTTTATGGAGATTTTTCCATGCACCTATCTGCTATTTGAAACCTCTGATGCTGAGGAGGAGGAAGACAGACACACCAATGCCACTTTAATATTTTATCCTGGAATAGATGCTCAGAAAGGTCACTTCTTTTCGGAGTAGACACCTCAATCAACCCTATCTCAGTAATGATGAATCCACATGATAAGGATTCTTATGCTGATAGACCCTATCAAAATTGAATAAAAATAAAATAAAGGAAAAAAATAAAACAAAAACAAAATAATAATAATATCAATAAAAACAAAATTAATATATATATATATATATATGATTTTCTTTGTAAATTATTCAATTTATTTTTGTTTTCCAATTACAGTGACATCTGGAGAAAAATCCCAGAATGACCACTTTTTTCATTAATGACCAAGCCCACTGGAAAACAATTTATATGTCCAAAATTTTTTATTGAGCATAGAATACAATCCTCTATGCCAAAATTTACTGATTTCATCACCCCCAAACTAAATAGATATTGATCTTGGGAAGAGACACTCCAGATAGAATTAATCACAACCATCAAAGGTAACCACATAGAACTCATCGAGATAAAAGTATAATATCTCATTGACACTGAATATAAGAATGAAGAAGGCCGATGATATAAATATATTTGTCCCTCACTGAGTATTACATTCATCATCTACCAACTTCAACTAGGGGTTTATTTTTCAATATCTTTCTTTCTATAATCTCCTTCAACATACTAATACTAAATTTGACCAACATTATTATTTTTTTGTTTTTCTCATACACTATATTTCATCATGTTCTTCCCCATTCCCCATTTTATGACAAGATCTTCTAAACTCCAATTCATGGGGATCGAACCCAAGGACTAAGACCTCACTGTATATTTCATTGGATCTTTATTCTTCTATATTTATAAATTACATCCTTGATGAAGTATAAAAATAGATATAAGTAGATTAATGACATTCAAATACTATTTCCAATGATCTATTGCATCCTAAAATCAATCAAATTGTCTCTCCCTGCCTCTCTTAGTTCACATTTCATACTAATGGAGCACTGTGGATTGATGGACTAAAATGATATGATTGATATGGGTGTTGAGATAATGAATACCTTGATCAAGTGTGTTCATTAGCTCTTCATTATAGTGGGGGTTGAACTGGATGTATTAGGTGATATTTCTCTTTTCAATGTTCAGATAAAAAATGAGATAGAGGGGAGAAATGGAAGAACGATATTCACACCATTATCAACTAAGCACTAGATAATGATGAATAATTTATGTTTCCAACCCTATATCCAACCCCTTTCAACTATTATTGTGTTTCAATTCTGTTTCATTTATACTAAACTCATTCAATTGAAAATTAATCAAACAACCATTAACTATGGAAAAATTCAAAATTAATAAGAGAAAAAAAAACACAATTACAAGGATTGTGAGACTCCTAAACCCTTCTATTTGAGATATTACCTTGGTTAGCCAATAGGCTATATTGGGAGTAAAATAAATATTCTTTTTTACTGTGGCCCGTGAAAACTACACGATCACCTTCTCATTTGAAGAAAAACCATAATGGTAATTAAAATTGAGTACTAAAAATATAAAAATTTTATAAATAACAAAAAACAAGACAAAAATATATATATCCAATGTAAATGATAATTAGAAACACCAGTTGGATATACATATAATCCACTAAATTGAAAAAAATACATGCATGTCACTTCAAGTTCATATACACCCACAAAACGTTCAAGTAAAAAAACATTAATATTTAAAAGGATTTGAATGATTGGTTTCTAGAAATATTCTCCATACAATATGTAACCTTGTATTATTCTACAACTGTCTATTCCCCACCACCAACATGAACCACCTGGCTCCGTCATACTCCACCATGTGTCATCAAGAATAACTAGGAACTGGTTCTTAACAATCCATGTGAAATAACCCATATCTTCCTATCAAATTTCTTTGTGTGTTTTAGGTGTTAGAGGTGTCTCAAGGGTGAATATAGAGTTATGGTTGGTGGGAGTAAGTCCTAATATTGATTATGGTGTCATGGCATGGGAAGTTAGTTCTAATAGAAGGTTGACCTAGAGGTGTAAATCGTTACTTTTAGGCTTAGTTTGCAGCATGGAAGTTCTTTTTAAATTTAACCATTTGGGATGTTGAGGTTGTACCATGACGTGAAAGGTTTTTGAAAATTTTTATCTAAAGTATTATATTTATGTAGTGATCATTCAGAACATCCATGTTTTCGTTTGTGACATTGAGGAGTTCTAGGAAGATATGTAGGCTTTCCAAGGTTAAAACTTCATGTAATTTCCATGTCTACCACTAAACAAGTGTAAATAGGAAGGGTTTGTGAGATTTTCATGAATGAGAATTACAATGTGGTTTTAGGGTTATCATTGGGAAGACTAATAGGCCACTTCCTAGTTTTTTTACCAAGGTGGGGATCACGGTGTGTCCCTTTGCTTCAAAACATGTAGAATGGTAAGTTGTAGATTAGAAATTCAGTGTAAAATTGTGTCATTCCATCAAATATGTTATAATGGTGTGATAAATCTTATAGATTTCTAGATTATGATATTAAACTAGGGATTAATGTGGAGAGACATGGGGTATATTCTATGTGGATCTCAAAGACCGTTTCATAGTGTGAACAATACCTATCATGCTGTAACGATATGTTTTTCAAGGACAATATATATATATATATATAGATGTATTAGAAAGTAAACATAAATATAACATTCCTTTAAAATTATCTCGATTCAAGTGACCTAATTTGCCCATCATAAATCATTGAGGCTCTCTTACACCACTCTTTAATTCTTGACTTGTGAGAATGATTCTGTATGATTTGAGATGTCCTTTTGTTTTTTCTTAATCATTTATATTCCTTACATTGAGATTATGGAGGTAGAGTTTATATATGGATACGATAGATCATGGTTTTTTTTGATGATGAATGTGATGTTTTAGGTTGGTGAAAGATATTCCATATTTTTGGGGCCTTAAATTTAGTTAACTTGTCTTAGTATTGATTATATTTATTGAGGTAGGTGAATTATGATCTTAATTTTATATTATTCATTTTTTATTGATATTAAATGAATTCAACAGAGTTACTTCTATGAACACAAAATCCTTCAGCCACCATCCTATTGAATCAAAATAATCATAAGTATTGTCATTTCTTTTAACTATTTTCCAATTCACTTAATTTTTTATAACTACTATCATTTCATTTATTTAAACCCACATGTTAAATCCATTGAGATACCTTCCTATAAAATTACAAACTATCTTAACCCATCTACACCACTTTACCTTTTTATATGGTCAGTTTTACTATTCCCTCAAGATTTATGTGGAATATTTGGTCTGGGGAAGGGTTTTTTCTCCATATTATGCATTTAATTATCTAACTCTTTCATTAGGATTGGTGTGGTTGGTATAGAATAGAGGGAGGGGGTTCTTTAATTTATAAATTTAATTAAATAAATCTTAACTCATGTACAATGTTGTTGGTATAGTACAGGGTGAGGGGTCCTTTCATGTTCTTATTTATTCTATAAATTGACCCCTTCTCCCAGGATTGATGTGATAGAGAGTTGGTTCAGGGAAATGGGAAGTTGTATGGATTATCCTGTTTTTATTCCTTTTTTGATTTAATTTCATTCCTTGATTTATGAACTTATTATATTTTGTTTTATGTTATTTTTTATTTCTTCTTCTATTATGGAATTTTCTAATGAAGATATGAACAGGTCCCTTAATAGAAAAAGTTGTGTTTACCATGTTGGTTAGCCTCTAAATATTGTTTGTTTGATATGATTGTTAAATTGTCTTTTAGATAATATTGAATTAATATTGATGGTTATGTTTAAATAAATGTGGATAATGGGAAAATGGGTGAGTACGAAACTCGAAAAAAAATTAATAATATTTAAAGTTTTATGAAGATGGTTTATGAATGGATTATACCCTAGAAGATGATTAAAATAATAAATGATAAAGCAAACTCACGATTTATGTGAATCTAGTTTAAAAAATATTATTCTAGAAATAGAATTTGAAGTAGAGTTATGAATGAATATATAATATTAAATCGATATCTCTAATGTTTATGTAAGGTTATGAAATGATTGTGAAGTTGGTTCATGGATAAAAGTGATTGAGCTATTATCTATTTTTCATGTTGTTATATTGTTAGAGTGTTTATTGTTATTTTATGGTAGGGAAACAGTTCTTATTTTCCATTTTTGACATGTTAGGTTATACTTTTAGTAACTTGAGGTTAAGAAAAGGGGTGATGTTATTAGTTTCCTTCATTATGGTTAATACCTAAATTGTTTTCCCTTTTTATAGTAAGATGCATAGAATATTTTTTTTTATCAATGAATTATAAGATAATTAAGAAGAGTGTTTTAGTGATTTCATTTTATAGGGTGTTTATAGATTAGGTAGAATTGAGTGTATAATACCCCATTTGTATGTATGGTTTGGAATTTAAGAGAAATATGAATTTTCAATTAGTGGATGGGCCAAATTTTGAACTGGGCTTATGAATGGAATTATAAGAGTTTTAGAAACTAGATATGATTCATTTGAATATATTTTGAGGACCATGTGGTGTCTTGGGTTGTCATATGGGTCACTAGAGTTTTGTGTTGGATATTATAGGTTTTTGGAGAACTCAGATAAGGTTGCAGTGTTTGGGGAACAAAGTTTTGAGAAAACTATACATGTACCCTTACAATGGAGGATTTATAGTTCAATCTATATAGAGAACAATTTTCTATTACGACAGTGCATGGTTGGGTGGAAACAATGTGGATACAAGTGGAAACTATGCATCTTGGTTTGGGATTGAATTTGTGCACACAATTATTGAAAAACCATTGAAAATATTGTAGACCCAAACAATTTCTAACTGCATGGTTGGAAAATAGTTTGAAAAATTGTGTGATTCAAACTTGCTGGATTATGTTCATGGACATATCCTACCATGTGGATGGATCATGGTTTGAAAAATAGTGTAGAAAAACCATGATTTCCTCTAAAATTGATTGATTTTATATTATTATATAGGTTTTAAGTGGGAGGACCCTCTTTACCCCCACCATTGTGTGCACACCCAATAGACCATGCTCACCTCCCTCCACATATCTCTTGAGAAATGGATGGTTTTTGAGGTTGTTCTTAGGTGATTCATGGTGAGATTCTACATCCTCCTCCAAACTTCTTTCTTCTTATGGTAATTATCTATTATTTAGTTTCCATCAGCTTGGGGTTTTTTGAATATCCCAATAGAAATGGTATAATTTTGTAATTCTAAATGGTATTTCAATATTCTTAGGATGAGGACATCTCAAGATGCTATCCATATGTAGTTGGCTAATTAATATACATGATATATTTCGACTATGCATTTCCATTGGATTTTTACTATATTTTAATTATGTTTTTTATGGGATGGTGTCATAGGTTGCGGTGTTGTATCAACATTAGTTTTGTGGTGTGATAAGGGTTATTGGATCAATTTTTCTTGAAGTTTAGATAGGAATTGAGACATGATGAGTCTCAAAAAGTTGTGTATAATAGAATACAACCAAAGTTTATATTAGAATAAAACCAAAGTGTAGAGGAAAAAATACATGGCGAAATTAAAAATAAGTCTCAACTAGAGAATATCTGGAAATAAAGGAAGATGAGAGAGGCGTACTCATGATATCCAAGTCTGACTATTACACATGGTCAATGCACCCTATTATCACTATGATTCACTATGATCATTTTTGATCTATCTATCATCTTCATAAGACACAACACCTACAGGAAAATCCCATGCAGGGTTTAGTATATACATACCTAGTAGGGGGAACAAAAACCGGAAGGGGGTGATAAATAGATACACAATAGTAAAATTAACCCAAAGTAAGAAGGAAGAGGAAACCATTAGATACACACATATATATACTCATAAATAAACCCAAATGAGAGAGAAAAGGTATCTTCATCTCACTACCCATATAAAGTAAATGATAAAGCCTGCAGATCCAAAAAACTATCACTAATTCCCAAAATCAAATGAAATACCAAAATAATACGTGTAGAGTGGATATAAACTCACAAATGTGCTCTGTATCCAAGGGAGAACACATCTCCCCTAGAGGAACTTCACCCTACTGTAACTAGAAGATTAGTGAGTACCACTCAGTAGGTAGAGAGATCATTCCCTATAGTTTAAAGGGGAGTTATAACCTTACCTATATAAAGAACATGAGGAACCTATGCCCTAGTGTGATTGGGGAGTTTGGACCCTAGAATATATTTGATAGCATGAGAAACTTGTGCCCCGGTTTTACAGGGGAGTAATGACCCAAAAATCTCTCAAATATTTTTAAGAACATGTGCCCCACTGTTACATGGGAATATTAACCCCTTCATCTATATGATATAATGGGGAAACCACATGTTCACTTCCATCACCAAGCATCACCAGAATAAATTCCACTCTTAAACAATCTCATATCAAATATCATTTCCCAAAATAAAGGAATACATTTAATTCTACGTGGAGTAAATCTCAATATGGGTTAGGTGATGGAAAAAATTCGAGTCCAAACGAAGGAGATACAAGAGAAAGAAGTTTCTCATATATGAGTACACTTTGTGTATGGGGTCCATGTGGTTTGTGGAACTACTATAATATATGGAAATCTTAAACCTATAAATTTCTTGAGAATTTATGTCTTTATACACAACATTCCCTTCAGGATACAAATTTTTTATGACAATCCAGAGTCTTGGTTGTGTACCTCCACCTGTACCCTTATATTAGTGTCCGTTCCCGTGTAGTCCAACACATGGAATCTCTATCCACATGGGGAACTAGGCATGTGTAGATGGAACATTATTGGACACCTAGGTAGGGTGACATGGTGTGTGGGACCACCCACATGATGTGTTAAAATCTAATTTACCTGAAACAATAGCTACCATAGACAGGGGACCACACAATGTGTGTGCTTCAAAACTATAAACTCTATTGTCAATATTTTCTTCAAAAATGAAAAAGGTTTCCAAAATATTCTTGATATGTAATAATAAAAATGAATCACACACATTGACCAAATAGAGTTTTTGTGGAAAGATTTCATCCATAATTTATTTTCCTTAGATGGGTAGATAATGGAATCTGACTATCTACGCGATGTCTGCATCACCTCCCATTGCACGTAATGCTTCACATCGCCTCCGGTTGCTACATCAGATGAAAGATACATGAATTTTCACATGAAATGCATCCCAATATACAAATAAAACACCAATATATTCATTATTATCCAAACAGTCCCGAATCTTTGGGTTGGATCTCACTTGGCCGACCCCAACAAATTCGATCTACAACCCAGTGGGACAATGCAGAAGAATGAAATGAAGAGGGGAAGGGCATATAGAAAATGGTAAAAAAATTATTATCTAAGAGTTAATGAAATAATATCCTATATTTGGAAAACCAAGGTGAGAACATGGAATAAAAATACTAAAATTTAATAAAATAATTTAATTTGTTAGACGAACTCCTAGAAAGGGTGTGAAAACAAAGATCATGAAAATAAGATACAAATCAATGCTAAAACTTTTAATAAAAAGGGATAAAACCAAAATTGATATGTCCTACAATGATTTGGGACTGATAATTAGAGAACAACACATTTTTTTGGTTATGCTGGGATCTGGATACGTTCTATACCCACTGATCCACCTTGATTCGATCAACTATCGTCCTTTAATATGATCCACTAATAAAGAAGACCCTACTCTCCTCTCACAAACCTCCTAGGTTTATCACATAAACCTAGAAAAATTTTCTAAAAACCGATTTATTGAGTATTATATTTAGATAATTTAAATTAAATTAATTAAATAAACCATTTATTTTAATTAAACGAACCTGCCAATGGATGCCTCTACCGGATTTCTAGCACTGACCAAAAATAGATCTCACCTAGGGTAAACTCTCCATTAAAAACTCAACTGTGGAATATGATTTATGATCCATGACACTATTTAAGAGTTATTCCACTATTCTTGGAAAAAAATGTTCATGTGATATTAATATATTTTATATTTTTATAAGATCAATTATTGACTCGAGAGGCCTCTGAATCTTACAACATATCAACACATAGCTTTGATAATATTCCTTAATATATTTCAAATTATTAAAATTCAAAATATTTCTGACTACATAGTTCCCCAATTCAATGATTTTCTCCCCAAAAGGAACACATTAAACAAAATGGTGGGGTACTAGGTCCACATCTGGAACTCTAGCTCCAAGGATCTCTCCTAAATGGCCCTATGTTTCCACAATACACAGTCAAATGGAATGATCCATACTCATAGTATCATCACCTGCTGATCCATGATCAGCATCATGTAATCCACAATAGGAATTTCTGAGAATTTTCATGGGTTATTTACGACTGATTACCATCATAAATGAATTTTTGTGACTGGTGTCTGTCACAAATATCCTATCAGGGAAGAACACATTGAAAATATAATTATTTTCCACGGGCCGTCACATAAACAATTTTTTGCGATGAATATACAAACCATCTTGACAAAAGCCCGATATATTATTTAAACACTTTTTATGACGATCCATCACAAATAAAATTTTTAAAATAAATTAATAAATAAAATTATTTATAAATAAAAAATAGAATTACAAATATTTAAAAATCACTAAAAAATATTAGAAAAATTAAAACAAATATAAAATTAATACATCATTTCAACTATAATTTTTCTATCATAAAAAATTACAAAACAGTCATAAAATCTTCAAAAATCATCAACTAGCATCATGAGGAGGAGGATAACTTGAAGGACTAGGGGTAGGAATCTCCATACTAACACCATGCACAAGTCCCCACATATACTTCATCATCTCATTATCTCTAAGATGCTACTATTCACACTCCTCCTCCCACTGCTTCTGCATCTACTATATCATCTCATATTGAGCTCTCAACCTCTCTTCATAATGCACAATAGATGAAAACGTCAGTGAAGAATCTCCACTAGCTCCCTTTGATCCCACTGATGCCATCGCAGAAGTACCATAACAATTCGTAGGTGTCAGTCGAGAACCAATACCAATCACTTGACCTTTCTCGACACCCTAAGAAGTCGCTTGTATCCAAGTCCCCTCATCACAACATGAATGAATAGTGACATCTTGTTCATTCTCATCTTGAATATCCAATGAATCAGATTTCACAACCTCATATGTTTGCATTAAATATAATGATAGATTATAAAAAAAATTAATATTGATGATATTGTTCAACAAAATCTCTAAACACAATACGACATTTTTATTTTCCTACAACTTCTCCTATATAAGGATCTAAATAAATCTTCTTATAAACTTCAAACTATGTAATAAATGGGTCAGTGAAGGCCTTTATAATATAAAGAAAATGTTATAGTTAAAATTAATATATATTAATAAATAATATCACTTACTATATATCGTCAATGTATGCTAAAGGTATAACTCCCAATCCTATAGGTGGACTCTTTCCTCCCCCGACTCATATTTCTAGCTTATGATCTCATCCTAAAAGCCTCTCTTATTCAGCAGGAGCACAACCCATCCCATACCTAAGTTGAAATATATTTTGTATAATGTGAGATGTAATATTGATGGAAGATAGTAGAAAAAGATTTTTTTGTAGCTCACTTTATATTGTTTTATAGAAATTGATGAAAGCACTCACATATACAAGTATCCCATACCTTTCAGATAAGACCTCTCTAGCTATCAGAAATCAAAAAAAAAATTCTAAAAGGCAATTAAAAAAATATGTTGGTAATTAATTTTTTAAGAAATTATATGTTAATTAATAACATATAATCCATTGGTCCAACATCTAGTCACGCAAAAGGATGGGTACCATGTCCCATGACACCCATGGCTTGGAAGAAACATTTCTCAGAATCACACCATCCAAGCTAATGGCTAAATGCGAAAAACTGTGAAAATTGAAACAAATATATAATCCTAAAATTATTATCAAAATTAACATACAATTAGATAATATAAAATTAATATCATAACCAATTAAACATACCTCTGTAAATGATGATCAAAATCAACATATGGTCATCTCTCGGGAATAGGATCTAGAATCAAAGATCGAGAAAGGCCATGCCCCCTCTTAGTAGGGGAACCGGCCTAAGGATGAGCAGATAAATAAATCTCATCATCAGAAAGTCCTACATCAGTGAGAGAACATAATAGATCTTCATGAGGATCATCTCCATCCATATGAAACAAATATTCACACCAGTAATAGATTGTTAAAATAGATATGAAACATAAAAAACTATTGAATGTAAGAAAAAAATAATGCTACTTATAACATATTGTTAATAAAAATATGAAATTTAAAAAAATAATTATCAGAATATGATAATTACCTGTAAATAAATACCTAAATATAATACATCAATTTTAATCTTCATCACTATTTTCATCGAAATCAATGTCTTCATCCTCATTTTCACCATTTTTAACTCCCATATGACTTTTAGTTTCATCATCCCTTATTACTTCATTAACATTATCTATATCATCGACCCTTAACTAAGGTTTTTTGTTATCAATATTTATATCCAATCTGGTAAGAGATATATTTTGGGATGTTTCTTAAAAAATTTCAATATATTGTACTTCCAAAAAACCTTCTTCATTTTCAAAAAAATTATTATCATGTGATTTCATTTTTATCACACTCCACCAGTAATTCAAATCTATCAAAACATCATAGTAGTTTTTATGGTAAACATGATGTTCCAAAATAAATGTTTCATTTGATGCAAGAAGACTGTTATATTTAATGTCAATGACTCCATGTCATGGATGAACTCACATCCCCCAATCAGTATTAAACCAACGACATTTAAACATTGTAACGTTATTTGTTCCTCAATAATATAACTCAATTATTTCATCTAGCATATCATAAAAGTCAACTTCACTTTCCTTATGATAATATACTTTAAAAAAACACCACTATTCATTGATTTCTTTAAGTCACCAGATATTCTTGTATGGAATCAAAAATCCATTAACTACAAACCCATTATAAGATTTTACCAATTTTGATGAAGGGTTTTTAGAACACATAATCAAATGTCAATTTTATTTTCATGTTGTGTTACCTGTAAATAATAAAAATTATTAACAATAGATATCATTGATCAATTGATTTATTATTCCATAAAATGAAAATTTACTTACTAGTATTTGAAACAAATATTGAAAATTTTGTTGTTGGCGTTCCTCAAGAGACACTGATGTAATTTGTAGAAATTGTTTTTTGATATGGTCATCATATAGTATACAAAATATTTAATTTAAATAAGGAGATATTTTATAATTATTTAATGAAATAATAAAAATGTTGTACTTGTGACAATTGTTTTTTCATTTTATCCCAATTCAGCAGAACATAAGTATGAGCTCTGTGCTATTATTCATCTTTATAAAATCGCTCATGATAACCACCAAAACCAAGCTCAGGATGAATAAAAACTGAAAATGGATGGTTTGTGACAACATCAACATTTGTGTAATTACAAACCATCTGATTATGATTTTATGGATATTCTGATTGAAAATAATAAGAGAATAAAAATGAAATTTCCTCATGGAACTATACTTCTACAATCGACCCTTCAACTGATGATTTATTATGTACTTTCTTCTTTAATTCTTGAACACATATCTCAAATGGATACATTCTCTTGAATAGTACCAGCCCTTTACATTTAAATTCATTTGGAAATTTCAATATTAAATGGTCCATAGAATCAAATAATCTTGGTGGGAGTATTTTCCCAAATTTACATAGAATTAAGACAATATCTTTTTCTAGGATATTCAAGGCATTATTATTCGATGTTTCCACAAAAATATATTAGAAACAAAATGTTATTTTGGACAAAACATCCTAGATTAAAAATTTCAACAGACCTATTGTTTTCGACGCTTTCGCCAGGGCGTGCGCGCATCCGTCCGTCGGGAGGACGCACGACTTTGTGTGTTGCCCCGCATTCCTGCTTTACAAAGGCGGGCGATATTCGCTCCTTATTTAGGGACATCTGCTCCTTGATCGAAACGGGATGATGGGATGTCGGTTCTTCCTCCGGTGGATTCCTCCTCAGAACTCGTCACCTAGTCCGGGTCTCCCTTATAGATTTAATACGTAGTTCGTGAAACTCTTCCCAGTGCCATGTTTCCATGGACGCCGGTTAATTACACTGCTTCCGTCGGGACATTCCAAAGGGTCCAGTCAGGGCAGCAACCTTCATTCAGGGGAGTAGTCACGTTGAGGCATCAGTAGCGTGTCTGGATGCTGGGGTACCTGGCATGTCTGTCTGTTATCCTTGACCACAAGGCTTCTCGAGGGCGTGGAAGCCCGAGGCATCCCACATTGAGCGCGGGGAATTACATGTCATAGACACGTATCTGAGGTTTTCCTCAGCTTCCCGTGTTCAACACAGGGTATGCCGCGAGTTTAACGTCCAGCGGAGACGGATGAGAGTGAAATGGGACCATCGCAGGGGGGGGGGGCGACAGTGAAGTCGAACTTGAGCCTTGAAGAGGCTTCCTACGTATCCCCGTGGCAGGGAATCAAAGTCTGCGTAGTTCGGGATGGTGCCGGTAAACCGACGTGAAGCTGGACCTTGGCCCGATGAAAGTTGTCGGCGTACCGATGTGAAGGTGGACCTTGGTCCGATGGGAGTTGGGCTTGAACTTATGGGAGGATTCCTACGTACCATGCCTTGACATGGATCAAAGACCTCGTAGTTCAGGTGGGTTGGGTCGCAATGGCTTACCACTGGACCAGAATGTAGTTTAACGTCATGCCGGACGAAGATGGGACCCGACGCGAATTGGGTGCAAAAGGGGTTTGTCGGTGGACCGACGTGAAAGTGGACCTTGGTCCAATGGGTGGTGGGCTTGAACCTCATAAAGGCTTCCTACGTACCATGCCTTGACACGGATCAAGGACCTCGTAGTTCGGAGAATACAGTTTAACGTCATGCGGGACGATAGTGAACCCTGACGTGAATAAACGACGGGTGGGCTTGAACCGCTTGGAGGCTTCCTACGTACCATGCCTTGACATGGATCAAAGACCTCGTAGTTCAGGTGGTCACAACGGCTTACCGCTGGACTGGAATGGGACCCGACGTGAATGAGCGACGGGTGGGCTTGAACCTCGTGGAGGCTTCCTACGTACCATGCCTTGACATGGATCAAAGACCTCGTAGTTCAGGTGGGTTTCGCCGGTAAACCGACGTGAAAGTAGACCTTGGTCCACTGTTGGTGGTCTTGAACCTCGTGGAGGCTTCCTACGTACCATGCCTTGACATGGATCAAAGACCTCGTAGTTCGGATGGGGTTTCGCCGGTAAACCGACGTGAAAGTAGACCTTGGTCCACTGTTGGTGGGCTTGAACCTCGTGGAGGCTTCCTACGTACCATGCCTTGACATGGATCAAAGACCTCGTAGTTCAGGTGGGGTTGGGTCGCAATGGCTTACCACTGGACCGGGGTGCAGTTTAACGTCGTGCTGGACGGGGGTGAAACCCGGCGTGAAAGACGGGCGGGCTTGAACCTCATGGAGGCTTCCTACGTACCATGCCTTGACATGGATCAAAGACCTCGTAGTTCAAAAGGTGGGTGTCAGGGTCGGTGCTCACTCTAAGCCCACGTGTGTCATGCTCGGTGTGGGAAAGAAGAGGTTACAAGGACCTGACGATCACGTCGCGAAGGGTGCGTCCTTGAGAAGCGAAGAGGGGCTTACGCGTTGGGCGGACCATGGTGTTGGGACTTACTCCAGGATGGAGGCCCAGAAGGGGGTACCTCGTTCCCTATCACGTCCTCCACCGACCTTGGTAGTGGGGAAGTACCGAGATGCACGGGTGCAATCATCTATACCAAAGGTTAGGGGCTTACGCTCTGAGGCGGCCCTTCCCCTGCGAACATACGCCACTCCGACAAGGAGGATCTCATTCCATGTGCGGAAGAGTTCCATTCCCATGGAGACGAGTGGTGTAAAAAATGTTCGAGTTGGGGGGACCCTTCATGAGGGAGATGAGGTTGGGTCACAGTTTAACGTCATATGTTGAGGATGTGGTGCTTGGCAGTTTAACGTCCTGCAGCTCGGACGAGGTGGGTTCACTCCACACCCCTAGGGCTTACATAACCGGTACCCTCTGGTCCTTGGGGAAGGGAAGGTGCCGGTAAGGCCATGGTAAAGGGGGGTAGTGGGGCGAACCATCGAGGGGCCCACGTTAGCGTGGATATGCGAAGAAGCAATAGCCATTAGCGTGCCTATGCGAAGAAGCATTAGGCGAGGCAACGCTACGGGAGGTGTTGCCCATGGGACTTTGAAATCACATCGTGCAAACCTGGAGGGTCGCACAGAAAGAGGAATCGCTAAGCAGAGGAGTGTGCTTTGCGAATTGGGGTGCCTTGGCCTTAGCATGGGGCATAGGTGGGAGTGGGAGGTGCTTCGCGAAGTGGAACAGTGTTCGCGGAGCACTGCCTCGCGAAGAATGTGTGGTTCGCGAAGCAGGGTCCTGCCAAGCAATGTGCTTCGCGATGCATAGTTATCCTGCCTTGGCATAGGGATTACTAGCATGGGTTGGGTGTTTCGCGAAGCACAAGTTCTCCGCGGCTGCCCGGGTTCCCTTGGGAATCCCCTTTCTTTGCGAATGCTCTTGAGCTTCGCAAAGGGCATCCCTCTCCGAAGAGGGGCTCAAAACGAAACAAATCAGAGTCGTCTCGCGAAGTAGAAATACCTCGCGGAGCTCATGATTCCCGGGGCAAAGCGTGGTTCGCGATTCGGGAGAGGAGAAGCCGAAAGGTCGGATTGTACGTCCTCGGGACTCAGGGGGAGTCGAGTATTTATAGGGAAGGGGCGCCGCGAAGCAGGGCTCGCGCGCCGCCTTCGGGGCTTCGCGGCGGCTCGCGAACTTCAAACGGGTTCGCGGAGGATTACCGCTTCCGGAGCTTCGCGGCGGCTCGCGAACGTCAAACAGGTTCGCGGAGGATTACCACCTCCGGAGCTTCGCGGCGGCTCGCGAATGTCAAACAGGTTCGCGGAGGATTACCGCCTACGGAGCTTCGCGGCGGCTCGCGAACATCAAATGGGTTCGCGGAGGATTACCGCCTCCGGAGCTTCGCGGGGTCGCCATGGTTGGGGCGCTTCGCGGCGGGGCTTCGCGGCTGTGCTCTGCGGCTGTGCTTCGCGAGGCAGCACGCCGGCTGTCTTTTTCGTTCCTTCTTTTCGGGACACATTTTTGGCGCCAACAAATGCCCCCCCTCAGACTTGGAGCCGCGGAGGGCGAAGGGTCGAAGTCTGAGGGACAATCGCCAAAACTGTCGGTGGTTCGCGATGCTGCATCGCGAAGGGGGACCCGCGCTGCTCGCTGGGGCCGCGGATCCGGACACGCCGCGATGTGAAAAATTCCAGAGGATGAACCCTAGGTGAAATGCCTGGGTGTCTCTACGTATCCCATGTGATGATGGGAATCAAGCCGCACGTAGTTCTGGAAGCGCAGTTTAACGTCATACTGGACGAGGAGCAGCCTGATCGTGTTGGTACACATCCAGCCAAAACTACAAAGCCCACGTGAGTCGTGCTTGGTGTGGGAAACAAGCAGTAGTGGTGGGAATTTCCCGACGCAGAGAGGGGCAGGTTAGGGAAAAGGGATGCTCGGTGACTACCGGACCAATGACACTAACACGATCATTTAGTGCACCTAGATGCGCGAAGAGAAAGAGCCGAGCATGACGGAATTCCACTTGAACATGAGGAAGTGGAAATGTGTGAATCATGACGCTCGAGATTCGGATCACGATGATGGCGGCGTGGCGATGGAGGATTACTGCTGACCATGTTCACAACACAGCATCCTATCGCATTAGCCTAAAATGGGGACAAAAAAATGAGGGTCGACCGTTGACCATGTTCGAAACACGGGACCATGTCACAAATGTTGTCAGAGATCCGTGGGGATGTTGGCCCGAAACGATTGAAGGGCCCTTAGGTCCAGCATTCATGGAGAGCCCTTAAGCTTAGTATCCACGTCGTCCGAGGGTCCTTTTGGATGTGGAAGAGGATGAGGATCCAAATAGCGAGCTCACGAAGCTTGGTCATGAGATGAGGGGAATGTCCCTGTGAAAATCCCATGCTTCGGTCTTTTTGTCAAAACACATCTGAATACGTTAACGAAACGTATTAGAGAGAGGGAGCATATTCCTTTCCCTTGGGGTGATCTTAGTTTAGCGTCGTAGAATTCGGACCATGGATGGGAAAAAGGGATCAGGGGACGCATGACATCAAAACCTGACGTGAATGAGGACATAGTATTTCATACCATGCGTTCTCCGAGGAGATTCTCAAGTCGAGGGACCGAACACCAGGGTTACGCTGGGCCCGCGTCGAAGTACCCGGGCGCTCCTACGTATCTCATAAGGATGAGAATCAAGCCATACGTAGTTCTAGAGGGTGGCACGGTAAGGTACCAGTGCCTGGGGAAAAGGGAAGTGTGGGCATAGCCCTTGCACTAAAGAAGCAGAATTTGATGTAACTTGTTTGTTCTTTAAGGTGAATGGTTTTTTTTGTGAAGCGACAGGCCTAGATCAGTAGGTCATGATGTCGCCACAAGAATCAATCCGTGATGGGCATTGACAAATGGCATGGCACGTGACCAATACCCAACGTGATATCCTCTACAGCGAGGTCACCACAATGCGGTGCCGTTTTTCGTCGTGCGGCCAGGACGATAATGTCACAGTTTAGGGTCGTATGATAGGACCAAGCGTACATTTTATCATCATGCAGCGCAGATGTAGCAGAGACGATGCTAGGAGGGAAATGTGCGCAGTGTTATAAAACACAATTGACGGAGACATGATCCCACATCAGACTGTACGCCATCCGGAGAGGGAAACCTTAGGCCGAGGGGCCTACACAGAGGTGAAACAGGGAGAGAGACTGGCTTCCGGAATGGGTTGTACCCGGAGAGAGGGCGTTTGGGCGGTCCTACGTATCCCATGAGGATGGGAATCAAGTTGAACGTAGTCCCGAATGGATCCTAGTTTATGGTCTTAGAGCTCAGACCATGGGAGCCCCAAAGGGCGCCAGATTGCAGCTTTGTCCCCCTAGCATGCAAAGGTGCACTGAGGGATAGCGCCAAGAGTGTCGAGATTCCACCTGGACATGATGGGGTGGAAAATGATGTGAATCATGCAACCAACATTCAAGGACTGAAAGGGCTGGCGTGACGACAGAGGATTACTGCTGACCATGTTCGCAACACAGCATCCTGTCGCGTTAGCTTGAAATGAGGACTAACAAAATGAGCATCAACCGTTGACCATATTTGCAACGCGGGATTTTATCGATTTGTTGTCCGAAACCCTGGGGGGGCGTTGCCCGTATCGGTAGGAGAGCCCTTGGGCGTAGTATCCAGGCCGTTCTTGGGGGTCCCTCCGGGTGTGAAAGATGATGGAAGTCCGAATAGAGGGGAACACGAAGCTTGACAAGTGGAAGGAACTTGATCAAGTTGAATCTGACACTCTTGGTCCTAGACTAGAGTGCTCTTAATACATGGGTGAACCACTGCAGGGAGCCAAGGGACTCAACCTTGAGGGTGATCAAGAGATGGCAGATTCCCAGGGGAAGGGGGGCATGGTGCCCCAAAACCTTGTATCATACCTACACATCCCCCTGCTGGAGAGGGATGGACCAAGTGGCCTAGGTGACCGGGAAATCAGGAGATCTCCCAGAGGTGGGGCTGGACCCGAATCTTAGACATTCAGGTGGTCCTACGTATCCCATTAGGATGGGAATCAAGCCACACGTAGTTCTGGAGGGTGCCTTTTAATGTCATGCAGGACAGAGAATTGGAGGACTGAACCTCAGAATGGGGCGTGCGTGGTGCAGCTATTGCAAACCCGACGTGAATGAGGACGTAGTCCTACATCACGCCACGCAGCCCTGTGATCGGGGTCCTGAAGGCAAGATTAGAGAGGTAAATTTGCTGAACTCAAGCTGGGTCCGAAGACAAGGGGTCTTGAACGTAGTTCCAGATGAGAGTCTTAGTTTATGGTCTTTAGAGCTCGGATCGTGGGTGGTGACAACTCCCGAGTAAGCACAGATGTCAACCCAATCCCTAAGCCCACGTGAGATAAACTCGGTGTGGGAAACAAGGGGGGCATCCTCATCGCAATACTTGGGGCGTCCATCAAAGGGGAGTCAACAGAGAGTTTCGAAAGACACCTTTGATGTAGCTTGTTCCTCGAACGCGCAGACGTGCACGGGGGAAAAGTACCAAGATTCCCGAGACTCTACTTGGACATGATGAAGTGATGAAGGGTGTGAATCGTGTACCCGGCATTTGGGCTTAATGGGTTGGTGTGACGACAGAGGGGAACTGTTATCCATGACGGAAACACAGCGTCTGTATCGCACTAGCCTGAGGTGGGAACAATAAATGAGCATCGACCGCTGACCATATTCGCAACGCGGGATTTTATTGATTTGTTGTCCGAAACCCTGGGGGGCGTTGGCCCGTATCGGTAGGAGAGCCCTTGGTCATTGTATCCAGGCCGTTCTTGGGGGTCCCTCCGGGTGTGAAAGATGATGAAAGCCCTGATGCGGAGATATGCAAAGCCTGGAAAGCGGGTGCGGACGTGTCCGAGTAAAGCTTGGCATTCCAGGTAATAAACCAGAGTACTCTTAAGCACATTGGTGAACCGCCGAAGAAAAAGGATCGATGAAACAGCTCAGTAGGGGGGGGGGAGCATGGCGTAGTCATTACGAACTCGTCGTGAATGAGGACATGATCCCATGCCACACCATATGGTCCCCTCATGGAGGAAGGATAGGCCAAGGGGCCGAGATGGGATGGGGATTCCCGAGAGATGGGGCTGGACCCGAAGCCTAGACGTTCAGGTGATCCTACGTATCCCATTAGGATGGGAATCAAGCCACACGTAGTTCTTGAAATGCAGTTTAACGTCATGCAGGACGAGGAGGGGAGTAATATACCCCTAAACAAGGGAGTTGTATGGCATGGTAAAGAAGCCGTCGTGAATGAGGACGTGGTCCTACGTCACACCATACGATCCTATAAGATAGATCCTGGGCCGCGGCCCGGAAAGGCCAAGGGGCCTGGGGCTGAGCCTCGTTCAAGAAGGCCTGACTGGTTTGTAGTTTAACGTCTTACATGAGGACGGGGGTCGGGGACCCGAGGAGGCCAAGGGGCCTGAGGCTGGGCCTCGTAAAGGGAGTTGCACGGCATGGTACATGATCCCGACGTGAATGAGGACGCAGTCCCACACCACACCATACACTCCGGGTAAGAAGGGACCTGGGCTGTGACCTGGAAAGGCCAAGGGGCCTAAGGTCAAGCATCAGTCAGGAAGGCCTGACTGGTTTGTAGTTTAACGTCTTACATGAGGACGGGGGTCGGGGACCCGAGGAGGCCAAGGGGCCTGAGGCTGGGCCTCGTAAAGGGAGTTGCACGGCATTGTACATGATCCTGAAGTGAATGAGGACGCAGTCCCACACCACACCGTACACTCCAGGTGAGGAATCCTGGGCCATGGCCCGGAGAAAAGGGGAAGTTATCAGTCAGGATGGCCTGACTGGTTTGTAGTTTAACGTCTTACATGAGTACGGGGGTCAGGGACCCGAAAAGGCCAAGAGGCCTGAGGCTGAGCCTCGTAAAGGGAGGGCGTACGACATGGTACAAGATCCCGACGTGAATGAGGACGCAGTCCTACATCACACCGTACACCCTTACGAGGAATCCTGGGCCGTGGCCCGGATCGCTAGCACCACCTGGGGGAAGTTTGTCACCTTGGGATGGGGAAGAGGGGATCACTGTTCTTGATGCCTGGGGCATCTCGGGGTGGACTCGAAGATCCAGGACACTGTTGACCATGTTTGAAACACAACGTTCCTATGGTGACCCGCATGGGGGGCAACAAATGAGCGTCGACCGCTGACCAAATTTGCAACACGGGACTTGTATCGACTTGTTGCTTAAGAAAACCCTTGGGGCGTTGGCCCGTATCGGTAGGAGAGCCCTTGGGAATTGTATCCAGGACGTTATCGGGGGTCCCTCCGGGCGTGAAAAGGTGACAGAATCCCAATCAAGGAGTGGGTGAAGCTCAGTTGCGTCCATCCACGAAAGGGGCAAACACCTCCAGGGGGAAATGTGCAGCCGGGTCGAGGCTTTCTCGACGTGGGTCGGGGCAAAAGTGTGCACCCTGATGTGTCTTGACCTGAGGGGAAGATTTTGGCTTTTGGGCTAGGCCAACGGACGAAATGTCCGGGCGTTCCTACGTATCTCATAAGGATGAGAATCAAGCCATACGTAGTTCTTGAAGGCCATGCAGTTTAGCATCATGCGGTTAGGATGTGGGAGGGTAGAAGAATGGGAGTGGGCGCATGGCGCGACCTTTACAATCTTTGCGCGAGTGGGGTTGCATGAGCGGGGCCAAGAAAGCCTACTCCCTGCTACACAAAGATCCTCCAAGGAGACTATCCCCAGGGGGAATAGCGGAAGAGAAAAGCTTGGGGCTAGGCTCAAGACGAGGCGTCAGAGCGTTCCTACGTATCCCATGAAGATGGGAATCAAGCCATACGTAGTTCTTGACATGCAGTTTAACGTCGTCCGGGACGAGGGGCATCTCATTCGGGGATGTGTACGGTATGGTACATGATCCCAACGTGAGGACATAGTCCTACACCGTACCGTACGATCCCGTAAGAGGGTAAGTTGGAGAGAAACGAGGGGGGCCTGGGGCCAGACCGCGGTGGAGACGGGGCCAGGGGCCCAAAGAGGCCGAGGGGCCTGAGGCTAGGCCTCGGTCAGGAAAACCTGACTGGCTTGCAGTTTAACGTCTTGCAGTAAGGACGGAGACGCAGTTTAAGGTCATGCGGGACCAAGTTGCAGTTTAGGGTCATGCAGGACCAAGTCGCAGTTTAGGGTCGTGCAGGACCAAGTCGCAGTTTAGGGTTGTGCAGGACCAAGTCGCAGTTTAGGGTCGTGCAGGACCAAGTCGCAGTTTAGGGTCGTGCAGGACCAAGTCGCAGTTTAGGGTCCTGCAGGACCAAGTCGCAGTTTAGGGTCGTGCAGGACCAAGTCGCAGTTTAGGGTCGTGCAGGACCAAGTCGCAGTTTAGGGTCGTGCAGGACCAAGTCGCAGTTTAGGGTCGTGCAGGACCACTTTTGCCCTAGGCAAAGTATCGCTTGAGGAATCTGGCATTGGTGGGAGGGGTTATATGCTCTCCATCTGTGGTCACCAAGGAGTATGCTCCATTGGGGTAAACCTTATGGATGATGTAAGGCCCTTCCCATTTGGGTTCTAACTTGGGTGGTTTCCTGCCAGGAATCATTGGCGCTCGAAGGGCCAGTACCAGGTCACCCTGTAGAAAAGAGCGGAGACGAACCTTCTTGTCAAAAGCTCTCGCAATCTTTTCCTGATGCCTTTCCAGATTGTGCAGGGCACGAAGCCGGTTTTCTTCCAGTGCCTCCAATTCAGCTAGACGGATCTCGGCTACCTCATCTGATGTCTGGTGATCATAAACTGCAGTGCGTAGCGACGGCAGCTGGATCTCAATGGGTAGGACGGCCTCAGCTCCATACACCAGGTAATATGGGGTCACCTGGGTAGAGTTGCGAGTCGTCGTCCGGTAAGCCCAGAGGGCATTGGGGAGCTTGTCCGGCCAACTTTTCTTGTTCTGACCAACCATCTTCTGCAGAATGCTAGAGAGGGTCTTGTTGAACGCCTCGATCTGTCCATTCGCCTGCACGTGGTAGCGGGAGGTATGGTTCGACCGGATGTCGTACTTAGCGTACAATTTCTTCAATTCAGCTGCTCGGAAGTTGGTGCCGTTGTCAGTGAGGACGGCATGAGGGACTCCAAACCGGTGGATAATGTTGGAGCTCACAAAGTCAACGATGGAACGAGCCTTGACCTCTTTGAGCGGAACTGCTTCTGCCCACTTGGAGAAGAAATCTGTAGCGGTCAGGATGAACCTACACTGGCGGGCTGTTGCCGGTGGATACGGTCCCACTACATCGAGTCCCCATACCGCAAATGGCCAAGAGTACTTGGTGGGGTGGAGGGGTTCTGGCGGCAGATGCAAGAAGTTGGCGTGTACTTGGCACGCGTGGCATCTCTTGCGTATCCAATGCAATCGTGGATCATGGAGGGCCAGAAGTACCCTAACCTCCGGATTTGATGGGACAGCTTCGGCCCAGCTTGATGGGCGCCACAGGAACCGGCGTGAACCTCTTTCATAACTTGAGGTATCTCTACTCCTTGGATGCAACGGAGGAGGACACCATCGAAGCTCCGCTTATAGAGGGTCTGCTCAAGACTGGGGCCGCTCTGGAGGGTGAATTGAAGTGCGCGGTGTCGGATTCGCTCGCGCTCAGCCCGGTCATCCGGGAGCTGACCATTTTGGAGATACTCGACAAAAGGTTCTCTCCAGTCGGGGGTGGTTTCAACCACTGCGTCTGACGAACCCGGGACTCCCGATATGGAGGGTCCTGCGGTGAGATGACTTAACCGCAGGCTGTCACGGTCCTCTTGGGTGACGGGAGCAATGAATCTCCGATGGGCCACGTGTATGACCAAATCATCTTGCTCGGGTTCTGCGAGCGACGCGCCTAAGCCAGCTAGGGCGTCCGCTTGGCCGTTCTGTGACCGTGGAACATGGGTAACCTCTGGCCGAGAAGAGAACTGGGCCATTAGGAGGAGGGTGTACTCCAGCAACGGTGCAAGCTCTGGCTTCCTGACGACGTAGTCGCCATTAACCTGTTTGATTACCAGCTCAGAATCTCCCTTCACATGTAGATGGGGTGCATGGATCTCAAGGGCCAACTCGAGGCCGGTGATGAGAGCTTGGTACTCTGCCTCGTTGTTCGTACAACCTTCTGACAACAAAAACGAGTACGGCAGGACGGCTTGCGCCGGGGTAATGAAAACAATGCCCAGACCCACTCTGTTGAGCTTGGGGTCGTTGAGCCTTCTACCGGTGGGACTCCGGGAGGCACCGTCGAAATGCATTTGCCAACACGGGACAACATGATCGACTGAGAGGATCGTCTCGTCGGGGAAATCCAGGTCCAGGGATTGATCCGCGGAGGTTGGATGGGCAGCTAAAAAGTCTGCCAATGCCTGTCCCTTAACGACCTTCTGAGGCACGAACCTGATATCAAATTGCTGGAGAATCACCGCCCACCGTGCTAGTCGGCCAGTCAGCATGGGGCGGTTCAGGATGTACTTCAGCTGATCTACCCGAGAGATCAATTGTACCTCGTGGTGTTGCAGGTAATGCCGCAACTTCTGCACAGCGAAGACGAGCGCAAGGCAGCTCTTTTCGATAGGGGAGTATCTGACCTCCGTATCGAGAAGCATGCGGCTGAGATAGTAGAGACTGTTCTCAGTGCCCTCGTTATTCTTCTGGGCGAGCAGCGCACCGAGGGATCTCTCCAGGGCGGTCACGTAAAGGACCAGCGGCTTTCCGGAGACGGGTGGCATCAAGACCGGAGGTTGGAGCAGATACTGCTTGATTTCCTCGAAGGCGGACCGACACTCCTCATCCCATTCGTAGGCAGCGTCTTTCTTCATGAGCCGGGAAAAGGGCTTACACTTGCCAGCCAAATTCGCAATGAATCGGCGTATATAGGCTAAGTGGCCTTGCAGGCCTCGAAGCTCCCGAATGTTGCTCAGGGGAGGCATTTGGCTGATGGCCTTGATCTTCTCCGGGTCGATCTCAATACCTCGGTATCTGACAACGAATCCCAGAAACTTCCCAGAGGTGACTCCGAAGGAAAACTTCAGCGGGTTCATCTTCAGGTGACAGGAACGGAAGAAACTGAACACTTTCTCAAGGTCTTTGAGATGGTCCTGGCGCTGGCGTGATTTGACTACAAGGTCATCCACGTAGCATTCCACCAATGTCCCGAGGATCGGTTTGAATATGCAATGCATGGCCCTCTGATAAGTGGCACCTGCATTTTTCAAACCGAATGGCATTACCCGGTAGCAAAAGGTACCCTGGGGAGCCCTGAAGGCAGTGGACTCCTCATCTTCGGGGGCCATCCGGATCTGGTTATACCCGGAATACCCATCCATGAAAGATAGGGCTTGGAATCCGGCCGTGGCGTCAATCAACAGCTCCGTCACTGGGAGTGGGAAGTCATCCTTTGGGCAGTGGCGATTGAGATCGCGGAAGTCGATGCAGACTCTGATCTGCCCATTCTTCTTCCTGACCGGCACAATGTTGGCGAGCCATTTGTGGTACTGGACCTCCTTAATGAAGTTGGCTTTGATAAGCTTGTCAACTTCGGCCTCAACCATAGCACCCTGAGAAGGGTGCATTTTCCTGGGGGCTGCTTAAACCCACGGTGTTTTGCCGGGAGACCCAGACGGTGGACGACCACTTGGGGATCCAGCCCTGGCATCTCATCGTAACTCCAGGCAAACACATCGCGGTGCTGTTTGAGGAAGTCTACATACTGTTGCCGCTCCTCGAGGGACGTGGCTGCACTGATCAATGTGGGTCTTGGATCTGCCTCGCTACCAAGGTTCACCTGTACCAGTTCATCAACCGTGGTAGAGACGCCTTCTTCAAAGGCTTGGGGAGCATCCTCCAAGTCTTCCTCCCCAGCCGTGGGGGGACTTCTTGCGACGGAAGATGCTTCTGGGCTCTCAAAACCCGAGGGGCAGCTGGTGCCGGCTTGGGCAGCAGCGGTCATCACATCAGGAGACTCACTTGTCGTTGAGACCATAGCAATGAATGCATTTGATCCTATCCAACCCGGCCTTCGGCCTAAGGGGCCACGCTTGATGATATCAAAGCAGTGGTGACGTGTCGGCCTGAGTCGGCTAATTCCAGCCCGGCGGAATAGACACGTATGGCGCACCGCCGTTGTCATGAGTTTGACGTCCCGGTACCGTACAGGGGTAGGAGGTTCCGGGATCACCTGAGCCTGGTTGATATAGGAGTACGAGGTGATTTTCCGCCATCTCTTGGACACAAGAACATGCCTTCCTTGTGTACCCGAAACAACGAAACATTGCCCCATGTCGGGGGTCGTGGCCTCCAACCGGTGGATCGGGAGGATGTAGGCATCGTCCATGCTTGCCCAGGGATCACTTGTGATCGGGGCGGGCTCATCCTCACTTACCAGGATTTGCTTGTCCTTACTTTTGTAATAACCCGCATCCAGATAGCGGGCCTCACAAGAGGCGAAAGGGGACGCGTCTCCCTGGAGCACGCCTACTCGACCGTTGAGCGAGTACTTAAGGCACTGGTGATACGACGAGGGGACCGCTGCATGCAGATGGAGCCATGGCCTACCCATCAATGCGTTGTAGGCAGTGTCCTGAGAAACAACCATGAACTCGGTGCTGGCAATTAAGCCACCGAACTGAGTCTTCATGCGGATCTTTCCGACTGGGGTTTTCTCTGTCCTGTTGTACCCCTAGATCCTGAGGTCAGAGGGAGTTAAATCACCTTCGGACAGACCCAGCTTTCGCAGCGTCCGGGTCGGAATTAAGTTGATTCCAGAACCCGTGTCCACGAGGCATCGGCGGACTTCCACACCGTTGAAGTGGCCAGTGATATACAGTGGCCGAATGTGCCCCCGTATGGGAGGGTCTTCATCTTCACCGGTGAACGAGATAACCGCCTGACATTCGGCGTCTTCAATCGTCTCAGTATGGAAGGCTTCTGCAGCTTCTACTTCTGTCTCGAACTGGAGGGGGCTTCTTAGGGCCTCGACAAGTGCCTCGCGCATTTCAGATGACAGGCGCAGGGCTTCAAGGATGGAAAGCCTCGCCGGAATGCCGGCCAGGTGCTTTAGGACATCATACTTGTGTGCCAAATGCGAACCTCTGCTTACAGGAGGTCTTTCGGCATTTGGATGCACAACGGGTCCTGCCGGTTGAACTGGCGAGTAACTAGTACTGGGTACATATTGCTGCCTACCAGTAGAAGCCTGAAGAGTAGTTGCCGGACTAGGATCGGACAACAGAGGCTGGCCTGTCGCCGGGCAAGAATGGCTGTGATATGAACGAGGCGGCTCTCCCTGATCCAGCAACACGAATGGCGGTGGGGGTAGAGCCGAGGGTGCTGGATGGGTCTGCGCATGCTGAGATCTGCCCTGAGCCTACTGCCTGGTCTCGGTAGCATGCACGGCTTGGTCACAAGTGCCCGCCGACGTACCTCGATGACCGGCGCGATTGCGATTCCGCCGACGTTGACGTCGGCTGGAAACGTTGGGGAGGTCTGCCTGGGGTTCCCCCTCGTCAGGGGTCATATAGGGCTTTACCAACTCCACGGTGTTAACCGAAGCGTACCCTTGACTGTCACTCGAAGAGTCATCCACCGCTGGGCGGATTCTGGGAGGAATGCCCATTTCGGGAGGCATAATGTCGCTGAGAGTGCGTGACGGCGACAGCACTGGCGGTGCACGTTGCTTCTTCTTACGTCGCCGCTGCATGCCCTTTTGGGCAGAGGTCGACTGTGAAGACGATGCTGAGGCACCGGCTACTTCTTCCGAAGGTTCCGACTGCTTCAGGCATGCCCGGATGATACCCTGGGCACGAACGATGGTTTTTCGAGCCATCCAGTTGTCATATTTCTGAGATCCGCGGCTAGGGACCTGCTGCCACTCACCTTCGCTGTCGCTGCCGATTTCTGATCCTGCAAAGACGCCTGCCACTTGCACTGGCGCTGGGCCCAAGTTTACTATGTTGTTGTTGACCTGGTCCTGAAGCCAGTCTTTAAACACATAGCATCGCTTGAGGGTGTGCCCCAGGATTCGATGATAAGGGCAGTAGTTGGGGTGATCGGTGAGGTGCGCCTCTGCCGGCCTCCTGCACTCAGGCAGACGCACGATCCCTTGCTCTAGAGCACTTCAGAAGTAGCCAGGGACCTGATTTTCGTCGAACGAATAGGTATGGTACTTTCTTTCCGGGTAAGGGGCCCTGGGGCCGGGTCCTGTCGAGGGACCGGAGGGGCCTGCTGAGGAGGCGGCGCCTGGTTGTCTTGCCTTGGTGGCGGGTGGCGCATTGCGCGGGGGAACCTGTCGGTTCTGAGGCGGTCGCTGCTGGGCAGGGGCCTGTGCTTGAGGTGGAGGACCTCTGCGAGGTTGCGGGGTTGGTGCCGCCGGTAGCAATTCCAGCTGCCTCGGGGCTTCTATTTGGGCCACCGCGGCGGGTTCAGCCCTGGCGGCCCTCCTGGCTGGGATCATAGGGGGCAGCAAACGTGCCTGACTAGCCTGTTGCAAGGCCTCCTCGAGGCGCTGGGCCTTATCCAAGAAATCTCTGAACCCTCCAGGGTAGTTCTGGGTAATCAAGGAGGGTACCAGCTCTGTCTTGACGTTCCCCACACACATCGTCAATAATTGCTCCTGAGTCAGTGGCATATCGAGGGAATACGTAAGTCCTTTCCACCGGGTGATGAAGTCTGCAACCCGCTCATCAGGCCTCTGTTTGCACTTGAAGAGGTCCGCAATGCTGGTCTTTCGCGTGGTGGAGCTGAACTGGTATAAGAACTGCCGGCGAAGATCTTCCCAACCGGTCACTGATCCGATAGGGAGCTGGCTGTACCAGACGAATGCCAGACCTTCCAATGTCTGTAAAAAACACCGGAGCTTAGCGGCTTCTTGCTGATCCGGGGTCCCCAGCATGGGGCCACACCTGGAAGAGAAATGAGCCAAGTGCTGGGGTGGGTCCCCTGTCCCGTTAAAAGGTGAGAAAGTGGGGTTCCCAAAACCCGGAGGCGCAGGAATATCATCCACCCACGCGGGATAAGGCTTGCCATCCGGTGGGACCGCCACCTGCCGTGTTTCCAACGCCTCGAGGCAGGCTGTGAGAGCCGCAATAAGGTCCTCCGGGTGGGGGTCCCTGTCTTGACGGGGATCCCTAACCACAAGCGCATTGCCAGGTTCTTCAACGCGGTAGACGACTTCGGCTGCTCGCGGGTCAACTAGCTGGACGACCTGCTGGGCGACTGGGGGAACCCGGGTTGGATTCTTCAGATTTCCCCGTCGCTCAGGGTGGTTTGGCGAGACGTATCGTGCCCTCTTTCCGTATGTTCCAGCTTCCGCCCTGTCCACGGCAGTAGCATGATCAGGGTTGCCCGGAGGCACCTCGCCGGGGGGAAATTTTTCCTGCCCCTGCTGCCCCGGCCTGGGATTACCATAGTCGGGTCGCCGCTCTGCGGCGCGCTCAGCCAATAGTTCGTCAACCAGCCTCTTCTGCTCAGCAAGCTGCTGGCGTAACGCGGACTTCTCAGGATCCTCGTCCGTTTTCTGCAAAGAGGCGGACGGGTCGGAGTGCTTGACAGTTCCGGCGTGCTCTTTACCTTTTCCAGTGTTTTGACCGAGTACCAGCGACTCTGTGGGTACGGGCAGGCCTAGCAGGTTCCTCTGCTGACGGGTGACTCTCCCTGATGGGTCGAGTAGTGGTGGTACGCCCTCGGATGGTAAGTCCCCATCAAGGAACTCAAGCTCATCTTCCTTATCCACAACGTCGGCCATGTGGACTGTGACCCCTCTTGAGGGCATATCCTCAATGTCGCATAGCGAATCGGGCTGTCGTCGGATAGGGTCAAAGAGGAGAGCGGCATAGCGTCCCCAACCACATACTTGCACATGGGGGGTGGCTTCCCTGACGATCTTGCGGAGTTCCTTGAAACTCTGAACACATTTTCGTTGGAGGGCACTCTGGTGACCGGGCGACTCGGGGTGCTGGGCCACAAGGAGCGCCGCTGCATCAATCAGGCGGCACTGTTTGCCAATCTCCTCGAAGTGCTCTCGACTCCTGGGGTATACTACCCGTTCCCAACGGAGGCGGAAGTGTGTCGCCCACAGGTTTCGACAAAAGCATCCCACTTCTTCTGGGGTAAGCGACTCGGGTACGCGGAAATTCAGTGCCGCCGTGGGCCAGAACTTCTCTGGGAAGTAGTCCGCTGCAAGAATACTCCTGAAGCTCCTGGGTTCGTCCTCGGGGTTCGGCCCTACATTACCCCAGTCATCAACCGGGGGTGGCTGAGGGACCGGTAGTGGTACCGAGGCGGACCTATGGGATAGAAAACTCGGCGGTGGAGAATACAGCGAGCGAGCAGACTGGCCGCCGAATTCTGGGCCTTCCTCTGAAGAGCGAGGTGACCTGACCACAATGTCACGATAGGACGGGCTAACAGCCCCTGCTTCGGGTACAGGAACTGCCGTTACCGGTGTCCGGTCATGTCGTGGCTCTACCACTGTTGACCCCCAAAACAGCTCCTCGTGATCCCGAGTAGAGGTAGAGGACGCTTCGGGTGTCGATGGCGGTGACTGCGCGGTCAAAACCTGCGAAGTTCTCAGAATCTATTCCTCCTGAATGTACCTGTGGAGAGAGATGGGAATCCGGTGGACCTCAAATTCTGGGAGAATGAGGCTGATGCGTCTGGTTCCTGCCCCAGTCCTTGATACGGAGGAGCTGGGAGAAGGTTCCATCGCTGAATCGCATTCCTCTTCCGAATCGGAGAAGCGGGCAGGTTTGATTTCCACCTGGGCCTTCCCAGGATTCTTCTTGTGGCGGCGACGACCCGCTCTTCTGCCCCTGGGTCCCCCACTCGAGACAGCCGGGGTGCGGGGGGCACCAGGGCAAATGTCGAAGGGTACATGGGGAGGACCTCCATGAACAGTACCCATATGGGCGGGGCCTCTGTTGGAACTGGCAGGAGCATGGGGAAGGCCTCCATGGTCGATGCGAGTGGAGCGAGGCTGACCTTCACTCCTTGGGTTGCTGGGGCGAGGAGGACCTTCGCCAATCGCGGAGAGGACGTAGGGGGGACCTCCACATTGAAGAAGGACCGGATGGACGGTGCCTTCAGAAGGATGGAATCCATACCCTGTACAGCGGGCGCGGGAAATGTTTCTGCGCTGAGCATCACTGCCACGGGGCAGGTCTTCCTACAGGATGGGGGCAGCATGAGGCATGCCCCCATGACGAACCTCGGAGCGGGGAAGGCCCACGCTCTGTGGAGTAGTGGTACGGGGAGGACCTCCGTACGGGGTGGCATCACCGCGGGTTAGCTCGCGGCGATCACTACTTGGGCCGGCAACCCAGAGAGTCAACCCAGCCTGCCCGTGGGGCGGTTGGGGTCTCGATCCTGGTTGGGTGAAGGGGTGCCCCTGCTCAATGTACGCGGGGGCTTCATAATGTACGTCGGCGGTGGCTCGGGCCACTGTAGCTGTCGACGTGGACGCGCCTAGGCGAGCGTCCTCAGCCCGGGCCCGACGCTGACGTCGGGTCAGGCGGGCCGGTGCAGGTGGTGCGGGGACGTAGTCTGCCTGCTCTTCCTGCGGGGCTGGACGGCGGCACTGACACGGCCGGACGGGAGCTCTCGCCTGGGGGTCCTGGGTCGGGGCCCTGAGCGGACTGAGCCGGACCGCGCCTGCCTCTTCAGCGTAAGGTGAAGAGTCGTCAAGGCGTTCCGGGGATAGGCTCCCGAAATGGTTGAATGTCGAGGTGGGGAGCAGGGGCTCCCTGCGCGGCCTGTTAGGGAGGCGTTGACGGCGGGGCCTGGAGGCCTCCAGGTCCAAGCGGTCCATATCCCTGGTCGGTATGACCCCTTCCTCCTCGTACATGCGCACGAGGCTGCTGATCACCCTTCGTTGGATGACCTCTGATGGGGAAAGGGGATGTGGACGTCCCGTATTCCGTGACGTGGCAGCTGTCGTGGCGGTAGTGGCGCCCTGTGGAGTGGTCGTCGTGGTGTTGCCCCTGCCCCTGCGCGGGCGAGGAGCGGATGGTGACCGCATCTCTAAAATAGCAACCTGGTTCCTGACAAATGAAGGGGTCAACTCATCTGTGCTGAGAGGAAAAGGATTGACAGCCAGTGCCCCAACGTTCTTCCATCCCCCGTGTCTGTGGGAAGGATCCACACCAACATGCTGCAGAGCGGAGTGCCCCACGTTCTACTACCCCGACTGCCGGTGAGTTTCATGACAGGCCCGCCATTTGCATGGCGGGACCAGGCAACAGATATCTGGATCCGGTGACACATCAATATACTGGTGTCTCGAATGCTACTAGTCTCCATGCTGAGGAGAAGAATTTCACGTCGGGTTCACCATTTCTGTTTCCGACGCTTTCGCCGGGGCGCGCGCGCATCCGTCCGTCGGGAGGACGCGCGGCTTTGTGTGTTGCCCCGCATTCCCGCTTTCCAAAGGCGGGCGGCATTCGCTCCTTATTCAGGGACGTCTGCTCCTTGATTGAAACGGGATGATGGGATGTCGGTTCTTCCTCCTGTGGATTCCTCCTCAGAACTCGTCACCTAGTCCGGGTCTCCCTTATAGATTTAATACGTAGTTCGTGAAACTCTTCACAGTGCCATGTTTCCATGGACGCCGGTTAATTACAATGCTTCCGTCGGGACATTCCAAAGGGTCCAGTCAGGGCAGCAACCTTCGGTCAGGGGAGTAGTCACGTTGAGGCATCAGTAGCGTGTCTGGATGCTGGGGTACCTGGCATGTCTGTCTGTTATCCTTGACCACAAGGCTTCTCGGGGGCGTGGAAGCCCGAGGCATCCCACATTGAGCACAGGGAATCACATGTCATAGACACGTATCTGAGGTTTTCCTCAGCTTCCCGTGTTCAACACAGGGTATGCCGCGAGTTTAATGTCCAGCGGAGACAGATGCGAGTGAAATGGGACCATCGCAGGGGGGGGGGGGGGGCGACAGTGAAGTCGGGATTGAGCCTTGAAGAGGCTTCCTACGTATCCCCGTGGCAGGGAATCAAATTCTGCGTAGTTCGGGATGGTGCCGGTAAACCGACGTGAAGCTGGACCTTGGCCCGATGAAAGTTGTCGGCGTACCGACATGAAGGTGGACCTTGGTCCGATGGGAGTTGGGCTTGAAACTCTGGGAGGATTCCTACGTACCATGCCTTGACATGGATCAAAGACCTCGTAGTTCAGGTGGGTTGGGTCGCAATGGCTTACCACTGGACCAGAATGTAGTTTAACGTCATGCCGGACGAAGATGGGACCCGACGCGAATTGGGTGCAAAAGGGGTTTGTCGGTGGACCGACGTGAAAGTGGACCTTGGTCCAATGGGTGGTGGGCTTGAACCTCATAAAGGCTTCCTACGTACCATGCCTTGACACGGATCAAAGACCTCGTAGTTCGGAGAATACAGTTTAACGTCATGCGGGACGATAGTGAACCCTGACGTGAATAAACGACGGGTGGGCTTGAACCTCGTGGAGGCTTCCTACGTACCATGCCTTGACATGGATCAAAGACCTCATAGTTCAGGTGGTCACAACGGCTTACCGCTGGACTGGAATGGGACCCGACGTGAATGAGCGACGGGTGGGCTTGAACCTCGTGGAGGCTTCCTACGTACCATGCCTTGACATGGATCAAAGACCTCGTAGTTCAGGTGGGTTTCACCGGTAAACTGACGTGAAAGTAGACCTTGGTCCACTGTTGGTGGGCTTGAACCTCGTGGAGGCTTCCTACGTACCATGCCTTGACATGGATCAAAGACCTCGTAGTTCGGATGGGGTTTCGCCGGTAAACCGACGTGAAAGTAGACCTTGGTCCACTGTTGGTGGGCTTGAACCTCGTGGAGGCTTCCTACGTACCATGCCTTGACATGGATCAAAGACCTCGTAGTTCAGGTGGGGTTGGGTCACAATGGCTTACCACTGGACCGAGGTGCAGTTTAACGTCGTGCTAGACGGGGGTGAAACCCGACGTGAAAGACGGGCGGGCTTGAACCTCATGGAGGCTTCCTACATACCATGACTTGACATGGATCAAAGACCTCGTAGTTCAAAAGGTGGGTGTCAGGGTCGGTGCTCACTCTAAGCCCACGTGAGTCATGCTCGGTGTGGGAAACAAGAGGTTGCAAGGACCTGGCGATCATGTCGCGAAGGGTGCGTCCGTGAGAAGCGAAGAGGGGCTTACGCGTTGGGCGGCCCACGATGTTGGGACTTACTCCAGGATGGAGGCCCAGAAGGGGGTACCTCGTTCCCTATCACGTCCTCCACCGACCTTGGTAGTGGGGAAGTACCGAGATGCACGAGTGCAATCATCTGTACCAAAGGTTAGGGGCTTACGCTCTGAGGCGGCCCTTCCCCTGCGAACATACGCCACTCCGACAAGGAGGATCTCATTCCATGTGCGGAAGAGTTCCATTCCCGTGGAGACGAGTGGTGTAAAAAATGTTCGAGTTGGGGGGACCCTTCATGAGGGAGACGAGGTTGGGTCACAGTTTAACGTCATGTGTTGAGGACTTGGTGCTTGGCAGTTTAACGTCCTGCAGCTCGGATGAGGTGGGTTCACTCCACACCCCTAGGGCTTACATAACCGGTACCCTCTGGTCCTTGGGGAAGGTAAGGTGCCGGTAAGGCCATGGTAAAGGGGGGTAGTGGGGCGAACCATCGAGGGGCCCACGTTAGCGTGGCTATGCGAAGAAGCAATAGCCATTAGCGTGCCTATGCGAAGAAGCATTAGGTGAAGCAACGCTACGGGAGGTGTTGCCCATGGGACTTTGAAATCACATCGTGCAAACCTGGAGGGTCGCATGGAAAGAGGAATCGCTAAGCAGAGGAGTGTGCTTTGCGAAGTGGGGTGCCTTGGCCTTAGCATGGGGCATAGGTGGGAGTGGGAGGTTCTTCGCGAAGTGGAACAGTGTTCGCGGAGCACTGTCTCGCGAAGAAGGTGTGGTTCGCGAAGCAGGGTCCTGCCAAGGAATGTGCTTCGCGATGCATAGTTATCCTGCCTTGGCATAGGGATTACTAGCATGGGTTGGGTGTTTCGCGAAGCACAAGTGCTCCGCGGCTGCCCGGGTTCCCTTGGGAATCCCCTTCCTTTGCGAATGCCCTTGAGCTTCGCGAAGGGCATCCCTCTCGGAAGAGGGGCTCAAAACGAAACAAATCAGAGTCGTCTCACGAAGTAGAAATACCTCGCGGAGCTCATGATTCCCGGGGCAAAGCGTGGTTCGCGATTCGGGAGAGGAGAAGCCGAAAGGTCGGATTGTCCATCCTCGGGACTCAGGGGGAGTCGAGTATTTATAGGGAAGGGGCGCCGCGAAGCAGGGCTCGCACGCCGCCTTCGGGGCTTCGCGGAGGCTCGCGAACGTCAAACAGGTTCGCGGAGGATTACCGCCTCCGAAGCTTTGCGGAGGCTCGCAAACGTCAAACGGTTTTGCGGAGGATTACCGCCTCCGGAGCTTCGCGGCAGCTCGCGAACGTCAAACGGGTTCGCGGAGGATTACCGCCTCCGGAGCTTCGTGGGGTCGCCATGGTTGGGGAGCTTCGCGGCGGGGCTTCGCGGCTGTGCTCCGCGGCTGTGCTTCGTGAGGTAGCGCGCCGGCAATCTTTTTCGTTCCTTCTTTTCGGGCCACATTTTTGGCGCCGACACCTATAAGACCAATTAACAATAATATTTCAATTTTGACATGATAGTCATGAATTTTTACCCTAGAAATAATCCAATTTCTTAAACAATTATCCAAATTAGAAGCATAAAAATCGGGCAAAATGAAATATCTAATCAATTGAAAGAATAATAAACAGTTTTCTTTACGGAGTGTGGAAAATTATTTTCGATTCATTAATTTGTGTGATATTTCATCTTAAAATAATTCAAGTTCAGGATGTCTAAAAATATACGCAGGATCTAGCCATGGATTTACATTATCTTTGGTCTTACTAAGTGTGTCCAACATGGTATAAGACATGTTATCAAAAACATTCTTCCCAATGTGAATACATCTAACATGTGAAGAACCAACAAATCAGACCAATAAGAAGGGTCCCAAAAAAATACTATTCTTTATCCAATTATGATGTCTCCCAAAACCATTTATCTTTTTTTTAGTTTATGGTTGGTTTAAAAGTAACATGAGGTAATGCAGAGACAATTGATTTTTCTTGATTACCTGGGAGCACTACTAGAGGGGCTTCTGCTTCAATTTGACTTTTTTAAATTTAATTCTTTTTCTTCAAAAAGGGTGATCTGTAGGAATAAATCTCCAATGAAAGTCAAAATAACTTACCTTTCTCCCATTACAAAGCATAAACATTTTTTTCTCAGCTATGCAGCACATACATTATTTTAGACCACATGTGCTCTATCTAGATAACATACGATACACTGAAAATTCACTGATCATCCAAATTGTTGCAACCTTTAATATAAAATTCTGATCTGCTGTTGTATCAAATGTTGTCACAAAAGTTTTATATAATGGGAGTAACTAATCAATTAGTGGTTTTAAATAAACATCAATATTATTTTGTGGATTTCCTAGAAGTAATAGCATTAAATAAATATACGGTTCTTTCATCAACATCCAAGGAGGAAAGTTATAAGGAGTAATGAAAATAGGATAACAAGAATATTGACTGTTGTATGCACGAAAAGGACAAAAACCTTCAGTAGAAAGGCCCAACCATATGTTATAATGTTTTATAGTAAAATAATGATGCATCTGAACAAAATATTTCCATTAGTCACCATCATATAGATTATTGAAGCATTCTATGAAAAAAAATATTTGATTTAGTCCATGTCATAAATCCAGATGTAATACGAGACATAAAAGATATAAATGAGGTTTAATGGGCTAATATCTTAACTAATTCACAAGAACTCTGGACTTTCCTTATTGTGCCTCTTTATACCTTGATTCTATATATATTGGACAATTAACCAAAGATTCATATTCCCCATAATATATGATGTAGTCATTTTAACATGCTTGGATGTTATGATAACTTAAACCCAAATTATGAACCAACCTTTTACTTACATAAAAACTTATAGGTAATTTATTTCCATCAAGGAACAATAACTTAACCAAAGATAAAATCTGATTGGAACAACTATTCCACATTCCAAAATCTGATTTAGTAGCTATAAATTTGGTAAAAGATTCATGTTTTCTCATCTAGATTCCCAGATATAAGGCCTCCTCTGTGGATTGAAACAAATAGTAAAACATGGAAGATTTATATTTAGGTTTTGGAAAACCATTCTGAGTTTTTGAATCATGAATAGATGGACTAGCTACCTCAGGTTTTAAATTATGAAATGATAGATCTTGAACCAGAAAGTTATAATTTTTCTACTGAACTCATTTCACCATATTGATACAAAAAAATATATACATTCTAAAAATCTGAACATAGTAGATGATGACCACCATTTTCAAATGTTTTGAATGTCTTAAGACCACATTTCTGACATGGAAATTTAATTGTTCCTTCAGAAAAATTCTAAATTTGATGATGTAAATGATATAAAGCCTTCAAAACCTTCAATGTAGAAAGGATTTAAAACAGATCCATTTAAATTTTTGTGATCATTTATACAATAACAGTCACATAATAGATACTAGTGTCTAATTCTCGAGTCAATAGTAATCTAAATACAACAAAATAAAAAAAATTAATACAGATCATTTTGACTAATTGAAAAATATTATTATATTTTAACACCTTGAAATATTCTACGTAATATGATCAAAGTGAGGCACTGGGTTAACACTGGATTACAGGGCCCATAGAGGCTCAACGTAGATAAAATAACAATATTAAATATCTTATATAAGATACACACTATTTATTGGAAATAATAGAATATCTCTTGAACATTGTCTCATATGAGATACACTATTTTTCAAGACATCCAATTTTTATATATTTTTTATATTTTTTAAAATTATTATTATGATTTTCTAATCATCAGTAATATTAAAAATTTATTAATAACAATGACTCATTGATTTTTAATTATTATAAATTATAAAAATTAAAATTATTTTTTTAATAATTAATATTTTTTATGAATTTTTATTATGTCTTATAACTATTATATTTTTTATAATGTTTTACTAAAAATTATCCTAATTATTATTAACTATGTTTTTAATAAATTATACATATTCTAAATTTTTATTTATTTTTATTAATCAAAAATTTTTAACATTTTTTATCATTTTTTAACATAAAAAATTATTTTAAACAACATTTAGTTAAAATGTTTTTTTTAAATTAAATTTCTCATAATTTTTAGAAAACAATCATTTATATTTAAGCCATACATTATATATATATAACACATAATAAAATCTATTTACATAAAATTGATTGTTACACATTTTTTCCATGAAATGAACATATCAAATCTATTTACATACATACACGTACGCACACATGAATTTTTATCTATTTCAACAAATGTTCAAATTATTAATAATATTTTGTAATTAACACTATTATTTACTATTTATTATTAATATTAAGTAAATCAATATATATATATATATATATTTATATTTATATTAAAACATTTCTAAATTAATATAAATATACCAAATATATTCTAATAATTTTCTTTAAACCAATATACATATTAAATTCTTATATATATAGACATAAACATACATAAATATTTAATATATTTTAATAATATTGACTAATTAATTAGAAATTATTATAAATTATGTAATTATTATTATTAATTATTTAAATTACTATTAATTTTATGATAATTATTATATATATGTATATCATGGTTTCATAATTAATATAAATACATAAAATATATTTTGAATTTTTTAAATAAATATACCAATCAAATATATATAAATATAAATATAAATATAAATATATATATATATTAAACCTTATATGTATTTTAAAAATATTTATATACACATATTTAGATGTTAATATATATATGTATATATATATTACACGATTTCAAAATCAAATATATTTTTACATGTTTTTAAAAAAATATATATATATCAGACAAATATATACATAGATACATACATACATATATATATTAAAATCCTTACACATTTTTTAAAATGTTTATATACATCTGTCTGTATATATGTATATCAAAAACATTACACATCTTTTAAAACCTTTATATATATATATATTCATATTTTAAAATACATACTTGTATGTCTATATATATATATATATTAAAAACATTACAGAATTATATATATATATATATATTAAAAAAATTATAGGTTTTTAAATTTTTTTATAGATGTATACACATAATGGATTGTTTACGTATATTTAAATGAAAAAATTTCTTAACTAATCAGAATGTATTATTTAAATGTATTTAAATTAAAATATTTATAAAGTAATATAAATATATAAAATTTATTTTTTCAATTCTTTTTAGCTGATCTACATATCAAATTTATATATTCAGATATACAAATATACATATAGACATACATATTTGTATATATATATATATATTTGTATATATATATATATATATATATATCAAAAACCATAAGCATATTTTTAAAATCATATATATATATATATATAAACACATAGAAATATCAAAAATCAATAAACACGGTTCAATATATATAAACACACACACAAACATATATCAAAATTAATATGGTATACAAACATACTTATATATATATATACAAATATAAATACAAAACACATATAAATATAAAAAAAGCAGAATTTCTATAAATCAATGAAAATAAATTATACGAACTGGATTAAAATCAAAATAGAGATTAATAAAATTGCTTCAATCCTTCATATAAAATAAAACATGAAAATATGATAAATTTCTGATCTTAGGGTTTAACCAAACCAATATATTTGACATTGATACCAGGATCTGAAGAAAAAAAATCCAGACTAAAATCAAAATAGAAATTGATACAACTACGTCTATCCTAAGTATCATATAAAGCTTACAAATAAAATAAATTTCTAAACTAAGGGACAAAAGCACAATACTTAACACTAACCCTAAATATGCTAAAAATTTGATAGAGAACATTAGAGGAGTCTGTACCTTGATGATCTGAGCCAAAATCAACAAAAAAATGGGAAGAATGAAGCCAGATGGAGTTGGGGAAAATTGGCTGGTCATAGGGTTTGTGGGATTGTAGTGGGAGAGGGAGGAGAAAGATGAGGAGAAAGGAAGGAGATCCATACGATTGTTAAAACACTAGGTTTTTTTTTGAGATTGTCTATTTGAGATGCAATTAATACCATCACAAATAGCTTTTTTCAAGACTATTTGTGATGGAAAATAATTTCCTTCACAAATAATGTTGAGCTCAGGGTCATTTGAAATTGATAACAAAGTCCATCTCAAATGACCGTCACGATTACTTTTCACCCTGGGTGGTGGGAACTCGTGCCAAAAACATTTTAGCAGATTATTTATTTCATCAAAATAAGATATTATTTGCGGAAAAATAAATAATCCATCGCAAACAGTAACAAAAAATACACTATTTTTGAAGGGTCATTTGTCTATTAAAATTGAATCATGGAAAATGGCCGAAATTCTAGTAGTGATCCTTGATGTTTTCTACATCCTTGATGCTAGCTCGCCCCTACCAATCATTTTTGTTATATCATTCATATATCCCCATAGGTGTGACAAATAGAAGAATTCATTCACTAACTCCGACTATAGAGAAAATTACAATAGGTAATCAACATCTTAAACCCTTTTAGAGGATCTCAAAAACCCTCATGCACCTCGGGGTTAGATTTCATGCCTATCCAAATCACCACTATCCTCACCATGTGGAGACTATCAAGAAAACACAGACACCCTTCTCAAACTCCAAGGCCATGAAACATTGATTTTTTTCAGATTTATGTTGATTATGGGATATCATTATAGACTTATAGATGAAATGAACCTTCTCTTTCATCACCTGTACCATCCATGTAATAACAAGAGATACATTTTTAATATTATTCCAGCAAAAGGGTGACCCAGATGGTCTCCCATATAGGGTCTATAAAGATTCCACAACGATTATAGAGTGATAGATTATATTATTATAAAACTATACCGACATAAATTGACTATATCCCTTCTAACTAATGTGTAACACCTAACTTTTTAGCATATCCTCCAACACTTAAATAGTGTTCATGATCTACCCATAATTTAGGGGGAGAAATTCCGTACTCATATGTAATTGGGTCGCGAATGCCTCATGTCAGACTCTATATTACCACATCATAAATCGTACATTATGGTTAAAGAGAACATTTGAGTGTACCCGATGGATTTAGATGATCTATTTCATGTGCAGCATCCCCAAAATATTCACTAAAATCTACTCGCTACCAGATAATAAGTGAATCGACTTAATAAGTCTTTCAAATATCACCCAACTAGAATCTTTCCCTCTACCTATCCATGGGAGAAGTGTAAATGGATATGTTGTCCCATTTACAGTCCAAGATCTCTTGCTTCTATGTTAAACTTATTGTCACCTTATGTTCATCATTCACCTGTAGAGATGTGAGACACTGAGAGGTGAACACAAATGTGCTCTAACTCTTGCTATCCCACTAAAAATTCCACTGAAGGTCCTTTTACATCATTTCCACACCATGGAATTAAATGAAATTAGAAGTGTGAAACTCACTCAACACCTCATATCGCATCACGACCGAAACCATAATCCAACCCCAGAAAAGGATAATATGCTCCCATCCTTTATAGAATCCATATATTCAATCATATATCGACATCAATTCATAAAGAACCTCAAGTTGATGTATCCCAACAGATCCTACCCCATATTCTAGATGAGGAAAAGGCTTTAACACCATCGAATGAAGAAAATATTCACCCCTTCCATCCACCATGGTCATGATCAACAAATCCAACTACTTAGATTTCACATCCACCAAGGGATAAGAGACTTCTAGATAAGAGAATCTATCACTACATTGAAATTCCTAGGAGTATATACTATTTCTATGTTAGAGTACTATAAGAACTCTAACCAAAAATTCAATTTTTAGATTAGATCTCTCTGAGTGAAGATGTACCGAAGACTCTGGTGGTCTGAGTACACCATAAAGTGCTCTCCCATAAGATAATGCTTTCACATCTTTAGAGTGAAGACCACTATTTCTAACTCTAGGTCATGAGTTGAATAGTTCTACTCAGGGGTATATAAATTACTCAAACCATATGCGATAACTTATATCATTAAAAACAATACAAAACTGAGGCAAGATCTAGAGGCATAAAAAACACTACATACCCTACAAACACCTTTTGTAGTCTCAACACTAGAGCATTGGTAAAACTTAGCCTCAACTTCTCAAAAAATCCTTAGTCCAGATAAATGGATACCCTTTTTATGTCAGTGTGGTAAAAGGGGCTACTATACTAGAAATTTATAGAACATGTCTCATATAGTATACTTCCAAACCAATAAAACAGTGCACCTTCACCATTCTCTTGGGTGGATACCAAGAAATAACAACATGAATCTTACTAATTTCAACACCTAATCAATGATTAAAATGGAATTACCCATAAAGTGAACCACACACCTTTAAAACTAAGACTTCAAAAGATTACCATAAATATGGGGTTTCTGGAGTAAGTCTAGAACCATCCTTAATTCCAATTCATTATCCTACTCTAATGAAAAGTATATAAGTATTTCATTAATATAGAAAACTAAAAATTTGTCCAATTATGGTTGTAATTTTATTTCCTCAAATACATTAACATTGTGGGGGGATTTATAACACTGAAAGGGATCACCAAAAAATCATAGTGTCTACAGTTTAATTAGAATTAAATCCTTGAAATATCATCCTTGATAACCATAAACTGCTGGTAGCCATACCCGAGACCGATCTTCAAGATCCAACTAATACCTCACAACTAGTTAAAGAGGTCATCAGTACTCTAAAAGTGGTACATTTTCTTGAACATTATCTGGTTAAAGCGATGATAATCCACAAATAGAAAATCTATATCAAAATCCATTTTAAATAAAAAAATAGGTGCTTCCCAATGAGACACATTGGGTATAATTAATCAATTATCATGAGGGTCTCCTAGATTCACCCTCTGCACCAAGAGCTTAGTGGGGGGAATTCAATATGATTCAAAAGATATTGGTGCGGTCCCTAGGTGAAAGTTGATGCTAAACTCAATCTATCTCCACATAGGTAGTCTAAGAACATCATTGGGGAAGACCTTTATAAATTACACTACTTATAATGAAATATGGATCCATGAATAGTCCATTGTTCCAAGGATTAACATTCCAGAAGATTGTAAATCGGTTTCAGCTACCATCCCACAAGACCAAATCATTCTTCCATGAGATGTATCTCTCCCACAAAGGAGAGTTTCATTCCATTTTACAAAGGGACCTAGCCCATCAGTGATAAAACTCAAACAGGTCGTGAACAGTTCCCCCAGGCTTGTAGAAGTCCAGGTTTATGCAACCCTATGATCACCTTCAATAGTCTAGGGGGCGGTGACAAGAACCGAGATGGCGTAAAATAAATTTGAGGCCTCTCTATAATGTATGTGTATGAAAAAACCAAACAATATCCATTATAATGTAGAGGAATATAAATTAATGACTATAATATTTAGAGATATACCATTCCTATGATAAAAATTTGGGAAACATTAGTTTACAGAAGAATACAACCAAAGTGAAATGGGGAAAAATACATGGCAAACCAAAAAAGAAGTCCCAACCTAAAAATAACTGAAAAAAAGAAATATTATAGCCTGACTCCTGATCTCATTATCTGGCCACCATAAATGGTTAATGAACCAAGGTATTACTATACTCCACCATAATAACCACTGATATGTCAGTCATCTACATAATACATGACACCTATAGTAAAATTTCATACATGGGTGAGTATATACACACCGAGTAAGATTCCCTAAAACTGAAATGGATTGAAATAGAGATACTTAATAGTAATATCAAGAAAAATAAATAGGGAAATGAAACCAATTATATTTACATAAGTATATATTTATATACTCATATAAAAACCCAAATTATAGATAACTGGGATCTTTATCTCATAGCCAAACCGAAGTCGATAAGAAATCATTCATCTCCAAAAGTATATAAAAAATTCCCATAATCAAATATAACCTCAGAAGAATATGTGTTGTGTAACACCCCGAGCTTCCACGATACGCTTCTCATTCAATAATGCAATGGCTGGCATTGTACGCAACTTCGAGTTCTAAAACACCGCGACTAATCAAAGTAGCCGTTATGAATAGTAATAACCACTTTTTAAAATTATAGAAATTTTATATTTCAAAATGGACTTCATTTTTGGATTCGGAATATCGAAATTAGCCTATGTTGAATTTTTGGTATTTTTCTGAGAACTTCTAATTTTTTATGAATAGTGAAAAATACTTAAAAACAACTTTTTTAATAAAAATAATTAATAGTGATAAATTATACTATCTAGTGGTTTTAAAGTATAATTGGAATATATTTTTACCATTTTATCCAATGGTGGTCATTAGAATTAATTTAACATTGAAAATGGACATAAACAATTTCCAATCTTTTGATATAAATTGTTTCTTAAAAACACGCTATTTGTCGTAACAGCGGGAATTAATTGTAAAATTAATTAATGCAACTTATATTTTTGGAATTTTGTAAAATAGACATCATTTTTGAATTCGGAATATCAATTATAGCTTAGGGTGAAATTTTGGCCTTATTCTGTAAAACTTCAATTTTTGATGAATAGTGAAACCACTAAGTGGTAGTCAAGCAAACTGATTTTCAGTTAAATGAAAGTTTACCACTAATGTGTATTGAATTTTGAAAATCCGACATACATGGTTGTCATTAGTATGTAAAATGTGGTTCAATGGGATAAAAATAATTTTTTGGTGAATAGTAACTTATTAAGTTTTAATCGCGATTGGTGGTAATTAGTGTAGTTTAAGGTATAAATAATACTTTAATAATATGAAATGACCTAGACACATGTCCCAACCTCATTGGTTGAGTCATGGCCGACCAAGACAAGCCATGGCCTAACTTGGGGACCCCATGGATCCACTTTTGTTGGGAAATAACATAAATTACTTTTTATTTAATGTTAAAGTGAAAATGACACTAACATAAATTGTTTTACTAAAACAATTTTTAAGTAGGGTTACACAAGTCCATATTTTGACTATAAATATTCATTAGAAAGATAAATATATTTCCTACATCATAGTATTTTTTTTATAATTTTTAGACATTAAATAAATTAAATTATTTATGACATCATTATGATGTGGCGATGACCTCATTATTTAACGATTTAAATAAAATGAGAAGATAATGCAAAATCCAAGGCTTACACTTGTCCAAAGCCTATTGGATGAAGAGATTTAGAAACCTTATCACCTTAGCCTCGAATTATATAAATTTGGGATCTTTAGAATCCGAAAAGCATTGTGAAATAATGTAACATTTCAATCTTTCCAAAAGTGCCCCTCCTCTCCACTTATAAAAGGCCCCCACCTCTCCCACCTCATTTACACTTTAAAGCCATTTGGCTCGGCCAACCTCTGCCCAAATACTCTCCCAACATTCCTCCCTTACTCCTAGAAACCTCACTTTGGGCAGAACTCTTCCCAAAGAAGCCTTTATCTCAAATCAAAAAGAGTTACCCAATTTTGAGGTAATGTCTTTTATAATGTTGTTTTGTTTTATTTTTCTTCTCCAACCCCATAAACTATTTTTATTCATTTCTTTTGTAACAACAACAATATCCTCAATATACTAGGATTTTCTTATAAGAAGTATTCGATCTACACTTACACACACCTACATATAATGGTTAAAGAACATACGGTTTCTATGGATGGCGAATTTCTGCCTCACGAAGCGATGATTGTTCAACACTCATATAACACCTTCAAAGGTGGCCATTAAGATGTCACTATTTTTATATATGATATATAATATGTTTTTGTTTTACTTATGCTTCTGTATTTCTCATTTATGGCATACTTTATGATTTCCATTATGGGTAAAACGCGATAATTTCATTTTAGGAAGTGCGGACTACCGCCCCCTCAAAGTGATTTGAATCGTAAATGCCATATGTGGGATGTATAAAGGATGGAGTAAATGTTATTATACCCTATATTATACTGGAATTATATTATACATTTATATCATTATGATTTAGTTCCATTAAATATGAAATTGAAATGAAAGTAGCGTTCATGCGTACGTACGGCTTACCGTCTCCATGAACGGTGCATTTCATTTCTTACCTCTAAATGTTACGTGACATTATGAATGAATGTATATACTGTATATATGATATATATGATATCTACATCATGAATATAATTCCGGATATAATGGATATTTCACCACATGAACAACTTGTAATTATAAGAAGTTTATTTTTGACTCAAGTACCAAAGATCGACAAAACGACCGTTATTAACTTAAATAATTACAAAATGTTCATAACATTGTAATAAGTGATATAAAAAGGATAATGAAATTGAAAATGGTTCTTAATAAGGTAGATATTAACTCTAGTTTATTATTCAAGAGGTTAAAGAACGGTTGAGTCAAGTCGGACACAAGGTAAGGGAACTTCTTAACCCAACTTCCATTCTTTGGGTTAATCTCCTACTTTCAAATTATGTCATGATATTATTATGTCCTATTTCATATTTTTATGTTATTTATGTGTACCTATAGTAAATACACATAATATATCTATTTTATTTTAAAAATGATCTTTGTATGGGACTTCGTCTCAATCTCCTTTCGTGAGGCATATTTTATTTTATACACAACTTCTTTTTTTACGATGTACAAACCCCTTTGACTTTTACATTTATTCAAAAGGAATATTTTTTTATACGAAGCGTTTTACTAAACGACAAAAAGGGAATGTTTTCATTTCCGTACTTATGCGGCGGCAACGAATTCTCCGCCGCCGTGACCAATATTTGAGTTTCAGCTTCCTCTACAAGCCATCACTTTTTTTTAATGAAAAATAAATACAAAGTTTTATCTTGCTTTTATTTTGGTATTGAAAATGGTTTTGAAAGCGTTTTTATTATATCAACGTGCCGTATTGATATCTTGTGATTGAAATGTGGAAATGTTATGTTCCCTTTATGCATGTTTTATGTGATACGATTATGTTATGGTTTATGATATGTTTAAACCTATTCATATGAGGAATGCATTGGACTTAATAAGTGACGGGTGGAGCCCGCTATAGCTCCTCGATGCATCGGCAGGTCTCATGAGACAAACTAGTGTCTTGGCACGAGGCCTTGACAAAATCTTATTTGTGGTCTTGGCACGAGGCCTTGACTACGTGGTTATGATAGTCTGGCATTATGCATTCCATCATTATGAAAGTGGTTATTGATATTGCATGTGATTATTCAACCAGTAGAATATCCATGTGAAGAAGTAAATGGAATTATTTCATTTTACATTTGCCATATTATGTTGAAGTTCATGTTTAAAAGGCCTTTGTTTTAGTTATACATTGCCTTAAATGTTAATGTTTATTTATGAAAGCTTCCGCATTATTGTTATCCTTACTGAGCATCTGAGCTCACCCCTTTCAATGTTTTAATATTTTCCAGGATGTGAAGAAGTATTTTATGAATGACCTGCAGGGATAGTCAGAAGAGGAAATGAGTGTGGACTATGAAGACTTTGTTATTAGTTTTCCACTTTATGATGTAATGTAACATTTATGAATGTATCAAGTGTTTCCAAGGCTACTAAACTAATCGGTCTTTCGAGACTTGATCTTTTGTGATCATGCCAATGTTACGAATTAATGCACCGACTCTGTGTAGCTGGGGTCGGGGCGTTACAGTTGGTATCAGAGGCAGTTTAGTACTAACCTTGGAATCTAGATTTAGATAAACTCTGATTAGAGAACATAGCCCAAAGATAGACTTTGAGGATTAGTATAGAAGAACTTCCTAGAATTTTGGTATTATAGAGATGTTATGAGTTTTCCGAGCAATACATCCCTGTCTAGATACGAGCAGGTAGAGGCGGCTCTGGCAAAGATGTACCTAGGGGTAAAACCCGAAAACACCGCTTTGAGCTAGACTCGAACGGGAACTGGTGCACGACAACGGGCCTTGCTGCACTCTTGGTTACGACACTCCCGGGGGATATGCTTAGGATAATTCTCATTTTCTTTACAAACCACTATGAACAGTTATGAGTATATACTTCCTCAAATAAAACCTTGTTATGATTATGGATTATATCCATAAATAGTTCAATTTATGTTAAGTATTTTACAAGTATGGAATTATGTATTTTGATTCATAAACTAATCTAGTTTATGCCATTGTTTAGAAATGGCGCCTAGTAGAAGGAATGGAAACTGTATCAATGCACGAACTCCGTGTAGGGATTGCCCTCCTTCTCAAGATAATTATTGTGGACTTGGAGATACAACTGGTGCTGATCAACTTATTACCATACTGGGACAACTCACGCAGGTTATGAATAACAACCTTACTCGTATGGAGCACCCTGATCCGCAACGTGGAGGATCAATGCTAGACCGTTTCATGAGGCAACAACCGCCAACCTTCAATGGGAGTACAAATCCTATAGTAGCTGAGCAATGGATAAATTCCTTAGAGAAAATATTCCATGCCCTGGGGAGTAGTGAAAGGGAGAATGTTGTCATGGCAGTTTACCGCCTCACTGGAGATGCCGATCAGTGGTGGTCGCTGATTCAAAACACAAAGGAAGATGATGAATTAACAAACATGGAATGACAGGAGTTCAAAGAGCTGTTCTTAGAAAAATACTTTCCTCGAGACCATCGAGCGGATATGGAAAGGCAATTTTTGAGTCTGAGACAAAAGGAGGATGAGAATGTCGCAAAGTATGAGGCTAACTTTACAAGGTTAGCGAGGCATGCTGCAGATTATATACGTAACCCAAGAAGTAAGATTGATCATTTCTTTGATGGGTTAAAACCATTTATCCGTCGAGCTCTAGTGTCACAATCTTTCTCAACATACGAAGATATAGTCTCATGTGCTATCAAGACAGAAAAGGAATTCTCTAAGTCTTATGACAACAAAGTAAAGCAAGAGAAGAAGAGAACGGTGGAACAAGAGACAGATAAAGGGAAAAAGGGAAAGAAGGATTTTCCATTATGTGATAATTGTGGGAAGAATCACCCTGGTACTTGCCTAAAAGGAATGGGAGTCTGTTATAAATGTGGAGAAAAAGGTCACCAGGCACGTGATTGCAAGGGAAAGAAAGAGGCTGTCAAAGTTGAATGCTACAATTGTAGAGAAATGGGTCATTATGCAAATGAATGTCCTAAGCGTCAAGGAAAATTACCTCAGAAAAGGCCAAGGGATCAAGGCCAATCTTATGCTGTGACTACAGTTGAAGCAGAATAATTAATGTATTGGTGCTTTTGGACTCAAGGATTATATTCTGGTTATTAGAATAATGTGATCTATATAAGGATTGTACTGCAGTACTTGTTGGTTTCAGTAAGGTTTTAATATGATGAAGGTAATTATATTTTTAGTATGTGACAATAAGAGAAACTTTACTTTGTTTGGGGAATCTGATAAATTGATTTTGGAATTAAGAGACCTTTTAGAGAAAGTCTGGACAGAGGTATTTTGGATAATTATAAAGGTTGGAGTGGATTAAGTTGATCTTTGGATAGTATGGTTTAAGGTTAAAAAATTTATGAAGATTATTTTTGGAATATTATAATACTATAGTTTTAGGAAAAGGACAACCTGCAGGGTGGGGCATAAACCGTCGCGTCGGACAATGCTGTAGGAATCGAACCCACAATCAAAGTGCGACATGCCTTTATTTCCTACCACTAGCCTACATGAAGTCCCTGGTTATTAAAAAATAATTTTACTAATCTAAATGGTATGTGTTAACATTTGGAACCTTATACAAATAGGATAAGTATAATATTTTTGGGTTCTATTATCTTTTTGAGTGAAAGGTGAGTTGAAGGTTGAAACTCTAATTGTCAAGCATAAATATATATGTACCTATCTGTTATTCAATGAATAAATTAATTCTTAAACTTTAGTAAAGGGATATTAAAACAAAAAAATGTGTTATCCTAATACCTTATGTCTTGCTGAACTGATGATATTTTAAATCAACATAGATTGAAGGCTTTGAGGCCCTCAATTTGACAGTTGATTGTGATTGATGACCCCAATATCTCCCTACAAATATTTACGTTTTTCCTCCAATTATATGTCTCTAATTGCCACCAATGTTCTCCTAATCGAGATCATATTTGGGTGGTGACTTTTTCATTTCTCTTTCCCTCTTATTAAGGCTAAATTTTATTAATCTTATTTCCGATGTGGGTTTTCCACAAAGGTATTTTCTCTTTTCAACCTTTTATTTTCAAAGAAAAATTTCAAATTGCGAGGACGCAATTTATTGAAGGAGGGGAGAATGTAACACCCCGAGCTTCCACGATACGCTTCTCATTCAATAATGCAATGGCTGGCATTGTACGCAACTTCGAGTTCTAAAACACCGCGACTAATCAAAGTAGCCGTTATGAATAGTAATAACCACTTTTTAAAATTATAGAAATTTTATATTTCAAAATGGACTTCATTTTTGGATTCGGAATATCGAAATTAGCCTATGTTGAATTTTTGGTATTTTTCTGAGAACTTCTAATTTTTTATGAATAGTGAAAAATACTTAAAAACAACGTTTTTAATAAAAATAATTAATAGTGATAAATTATACTATTTAGTGGTTTTAAAGTATAATTGGAATATATTTTTACCATTTTATCCAATGGTGGTCATTAGAATTAATTTAACATTGAAAATGGACATAAACAATTGCCAATCTTTTGATATAAATTGTTTCTTAAAAACACGCTATTTGTCGTAACAGCGGGAATTAATTGTAAAATTAATTAATGCAACTTATATGTTTGGAATTTTGTAAAATAGACATCATTTTTGAATTCAGAATATCAATTATAGCTTAGGGTGAAATTTTGGCCTTATTCTGAAAAACTTCAATTTTTGATGAATAGTGAAACCACTAAGTGGTAATCAAGCAAACTGATTTTCAGTTAAATGAAAGTTTACCACTAATGTGTATTGAATTTTGAAAATCCGACATACATGGTTGTCATTAGTATGTAAAATGTGGTTCAATGGGATAAAAATAATTTTTTGGTGAATAGTAACTTATTAAGTTTTAATCGCGATTGGTGGTAATTAGTGTAGTTTAAGGTATAAATAATACTTTAATAATATGAAATGACCTAGACACATGTCCCAACCTCATTGGTTGAGTCATGGACGACCAAGACAAGCCATGGCCTAACTTGGGGACTCCATGGATCCACTTTTGTTGGGAAATAACATAAATTACTTTTTATTTAATGTTAAAGTGAAAATGACACTAACATAAATTGTTTTACTAAAACAATTTTTAAGTAGGGTTACACAAGTCCCAATTTTGACTATAAATATTCATTAGAAAGCTAAAAATATTTCCTACATCATAGTAGTTTTTTTATAATTTTTAGACATTAAATAAATTAAATTATTTATGACATCATTATGATGTGGCGATGACCTCATTATTTAACGATTTAAATAAAATGAAAAGATAATGCAAAATCCAAGGCTTACACTTTTCCAAAGCCTATTGGATGAAGAGATTTCGAAACCTTATCACCTTAGCCTCGAATTATATAAATTTGGGACCTTTAGAATCCGAAAAGCATTGTGCAATAATGTAACATTTCAATCTTTCCAAAAGTGCCCCTCCTCTCCACTTATAAAAGGCCCCCACCTCTCCCACCTCATTTACACTTTCAAGCCATTTGGCTCGGCCAACCTCTGCCCAAATACTCTCCCAACATTCCTCCCTTACTCCTAGAAACCTCACTTTGGGCAGAACTCTTCCCAAGGAAGCCTTTAGCTCAAATCAAAAAGAGTTACCCGATTTTGAGGTAATGTCTTTTATAATGTTGTTTTGTTTTATTTTTCTTCTCTAACCCCCTAAACTCTTTTTATTAATTTCTTTTGTAACAACACCAGTATCCTCAATATACTAGGATTTTGTTATAAGAAGTATTCGAGCTACACTTACACACACCTACATCTAATGGTTAAAGAACATACGGTTTCTGTGGATGGCGAATTTCTGCCTCACGAAGCGATGATTGTTCAACACTCATATAACACCTTCAAAGGTGGCCATTAAGATGTCACTATTTTTATATATGATATATAATATGTTTTAGTTTTACTTATGCTTCTGTATTTCTCATTTATGGCATACTTTATGATTTCCATTATGGGTAAAACGCGATAATTTCATTTTAGGAAGTGCGGACTACCGCCCCCTCAAAGTGATTTGAATCGTAAATGCCATATGTGGGATGTATAAAGGATGGAGTAAATGGTATTATAACCTATATTATACTGGAATTATATTATACATTTATATCATTATGATTTAGTTCCATTAAATATGAAATTGAAATGAAAGTAGCGTTCATGCGTACGTACGGCTTACCGTCTCCATGAACGGTGCATTTCATTTCTTACCTCTAAATGTTACGTGACATTATGAATGAATGTATATACTGTATATATGATATATATGATATCTACATCATGAATATAATTCCGGATATAATGGATATTTCACCACATGAACAACTTGTAATTATAAGAAGTTTATTTTTGACTCAAGTACCAAAGATCGACAAAACGACCGTTATTAACTTAAATAATTACATAATGTTCATAACATTGTAATAAGTGATATAAAAAGGATAATGAAATTGAAAATGGTTCTTAATAAGGTAGATATTAACTCTAGTTTATTATTCAGGAGGTTAAAGAACGGTTGAGTCAAGTCGGACACAAGGTAAGGGAACTTCTTAACCCAACTTCCATTCTTTGGGTTAATCTCCTACTTTCAAATTATGTCATGATATAATTATGTCCTATTTCGTATTTTTATGTTATTTATGTGTACCTATAGTAAATACACATAATATATCTATTTTATTTTAAAAATGAACTTTGTATGGGACTTCGTCTCAATCTCCTTTCGTGAGGCATATTTTATTTTATACACAACTTCTTTTTTTACGATGTATAAACCCCTTTGACTTTTACATTTATTCAAAAGGAATCTTTTTTTATACGAAGCGTTTTACTAAACGACAAAAAGGGAATGTTTTCATTTCCGTACTTATGCGGCGGCAACGAATTCTCCGCCACCGTGACCAATATTTGAGTTTCGGCTTCCTCTACAAGCCATCACTTTTTTTTAATGAAAAATAAATACAAAGTTTTATCTTGCTTTTATTTTGGTATTGAAAATGGTTTTGAAAGCGTTTTTATTATATCAATGTGCTGTATTGATATCTTGTGATTGAAATGTGGAAATGTTATGTTCCCTTTATGCATGTTTTATGTGATACGATTATGTTATGGTTCATGATATGTTTAAACCTATTCATATGAGGAATGCATTGGACTTAATAAGTGACGGGTGGAGCCCGCTATAGCTCCTCGATGCATCGGCAGGTCTCATGAGACAAACTAGTGTCTTGGCACGAGGCCTTGACAAAATCTTATTTGTGGTCTTGGCACGAGGCCTTGACTACGTGGTTATGATAGTCTGGCATTATGCATTCCATCATTATGAAAGTGGTTATTGATATTGCATGTGATTATTCGACCAGTAGAATATCCATGTGAAGAAGTAAATGGAATTATTTCATTTTACTTTTGCCATATTATGTTGAAGTTCATGTTTAAAAGGCTTTTGTTTTAGTTATACATTGCCTTAAATGTTAATGTTTATTTATGAAAGCTTCCGCATTATTGTTATCCTTACTGAGCATCTGAGCTCACCCCTTTCAATGTTTTAATATTTTCCAGGATGTGAAGAAGTATTTTATGAATGACCTCCAGGGATAGTCAGAAGAGGAAATGAGTGTGGACTATGAAGACTTTGTTATTAGTTTTTCACTTTATGATGTAATGTAACATTTATGAATGTATCTAGTGTTTCCAAGGCTACTAAACTAATCGGTCTTTCGAGACTTGATCTTTTGTGATCATGCCAATGTTACGAATTAATGCACCGACTCTGTGTAGCTGGGGTCGGGGCGTTACAGTTGGTATCAGAGGCAGTTTAGTACTAACCTTGGAAGCTAGATTTAGATAAACTCTGGTTAGAGCACATAGCCCAAAGATAGACTTTGAGGATTAGTATAGAAGAACTTCCTAGAATTTTGGTATTATAGAGATGTTATGAGTTTTCCGAGCAATACATCCCTGTCTGGATACGAGCAGGTAGAGGCGGCTCTGGCACAGATGTACCTAGGGGTAAAACCGGAAAACACCTCTTTGAGCTAGACTCGAACGGGAACTGGTGCACGACAACGGGCCTTGCTGCACTCTTGGTTACGACACTCCCGGGGGATATGCTTAGGATAATTCTCATTTTCTTTACAAACCACTATGAACGGTTATGAGTATATACTTCCTCAAATAAAACCTTTTTATGATTATGGATTATATCCATAAATAGTTCAATTTATGTTAAGTATTTTACAAGTATGGAATTATGTATTTTGATTCATAAACTAATCTAGTTTATGCCATTGTTTAGAAATGGCGCCTAGTAGAAGGAATGGAAACTGTATCAATGCACGAACTCCGTGTAGGGATTTCCCTCCTGCTCAAGATAATTATTGTGGACCTGGAGATACAACTGGTGCTGATCAACTTATTACCATACTGGGACAACTCACGCAGGTTATGAATAACAACCTTACTCGTATGGAGCACCCTGATCCTCAACGTGGAGGATCAATGCTAGACCGTTTCATGAGGCAACAACCGCCAACCTTCAATGGGAGTACAAATCCTATAGTAGCTGAGCAATGGATAAATTCCTTAGAGAAAATATTCCATGCCATGGGGAGTAGTGAAAGGTAGAATGTTGTCATGGCAGTTTACCGCCTCACTGGAGATGCCGATCAGTGGTGGTCGCTGATTCAAAACACAAAGGAAGATGATGAATTAACAAACATGGAATGGCAGGAGTTCAAAGAGCTGTTCTTAGAAAAATACTTTCCTCGAGACCATCGAGCGGATATGGAAAGGCAATTTTTGAGTCTGAGACAAAAGGAGGATGAGAATGTCGCAAAGTATGAGGCTAACTTTACAAGGTTAGCGAGGCATGCTGCAGATTATATACGTAACCCAAGAAGTAAGATTGATCGTTTCTTTGATGGGTTAAAACCATTTCTTCGTCGAGCTCTAGTGTCACAATCTTTCTCAACATACGAAGATATAGTCTCATGTGCTATCAAGACAGAAAAGGAATTCTCTAAGTCTTATGACAACAAAGTAAAGCAAGAGAAGAAGAGAACGGTGGAACAAGAGACAGATAAAGGAAAAAAGGGAAAGAAGGATTTTCCATTATGTGATAATTGTGGGAAGAATCACCCTGGTACTTGCCTAAAAGGAATGGGAGTCTGTTATAAATGTGGAGAAAAAGGTCACCAGGCACGTGATTGCAAGGGAAAGAAAGAGGCTGTCAAAGTTGAATGCTACAATTGTAGAGAAATGGGTCATTATGCAAATGAATGTCCTAAGCGTCAAGGAAACTTACCTCAGAAAAGGCCAAGGGATCAAGGCCAATCTTATGCTGTGACTACAGTTGAAGCAGAATAATTAATGTATTGGTGCTTTTGGACTCAAGGATTATATTCTGGTTATTAGAATAATGTGATCTATATAAGGATTGTACTGAAGTACTTGTTGGTTTCAGTAAGGTTTTAATATGATGAAGGTAATTATATTTTTCGTATGTGACAGTAAGAGAAACTTTACTTTGTTTGGGGAATCTGATAAATTGATTTTGGAATTAAGAGACCTTTTAGAGAAAGTCTGGACAGAGGTATTTTGGATAACTATAAAGGTTGGAGTGGATTAAGTTGATCTTTGGATAGTATGGTTTAAGGTTAAAAAATTTATGAAGATTATTTTTGGAATATTATAATACTATAGTTTTAGGAAAAGGACAACCTGCAGGGTGGGGCATAAACCGTCGCGTCGGACAAAGCTGTAGGAATCGAACCCACAATCAAAGTGCGACATGCCTTTATTTCCTACCACTAGCCTACAGGAAGTCCCTGGTTATTAAAAAATAATTTTACTAATCTAAATGGTATGTGTTAACATTTGGAACCTTATACAAATAGGATAAGTATAATATTTTTGGGTTCTATTATCTTTTTGAGTGAAAGGTGAGTTGAAGGTTGAAACTCTAATTGTCAAGAATAAATATATATATACCTATCTGTTATTCAATGAATAAATTAATTCTTAAACTTTAGTAAAGGGATATTGAAACAAAAAAATGTGTTATCCTAATACCTTATGTCTTGCTGAACTGATGATATTTTAAATCAACATAGATTGAAGGCTTTGAGGCCCTCAATTTGACAGTTGATTGTGATTGATGACCCCAATCTCTCCCTACAAATATTTACGTTTTTCCTCCAATTATATGTCTCTAATTGCCACCAATGTTCTCCTAATCGAGATCATATTTGGGTGGTGACTTTTTCATTTCTCTTTCCCTCTTATTAAGGCTAAATTTTATTAATCTTATTTCCGATGTGGGTTTTCCACAAAGGTATTTTCTCTTTTCAACCTTTTATTTTCAAAGAAAAATTTCAAATTGCGAGGACGCAATTTATTGAAGGAGGGGAGAATGTAACACCCCGAGCTTCCACGATACGCTTCTCATTCAATAATGCAATGGCTGGCATTGTACGCAACTTCGAGTTCTAAAACACCGCGACTAATCAAAGTAGCCGTTATGAATAGTAATAACCACTTTTTAAAATTATAGAAATTTTATATTTCAAAATGGACTTCATTTTTGGATTCGGAATATCGAAATTAGCCTATGTTGAATTTTTGGTATTTTTCTGAGAACTTCTAATTTTTTATGAATAGTGAAAAATACTTAAAAACAAATTTTTTAAAAAAAATAATTAATAGTGATAAATTATACTATTTAGTGGTTTTAAAGTATAATTGGAATATATTTTTACCATTTTATCCAATGGTGGTCATTAGAATTAATTTAACATTGAAAATGGACATAAACAATTGCCAATCTTTTGATATAAATTGTTTCTTAAAAACACGCTCTTTGTCGTAACAGCGGGAATTAATTGTAAAATTAATTAATGCAACTTATATGTTTGGAATTTTGTAAAATAGACATCATTTTTGAATTCGGAATATCAATTATAGCTTAAGGTGAAATTTTGGCCTTATTCTGAAAAACTTCAATTTTTGATGAATAGTGAAACCACTAAGTGGTAATCAAGCAAACTGATTTTCAGTTAAATGAAAGTTTACCACTAATGTGTATTGAATTTTGAAAATCCGACATACATGGTTGTCATTAGTATGTAAAATGTGGTTCAATGGGATAAAAATAATTTTTTGGTGAATAGTAACTTATTAAGTTTTAATCGCGATTGGTGGTAATTAGTGTAGTTTAAGGTATAAATAATACTTTAATAATATGAAATGACCTAGACACATGTCCCAACCTCATTGGTTGAGTCATGGGCGACCAAGACAAGCCATGGCCTAACTTGGGGACTCCATGGATCCACTTTTGTTGGGAAATAACATAAATTACTTTTTATTTAATGTTAAAGTGAAAATGACACTAACATAAATTGTTTTACTAAAACAATTTTTAAGTAGGGTTACACAAGTCCAAATTTTGACTATAAATATTCATTAGAAAGCTAAAAATATTTCCTACATCATAGTAGTTTTTTTATAATTTTTAGACATTAAATAAATTAAATTATTTATGACATCATTATGATGTGCCGATGACCTCATTATTTAACGATTTAAATAAAATGAGAAGCGAATGCAAAATACAAGGCTTACACTTTTCCAAAGCCTATTGGATGAAGAGATTTCAAAAACTTATCACCTTAGCCTCGAATTATATAAATGTGGGACCTTTAGAATCCGAAAAGCATTGTGCAATAATGTAACATTTCAATCTTTCCAAAAGTGCCCCTCCTCTCCACTTATAAAAGGCCCCCACCTCTCCCACCTCATTTACACTTTCAAGCCATTTGGCTCGGCCACACTCTGCCCAAATACTCTCCCAACATTCCTCCCTTACTCCTAGAAACCTCACTTTGGGCAGAACTCTTCCCAAGGAATCCTTTAGCTCAAATCAAAAAGAGTTACCCGATTTTGAGGTAATGTCTTTTATAATGTTGTTTTGTTTTATTTTTCTTCTCTAACCCCCTAAACTATTTTTATTAATTTCTTTTGTAACAACACCAGTATCCTCAATATAATAGGATTTTGTTATAAGAAGTATTCGAGCTACACTTACACACACCTACATCTAATGGTTAAAGAACATACGGTTTCTGTGGATGGCGAATTTCTGCCTCACGAAGCGATGATTGTTCAACACTCATATAACACCTTCAAAGGTGGCCATTAAGATGTCACTATTTTTATATATGATATATAATATGTTTTAGTTTTAATTATGCTTCTGTATTTCTCATTTATGGCATACTTTATGATTTCCATTATGGGTAAAACGCGATAATTTCATTTTAGGAAGTGCGGACTACCGCCCCCTCAAAGTGATTTGAATCGTAAATGCCATATGTGGGATGTATAAAGGATGGAGTAAATGGTATTATAACCTATATTATACTGGAATTATATTATACATTTATATCATTATGATTTAGTTCCATTAAATATGAAATTGAAATGAAAGTAGCGTTCATGCGTACGTACGGCTTACCGTCTCCATGAACGGTGCATTTCATTTCTTACCTCTAAATGTTACGTGACATTATGAATGAATGTATATACTGTATATATGATATATATGATATCTACATCATGAATATAATTCCGGATATAATGGATATTTCACCACATGAACAACTTGTAATTATAAGAAGTTTATTTTTGACTCAAGTACCAAAGATCGACAAAACGACCGTTATTAACTTAAATAATTACATAATGTTCATAACATTGTAATAAGTGATATAAAAAGGATAATGAAATTGAAAATGGTTCTTAATAAGGTAGATATTAACTCTAGTTTATTATTCAGGAGGTTAAAGAACGGTTGAGTCAAGTCGGACACAAGGTAAGGGAACTTCTTAACCCAACTTCCATTCTTTGGGTTAATCTCCTACTTTCAAATTATGTCATGATATTATTATGTCCTATTTCGTATTTTTATGTTATTTATGTGTACCTATAGTAAATATACATAATATATCTATTTTATTTTAAAAATGATCTTTGTATGGGACTTCGTCTCAATCTCCTTTCATGAGGCATATTTTATTTTATACACAACTTCTTTTTTTACGATGTATAAACCCCTTTGACTTTTACATTTATTCAAAAGGAATCTTTTTTTATACGAAGCGTTTTACTAAACGACAAAAAGGGAATGTTTTCCTTTCCGTACTTATGCGGCGGCAACGAATTCTCCGCCGCCGTGACCAATATTTGAGTTTCGGCTTCCTCTACAAGCCATCACTTTTTTTAATGAAAAATAAATACAAAGTTTTAACATGCTTTTATTTTGGTATTGAAAATGTTTTTGAAAGCGTTTTTATTATATCAATGTGCTGTATTGATATCTTGTGATTGAAATGTGGAAATGTTATGTTCCCTTTATGCATGTTTTATGTGATACGATTATGTTATGGTTTATGATATGTTCAAACCTATTCATATGAGGAATGCATTGGACTTAATAAGTGACGGGTGGAGCCCGCTATAGCTCCTCGATGCATCGGCAGGTCTCATGAGACAAACTAGTGTCTTGGCACGAGGCCTTGACAAAATCTTATTTGTGGTCTTGGCACGAGGCCTTGACTATGTGGTTATGATAGTCTGGCATTATGCATTCCATCATTATGAAAGTGGTTATTGATATTGCATGTGATTATTCGACCAGTAGAATATCCATGTGAAGAAGTAAATGGCATTATTTCATTTTACTTTTGCCATATTATGTTGAAGTTCATGTTTAAACGGCTTTTGTTTTAGTTATACATTGCCTTAAATGTTAATGTTTATTTATGAAAGCTTCCGCATTATTGTTATACTTACTGAGCATCTGAGCTCACCCCTTTCAATGTTTTAATATTTTCCAGGATGTGAAGAAGTATTTTATGGATGACCTGCAGGGATAGTCAGAAGAGGAAATGAGTGTGGAATATGAAGACTTTGTTATTAGTTTGTCACTTTATGATGTAATGTAACATTTATGAATGTATCTAGTGTTTCCAAGGCTACTAAACTAATCGGTCTTTCGAGACTTGATCTTTTGTGATCATGCCAATGTTACGAATTAATGCACCGACTCTGTGTAGCTGGGGTCGGGGCGTTACATGTTGAGTGGCCCAAACCTCGATACTACTCTCCACAACTAAGGGAGTCTACATATCTAATGGAGTAACAATATCCTAACAATGTTCAAATATGCTGGAGTATCACTACCAAGGTAAAAAACCCACACCCTATAGTATTAAGGGGAGTACTAACCCAACCTATATAAAGAATATGAGGAACCCACACCCTGGTGATACAAGGGAGTACTGAACCCAAATTATCTCTAATTGCTAGAGGAACCTATTCATTGGTGTGACATGGGAGTACAGAACCTAAAATTTCTCTGATATAATAGGGAACTCGTTACCTTTCATGATTGGGGAGTAATGACCATAAAATATTTCTGATAGAATGGGGATCATTCATTATCACTCCCATCATCAAGTATTGTATGAATAAACATCACAATCAAAATATTTTTCATCATACCTCAAATGACACAACGAAAGACACTATAATGTTCTATACTTAAAAATAATAATGATATGCAACTCAAAGTTTGAAATCTGAATCCAAACGAAGGATAAATGATATTAGGAAAATTGTTATATAGGATTATATGACGTGTATGGGGTCTAGACAATGTGCTTCCCACTCCACTTCTTAGACATGTTATCCCTAGAAATATATTGGGAAGCCATGTATCTATATATGGATGCTCTCTCGGATAGACTATCTATATGACCATCTGATGTTAAATCCATGCATCTCAATCAATGGTAATGTAATTCTTTCTGTGCCTGTGTACTCCAGTACATGATATGTCCATCCACATAGGGCCCTTGTTGTGTGCAATTGGCACATGGATTGGATACTTGGTTATGGTTATATGATGTGTGGGACTAAAAACATAGAGTATTATAAATAAAATATTACATATCCCAATCCACCATAGCTTGGGGACAACACAACATGCTTTGTTATAGACTACACATATTGTAGTCAATTTTTCCACAAAAATCTAAGATGGTTTCATGTGTCTTCTAAATACGCACTCATAAACATGAAAGACACATGATGACCACCCAAAATCAATGGGTAATTCCTCATGTCATCGTTTCATAACCTTTGATGAATGGAAAATGGAATTTGGTGATCCACTCAATCTATAAATTTGCACCCTTCACCTAAAACACATAATTTCTCCTCCCATCACCACTTCAAATCCAAGATCCAAAAATAATCACCCAAAATCTATCCTAATCAGCCTATAAACCATTGATCTATTCACTATTCCATAAATTTCCATGTATTCAAAGGACCAATCATGTTTGGACTCATCCCAATAAAGTTGAACCACGACGTCATGGGATAACAGTGATGAACATGAAGAACATGTTGGGGAAAGGAAAACAAACAAAGTTGAAACCATCGTTGGACAATTTTTATGTCTGATGATCCTCAATTAGTGAAAATTAGGTGAGAACATGGCATAAAATGAGTTAAATTGAATAAAACAATTTATTTCATTTGACAGACTCATGTGAAGTGTGCGAAAACACAGATCAAGAATAGTAGATACAAATTAATGATCAAATTTTTAATCAAAAGGAGGTAAACCCAAAATGATGATTTCTACCAAGAGTTGGGACCAATAAGTTTTGAAGTACATGATCACCTGTGATGTGGGGATCCCACTTCATTTTATTCCTTTTGATCCACATCGATCTGATCAACCATCCTCCACTAATATAGTCTACCAATGAAGAACACACAAATCACCTCTAAAAAACTCATAGTCTTATGTGGATAACCCTAGAGAAATTTTATTACAAAATATTTTTAGAGGATTAAATTTAGGACATTTAAATTAAAATCAATTAAATTATCATTTTTTTTTATTAAAATCACCCTTTAACAACTACCTGTACCTAACGTCCCGTGCCAACCAACATCAGGAAATACCTATGGTAAAACCCATGTTTTAGAATCAATTTTGGTCCCACATTTATTATTCAAGACTAAATTCACAAGTTATTCAACTATTTAAAAAAAGCACATGATATTAATATATTTAATATTTTTATAATATATATTTTAAGCACACAAAGCCTTAAAATCTTGCACCATCTCAGCACCAGGAATGGAAAATATTCTCTAATGTATTTCATTGTATAACAAGGAAGTAATTGGGTCAACAAAAATAATTAGTGGCGAAAATTAACTTGATATGGATCGATATAATTAAACTCATATGTTGTGTTTAAAATATTTTAAGATGATACTTGGTATGATTCAATGGTTTTGAAATGGAATTTAAATACCACTGATAATTATAAATTATTTTAAACATTGGATTAGACCTACTCTATAATAAATGGGATTTTATAATTTGTTGTCTTGTATTATGTAATTGTATTAACAAAATAAGATGGAAATACCATAACATATAAAATGGAGGCAAATTAGTTTAATGAAACTAGTGTGGTGTAATTGGATGGTTGTTATGAGTGAGATTTTTTGGTGTGTTATTATTTACCTCCTTCTTAAAATATTTTTAACCCTATAATCTATAATATAAAAGAAAATGGGGTTGTCTGCCATGAATAAATCTTTTTAGGATATTATTTTCATGATTTTTATTATTATTTCCTAAATAATATATTTCTATGGTGGGTTATAATATAGGAATTAAACTATCATAATTCTCAAAAATAAGAAACCATGAATAGTAAATAGAAGAAAAAAAACAAAATATTAGAATATGGAGAAAATTTAGGAAAGAAATGCTGGCCTTCCCATGTGAATCAACTAGTTCATCTATTATTTTTTTAATTGAAATAGTTTATTCCATAAATTAACTTGAAACATTGTCCGAAATATGTAAAATGTGTGTCTAATTATGTTTAAGAAGTTATGCTCCTCAAGTAGGATCTCGATATTAACCTTTTTTAATTAACAGTTGGTTAAAGTATTCAAAAATCACAAAAAACATTTACAAAATCAATTTTTTATGCTCACAATTCTAAATCAATAATTAAGAGGCTTTAATAATAAGAATTGAACATCAAAGCCTTAACAAAAAGGACCTAACAATCCACACTTGGTTAAAAACACATGATAATTGTATATGTTCTAGTCAAATAATTGAATTGAAATTGAATTAAAATGAAGAAAATCAATTATAAAGCATCCATATATTATTCAATATTGGTTAATTTTGAAAAAATTATAGTTTCAAAGAAAATAGAAAAGTTTGGAATGAAATCACCGAAATAAAACACAAGGATACACAACTGAAAAATTAACCGATCATATATGTGAAACCTGATATGTGTTTAATAATATTCTCCATTATTAAAGGAATACCTTCTTCTAGTTGATTGAATGATCTCATTGATCTTATCTCCATCAATTTACTCTCATGTTTTGAGAAATGTATTCTTTTGTTCATCCCCACATGGTCAACTCTGAACTCCATCTTAAATTAATCTATAATGAACCTAATTGAATTCATTTTTATAATTAATTTTCTATCTTGTATCCTAACCCATCATCACCACTTATATTACGTGAAATTCACATGAAATAATTAATTATCTATCATTCACTCATTGTTTCTACCATATTAGAAATCTCTCTCTCTTCATCCGATTTAGACACATGGACTATCATTTAATAAATTCATATGACACCAAGAATGATCCTGCATGACATTATCATTTCTCCATTATCTGAAAGTATTGGTAGAAAATTATAGAAATACAAATCTTTATCCTAGTTCTAGCTTTGAAACCAATGCATATATTTACAACTTTTTATCACTTCAACCGAAATACAGATCATCTTCCCCAGTCATTAGCTTGTGATCTCATTGTCTTTATAAGGATCATCAGTATCACAAATCAGTTGTCTTCTTCAAATAAGATCTATATCTAGATTGCAGCTTAGAATTTGGGTTTGTCAGCCTAAATATTAACGGCGAGGTACAAGTTTGGGTGTTAGAATCTGCATACATGTCATCGACACCTTTCATCTTCCTCCTATCGATAGTTCAATAATTGGAAATAAGTATTATAAAATATAATATTTCTTCTTGACCTATACACAATGCCGGAATCAATAACAAAGCTTTTCTCAACTCACCCTCTTTAATTATAGTCAAATATATCATTGCAGTGGTGTGTGGTCTTCATCAATGGTCAGAATTAATGATGAATCCATATTCAAATTGGGATCATCAATGCATCTTCGACCTCAGGTGTGACAAGAAGGTGTAGTATTTTGAGGTTTAATATTTTTTCTTTATCAAACATTCTTGGAACAACCTCATATCTACTCAAAAATATAAGAGTTAACAATGTTGATGCTCAATTTTATTCATCTTTCATTAGTTCTTGAGTTTGAAAATATTCTATTTTCTTCAAAACCCAAAAGCATCATTGGTCTTCTCCGATCATAGATTCATCCCTATTTTAATGCATTTTTTTGATTTTAGGTTCTTCTTCTTATTTACTCAATCAAACCTAGCTTTTCACCCTTGCATCTTAATTCGATCACAATTAGTGTTGAAAATTTGGCCTCATATCCATAATTTAGACTCAATTTATCTCTAGTGGTGGGTGAAATCTATAAAGGACATTATCTTATGCACGATGAAAATATCCTTTAGGTTGTGAAGAGTTGAAAAGTGTCCTACAAGTTTCATTTATTAAATATTATACACGAGGACTTTGTGAAGCTGTCCTATCAGTATAACAAAATCAGTGTTTAGTGGAGGTTTAATAAACCACCACTATTTTTTTAAATAATTTAGTGGTAGTTTATTAAAAAATCCTGCTAAATCATTTATTTTTTTTCAAAATCCCAACACTTCTCCCCAGAACCCCCCACTCCCCTGACCCCATGACCCCCCGACCCCTAGAAGCCCTACCCTCACCGCACCTCACCGCCGGTCCCGAGCCTCACCTCCCCTCTCTCTCTTTGATCATATCTATCATGAATTCTAACCTCTTGGATCATAAATAATAATATACCAAGTAATCAAGGTACCTTCTTCTACCCGTTTCTCTATCATTTTCAGTTTTTGTTTGGATGTTCATTTATATGAACCCATATATTTTTATTGGATGTTCAGTCATGTGAACTTCCCTTGTTTATGGAAATCTTGAATTACATCATAATATTAACCTTAATAATTATCAAATGTAATGAATTAATTTTTTTTTTCAATTTGAAATGTGGTATTGTGCATGATTAAATATAATTTATTTGTTTATGTGATTGATTCATTTTTTATATTTCATGTGGTACCTATGGGTATTTTACCATTAGTGGTGGTAATTGGGATCGTGTTAGTGTTTTTTTTTCAGTAAAAAATGGATGGGTTGAATGATATGTGACATTGTATGATGTGTGATATAGTTGTGTGATTATTATAGTTGTGGAGATTATGTGTGATATAGAAGCATGGAGTTGGTATGTAAGTCATGTATGGGGGTTTGTATTGGCCTGGTTGTTTCTTAGTAGTTATTGATTTATTCAAAAGTCACATTCTCAAATTAAATGAACTTTACAGGTATTAAGTTTATTAGGGATGTAAATAAATGGATGATAGAATAAATTATACTGTGCATGCTAAAGGTGCATTACGTCTTCCTCTAGAAAATTAATTTTTTATTATGAATAATTTATAATAATATTTTTTTTGTTAAACATGTAAAATTATTTAATATAGTGAATTATTATTATTTTTGATATGAAGCACATCTATGGTTATGATTTAGCGAATTTTTAGAGTGTAAATATTGAAAAATTTGAGTTTCTCTATCAGTAATTGATTTCCTTGATTTTACCTTAGGTTTCCTCATTTTAAATGTCACATGTATAACCTTGATATTGTTCTAAATATCATATGAAACCTTTGGGAATTTCAATATCTATTACTAACAATTAACCTCACCTATTTCGATCAATTCCAGTGATCCATCTTTTGTAGACACAAGTCATTAGAGTTCCATTAAAGAATGCAATTTAAATATCTATTACTAACCACAATAAAAACCATAAGGGAAGGCCATCACAATATCCATTCCTAATCATATATAAAATCCATCACATATAACATGATATTTAATAATAGAATTTCAATATCCAAACTCTCTCACAAGTTGAATCATTCCCTCTAGGTAGGGTCCCATGGACCCATCTTGTATCCACAAGTCCACATTAGAAGTATATTGAGGAGGGTATCTCATTTTCCAACCTACCACACAATTAAAACCATATCAGTATAAGGTAATTCCATGGCTAATTACATATAGATCAAGAATTTTTAAAAGTGGTGCATGGAGTGAATATTAATCTTTGACCTACCGTGTGAGCTAAACCACCCTAACATGAGGTATATATCATAGATAAACACATATATATAACTCATGAAAAGATGAGATCCCATGATATGGAACTCTACACTTTGATCCTTATGTCTCCAGTTCTCAGCCTCATCTCAAACATACAAATCTACTAGATATCATCCACAATAATCTCATTCCATTATGACGCACTTGAATTACAACTTGAACTTATGATCATATCACTAATAATGACCCTTATGGGGTTTTCACTCTCCTGGTATCCCTAGATTCTTGTTCCCATTCCCATCACTTCCCAAGATTCATGTCCATATATAAACTAACCAAAATCCACTCAGTTCCTCCATGGAATACCCATTCTAACACTATATAAGTCTTACATGATCTTTCACTAGGAATTATTACTTATATAAGGATTCTCTTCACTCCCTCAGGATCCCCACAATCAAGAGATAATATTACCTGAATTACAATCACCTTGTTAAACTAAACGCACCCATAGAAAGTGACTATTCTCTTCTATGATCAACCAACATAGATACCCCAAGAACAGTGACTTATCATGGAAAATTCCACTCATTCCCACATCCCAATTTTCTCTCTCAAGGAGTTTCATGATTCTATGTCTATTTCCATATCTTATCCTATACAATTCCTATAAATCTACACTAATTAATATATTTCTCAATTACAACGCCTTATAACCCCATCATATAACATACAATGGTTCATAACATTTCCAAAACAACTCATTTCACAATCCAAGACAACTTTGGTGTCCTTTAAGAAATTATATATATCACTTCCCTTGTGGAATAGCCATTGATAAACTCTCAAATACCCCACCCAAGAATGAAAAACTCAAACCACTACGAATACACAATATAAGAAAGATTACTGTTAGGCCTTCTAGGTTCGTCACACCATGTGTATAGTCCTTTTTTATTTGACCATTTTTATCTGATAATCCACTTATCAACGATTTCATCATTTACCATGGACGTTGTGTCTTTTTTTAGTATTTTTCAGATATATAACAACATGTTACACACAACCTTCTTTGATGCTTCATTTTAGACCAAGAAATCATTTTATTTCATTTGTAGATATTTTATAAATACAATAAATATTTTATTATCATCCTCAAGATAAGTCTATAATACCGGTTGTAGTAAGTTGGAAATATAAAAACTTATTTAAAATTCTTAATTAATTTAAATTGTTATATATATTTTGTTTGATAGTACTGTACATTTGTTATAATTTCTATTTTTTTTGTATATTTTTTTGAATTATATGTTTTGAATTTAATTTTATTTGACTAAATGAAATGAATGTTAAGGAGGAAGCGTTATACTGTTCCATAAACCACACTAACAGATGACAATCCATATGTCTCCCCCCTACAGCATTTGAGACACCATCTGTTTGTCCCCTGAACAATCTCTCACACTAATTTTGAGCATCCCATCCTCAACTTAGTTGACCCCTTCCCATTCAGCAACATCATTAGTGATGGAGAAAGGCTCCACTCATAGTTCTTCGCGGGGATACTAGAGGGTTACTTTTATAGATAGAAATTTCAATATGAATAAATTTATTTCACTATTTTATACTAAATGTTTGTTTATAAAAGATTTAAACAATCAAACTATGTAGAAAAATATGAAATGTTTAAATGTATGGAATCTAAATGAACTATAGATAGTTCTCCCATTCGATTCTTATAGGGTCCATACAGATGACGTTGTAGGTTTACTTGACCAGATTCTACGTTTGTTGGCCACAGACCCGGTTTACCTTCTATTTATGTATGATGATTGGAGGCATATGCCTTCAACTTGAAAGAATGATGTTTTTCATTCACAAATAAAGGATATTTTACAACATCATTGTGTAATTTATTGTTAGTATGTTATTAAATTATAATATTCTCGAAATGGATTTCTGTGTACAGATGTTTTTCCACTTTATGGTTGCTGATGTGCTAGAAAAAAAAGTTTACATTGGAAAATATCGGCAAAAAATGGAATGAATTTAAATGGAGATTACGGGGAGATGCCAACGATACTTCATTGAGCGCTTAACATATGTATGACAAGGTACCCAATGGGGTACATAGAGAGAAACACTTTTTTTATTGATAATCATTGTGATGAGAAGCACATAGTATTTAAATATATATTATTTTATAAATCTAATTTTACATTTATACATGTATATGAAAAAGATATAACATTACGTACATTACTGTTGAATTAAGTTTTATTTATTTTGGGATCTTTCAAGGAAAAATGCATCAATCCAGGCTAAGCAAATCATCTCTCACATTGCGGGTTCAAAGAGTTTTTTTGAATCCGATCAACTATTGTAATCTTTTAAATAGTTCAAATAATTATAAGACAATATTATCCATTTAATACATTAAATTGTTGATTTAGCTTTGTTTAATGGAGTCATAGAGTTTAGGGTACCATGAATCCCGAACAGAAGGGTGGATCTATGTTCATAAAAAATATGATGGGAGTTTTGTTAAATAGCCCCCCAAAGATGTTGGGGGTATGAATTGATTTTTCATTATAATAAATTATTATATTTTTTCACTATGTTAATATATATTGCTTCAAATATTACTAAAACATGATTTATAGGTAAAAAATAATGAATGATGGGATGGAAATCCATCACAGTCCTACTAAATCTCCCAAGATGACCCAGTTGGTAAAGTGATTGGGAAGGAACATCCTAGTTGAGTGTGAGGGATGGGTCTAGGACCCTTACCATCTAAGGTATTCAGTAGGCCATTGGTGATTGAAGCTACGTCTACTCCTAGTTTTAGTCGAGATACTCAAATAGATTATGTTTCTCTGAAAAACACAATTCAGGAATAAGGGTCTCAGATATCCACTATATAGAAAGCATTGGTTAATTTATATCAGAAGATGATCAGATTTTTACCTTTTGATATTGCATCAATAATGAGTGGTGATAAAGTAAATCACACGACCTCAAAATTATTTAGTTTTCAATAATTAATTTTTTTTTAAATTTTAATATAAATAAACAACATTATTTAATTTTCAATATAATTTTCTTATAGGTGCTGGTAGAAAGAAGTTGATATGGAGGTGGAGAGGGTGACAAGCAGTGTTCATCCTCAGATGGTGATTAGTGGTCTTGTTGATATGTTGGAAAAATATGGAAACATAGGGTTTGTTCATGTATCATGTTTCATGTATCATGTGTGGCAAAGAGCAATCACCTGACATTTTGATGACATTAAATTTTCATGATTCCCCATGTTTGATTAGGGTATTATAATTGGATATGGCTTTCTGATTTAGTAATGTAGTGAGTCTAGAATCGGTGAAGTTTGAAGTTGGTGGAGTATGAAGTAATTTATGATCCATATGGAAGATGGTTATATTTAATAGTTTCATTTGAGTTATGTTAGGATGTATATATTAGTATTTTGAACTAAGTATTATGTTGTTTATTTGATTCCTTTTATTCATGTTGAAGACACATTCCCCACAACCATGTCATTCAAGGATTGGGACAAATTTTGGGTCGACCATTGTCCACATTCAAAACATGGGAATGATCACTTTCCATAAGATATCCTTTGAGGTATGTGCCCTATATGGTAGGTGATCCTATTTTGGTCACACACCATCACTATAAGGGAAAATAATACTTAGAAGAGGATGGAGATCCAAATTGGAAGCTACACCACTATGTACTTGAGCACATTGAGTTAGCCTATATATAAGAGAGATTCAAACCCATTATCATGGGGAAGGCCCTATGGTTGATAATTGTTTGAGACAGGTCTATGATATGAGATTTGGCATCTCTTTGTATCCTATGAAACTTAGAATCCATCCATATTTAGTTTTGAAGATCAATGTGGTAGATGACCATCATTAGAATAAAAATTCTTATTAAGAAAGGGCTAAAATATCATGTTCGTTACATACTAGTCCAATATGTTCAATATTAGGGTAGGTAGTTTAAATTCTAATAGATCATAAGTTAGTTCTTTGTAGATTTAATTCTAACAACACAGATGTTGGTTGTACATAGTTTAAAGTCTTATATTTAGATCTAAGAGACATTGTTAGCTGTGAGAAAATAATCTTAAAGTCTAGAGGGAAAAAAATACAGTTTCATCTCTTTTTAAGTGGTGCACATTTTCGCTGCACAATTTTCCAAACCGTGCACAATCCATGAATCTCCCAATACTTGAGATCCATATCCCACATATTATGTTAAAGATGTTATGTATGGTGTGTGATAACTATGACTTTGGAACTATCTCATCCACAAACCCTACATGGGTTTGACACATATTTTGAAAAAAATGTGTAGAGCTCATGTGCACACCTCTACAATAAACTACAAAGTTCTTGCACTATTGGTCATCCATGGGGTTATGGTTTGAAAAACCGAGGGAAAAACTCTTTAGTCATATATGATTTTTCTTGGAACTTGTTCATGTTATTTAAAAAGCACGTGCTTCATCAAAATTGGTTTCATGGTTGTATGACATTTTTCTTAATAACCATGCTCCTATAGTGCACCTAAGGCTATCTCACCAAATAATTAGATTTCAAATTATGATGCTCTCAAAACGCATTCAGACTTCCAAGACAACTTCCAAGCCTAAAAAAATATATAAAGTTAAATATTTTATGTTTTCTAACTATCATAATTTTATTACAAAGGTCAATTTTATATTTACCCCATACACAAAACAAAAAACCTTCATTCATTTGAAAATTTCAACCCTTAGAAAACACATGATCTTGTAACCATACCACCATAGAAATAATCATCACATAGAATCACTAGAAGAAATTATAAACAAGAAATAAACTACATGGCTTGGTAATTACAAATCAAAATTCCACATTTCATTTTCAAACTCCCCAAGTTTCTTTTAATAAAACATAGATCATATGACCCATGAACTGATAAATCATGAGAAAATGTTTTACCCTATAACTAAATCACTAAGATAGTTCATACAAAGTCCCACATATACTGATAAATGATCATGTAATAATCCTATTATCAACTAGAATATAGATATATGCATAATAAATTTTAATTTTTAATGGTCAATTGTACTCCAACTATCACAATTTACTATTTATGCAAGACCTCAATGTCCTAACGTTGATCCCAACACATTTAATATGTTACTTAGGAGGACATTAACCCTGGTCCATAATTTTTTTTCAAATGATTTAAATCCAATAGACACGTATCACACTTTTCTCACTATATTTTCCTTTAAAAGCTCTTAGGAACTATTAAAATGAACCTATCTCAACCCACAAGGTGACTGATGTTGTTCCTCGCTGACCACATAATACTTTTAGAAATAACTCATATTGAACTTCTTTTGGTTGAGTAATTTTTGATAACACTGAACTTTAATAGTCAACAACTCTAAATCCATATTCTTACACCATTTATCCAAGTTACCCCAATATCATTTTGATCATGCTCACCACTACTTGTAACCAATTTATGATGATGTCTCTTAATATTACAAAATCTTACTTGTTTATGTCACCATTCCCAAAAAACATTCTAGTGCATTCCCAATCCAACACACCTAGAAAATCAAAAGGCATCCCAAGCCAAATGACTAGACTCAAGCTTCTCCCATGTATGTATTTGAACCATTACTTGACATTCACCATGGAATACAATAATACCCAGTCCCAGAAATCAAGAATATTAAAAACTAAAACAATTATCCAATGACCGGTCCAACAATCACATTAGTGTTACACTCCAATATTTGACATTTTTAATAAATATTTGAAGGATTTATATAAATAAATCCTTGTGTAATCCTCCCTTGGATTCCATCCGTCGAAACAAAATTGCATTAGTTTTAATTATTTATCATGGTATATAGAAACTCTCCCATTATACCTAGGATGGTGTCAATATATTGGGAATGAAAAAATTTGGAAAAGGATTATACTAAGTTTGTAATTATTACCCATTATTGGTCCACAAATAAAAACATTGTAACATTTTTTAAGAATTATATTGAATGGATCATTTAGATATTTCAATACACGCTCCATGAAAACATGTTATACTTTACTTGAACCAACCCTTGATGCTTCGTATCTCGATGATGTGTGACCAGGTCCAATAGTGGGTCAACCACCTCAGCGCACTCTAAAACCCTCATTTTACTTCTATGGAATATCGTTAAAGGGTTAAAACCAAAAAAGATCACATCATATTTAAAAGGACGCATATATGGAAGGCTCAACTCTCCATAAAAATTTGAACATTGAAGCATTAATCAATCCAATTCGGACTTACTTGTTTAAGATATTCCCATAGTAATAACAAGTTTTTTGATTATGTTATTGATCACACTTCCTTAGATCCCAATTATACCATGTTATTTCATGCATAACCAAAAAAATCCAACAATTAATCCCATCATTCATCAATGGTTTGGTAATCAACCAACAACCGTTCCATCATGTTGACATGAAATCATAGAAACACTATCGACCATTAAAATTCATGGATCACTTATTTATCTTGAGAATTAATCTATCATCCAGAATTAGTTTAAACTCAAAACCATGTTTTAAATGTCATAGTCATTTTTGAGATATGAAATATTGAATATACCAACTCATCAGCTTTAAGAAGTCATTTTGAAAATTTCTAATTGGTCCATTACAGTTGTATCCCTCTACATTAAAGGAAATAGTTTCCATAATACTCATCATTATACCCACCGTAGGAATTTTTTAGGCAACATTTTATTGAAATGAAAAACTTTCCATGGTACATGCTTCGTCCATTACTAAATGTGGTTCCAAAACTAGGATAACATGCCTATATAAACCATTAACCTGAATTGAAAAAACACAATCCTCTTAAAAGTGTTATAGTATAGGTTTTCTCATAGATTCATGCGTGATTATCTTACCAAGTTATGTTTAATAACTTCATCTGTATCAAACATAAAGTCCAAACTAAAACTAATTAGTATTGTTGTCAGACCCAATTCTTTTTACAATGTTATCCTAAGTACTGGGATAAATCATCCTTATTAGAATGGATCAGGGATACATCTTATAAGTTTTTTCTATGTATATTGAAGGATTATAGCACATATGTTTGTTCTATAGAGTTGAAATTCTTATATTTAGATATATAAAACAATGTTTGAAGGTTTAGATGTTATGGTTTATATTATTCTGTTATATGTTCTATGTACATGATTTTTTTATAAAACATTGTTAGATTGTTGACTAATGAACACTATTAGATGGTTTATATTATTCTGTTATATTTTCTCAAAACATGGTTTTTTTCTAGGGTACTGGTACTAGGGATTTATAATTTTCTACATTTTTTACTTTTAAATCTACATTTAGTAGGGGTTTAAACCACCACTAACAGAGTGGATGATATTTAGTGGTAGTTTAAATTGCCACAATAGTTTGATATTATTATATTTGAATGGTTAAAACCACCCCTAAATAAATTTTCATTATTATTTAGTAGAGGTTATGGTGGTTTTAGTGGTAATTTAAATATAAAAAATGAAAAAAAATTGCGTCAATTTAAACCGCCACTAAATAAACCATTTTATTACATGAAACTACCACTAAAACCAACAAAACCACCGCAAAATATGTTTACTACAATAATTCCTGTAAACCACCGCCAAATTGAAGAAACAATCACATATTGGATTCCAGCACGAAATTTACCGATAGTTTTATGAAACCTTCGTAGAATCATATGGTGGCGGTTTAAACCGTTGCCATATTAAAAAAACCACTACTATAAGGCTATTTTTATGTAGTTTATTCGGGGATTATCTTATGGTATTGTGAAAAGAAATCATATGCAGACATCTAGACATGAAATTTCCCATGAGTCATTGAAAAATTATCTTATATAGTAACCAGCATGAGAATATCTTACATGAGGTAGAATTTCTATTACCTTACGACATACATGAGCAAGACATCCAAAAAAAATCTGGTGATACGATTTTAATGCATTTATCTTAATTATGTGGATTACAAATACGAAAGATTTATCTTAAGAAAATAATCTATGATGTAAAAAAAATAAAAAAAAATAAAAATATATAAATAAATAAAAATAATAGAAAAAATATATTATTAATAAATTTAAATTGTATGTTAAATTTAAATAATTTAGAAACAAAAAAAGTAATTGAAAAAATGAATTAAAAGTCAAATGTAATTTTCTAAATAAATTTAATCGACAATTGTACTTAAATAATATAAAATATAAACTAGTTATTTTCTTAAATTAAATAAAATTGGAAAAAATATTTAACTAATTAATTAAATAAAAAATAAATAATTTATAATTTTTTTTAAAGGAATGAATTAAAGTACAATGCTTATAATTAATAAATTATTTATTGAAATTAAATCTAATTATAAACAATAGTTAGTTAATTTTATGCAAAATCAATTGGAAAGATAAATTTATTTAGAGGAATATAAAATTAAACAATGACATTAAAATAAAATTTTAAAATAAACATTAAAATTTAATAATAAATTCAATGTTAAATATAGTTATAGTCAAAATAAAAACAATCATTAATTTAACATTAAAACACTAAATTATAAGTTTTATTATTTAAAAAATCTTACACCAAATAAATTGACTAATTAAAACATTATTTTAAAACTAAAACAAAATTAAATTAAAGATATTATGGGGGAAATGTATCAAAATAAAACCACATGAATTCCCCCATACAAAGGTTTTTTTACTCTTGTAAATAATAATCCAAGGTATATGGAATGTAATAAATCATAACTTTGATATATTGGATGGCCATGAAATTTTTTTTAAAAGGATATCCCCCTCGTATTTCATCATGAAATGAAAATATTTTACGCACAAGAAATTACGTATTTTATTGTGCTAAAATAGTTTAGAAAATAATAATTTAAATTAATAATTTGTATACAGATTAAACACATTTCAATTTGTATTCAACTACATGTCAAAACTTCTCTTTACCTCTAAGTGAACAGACTTACGTAAATTAACTAACAAAATAATTTAGGCACTCTGTTAGGATAAAAATACTTTATAAAGTTAAAATAGAATAAATTAATCATCTGACAGAGTAAGGAAAAAAATAAATAGTTCAAATTGGATTTGAATTTTCATTTCATAATTCATTTGAATAAAAATTTTATGAATTTTAACCAAAACTAAAATATTTATGGGAAATCATAGTTGAAAAACTTTCTCTCAATTCATTATCAAAGTCAACTATGTTTTAAGAGAAAAATAAAAAATGAATTATTTCTCCAAATCCAAGGGTTAATATAGTTTTAAAAGCCTTAATGTGGCTAAAAATCACTAAAAAATCCAAAAATATTTTAAACTACTTAAAATGCTCCATTGAATCTTGGGAAATAATAAAATTTTAAACTTTTAGGGTTTTTTGATGGGCTCACATCATGGTATAGTTTATCATATTTAAATATACTCTTACCGACACTAAATATTAATATTTCCCTCAATTCTGAATCCAATGTGGATAAAAGATGTATTTTCAATTTTAATGTTAAAAAAGATTTAACAATATAGTAGATTAAAATAATGTTTGAAGGGTTATACAAATCTCAATAATTTTTTTCCACAGAATAAATAAATAAATAAAAATAAAAAGAATATTAAATGATTTCCTTCCAGTTACTACTTCAATCATTTAGCTCATAAATAAAATCTATATTCTAGTGTAAGTTTAATGAAATTTTAAAATTATTTTTTGGAAAAGTGAAATATAATCAAGTATGGAATGACTCTAAAATTTAGTGATAATTAAAGCATTTAATATTAATAACTAGTATGTTTCTTTACTAATTTTATTCATGATTTTTTTTCCAATTTCAAAATTTTTTAAACAATTAAAGACTTATGTAGTAGATTTAAATATATTTTAAAACATAAAAATGTGAGCATAATTTGAAACTGAAAAACTCCCTCAATTAGAATCTTTATTATAATTTTCATATATTCAAATACAGCAAATCTTTTATTTGGAATATATCCTCTATTTTACTTGAAAGATCATAAAAATTAAATGAAATTGACATTAGATCCTAGCATTGTTTATATATTATAGAATAAAACCAAATATTAAGAAGTGAGGGTGTCAATTCAATATTCTTCTGCTTATATCCCCATTTGATCATGTAAATTGTAAAGTATCTGTCACGAACTGCCCTCGGGGCCCGTGCCGTGACTACCCCAAGCCCGCCTTCCATAGACCAGGGGCTCGTGACTAGCACCAAGGCGTAAATCCCAACAAAAAGGGAAGGCATTGCCTTTGAAAAGTAAACAAGCACCACAGAGTAAGCAAGCTGAAAAGTAAACACTAAGTAAGAACAGAGTACTACTGAAAGTGCGGAAAAGTAAATGGGCTAGTATACAAACCCAAACTGAAAGTAAAGTACAACTCGAAAGGGAAAACAACAACTTTAATGTAAAAGCCGCTACACCGAGCTGTCCACTGGAGATTCCACATGAAGGGTGGATACAGATAGCTCCACTGCTCCACAGGTCCCACCGTCCGCTCCGAGTACGTCCCGCCCAGTGGTCCACCTCCAGGTACCGTCCTGCTCTGCAAGCCTCAACCACGATCAATGCTGTCTGTCGTCTGCAACCAACACAACGTAGTGCGGGCATAGCCCGTGCAGGGGTGAGTATAAGCTACTCAGTAGGGACCCCGAGACCCCTGAAGGTCTCCCAAAATCCACAAAGGATAAACCACAATGGAAGATACAGTCACGAAGTAATAACCGACACTGCTTAGATATATGCACATACATATACCTAAGTCATCAATTCCAATACACTCCAACCTCCGAGCCCAAGTACAACTCAGTCCACACCGAAAAGTATACGTATTCCACACAGGAAGCAAAACAAAATCCACACAGGATAGCACAACACAATCCACACAGGAAAGTAACAGGATTCAGCTCACACAGGTATACGTCTTCGAAAGACGATAAAGATGATCTCTGATCCATCTAAGTCGTCGGACCCACGAAGGATCGATAGGTAACTAACCCCCGCAAAAGACCCACACAGGATCGGGCCCACACAGGACCTGTAGGCACTGGTTCGCACAGGACCGCTGAGCGAAAAGACCCACACAGGATCAGACCCACACAGGATCGGGCCCACACATGACTTGTAGCACTGATCCACGTAGGATCGCTGAGTGTTGTAGTCGTTGTCGAATCCACCAAGGATCTCTGTACTGTCGTCGTCGCAGTCACAGTAGCAGTAGCAGTAGCAGTCACAGTCGCAGTCATCACTAGGGTTCCCGCACACAGCAAGCTTGTTTGGTAGGGTCCGCTCCATGAACCGAGAGGTTGATACATCAACTGTCACATAGTCCAGAGTTGATGTATCCAAAAGTTCCGTATCGTCAACAGGAACTCAACGCAACAGACGGCGCGTCGATCGGACGCCCGGTCTGAGAGTTATTGGCTTTTTCGTCCCAGGGGCCCGGTTGGTTTTTAAGGCAAAACCGACCCTACCGTACTCCACCTGCATCCAAACCTCGGGCGGAGTATTCCAAGAGATCCGTCTCACTAAGAGGATCTCAACAAAGCTGACGGCATGTCAATCGAACGTCCGTAGCTCAAGATATGAGCGTTTCCGCTCCGAGGGCCCGATTGGTTTCGTGTACGAATCAACCCGGCCGAACTCAAAGTATTCCAAAACCTTGAGTGCGATATACCGAGTCGACCATCTCGATCCAAGGATCGTATCGCCGCTGACGGTTCGTCAATCAGAGGTCCGTAGCTCAAGTTATGAGCAATAGACCGAAGTCGATTCGAAAACGGGGGTCCGGGTCCGGGCCGACCCTGCCCGACCCCCCCTGGGTCAGCCTGAACCGGGTCGACCCGACCCGGGTCCGACCCGGACCGGCGCGGCGGCGCGGCCTGGCGCCGCTCGGGTGCCACGCGCGGGGGGCAAAGCCCCCGCTTTCCTTCAGCTGGCGGTGCGGCTGGATGCCGCGCCTTGGAGAAACCGCCCCCCCTCACGTGGGGGCCTTCCTTTGAGAAAAAACGGGGGGGGGGGGGGGGGCTGCCCCCCCCCTGGTGTAACCGCGCCCCCCCTTTATGGGGGGCCGGTTTTGGCCAGCCGGGGGAATTAATCCCCCCGGTTCTTCTCCTTTACGGCCGGCCCGACCAGGCCGGCCGGTCCTTCCTCAACGGGACCGACAAGGCCGGTCCCCCTTCCGGCTTCCGACACCGGCGGCCCAGCTAGCTGCTGGTCTTCTCGTTCCACCGCGGCCCGGAACCGGCCGCGGCCTTCGTCGTCCGACGTGGTGTGACGGCACCGCGCCCCTCCGCCGCGTCCCCGCTCCGGCCGCGGCGCCTTTGGTTTCCTTCGACGCGGCATGATGGCGTCGCGTTCATGATAATTTTTCCACGGCGCGGCGTGACGACGCCGCACAATATTTTCCGTGATTCCCGCGTGGTGCGACGACACCACGCCATCTCGTTCATCCACAAGAAAAGAATAATAATCAAGAACAAGGAGGGGGGATTCGGCCGTGTTTGTGCGGTCCGGCCCCCCTCTCGTTAGATGATAACACTTAAACATTTATCCTCAAGATTGTCATGCTAGAACCAAGAACGAGAATAAATAAATAATCAACAACAAACCCCTACCTCGGTTTCAAGAACGATGATCGTCAACGACCCGCGGAAGACAAACGTCACGGAGGTCAGGCGTCGCGGTAATCGTTCGTCAATTCCGTTGACGAAGAGGTACGTCCGAAGAGGTACGTCATTGGTGAGTCTTCGTAAGCCGATGAAGGAAGTATGAGGAGGAAGCGACGTTCCCTTTCGTTGACACGGAAGGCGTCGTCGATCTTCAGAAACAAACCGGCTACGAAGAAGAGAGGATCGGCATTCTTCGTCAGAGCTTGAGTGTTCTTTGTGTTCTTCGTCAAAGTTTGAAGAAGAAGAAGGAGCTCTCAAATCCTCTCAAGATGGCTAACTAAAATAAAATAAGCTAAGGCTTATTTTATTTACACAAATATTAACTTGAATTTCAAAGGTTTGAAATTCAAATCAACCCACCTTAATTAATTAAACCAAGGTGTCAAACATTAATTAAAGGGGGTTATAGGGGAGATTTGAGAGAAGTTGAGGAGTTGGGGTTCATGTGGGCCCCACCACAATTAATCCTCCCAAGGGAGGTTAAGTGGTTGTGGGTCCCACCCTTAACTCCCTTTGGGAGGTTTAAAAAAAACAACAAGTTAAAATTAAAATTTGTATTCCACAAATTTTATTTAACTTATTCTAAAATCCCAAAAAACTAACTTTCAACCCGCAATAAACGCAACCTCGGAAAATGTCTCCTTAAGCGAATATCGACGCTGCGAGTTCATCGGTGCCCTCGGAATTTGATTCCGGGCACTGGTTCAAAAGTTAGAAATTCCCGCTCGTTCGTTCACTGAACGTACCAGAGCCAAACTTCGGAAAATGATTCCTGTCACTCCGGGCCTCGGAATCTGGTGCCGTCAGAAACCGCGCTCTTGTAAAATTCCAAAGAAAATTAAGAAAAAATTTCCATTGAATTTTACGGGTCTTTACATTACTCCCACCTCAGGGCTTTACGTCCCCGTAAAGATACATCAAAAACTAGGGAAACAAATGAGGGTACTGAGCACGCATCTGAGCCTCCCGCTCCCAAGTGCTCTCCTGGAGATTCCCATACTGCCATCTGATGCGCACAAGAGGAATCGATCGCCCACGTAGGACCCGCTCTTGTTGATCCTCTATCTCCACCGAGATCTCCGTAAAATTTGCCCCATCGTCAAAGTCAAGCTCCCCATGGTTAATGATGTGCATCGGGTCGTGCACGTATCTCCTCAGCTGAGATACGTGGAAGACGTCGTGCACCCGGTGCAACTGAGGTGGTAGATCCAGGAAATAATCCACCTCGCCAATCCTGCTGAGGACCTGGAAGGGTCCGATGAAGCGCGGAGATAACTTGCTGCCTCGGCCAAATCTCCAAATACCACGTCGAGGTGAGACCCGCAAGAGGACGTGGTCGCCATCCTCGAACTCTAGTGGCCTCCGCCTCCTGTCAGCGTATGACTTCTGTCGGCTCTGAGTGGTCCTCATCCACACCTGGATGACCTGGACCTTCTCTGTCATGGCCTAGACCATCTCCGGTCCCACGAGTGCTGACTCCCCAGGGTCTGTCCAGCACAAAGGAGATCTACAAGGTCGGCCGTACAACGCCTCGTACGGTGCCATCTCGATGGTGGAGTGGTAGCTGTTGTTGTACGCAAACTCCACCAAGGGTAGGTGGTCCTCCCAGCTACGTCCAAAGTCGAGGACACATGCGCGGAGCATGTCCTCGAGAGTCTGAATGGTCCTCTCTATCTGACCATCCGTCTGAGGGTGAAAGGCTGTGCTCAGAGGTAGCTGCGTCCCGAACGCCTCCTGTAACCCCTTCCAAAGCTTGGAAGTAAAGCGAGCATCTCGATCGGAGGCGATAGATGATGGCACACCATGGAGCCGCACAATCTCTTGAACGTAGAGACATCCCATGCTCTCCACTGAGCCCTGCTCTCTGATGGGTAAGAAGTGAGCCAACTTGGAGAGTTGGTCAAAAATCACCCAGATGGAGTCGTGACCTCTGGAAGTGCATGGAATTCCAGTCACGAATTCCATAGATATGCCGTCCCACTTCCACTCCGGGACCTCCAAGGGATGTACCATGCCTGCTGAAACCTGATGCTCTGCCTTCACCTGCTGGCAGGTGAGGCATTGAGAAACGAACTCTGCTATAGCCTTCTTCATGCCCGGCCACCAGTGCAGTCGTCTGAGATCCTGGTACCTCTTCTCCACTCCTAGATGTACCGCCAAAGGAGAAGTGTGAAACTCTCTCGGTACCTTCTCTCGCAAAGCAACTGGTACCAGGGTACATCCTCTGAAAGGGATGTCGTGCTCTGCTCCAAGGGAGAAACCATCAGGTGCCTGTCCTGAGGATATCTGTGCACGCCGTGTCTCACAGTCAGCGTCCTCACGCTGTGCCTCTCTGACCTGATGTAGTAGAGGAGGGGTGACTATGAGAGACTGGAGGAAGGCTGATCCATCTCTATCCACGAAGGATATCTGCAAAGAGGCTAGCTGCTCTGTCGCCTCCTCAAGTAACTGAATGCCCGTCCTCCTGCTGAGGGCATCGGCTACTACGTTCCCCTTCCCAGGAGTATAGACTATCTCAAAGTCATAGTCCTGGAGGAACTCGAGCCATCGCTGCTGTCTCAAGTTCAGGTCCTTCTGTGAGAAGATATACCTGAGACTCTGATGATCAGAAAAGACTGTAAAGCGCTCGCCCATCAGGTAGTGTCACCAAGTCTTCAAAGCGAAGACCACTGCTGCTAGCTCCAGGTCATGGGTAGCGTAGTTCTGCTCATGCAGCCTCAACTGACGTGATCCATAGGCGATCACTGCCCGCTCCTACATCAGAACGCATCCGAGTCCGGTCCCTGATGCATCGCAGTAGACTACGTACCCTACTCCCTCCTCAGGTAACCTCAAGATAGGTGCGCTGGTCAATCTCTGTCTCAGCTCCTGAAAGCTCTACTGACATCTGTCTGACCACACGAAGGGTTTTCCCTTCTTCGTCAAAGCGTTGAGTGGTGCCGCAACTCTAGAGAAGTCTGGCACGAATCTCCGATAGTATCCAGCTAGTCCCAAGAAACTCTGAACCTCAGTCATGCTCCTGGGTGGCTCCCAAGCTAACACTGCCTCGATCTTCGCAGGATCCACTACAACTACAGCCTCAGAGATGACGTGTCCCAAGAAGTGGACCTCACGTATCCAGAACTGGCACTTCGAGAGCTTACCATAAAGCTGGTACTCTCAGAGTGTGTCCAGTACAACTCGCAAGTGGTAGGCGTGCTCCTCCTCAGTCGTCGAGAAAATCAAAATGTCGTCGATAAAGACCACGACAAATCGATCGAGGTATGGCTGAAAGATCCTTTCCATGAGGGCCATGAACACTGCTAGAGCATTGGTTATGCCGAAAGGCATAACCAAGAACTCACAGTGGCCATACCGACATCTGAAGGCCGTCTTCTGCACGTCCTCATCTCTGACTCTGAGCTGATGATAGCCTGACCTGAGGTCTATCTTTGAGAACCACCGTGCTCCCTTGATCTGATCAAAGAGGTCATCAATCCTCAGTAGCGGATACTTGTTCCTCACTGTCACCTGGTTCAGGTGACGATAGTCAACACAAAGTCGCAAGCTCCCGTCCGCCTTCTTGGCGAACAATATTGGGGAAGCCCAAGGTGAAACACTGGGTCAGATGAACCCCTTTCCCTACAAGTCCTCCAACTGTACCCGTAGCTATCGAAGCTCGGCGGGGGCCATCCGATATGATGGAGTCGATATCGGGGCTGTCCCGGGGTATAGGTCAATATAAAATTCTACCTCTCTGCGAGGAGGTAGCCCTGGAACGTCATCGGGAAAAACATCCGCAAACTGATCCACCACTGCTGGAAAACCAGGACTCCGCACGTCAACTGCTCCAAGGATGAGGCTAGCCAACTGATGAGTGATGGGATGTCCTCTCCTATGCGGAAGTCCATCCTGTGCTGAAAAGGCTCCCTTCTCGCCGGTGAAGGTGAACCTGCTCCCGTCGGTGCGTACACATCGCACCTTGCGCCTAAAACAGTCAATCTGTGCATGGACCGTAGATAGCCAATCCATGCCCAAGATGATGTCGTAAGGCCTAGACGCTACTATAAGAAGATCCCAGCCAAAGATCTCTCCTCCTAGAGTAAGCTCACACTGCCGGAACCAGTGCGTAATCGTCAAGTCTGCTCCTATAGGAGTCTCTAGCCATAAGGATCGAGCCAACGGCTCTGTTGGAATCTCCGAGCTCTGAACAAGGGCAGCAGATATGAAAGAGTGACTCGCTCCTGTGTCTATAAGTACTGCAGCAAGGGTCTAATAGACACAGATAGTACCTCGAATCATCTCGGGTGCACCGTGGTCATAGGCCTCTGCTGCCTGGAGCTGTGCCTGTCTCTGCCTGCCAGCTCCCTGTGGTCGGGGTGGACCTCCAAGTGGTGGTGGTGGTAGAGCCTCAAAGCGTCTCCCACCACCTGCTGCTCGTCCAGCTCCTCTGCCTCATCCTCCACCTCCCTGTGGACCGCCACGGTCAACCCTCTGCCTCTTCCTCAGTGGTCCCTCAATCGTCTGCTGCTCCTCGGCACGGCGAGTCGGGCAGTCACGAGCCATTTGACCCTGCCCGCCGCACGAGTAGCACTGCCTGCCTCTCGAAAGACTGACTCCTCGCTGTGTGCCCCGCACTGCTGAGCCAGTGTCCTGAGGTCGTCTGCCTGAAGGTCTGGTCTGCCTGGACCCCTGAGTCATCCGTCGACTGCCTGCTGCATAAGACTCTGTCAAGTTCCGCCCTGCGGTGGGTCTTGACGCTGGTGTAGACTCAACAAGGAAGCTCTCGATCAAAAGGGCACGTTCCAGTACTCCTGTCTGAGTCGGTATGCTGAGGAAGATCAGCGATGCCCTGATCTCGTGTCTCAACCCCTGCTCGAAGGTCCGGGCCCGGAAGAATGGGTCCCGTACCATGTCGGTCGAGTAGCGTGAGAGATCAGTAAATCTCGCCGAGTACTGAGCCACCGTCATGCTGCCCTGCCGCAACTGAAGAAGCTCCTGAATACGCACCGCACGAAGGGTGGCTGGGACGAACTTCGAGCGGAAGATGCTCTCAAAGTCCATCCATAGTAGAGATGCCTCATCGTACACCTGGAGCATCAAGCTCCACCATCGTCCTGCTGCTCAGTGAAGTAGGCTCGCAACGAGGATCACCATGAGGTCGGCTGGTGTCCTCACTAGCCTAAATAAACGTACCACTGCCTCCAGCCAGTCCTCGGCTGCCTGGGGGTCCGTCTCCCCACGAAATCTGGGCGGTCGCTCGCGCTGAAACTCATGTAGTGCGCTGAGGCGACGTGCATCGTCGGCGGCTGGTGCTGGAAGCATCGGTGGCTCGGTGGGTAGAGCTACCGCCGGTGCCACTGCTGACAAAGGGCCCTGTACCGAGGCCTCGTCGCTCGGTGGGCTGTCGTCACGCTCGACTCTCGGAACCCTAGCTGGCTGCCATCGTGGGGCCATCCTGAAAAGGAAACAGGTGCGCCACGGTCAGAACAGTATACCTGGTGAGCTGATATATTAAGTAATCACAAAGAAAACTTTGAAACACACACACAATCAATGTTTTCATGCATTAAGTCAGAAATCAGTTGTCAGGGTCCTGGTGTATGGATACGTCGGCCGCCACACCAACACTGGACTCCCTGAACTGATAACCACACTCAATACTCTAAACATTATTGCTTCACATAGAAAAGACCAGAGTTCGCGGTAGAACCAAACTCCTCTGATACCAATTTGTCACGACCCGCCCTCGGGGCCCGTGCCGTGACTACCCCAAGCCCGCCTTCCATAGACCAGGGGCTGGAGACTAGAACCAAGGCGTAAATCCCAAAAAAAGGGGAATGAATTGAATTTGAAAAGTAAACAAGCACCACAGAGTAAGCAAGCGGAAAAGTAAACACTATGTAAGAACATAGTACTACTGAAAGTGCGGAAAAGTAAATGGGCCAGTATACAAACCCAAACTGAAAGTAAAGTATAACTCGAAAGGGAAAACAAAAACTGTAAAGTAAAAGCCGCTACACCGAGCTGTCCACTGGAGATTCCACCTGAAGGGTTGATACAGATAGCTCCACTGCTCCACAGGTCCCACCGTCCGCTCCGAGTATGTCCCGCCCAGTGGTCCACCTCCAGGTACTATCCTGCTCTGCAAGCCTCAACCACAATCAATGCTGTCCGTCGTCTGCAACCAACACAACGTAGTGCGGGCATAGCCCGTGCAGGGGTGAGTATAAGCTACTCAGTAGGGACCCCGAGACCCATGAAGGTTTCCCAAAATCCACAAAGGATAAACCACAAAGGAAGATGCAGTCACGAAGTAACAACTGACACTGCTTAGGTATATTCCCATACATATACCTAAGTCATCAATTCCAATATGCTCCAACCTCCGAGCCCAAGTACAACCCAGTCCACACAGGAAAGTATACGTATTCCACACAGGAAGCAAAACGAAATCCACACAGGATAACACAACACAATCCACACAGGAAAGCAACATGATTCACCTCACACAGGTATACTTCTTCGAAAGATGATAAAGATGATCTCTGATCCATCTAAGTCGTCGGACCCACGAAGGATCGATAGGTAACTGACCCCCGCAAAAGACCCACACAGGATCGGGGCCACACAGGACCTGTAGGCGCTGGTTCACACAGGACCGCTGAGCGTAAAGACCCACACAGGATCGGACCCACACAGGATCAGGCCCACACAGGACCTGTAGCACTGATCCACATAGGATCGCTGAGTGTTGTAGTCATCGTCGAATCCACCAAGGATCTCTGTACTGTCATCGTCGCAGTCACAGTAGCAGTAGCAGTATCAGTCACAGTCGCAGCCAGCACTAGGGTTCCCGCACACAGCAAGCTTGTTCGGGAGGGTCCGCTCCACGAGCCGAGAGGATGATACATCAACTGTCACATAGTCCAGAGTTGATGTATCCAAAAGTTCCGTATCGTCAACAGGAACTCAACGCAACAGACGGCGCGTCGATCGGACGCCCGGTCTGAGAGTTATTGGCTTTTTCGTCCCAGGGGCCCAGTTGGTTTTTAAGGCAAAACTGACCCGAACGTACTCCACTTGCATCCAAACCTAGGGTGGAGTATTCCAAAAGATCCGTCTCACTAAGAGGAACTCAACAAAGCTGACGGCACGCCAATCGGACGTCCGTAGCTCAAGATATGAGCGTTTTCGCTCCGAGGGCCCGGTTGGTTTCGTGTACGAACCAACCCGGCCAAAATCAAAGTATTCCTAAACCTTGAGTGTGATATACCGAATCGACCGTCTCGATCCAAGGATCGCATCGCCGCTGACGGTTCATCAATCAGAGGTCCGTAGCTCATGTTATGAGCAATAGACCAAAGTCGATTCGAAAACGGGGGTCCGGGTCCGGGCCGACCCCCCTGGGTCGGCCCGAACCGGGTCCGACCCAGCGCGGCCGGCGGCGCAGCCCGGCCGGCGGCAGCGCGGCCTGGCGCCGCTTGGGTGCCACGCGCGGGGGGCAAAGCCCCGCTTTCCTTCAGCTGGCGGCGCGGCTGGATGCCGCGCCTTGGAGAAACCGCTCCCCCCTCACGTGGGGGCCTTCCTTTGAGAAAAACGGGGGGGGGGGGGGGGGCGCTGCCCCCCCTTGGTGTAACCGTGCCCCCCCCTTTATGGGGGGCCGATTTTGGCCAGCCGGGGGAATTAATTCCCCCAGTTCTTCTCCTTTCCTGCCGGCCCGACCAGGCCGGCCGGTCCTTCCTCAACTGGACCGGCAAGGCCGGTCCCCCTTCCGGCTTCCGACACCGGCGGCCCGGCTAGCCGCCGGTCTTCTCGTTCCGCCGCGGCCCGGAACCGGCCGTGGCACCTTTGGTTTCCTTCGACGTGGCGCGACGGCGTCGCGTTCATGATAATTTTTCCACAGTGTGGCGCGACGGCTCCGCGCAATATTTGCCGTGATTCCCGCGTGGTGCGACGGCACCACACCATCTCGTTCATCCACAAGAAAATAATAATAATCAAGAACAAGGAGGGGGGATTCGGCCGTGTTTGTGCGGTCTGGCCCCCCTCTCGTTAGATGATAACACTTAAACATTTATCCTCAAGATTGTCATGCTAGAACCAAGAACGAGAATAAATAAATAATCAACAACAAACCCCTACCTCGGTTTCAAGAACGATGATCGTCAACGACCCGCGGAAGGCAAACGTCACGGAGGTCGGGCGTCGCAGTAATCGTTCGTCAATTCCGTTGACGAAGAGGTACGTCCGAAGAGGTACGTCGTTGGTGAATCTTCGTAAGCCGACGAAGGAAGTCCGAGGAGGAAGCGGCGTTCCCTTTCGTTGACACGGAAGGCGTCGTTGACCTTCAGAAACAAACCGGCTACGAAGAAGAGAGGAGCAGTGTTCTTCGTCGGAGCTTGAGTGTTCTTCGTGTTCTTCATCAATGTTTGAAGAAGAAGAAGGAGCTCTCAAATCCGCTCAAGATGGCTAACCAAAATAAAATAAGCTAAGGCTTACTTTATTTACACAAATATAAACTTGAATTTCAAAGTTTTGAAATTCAAATCAACCCACCTTAATTAATTAAACCAAGTTGTAAAACATTAATTAAAGGATGTTATAGGGGAGATTTGAGGGAAGTTGAGGAGTTGGGGTTCATGTGGGCCCCACCACACTTAATCCTCCCAAGGGAGGTTAAGTGGTTGTGGGTCCCACCCTTAACTTCCTTTGGGAGGTTTAAAAAAAACAACAAGTTAAAATAAAAATTTGTATTCCACAAATTTTATTTGACTTATTCTAAAATCCCAAAAAACTAACTTTCAACCCGCAATAAACGCAACCTCGGAAAAGGTCTCCTTAAGCGAATATCGGGGCTGCGAGTTCATCGGGGCCCTTGGAATTTGATTCCGGGCACCGGTTCAAAAGTTAGAAATTCCCGCTCATTCGTTCACTGAACGTACCCGAGCCAAACTTCAGAAAATGATTCCGGGAACTCTGGGCCTCGGAATCAGGTGCCGTTAGAAACCACGCTCTTGTAAAATTCCAAAGAAAATTAAGAAAAAATTTCCCTTTAATTTTACGAGTCTTTACATTACTCCCACCTCAGGGCTTTACATCCCCGTGAAGATATATAAAAAACTAGGGAAACAAATGAGGGTACTGAGCACGCATCTGATCCTCCCACTCCCAAGTGCTCTCCTGGAGATTCTCGTGCTGCCATCTGATGCGCACAAGAGGAATCGATCGCCCACCTAGGACCCGCTCCTGTCGATCCTCTATCTCCTCTGGGATCTCCGTAAAAGTCTCCCCATCGTCAACGTCAAGCTCCCCATGGTCAATGATGTGCGTCGGGTCGTGCACGTATCTCCTCAGCAGAGATACGTGGAAGACGTCGTGCACCCGGTGCAACTGAGGTGGTAGATCCAGGCGATAAGCCACCTCGCCAATCCTGCTGAGGACCTGGAAGGGTCTGATGAAGCGCGGAGATAACTTTCCGCCTCGGCCAAATCTATGAATACCACGTCGAGGTGAGACCCGCAAGAAGACGTGGTCTCCATCCTCGAACTCTAGTGGCCCCTGCCTCCTGTCAGCGTATGACTTCTGCCGGCTCTGAGCTGTCCTCATCCGCTCCTGGATGACCTGGACCTTCTCTGTCATGGCCTAGACCATCTCCGGTCCCACAAGTGTGGACTCCCTAGGGTCTGTCCAACACAAAGGAGATCTACAAGGTCGGCCGTACAACGCCTCGTATGGTGCCATCCCGATGGTGGAGTGGTATCTGTTGTTGTACGCAAACTCCACCAAGGGTAGGTGGTCCTCCCAGCTATGACCAAAGTCAAGGACACATGCGCGGAGCATGTCCTCGAGAGTCTGAATGGTCCCCTCCATCTGACCATCCGTCTGAGGGTGAAAGGCTGTGCTCAAACGTAGCTGCGTCCCGAACGCCTCCTGTAACCCCTTCCAAAGCCGGCAAGTAAAGCGAGCATCTCGATCGGAGATGATAGATGATGGAACACTATGGAGCCGCACAATATTCTGAATGTAGAGATGTCCCAAGATCTCCACTGAGCCCTGCTCTCTGATGGGTAAGAAGTGAGCCGACTTGGAGAGTCGGTCAACAATCACCCAGATGGAGTCGTGACCTCTGGAAGTGCGTGGAAGTCCAGTCACGAAGTCCATAGATATGCCACCCCACTTCCACTCCGGGACCTCCAAGGGCTGTACCAAGCCTACTGGAACCTGATGCTCTGCCTTCACCTGCTGGCATGTGAGGCATCGAGAAATGAACTCTGCTATAACCTTCTTCATGCCCGGCCACCAGTGCTGTCGTCTGAGATCCTGGTACATCTTCTCCACTCCTGGATGTACCGCCAAAGGAGAAGTGTGAAACTCTCTCAGTACCTCCTCTCGCAAATAAACTGGTACCATGGTACATCCTCTGAAAAGGATGTTGTGCTCTGCTCCAAGGGAGAAACCATCAGGTGCCTGTCCCGAGGATATCTGTGCACGCCGTGTCTCACAGTCAGCGTCCTCACGCTGTGCCTCTCTGACCTACTGTAGTAGAGGAGGGGTGACTGTGAGAGACTGGAGGAAGGCTGCTCCATCTCTATCCATGAAGGATATCTGTAAAGAGGCTAGCTGCTACGTCGCCTCCTCAAGTAACTGAATGCCCGTCCTCCTGCTGAGGGCATCGGCTACTACGTTCCCCTTACCAGGAGTATAGACTATCTCAAAGTCATAGTCCTGGAGGAACTCGAGCCATCGCCACTGTCTCAAGTTCAGGTCCTTCTGTGAGAAGATATACCTGAGACTCTGATGATCAGAAAATACTGTAAAGCACTCGCCCATAAGGTAGTGTCTCCAAGTCTTCAGAGCGAAGACCACTACTGCTAGCTCCAGGTCATGGGTAGCGTAGTTCTGCTCATGCGGCCTCAACTGACGTGATCCATAGGCGATCACTGCCCACTCCTGCATCAGAACACATCCGAGTCCGGTCCCTGATGCATCGCAGTAGACAACGTACCATACTCTCTCCTCAGGTAACCTCATGATATGTGCGCTGGTCAATCTCTGTCTCATCTCCTGAAAGCTCTGATGACATCTGTCTGACCACACGAAGGGTTTTCCCTTCTTCGTCAAAGCTGTGAGTGGTGCCGCAACTCTAGATAAGTTTGGCACGAATCTATTATAGTATCCAGCTAGTCCCAAGAAACTCTGAACCTCAGTCACGCTCCTGGGTGGCTCCCAAGCTAACACTGCCTCGATCTTCGCAGGATCCACTGCTACTCCCACCTCAGAGATGACGTGTCCCAAGAAGTGGACCTCACGTATCCAGAATTGGCACTTCGAGAGCTTACCATAAATCTGGTGCTCTCGGAGTGTGTCCAGTACAACTCACAAGTGGTAGGCATGCTCCTCCTCAGTCGTCGAGTAAATCAGAATGTCGTCGATAAAGACCACGACAAATCGATCAAGGTATGGCTGAAAGATCCTGTTCATGAGGGCCATGAACACTACTGGAGCATTGGTTACGCCGAAAGGCATAACCATGAACTCATAGTGGCCATACCGACATCTGAAGGTCGTCTTCTGCACGTCCTCGTCTCTGACTCTTAGCTGATGATAGCCTGACCTGCGGTCTATCTTCGAGAACCACCGTGCTCCCTTGAGCTGATCAAAGAGGTCATCAATCCTCGGTAGCGGATACTTGTTCCTCACTGTCACCTGGTTCAGGCGACGATAGTCAACACAAAGTTGCAAGCTCCTGTCTGCCTTCTTGGAGAACAATATCGGGGAAGCCCAGTGTGAAACACTGGGTCGGATGAACCCCTTGCCCTGTAAGTCCTCCAACTGTACCCGTAGCTCTCGAAGCTCGGCGGGGGCCATCCGATATACTGGAGTCGATATCGGGGCTGTCCTGGGGTACATGTCAATATAAAAGTCTACCTATCTGCGAGGAGGTAGCCCTGGAACGTCGTCGGGAAAAACATCCGCAAACTGATCCACCACTGCAGGAAAACCAGGGCTCCGCACGTCACTCCTCCAAGGATGAGGCTAGCCAACTAATGAGTGATGGGCTGTCCTCTCCTTTGCGAAAGTCCATCCTGTACTGCAAAGGCTCCCTTCTCGCCGGTGATGGTGAACCTACTCCCGTCGGTGCGTACACATCGCATCTCGCGCCTAAAACAGTCAATCTGTGCATGGACCATAGATAGCCAATCCATGCCCAAGATGACGTCATAAGGCCTCGAAGCTACTACAAGAAGATCCCAGCCGAATCTCTCGCCTCCTAGAGTAAGCTCACACTACCGGAACCAGTGCGTAATCGTCGAGTCTGCTTCTGTAGGAGTCTCTAGCCGTAATGATCGAGCCAACGGCTCTGTCGGAATCTCCGAGCTCCGAACAAGGGCAGCAGCTATGAAAGAGTGACCCGCTCCTGTGTCTATAAGTACTGCAGAAAGGGTGGAATAGACACAGATAGTACCTCGAATCATCTTGGGTGCGCCGTGGTCGTAGGCCTCTGCTGCTTGGAGCTGTGCCTGTCTCTGCCCGCCAGCTCCCTGTGGTCGGGGTGGACCTCCTGGTGGTGGTGGTGGTAGAGCCTCCAAGCGTCGCCCACCACATGCTGCTCGTCCAGCTCATCTGCCTCGTCCGCCTCCTCCCTGCGGACCGCCACGGTCGACCCTCTGCCTCAGTGGTCCCTAAACCGTCTGCTGCTCCTCGGCACGGCGAGTCAGGCAGTCATGAGCCATGTGACCCTGCCCACCGCACGAGTAGCACTGCCTGCCTCTCAAAAGACTGACTCCTCGCTGTGTGCTCCGCACTGCTGAGCCAGTGTCCTAAGGTCGTCTGCCTGAAGGTCTGGTCTGCCTGGACCCCTGAGTCATCCGTCGACTACCTGCTGCAGAAGACTCTGCCAAGTGCCGCCCTGCGGTGTGTCTCGATGCTGGTGTAGACTCAGCAAGGAAGCTCTCGATCAAAAGGGCCCGCTCCAGTACTCCTGTCTGAGTCGGTATGCTGAGGGAGATCAGCGATGCCCTGATCTCGTGTCTCAACACCTGATCGAAGGTCCGGGCCCAGAAGAATGGGTCCCGTACCATGTCGGTCGAGTAGCGCGAGAGATCAGTAAATCTCGCCGAGTATTGAGCGACCGTCATGCTGCCCTGCCGCAGCTGAAGAAGCTCCTGAATACGCACCGCACGAAGGGTGGCTGGGAAGAACTCCGAGTGGAAGAGGCTCTCAAAGTCCATCCATAGTAGAGATGCCTCATCGTGCACCTGGAGCATCAAGCTCCACCATCGTCCTGCTGCTGCGTGAAGTAGGCTCGCAGCGAGGATCACCATGAGGTCTGCTGCTGTCCTCACTAGCCTAAACACACGTACAACTTCCTCCAGCCAGTCCTCGGCTGCCTGGGGGTCCGTATCCCCACGAAATCTGGGCGGTTTCTGGTGCTGAAACTCATGCAGTGCGCTGAGGTGACGTGCATCGTCAGCGGCTGGTGCTGGAAGCATCGGTGGCTCGGCGGATAGAGCTACCGCCGGTGCCACTGCTGACAAAGGGCCATGAACCGAGGCCTCATCGCTCGGTGGGTTGTCGTCACGCTCGACTCTCGGAACCCTAGCTGGCTGCCGTCGTGGGGCCATCCTGAAAAGGAAACAGGTGCGCCACGGTCAGAACAGTATACCTGGTGAGCTGATATATTAAGTAATCACAAAGAAAACTTTGAACCACACACGCAATCAATGTTTTCATGCATTAAGTCGGAAATCTGTAGTCAGGGTCCTGGTGTACGGATGCGTCGGCTGCCGCACCAACACTGGACTCCCTGAACTGATAACCACACTCAATACGCTAAACATTATTGCTTCACATAGAAAAGATCAGAGTTTGCGGTAGAACCGAACTCCTCTGATACCAATTTGTCACGACCCGCCCTCGGGTCCCGTGCCGTGACTACCCCAAGCCCGCCTTCCATAGACCAGGGGCTGGCGACTAGCACCAAGGAGTAAATCCCAACAAAAAGGGAAGGCATTGCCTTTGAAAAGTAAACAAGCACCACAGAGTAAGAAAGCGGAAAAGTAAACACTAAGTAAGAACAGAGTACTACTAAAAGTGCGGAAAAGTAAATGGGCCAGTATACAAACCCAAACAGAAAGTAAAGTACAATTCGAAAGGGAAAACAGCAACTGTAAAGTAAAAGCCGCTACACCGAGCTGTCCACTGGAGATTCCACCTGAAGGGTGGATACAGATAGATCCACTGCTCCACAGGTCCCACCGTCCGCTCCGAGTACGTCCCGCCCAGTGGTCCACCTCCAGGTACCGTCCTGCTCTGCAAGCCTCAACCACGATCAACAATGTCCGTCGTCTGCAACCAACACAACGTAGTGCGGGCATAGCCCGTGTAGGGGTGAGTATAAGCTACTCAGTAGGGACCCCGAGACCCCTGAAGGTCTCCCAAAATCCACAAAGGATAAACCACAAAGGAAGATACAGTCACAAAGTAACAACCGACACTGCTTAGGTATATACCCATACATATACCTAAGTCATCAATTCCAATACGCTCCAACCTCTGAGCCCAAGTACAACTCAGTCCACACAGGATAGTATACGTATTCCACACAGGAAGCAAAACGAAATCCACACAGGATAGCACAACACAATCCACACAGGAAAGCAATAGGATTCAGCTCACACAGGTATACTTCTTCGAAAGACAATAAAGATGATCTCTGATCCATCTAAGTCGTCGGACCCACGAAGGATCGATAGGTAACTAACCCCCGCAAAAGACCCACACAGGATCGGGCCCACACAAGACCTGTAGGAGCTGGTTCACACAGGATCGCTGAGCACAAAGACCCACACAGGATCGAACCCACACAGGATCGGGCCCACACAGGACCTGTAGCAGTGATCCACGTAGGATCGCTGAGTGCTGTAGTCGTCGTCGAATCCACCAAGGATCTCTGTACTGTCATCGTCGCAGTCACAGTAGCAGTAGCAGTAGCAGCCATAGTCGCAACCAGCACTAGGGTTCCCGCACACAGCAAGCACGTTCGGGAGGGTCCGCTCCACGAGCCGAGAGGCTGATACATCAACTGTCACATAGTCTAGAGTTGATGTATCCAAAAGTTCCGTATCGTCAACAGGAACTCAACGCAACAGACGACGCGTCGATCGGACGCCCGGTCTGAGAGTTATTGGCTTTTTCGTCCCAGGGGCCCGGTTGGTTTTTAAGGAAAAACCGACCCGACCATAATCCACCTACATCCAAACCTCGGGTGTAGTATTTCAAAAGATCCGTCTCACTAAGAGGAACTCAACAAAGCTGACGACACATCAATCGGACGTCCGTAGCTCAAGATATTAGCGTTTCCGCTCCGAGGGCCCGGTTGGTTTCGTGTACGAACCAACCCAGCCGAACTCAAAGTATTCCGAAACCTTGAGTGCGATATACCAAATCCACCGCCTCGATCCAAGGATCGCATCGCCGCTGACGGTTCATCAATCGGAGGTCAGTAGATCATGTTATGAGCAATAGACCGAAGTCGATTCGAAAACGGGGGTCCGGGTCCGGGCCGACCCGGCCCGACCCGACCCGGGTCCGACCCGGCCCGGACGGCGGCGCGGTCCGGCGTGGCGGCGCGGCCTGGCGCCGCTCGGGTACCACGCGCGGGGGGCAAAGCCCCCGCTTTCCTTCAGCTGGCTGCGCGGCTGGATGTCGCGCCTTGGAGAAACCGCCCCCCCCCTCACGTGGGGGCCTTCCTTTGAGAAATACAGGGGGGCGCTGCCCCCCCCGTAGTGTAACCGCCCCCCCCCCCCTTTATGGGGGGCCGGTTTTGGCCAGCCGGGGGAATTAATTCCCCCGGTTCTTCTCTTTTCCGACCGGCCCGACCAGGCCGGCCGGTCCCCCTTCCGGCTTCCGACACCGGCAGCCCGGCTAGCCGCTGGTCTTCTCGTTCCACCACGGCCCAGAACCGGCAGCGACCTTCATCGTCAGGCGCGGTGCGACGACACCGCGCCCCTCCGCCGCAGACCCTCTCCGACCGCGGCGCTTTTGGTTTCCTTCGACGCATCGCGATGGCGTCGCGTTCATGATAATTTTTCCACGGCACGGCGCGACAGCGCCGCGCAATATTTTCCGTGATTCCCACGTGGTGCGACGGCACCACGCCATCTCTTTCATCCACAAGAAAATAATAATAATCAAGAACAAGGAGGGGGGATTCGGCCTTGTTTGTGCGGTCCGGCCCCCCTCTCGTTAGATGATAACACTTAAACATTTATCCTCAAGATTGTCATGCTAGAACCAAGAACGAGAATAAATAAATAATCAACAACAAACCCCTACCTCGGTTTCAAGAACGATGATCGTCAACGACCCGCGGAAGACAAACGTCGCGGAGGTCGGGCGTCGCGGTAATCGTTCGTCATTTCCGTTAATGAAGAGGTACGTCCGAAGAGGTACGTCATTGGTAAATCTTCGTAAGCCGACGAAGGACGTCCGAGGAGGAAGCGGCGTTCCCTTTCGTTGACACGGAAGGCGTCATCGATCTTCGGAAACAAACCGGCTACGAAGAAGAGAGGAGCGGCGTTCTTCGTCGGAGCTTGAGTGTTCTTCGTGTTCTTCGTCAAAGTTTAAAGAAGAAGAAGAAGGAGCTCTCAAATCCTCTCAAGATGGCTAACCAAAATAAAATAAGCTAAGGCTTATTTTATTTACACAAATATCAACTTGAATTTCAAAGGTTTGAAATTCAAATCAACCCACCTTAATTAATTAAACCAAGTTGTCAATCATTAATTAAAGGGGGTTATAGGGGAGATTTGAGAGAAGTTGAGGAGTTGGGGTTCGTGTGGGCCCCACCACACTTAATCCTCCCAAGGGAGGTTAAGTGGTTGTGGGTCCCACCCTTAACTCCCTTTGGGAGGTTTAAAAAAAACAACAAGTTAAAATAAAAATTTGTATTCCACTAATTTTATTTAACTTATTCTAAAATCCCAAAAAACTAACTTTCACCCCGCAATAAACGCAACCTCGGAAATGGTCTCCTTAAGCGAATATCGGCACTGTGAGTTCATCGGTGCCCTTGGAATTTGATTCCGGGCACCGGTTCAAAAGTTAGAAATTCCCGCTCGTTTGTTCACTGAACGTACCCGAGCCAAGCTTCGGAAAATGATTCCGGGAACTCCGGGACTCGGAATCAGGTGCCGTCAGAAACTGCGCTCTTGTAAAATTCCAAAGAAAATTAAGAAAAAATTTCCCTTGAATTTTACGGGTCTTTACAGTATCAACTAAAAATGATGGAGTGAATTCCATAGAGTATTTCTCATGGTGAAACAATGAACATAGAATATTCCAAAAAACCATTACGTCCATCTAATTTACAACAAGAAAAATAAGAAAATTAAAAATATTTATTGAAATTTTAAAACTATATTTAAAAGTAAATGGATAATAAGTAAAGGGATATGGAAATATTGAGTTAAGACCCCCAAGAGGTGTTTCAGTTTATGTTTTCCATAGTTGGGAAGCTTTTTTCATCCCCAACCCATCAATGGGTGGGGATTGTGTACGAAGAACCATCACAACCTTTCTTAACCGAATTTTTTTAGATTCACTTATTTGTTTAGGTCACATTTGGAAAAATAAATTTTATACAACACCTTTTAGTGTGGTTTAATTCATTAGTTGGGGATAAATATATAAAATATGGGACCCAACATATAGTTTTAGGGGGAATTTTTCCTGTTTTCCATCCATATATTGCATGAAAATCAGTAGAAAATGATAATTTTTTTATTAGTTGTAAAATAAAAATACATCTCCTCTCTTTACCCCTCTAAATACTGGTCAAAATATATTTTCTCTATTTCCTTCTCCATCCTATAATTTTAGCTATAAAATTAAATCAATTATACTCAAACAAACAACTAAAATTATTCCAGGGCCTATGAAGTGAATTCATTTCAATAGTGTAATATGGAGATTAAGTTAAAATTTCAAATTCTATAAAATTTAAACATGAATGGTCCAAAATTTCTAAATTTTTCCGAAATAAATTCATTTATACTAACTTTTTTTCTTCTCTGGACTTGGGAAAATCAATCATTTCCAGATGTGTTTTTTTTTAAATATTCACTTAAACCACTTTGATTTCTTCTTAGAATACTAGAAATTTAATCCTTCCAGCATGGAACTTAGAAAAAATAGGGAGAAATCATGAATATCATTAACCAATGCTTCCAAAAAATATAGAGTCATATCATATTTTTGTTTTTCTATAATTGTTTTGAAATCAATTCGATTCAAATTATTGTAGAGATTCCTAATTTTGTAGGAAAAGTATCTTACAATGTTATCCAAGGCTGGGTCAGATTCCATTTGTTCTTTATTTTTTAATTTTTATGTTGTATTTTTAAATGTTGTGTGTTTTCTAGTAATTTTTGTGAATCTCCTTGGAAGGATCCCAAAAAAATGTGCTAATTGATGAGTGGGGATTTTTTTTTGTGTTTGATTATTTAAATCCTACAAAAAATATTTTTAAGCCTATGAATTGTAATATATGAGAAATCCTGGCTATCTCCCAAATAAAATGCATTTAAGGAGTTTTATTTTAGGATTTTTATTATTATTAAGTAAAAGATATATTTCCATGGGGGGGGGGGGTCTAATAAAGGAATGCAACTATACTAGTTCTATAATATAACAAATCAAGAGAAGTTAGAAGAATAAAAGAAGAATCAGTTTAAAATGTTAAGATATGTCTAAAAATATTCGGTGGCCTTCTAAAGTGACTCGACTGGTACATCCACTATTCATTTATTTTAAATAATTGATTCCATATTTTTTTTAAAACACTATCCAAAATATTAATAATATATGTATTATTATGTATAAGAATTCAAGGTTATCAACTAATATCTCAATTTTAACTATCTTTTGTTAAGAGCTAGTCAAAGTATTTAATGATCGCCAAAAAATTTATAAAAAGAAAAATATTTTCCTAATAATTCTAAATTGAGAGTTGAGAGGCTTCCACAATAAGAATTAACCATCAAACTCTTAACTGCACTGACCTAATAGTCTACAGCTTATTCAAAATACATCTTGGTTAGCTTTGTTCGAGTCAATGAAGGGAATAAAATATGAAAAAATGATTAAAAATAAATTATTAAACATCAATAGATTATTCAATAGTTTTAAATATGAAAAAATTGTAGATTTAATGAAAATATTAAATCCTAGAATGAAATCACTATAAGAAAATACAAGGATCATCCATATACAATTATCCCACCATATTTTTGAAACACAATCAGTGGTTGATCCTAAAATATATTCTCAATAATAGAACTTTATCGACTTGCCCAAAAGATATCCCTACTCTACTCTCTATCACTCCACTCCAGTGTCTTAAAAAATTTGTTGTTCTATCCATCCCCATCTTTCCCTCACTAGGAAATATTTGGAATTAATCCAAAATCATCCTAATTGAATCTATTTACATAATTTATTTTCCCTCCATCATTACAAACTCCCATCACTACTTCCATTCTACGAAGCATACATGGGAAAATCTGTTCCTTATCCTTCAATCACTATTTCTTCATCTTTAGCAATCTCTATCTTCATCAAATTCTAACACCTATACTGATAATTAATAAATTCATCAAACACAAAAATTATTACTATATAAATTCATCATTTCTCTATTTTTCTCATGTGTTAAAAGATAATTAGATAAGTCATGATCTTTATCATAGTTTTGTCTTGGATTTTTATAAACATAATATTGAATTTTTATCACTTTTATAAAAAAACCCATCTTTCTACTCAGTCGAAAACTCATGAGTTCAATGTTTAGTTTTAAATCATAACTATTGTAAATCACCTATCTTATTCCTCAAAAGTTATTTTGGAAATAAAAATTTAAACTTAGTAGTAGTAAATCACCGATATTCTTAAAATCATATCTCTATCAAGGATGCGGCTTGATGTCTGGGTTAATCATCCTAAAAATTGAATGTGAGGTGCAACTTTGGTTGTAGGGTTCTTCATCTGAGTCATCAACACCAGTCATCTTCCTCAGAACAATGGCCCTGTGATTAAAAAAATATAGCGTCAGATCTCCTCACTCATGATCACCTTCTCATGTAGTGGGTATCATCATTGGAACTTGGATCATCTCACCCTCATCATATCTAGTCAAATAGACCAGTTTGGAGACACATGTTCTTAATAGATGGTCCAAATCAATGGTATCACCTCATTTAAATTGTAATCATCATCCGATCTTTGGATCAGGTGTGACCAAAAGGTTCATTTTGTTGAGGTTTTATCATTATTCATCATTTAACATGCCTGGATCATCCACATCCCTATATGAAAACATTGAAGGTAACAATGGTGATGCTCTATTTCATTCAGATTATATTTGATCTTGATTTTCTAGATATTTTAAATTTGTTGAACCCAAAAAGTATATTCAGACTTCATCGAGCTTAGCTTCATCCAATATTTAAAGATTTTTTTTTTAATTTTAGGTGCTTCTTTCCCCTTTGTCGATTGAACCCATCTTGTATCCCTTAAATTTTAATTCGATCTTAATTTGTGTGGAATCTTTAGTCCTATATCCTTTATTCGGCCTCAGTTTCTCTCTAGTGTCAGTAAAAATTTCTAAAGGATATTATCGTATATGAGATGAAAGTATCCTAAGGTGCATATTGATTTTAAAATTATCATACATTCTTCGGTCGAAAAATATAATAAATGGGGAATTTTCCAAGATGTCTCATGTGGGGATTATCTTGTGGGCTTGTAAAAAGACATCGTACTTTTCCATATAGGCTTGAAAATTATTAGGAGGCATTGAACAATTATCTTATGTGGGAACCATCTTGAGAATATCTTACATGAAGAAACATTTCTAATATCATATGACATATACATATGAATCTTCCATAAAAAACTTATGTGGACATGATTGTCATCCATTTATCTTACATGGGTGAACTACTAATAGAAAGGATTTCTCATAAGAAAATAATATAAAATGAAAATAAATAAATAAATAAAATAACAATGATATATAGAATAAAAATAAAAAATAAACATTTTTATTAATAAATTTAAATTGTAAGATATGTTTCAACAATCTACAAAAAAAATATTAATTGAAAAACTGAGTTAAAAATAAAATCCCTTTTTTAAAATAAATTTTAACAAAAATAAATATTTAAATAAAATAAAATAAAAACTATTTGTTTTTTATAATTAAAAAAAAAAAAAATAAACTAATTAATTAATTAAATATATAATGAAATTATAAAATTTATTAAAGAAAAGAACTAGAATACACTGCTTATAATTATTAATTTATACAATGAAATTAAATATAATTCTAAACTATAAATAATTTTTTAAATATTAAAGAAACGGAATAGATTAATTGGATGAGTATAAAATAAAATTAAACAGTAAAATTAAAATAATATTTTAAAATAAACATAAAAAATCAATAATAAATTTAACATTAATCAAAATTACACATAAAATAAAAATAACCATTAATTAAATATCAAAACCTTAAAATTCAGAGTTTTATTATTTAAAAAATAATCAAAAAACAAAGAAAATAAAAAAATTATAACATTATTTTAACAAATAAAACATAATTAAATTATATATATTACATTGAAAAAATATATCATAATATTTCCACATCAAGTTTTTTTAGGGAAATTGTAAAACTTTCATGAAATGTGAATTGAGTTTATGTTATGGATTGATATTGATTAATAGCAATATATTTATTTTTTGATAATGTAAAATGATAAATCCCACAACATGGTTTTAGGTGAACATGTAAAACATAAATGGTGTTATGTGCATTTTATAGAATCATTGGAAACTGGAATTTTGGAAATTGTTAATTGGTTTTACCTTAATAGGGTAAATGGATTTTGAAATAGTTTTAGGTAGTAGGGATTTGAAATATTTTTGGAATGGAAATGTTAATTTTTTTTCATATTTCTTATAATTGTTTATTTTTTGTATGATGAATGATTATATGTGTGTGACCATCCTTTTAGTTAAAAAAACTGGTTTGGATTGATGGTTAAAACTAGGGAGAACATGACCCCTTAGTAGAGTGTGGTTGATGATTAAACCAGGGGTAAACAATACCCTCAGATGGAAGCTAGTTGGTATTTAAACCTGGGGTGAACATATGCCCCTTTTAGATACTAGTAACTAGTTAAAAGAGAGTAAGCATAGAACCTGTGTAGATGCTAGGTCCCCGGGGATTGGTATATTACCCCAAAATACCGATTGATGGTCATGGATTGGTTTATTTCTCCTAAATAGATATGGATTATTACGATCTTCATGAAATTTTTAGAGACACATCAACACAAAATGAAGCAGTTTTGTGTTGTTCCCAATGTTAATTCAACCCCTAGGTTCAATGTATTTTTATGATTTTCAATTAAATGTTTTAATAGAAGTATTTTTACTTCTTTAACTTAAGATATTTTGTATGAACATGAACAAACTGGTTATATTTATGGATTCCATTGGTGGTGGCATACAATGTTTTAATCACACAATGATAAAGACATCATGGATCTTGAGTAGATGAGAATACAATCACTTGGTTTTAGGCATATATTGGGATGTAGTCTAGGTTTGATCAAGCAGGATTACTCAAATGAGTACATGATTCATGGGATGTGCTATGGATTATTGCAGTCAGTGACCCAATGTATTTATTTCCTTTTATTATGTTGAATTAATGTCATTGGACCAATGGGAGGTATTCATTTCATGACCTAGGTTAGTGTTTTTAATATGTATAACATGAGGACTTATTTAGTTTTCCACAGACTCTGATGTGATGTACATGTCTGATATTTAGATATTTTTTGTTCCGATTATTGTGAAATCTAACAAAAGAGGCCATATGCTCCCACCACACAATTTTTAACCCTAAATTTTAGTAATAATCCTCAGGAATACAAGGAGTCAGAAATGTGGTTATGCATTAAACTAGTCAGGTTACTATTCATAGAGTGATATGTGTAGGGATGTTACACAATGGCATCAAAGCATTATTATTATTTTTAATTATATATTAGGATTTTCTTTACATGATACATTATAATGTGTTAGATCTTATAAATAAATTCATACTGATGCATGACGATCACATTTTATGGTGGAAGTCAAGGCTACTATGGGAATGATATTCATGTTCTTGTCTTACACTGTCTGAAATATTTTTTATTTTCACAAAGTGTGATGCACATGAGTCTTGAAATTTAGGGTTGATGATTTATTGGATTTTTTGATCTTTTCCCATTAGAAATAATCTATTTAAAGATTATGGATTTTTTCTAATATATAGGAATGAGGTGTCTCATGCATCATATAAGGAACACAAGATTCCTATGATATTGGACTACTAGTTGGATTGTTTTCATTGACATCAGAGGCTCAACTATTTAAACTATAAACTACTGACCATATAGTGTTTTCCAATATAAATACATGGGGGAATTATACTCGGCTAAGATGACTTGTAAATTTGTTATATTCTCATGGAAGGTCAGGTGGATGTACAATGAGGTAGTTGATGAGGATGGAGTGGTCCATGTGAAAATGAGGTATAATGATACAATTAGGTTGACATATTCATTTTTACCTTCAATGATGAACCCATAGTTTGTTATTTTCTATTTAGGTTTAGTTATCAATTGTTTCAGTGACCACCTATGTAATATTTTCTAATATAGCATTGATCGAAAATCTACATAACTGAGTTAGTGGGTGTGTTTCCTATGATATGGGTCATTTCAGATGAAGTCATTGGTTATGGTAGTTTTGACAGTATAGTTTTGATTCACCATGGGCAATCAGATGTGGGGATCCTCATGGGAATATGTGCCTTAATAGTGGATGGTTTTTCAAGTGAGGCTGGTTTTTATATGGGACCCTTGAGAGGTTGTTGGCACATTGGATGTAGTGAAATGTTAGGTATGGGTTCACAGATTACACTTGTGAACTATGGCTTATGTGTGACAACTAGTTTATAGACTAGGTCAGAGAACCTGGTGAACCATGAGAAAGAATAATGACATTGGTGAGCTAGTGAATATTGGGACTAAGGGTGAATGTCAAATTGGTTAACTTAGGTCTATGATTTAATTAGAGAAGGGAAGCATATGTGGGTACCTTGGGATGTTATGTTGATGTATAGGAGGTTTCATCGAGGTTATGGTTTGTCATGGGTATTCATTATTCTTCTTGGAACTAATAACCAGGAGTACTTGTTGTTTTAGCATCAAAGCTAGTATTTGAGGATAAGACTGAGTGAGAAATCAGAGCCCTTGGATTTATATTCTCTTTATAAGTATTGTAAAATAATGGGTAGATGATTTTGGTTTTTTTATGATGTTCAATGGTGGATAAGAATGTAGTATGATTTTTGAAAGACATGCTTGAGGAGAATAGAAAGTGGTCCAGAACTTGATGCTTCTTCTAGAGGTGTGTGAATCATATTAAAGTGAGTCATAATTATTCTTTTGGATGGTAAGAGTGTATAGACCCATTAATTTTTAAATGAGATCGAGTAGCACACACAGGGTACTAGAGATGTGTTTGAATGGTAAATTAGTGAGAAATCACGTGTGGGAGAAGGACTGATGAAATTTTTTAATTATATAATTTTCGGCATAGTGATTCAAATCAATGGATAAAATAATTTGAGTTCCCTTATAGGGATGTCTATTTTCAAGATTGGATCGAGTATGATGGTATAGTTGAACTGGGATTTTAGGAAGGTCATTCCGGGTTTGAAATAATCACCACTCAAGAGGATTAGTAAGCATTATTTACAATGGAACATACTAAGAATTCCCTTAAGGTGTAATGTATATGAATCCAAATGTTGGGAAGTGTTCTATTGTCTGGATGAGGGTGGTGACCCTTGTCATGGGATGAGTTTTAGCGGACATTGTGATTGAAGTTCCCTTAAGTAGGAAATGGGAAATAGATTGGTGTTTTGATTTAGAACTTGTGGAAGAGTGGATTTTTATATTTTTGTCATTATGTTTTCAAAAAATGGAGAATACGTCATAGTGACTAGGAACTTGTTTTGGTAGTGCTGTGATAAGGATGGTCATATAGTGGGGAGAATGATATTAGTCATGAGCATGAGACCCTTATGAGTGAAGCATCATAGAAGTATGAGGTCAGTTTCTTGATGACCATTTCTTAATTCTAGAACCAGTGAATAAATAGACCATATTAACATTGGATTCCTTGTTAAATGACAATTACAATTCAGATATGTCTTGGGTTGAGTCCCTGCATGGGCATCCAAATCTAGATGTATTTTTATGACATGAGTTTGTTGGATTAGGAGTGTGTCACTACTTTTGAAATGCATGATGTGGGTTCCATCAATTGAATACATAATAATGATGATCACATTGGGTGTTAGGTATAGACATTGTGGTTGATTCTTATAGAATCATGAATTGACTCCATGAATAAATGCATCATGATCAGGACCTTTAGGAAGTGTATTGTGGGATGAATCTCAGTTTATTGAAGATAAATCTACCTAGGGATGTCTGGATAGATGTTTTATATTCAATTTTATGTATTAGCTTGGAGACCAGGTTAAGTACATAATAATTGGTGCAGTGTGTGTATTTAAGGGTTGGATGGATCTTTATGAGGGAAAATGACATGGTTTAAACCCTCATGTATAGAGAGTGAGACCCGTTAGTTCTGGTTTATATTTGATAAGGAGGGATTATTACCGCTATTTTGATTGGTGTTTTCATGTTTTTTCAGGTTTGGTGAGTTGGTACCCACAATGAGATTGAAATAAGAATGTTAAGATCATGTTTTTAAATGAAATTATAATGGTGGATGACACCAAGGTTTTGAATTTTCCTTTATGGGCTAAGTCCTTGGTGGGTAGCACCATGGGATAAATAACTGATTAAAAGTGGACAACATGGTTGTCTCCATATGGATGTGTATTGTAATGTGAGATCTTGATATTCCAGTAAGGATATAGATAGGTGTATTGTGTTTCAGTGTTTTATTGGCTTACATTTAAAGATGTTATTTATAAATTATTTGAGCATTCTAGGATGGAACACAACACTTTGGATGATAAATAGAAACATTATTAGTTCATGATTGATGTTGAAATATTTTATACGAATTATTAGAGAGAAGAAGTGTTATGAAGGGGAATTATCAATACCCCATGTGCACATGTGATTGATAATTAAAATGGAATTAGAAATTTTTATTGTGGATGAACCAATTTTTGAATCAATATTTGAAATAGAATTATGAGAGTTAGATCATCCTAAGATGGTGTTTTTGTACAAGGTTTGAGCCTTAATAGGTGACTTATGGTCTTGTATGAATCTCATAATCACCGAGTTGATCTTTAGAGGTTTTTAGTGAACTCTGACAATGTGGCATGGTTTTAGACAAAAATTTTATAGAAAACCATGTGTTTACCCTTCCACAAGTGGAATTTCAGTTCATTTTATATAGATCCTAGTTTTATGGAATAGTTTTCATATTTATTTATAGAAATAATGTGAATACCAGGGGTGTACCATGTCACAAGGAAGAATCTTTGTGAAGATTTATAGAAAAACTATAAAATTTTTTACTATTAGATACTATGCAAATATGAACTATTAGTGAATGGTTTGGAAAAACATGTGGACCAACCATTTTAGATGGAATTGTTTTGGTATATCACACTAAAAAATTTCGAAAACCATGCCACTAAAATGTGTATCCTAATAAAAATGGGTTAATTAACTTTTTACGCATTAAGTTTTATCTGATTATACCCTCTTTTCCCTCCCCTCCCTAATACGAATAACTAGTAGTTAAATTACTCCCTCCATTTTCACATCTATCATGACCAAGGTATGATTTTATAGGATGTTATTTAGCAATTTTATGTGAGACTCACCCTCCTCCTTATTACTTATTCCTCTTGGGTTTCTATAATTTTTGGTTTATTTTGGCTAGATATTTTGAGTCAATTTAACCAGATCATTTTAGAATCAACTAATTCTCATGGAGACTTCATTATTCATATTATGAGGACATCGAAAGATGTTGTATGTATGAAATTTCTTAGTGATTAAATTATGTAAATTACCATTAGGGATTTTTTAGGAGTTTTCCAAAATATTAATTATTTTTTAAAGTATTTTTGTCATTGGATTGGGTTTTGGCTTGATATGTGTTTTGGGTAATGATGGGGGTGGAAGATACCCCATTGTTTGAAGTTTTGAGGAGTGATTAAGGCATGACGAGTTAATTGAACCTATGATGAATTTGAGATAAAATAATTAACTCGTTAAAAAATGTTATAATTAATTAATTATTATTTTTGGATTTATTTGGGAGATCATGTTGTGGATATGAGATTGGTTGAGAATGGATGAGGCTATAAATTTTTTTGGAAGGCCATGGAAGTTTCTGTAGGCCTTTGGAACTATTTTAGGGAAGCATGTAAAATGAGTTTTTTGGTCCCTCAAATTTATCCCATAGTTTTTACCCATTTCTGATTATGTACATGAAGGAGTCTAATTGGATTCACTATGATTGATTAAATTGAAATTAAATGTTTGATTTGAGGTTCCCGTAGTTTAATAACCCATCTAACATTCCTTAGACCTTAGATAATTTTAGTTTTATGTAAAATTCCTATCGGGGTAAATAACCTTGAAATGGATTGATATTGTTAAATGATTATGTTATGATTTAAATCTTTTAAGAAGTAATTGTTTCCAATTGATGGTTGTGAAATATAATTTTACAACCGTCGACAAATTTAAATGGTTTTGACCTTTGGATAGTACCTAATATAATAGTGAATAGTATTTTCCAAATTCTTGGCATGGGTAATGGAATGATATTGATGAAATGGGTTGGAAATCCTGAAAATTATGAAATAGAGTCAAAGTGTTTTAATGATAAGTGATGTTGTGTAATTTTATGATTGTATTAAGAAAATGATAAAAAAATTTAATAAATGGAATTGATTTTATGTTATGTATTGGTATTATTTAATAGTAATTGATGATGTTTTTGATAAATTAAAATTTGAGGTAAACCTTGTAAAAGTGAAATGGTATAATGTTTATTTAATTGAAACTAAAAAAATGGTATTTTGGAAATGGTAAATTGAGTTGGACTTGATATTGTAGATTTATTTTCCAAAATATTTTTGGAATTTAGAAATAGAACTATTTTTTATCGTAAATTTTAATATTTTCATTTTCCTTATAATTGTTTATTAGTATTTATGGAACGAGGAGGATACACGTGATACAATATTTTTATGTAAATAAACTAGTTTATTGATGGATAAACATAGATATAACAAAGACCTTGGGTAATAGTGGTTCACGGTTAAAATATTTGTGAAGATAGACCTCAGTTGGATGCTAATTAATTGTTAAACATGAGGTGAACATGGTCCCTTGGTGGAAGCTGGTTGATGGGTAAACCTAATGTTAACACCGAATCGAGGTGGGTTCTAGTTGATGGTTAAACCCAAGGTAAACATGGCCCCCATGTAGATGTTGGTTGATGGTTAATATCAAGGAGAAAACGAACCCTAACTGGATGCTAGTACCCCTAGGATGGGGGTATAGCCCTTAGGTGTTAGTTTATTTTGTCGGGAATGGGTATATTACCCTTGATGAGAGATAAATTGTCATTGTCATCATTAAATGCTCATAGGCACCCTAAAACTAGATGATGAAGGTATATACATTTCTCGAGGTAAATATTTCTACTAGAATCAACTTTTTTTTATTCTTTTCATTCAAATGCTTCAATGGTAGTATTTATACTTTTTCACCATGATCACTTCTAGATGCGCATGTAAAAAATAGTTTTATTTATTGATGTAATTGGTTGTGGACTACTTATTTGTAATCACATACTTCTTGAACATCCAAGACACTTGGGTACCAGAGTAGACACTCACATTGTTATAGGAGCATATTGGGATGAGGCGCGAGGTTGATTGAGCATGATAGATTGGATGAGTACCTAAATCTTATAATGTGTTATGGATTAGAGAAGTAATGGATCCAACATCATTATTTCCATTTATTCTTGTTTTTTACATGTTAATGGCCTAGTGTGTGGTATATTTTTTATGCAATCTCTTAGTTTTTTTATTTTTTATAATAAGATCAATTATTTACATTTTTTATATACCAGATTTGATGGATGTGTATTATATTTGGTTTTTGTTGTTCATATTATTTCACACTATAATACAAGGGTATAGCCAACCCACAATACCATTATAGACACCTAAAGTTAGTCATAAGCCTGTAGAATATGGGGATATGCACTTTAGGTCACATGGAGAACTTATCTGGTTACTATTTTTGGAGTGAGTTGAACTAGGATGTTACACAGTGAGTTAATTTCATAAGAAATTATGAGTAAGCATAATTTTTATTGTATTTGGGCAAGCTATTATTATGGTGGGATACTTCTATGTGATAATAAGTACTAGAATGGGATAATATAGAGGTAGTAATTGAGTAGATATGGTTTTCAATATTATACTCAACTTGGGTTGTTTTGAGACCACATGTTTGGATTAATGAGTGTCTCCAGAGTTAGGTGATTAGTTGTGGAGTGTGTCTTATACCACTAAAGTGGTTGACTGAATTTTAATATTAATTAAATTAATACAAATTAAAAACATCCTGAATGAATTATACCTTTTAATTTATATTTTTACACAGATTAATTCCTTCACATCATAGAATGTCTAAATTAATGAATGAAAAAAAATTAAATATGGATGAATATCTAGGCTTATGTTAGAGATTATGAATGAATCATACAGGTAATTTAGGTCAATGTATTGATGAATGAAATGTATATTGATGATAAAATTGGATGATAATGAAATGGATCATGATTATGTAATGGGATGAGGAAGTGATTAGTTAATTGATAAGTGTAGAACTTTTGAGTTGGTTATGATGTTATTTGAATGGTAATGTTTTATTTTTAATTTAAATGATTTTCACTAATATGAATATTAAATACTACTGAAACATGTTATGATGATTAAATTGTGTGTGGAAGTTATATTAATATGATACATTCCTTGGATCCTATAAATGATTCTATTTGTCATAGGTTGTGATGGAACTCAGTTTTCCTAATACTTGTACCTGTAGTCTATAATGTATTCAAGCTATAAAATTTAATATATTATGATTATGATGGATGGTGACATGAAAAATGTATCAAATGTGTGTTGAAATAAATTGTGATGAAACACATCATACATTGATTTTGGTGGCTTTCAGAGTTATTACCTATCTACAAGATGTGATGGCATGGTTATGATAACTTATATGGTGTACAAGGTGTAGTGATTAAGTGATTACTTCATGTATAGTTGGTTGAGTTGATGATGTGATGGATTCATCGGATTTAGTGTTTAGTGGTTATGTGGTGGATGTATTGGGTGCGGGATGTGATGATTGTTCAATGAAAATTTAGATAGTGTACATGAGCTTGTTGTTCAATTCTGGATTCCTGATAAATCAGTGAGGGGATATCCTATTGGATCACACCCATTATGAGTTGGAAGTACTTATAATGTTTTGTTAGTGTGATGGGATTATATTTCAAGGGATATATTTTTTCATTATATAATTTTTTTTTCATTTTTCTTGATATTGATATCCATTTGATGATCTAAGTGGGATGTTTGAAGGGAAAGATAAATTCTTCGAATTTGAGTTGTAGGAAATTTATCTTGTGATTACATTTTTCCTAGATGTAGATTTTTTCTTATGATGTAGGAATATTATTATGATACGATTATTGTATTTAACTCTAATGGAAGTGGTGTTTTTGTTTATTTTGGTTATTTTTGACTAGCCTAATTATTTTATCTAACTTTTTCATACATAGAATTTCCATACATATCTATCTCAATAAATTGATCTCACAGGGATATTTGTTTCATTTAAATATGATATTTTTGAAGGTTTCCAAGTTCTCACCACTCCAAGGTCTATCTGTGTTGTTTTTTTGAATAATTCATGGGAGAATTGGGATACTGCTATTTGGGTAGATGGAGTAGAGAACAAGAGTCTGTTATTGGATTTATTCTAGTTATATTTCATTTGTTTCATGTAGTTACATTCTCTATTTAATAACATTAAATAACCCCTTATTTATAGGGAGTTGATTAACACATTTTTGTATTATTCATTGTAATGAAGAGGGTAATGTGCCCCAAACTAGTGAAAAATAACTTCAGTGTTAATTTCCATCCAAATGCCTATTGAAGTTGGGATTTAAGGGTTAACCTGGAATTCATTTCTAGATTAGGAGGAATTACTACTGCGGATGGGTCATGAAGGAGTGGTATTAAATATTTTTTCTAATAGATATGATGAATTTTGAAGTTATTCATAACTGAGGTTTGCATAATTATAGTTAGGAAACAATGTCATATAAACCTAAAATGTGATGTAGGAAGATGAAATTAGTTAGGACCATGGTATTTAGGCCCTAAATGATTTTATATGGGGAACATGTTAGTTTACCAAACATTATAGGAATAAATACATAAATGATGGGTTGGATATTTAGGAGGAAGATGCATGATTATCATAAGATGCAATTTTTGTTAGCTTCTAGAATTTCTATTATAATTAATCCATTTATTCATGTTAAACTATAATGGTATGATTTTTCACTTGAAATTGTGTTTTATATATCTATTCATGTTTCAACAATATTTTTTGGAAAATTTAGGAAATGAGATTTGTTTTAACAGGAACACCATGTTTAGTTATTACTTAAGGATTGCTACATGCTAATGAACATGCAGAAGAATTATATTAATTAAAAGTGTTGTTTTATAAAACGATTTTAATATTTTCAATGAATTAATCATTCCTTTATAAATTATTACTCAGTTTAAAGAGTTTAGAATGTAATGTTTTAGCAAAATGTTTTAAATAATTTTACTTTTTAATGGAAAATTCAACTTCATGTGCTAAGTTGAACTCATGATTAATGAAATTTATTGTAACTAAATTCTTGATATGTATATGAGTTCATGTCATTGAAAAGTAATCTATAATTTTTTGAATTATTGATATATTTTTAAATGAATTATTATGATAAATACTTAATAATTAATATTATTAAAGGGATTAATAATTCATTATTAAAATGAGAATCATTGAGTTGAACAAGAAGTAATTAATGTTGATAGAATGTATAATATTGATGAATTCTATATGATATTTGTTATAAAAACATTCTATGTTATATGAAATATTGAAAATTGTTTATGACATGTCAAAATGTGATGTGTTCAATATATTATTTTAATATGGTCATTTTATTTAGTGAGTTAGCTATGTTATGATTTAAAAATGTGATATGGAAGAAAATAATGTTATTACTTTGCATTATTTTAAAGAAACATATTTTAAAAATTCATAGTTTTCCAGTATTATTATTCCCCCAATATAAAAGGGAATAGACATGACTATTCAATGTGTACCCACATATAATGCTCCTCCAAATATAGGTTAAACATTGAGTGTTGGATTGATAATTATTATTTGGGTAGTCATGTATTGATGATGTGTACTATTACTTAAAAATCCATCATGATGGTTCTTTTGGGTTGACTGTGTCTGTTAAAATAGTTTTAGGTTTTTGACAAAGGATGGTTTTAAAATAAGTCATGAAACTAAAATCGTAATGGGTCACATAAAACACTATAATATAAAAACATTGACAATCACAGTATTGAATTTTGATATCGCAATGGAATATCAAAAAGTACAAGGGCTAAACTGATCTCTCAATGTGATCATATGCAACACTCATGGTTGTCTTTGTAACTCATGTTTTGTCATGAAAATCATTAGAAGATAATACTATTGAAAATCGCATGATGACACGTGATTGATTTTGAGTCTCACTATGAGTTCTCATGAAGTGCACATGATTGCCTTTGGATATTATATAAGGGTATTTCACATCAATCATTAGTGTCTTTAGATATTTTAGAGGGTTCTTTCACAACACTCAGGATTGTATCTAGAGATCGCACCCAGATCTTGTGAAAATCCCAAATTGGACTTGCTCTCAGGACTCACACAATACATGAATGTAGACAAGGGGATCTGGGGAGAGAGAATATTTACAAGCCAAAGAGACTTCACAATATGATGTATACATGTCACTAGGGACTCTCAGAGAGCATAACACGTCCTTTAGAAACTGAAAACACCTCTCGCCTCCTCCATTGTTATCCTCGTAGTGTTATTTCTCAAAGGTCAGACATCATGGTAGTTGGTATAGGTAATTTATAGGATATTTAATCTATTTTTCAATTAATTATTCACTTAAAAAATATGTTTTATAGGGAGAGTGTGTATTCATGTCATGAAAATGTCAATCCACTTGTCCCAAGAGTGCTATAGGTTTGTCTGGACATATTTGGGGGGTTCTGTGTGGCGAGGCTGACAAGATGGAGGGCGTTAACAAGATAGGGATGACATGTTACAGAGGACTCGAACCTGGATCTCACTCAAATAATGAGAAGATCTGACACTTGGATCATTTAGAGTTCATGATCCCAATTATGTGGACGGTTTTCCTTGATTTGTGGAATTAAATAGGTATTCTCTCGCATATAAGTACCCAAATAACCATCTTTAAACATTGATTATTTTTTTCTTAAAATAATAATCTTAAGACCATCTAGGGAATAGACTCATGGTGATATTTCTTGACAGAGGATCATAGAGAAGGAAATAATTGAATTGGCATTGTATAAGTGCTGCACATGATCTAAATAGGGTCTTGAGAAAATAGAGAAAGGGGAATCATGAAATAAGACTTGTGAAGGAAGACTCACATAAGAAGGAATTGTGGAAGGTGCCAGGGCTTCATGCTAGGGGTTTGTGGTGAAGAAGGACTTGTGCAAGGAACCGAGGGTTTTGTTAAGGTTTTTCAGTGAAGAAGGACTGGTGTAAGGTTATACTGGTTTTCGTTAGGGGTTTAGGTAAAGAAGACATTGCAAAAGGCACTACGGGTTCGTTATAAGGGACTCATGCAAGGTGAGACTCATGAAAGGTGCAAGGCGTTCATGCCGGGATCTCATAGAAGGATTTCTGCACAAAGGCATTTCATATAGGTATCAAACTAGAATAGTTTTCATGGAGATACACACTTACCCTTCCCTAGGAATAGTATCATAATCACATCTGCATTCTGAAGAAGAAAATGAAGATAAAAGATCTTCAATATTGAAAAATACTTTTAGAAGGAGGTTATTCACTACAACATTCAATGTGGTGAATGGATGACTTGGAATCACTTGATGATATTTCCCAAACAGGGGTAATTGTTATGTATAATGTAAATAGAAGTATGTTCTAGGTTTCTAGAAAGTTGAAGTGTTGCATCCAAGTTTTTTTCAAGAAAGTAAAAAATAAACGTAGAAATAGATTCAATAGAGTATCTATATATATTTGAGGACACATTAATTAGTGATTATGAGGGGACCTACAAATCCATAAACTCTGTATGGATCTATTCTAAAGAAGAGAGAAAAAGAAGAAGAAGACTGTGACCCCTTCCAATGGTTGTGAGGTTGAGAAAGTGACATAGGGAGTAACCAATAGTAAAGCAGTGAGCTGACACTAAATATTGTGTTGGAAAAAAATCCCTCAAGGTTTCATCTCAGTATGTTTGGGGTGTGTTTGTGTCTATTGACAAATATAGAAGACGACAAATGTGTATAATTTGTGTTTTCCAAAGTAGGTGTTTATGGTGGCACAATTTCTTGATGTTTTCCAAAATTTTGAGACTTAGAATCAGGAGTTTGGTTTTTAGTAAAGTAATATTTCCACATAAGGGTACACAGTACACATACCATGAATGAAGGATAATAAATTTCAAAGAAGGTATGAGAAATGGTTTACAAAAGGAAAAATGGTTCATGGGGAGGGTCGTAGTTCAAAGAAGGCGAACGGTTCACATGAGCCATTTTTGGGATGGAATGTGGTATGCAGATGGATTTTGAAAGGTGGAAATGGTTTATGAGAGGCTTGTGATATGCATGATGGATTTTAATTTATAGAAAGGAGGTGGTGATTGGAGAAGCTATAAAGGGTGTCGTTAGTGAAAATGTGATGGCCATTTTGGCCGCTAAAAACGAATAGAAGAGGTATATGGAATGTGCAGTGAAAGTAATTCTTGGGACGATTGTAGTTCATGGAAGATGCATGTTATGTGGCGAAGGCAGTACCACATTGAAGATTTCATAAATCTTTGATTAATGGATTTTGAAGATATATTTTTCTATATAAGGATATCTAATAGCAATACTAAGTAATATGATTTTCATAAGAAAAAATATTTTCTATGAGAATTTTTCTAAGACCGAATGTGGTACGTGAGGAAGGATTATGTGAACGGTGAAGTAGTTCATGGAAGTAATTCCATGAAAGGGTGTTTTTAGAGAATTTTAGTTCATAATGGAAGAAGGTAGTCTATAGAAGAAATATTGAATAGAAGATGGAATTCTGTAGGAGTGGAAGTGGTATGTGGATTTGGTATGTGGAAGGGCAACACAGAGGGTGTTTGAAAATGCGGTACACAGAGGTGGTACACAATAGTAGAACTAGAGGCAATTAGTGAATAGGTGATCTAAAAAGCATACCCAATACACAGTATGCAGAGGAAATAAGGTGGTATGCAAAGGAAGCTAGTTGGATCATAGAGGGATCAAGGAAACTTGTAAAAAGATCAAAAATAGTTCACAGAAGCAATTTCTACCGACCTCAATTTACATAGAAAAGTGAATTTCATCTATTAGTTAAAATGGGACTACAATAGATCATCTAACTATAGTTAAGGATGCATGATTTCATGAAAATTAAGGGACCTACAAGTCCATAAACTGTGTGTGGATCCCTTTCAAGGGTAGTGAGGTAAAGAAGAGGAAGACAATGATCCTTCCCACTATCAGTGAGTCCGAGGAAGAGACATATGGTGTGGCCCTTGGGAATGTAATGAGAATACCCAAAATATTGAGGTAAAGAAGTGGAAGACAAAGATCCTTCCCACTGCCAGTGATTCTGAGGAAGAGACATATGGTGTGGCCCTTGGGAATACAATGAGAATACCCATAATCTTGTAAAGGTAGTGAGCCTAGGAATAAATGATAAAGAATTAATCTTGTAATTAGTAGTGAGCTTTAGTGGATTTGGTACAATAACATATCTCCATTTTATGCTCCTTGGGCGTAGCCTCATGAGGTTGAACCAAGTAAAATCTTTATGTTCTGTAGATGATGTTATTTATCTTCATATATTTATATGGGAGAAAGAGAGAGGTTTTTTTAATGATGAAACAAGATCTAAAGGGGAAGGAGTTTTAATCTATCATAACACGATTCACCCCCCTCTTAGGGTATATGATTTGGTGGGCCTAACAATTATTATTTGAGTGAATGGTTAAGAGTTAATGGTTCTATCTCAGTAGAAGAAATGGAGGCAGTAATCAAAAAGGGATTATGATATTTGATTGAAAAAATTATATACTATTAAAAAATTAGATGCATCACTACTTCAGATCATTAGGAATGGATGTATTCATAGTAGTTGTGCATGGAATATCAGCTGATATCAATAGTAGTTCATTATTAGAAGCTGAAAGAAGATAATTGGATGCCAATTCCAAAGATATCAATTCTTTAAGGGGATCCCTATAAAATTAAAATTATACAATGTTGATTTCATGTAAAAGAACACATGATATGTGGGAAAATATTTTTAATATTTATGAATGATATTCAAAGATCAGAGAGGCAAAGCTATAGGTTTTGTGGAAGAAGTTCGAGGTTCTAAGAATGAACCCAAATGATTCTGTTGATTCATTCTTTGATAGGGTGAATTTCATAGGGTAATTCATGTGTGGTCTTGGAGAGTCCATTGAAGATATAAATAAGTTGAAGAAAATATTAAGGAAACATCCATCTTAGTTTAATACAAAAGTTTCAGTATTGAAGGATAATGATCACATGGAGCTGACACTGGATAACATGCATAGTACTCTCATTGTATATGAAATGAGAAAAAATGATAACGATTTAGAGTATAAGGGGAATTCCAATGAAGTGGAATTGAAGGACATGATGAATCTCTCTATTAAAGATAGTTATGAGGACAACAATTTGGAGGATGTCATGTCATTTTTATCCCAAAAAATGCATTGAGGAAAAACAAAGTTCAATGGTAAACATCCATTTTAATGCTTTCAATGTGGAATGATTGGGAATTTTCAGCAAATTTTCCTAAAAATTTCAAAGATGAGAATGGAGAAAATTGTGAAAATACCTGAAAGAAGTATACTTCTAATGTGAAAGGTATGGGAAGTAATAAGAGAAAATTCTTAAAAAAAAGAATTTCCTTTCAAAATAAGATGAAATTTTAGAAGAATTTGAGGATGAAGAGTTATAATACTGCATGGATCATGAAGTGGATGCCTTGGTGGAATCTATTGGAAATTACTTAAAAAAATATGAAATTGACAATATAGAAGAATAAGTTAATAGAAGAATTGAATTTTAGGCTAAATTATAAGAATCTCTTAAAGAGAAATATGTTTGGAAAGCCAAAACAAAGAAATCTAACAAATTGGTTCATAATGACCAACTCTATATATAGAAGTTGGAAGAAGAGAAGTCTGAGATTAATGAAGAAATTGAAAAACTGAAATCTTCAACACTAGAAATATTAGAAAAGGTGGCTGAGTACAAACTCAATGTTGATGAAATGAAAAGAGAGATTGATATCATGAATAAAAATAGAAAAGATGAAATCAAACATATTGAATAACTTAAAGAGAAAGTCCTTGATCTATGACAATGTGTGTTGGATCAAGAAAAATTGTTTTCCCATAGAAAAAAATCATAAAAACTGATAAAAATGACAATAGATAAGATGAAAGTGGATCTTGGTTGTCCAAAAGAATGGAAAAATCAGCCAAATTCAAATGATATGGTTGGTACGAGGATTTATCGAAAATAAAATGGAGCAATAATTGAAGTCATACCATAAGAACATACTCCATGATTGAAGATTGATTTGGGTATGAAGTAGAATCGGAAGATTTAGAGAACCCAAGGGATAACTTGTGGTGCAATATTTCCACAAAGAAATGTACCTTACATAAGATGCTATTGTTGTGGAAAGATGGGACACACACAAATGGTATGTTCTATAGAAAATCGGTATGAAAGGGAACATGAACAACCGAGGTTGTCATACAGATATCAATTTTACAGGTCATCATTTAATTGTAACTATTTTGGGTGTGGAGGATTCAGACACATTACAAGGTATTTCACATCAACAACACATATGAACTTGCCAAAGCAGACTGAGGTAGGTTATAAGCCAAAAACAAATGTGTCATCAAATGAGATGAAAATTCAAAATCTATTTTCATCTCTATAAGATGTATCTAGTCTATCATATTCCAAGGAATGTAAAGAGTATGAATCCATACAATGTATGAAGTTAGAAACATGGATCAAAAAGAAAATATATGAGCAATAATTTGCTGCAGAAATTATGTTCAAGGCATCAGATCACATTGGGATATGGATCATTGATAGTGGATTCACCCCATATGTGATAGGAAACAAGGATCTGGTGATGAGAATTAGGTATGTTAAATAAGGTATCATAATCTTGGGAAATAATGAATGGTTGAAAATTATAGGCCATGGGAAAGAAAAGTTTGGGGTAAAGGATATGAGATGTGATGATGACTTGGTTGTTAAATGTATTAGTCACAAATTGTTATGTTTTAGTCAATTGTGTGACTCAGGACATTCCATAAGCTTTTCCTTGAAATTTTGTTTCGTTAATGAAAAATATGGTATTTTTGTGTTAGAGGGAAAGAATACAAAAGGGAATCTCTACCTCATGAGTAGAGAAGGTGATATATTCTTTATATCCATGGTAGAAGAAAATAAGATGTGGTATAAGAATCGTGGTCACATGATCCAAACTTCCTTGGAATATCTGGTGAAAATGATACTTCTTGAGATCTCCCTAGATTATTACATGAGTGTACACATACATGTGATACCTACCAATAAGGGAATATCATTCAAAAGACATATAAGGAAAATGAGGAAAGGTAAACAAGAATTATTTAGTTGGTTCATATTGATGTGTGCGAACCAATATCAACAAGAGATCTTGATGGGAGGAGTTATTATGTTCCATTCATTGATGATTATAGTAGAATGTCATGGGTATCAATCATTACCCACAAGTTGTAGGTGTTCAGTTGCATTATAAGATATCGATGGGAAGTTGAAAAGATGCTAGGTCATAAAATCTAGAATATATAAACACATAATGATACAGAGTTCAAAAATAGAGTAGTGGAGGATTATCTCAAGAAAAATAGGATATGGTATCTAGTTTCAGTGGTAATAACTCCACAATATAATGGAGCAGTTGAGATGAGAAATTAGATTATCAATAACCTAGATAGAACATTGCTCATTAATAAAGACCTTCTAGTGAAATTTTGGAAAGAAGTGGTGATGAAAATAGTATTCACATAAAATGGAGCATTACTATATTTTAAAGAAGAAAATACTCTATATAATCTATGGTATGGAAAGAATCCATCATTGAAGTAATTTAGACTCTTCCGAAGTATGTGTTTCATTCTCAATAAGGAGGAACAAAGAAAGCTTAAATCTCGTGGAGATAAAGGGATATTTCTTTGGCAATCAATGAAAATAAAATCATATAAATCTATCAAAAAGAGTATATGAAAGATTTTTGAAATCCATGATGTATCCATTATGGAGAATAGATAGAATATTCAGAATATACATGATCAGTATATAAAGGATATTTATGAAGAAATAAGAAAGTCAGGGGTACTCAAGTTCTAGAGGGTAATTTAGAAGGAGACTCTGATGGTGAGAAGGATAAGGATAAATCAATATCTATAAAGAGATTATAAAAAATCTAAAATTTATAGACAAAACATAATTGGTGATCCAAAAATGCCAATATAAACATGAAGAATGAAGAATCTACAGTAATCATCTTGCTATTCACAAGTAGAGTCTAAATGTTTTGATCAAGTAGCTGGAGACGAGAACTAGGTTCAAGCTATGAATTAATAGCTTGACCAATTTGAGAAGATTAAAACATTGAAGATTTTTTTGAGGCCAACAATTAAGAATGTGATCGGGACAAAATGGGTCATTCACAACATGATGAATGAATATGTTGTTGTGATTCGAATCAGAGCATGGTTAGTTTGAAAAGGGTACTATCAGATATAAAGCATTGATGTTGATGAGACATTTTAACATGTTGAATGGATGGAGATAATAATTTTAATCATGGAAGTATCAATAAAAAAAGATTTCATGGTTTTCCAGATGGACGTCAAGTTATCAATTTTGAATGCGGTTCTAGAAGAAAATGTTTATATTGACAAGAAATATAGTTTTATCAATCATGAAGATGAGAACTATTTTTTGGGATGGATATGACTTTATATGGTTTGAAGCAAGAACCGAGATCATGTTATTAAAGGCTAGATCAGTTTTGGAAAAATCTAAATTTTTAGTATGGCCGACTTGATTACAATATATATTTCAACCATGATAGTAATAAAAGAATGATGGTGTTGATATATATCTATAACATAATATTTGGAGGATCCGATGAATCTCAATGTAGAATGTTTTTTAAATAACTAAAATGTGAGTTAGAAATGTCAATGATTGGTGAACTAATGTTTTTCCTTAGTATATTGGTAACACAAGGAACTAATGGAACACTCATTTCCCAATATAAATATTCCAAGGCAGTTTTGAAAAGGTTTAGAATGGATAATTATAAGGATATGAAGAATCTGGTGTCTCCCTGAATGAAATTGTCAAGTGATGATGAATGAAATGTTGTTAATGTTACAGAATACATGAAATTAATTTGTATTCTACTATATTTGACAGCAACAAAACCAGATATTGTTCTTGCCACATGTCAAGAAGCATGGTATTGATGTAATCCCATAGAATGGAACACGATTTCAGTAAAGATAATACTTCGCTATATTAAGGAAATAGTATATTTTATTTTGATTTATAATGATAAATATCAACCAGAGTTATTGGTATATACAAATGTAGATTAAACCGGTTCAACATATGATATAAAATCAAAATTATGTGGTGCATTGTATCTTGGTGGTTTGTGTATTTAATTGAATAAGAAGAAACAATATTGCATGTAAAGACCCATAAATTTCAGGGGATTTTTTTTCTTAATTTTTCTTTGGAATTTTACAAGAACGCAGTTTCTGATGGCACCTGATTCCGAGGCCCGGTGTGCGCAGAATCATTTTTCGAAGTTTGTCTCGGGTACGTTCAGTGAACGATTGAGTGGGTTTTTCTAATCTTTGAACCGGTGCTCGGAATCAAATTCCGAGGGCACTGATGGAATCGCAGTGCCGATATTTGCCTAGAAACGCCTTTTTCGGAGTTGCGTTTGCTCAGGTGTGGTTTTTAATTTTTGGGGTTAAGTTAAGAAATAAAATAAAGTGGTGTGATAACTTTATTTTTATTTCACTTAACAGACACTTAAAAACACTTAAATCCACTTATGCTAAGTTGAAGTGGATAGGGTGGAACCCAAAATATCCTACCCCCTTGGTAGGATGTTTGTGAGGTGGGGCCCGCACGATCCCCACCATTTCTTTTCCTCTAAGTAACGCACCCGCGAAAACCCTTTTAATGAAATTCAACTGGTGCATTTTCTAAACTCTCAACGCTCCTATTAATTGTAATGTTAAGACGTTACAATTAATTCACCGAAATAATGGTTCGTTTCTTAACTTGTTTCTCAAATTGTTGGCATGTAAATGAAATAAGACCAATGCATGTATTTCCTGAGGATTTCTTGTTGAGAGGATTTGGAGAAGACTCTGAGGCTTGAAGTATTCATCCTCCTTCATGAAGAACGTGATGAACATGAAGAACGCGAAGAACGTCGAACCCTCAGAGATCAACGACGCGACACTGTGTTCCGCGACGCCGACGATTCTCCTTCCGTGACGCTTCTTCCACGACGTTTCTTCCCCGCAACAATATCCGATCATTAACTGCTTGAGGTAGGGGATTATGGTTCTCTAATTCCTTGTGGATTTTATTCCTCCACTTGGGTTTAATCAAGCAAATTAAATCTGTGTGTTTTCCTTAAGCCTCAGAGATCGTCGACGCGATGCCCCTTCCACGACGGTCAATTCCGCGAAGAACTCACGTTTGATGACAACGACGAGGTAGGGGTTGTTTCATTTAAATCTTTGTGATTTATATCTCTGGTTGTTAAATTGTTTGATTGTGAGACTTTAAAAACCGCTAACGCGGTGGGTACGGACCAACGAACAATTTCGAACCCACCACCCTTTTCGTTCTTGGTGCGTGAAACAGCGGACGATGACAAACAAGGCCGTAAGGGCGTTTTAAAAGCTTTGTAGTGAAGGTAGGGTCTCGAGAGGGCCTCTGGCGAAGACGGAACACAAAACGGACCACCAGAGCACGTCCGGTTGTTCGCGGAAAATTCCGCCGACGCGCCTCGCCAGCACGGCGGCGACCGGCAGCGGCCCGCCGCGGCTGAAGCTGTTGCGGCGAGACGCGGTCCCGCGACCGTGCGGGACAGGAGGGGGGAACGGGACGCAGCCGGCGGACGCGTCCACTAGAAAGGGTGGACCCACACGGGGCCGCGGCTCTCTCACGCGGGGGAAGCGCGCCCCCTGCCTGCGGTTCGGCTGTAACCAGCCGAACCGACCTTCCTGGCGACCGGGCCGCGCCCGTGCCGGCCGGTCCGGGTCACGCCCAGGCCGGGACGGGCCGCGCCGACCAGGTCGGACCTGAAACAGGGTCAGGTCGACCCAGTTTGGGCAGACCCAGGGGGGGTTGGGCCAGGTCGGTCCGGGCCCAGACCCCCCGTTTTCAGAACCTTTTCGGTCTTTTGCCCATATCATGGGCTACGAACCTCCGATCGACGCGCTGTCAGCAGCGATGCTATCCTTGGATCGAGATGGTCGTTTTGGTATTTTACACTCAAGGTTTTGGAGTACTTTGTGTATGGCAGGGTTGGTTCGTACACGAAACCAACCGGGCCCACGGAGCGGAAATGCTCATAACATAAGCTTCGGACGTCCGATTGACGTACCGTAGACTTTGGTGGATTCCTCTAAGTGAGATGGATCTTATGGCTCACTCCGCATGAGGTTTGGATGTAGGTGGAGTACGGTCGGGTTGGTTTTGACTTAAAAACCATCCGGGCCCCTGGGACAAAAAAGCCAATAACTCTCAGACCAGGCATCCGATTGACGCACCGTCTGTAACATTGAGTTCCTATTGACGATACAGAAATTTTGGATACATCAACTCTGGACTATGTGTCAGTTGATGTATTAGCCTCTCGGCTCATGGAACGGACCCTCCCGAATGAGCTTGCTGTGTGAGAGAACCCTAGAGCTGGCTGCAACTGTGACGACGACGACGAATGTACAGAGATCCTCAGTGGATTCGATGGCGATGACTTCAGCACTCAGTAATCCTACGTGGATCAGTGCTACAAATCCTGTGTGGATCCGATCCTGTGTGGGTCAGCGCTCAGCGGTTCTTTGTGAGCCAGCGCCTACAGATCTTGTGTGGGTCCGATCCTATGTGGGTCATTGCGGGGGTCAGTTACCTATCGATCCTGTGTGGGTTAGATCCTTCCTGGGTCATTGCGGGGGTTAGTACCTATTGATCCTTTGTGGGTCCAACGACTTAGATGAATCAGTGGATATATCTGATCATCTTTATCGTCATACGAAGAAGTATACCTGTGTGAGCTGAATCCTGTTTTTCTTTCCTATGTGGATTGTGTTGTGCTATCCTATGTGGATTTACGTTTTGCTTTCCTATGTGGACTGGGTTGTGCTTGGTCTCGGATGTTGGAGCCAAATGAGAATTGATGACTTAGGTATATGTATGGGCATATACCTAAGCAGTGTCGAATGTTACTTCGTGAATGTATCTTTCCTTTGTGGTTTATCCTTTGTGGATTTTGGGAGACCTTCGGGGGTCTCGGGGTCCCTACTGAGTAGTTTATACTCACCCCTGCACGGGCTATGCCCGCACTACGTTGTGTTGTTTGTAGACGACGAACATTGCTGATCGTGGTTGAGGCTTGCGGAGAAGGACGGTGCTTGGAGGTGGACCACTGGGCGGGGCGTACTCAGAGCAGGCGGTTGGACCCGAGGAGTTGTGGAGGCTATCTGTACTCACCCTTCATGTGGGACATCTAGTGGGCGGCTCGATGTTGCGGCTTTACTTTCAGTTGCTGTTTTCCCTTTCGAGTTGTACTTTACTTTCAGTTTGGGTTTGTATTCTGGCCTACTTACTTTTGCTCACTTACTTTTGTACTCAGTTTTTACTTAGTGTTTACTTCTACTACTTGCTTGCTCTGTGGTGTTATTTTACATTACAAAGGCAATGCCTTCCCCTTTTTACCGGGATTTACGCCTTGGTGCTAGTCGCCAGCCCCCGACCTATGGAAGGCTGACTTGGGGTTGTCATGACACGGGCCTCGAGGATGGGTCGTGACAAATTGGTATCAGAGGAGTTCGGTTCTACCACAGAACTCAGGAATCTGATCTTTTCTATGTGAAGCAATAGTGTTAAGCGTATTGTGTGTGGTTATCGGTCCCGGGAGTCCAGTGTTGGTGCGGCGGCTGACGTATCCATACACAAGGACCCTGACTTCTGATTTCCGACTTAATGCATGAAAACATTGATTGCATGTGTGTTTCAAGTTTTCATTGTGATTACTTTATGTCAGCTCACCAAGTATACTGTTTGACCATGGCGCACCTGTTTCCTTTTCAGGATGGCCCCACGACGGCAGCCAGATAGGGTTCCGAGAGTTGTACGTGACGACAGCCCGCCGAGCGATGAGGCCTCAGTACAGGGCCCTTTGACAGCAGAGGCACCGACGATACCTTTGCCCGCCAAGCCACCGATACTTCCATCCCCGACCACTGACGATGCACGTCTCCTTGGAGCTCTGTATGAGTTTCAGCCCCAGCGACTGCCCATGTTCCATGGGGAGACGGATCCCCAGGAAGCTGAGGACTGGCTAGAGGCAGTCATACGAGTTTTCAGGCTAGTGAGGACACCAGCAGACCTCATGGTGATCCTCACAGCGAGCCTACTACACGCAGCAGCGGGCCGATGGTGGAGCTTGATGCTCCAGGTGCATGATGAGGAATCTCTTCTTTGGTAAAACTTTGAGAGCCTCTTCCGCTCGGAGTTCGTCCCAGCCACCCTCCATGCGGTGCGCATCCAAGAGCTTCTTCAGCTACGGCAGGGCAGCTTGACGGCGCCCTGTACTCGACGAGATTTACCGATCTCTCGCATTACTCGACAGACATGGTACGAGACCCATTCTTCCGGGCCCTGACCTTTGAGCAGGGATTGAGACATGAGATCAGGGCATCATTGATCTCCCTCAGTATCCTGACTAAGGCAGGAGTACTGGAGCTATCCCTTTTGATCGAGAGATTTCTTGCTGAGCCTTCTTCAGTAGCGAGACTTACTGCAGGGCGGCATGTAGCATAGTCTTCTGTAGTAGGAAGTCGATGGATGACTCATGGGTCTAGGCATACCAGACCCTCTGGCAGACGACCTCAGGACACTGGCTCAGTAGTGCGGGGCACACAGTGTGGAGCCAGTCTTTCGAGAGGCAGATAGTGCTACGCATGCAGCGGGCAGGGCCACATGGCTCGTGACTGCCCGACCCGCCGTGCCGAGGAGCAGCAGACGGTTGAGGGGCTACCCAGGCAGAGGTAGAGGGTTTACGTGGTGGTCCATAGGGAGCAGACGGACGAGGCAGAGGATCTGGCCGAGCGGCAGGTGGTGGGAGATGCTTTGAGGCTCTACCACCACCACCACCAGGAGGTCCACCTCGACCATAGGGAGCTGGCGGGTAGAGACAGACACAGCTCCAGGCAGCAGAGGCCTACGACCACGATGCGCCTGAGATGATTTGAGGTACTATCTGTGTCTATTACACCATTATTGCAGTTATTATAGACACAATAGCGAGTAAATCTTTCATACTCGCTTCCCTTATTCCAAGCCTGGAGATTTTTACAGAGCCGTTGGCTCGATCCTTACGGCTAGAGACACCTACGGGAGCGGACTCGACGATTACGCACTGGTGCTGGCAGTGTGAGATTACTCTAGGAGGTGAGATCTTCTGCTGGGATCTTCTTGTAGTGGCGTCGAGGCCTTACGACATCATCTTGGGCATGGATTGGTTATCCACAGTCCATGCTCAGATTGACTGTATTAGGCGCAAGGTGCGATGTGTACGTACCGACGGGAGCAGGTTCACCTTTACCGGTGAGAGGGGAGCCTTTGCAGCATAGGATGGAATCTCACAGAGTAGAGGACATCCCATCACTCATCAGTTGGCTAGCCTCATCCTAGGAGCAGTTGACGCGCGAAGTCCTAGTTTTCCTGCAGTGGTGGATCAGTATGCAGACGTCTTTCCCGATGACATTCCAGGACTACCTCCTCGCAGAGAGGTAGACTTTTATATTGATCTGTACCCCGGGACAACCCCGATATCCACTCCAGCATATCGGATGGCCCCCATTGAGTTTCAAGAGCTACGGGTACAGTTGGAGGACTTGCAGGGAAAGAGATTCATCCGACCCAGTGTTTCACCCTGGGCGTCCCCGATTTTGTTCGCCAAGAAGGCGGACGTGAGCTTGCCACTGTGTGTCGACAATCGTCGCCTGAACCAGGTGACAGTGAAGAACAAGTATCTGCTACTGAGGATTGATGACCTCTTCGGTCATCTCAAGGGAGCACGGTGGTTCTCGAAGATATACTTCAGGTCAGGCAATCACCACCTCAGAGTTCGGGACGAGGACGTGCAGAAGATGGCCTTCAGATGTCGGTATGGCCACTATGAGTTCTTGGTTATGCCTTTTGATGTAACCAACACTCCAGAAGTGTTCATGGGCCTCATTAATAGGATCTTTCAGCCATACCTCAATCAATTTGTCGTGATCTTCATCGACGACATTTTGGTATACTCAACGACTGAGGAGGAGCATGCCTACCACTTACGGGTTGTACTAGAAACACTCCGAGAGCACCAGATTTATGGAAAGCTCTCAACGTGCTAGTTCTGGTTACGTGAGGTCCACTTCTTGGGGCATGTCATCTCTGATATGGGAGTTGCGGTGGATCCTGCGAAGATCAAGGCAGTGATAGCTTGGGATCCACCCAGGAGCATGACGAAGGTGCGGAGTTTCTTGGGACTAGCTGGATACTATCAGAGATTTGTTCCAAACTTCTCTAGAGTTGCGCCACCACTCTCAGCTTTGACGAAGAAGGAAAAACCATTTTTGTGGTCAGACAGATGTCAGGAGAGCTTACAGGAGATGAGACAGATATTGACCAGCGCACCTATCTTGAGGTTGCCGAAGGAGGGAGTAGGGTACGTAGTCTACTGCGATGCATCAGGGACCGGACTCGGATGTGTCCTGATCTAGGAGCGGGCCATGATCACCTATGGATCACATCATTTGAGGCCTCATGAGTAGAACTACTCTACCCATGACCTGGAGTTAGCAGTGGTGGTCTTCACTCTGAAGACATGGTGACACTATTTGATGGGTGAGCGCTTTACCGTATTTTCTAACCACCAGAGTCTCAGGTATATCTTTTCGCAGAAGGACCTGATTCTAAGACAGAGGCTATGGGTCAAGTTCCTCCCAGACTACGACTTTGAGATAGTCTATACTCCTGGGAAGGGGAACGTAGTAGCCGACGCTCTCAGCAGGAGGACGGACATTCAGCTACTTGAGGAGGCAACAGAGCAGCTAGCCGCTTTGTAGATATCCTTTGTGGATAGAGATGGAGCATCCTTCCTTCAGTCTTCACAGTCTCTCCTCCACTACTACAGCGGGTCAGAGAGTCACAGTGTGGGGACACGGACTGTGAGACATGGCATGCATAGATATCCTCAGGTCAGGCACCTGATGGTTTCTCCATTGGAGCAGAGCACGATGTCTTTTTCAGAGGATGTACCTTGGTACCAGTTGCTTTACGGGAGGAGGTGCTGATAGATTTTCACACTTCTCCTTTGGTGGTACATCCCGGAGTGGAAAAGATATACCAGGATCTCAGACGACAACACTGGTGGCCGGACATGAAGAAGGTTGTGGTAGAGTACATTTCATGATGCCTCACCTGCCAATAGGTGAAGGCAGAGCACCAGGTACCAGCAGGCTTGGTACATCCCTTGGAGGTCCCAGAGTTGAAGTGGGATGGTGTATCTATGGACTTCTTGACTGGACTTCCACGCACTTCCAGAGGTCACGACTCCATTTGGGTGATTGTCGACCGACTCACCAAGTCGGCACACTTCATACCCATCAGAGAGCAAGGCTCAATGGAGAGTTTGGGACGTCTCAACGTTCAGGAGATTGTACGACTTCATGGTTTGCCATCATCTATCGTCTTCGATCGAGATGCTCTCTTTACTTCCCGGCTTTGGAAGGGGTTTCAGGAGGCGTTCGGGATGTAGATACGTCTGAGAACCACCTTTCACCCTCAGACGGATGGTCAGACGGAGAGGATCATATAGACTCTCGAGGACATGCTTCGCGCATGTGTCCTCGACTTTGGTCATAGCTGGGAGGACCACCTAACCTTGGTGGAGTTCGCGTACAACAACAGCTACCAATCCACCATCAGGATGGCACCATACGAGGCGTTGTACGGCCGACCTTGCAGATCACCGCTGTGCTAGACAGACCATGGAGAGTCAGTACTTGTGGGACCAAAGATGGTCCAGGCCACGACAGAGATGGTCCAGGTCATCCAGGAGCGGATGAGGACAGCTCAGATCCTGCAGAAGTTTTATGAAGATAGGAGGCGGAGGCCACTAGAGTTCGAGGATGGAGACCACGTCTTCTTGAGGGTCTCACCTCGACGTGGATTACAGTGATTTGGCCGAGGTGGCAAGTTAACTCCATGCTTCATCGGACCCTTCCAGGTCCTCAGCAGGATTGGCGAGGTGGCTTATCGCCTGGCTCTACCACCTCAGTTTCAATGGGTGCACGACGTCTTCCACGTATCTCAGCTGAGGAGGTACGTGCATGACCCAACGCACATCATTGACTATGGGGAGCCGGATTTTGATGATGGGGAGACTTTTGCAGAGGTCCCAGTGGAGATTGAGGATCGACAGGAGCGGGTCCTACGTGGACGATCGATCCATCTAGTGCACATCAGATGGCAGCACGGGAACCTCCAGGAGAGCACTTGGGAGCGGGAGGCTCAGATGAATGCTCAGTACCCACATTTGTTTCCCAAGTTTATGATGTATCTTTACGGGGAAGTAAAGCCCTGAGGTGGGAGTAATGTAAAGACCCATAAATTTCAAGGAATTTTTTTTCGTAATTTCTCTTTGGAATTTTACAAGAACGCAGTTTCTAACGGCTCCTGATTCCGAGGCCCAGTGTGCCCGGAATCATTTTTCGAAGTTTGGCTTTGGTACGTTCTGTGAACAGACGAGCAGATTTTTCTAATCTTTGAACCGGTGCTCGGAATCGAATTACGAGGGCACCGATGGAATTGCAGTGCCAATATTTGCCTAGAAACTCCTTTTTCAGAGTTGTGTTTTCTCAGGTGTGGTTTTTAATTTTTGGGGTTAAGTTAAGAAATAAAATAAAGTGGTGCGAAAACATTATTTTTATTTCACTTAACAGCCACTTAAAACAACTTAAAGCCACTTAAGCTAAGTTGAAGTAGATAGGGTGGAACCCAAAATATCCTACCCCCTTGGTAGGATATTTTTGAGGTGGGGCCCACATGAGCCCCACCGTTTCTTTTCCTCTAAGTAACGCACCCGCGAAAACCCTTTTAATGAAAGTCAATTGGTGCGTTTTCTAAACTCTTAACACTCCTATTAATTAGACAGTTAAGACATTACCATTAATTCACTGAATTAATGGTTCGTTTCTTAACTTGTTTTCCAAATTGTTGGCATGTAAATGAAATAAGACCAACACATGTCTTTCTTGAGGATTGCTCATTGAGAAGATTTGGAGAAGACTCTAAGGCTTGAGGCCTTCATCCTCCTTCACGAAGAACGTGAAGAACGCGAAGAACGAGAAGAACGCCGAACCCTCAGAGATCGACAATGTGACGCCGTGTTCCACAACGCCGACGACTCTCCTTCCGCGACGCTTCTTCCGCGACGTTTCTTCCCCGCAACAATCTCCGATCATTAACTTCTTGAGGTAGGGGATTAAGTTTCTCTAATTCCTTGTGGATTTTATTCCTCAACTTGGGTTTAATCATAGAAATTAAATCATTGTGTTTTCTTTAACCCTTGGATATTGTCGACACGACGCCCCTTCCATGACGCCCATTCCGCGACGTGACGATCCTCTTCTACCGTGATGGTCATTTCTGTGAAGAACTCATGTTCGAATACAACAATGAGGTATGGGTTATTTCATTTAAATCTTTGTGATTTATATACCTGGTTGTTAAAATGTTTGATTGTGAGACTTTAAAAACCGTTAATGAGGTGGGTGCGGACCAACGAACAAGTCCGAACCCACCTCCCTTTTCGTTCTTGGTCCGCAAAATAGCGGACAACAACAAACAGGGCCGCAAGGGCATTTTGAAGGCTTTTCGGTGAAGGTAGGGTCTCGAGAGGGCCTCTGGCAAAGAAAACACGCAAAACGGACCACTGGAGCGCATCTGGTGGTCCGCGGAAAATTTAGCGGGCGCGCCTCGCCGGCACGGCGGCGCCGGCGACCAGAGGCGGCGTCCGGCAGCGGCCGACCGCCAGGGGGCGGCGGCGCCCGGCACGCCGCCGGGAAGACCCGCCGCGGTGGCGAGATGCGGTCCCGCAACTGCGCGAGACCGGAGGGGGGAATGGGACGCGGTCGGCTGCCGCGTCCCCTGGCAAGGGCGACCCCACGCGAGGCCGCGACTCTCTCTCGCGGGGGTAGCGCGCCCCCCGCCCGCGGTTCGACCGTAACTGGCCAAACCGACCCGCCTGGTGACCGGGATGGGCCGCGCCGGCCGGGTCGGACCTGGACCTGGGGCAGGTCGACCTGGTTCGGGCCGACCCAGGGGGGGTTGGGCCGGGTCGGTCCTGGCCCATACCCCCCCTTTCAGACCAGTTTCAGTCTTTTGCGCATATCTTGGGCTACGGACATCTGATCGACGCACCGTCAATGGAGATGCGATCCTTGGATTGAGAGGGTCGTTTCGGTATATTAAACTCAAGGTTTCAGAGTACTTTAGGTATGGTCGGGTTGGTTCGTACACGTACCCAACAGGACCCACGGAGTGGAAACACTCATAACTTATGCTCCAGATGTCTGATTGACTTACCGTCGACTTTGGTGGATTCCTCTAAGTGATACAGATATTTTTTCTCAATCCGCCCAAGGTTTGGATGCAGGTGGAGTATGGTCGAGTTGGTTTTGATTTAAAAAACCAACCAGGCCCCTGGGACGAAAAAGCCAATAACTCTCAGACAGGGGGTACGATTGACGCACTGTCTACGACGTTGAGTTCCTGTTGATGATACGGAAGTTTTGGATACATCAACTGGACTATGTGTCAGTTGATGTATCAGCCTCTCGGCTCATGGAGCGGACCCTCCCGAACGAGATTGCTGTGTACGGGAACCCTAGAGCTGGCTGCGACTACGATGACGACGACGACTATACAGAGATCCTCAGTGGATTTGACGGCAACGACCTCAGCACTCAGAAATCCTACATAGATCAGTGCTATAGATTTTGTGTGTATCCGATCCTATGTGGGTCAGCGCTAATTGGTTCTGTGTGAGCCAGTGCCTACAGATCCTGTGTGGGTCCGATCCTGTGTGGGTCATTGCGGGGGTTAGTTACCTATCGATCCTGTGTGGGTCAAACCCTTCCTGGGTCTTTGCGTGGGTTAGTACCTATCGATCCTTTGTGGGTCCGAAGACTTAGATGAATCAACAGATATATCTGATCATCTTTATCGTCATACGTAGATGTATACCTATGTGAGCTGAATCCTGTTTTGCTTTCCTATATGGATTGTGTTGTGTTATCCCATGTGGATTTATGTTTTTCTTTCCTATGTGGACTGGGTTGTGCTTGGGCTCGGATGTTGGAGCCGAACAAGAATTGATGACTTAGGTATATGTATGGGCATATACCTAAGCAGTGTCGGATGTTACTTCGTGATTTTATCTTTCCTTTGTGGTTTATAATTTGTGGATTTTGGGAAACCTTCGGGGGTCTCGGGGTCCCTAATGAGTGGCTTATACTCACCCTTGCAAGGGCTATGCCTGCACTACGTTGTGTTGGTTGCAGATGACGGACAACGCTGATCGTGGTTGGGGCTTGCGGAGCAGGACGATACCTGGAGGTGGACCACTGGATGTGGCGTACTCGGAGCAGGCGGTTGGACCCGAGGAGTTGTGGAAGAAATCTATACTCACCCTTCAGGTGGGACTTCCAGTGGGAGGCTCGACATTGCCGCTTTACTTTCAGTTACTGTTATCCCTTTCGAGTTGTACTTTACTTTCAGTTTGGGTTTGTATTCTGGCCCACTTACTTTTCTGCACTTACTGTTGTACTCAGTTTTTACTTAGTGTTTACTTCTACTGCTTGCTTGCTCTGTGGTGTTCTTTTACTTTACAAAGGCAATGCCTTCCCCTTTTTACAAAGATTTACAGCTTAGTGCTAGTCGCCATCCCCTGGCCTATGGAAGGAGGGCTTGGGGTAGTCACGGCATGGGCCCCGAGGACGGGTCGTGACATTGCATCTCATTTAGCACCATATAATCTAAATATATTTTGGCTACTCAACCGTGGACTCATTTTTCATTGATGAGGCATCCACTTGATTATATGAGAGTTGAAGTAATGTTTTTGATCCTAATCCATTGTGATAATTCAAGTGATATAAAGATTTTTTGAAATCCAATCCATCACTCAAGGACAAATCACATCGAAATCAAATATCATTTTTTCAAGGAGATGGTTGATAAAGGGCTTGTAAAGTTAGAGTATGTTCCTACAGAACAAAATGTTGTAGATATTATGACAAAGGACTTACCTAAAGAAGAATTTTAAAGGCATTGACTGGCTCTAGGAGTCCATTTTACTCCTCACAATTAATAAAGTGTGGATGTCTCCAACCCTCTCCCTGAGGTATGGTGTGTTTGTCCATAATGTTCTGATTTTTGTTCTTTACCTTTCTGTAGACAATAATGAAGTACATATTGGGTTCTTCAACAAAGGGGGTAAAATTAAGGATTTTTTAATAGAAAATGTTTCTTAGTAAATGATATGGTGATAAGCTCTTAGGTGAAGTAGTTATATTGGGGGAGTTAAGTATGAGATGAGGATATTTTGAGGAGTAGTGATGTAGAGGGATTTTTAAATCTGATGATGCTATTCATGATCAATCAAATGATTCATATCATGACAATAGAGGATCGTAATGAAAGAATAAAAGTGGTGTTAGAATGGAATGTAGTGAATCATTGATGAACTTTGTATTATACTCTTGTTTTTCATGCTGAGCATGGATCATGTGAGATTAGAGTATGTGTTAAGTAAACCATTGATCACTATCTTGATCACAAGAAGCGAATTCTTTAAAAATTTGGAAGAAGATTTAATGATATAACAAATTATGAAAGTGTACTAAAAAACCCCAATTGGGAAGATTTTTTTGAAAAAATCCATCAAGTATCCCTCTCGGTATGTTTCATGTGTGTTTATGTTTGTTGACAATTTTAGATGACCATAAATGGGTATGGTTGGTGTTTACCGAAGCAGGTGTTAAAAGTGGCATAGTTTCTCAGTGTCTACTAAATTATTTGGGCGCAAAATTGGGATTTTGGTTTTTTGGAATGGAATATTTTCACATTGGGGTATATAGTATGAAAACCATGAAGAATAGTTTTTGGATTACTAAAGAGGTATGAAGAATGGTTTATGGAAGGGAAAATGGTTCACAGGGGACTCACGGTTCGTGAAAGGAAAATAGTTCATGAATGCTGTTTTCACAAAGGCATGAGGTATGCATAAGGCTTGTGGATAGAAGAAATGGTTCATAGAAGGATTGTGGCATGTGAGATGGATTTTCATTTATGGTAATGAGGCAGTGATTGGAGAAGCGACAAAGGGCATCGTAGGAAATAAACGTGATGGTGATTTTAGCTGCCATGAAGGAAGAGAAGAGGTATGCATACCAATGAGGGAAAATGGTTCATGGGATAATTGTGGTTAACAGAAGATGCACAGTACATAGTGAATATGGCACCACATTGTAGATTTGGTAAATCTCGAATTAGAGGATTCTTTGGATTTATTTTCCTATATAAGGATAGCTAATCCCTATATTAAGTAGAGCGATTTTACTAATAAAACATTTTTTCTACGAGAATTTGACTGAGTAAAAATTTGGTTCACAAGGAATGATTATGAGAAGGGTGAAGATGTTCACAACATATATTTTATGAAAGGGTGTTTGTAGAGAACAATTTTCCACAAAGGAAAAAGGCAGTCTATGGAAGAAGCTTTCCACAAAAGAAGGAATTCTGAACAAGTATAATTTGTATAGGAAAGCTATACATAGAAGAGATACACTGAGGCGGTATGCAGATCTGGTATGCGGTGGTGGTTTGTGAAAGGGGTATGTAGAGGTGGTATATAACAACAAAAGTGGAGGCAGTACGCGGAGATGTGATTCATTAAGCATAATCGTTACACAGTATGTACAGGAATTAAGGTTCTATGCATAGGAAGCTATGTGGTTCATGGGGGACTCATGGATGGTTTCCCAAATCATAAAAATAATTCGAGAAATAAATTTACACTAACCTAACAGTACAAAAAAAGTGAATTTCATCTATGGGTGAAAAGGGACATCAATAGAGTATCTACCTATAGTCAAGGATGTGTGATTTCATGAAAATTAAGTAACCTACTAATCCATAAATTATGTGTGGGTCCCCACCAAGAGCAGTGAGTGAAAGAAGAGGAATAAAATGATGATTACCACCAGTATTGAGCCAGAGGAAGAGACATAGGGAGTGACCCTTGGGAATGCAGTTACCAGGACATAAATCTTGTAAAGGCAGTTAGCCCAGGTAAAGAAGATCTAGCCCAAACCTTATAATTAGAAGTGATCTTTAGTGGACTTGGTACATCATTATATTTATGTTGTATGATCCTTGGACATATCCCAGTGAGGGATAACCAAGAAAAATTTATGGGTCATGTGCATGATTTCATTTATGTTCACAAATTATACAGGAGAAAGAGAGAATTCTGTTTTGTTTAACAACAAAACAAGATCTAAAGGGAAATGTGTTTTAATCTGTCTTACCCTAGTTCACCCCCTCTTAGGGTATTTGAACTACTGGAACTAACACATTGTAAAGTTATTGAGACTGGGTATAAAAGTGATCTAGAACAAACATTATTATTAGCAGTGAGACTTTGTGTATTTGAAAAAATAGGCACATTTCCATTATGTTATACTTGGATGTAGCCCCATGAGGGTGAAACAAGTAAAAATAAACATTTCTAATGCATGATTTTATTTCTGGGAATGTATTGTTATGGGAGGAAGAGATAAGAGTGTTTTTTAACAATGAATCATGATCTAAATGGGTCAGTATTTTAATTTTTCATACACTGATTCAACCCCCTCTTAGGGTATTTATACTAAATGGTCTAACAATTGGTATCAGGGGGAAATGTTGAAATTCATTGGTTATGCCTCTCAGTAGAAGAAATAGAGGTTTTTAATCACAAAGGGATTATGATATTCGATAGAATAAATTTTAAATTATGGAATAATCAGATGAAGCACTACTTTCGATCATTAGGAACAGATGTATTTTTGGAAGCGATGCATGTAATTTCATCCAGTATCGACAATGATGCTTTTTCAAAAGATGACCGAAGGGAATTGGATGCTGATTCCAAAGTAATAAATTCTTTATAGGAACCCTATCTAATTTTATCTATATAAAGGTAAATTCGTGTAAGTCATCACATGCTATCTAGGAAATGTTTCTAAACAATTATGAGGGTGACACAGAAATTAGAGAAGGAAAGATGTAGGTATTATGGAATAAGTTTGAGGATCTCATAATGCACCTGAATGAGTCTTTTGATGCATTCTTTGACCAATTTTATGTTGTTATGGAAGAAATTCATGGTTTTAGAGAAATTATTGAAGATTTAATGATTGTCAAGTGAATATTGATAATACTTCCACCTCAAATCAATCCAAAAGTTTCTTTATTGGTAGATAAAGATCCAAAATAGCTGAAATTGGATATCTTATAGAGTACTATTGTAGCATAATAGATGAGAAATGATGACAATGATTCTTTGGAAAAGGGAATTCTAAATAATTTTAATTCAAGGCCATAAATTATCTCACTATTGGAGATGGATAAGAATAAGAAGATACAGATGAAGTCATGTCTTTCTTTTCATCAAAATTATGAAGAGGAAAATTAATGTTCGAAGGAAAACTCCAAATTGCATACATTTGATGTGTAAATGTAGGAAATATTTCATAAAGGGAGCCTAATAAGTTTCAAGATTATTATAAGGATGAAGTGTAAATTTACCAGAATAAATAATTAATATATTTGAAAGGTAAGAAAAATTATAAGAAACATTTCTTCAAAAATAATATTCTTGTCTCTAAAGAAGATGAAATTTTAGAAGAATATAAGGCTGAAGAGATAGAATAATATAACGATCATGAAGAATATCCTATGGTGGTAGTTGTAATTAGCTCTTAGAAAAGGGAAGAAAGTGACAGTGATAAAGAAGAAGTCAAAGGAAAAGTTGATATGCATGCTGAATTATAATCTAATCTTGAGAAAATAGATGTTTAGAGAGAAAAAAATGAATAAATCTGAAAAATGGGTTGTGATGAAATACTTTATATATAGTATTAGTAATAAGAGAAGTCTAATCTGAATAAAGAAATTGTAAAACTGAAGTACTCAATGCAAGAGATCTTAAAAAAGACCGATGAATACATGATCAAAATTGAATAATTGAAAACATAAATAGATGTTTTTACTAACACTAGAAAATATAAAATCAAGCATATCAAAGAACTTTCAGAGGAAGTTTTTAGTATGAGAAGGAAAGTGAAATATCAAGAGAAACTCTTGATTATATAAAATCATTAAAACAATGTAAAATTAATTGTAAAAGTTGAATTTAGAGTTCCAGTGGTGTAGATAAAGGAGTGTTAGGAAAGGAAAATGATTTATCATAATTATACAGATAGTATGGGGCTTGATTGAAAATAGAAAAAAGCAATGGTTTAATTTATACCATAGTATCTCACTCCATGATTAAAAATTAATTTGGGTATGAATCAGAATAAGAAGATTTAGAAAATCTAATAGAGATCTGACAATGTAATATTTCTACACAGGAATGATCCCCACATAAGATGTTATTATTTTGAAAAAATGGGACACTCCCAAAATGTATGTTCAATTTCCAAAAGGTACAAAAGTTAACCAAATCAATTAAGGCAACCACAAAAAGATCAATATTCTAGTTCATCATTTTATGGTCCCTTTTAGAGATGTAGAGGATTCAGACACATGGAAATATATTTTTCGTCAACTATGTAATTGAATGTTCCTAAGGAGACTGAATTTCATCACATGAAGCATCTAAATGAATCATAAAATGAGATGAAAATGAAAAATCAATTTACTTATCTACAAGATGAAGATAGACCATCATACTTCAAGGAAGATTAATATCATCAATCTGTACTGGGTATGAAGTCAAAAACATAAATAAAAAAGAAGATATTTGGAGAGGTAGTGGTGGTAGAGATCTCTTTTATATCCTTAGATCATATTTGAATATGGATCATTGATAGTGGGTGCACCTCTCATGTGATAGGAAATAAGGATATGGTGATTATAATCAGGTTCTATAACGATGTTATTGTAATATTTGGTAATGATAAAGGCCTAAAGATTTTTTTCCTTAGGAAAATCCATGTTTATGGGAAGAGACATGAGACATGATGGTGTCTTAATAGTTGAAGGTCTGAGTCAAAAAATATTTAGTGTTAGTTAACTATGTGACTCAAAACATGCCATATTTGTTTTTAAGAAATTATGTATCATCAAGGAAAAAGATGGTGTAGTGGTTTTTCAAGGTAAGGTTATGAAAGGGAACCTATACATTGTGAGTGGAGAAGAAGATATGTGCTTTCTATCCAAGGAAAAAGGAAACAAATTATGAATTAAACCTCTTAGACTTGTGAGCCTAACATCCTTGGAAGATGTAGGGAAATATGATACTGCTCAAGATCTGCGTAGGTTATCAACAGATTTTACTCATATGTGCGATGCTTTTAAATAATGGAACTTCATTCGAAATACATATAAGGAAAAAGAGACACGGTCATCCAAAGAACTTGAGTTGGTGAAAATTGATGTCTACAGACCTATTTACCCAAGAGATGTTGGTGGGAGGAGATATTATGAACTCTCCATTGATGAATTTATTAGAATTACAAAGGTTCAGATCATCACCAAAAAACATAAGGTGTTTTGTTTCATAAGAACTTATCGAAGGTAAGTTGAAATGATGCTAGGTTAAAAAATCCAAAAGATCTTAACTGATAAGGGAATAGAGTTCACAAATATCCAAGTAGAGGATAATCTTGAGAAACATGGGATAAAGCATCAAGTATTAGCACTAAGAACTCTATAGAATAATGGAGTAGTAGAGATAAGAATTGTATTATCAACAACATGGATAGAATAATTCTCATTGAGAAAGACCTTCTAATTTTTTTCTGAAATAAGTCATGATGAAATCACACTACACATCAAATAGAGTTTTGTTAATTAACTACCATTTGGATGTAATAAATTAAATAAATTTTAGTGGTATTATAGTAGGTATTTTTTTTTGTTTTTTGATATGATGTGATACGGTGGAATTAATGACGATGAGATGAAATGGATGGTGTGGAAATGGTGTTTGGGATGACACTATATTGTTTGATTGGTGGAAAATTTGTTTTACTATATTCCCTAATTGTGGTGGTGAGAAGTATTATGAAGATAATTATGTTAAGATTGTGGAGCTAGGTATGGTGATTATATTACCTATGATGATATGATTTACCTGGTGTGATATAACATAATTTTTTGATGTTTTGACGGTGATATTCTACCAAAACGTCATCAATACATTATGAATTTGATGATTTTTATAAGACCATTCATAGGTTTCTGAAGAGTTCTAGATGAATTTTATTAGTTATGGATAATCACCTACATGTAAGGAGAGAGGGAGGCTATGTTTTAGAGTAATCATATGACTTCAATATTTGGTTTAATATACTCTTGGAATCTTATGTGAGGTGATTTTATTTTACTCAATTTTAAAGTTGTGAGGATTCAATAGTATGATTTCCAAAAGTATAAATGTGATTATTTGTCTTTTGTGGGTAGTTATATGTGGTTTGGGGAAGCTAATCTTGTTCTAGTAGTGTTTTTTTATTTCTTATTCCCTATTTGAGAGGTACTTCCCCCTAGAGTATAAATTTTGTTTTTTCCTATCTCACCTAAGTTTCGATACTCTGGATTTGGGTAGTTGGAGTTGAGTTTAATGTGAAGTATGGGTTCCCAGTTTATTTTCCAAGAACTATTTTCTTTCTTTGGGTTTGGTTTTAATTATAAGGTATATGAATCATTTGATAGGTATTTAATATATTGGACTAGACCTTCCTCACATGTTATATTTTGTGTTTTGGGTGTCTAGGGTGCCTTGATGAATGAATAAGGAGTTCTAGATAGAGTGGCGTGGTCATGAAGTGGATCAATGTTTCACTGTATGGGGAGTTGGTCTTTATAGAGGGTAGACCTATATGCTTAGGTCATGGAATGTTGTCATAGATCATGATGTGTACATGAATTTGTAAGGTTTATGGCTCACAACAAGGATTTTGGTTCACAATGTGATAGTTTTACCATTTTTTATCTAAGGGGTGAACCTTATATTGGATTCCTTCATGATGTAGGAGTTTTTTTTATGATGTGAAGGATTTATAGGAATATATGATGATTTTTTAGGTTTTTTTCCATTACAGTGTGTCTATTTCTATAATGACAAGATGGAGACCAAGTATAGTATGTGAGATTTCCATGAATATAATTCATTGTATGGCCTTATGGTTTGTAGAATATGGATATGGAGGCTAATTATTTGAGGGTTTCCTATTATATACATTTTAATAATGGTATATAGATTAATATGTCAAAATTTAGAGGTCCAATCTTGAATGGAATCAATTTTTTAATGAAATAGTCATGTAATTACCCTTCTTCAATTTTTCATGATCTTTAAGTTAGACTCTGATTTAATATGAATGGATATGGGGGATACACGACATGTATCATAGAGAATGTTTGATGTAGGTCTTTTGCAACTAAGGCAATACTCATAATGGCATGAAGATTTGTTTTTACAAACATATATATACATATATATATTTAAAATATAAAACTAATTTCACATTCAGCTAAATTTGTCTCAATCTTCAAGTGGCTAGGGGAACCTATTGGAGATCTTTGTGTCCCACGTCGAAATCTCATTGATCCTTACTCTAGGAGATCAGTTCCATTTGATTTGAGATGCCCCGTTTCCAATTTTTCCTTGGTTATTATCATTCCTTATTTTTGGATGATGGTAAAATTTTTGATTCATGAATATGATTGATCGTGGTTGATTTTTCACAATGAATTTAATTATTCAGGTTAGTGGAATTCATCAAAGATATTTTGGGTGATAGTCATGGTCATGTTGACTTGATATTATACAACATTGACGAGGAAGTGGATTTTTGTGCTTAATTTTATCTTATAGAGTAATTTTTGATTCATTTTTTTTGTAGATTCACATAATTTACATGGATAAACCTGAAATCCATCACATTAAATTCCCTTGAATCGAATGACCAGTACAATTTTTATTCCACTTGATTGTTATTCCCTCTGATTAAATGTTTATAAATTTCAAACTTTTCTTGATTTATATCAACCCATTAAATCCCATAAGATAACTTCTTATATATTTCCAACTTTTATTAACATACATACACCACAATTCCTTCAAATATGTTATGTTGTATCCTTCCCTCATGCGCAATGTGGAATAATTTGATGTGGAAGGGGTTTCTATCTACCTTATGAATTTGACTACCTAATGCTCTTCTCAGAATTGGTGTGGTGGGTATTATTTAGGTGGATGGGTTACTTCCATTTATTCATTTAATTATGTAAGTCTTCCCTTGGGATCAATGTTTCTTTTATTGTCTATGGGAGGGGTCATTTTTTGTTATTATTTATTAAATAAATTGACCACTTCTCTAGGGCCTAGTGTGGTGGAGAATTGGTCCGGGGGAAGGGGATGTTTTATTCATTATCTTGTTTGTTAAACCATTATTTATTGTTTTTCATTCATTTATTATTACATTTATATAATAGTGTTTTCTATTATGTTTTATATATATTGATGTTATGGAAGGTATTGAGAGATATTTGAATATGTCCACCAATCATAAAAGCTGAGGTGACCTGGTTGGTTTTCCCCTCTTTATTTTAGGTGTGATATTATTTTTAAATTCCATTTTAAATACCGATCGTTTGATATTTATGGTCAAGATGAAATATATTTGGATAATGGGAAAGATAATAAGAATTAAATTATAGAATATAATTAATATGATAGAATGTATCATGAATATTGTTTATGAATGGAAGATAATCAGGAATGAATATTAACATAATAAATAAGAAAGAAAACATGGGATTGATGTGAATCCAGAATTAAAATGGTCATTATAAAATGTTTCTTGGAAAATGAGTTATTAATGAGGAGTTAATTTTAAATAAAGATATAATTTTTTTAAGTAAGGTTATCCAATTATTTTGATATTGTTTTGTGAATCAAATTGATTGGGTTATTATATCTTTTGTACCACTATCTTATGGTAGTGTTTAGGTATATTTTATGGTAGGATGATAGTTCTTATTTTCTAATTTGATAGTTTATATTGGTATGATATTAACCTGAATTTAATGTGGGAGGTGGGGTGATGTTATTAGTTTCCTTTAGTTTTTTTACCACCATAAGTTTTTTTCTATTTTTTATAGAATGATACGTTGAACATTTTGTTTTTAGAAAGGATTTAAAATACCTTCATGAAATTTGGTTTAGATTCATCATCTATAAGGTTTTTTCTAGTTTATATAGGATTGAGAAAGCTTTTAGAATAAGAAAGTGTTGATTAAAGGATTTTGTTCTGCTAATTCTATAGTCTATTAGTAAAGTTATCTGATTTTTGGTATGATTTCCATTAAAAAAATCCACTAGTTTATTTATTTTTCCTTATTTAAAACTAAAAATAAATGAATAAGGGTTTAACCTAAGGGAATTTTTGTGAATGGAATTTAAAAATAACTAAAAACTTTAAGAAAACACATACATTATTCAATATAGAATAATGGTTTTAGAAGTGGTGTATTGTGTGAGCAGTGAAAGAATCATCTTATGATAATGAAAATGAAAATATATGTATTAACTAGAAGTACCACCAAATAATAAAAAAAATTGATTAAAGAGTTATGGGAATCTTAAATTTACTTTATTTTAAGTGTCATTCATTCAGTCATGAAATAGATAAAAGTAATCTTGAAGAATAATAAAAGGATAAATTCTAACCCAAATATATAGTTGTATTGATCCCAAGTATGATTGTTTATTAGTTTTTTTGAAATATAAGTATTAATGGTGAGTGAAAAATTGAAAATTTAGTCCCACTAAGACAAAATTTTCATTAATCTTGAGGCACTACTCACTTACTCCAAAATTTATTGTTAATATATTTTTAGAAATAAATTTTTCTGTATTGAAGAAAATAAAATCTAGAAAAATAATTTATTTTCTTATTTAGGGGTTTTAAATTGAAAACTATTAGATAAAAAATCAGAAGTAAAAATCCAGAATAAAAGAAAAAAAATAAAATATTAAAGGAAGAAAAATATATTTCTCCCTAATAAATTTTAATCCTATAATCATGTTTTTGATTTAAATATTTAACTATGATTTACTGATAAACAATAGGGAAAGAGATTAGAAAAAGTATTCACTATTTTAGTAGTTTCAACTTATACTAAATCTTCCATCAAGTAGATTGGGTTGAGTCCCCTGGTTTGTTTCTACATAATTATTCCTTCCTTGATGAATGAATGATTTAGGAATAGTCATCAAATGTGTAGTTCATTCCCATTGTGAATGAAATTGCTCACTAACTTCCAACTAATGAAGCTCACAACTACTACCCTAGCTATAATAGTTGGTTTCCACATGTCATAAATAACAATTCATCATCTCCCATTATAACTTGAGTGGTGAACTCCCATGACCATCACATACCAACAAGGGTTCTTGTTTCATCAGTAATGATTCCACCTCAAGTTTTGGATTTCATCAATACTCCATTCATCTAGTCTATAATTTTATAAATTCAAGAATTATGGATAAAATGTGTTCCAAAATTTTATTTTCAAAATAAAAATCATGGAAATTTTCAAAAGATAAATACAAAAACCTAAAATATACAATATAACTTCAAAAAATATCTCTCAATAAATATTAGACAAAAATAAACTAGAGTATTAGTTTATAATAAAATTTTAAATACAAGAAAATTACCTTTAATGAATTTATTACTACAAAACATTATTTTCATTGGATAATTCAATGAATTAAAATTTTAACTGAAAAATATCCCAAACCATTTTTTAATTAGATAAATCACATTTTTTTTAATAATTCACGATGAATCCTTTAAAAGACTATAGAAAATTTATAGTAAAACGAGGTAAAATAAAATTCCATTATAATTAAATAACACCTTGTCCTCAAGAAATAACTTAATTTTTTTTAAAGTAATATAGTTTGAAATATAAATTATTTTCAATTACAAAAAATATATTACTTTCAAATGATATTTTTCCCGATGGATTTTCTCATGTAGTGAATTTTTTTTCTTCTAATAAAGATTAGTTTTTGGTAAAAAATGGCTTTTAGTATTACAAAAATGATCGAGATTAAAAATTTTATGATGAATTAAACAAATTTCCCATTTCAATTAATTGAACATCCAAACATCCATTTTTATCCTGGTTAACAAAATGACATAATTAGTACAAAATAAATAGAAAAAACAAATTGAATAATAATTTTAGTTATTAAAATAAATATTAAAAAACATAACCAATTGGTTTAGATTAAATAATAATGAGTAATCAAGGATTTGGAGTTCATTTCATATCCCACTTAATTTAAAGGAAATTGAATTTATATTCTATTAATAAAGTTGAAAACCAATTAAGTTTTTGAATTATTATCCCAAATTATGACCAAAGAAATAAATTTTAAGAGTTCAGTAAAAACTATATTACAGATTTATCCCATGATAGAATAAAAATGATTAATAACTCAATTTATCCAGGATATTCCTCAATTTTAATAGAAATTTCAAACCTCCAAAAATGAAAATTAATGCTTCAATTACACAAAATGTTTGAATCATTTTTAGTAGATTTATAATGATATCAACATTAAAATACAATAAAAATAGTTTGAAACCCCTCTCTATACCTAAAATGATGAATTATCCTCAATTAAAATTCTCAATGTGGGAGAAAATGATTAAAATAGGGTATTCGGAAGGATATTTAATTTAGTAGTGAGAAAATAATATATAATGGTCATTATTTAGTTAAAAATAGGATTCTTTCCACAACTTCAATATAGTTTTCCCAAAAAAAGATGAAAATAATTAATTACTTTTCTGAAGTATCTGAACACTAATATTTTTCTATATATATTTTTTAGTAAGTATATTTAATTAATGATTTCATAAAAATAAGAAAAAACATTTAATACAAGATATGAAAATAATTTATGGTGATAAGAAAGGTTTTAATGTTTTAAAATGTTTTTCAACAAAACAGATAATGGCAAGCACAACCCCAAAAAAAAAAAAATAGATTTGACTAAATTATGTTTAACAGTAAAGGAAGAACCCTCATAGTTAGTTTCAAATAATGTGATGAGTTTAGAAAACATAAGATAATTATGAAAAAATTAAACAAGCATTCAAGAACCACACAATAGTTTTAATGGAAATTGAATGATCATAGGAAATTAATGATGAATTTAAACACAACTTCCCTATTAATAATTGTTATCAATATTGAAGTGTAGCAATGAAAATCTTCTTTTATTTGAATATATGAAATACTTACCTAATTACACCATATATAAAGTAAAGATATTATCATGATATTAAAAAATTTTCAAGAATAAAAGTTATTTATCTAGATTTGTGTAAAGGGATGATGTTTGAGATTACTAAAACTAGTACCTTTTTGTAGTCATTGAAAATTAATTGATTGTATTCACAAATTAAAAACTAATTTAGGGATGATATTCAATGATGATGGAATGTAACTACAAGTTAGGTCAACCACAAGAATGGAAATCAACCATAAAAGCTTGTAGTAGGCTAATCAATAATGACAAGAGACTATGAATTCTTATGATAGGTCAATAGAATATAAGTGTTAAAGTGATAATTGTCCATAATATTAAGTCAACCACACATTTTAAATTATATTAAGTGATGATAATCCACTTTATAAAGTCCTAAATGATTAAAAGTGAATATTAACCATAAAAAGTTACAAAAGATTGAAAAATTCCGCCTCACACTAGATCTAATGTAAGAATCACGTGGCAGGTAAATCGATTGCACAAGGAAAATTTCACCATGTCCTGAATTTCCTACATGTTAAAAATTTAATGATGTTCTATATTGACAACAGATATAAAATCTACCCCAAATTAAATAATTCCCTAAACCAAAAGAGTAAATTATTCTAAATCAACATGCTTAACTCAAATATAACATATGGATAAATAGGTGATAACAACGAGGTCATACACGAACACTTTTTTTAATCAAGTAAAATAATATATCAATAATTACCATAGGTTAACTCCCATGAATTATTGAGTTTAATTTTCTCATTTAGGCTCAATGTAAACTCACCATGAAAGTATAAACATAGTATCTAACACTTTTGGATTACCCTTAATGTAGTGTTTTATCTTCTAGCCATGAAACATAAATAGATTGTTATCCCATTTAATTAAATACATATATTTATTACCAATCACTATAAAAATATTGAAAGGTCCAAGCCATGTGTATTTTAATTTTCCTAGAAAATTATTTATCTTTCGAATTGAAGTTATGACCCTTAGTTTATATTAAAGTTCATGTTTTAAAGGATATAGTTATGAAAAACATCTATTATCTCATTTTAAATAGTTTCATTTTCGTAATATTCTCTTAAAATTTCATATAACTCAATCCAAAATAACATCCTTATTTCACTATCCCTTTTAAAATAAAAATTAAGGATTTAATAGCCCATGAATATTTTTATGTAATTCTACATGAAAATGATATGTTTTAAAAAAGGTAATTATAAAATGATACATTTTTATTTGAGTATTATAAGAAGTCCTATTGACTCACAAAGCCTAGTCGAATTTTATAGATTAATAATTCCTAGAGAGAGAAAATGTAATTTATAAAAAGCTAAACTTTCAATTAGATATATTATATTTTTCACAAGAATATGGGTTATATGTTTTTTAGTTTCTAGGAAAAAACCAGATTTTTTAAATTAATATTTGAAATTATAATTCTTATAGTGTTCATCACTAGTGATATATGATTTTGGAATTCCAAATCTAGGAAATATCTTCTCTACAATGCATTTAAGAACACTAATAGATTGATTATTATAAAGTGAAATAAAACTCTACCATTTAGAAATAGAATCCACAAATAATACATTGTACTCATTCCCATTAGAAGATTGAAATATTCCCTTAAAACTGAACAACAAAACATTAATAATTTATACCCCCAAAATCCTCATTTGTTTAATTTCTTATTTCAAACCATAATTTCCTAGTCATTTACACTTTTGACACCCTACTACAAGACTCAGAGCATCCTTGAATAAGGATGTCCAGTAAAAACGATTGTATATTATTTTTTGTTTTTCCTCTCTACCCTATGGTGTAAACACACGATGAAGAGTAAAAAAATAAGAAATGGTAATAAATCCTCCTCATATATACATATTCTCTAGGTACCATCAATAGGCCTTCTAAAATACAAGGGATCATCCTATAAGAATTAATTTAAATATGAGATGAATTTTTTCTATTGTGTTTGAGAGAGGTGCTTGTGAATGAATCCCATGGCAATATTTTTGTTGAAATATTTATACCAAGTAGATTGTTTTATAGAAAATGAATACAATTTTTATTTAGAAAACAAATATTTTATCTCTCTTGGATCATCAATTTGAGTGTTAGATCACTAAAAGAAATTATTAATAACCATATTTTCAACACCATTCCTATCCCTAATTTATAAGATAAATTCTAGTAACAAAATGGTCCACCTCATAAGTGTTGTCTTATATTATTTATTTATCTATAAGAAACATGAGAGATGAATTTTTAGTGAGTTTTATAACCTTATAATTGACTAAATAATATAATAAAAATTTTAAATGGAAATAATAATATATGGAAACATATTTTCTATAGTGATTTAATTATTCCAATAGTTATCTAATAGTTTATAAGCCCAGTAGAACGTATATAGCCTCAAATCCTTCCTTCCCCCCAAAACTACTCCCACAAAACACCCATAGAATAAAAAATTTCATAAAAAGGTGATTTAAGATCCGGGTTAGTAACAATTAGTGATGATTCCATATCTTTATTAGGAAGATAAAATGATTCTAATAATGTCTCATCAAACGCATATGGTGAATATTTAAGTAAAATAGTGTAAAAGGGATTAGTGATTTTAGAAAAATTGTTAATGAATATTTGGAAAAAACCACCATTCCCTCAAAAAATTAATTACATTAATCTTTTTTGGGGGAGGTATGTTTTGTATCACTACAATAATAGAATTATATACCTATTTAACCATACTATAGACTTTGTGACATAGTATTATTATTTCAGTGACTATAAAATAAATTTTTTTCCATTTTAAAACATGCGTTGTCACTTATTATCTATGTAAAAATAGTTTTATGATTCTAAATAAATCATTAAAAATATCATAAAATAATTTAAAAATCATCAATTAATACCTTACTTATACTTTTTCTATATAAAAATATAGACATAATACACTAATGAATTTCGGTCATATAACCAAACAATCCAAAAGTTATTTATTATCTTCAAAATGTTCAAAATGAGATTGTGAAGGTGATCATTCCATAGTGTTCATGGGATATTAGAACCTTTTTATAACTATAATAGTCATCATGTGAATAGAATAACTCATTTTATACCATCCACTCATGTATTTGATCTAAAAATAGCATGGTAAAGTGATGCTTTCTAATGGTAGAATTAATATTTATGTAATATATGAAAAATAAACACGTTTGCATCATTCTAGTTTATATTTTATCATTTTTTCAATTTTTATAACAGTTAATCAATTTTTTTATGGACCACGTAGATAATATTGACCCATGGACTATCTGAAATAGGAATATGATTCAAAAATCATGTTGTCTTATCACCTCCTCTATAACCAAAAATTTTATATTGGGATATATTCTTGTCAACCCCTCAAATATTTTTTATGTTATGGATCCATTGGCATTATACTCATGCAATATGAAGGGTATATTCCCTTAATATCAACTATAATCCAACCGATAATAGATCAAAACCTTCACAAGAAATTTAATAAACTCCCCTATTGATTTGATCTTATATTAGATGATAGGATGAAATGAAGTATTGTTATATCTCCAAAAAATGAATATTTAAAGTTATAAAGTAGGGGATTGAGCTCTAATTTTGGTCTTTTATGTCCAGAGTGATGACACTTTAGTCTATATGTCCCAATGTCCTGAATATTACTCTAAATGAAAGAAGTGAAGAAATAAAATTCTTTATCACTATAATCCCCATAAAAATTGACTTCATATAAACATTAAATGAATGGGTTACAAAAAATTACTTGGGAAAAATCATCTAGGTTCTCTAATAAAACTATTTCAAACTCATTAAAATGTTATTCCTATTTTCTATAGCAGATTCACACACAAGTATTATTAGTAATTGGTTTAGTATTTATATATTCAATCATACATAGTAACTCTTCATATTCCTCATAAAAAGTATATTTAATTTATATAAAACTATTTAATTTAATGAAATTTACCTTGTATGGTTTAATTATAATTTATAAAAAGAATCTCAATTCTTTTTTTGTTATCCAATGTTAAAAATAAACTTATCCTCTGATGCATCTATAACAGTTCCTCATTTGAAAAGGATTGTAATATGAAGGATGAAAATAACTTCTTTGTCACAATCCATGTAGAAAATTATTAAATTATAAATCATGTATAATATTCCCACTCTAATAAGAAATTTATCCACTTTCCTTATTTTGTGAGTAATAGATCAGTATGCTAACTGTAAGGAAAAATTCCTATGATATGGTTCTAGTAATGACATGTGTCAAAAAAAGAACAATATATTCGAATTAAAAATTTAACCAATGTTTAAAAAATAGTTAAATAATCAACTATATACGAGGTTTCATGTAATGAAAAGACTTCATGGATCCTGATTTTGAGGAGGTACCGTATTTTGATGGGAAGTAATGCACCCCTCTGTATGATTATTGGTAGAGATTTTTTGTAAGGATAATTTATTTATATAATTTTATTTAGTGATTTAATGTATGATGGGATTTTAAATAATTCATCAAGAAAAGTAATATTTTATTGAAGATTATCAAAAGGATTACCTAATTTAAAATGTTCTAGTTCCTAGTTAATATCATTATTTTCTTTTCTATACATGTTTCTTATCCAAGAACATTTATACTATGAATTATGATAAGTTGTACTGAAATTATATTTAAATTCGTTATCATTTTAAATGAAAAAATATCCTCAAGAAGACTGATCTAAAAGGTTTTGATGGTATGGGGTGAGAATATTGTAGAAGATGTTTATAAGAAAATTTGGAGTGCACTGATGGTTTATACAAAACATAGGTAAACCACTAAATATTTCATAATCCTGATAAAATAGATCACCATCGTCTTTAACAAAAGTGGTAATATCAGAACTAATTTTAGTTATCATTATCATAGTAAAAATATTTACCCCAAAATCAATGAATATGTGGTCTCATGTAACAAAAATCACCTCCTCCATCTATCAGAACTAACTCCAAGAATTTCCCATGAGGGAAAAGGAAGGATCTTTTTCTTTTCACTACTATTGAATCGGTTCATGATGTTATAACTACAACACCACACTATATAAGTCCCTAATCAATTCAATATAATCTTTATTAGGTAATCTGTTATATGATGGAATACTACAGTAATGGGATTTCTTGATCATATAAAATAGATATCTAGGGGTTATCCTAATACATGATGGATTACTAGAAATTTATGAACTTAAAAATACCTCGGTCTAAATCTATATATAAATTTGTTTTTGGGAATATGATGGTTGATGTGTTAGTTATGAATTATTAACTCCTTATGAAAATCAATTTTTTCTATTTATTTATATACAAAAGTTAAATGTCAATAGATTTTTGGAATGATGGGATCTAATTTTCATGGGGAAATCTTGTATCCATTCCTTATCATTTTTCAAAAAAAGTAAAAATATAACACACAATTGATTCAAATAGTTTTTTTCTTAATAAACAATTTCTTTCCCCATCAATGAGGAAAAAATTTGATAAAATCATCTTTAGTACCATAAAATTATTTATTTATATTTCCATATTTGAATTAGAATTCAGTGAATATGGGTAAAATATTTATGGAATGTCTGTGAAAGAGATAAAAAAATAATTAAAAAATTAAGAAATTATAAAAAAAATTCTACTATGATAGTTTTTGCAGAAGTAGTTCATTGTACGTGAAGTGATGGAATTAAGGTCGGATAACTGAAAATATGGATTATAACATGGATGCCTCAGAGCAGTATCTCTCCAAATCCTCGCGGCGGCTAGGGTTTTTCCCGGCATTGCTTCCCATTCCCCCTCCGGCCGAGATCAGTTCATGTCGGCTTCCTCTGAAGTCTCGATGTAGGCATGGCTTGGAAACGACGTGATGCAGTGGGGATCTGACGTGGTTCAGGTGGTAAGGTTCCAGCTCATCTTTGGCCTTTCTCGGTGATTCCACAACCTGTGAAAACACCGGATTCTCAACCGGTTCGATGCGGCTCATCCTTCGGTGTCATCGACTAACTCAGATCCGTAGGGCATAGATCTTGCGGCGTCGTCGTGGAGAAGTGGATCTTCAGTTTGGTATTTCGTGTTGAGGTGCATTTATGGCATTTATCTGGTGCAGGTTGGCACTAATCTAGTGGTCAGAGGGGGAGGACATGGTTTCCAGTGTACCTGTAAGTTTTTGTTTGTTTTAATGGTTTGATGTTGGTTTTTTACGGCATCGATGTCACCGAAGACCCCCTATATCCTCCCTGCTTCCTCCGACTTCCTGTGGTGTGAGCTGAACATCCTGTGGCTGGTTGGGGATGCTACAGATGACAACGGGTCTCCTTCCGGTGAATGTTCTAGCGACTAGTGAAGGCTCAATGGCTAAGGGTATCAATTCAGGTCCTCATGTGGTGAACGGAATTTTATGGGTTTGATGGTGTTTTAAGATGAGAATGTTGATTTTCTTGAATGGGTTTGAGCTTGATGGTGGGAAGAAATTGATGCTAGAATTTATTATATGAAACATGCTTAAAAGGAGTTCTTAGATTTGGAGATTCATCTTTGCACTACTTTACAGATTTGGTTGTTTGAGAGGGTATGACATTTGTCATCGGATCGGGCCTGTACTATGATACATGACACTTTCTTGCTGAATTTCCTTGTAACGGCGAAGTGCTTCATCATGTTTATTTTCTAGGGAGGGGAAACTTCATGTTTCTAGTTTGGTTTTACATTTTTGTCCTATAGGTGTGTGATTTCATATGTCCGTGATGTCTACGCGGTTTCCCCCTTCTTCCCTTAAAAGCGGGTTTTATCAAAATAATAAAAAATTAAATGCCTTTGGGCCATTGGATGGATGGAATTAATGTAGGATAATGAAAATGAAAATCTAATGATGAAAAAAAATAAAAATTGAAAACTTGTGATTAATAGGTTAGGGAAAACATAGATTATCTCTCTTTGAAATGTAAAATATTTATTCATGAAAAAATAGATTTAATATGGAGAAACAATTAAAGGATAATTACCATAACAACTATTGAGAAGAATGGCTATTGACTATGATTTCATAAAACAATTCAACTATTGAGTAACCAGATTGAGTAAGAAATGGATAATTTATCCCCACTAAAATAATTTTTTCAATTATCTTGGTGTGCTACTAACAAAATAAAAAACTACATTTGAAATAATTTTTAGAAAAAAATTCTTACTATTTAAATAAAATATAATCTTGATTTTTTTTGTTTTTTAAAGGTTTTATAAGTTGAAAATATAAGATAAAATAAAGGAGATGAATCTGAGTAGAAAATAAAAATAAGTAAAGTAAATGAATAAAAACAGTTTAATATAATTTCCCCAAAACAATTTTTCCTATGTCAAAACCTATAATAACAAGATTAAAAAATTATTTAATAAAAAAAATTTGGGAAAGATAATGGAAAATAATGATTCTTTATTCGAGGAGATCCAATTTTATCTCAAGGAACTACCATGGCTCCTGGGACATGTCTCTAGGTTTAGGTATTATTATCCATGCCTTACATAATGAAAGAAAGAATGATCAATTAATTTCCCTTTAATGCATAGTAATTAAACCATTTGAATGAAATCACATGTTACCTTCTAACCCCAGAACTCCTAGAATGAATCCTAGCTCCAACAACTTGTTTTCAAATGTCTCTAGTGGAAAAATAATATTTTCCTTATGTAACATGAGATATAATACCCAGTTATTGCTATAGAACCACATGGGTTCTTGAGAAATTGGTTAAATTTTTCCTATAAGATTTTTATTTCTAATAACTTTTTTTAGTTGGGAGCCTCTTTTTTTGAATTCAATAATTAGGGCCAAAATGAGTTCCATCAATTGATGTTAAAAATAAAAAACATGGTATATTTCAAAACATAAATCCAAAAACCTAAAATAAATAAATTAAATTAAAAAAATATAGTTTAATAAATGTAATATGAAAATGAAAAAGAATATTCATTCTTGAACACATGAATAAAAAAATTAAAACCATTAATCAATTTTGCATAAAAAATATTGATTTTCATTGTATTGTTCAAAGAATAACAATATTGAATCAAAGTGATCTGAAACCCATTATTTATTAATTAAATCCTATTTGGGATACAAATTCAATAATATTACATTAAAAATATGATGAAAACATGTAACTAAATGAGGACACATCACTATTATGGGATTATAGTTGCTTGAATGTGACAATCTATATGTAGAAATTTTGTATATCTTCTTTTTAATTTTAGAATAGTCTTGACCAATTATATGGATACTAGTTTGTTTTAATGAGTTTCTCAAGATTGGTGTGTTTACTTGGGGTGTTTGACTTATTCCTCTAAAATTGTGGGATTATGTTTAGTATTAATTAAAAAATTGTAATTTATAAACACAAAAAAGAATTATACTTATTAATTTTAAATAGTAAATGAATGATTTCCTTAAAATAATTTAATTCTTAAATTAATTAATGAGATAATTACATAAAATATATGTGTAACTTTAGTGATATATTAGATATTGATATTGAATTTTGTAGGAAAATTTTGTTTAATTATGGCCAAATGATATGTATATTGATGATATAATTGGATAAAATGGTATTAATCATGATTATGTAATGGTATGAGTAAGTGATAAGTAAAAAAGTCAGAATATAACTTTTGTTATTGGTGATGATATGATTTAACTGTGATGGTTATGTTTATATTTTCCTTAATTATCAACTTCATAATTACTAAATACCACTAATTAAGGTTTATAATGATTATATTGTCTTTGGAACATATATTACTATGATTAAATTATCATATCATAAAATAGACATTGTTTGAAATGGTTTTTGATAGCTCTTATTTTTTTCAAATACTTGTATGTTAAGGCTATAATGGAATGTGTATTTAGAATTTACATGTATTTGAATTATGATGATTGTGGATATTATAGATGTATTAAGTGAGGTCTATAATGGATGGAGGTAAAGCACATGACACATGAGTTGTGGTTGATTTCATAAATAATACCTAATTAAGTGATCTGATGATATAGCTAAAATGGGATGCATGAGGTGTAAGGTGTGGTGATGATGTGATGGATACATGAGGTGATTAGTGAGGTGGTTATGTGATAAATGTATGAGGTACATGGTGTGGTGGCTATAAAGGGTGAAGGATGTGGTGATGGTTTTAAGGAAAAGTGGATGTAATATATGAGGTTTTTGTTCAATTATAGAATAAAGGTAAATTAGGTATTGGTTGTTGTTGGTGACACTAACAGAGGTTGTGATAGTGAGTTTTTCATCTATATTTTATTATCCTCATTATTGTTCAAAGATTTTCCTTAGTTAGTGTTTCTACACATATTTTTTTGGACACATTTTCTGCACATGGATATTGTTTTTCTTTGAAATATGATTTTAATGCACACTCACAAGTTGATAACACAACATCATGTTTATATGTTTGTTTTAAGGACAATTCAAGGGATAATGTAGATACTTTTTTCTAGAAGTTGGAATAGAGTTTAAGAGATTGGTATTGGATGCTTTCTAGTTTTATAAAATTTATTTGAAGTATTAATATTTTTGAATGTGTAATATTATATATTCTAATTATTTATATATAGTTTATTAGTGTATTTTTATTATTATTAATAGGAACTAATAGTGTGAGTCCTCCTATGCTAGTGAAAAACACACTTGATACTAGTCCCGAACCCGGTGCCCATTTGATATGGAATTTAGGGGCCATTCAAATAATCATTACCACTCTTAGTGGGGTTCCTTGTGGGGGTGAGTCATGGTTTACAGGTATCATATATTTTGGTTATGATATTGTTTATATTTTGAATTTTGGAAAAAATGTGTATTTCTAGGGTCTAGTGGAGAAATAGTGTCATCTAAATTAACATGTGATATAGGTAGTGGAAACTAACTAGGAAACATGTATTTAAGGACCACTATTATCTAACATAAGTACCTTTTTTTATAATAAATATGTATAGGAATAAATACATTGATTGGGAAGTAGAATATTTATGGGGGAGAATTCATCATTCTTATATGATGCATTCTATTTTAGATTCTTGAATTTCTGGTATAATTAACCTGTTTTATCATGGTAACCGATTATGGCATGATGGTTTATCAAAAATTATATTGTATGAATTCATATTTTTTAAATATTCTTTGTTGTGAATATATGAAATTATAACTTTCTGCCTATAATAGCATATTTAGTTGTAGTTTATGTATTTATTCATGTTAAAGAACTTGTATAGGAATGATTGGAATTGAGTGTGAAATTTTGAGAAATTATTTATAGGGTTGTTTTTCTTGGAATTATTAAATTAAAAATTAAAAATTAATTTTTTTGAAGAGGTTTAAATAAAATGTTTTTGTTAAATGTTTTAAATTCTATCACTTTTTAAAGAAAAATTCCTTTTTTTTGTTAATTTAAACCCATTATTTATGAAATTTAATGTAACTAATTAACCACTATACATATATGTTCAGTTTATTTCAAATAAAGCTATAAATATATAAATATTTCTATATGGTTTAATAAAATATCATAATATATGATTAAAAATTAATGTTGCAAAAGGAATTAATAATGAATTATTAAATTGAAAATTATAGAGTTGAACATGAATTGATTAATGTAGATAGAATTATTAAGATATACATTTAAAAAAAATATTTGTTACAAAAGCATGAAATTTCATATGACATTTTGATCATTTTTTATTATATATATAGAAGTTACGTGTTCAAGATATTATTTATAAGTAGTTATTCAATTTAGTGATTATTCTTTGTTTTTATTTTAAAATGAGATATTTAAACAATCCTATTATTATTCTTCTATAGTCTAAAGTTTCATGTTAAGTAAACTAAAATCATTCCAATATTATGATTTCCCTAAGATAAGAAGAAATATATATACATTTTTATTTTGTTCCCATATATAGTTCTACACCTACTATTGTTTATACATTGAGTATTTGATTTCTCATCATTGTTTGAGAAGTTATGCATTGATGATGTATTCCCTTATCTTACTTTATAGGTAATTAAGTAATTTATTAGTTACGATTCGGTAGCATTTTCTAAAAAACATTATTGTGGTATTTTTTTTGATATCCCTATTGTATTTTTATATTTTTATTTTTGGTATAAATATTTGTGGTGAGAAGAAATGGATTGTGTGGAATGGGTTTCAAGGATGTCATTGGAATGGTTGTGTGGTTGAGAATTAGCTTGCCTGTGTTCATATCTTGGGTAAATGAGAAGCATTGGAATGATAGGTATGTTTGGACAATATATCTATGTTTAGTGATCATGATTAAATTATTGATATGATTTTATATATTATTTTACTATTTATTTGATATTATTTAAACCGATTTCATGATGTTGAGCTAGAGATATTCCATTGAACCATCTTCAAGATATTATAGAAGTGAATGTTTTTTAAAGATCATTTTTGTGTATATGAAGAGGTTTAAATTAATTTTATGATTTTTTAATCTTATAATCCATGTAAGGAGAGAGTGAGTAAATTTTCAAGAAATAAAATTCGTCTTCGAGGTATAGTTTTAATAGTTCATGGTGTACTGTATTGGGTGTGTTGATTTGTCTCCCTTAAAGTAATATGAGGAATCATCATCATAATTTCCCTAAGGATCAATGTGATTCTTTGTATTTACTGGGTTATTACACATTTTTTGGGGATGTAAAGAATCTTCAATGATAGTACTGGTAGTACATAAACACTGTTTGAGTGGTATCTCCCAATAGATGATATGTTTTTGCCTTTCCAATCTCACCTCTATTTGGATTCTCTAGATGTGGGTTGTTTTATTTAGGTTTAGTGTGATTCTAATGTCTTGGGAGAGGCTAGAGAGGGCCTTTTTGGGAGCTTGTGGCACCTTGGTAGGATTCTTGAGAGAGGAGGGCAAGGATTGGTTGAGCTCTGAAGGCTTTGAATGAAGAATAAGTGAGAGCCTAGGTGGGTATATATAGGAAAAGATAGATAATTATTTATTATTTAGGTTTTGGGAAACAAAAATTAAACTAATCAAAAACAAAAAACAAACCATGGTTTTTGCCCATGGTTTTTGCTAAAGGGGAGTGGAAAACATTATTTTAAAATCTTAATGGATGAACATCTTAAAATATTAGGTTTTCTTATGTGTAGGTGAGTCACACTCTCAAAGAAATCATTTTAAAAAGATAAAAAGTTTTATATGTCTTGGAGGGTCCAATAAAGATTTGTACAATAAATAAAACTAACCTAAAATAACATTTTTTAATGTTAAAAAATATATTGGATGAAAATAATGATTATAGTATTTAATTATATAACTATTGTGTCATTATGATGTGATTAAAAACATTATATAATTAAACGGTATTTAATTTTTACCCAAACATTCGACTGTCTCAGAAAATTATGAAAAATTCACCGTTTAATAATTTCAATTCCCTGATTCCAAAAAATAATATTCATTTTATCTAAATAATTTTCTATATATGTGAATTTTTACATTCAAATTAAAAAAAATAAGTTATAATAAATTCATGGGTTTTGAAAAAAATGGGTTTCAAACATTAATAAAAATCACAATTGTATTCATAAAAATTATATGATTATTTATATCTAATAAAAAGTAATTTATTAATAATATTTTATTAAAATATTATTTTCTAAAAATCCATTAATTCATCAAAATATATTTCTTAATTGAATATAAAATAAAAATAATATTTTCACTTTAAAAACAATTTACAAAGTAATAATAATAAAATGAATGTATCTTCTTTATTATGTAAAAAAATAATGCCCAAAATTATAGTGCTAAGGCCTTGTTACATAACCACTTATAACACCTACATAAGACTAAATGTTACGGTGTGTGATAGTGACAGACTCTTGGGGAGGCTTGGATAACATCACTTGGGTGGTAATCTCTATCAACTTCCACTTCTCCCGTGGGCGGTTCTGTTGAAGCTAAACATGTTGAATCTTGGCTTGGGCTTGGTCAAGAGAGAATCCCAATGATGCCACCTCCTTTACAATATCTGAAAATTGGTCTTCATATGGATAAATTCTACTAGATTCAGTCATTGGTTCCTTTGTTTGAGTATATTGTATTTGTTAAAGACCTATGTTTACACTAATCATGTGATCACTGTTCAATGCCTATATTCGCAACGGTAACATTTCTTAACAATATTTTTAAATCCAAAAACATAAAACCATAGAAGTGCATATATTATATAACCAGTTTACATAATAAGACAATTAATTAGATCAAGAGTAATTTTCATTAGTGAATGTTTTGGTCATTACAATCTTCCCCCCCTTAAGAAATTTCTCTATCAAAATTTACTTTTCCCACACTAAATAGTTTAGGGTAGCTCTGCTTCTGATCTTCTTCCGATTCCCACATTGCGTCTTCAAACCTACGGTTTCTCCAAATCAGTTCCACGAGGGGCATTGTCATATTTTGTAAAACATTTTCCCTAAGATCGAAGATCCTCACCGACTTCTCTTTATAGAATATTCCACTATCCAATGGTACCACCTTTCGATTGAGTACATGCGATCGGTCGGTCATGTACTTCCTCAAGAGTGATACATGGAATACATCATGTACTTGACATAGGTTCGGTGGGAGTGCTAGTCTATAGGGAACCACTCCAATTCGATCAAGGATCTCAAATGGTCCAATGTACCTGGGAATAAGCTTTACCTTATTCTAAAATACCATAACTCTCTTCCATAGTGATATGTGGAGGGGTACCAAGTCTCCGACATCAAAATCTAGGTCTCATCAATTATTATCAGCATAACTCTTTTCTCAACTCTAAGAATATTCAATGTGATGATGGATGGTCTTATCCTTCTCTACAATTTCTTGGACTATTTCTGGACTTAAGAGTTTTTGCTCCCCAACTTCTTCCCAACATGCTTGTGTTCTGCACCTCATCCCATAAATGGATTCATAAGGTTCCATTTGGATACTTGAGTGGAAAATGATGTTGTAAGAGAACTCAAATAGAGGAAGATGATGATCACATCCTCCTTTGAAGTCCATTGAGCACTCTCTCAACATGTCCTCATGTTTTCAGATAGTCCACTCAGATTTTCCATCTGCTTGAGAATGATAAGACATCCTGAAGATTAGCTTATCATCCAAATCATTTTGAAGACTCTACCAATACAAAGAGGTGAATCTTGGATCTTATTTGGATTCAATCTATAGTGATACTCCATATAGCCTTACCACTTATTTGATATATATCTGTTATAGTTGATCCAATGAGAACCCCACATAAATTACAATGAAGTGTGTAGTCTTTGTAAGACGATCCACAAAAACAAGATAGAATTGTTTCTTTTGGATTTCTTCAGATGTCCAGGGACAAAGTCCATTGTGATGTTCTCCCATTTCCATGATGGTATGGGTAATGGATGCATCATCCCCTTAGACTTATACCTCTCAACCTTCACTTTATAACACTCTATGCACATTGATGTATACTCAACAACCTCTTTCTCTATGTTATATGACCAATAGTTCTCTCAGAGATATCAGAACATCATTGTGTTTGTTGGGTGAATGGAAAAATTCAAACTATGTGCATCATCCAAAAATTTATTCTTCAAATCCAGATTTTATGGAACACATAGTCTTGACCCAAATCTCATAATTCTTTCATCATTGACATTGAACTCTGAGGATTTACCTTTTATGATAGTTTCCACATTCTTCTAATTTCCCACATCATCCTTTTGAGAAGTCTTTATCTTTTCCAAAAAGGATAGTTGAGCAATCATTTGTCAAAGGATTGATGATGTTCCCTTCTTTATGATTCCCATATCCATATTAATAAAATCTAAGAATATTGTATACCTTTCAATTCTCATCAATGATAGAAATTTCGGGTCCTTTCTACTTAGAGAATCTATCACCTTGTTTGCTTTTCCCTGGTTGGTAATGGATTGAGCAGTCATAGTTTTTGATCAGATCTAACCATATTCATTAGTGCATATTCATATTTTTCTATGTGAATATATACTTGAGGCTTTTGTTGTCCGTATATATTCAAACTTATCCCCAAAGAGGAAATGTCGCAAAATTTTTAAAGAAAAGATCACCGAATCCAACTCTAGATCATGTGTTGGATAGTTCTGCTCATGAACATTCAATTTCCTTCAAGCATAGGCAATTAATTTGTCATTTTGCATCCACAAACAGCCCAGGACCTTCTTTGAAGTGTCACAAAACACCACAATAATATCACCACTTGTGGGTAGTGTGAGAAAGAGCTCAATGATATGCCTCCTCTTAAACTCCATGAATATCTCTTCACATTCATCACTCCCAGAAAACTTTACCCCCATCCATGTTAGCTTGGTAAGAGGGTTGTATAATCGTGAGAAGCTTCTCACAAATATGCGATAATTTCAGATAATGCTAAGAAGCTATAGATATCTATCACTGATGTTGAACTTGGCCATCCCTCAATTGCAGCTTCCTTGGAGGGATCCATAGATACACCATTTCTTGTGATGATATGGCCAAATAATGAGATCTCCTTCAACCAGAACTCACATTTGTTTTACTTTTCATAGATCTTCTCCTTTTACGAGGTCTCTAGTAAAATGATTAGTTGATTCTCATGCTCCTCCTTGGTTTTGGAGTATATTAGGATATTGTTAACAAAGAATACACAAAATTTCTTGAGTTTATATCTAAAGACTCTATTACTAAACTCCACGAAGATTTCTAGGGAATTAGTTAGTCCGAAAGGTATTATGAATTCATAGTTCCCATACCTTATAGAAAAAATAGTCTTGGGGATATCCTCCTTTTTTAGTCTTACATGGTAATATCCTGACCACAAATCCAACTTCGAGAATTATTGTTCTCCATGTAGCTAATCGAATAAGTCATAAATTTTTTTAGAGGATACTTGTTCTTTATTGTTATTTTTTTGAGCTCAATATAATCAATACAAATACACATTGACCCATCTTTCTTATTGACGAAGAGGACTGGTGCAACCCATGTTAAAGCACTTTGGTGTATAAACCCTTTATCCAAATTCTCCTTTAGTTTTTTCTTCATCTCCGTAAAAAACACAACATCCATTCCATACAGAGTCTTGGATATTGTCATTGCCCCAGGTATAAGACCACCTGAGAATTCAACATCTCTTCTAGGAGGAAGACCAGGAAATTGCTCAAGAAACACTTCAATGAATTCCCTCACAATAGGCATGTCTTAATGGATGGTTTCTTCCTTAGACTCAATCATCTGAGCCAAATATGCATGCTCATAGGGTAGTAATATCTATTATTGAGATGATAGTGCTAACAAAGATTCAACTTCCTCCTTGCACTTTTATAGAATCAGAGGTCGATTCTCCAAATGGAGAGTGATTTCCCTCTCATGACAATTTTTGTTGTCTCTATACAAGGAAAGCCAATCCATGCCTAGAATTGTATCAAATTCCACCAGTGGGAGGAAGAAGAGGTTAACCATGAAGTTAAATGCACAAATTATGACAGGGGTGAAGTCATATTTGTGGGATGCAATGATTGCCCCATTTTCTATACTCAAAGTAATTTTTACTTCCATGTTTTTTTGTGGTGTTGGGATTGTTCTACTAAACTTTAGGGACATAAACGAATGTGTTGAACCAGAACAAAAAATTACATTTTATATTATTGAATGAATAACTAGCGTACCTATCACAACTTCATTGTCAAGATTAACTTCGGCCATAGTGATATAAAAAGCTCACCCTTGTTGCCTTGGAGGTTTGTGGTTACATCTAAAAACACTTGGATTAGGGAACTAATTTTCAAGGTTCCCTTGTTCTTTATAGTTTAAGCAATGAACAATGGGTTGAGAGTCAAACAGAGTGTTCCTCTCCTCTGTCATAGTTGCGGGTTTTTCTTTTTGATAGTTAACAGCAAGGTTCCATTCTCTTCCACACCTAATGAATTTCCTCATCCCCTTCAGGTAATTTCCAGGGTGCTTCTTTCCACAACTTTGGAAAGTGGTGTGTTGGATTTTATTAGCACCATTGGATTTATCAATCAGACCTCTAGAATTGAATTCCACCTTATGCTTCTTATCCCCATGATACCCTTGGGATTTTCGAATCTCCATTTCGACCTTGGTGGAACATCGGAAAATTTCCTCATAGCTATCAATGTCATGGATTTATAGGTATTTCTGTAGTCTAAGTATCTACTCACCAAAGAAGTGGTCAAACTTGTATTAGGGGGTAACGGAAAAGCTGATGGTTTATTGTGAAAGCCTTGTGATCTTTTCCCCATACACACTGATGGATTCATCTTCTTTTTTTCTTGAGGGAAAGTAAGTCCCTTTCCATATTATGTCGAAGGGTTCCCAAAAAATATTTTTTGAAAAACATTTTCTGAAAATCCTTCCATTACAATGCCTTGATCACCTCCTCATGCTTTGTATTTTTGATCAATTTCCACCATTTATTGGCTTATCCCTCCATATGATAAGCAACTATAAGAACATTTTATTATTCGAAACATTGAGGGATGGAGAAGATCTTTTCAATGGAGTTAATCCATTGTTCAAAAATTTAGGGATCAGATAGTCCATTAAAAGTATGAGGCCATTGAATCATAAATATCTCTATTATGAGTTGTTATTTCTTGGAGGGGGGGTGGGGTGAATGTTCCTTTTAACCCATGTTTCTATTCAAATCATTAGTTAACTGAAAGAGTTTTGGGACAATGTTCATGATTCCTCCTCCCATTGGATTCGAAATCTCATTATAATATTCATCAAATTGATCTTTGAATTGGTGTTAGCCCAAGTCCCCTATTACCAACCATTGGATGGAATAAAATTAATGGTAAGGGAAATAGATAAAGGGTAATCCAAGGACCAAAATAGATGACATATAAATAACTTTTATTTCCTTATATTATGAATTTATAGTCTTCAATTTAAATTATCCATGATCTACTTCCCAAAAAATATTCTTAGGGGCATGTTTTTATTCCCTTTACAATGGTTCATGTTAATATTGTGAATTAATAGAGAATACCACCCCCCGGAGTGTCATAGCCAAGAGTGAAGCAAAACCCATTTTCATGTACTAGGATACCCTAATTCAAGCCCAAAACTCCTTGTCGGAGTATTCACTCCTAGGTAGATCTGTGCCAGAGCTGCCTCTACCTGCTCATATCTAGAGAGGGATGTATTTTTTTTGACAAACCACTTACTCAATTCTCACCAAAATTTAGGGATGTTTTTATTATACTTATTCCTATCTCTAAGGCTTCATTTGGGTTTTTTAATCGTAATCCCAAAAATAACTAAACCTATCCTCTGATACCAACTATAACAACCCTACTTTTTATTACAAACATAAACATGACTTAACATATAAAATAACTACTTGGTACAACATATAATTTCAAGAGGTATAGTGTGTTTGGGGATTAGGAACATTAAATAATGACTTAAAGAATGAAACACAACATCCTTACTAAAAACTTTCTTTACATGACCACTACATTCCCCCGTACATAGCATTGCATGAGATAAACTAAGGGCTGGCATAATAAAAGGGTGAGCTATAAATCCCTATAAGAGAGTAATAAAGTAATAACATTAATAATAAAATAAATTATAGGAATTATGAAAATAAATGGATCATAAAAGAAACATGATCATAAAGGCATGATGAAACATGTTTATCAAAACATTGAAATGCGACAACAACACTTAACATGATATTAGCATGAGCCAAGGCTCATTGTACATATAGCACGAGTAAACCCTCATTGCACTTGAATTAGCATGAGTAATACCTCATTTCACTTCATGTATCATGTTACTAATCTTTACCCCATTCATTATAGCGCTATCAGGGAACACCCTTCATAATCATTTCATTTCATGCATAAGTGTGCCACGTGGATCATACATTAGGGAATCATTAATGGTCATCATTTATTATATGATAAAGGAATGTGGAATTCATAAATTAAAGTACATAATCAATAAGTAAACGTACATAAAGGTGAATACCCTTGATAGATAAATGGACATGGTATTCACAACATAATGACTTTGTCTTGGAAAATCGCGGTGTAATTTCGGCAGCATAACGGTGTGAAAAAATAATTCATAAAAATAGTTGATGAGAGAGAACGGGGTGTCTCATTATATTTAAATTAAATTTATAGTAAGGGGGTCATATATATACATTACCAACATAAGTAATATAATTTAAGATTAATAATATATAATAATTTCTTGAATGTTAATGAGGAGAGAGAAATTCCTTAAAAAATTTCGACATGGTAACGGGTGTAAATGGGATGAATTAATGAGAGATAAAGGGGTATAAAACCATTCAAACATAAAGATATGAGTATGTGGGAGGTGAGAAATTATACCCCATCATTTTTAATTGGAAATAAAAGGGCATGACAACATAATGAAATTTGGACAAAATTGAGAAAAGAAAAAATCCCTTACTTGGAAGTGTGATTCCAAAGTCTTGGGAGAGGCCTGAGAGGGGATTATTGGGAGTTGGAGCTCCTTTGGGGGATTATATAGAGCGTATGGAATGGTTTGGTCTATCTCCAAAGGCTTTTAGTGAAGAGGAAGTGTGAGCTTTGGTGGGTTTATGTAGGAAAAGAGAGGGAATTCTTTATTTTTTATTTTTTGGGGACCACACATTAAACTAATCAAAACCACAAACCATCGAATGGTTTTCCCATAATTTTATCAAAGGTGAGTGGAAAATATTATCTTATGTGTCTAATTTCCAAACTTATTAAAATAATAGGCTTGATTATTTGGAGTTGAGTCACACTCTCAAGGAAATCATTTTAAAATGATAAAAGGTTTTATATGTCTTGGAGGGACCACTAATGCATTGTAAAATAAATAAAAAAACATTAAAAAACATTATTTTAATTTTGAAACATATATTTGCTAAAAAAAATTCTTATAGTATTTTAGAACATCACTATTGGGTCATTATGATGTCATAAAACACATTATATAACTAAACGATATTTAATCTTTACTCAAAAATTCTACTGTCTCAGAAAATCAGGAATAATTCCATGTTGGATAATTTCAATGTACTAATTCCAAAAAAATAATATTCATTTTATCTAAATAATTTTTTAAATATATTACTTTTTTAATTTTAAAATGAAAACAGAGATTTATCTAAAATTCATTGGGTTTAACAGAAAATTACTTTCACACACAAATTAAAATCCCAATTGTATTCCTAAAAGTTATATGATCATTTATATATACTAAACATTAATATAGAAAAAATATTTTATTAAAATATTATTTAATTAAAAAATCCATTAATTCATCAAAATAGATTTCTTAATTTAATATTAACTAAAAATATTATTTTCACTTTAAAAACTATTTACAATGTAACAATAATAAAATAAATAAATATTATTTATTATATATAAAAATAATGTACATAATCATAGTTCTGTGGTCCTATTACATAACCCCTTACAACACCCACATAAGACCTAAGGGAAAGGTGTGCGATGGTGAAAAACTCTTGGGGTGGCTTTGATAATTTCGCTCATGTGGTAATCTCTATCAACTTCCACTTATCTCATAGGTGGATCTATTCAAGCTTAATTTGTTGAAGATCCTCTAGGCCTTGGTCAAGAGGGAAGCCCAATGATTCCACCTCCGTTCCAAGCTCTGACAAATGGGCTTCATTTGGAGCAATTATATTGGATGAGGCAATCACTTCCTTTGTCTGAGTAAATTAGGTTTGTTAAAGCCCAATATTTCTCCTAATAATTTAATCACTGTTCAATGACTATGTTATAAATAATCACAATTCCTAAAGGTATTTTAAAATAAAAAAATATAAAACCAAATAAGTGATTATGTAATATAACCATTTTACATAATAAGACATTTACTTAGATCAATAGGAATATTCATTAATGAATGTTTGGGTCGTCACACCCCAATTGCATGGAGCCAGTGCCTTATTTTATTACATTGGAATATAAACAAGGAATATATATCCTGAAGGACTGAGTAGTATTTTATATTTAGAAATAATATACATACATGAGTTCATCATTATGACTTGAGATGAAATACAAGATGTATTTTTTATTTGGAACATCCACAACTCTAAGTTTATCATTGCGAGTCATTCATAATAAACCTCTTCATGTTTTGAGAAAATGAAACATAATAAAGGGTGAGATCAAATGATTAATAAGGGTAAGAAATATAGAATAATATATCATAAACATAATCATTATTCATTGTGAATAACTAAAAATAAATTCCTTCAAAAAAATAATAAACTTGAACACATTATGACATGAATAAGAGATGAATAAATTATTCTATAATAAAACATAATCAAGGGTATTCTACTAGTAAACTAATCACATGAAATATCAATAATAATTTCAAAATTATGGAATGCATAATGCGGGACATCATAACCATACGATTAAGGCCTCGTCCCCAGTCTATAAATACCCATTTTGTCAAGGCCTTGTGCTAAGATAGTAGTTTGTCTCATGAGACCTAATGATGCACTAGGGGGATATAGTAGGACCCAATAGATACTTAATAAATATAAATAATTACTCATATTAATGGGGATAAACATAAACAACATATACAATCATATTGAAACTAACACAGAAAATTTCAATAACGTTCCCCAAACATTAAGTATAAACACTAACCATTCGTAGTAAATCGATGAAGCGTTTTAAGATACACATTCAAAGTAAAAAAAAAGAAGCCATTAAATTAAAGATTTTAGATGATATCATAAAATACTAATCCTAGTAATACACAATAATAAATAAGAGTTTTGAAAAAGATGAATATAATCTTATAAAATCCTCGAGTAATTCTTGAGATAAATACTCTTTTACTTTAAAAAGAAGTTTCTTTTGGAAACGTATTTGGGTAAAACCAAAATTTAAGTAAGATTGTATTTTTCTAATAAAATTAGGTATTTTATAAAGATAATAGTTGTTAAAATATATTATATAGTGCCCTTGAAAATGGGTAATAATTTGAGAAATTCCCTTGTATTGGGCTTGTATTTTGGAAAGAATTTTGAAATTTTGATTTAAAATGTGTTTATCAAAATAAAATAAAGAAGGATAATGGTTTGTAAAAATATATAGAACACTAAAACATAATTTATGCGGAGTACATAACAATTTATAATAATTTCATTGAGGTAAGTAGGGAATAAAAGTAACCCCAATGAAAATGGAGGTTGGGGTAGAACACCCTTACCTTAATCCTGAAGGTTTTTTAATGGTTGGGTCCGAAGACTCAATTTATTATTAAAGAAAATACCTCTTTTAGACTGGGTAGAGGATGACCCATTACATAGCCCGAAGGGCCAATGCCAAGTGGCCTGCACACAGGGCAAGAAAGCCCATTATTTGGGTTATTTCACAATTTTTGATCACAAAAAACTAATTTTGATATATATATCAATAAAATTTGAAAAATAAGATTAAATAACATTAAATATGATATATGAAGTATATAATAATATGGTTAAACCATAAAAATTGTTTAATTACAATAATTTAATATGTTAATAGAAATTCAAAACCCATCACCCTTGAATGTGATAAATTAACACATCTCAGATGATGTTTTCATTTCTAGTATAAAAGAAGTGGTAATGAGATATGATGATGAATTATTACATTATATTAAAAAAATTGAATTACATGTAAGTTAATTAAGTTAGCATAACATTTGGATGAATGGTGGCGGGGAATGAAAAAAAAAGAAAGGGACTTGAAATAACAAAAATGATAAGAGGAATTTACCTCTTGAAGTGTTCTTCCTTGAGAGCCTCTTTAGGGTAGTGGTTTTCGTATTTTTATGAGAAAAAGGGCTTATAGACAAGAGGTAGGAGATTGGGATAATATTTGGGACGAATTTAGGCAAGTCACAAGGTTGGATAGGATTTAATAGTAGAGGGAGTGAGGGGGAGTTTTTTATAGTGGAGGAGAGGGTTGATTTGTAAATAACTTATTCATTAATTTATTATTTCCCTCAAGAAAAACAATAGTGTTGATTCATGTGACCCATAATTGTAATAAGTGAATTTTAGTTAAAACCAAGTGAGCTTACATCATACATGATTCCAAGAATAGTGAGTTTTATAGATAATGTATATATCCAGTAAATTACCATATTATACTATTGATAAAAAATTAGTGTTTCAGAAAAATCCCAAAAAATCACCATAAACATTATTTTATGTGTACATTTAAAAAATGAACTCCATTTTTTGAAAATAATTTTCTAAATATGATTAATTTATTTTTTAAATAAAATCATAATTTATTCGAATAATAATAAATTTAAAACCATAATTCAATTTATATCACATTGAAAAATTAATGAAGATATAATTATATTACAACAATAATAAAATAAAATAATAATATGATTTACTATTTATAATGTTCATATTAATATTCATATTACTATTCATAAGGGTATGTTACTATTCTTAAAAAATTTATTTTGTCTTATCAGACTCTAAATATCTAACTGAAGAAAACCGTGTATGATAGGTTTTCAAAATTCAAATCACAGAGGTGGTAAAATTATGTTTACATGCTAGGTTATAACAATGTGGTGTCTTTAGAGACTTAGTGTTTCAATAATTCAATATTAAATTTATTTTCAAAATCATGGGGTGTTACAGTAGGGTCCTGGGGTTTGCAATATATAGACATGGAGTTCAATTCCTAGGGTTTTACCCATTTGAAAACCCATGTATTTTATACACATTAATCTATGATTTATTACATAAATTCAAACTCAATACAATCCTAGAAGATATAAAATACTAGTGTATTTTTTAAATTTGATACATAACATAATAACACGAAATATATATACAATTAAATTATTCAAAACTCTACAACATGCCCTTAAAATATATTTATCTTCTAGTATTGCAGATGATAATACGAGTTCATAAAAAAGAAAATGGTGAGATATAATGTCAATTAATGGAATAATACAATAATAAAATGTTGTAAGTAATACATGTTAATCAATATGTATATCAAGGTTACATAAAAGGGGTGAGAATCGTAAACCTGAACATCGAAGCATGATATAAGATGATAACTTCAAGCCAACCAAGTAATATTTCAAGAATGTAAAACATGACATTATAAACTTTTTTTAAAGAATAACTACTGAGACAACATAACATAGTATTCTTATTATAACCTCCCATGCACCACCCAGGCTATATCATGAACAAAAACATTACCCAATGAATTGGAGGGCTATATAAATCCGGTCTCACCTATCATATTCATATCATTTATATGAATTTGTGTGCCACATATATCATACAAATTAATCTGATATATAATTACATGTAATCCCATGATTAAGGAGTGTGTGTAACATAAATATATTCCAACAATAAATTCATGTTGGTACATCTTGGTGAATACCCTTGAGTGTAAATGGGTATGGGTATTCACTACACTAATATTTGGCATAAAAAACCACTGGATAATTTGGATAGCATAACGGGAGAACATGTACATTTATGAAAAGGATTAATGCTAGTAAAAGGGAATATCTCATTAACTATATATAATAAGGATAATAATAAGGATGCGTCAAAACATATTCCAACATAATATTGGAAATGAAAAGGCATAATAAAAAGAAGTTGATTGAAAAAAGATAGAGAGGAGAGGATCCCTTACCTAGAGATGGATCTTCTAAAAGCATGGGAGGAGCTTATTAATATATTTGGAACACCTTGGGAGGGATATAAAGAGGGAAGAGAAGAGTAAAACTTTGACAAGAGGGTTTCTAGTAAAGAGTGTTGGGATGTTGGGTAGGTTTTTATACCCAAAGAGATGGTAAATTTTTATTAATTTCTAAACATATATTTCTGGATCTATATGATAAAATAATCCAAACCGCAAACAATACCATTGTATTTTCCATTGGTACTTTTAAATTACAAGTGGGTTCAAATATTTTTAGGGATAATGACATAAATAGATAAAATAATACACCTATTTATGTGTAAGTGAGTCATTTTCAAAAATAAATATTTTTAAGACCATAAAATATAATTATGTTTTTGAGGATTCATTAAGGGTTTATAAAATATATAAAATTATTTCAAAAACAATTTATTTAAAATGGGTAAAAATATTTTGGTCATGTATACTATTTATAGTACTTATTACATCTCTTTTAGACTTCTATGTTTTCATAATTTATATCATATATTTTTACCGTATTTATCATTAACCCAAAAATTTGACTTTCTTTGAAAAAGATTAAAAAATCACAATTGGATAATTTTGACATAATGATTTGAAAATTAATATTTTATTTATAAAAATAAATATCTCAACCTTAGAATTTATCCTTTAAAAATACCCTAATATATTAAAAAATACTAGTTTTTATGATGTTAACAGTTTTCTGACATATATAATGAATATATAGGACTTTATTAAATTAAAATACCATTTATATTCAAATAAGTATAATATAATAAAAATATTTTATTAAAATAATAATTGTTTCAAAAAATATAATTTTTCCAAAAAATAATTTATTAAATTAAATTATATATATATATTTCAAAAAATAATTCATTTTTTATTTCATAGTATGAAAATTTAATTTTTATCAAATACATTAATAATTTATAAATTAATAATAAAAAAGAAAAAAGTAATTATTTCATTAAAATTGAAATATAAAAATTCATTTTCTTAGGGTTAAGAAACATAACCCCTTATTACCCCAATGTTTGACCTTAGGGTATTGTGTGTGATGGTGGCACATCCTTTAGGTAGTTTGACGAACATGGTTTGGGCTACGATCTCAATATTCTTGAATATATCCTGTAAATTGTTTCACTCATGGTTTAATTTTTTAATCTTGAGTTTGGAATTTTCAAGGGAAAATCACAATGATGTAATTTACCTCATAATCTTTGATAAATGTTCTTCATAGGGTACAATTACTATAATATCAAAAATTATAAAGATTCATGGTATTTTAAATCCATCATGCTATTACAGTACATAATGACCAAACTAGTGCATGCATTTTTTATAACTACATTACATAATAAGGTATTAATTAATTTTAATAGTGAATTTAATTTATAAAAATTTTCGCCTTTAAATTATCCCCCCTTAAAAAATTTAACCATTGAAATTGGATTCCATACACTAAACAATCTGATGGTAATTCTATTTCATCACCTCTTCTAGTTCACAAGTTGTTTCCTCGCCTTTTTGGTGACACCACGCCAATATGACTATGTGGGTTTTCTTGTTTTCTAGAAGTTTGTATCTATGATCTAAGACATTCACATATCAATCCTAGTATGATATATCATTCTCGATGGGTACCACATATGGATTCGATACATGTGAGGGCTCTAGTGTGTAATTTATCAAGAGGGATATATGGAACACATCATGATATTCAGATATATTAGGTGGTAGTGTTAGTTGATAAGAAAAATTTCTGATGTGATCAAGTATTTATAATGGGATGATGTATCTTAGAGTAATATTTCCATACTTCCCAAATATCATGAATTTCTTGCACAATGATATTTGAACACTTTATCTATGACCTCAATCTCTAGGAATCATTGATGATTATCTACATTGATTTTCTATTAATCCTTTTTGGATTTCATATGATGTTAAATGGTTTTAACCTTCTCTATAATGTCTTGGATATGATCAGGTTCCATCAGCTTCCTCTCTCTAACTTTATTTTATAAAGTTGGATTCTAAAACCCATTCACATAAAGAGTTTCGTAAGTTATCATTTGAATGCTATAATTGAAATTGTTATTATATTAAAACTCTAATAAGGGTAGGTGCTGATCCCAACATCAATTTAAATCCATATAACATTATCTTATAATATCATATAGTGTTTAAATTGTTGTTTTTGACTAACCTTCTGTTTGAGGGTAATAAGAATTAATGATGCTTATCTCCTTATCCAACACTTACAGAAGGATTCTTCATAACCTCATGGTAAGATATTGATCAGTTACAATATACATTGTAACTCTATGAATTCTTACAGAATTCTTTTTGTATGTCTTGTTGAATTGGTTTAGATAGTAATCTTCCATGAAAGCATTGAAATGTGCTGGCTGTGTAAGGTGATCAAATACTACCTAGATAGAATTATTACCTTTGGATTTCATATGGAGTTCTTCGATGATATACATGGTTATTGTTTCCCATTTCCATACTCGTCTGGTAAATGCGTGCATCAAACCTATATACTTCGATAATTCATTTTGGAATTGTTGTCATACCATGTAAAATGACACAAATTTTTCAATATATCTCTATACCTTATCCCTCCTGAATTTTTTCATCAGATCCTGATAAATTTTAGTTTTTCCTTGATTAATATAAGAGGAATATATGTATATATACACATCTTCTAGAATTTATATATTAGAATCTATTTTGGATGGGCTATGATTCTAGGTTTTGAACCTTATAACATCATCTTCAGTAAAGCCAAAATTCCCAATATTCACTACATTTTTCTGTAGCAACTCATAATATATCTGGACATAGTCTATCCTCTCAAGAATCGATGGTTGAATAGTTATTTGAGAGAGGCCTTATGATGAGACTTTTATTATTACCATTTCCTTCCTTTTCATGTCCAAGAAGACTAGATCCCATTCAATAATCATCATGGATAGGATTACGAGATCCTATCTAACAAGATAATATTCCACTTTTTTTTGTCTTCCCAGGATGTTATTGGTTTAAAAAAATGTAATTATGGATAAGATATAACTACCTTATTCAGTCAATATTTTATATGCTTTTGTGATTATATATACCTGAGGCTTTTAGGATCTGTATATATGTCACTCTTTTCCCTATAGAGATAAATTTACAAAATCATTAATGAAGAGATTACTAAATAAAATTAGAGATCCTGAGTTGGGTTATTATACTAATTAACATTTAATTATAAGGTGGTATTTGATATAACTGTTCCATCATACATGAGTATAAAACCCATTACCTTTTTTTACACATCACTATAGATCAAAAATTTATCTGAGTTAGTTGGTAATGTCCGTACAAGGGTAGTGGTTTTCCCCATCTTTAAATAATTAAATCATTTCTCATATTCATCAGTCCAAACAAAATTCACCCCCTTTTGAGTCTTCTATGTTAGTGGGCCTAAATATCATGATATTTTTCATACAAATTGATTGAAGTACGTAACTAGTCGAAGGAAACTCCAAATTTCCATAACATATTTTCGTCTGCTCCATCCTTCAATTGTCACTATTTTTAAATGACTTATATATATACCTTTACTAGTGAAACAAATTCCATAATAATATTAAATTCTCTATTAAATACACACATTTTATATACATTTAATACATATGTCATTTCAATAATATCTAGATTATAACATTAACATGATCCTCATTTTCCTTCATTCTTTTTAAGTAGATAAGAATGTCATCTATAAAGAAAACTAGAAATTTTTCAGGGTAACCACTAAAGACTCATTTTATAATGACCATGAAGATAGCTATACCACAAGTGAATCTATGTGGAATCATTACGGACATGATTTTTTATTCCCTTGTATGATAACAAGTTTGATGGATATCCTCCTTATAGAAGTTTACATGATAATATCCTAATTAAAACCCCACCTTGGAGATGTAATGAACTCCATGTAACTAATTAAACAAGTAATAAATATATGGAAAATAATACTATTTATTTTTAATAATAGTTTTTAGATCATGATAATTATTTATTAGGAACATTATACTGACCTTATTATTGAAAAAAAGTTGTTCTGTGCCCAATAGTGGAGCACTTGGGCATATCAACCATTTATCCAGAATCTTCTTTAGTTACTTCTATGACTCTTCATTTTCAATAGTGTAAATTATATATGGATTCATCGATATTGAATTAGATATGGGTATAAGGTTGATTGAGAATTAAATATCTTGTCCATGAGGTGGACCTATCAATTCATTATGAAACACATCTGTGAATTCGCTTATAATATTAATGCCATAAAGGATGAAATTTTTCGTACTCTCAATAATTTTATTTAGATAATATTTATCATAAAACATTTATATCCATGTTTGAGATTGTGAATCCAAATTAAATTCATGCTCATATGAGAAATTTTATAGTGTCGAGGGGTGATTTGAATTTTGGAAGATGATTTCCTTCCTTTGGAAATTTATATTGGTTGCATTCAAGTAAATAAAATCTGTACACAAAATATATTGGAATTTTTATAATAGTTTTATCAAATATTCTTATGGTAAATTCATCCCACAAATTTTGATATGGGATTGGTTATATGTTTTATATGAAATAAGTGTCCAATTTTCCATCTTCATTGATAAATTGACTTCTATTTATTGAGGTTATTTTGGAATAGTTATACTAAACATGCTTGAAATGAAAGAATTAATATAACAAGAATTAAATAGTAAAATATCTATCCTTAAATGAGAAACTAGTGTACTTATCACTTCTTCATTATTAGGATCAACCTCAGTAGTTGTGCTAGATTAGGCTCCTACATTCTCTCTATGCTATGGAGTTTGTTTTCATCGGTCATCATCAAAAAACCTTGGCTTGGTTCATTGATTTCCATAATGTCTTTTTACCTTATAGTTAAATCATTAGACAACATTATAAGGTATGATTAGATAGTTCATTTATTCTATAACATTGAAGGTTTCTCTTATCAGAATATTTTTTTTGGAGTCAATCACTCTCAAAACTAAAGCATTTCCTTCTCCCCTTTAGTTAATTTTCTGGATTCTTCTTCTCAAATGTTTGAAATGTGTGATGTTATACTTTCTTACCCCATTGATATTTCTCCATTACACTACCAAATGAAAACCCATTTTCCAATGACTGTCCCCTGAACCATGATAACATTTAGATTAAATGATCACCGATTTTAATTTGATAGCACATCAAATAATATTTACATAGTTTTCAAGGTCTTGAATCATAAAATCATTTCATAAACTTGGATTTGGCCCACTAAATAAGAAATTAACTTAACTTTGGGAACCATAAAAAATTTAAGATCATGTTTCGAAAGTACTATGAGTTTCCCTTTGTATTCCTTGATGGATTTATCCACATTTTTCTTGCGGCTGAGAAAATACCTTTAAATTTAATGTGAGAGAGTTATAAGAAAATATTTATCAAAAGAAATATTCTGGAATTATTTCCACTCCATTACTTTTATCACCACATCATCCTTTATATTTTTATCAATATCCTCCCTTGATAAAATTCACCCTTTATATTATAAAAAGCTTACATGACATTAAATTTATCATTACACTAAATGACAAAAAATACCTTCCCAACGAAGTTTATCCATTTTCCCTATTTAAGGGATCATAAGTTCCTATGAATGTCGGAGGCCTTTGCCACAAAACATTCCTCAATTAAAACTTTATCTCTCTTAGTGGGATGTGTGTGCTCCTATTGATTAAATTTCTATTAAAAACATGATTTAATTGAGCATAAACCTTTATAAAGTTTATGATTCATGCTCCCACCAGGTTGAGAATCTTATTTGGGAAGTCATCACATTTCCCCTCACATTTATAGTTGATTTGGTTTGTCCTATTTTTATAAGTAGATTAAAAAAAATTAGGGATGATAATTTTTGAGACTATTAAACACAAAAATGGAAAACCATGAGCATTAAATGGATAACTCAAAAATGACATATATTCCTTAAGTTATAAATTTCGAGGATTCAATCTAAGCTATCTATGATCTATTTCCTAATATATCTTTTTTTGGGAATTTTTTTTCAATTCAAAATGGAATATAATGATTATCTGAAAGTACCAATGAATATCCCTCAAGAGTTTCAAACTAGTTGTGTGATTGGGCCACTTTTTTAGTTCCTTGTGACAATTGATTCAAATCCCAATACAGTATTTTTAGTTTAAATAAACCCTGGTAAAACTATTCTATGGAAGCATCTACTTTTATTTTATACATAGAGAGGTAATTTCTAGTAAAACACTTACTCTATAATCCAAAAAAATATAGGGATGTCTTCTTTTTTTTATTATTTATACCAATGACTTTCACTATTTTTTTTACTCAGAATTCTGAAAAAATAATTGGACTTTTATCTAATACCAAATATGATGACCCATCTCATTCATATACTTTAATTATTTTTTTATTTTTTAAATTCACACTTAATAAAATAATAGAATATAAAAAGGCCTAGTGTTGTTGGAAAGATAGATACATAACATAATAAAATTAAATATAGATACAATGAAATTATTTGAAATGCCACAAAATTCCCTTAAAATTCATTGATTTTCTAAGACTACATGGGACAACATGAGATGCACATAAGAAAGAGGTGAGCTATAAATATAAATAATAGAATAATCCTAGAATAACATTATGTAAGTAGTACATGTCTATTAAGAGGTATATCAAGGTGACACAAAAGGGGTAAATATTGTAAAATGAATATCAAATTATTATATTTGACAATTACTTCATGGCAACAAAGGAATGTGAAAACAACATGAAAGAAGACATAATAAACAAAATTCATCGATAACCACAATTAAATCATAATATATTTTTCTTTGGATAACCTCCCATGTACCATAAATGTTACCTAATGGTATAGAAACATTACACAATGATTTTAGAGATATATAATTCCATTACCACATGTCATATTCACATAATGTACCTGAATTTATGTTCCACATCGATAAAAAAAATAAGAATCTATTTCCTCACATTTAATCCCCTGATTAAGTATTGAAAATAACATACAAGGATATAAACAATCTATGATGGTTTGGTATATCTAGGTGAATACTCATGAGTAGAAATGGGAATCGGTATTCATGCAAAAAATGTTTGGCCTTGAAAATTACAGGATAAATTCATTTTCATAATGGGCGAACATAAAGATTAATGGAAGGGATTAATGAGAATAAATGGGGGTATATAATTAAATTTAAATCATATCTATAGTAATAAGTATATGTAAAAACCTATTCTAACCTAAATAATAGAAATCAAGAGGCTTAATTTAAAAAAGGCGATTGAATAAAGAGGATGAGGAAGAGACCCCTTACCTAGATAGGGAACTTTTAAACACTTGAGAGGATCCTTTTTAAGAGATTGGGAACACCATGGAAGGTTTATAGAGATGGAAAAATAAATAATTGTTCTTCTCAAAGGGTTTTTATTGAAGAGTAATGGGGGTGGGGGGTTTATATTAAAATAGAGGGGATTTATTTATTGATTTCTAAACAACGATTTAAGACTTTTTATTTTAAAATAATCAAAATCACTAACATTCCAAAGGGGTTTCCCATAGTTTCTACCATAGGAGTAGTTTTAATTATTTTATAAATATAAGATTCAACATCATTGAAGAAACCCCCTTAGTGATGTGGGTGTGAGTCATATTGGTAAAGAATAAAAATTAAAACCTTAAAATATAATATAGGGTTGGCGGATAAATTAAGGGTTCATAAAATTAATAAAATAACTTAATAAAAACATTATTTTAAATAAGAAACATAATTTTATTTTTGGATATTAATTATAGTATTTATTACATCACTTATGGGATTTTATACTGTAATAATTCATACCGTATATCTATACCATATATAATTTTTATCCAAAACTTTTACTCTCTTAGAATTTTTTTTAAAAATTCACAAATTACTTTTATCATAATAATTATCTAAACAACACAATTTACACTTTTATATCTAATATTCACATTTAGTAAGAATATTATTTTTACGACAATATTAATTTTATGAACTCTAAAAATATTATTTATATTTCATTGAATTATATTACCCTTTATATTTAAATATATAATATGTAATAATAATATTTTTTAAAAAAACTGTAATTTAAAAAATTCTTAAATTTATAAAAAATGATTATTTTAATTTAAACTATTTAAATATTTTCCAGAAAAAAAATAAAATTCTGATTTCATCATTTGAAAATATAATATTTATCAAACTCATTAATCATGTATAAAGTAATAATAAAAGGGATAAATATAATCATTATTTTATAAAAAATTAAAATATTTATACTGTTGGTGGTTGGATACATAAAACCTTTTTACACCAGTGCACATCATTAGAAAAATATGTCCTATGGTGATAATTTTTTGGTGTGGTTTGAGAAATATGGTTTGGACATTGATCTCAATAAGCTTAAATATCATGGTGAAATAGTTTTACTTAGGCTTTAGTTGTTAAAAGTCATCATGGTATTAGATAAGGGAAAAGACCAATGATTCCATCTCCCTCAAAAGATCTAATAAATGGGACTCATGTGGTATGATCCTACTATTATAAGTCATCACTTCATTCATCATTGTCAAATTTTTTTCATAACCATTAATATATATTAATTTTATGTGTTACTATACCACAACTATATTATTAATGTTCATTATACTTAATGATCTTTCAAATCCAATAAGATATAATAGAAAAAGAAATAAAATATTGCATATTTTGTCTATAACTACTTTACTTAATATGATATTATTCATTTAAGAAGGTAATATCATTTATAAAAGTCGGGGTCATTTCAACCAAAGTGGGGTTCAGGGTGTTTCCCTTTTCTATACAATGTGTAGCTTGGGAAGTCAAAATTTGGAGATTCTATAATGAATAGATTCACACTAAAAACATCATATTCATGACATGACCTTTATTTTCATTTTGATATTCTTGAGGTATTAATATATTTTAATACAGAGAGATATGGGGAAATGCAAACAAGATCTCAAATACCATTTGGTATAGACCCATCACGGTGTGAATAGTCCCATAATTTAATGATGATATTCCTTTCTAATTCTTTATATATTTAGAATTACATCTTAATTTTATAATTCTTTTAACCTATCTCAAACATCAAGAAGCCATGGGTTCCTTTTGGGGATCATGTAGGCCCTCAAAGATTTATCATTGATTCTTCACATGTGTCATCGATTCTATTTGATTTAAGGTATCTTTTTCATATTTTTTTTCCTTCATTCAACTTACTACTTCCTTCTGGATGAGGGAAACACAATTAATGCATAGTTATAATGAATTAGGTTTTATTTGATGAAATTTATTTTCCTTGTTCTAAAATATCATGTGGGAATTTTTGGTGATCTAATCATTTATCATGGATTATTATTTTATGGATTTGTTGAGTTATGGGATTTTAAAATGTAACACCCCAAGATTTTATGAAAAATATTCTTTTTAATTTCATTAATGTCTTGTGTTGTACGCTACACCAAAAAGAGCTTGCACAACACGCATCATTGACTTGCCTTGCATTACATGCAATTGAGACCTTCCTCGATAGCGTGTGTCATACACAATATCGAGTTTCACTAAACAACGATATGATATTAAATTATTATTAAAACTTGCCGTTATGAATATTAATAACCCCTTTTGAAATTTTATTTTTCAAACTGGACTTCATTTTTGGATTTTTAATATCGAAATTAGCTTAGGGTGAAAATTTGGTAATTTTCGGATAACTTTCATTTTCTGATGAATAGTGAAAATTACAAAATTTTAATTAAAAACAACCTTTTTAATCGAAATAATTAATAGTGATAAATTATTAATTTTAGTGGTTTTAAAGTATATTTAGAATATATTTTTACAACTTAATACAATTTTGGTCATTGGATGTAATTTCACATTTAAACCAGACATAAACAAGTGTCAATATTTTTGATAGTTATTATCTCTTAAGAACACGCTATTTGTTTTGACGACGGGAATTAACTTTTAAATTAATTAATGTAACTGATATGTTTTTAATTTGTTTAAATAGACATCATTTTTGAGTTCATAATATCAAATATAGCTTAGGCCTAATTTTTGGTATTTTTTTTGGAAACTATCATTTTTTTGATGAATAGTGAAACCACTAAGTGGTAGTTAAAAAAATAGATTTTTCATAAAACTTAATTTTACCACTTCTGTGAGTGGAATTTCAAAAATCTGGAAGACACAGTTGATGTCAGTAAGTAAAATTTGGTTCAGTGAGATGAAAATAATTTTTGGTGAATAGTAACTTTTTACTTTTTTTATCGCGGTTAAAAGTAAAATAGGGTAATTAAGGGTAAAAATTATATTATTATTAGCATAAAACATGTCCAAATTCTATTGGATAAGTGTAATTAGACAAAAAACAACCTTAGGAATAAAATATGACCATTTAGGCCCACTTGTATTAGATTAGGACATTTATTATTATTTAATTCAAAGAAGAGTCAAAAGAGTTAAAATCAAAGTTTATTTACTAAAACATTTTTAGTATAGGGTTATACATAAGATAAATTCGATTGTAAATATTAATTAGAAAGATAATACGATTTCCTACATAATTATATTTTATTTATAATTTTTAGACATGAAATAATTTAATTTATTTATGACACAATGATGATACAGTAATTACCATAATAGTGAAAAATTAGAATAATTGATATTATAAATACCCAAATAAATAAAATTTGAGACTTTATATGCATTAAATTAATTTTATAGGTTAATATGACATGTTAGGATTGATTTAATTAACTTTGGTCGAAGTAATAATTCTGTTATGAGTTTCAAAAAAATCAACTATTGAATAGTGTCAAAATTGACATAAAATAGTTTTTAAAACAAATATTATATTATTGATTGTTATTTTATTTCTAAAAATCTAAGGTTCGGCAAAGATACTTATATAATGATAGGTGTATCATTATTGGAAAACTTGGGGGTTTCTTTGATGTATATTGTATGTTTATTAACTATATAATATAAAAATACAAAGTGACATGGTAAATGTCAATCTAATTAACTAAGAGTTAAAACTAAAAGATAAGGTTGATATAATGACCTAAACTTGTCTAAATTTTATTGGATGAGAGGATTTCGACCCATCCCCACCTTATCTTTGAAATATATCAATTTTGAGCTATTTAAAACCGAATATGACTTTATAATAAAATAATATTTTTAGTTTTCCCAAAGGTGCCCCTCTCCTCCCTTATAAAAGTGAACCACATTCCTCTCATCCTCACACCTCTTTGAGCCTTCAAGCTCCGCCAACCCCTGACAAATTCTCTTCTCCACTTTCCTAGAAACATCATAGAGGTCCTGGTCTTCTTTAAAGACCAATTTTAGTGCCCTAATAGGAGATCTCAAAGAGGCGCTTCAAAGAAGAGGTAATGCCCGTTACCGATTCTTTCATATTTATTTCTTCTTCCACTTCTTCTTATTTAGTTGTTTCATTATTAATTAATAACATAAGTATCAATAATATAATGATATGTTATTATAAGTATTAAACAAACCTATTTCACCATCTATCTATCCTACGGAAAACGAAATCATCGTGCGTGCGTACGTACGGAATACCTTCTCCATGCCGTCGTGTAATCTGTTTTTCCAATACCAACTTACTTGGATGGGTAAAATGGTGTAAAGAATAACTATACATAGTTATTATAACATCATACTGATTCTGATATATTGTATCATACACTCCAATTCAATTCAATAATTATGAAAATGATATCATCGCTCGTGCGTATGTACGGACTACCGTCTCCACGACGCGATGAGATTCATTTTCCATGTTAACCATTAAAGAATGATTATAAAGTATATATAAGATATAATAATGAAATATATGGACTTATAAAGCTACTGAATTTATATATATATATATGTATGTCATCTACTTAATTCCATTATACTCAATAAGGAAATGAAAACAGCGTTCATGCGTACGTACGACCTACCGTCTCCATGAACAATGTATTTCTTTCCATTTATTGATCTATTATATATATGTATATTCTGAATATATATTATATATAAATCATGTTTTATATTCTGGAATTAATTAATCATGATCTATGTAATCACATTAATAATTACAAGTAAATCACGAACCATAAATGAAACGATTTTACCCAAAACGCTCTTGAACATGGAATTTACAAAAGAACGGGGAAAATAAAGTCATAAGTAAACCATATATGATATCATAACAATGAGTATGATTCTGGAATAATTCAATAACATTATTTAAATCATTATACAGGAGGTTTGGACACTTATGAAGCAAATCAGACATAAGTTAAGGGAAATATCACAATCTCATTTTTATCCGAGATTGTATATACTTCAGAAATTACTGGGGTGTATTTTATCATCCACTTCCATGTTTCCTAAATATGTAATATTATTTCCATCCAACTAAAATTGTTTAAATCCAATTTTACCCTTTGGTGATTTTTTAGTAAAAGATATGAAAGGAATCTTTTGTTGTTTTTTGTACGATGTGCTTTTTGACTTTTCCGACAAAAGTACGAGAAGATTGTTTTTTTCTAACTTATACAGCATGAGAGGATTTTTACGGTTTTATAAAGCCATATTTTCATGAAGCTTCCTCAAAAAGATTTCATGAATATTTTCATAAAATCCATTTCTTTTAAAAATTCATGACATTTTGTGAAAAGAAAATGATTTTAAATAAGAAAGGATATTTTCCTCAAGAATTCATTTCAAGTGTTTTATCAAAACCATTTTTCCGTCTAAAATGAAATTATTTCATATGTGTATGTTTTAAGTATAATGTCTCTTTTATTTACATGGTTTCAATTTTATTATTATGAAATTTTATCCATTTCTTTTATATGGATTATGATGGGATGATGTTTATGAAACCGATTTTATTTGTTGGGTTATTATGAATGATGTATGTTTATTTTGTGTCACAAGTAAGAATGATTTCATTATGAGATGGGTGGGACCTATATCTCCCTCCAATGAATTGTTTAAAGATTTTATATCTCATGATATAGACATGGCTGGAACGGTAAGTTAATCCAGTTCAGTGTTACAGGACTGAAACGAGGAGTGAACTCGATTCAGAAAGGGACTTTGTCCACTAAGATGGTCTTGGTAGCAATGCCTTGGCTACTATGGAAATCATGACATGTGCTGAATGGTTTCCACAATTACATGTTTTATTCCCATGATATTTTATCATTCTTAATGTTTCTTTATGATCTATGCCTTACGTACTTTCATGTTTTATGTCATTGCTCAAGATTTTGATGTTTAAACATTATGTTCATGTTTTTAAGTTCGAATGTATATAGTATGTTTCATTTTATCCATGCTTACCCTTAATGAGCATTTGAGCTCAACCTTTTTATGTTTCCTTTTCCCCAAGATATAAAGAAAGGTTTTAGGTAAGAAAAAAAGGGAAGATCTTTATGGGAGATGTTGAAGATCTTTCACCACGATTAGAAGATTTTATTCCGAGTTTCCAAAGTCACTAAACTATTACGGTCCTTGTGTGTGTATTTTTGTTATGTATTAAGTATTCCGCAAAAGTAATGTAATGTCCATGTATGTCAAGCTTCTGGTCTCTACAGTTGGTATCAGAGGAAAGGTTTAGTCAACCTTTGGAAACTAGGATGCGAAAATGTTAGTGAGATCCCTAGAGATATTTCTAAGGTAGGTTTAGGGATGTCCCTAAGGATAAGTATACGTATAGGATATAGTCCTAGAACTAAATTAATGATCTTAGAATTTAACCTAAGATGTTAGATATTGAGGGTAATCCCCCTTTACTATGTTGCTTTCCCTAGCATGATTTGTTCCTCTCACACTATTCTTTTTGGGTTTTAGAAAATGGCTGGAAACAGGAAGATTCATGATAATGGAGGATATGACGGACAATGGAATGATATTATTCATGAGAAACCAAATGAAATGGGATTTGGAAGTCCAAACATCGTTATTATTCCTAATCAGAAATCTCATAATATGATCAATAATCTCAACTTTGTTAAGTTCCCCAACTCAGATAATAAGAGAAAGATGGAGTTTCATGATGATCATAGAGGAAAGAAAGTTCAATTTCCTTCATGTAAATCATGTGGGAAGAGGCATCGGGGAGATTGTTTCAAAGGAACTGGAAGATACTTTGGGTGTGGAAAAGAGGGACCCAAAGCCAGTAAGTGCAAAGGAAAAGGTTCATTTAACACCATGGATGAGGATAATGGTATTGCTATGACATCAACAATGGTTAAATGTTTTAAATGTGGAATGTACAGGCATTATGCAAACCAATTCCCTAAGGGAAAGTCTCATGAAGAGAATCAGTACGGCCGTATGGGTAGTATTTATATTGATGATGATGAAGAGACTACACATGATATGTGAGATGAAAGAATTGTTGAAGCTCGGTCAATGGTTTAAGAAGGTAGTTGAATGATTACATGTTTATCAAGTGTAATGTTGTATAAGTAATCTCATGGTACTATAGAATAAAGAGACATCTAAGGATTGTTACACTATTGTCTTTCCTATGTTCTGAAAGTGTATGATTAATGGTATTAGTAACCATGAAAGGGTATTTAGATATTTTTGGAAAATAGATGATATGCGCATAATAAAGGGATAAGGAGAAAATTAATTGTTTGATAGTATTAATGAGCTTATGACTAATATAAGGAGAAGATTATATCATGGTTTGAGTATATAAAATTTTTGGATTTTGGTATGTGGAAATTGTTAAAATCTGACAACATTCATGTTTTCACTAAGATTCAATGGGTATTCATTTTTCAAGAGAATACCTGATTAAGGACTTTGAATATTTGGAATGTGACCAACAAGACATATCTTATGATATGGGGATCAACGATGGTATTAACATGCTTGTTATATGAAATCATTGGTAATCATTTTCACTATATTATGAGAGTGGACTGCAGTATTATGGATAATCCTAATGATTGAAATGGATTATGTTGGACATAAGTTAGTATTGTTTAAGGATAGAAGTTTTTTTATTTTTCGATATTATTGATGGGATGTTATGGTAAGGTAGTTTTAGAAAAAGGACAACCTGCAGGACGAGCGACATCCCATCACGTCAGACAAGGCTGTGGGAATCGAACCCACAACCGAAGTGCGACTGGCCTTTATTTCCTACCACTGGCCTACAAGAAGTCCTTGTTTAGTAGAAACTTGTTTTATTATATTAAGAAGTATGATATAGGAAGTATATGTCTATTTTAGGAACCATATATGATTAATCTCACTATAGATCGACTTATGTATATTTAATTACTTTTGCTAACCTTTTGTTTGAGATAGATGGAATGACCCGTCATTCTATCACATGATCTGCTAACACTTCACAAATAAAAAATTAAAATTCATTTCCTTAAGAGATGAAGTGGAAATTGTTCAAGGCATGAACAACAGTGAGATTGTACCAAAATAAAGTAAGTATTTAATCTAATTTTTCAATTTTTAGGGAAATGATTGTGAAAACCAAAAATGTTGTCCTAGTGCCCTTATATCCGATTAATCAGATGGTACCCTAGATCATAAAAAATTTATGGCTTTGTGATTGTTTCCTTTTTCATAGCCATGTTCTCTACCACTCTCCATCAGAACATCATGGTTAGATTTCTCTTCCATATCCATATTTTCACCTATGTTCTCCTATGTGGAATCCCAGTGATTAGTTAATTTGGGTAACCATTACGTTTCATATGTTAGTTTTTAAAGCCAAGTTTTGGTATTCCTTTTTACGATGTGTGTTTCTATTAAATAAACTTTCGAGTAGTAAACCATTTATAACCCCGACGAATTTCGAGGGCGAAATTCATTTTAAGGGGGGTAGAATGTAACACCCCAAGATTTTACGAAAAATATTCTTTTTAATTTCATTAATGTCTTGTGTTGTACGCTACACAAAAAAGAGCTTTCACAACACACATCATTGACATGCCTTGCATTACACGCAATCACGACCTTCCTCGATAGCGTGTGTAGTACACAATATCAAGTTTCACTAAACAACGATATGCTATTAAAATATTATTAAAACTAGCCGTTAGGAATAGTAATAACCACTTTTTGAAATTTTATTTTTCAAAATGGACTTCATTTTATGATTCGGAAGATCAAAATTAGCTTAGGGTGAAATTTTGGTAATTTTCAGATAACTTTCATTTTCTGTTGAATAGTGAAAATTACAAAATTTTAATTAAAAACAACCTTTTTATTCGAAATAATTAATAGTGATAAATTATTAATTTTAGTGGTTTTGAAGTATATTTACAATATATTTTTTACAATTTAATACAATGTTGGTCATTGGATGTAATTTCACATTTAAACCAGACATAAACAAGTGTCAATCTTTTGATAGTTATTATCTCTTAAGAACACGCTATTTGTTTTGACGACGAGAATTAATTTTTAAATTAATTAATGTAACTGATATTATTTGAATTTGGTAAAATAGACATCATTTTTGAGTTCATAATATCATGTATAGATTAGGCCTAATTTTTTCTATTTTTATGGAAACTTTCATTTTTTGATGAATAGTGAAACCACTAAGTGGAAGTTAAGAAAAATGAATTTTTCATAAAACTTAATTTTAACACTTCTGTGAGTGGAATTTCAAAAATCCGGGATACACGGTTGATGTTAGTAAGTAAAATGTGGTTCAATGAGATGAAAATAATTTTTGGTGAATAGTATCTTTTTGCTTTTTTTTACCACGGTTAAAAGTAAATAGGGTAATTAAGGGTAAAAATGATATTATTATTACCCTAACACATGTAATAATTCTATTGGATAAGTGAAATTCGACCAAAAACAACCTCAGGAATAAAATATGACCATTTAGGCCCACATGGATTAGATTAGGACATTTATTATTATTTAATTCAAAGAAGAGTTAAAAGTGTTAAAATCAATGTTTATTTACTAAAACATTTTTAATATAGTGTTATACATAAGATAAATTAGATTTTAAATATTAATTAAAAATATAATAGGATTTCTTACATAATTATATTTTATTTATAATTTTTAGACATTAAATAATTTAATTTATTTATGACACAATGATGATGCAGTAATTACCATAATAGTAAAAAAATAGAATAATTGATATTATAAATACCCAAATAAATACAATTTGAGACTTTTTATGAATTAAACTAATTTTCTAGGTTAATATGACATGTTAATATTGTTTTAATAAACTTTTGTCTAAGTAATCATTCTGTTATGAGTTTCAAAAAAATCAACTATTGAATAGTGTCAAAATTGATATAAAACAGTTTTTAAAAACAATATTATATTATGGATTGTTATTTTATTCCTAAAAATCTAAGGTTCGTCCAAGATACTTATATCATGATAGGTGTATCATTAATGGACCACTTTGGGGTCTCTTGGATGTATTTGGTATGTTTATTAACTATATAATATAAAAATACAAAGTGACATGGTAAATGTCAATCTAATTAACTAAGAGTTAAAAATAAAAGATAAGGTTAATATAATGACTTAAAATTATCTAAATTCTATTGGATAAGAGGATTTATACCCATCCCAACCTTAGCTTATAAATATATCAATTTGGAGCTATTTAAAACCGAATATGACTTTATAATAAAATAATATTTTTAGTTTTTCCAAAGGTGCCCCTCTCCTCCCTTATAAAAGGGCACCGCCTTCCTCTCTTCGTCACACCACTTTGAGCCTTAATGCTCGTCCAAACCCTGCCAAAATCTCTTCTCCACTTCCCTAGAAACATCCTAGAGGTATTGGTCTTCTTCAAAGACCAATTGTAGTGACCTAAGAGGAGATCTCAATGAGGCGCTTCAAAGAAGAGGTAATTCCCGTTACAGATTCTTTCATCTTTATTTCTTCTTACACTTCTTTTTCTTTAGTTGTTTAATTATGAAGTAATAACATCAGTATCACTCATATACTTATATGTTATTATAAGTATGAAATAACCCTTTTTCACCAACTATCCATCCTACGGAAAACGAAATCACCGCGCGTGCGTACGTACGGAATACCATGTCCACGCCATGGTGTAATCTGTTTTTCCAATACCACCTTACTTGGATGGGTAAAATGGTGTAAAGAATAACTATACATAGTTACTGTAACATCATAATGATTCTGATATATTGTATCATCCACTACAATTCAATTCAATAATTATGGAAACGATATCATTGCTCATGCGTACGTACGGACTACCGTCTCCACGACGTGATGAGATTCATTTTCCATGTTAACCATTAAAGAATGATTATAAAGTATATATAAGCTATAATAATGAAATATATGACATTATAAAGCTACTGTATTTATCTATATATATATGTATGTCATCTACTTAATTCTATTATACTCAATAAGGAAAAGAAAACAGCGTTCATGCGTACATACGGTCTACCGTCTACATGAACTGTGTATTTATTTCCATTTATTGATTTATTATATATATGTATACTCTGAAAATATATTATATATAAATCATGTTTTATATTCTAGAATTAATTAATCATTATCTATGTAATCAAATTAATAATTACACGTCAAATCACGGACCACAAATGAAACGATTTTACCCAAAACGCTCTTTAACATGGAATTTACAAAAGAACGGGTAAAATAAAGTCATAAGTGAACCATATATGATATCATAACAATGAGTATGATTCCGGAATAAGTCAATAATATTATTTAAATCATTATATAGGAGGTTTGGATACTTACGAAGCAAATCGGACCTAAGGTAAGGGAAATATCACAATCTCATTTTTATCCGAGATTGTTTATACTTCAGAAATTACTAGGGTGTATTTTATCATCCACATCCATGTTTCCTAAATATGTAATATTATTTACATCCACCTAAATTTTTTTAAATCCAAGTTTACCCTTCAGTGAGTTTTTAGTAAAAGACATGAAAGGAATCTTTTGTCATTTTTAGTACGAGGTACTTTTTGACTTTTCCAACAAAAGTATGAGAAGAATGTTTTTTAGCTTATACAGCATGAAAGGATTTTTACGGTTTTATAAAGCCATATTTTCATGAAGCTTCCTTAAAAATATTTCATGACTATTTTCAAGAAAATCCATTTCTTTTAAAAAATCATGACATTTTGTGAAAAGAAAATGATTTTAAAGAAGAAAGGATATTTTTTTCAAGAATTCATTTCAATTGTTTTATCAAAACCATTTTTTCATCTAAAATGAAATTATTTCATATGTGTATGTTTTAAGTATAATATCTCTTTTATTTACATGGTTTCACTTTTATTATTATGAAATTTTATCCATTTCTTTTATATGGATTATGATGGGATGGTGTTTATGAAACCCATTTTATTCGTTGGGTTATTATGAATGATGTATGTTTATTTTGTGGAACAAGTAAGAATGATTTCATTATAAGATGGGTGGGACCTATATCTCCCTCCAATGCATTGGGTAAAGATTTTATATCTCATGAGATAGAAATGGATGGAACGGTAAGTTAATTCAGTTCAGTGTTACAGGACTGAAACGAGGAGTGAACTCGATTCAGAAAGGGACTTTGTCCACAAAGATAGTCTTGGCAGCAATGTCTTGGCTACTATAGAAATCATGACATGTGCCGAATGGTTGCCACAATTACATGTTTTATTCCCATGATATTTTATCATTCTTAATGTTTCTGTGTGATCTATGCCTTACGTACTTCCATGTTTTATGTCATTGGTCAAGCATTTGATGTTTAAACATTATGTTCATGTTTTTAAGTTCGAATGTATATAGTATGTTTCCTTTTGTCCATGCTTACCCTTACTGAGCATTTTATCTCACCCTTTTTTGTTTCCTTTTCCCCAGGATATAAAGAAAGGTTTTAGGTAGGAAAAAAAGGGAAGATCTTTATGGGAGATGTTGAAGATCTCTCACCACGATTAGAAGATTTTATTCCAAGTTTCCAAAGACACTAAACTATTACAGTCCTTGTGTGTCTATTTTTGTTATGTATTAAGTATTCCACAAAAGTAATGTAATGTCCATGTATGTCATGCTTCGGGTCTCTACATAAAATAATTTTTGTTTCCGAATTTTTTTTCTTGATATGATGTGGATTGAATTATGTTACAGTGATAAGTATGAAATAGTTTATTTTCCTGACCAACGATTGACTAAAACTATTGAAATTAATTTAAATTTCTATCCCCTGTAGATTAATTTTTCCTACTATTGACCTTTCTATTACTTAAACTCGCCCATTATATCCCATTATCTAACTTCTTACACACTTAAATCCTTTATAGACATACTTACACCATTTATCCATCAAAGATGTTATATTTTAATCTTCCCTCAGGATTGATTGTTTTGATTTTCTATAGGGGAAGGCGTTTCTATTTGCTATATTCATTCCATTATCAAACTCTCTCCTTACGATAAATGTGGTTGGTATGACTTGATGAGAGGGGTTTATTTAATTTATGAATTTAATTATATGACTATTATATTGATACCAATTTTGTTCATATGTTCTGGGGGAGGGGTCATTATAGGTTATTCTTTATTCTACACATTTAACCCTTCTCTCTATACAAGTGTTGTTGAGATTGGTTCAAGTGAAGCATACATTGTGTACATGATATTTTTTATACATTTTTTTGTTTTATTTCCTTCATTTTATATTGATTTTTTTCTATAGTGTTCACTTTTATATTACATATAAACTATTGTAAAGGAAGATGTTGAAAAATATTTTAATAAGTCCCTCAATGGGAAAAGGTAAAATTTCCAAATCAGTTAACCACTATTTCTTTTTAGTGTGATGTGATTATTAAATTCAAGTATAAATACATCTTCATGATGTTAGTGGTCTTTTGGGAATATATATTGATATCGGGAAAGTTGGTAGGCATGAAAATTTAAAATTTAATTAATAATACAGGATATATCTTAAATATTTACTATGAATATACAATAATATGGAATTATTATTAAAATAATAATATAGAATGTGACCAGGATATTATTATGAATACAATATTATAATTTTCCTAATCAGTAGAACTTGAGAAAATGAATTATGAATGAGGATTCAATCTAAACTCAATATAAAATATTTATAAAAAGCTATGTAATACATGCATTTTGGGGTCTCGTTTAGAATTGGATTTGTTTTAACTCTTTATATACTTCTATCTATAAATATTATTTGGAAATGTTTTATGGTCTGATGATAGTTATTTTTTCCAGTTTTAATATGTATTGTTAAAAATAATGTAACTATAATTTATGATGATGGTGTGGGGGGGGGGGGTGATATTAATTGTTTCGTTTTGTAAAATTAATAAAAAAAGAATTATCCAAATTTAATTGAGTAATGCCATGAACATTATATTGTTTATTGAGTATTTAGAATACATTTAAAATAATTTGTTTAATGACTTCTTTTAAGAGGGTGTATCTTGTTTATATAATATTTAGTGGGATGTTAAAATAATAAAGAGTTGAGTAAGGGATATTATTGTGCTTGTTGGATAATCAATTAGTAGGATGATATTATCCTATGTGAGTACAGGATATTGAATGGGATGGTCTAGATAGAAGACTAGGGTGGAGCTACACTATATTATTATAATGGTCTTGGGATGTTCAGAGGGTACAAGTTTTGTTTAATGATTATCTCTAGAGTGAAGTGCTTATTTGGGGTTTGCTTATTCATCCTCTAAATATATGGGATGCCAATTAATTTTAATTAAATAAATACTATAGTATAAGAATATATTAATTATACCTATTTATTTAAAATATATACCAATAATTATTTTTGTTTTTTAGGGTTTTTAAATTGAATACTATTAGAGAAAAAATAATAAGTAAAAAACCTAGAATAAAAAAAAAATAAAATAATAATGGAAGAAAAATATATTTCTACCTAATATATTTTAATCCTATAATAATGTTTTTGATTTAAAGATTTAACTATGATTTAATAATAAACTAGAGGGAAAGATAATGTAAAAAGGATTAACTATTTTTGGACTTGCAACTTCTACCAAAGCTTCCATCAAGTAGATTGGGTTGAGTCCTCTGGTTTGTTTCTATATAATTATTCCTTCCTTGATGAATGAACGATTTATGAATAGTCATCAAATGTGTAGTTCTTTCCCATTTTGAATGAAATTTCTCACTAACTACTAACTACTAAATCTCACAACTGCCACCCTAGCTATAATAGTTGGTTTCCACATGTCATCAGTGACAATTCATCATCCCCTATTATAACTTGAGTGGTGAACTCCCACGATCATCGCATACCAACAAGGGTTCTTGTTTCATAAGTTATGATTCCACCCCTAGCTTTGGATTTCTTCAATACTCCCTTCATCTAGTCAATAATTTTATAAATTCAATAATTACAGCCAAAATGTGTTCCAAAATTTTATGTTCAAAATACAAATAATGGAAATTTTCAAAATATAAATATAAAAACCTAAAATATACAATATACATTAAAAAATATATCTCAATAAATATCGGACAAAAATCAACTAGAGTATTAGTTTATAAAAAGATTTTTAAATATAAGAAAAGGTCCTTTAATGAATTTATCACTACAAAACATTATTTTAATAGGATAATTCAATGAATTAAAATTTTAACTAAAAAATTTCCCAAACCATTTTTTAATGAGATAAATCAAATTTTTTTACTAATTCACCACGATTCCTTTAAAATGATATAGAAAATTTATATTAAAATGAGGTAAAATAAAATTCCCCTATAACTAAATAATTCCTTGTACTCATGAAATAACTTAATTTGTTTTATTTAAAGTAATGTAGTCTAAAATATGAATGATTTTTAATTCTAAAAAATAGATTACTTTTAATGATATTTTTCCCGATGGATTTTATCATGTAGTGAATTTTGTTTTTTCTAAAAAAGATAAGTATTTGGTTAAAAAATTTCTTTTAGTTTTACAAAAATGATCGAGATTAAAATTTTTATGATGAATTTAGAAAATTTCACATTTCAATTAATTGAACATCCAAACAACCATTTTTATCCTGGTTAACAAAATCACATAATTAGTACAAAATAAATATAAAAAACAAATGGAATAATAATTTTAGTTATTAAAATAAATTTTAAAAAGAAAAACCAACTGGTTTAGAATAAATAATAATGAGTAATCAATGATATAGAGTTCATTTCATATCTCATTTAATTGAAAGGAAAGTGAATTTATATTATAGTAATAATGTTAAAAAACCATTAAGTTTTTGAATTTTCATCCCAAATTATGACCAAAGAAATAAATTTTAAGAGTTCAGTAAAAAATATGTTATAGATTTATCCCATGATAGAATAAAAATGATTAATAACTCAATTTATCCAGGATATTCCTCAATTTAAATAGAAATTTAAAACCACTAAAAATGGAAATTAATTTTTCAATTACAATCAATGTTTGAATCATTTTTAGTGGATCTATAATGATATCAACATTAAAATAAAATAAAAATAGTTTGAGACCCCTCTCTACACCTAAAATGATGAATTATCCTCAATTAAATCTCTCAATGTGGGCGAAAAAGATTAAAATAGGGTGTTCAGAAGGTTATTCAATTTAGTAGTGAGAAAATAATATATAATAGTCATATTTTAGTTAAAAATAGGATGCATTCCACAACATTAATATAGTTTTCCCAAAAGAATATTAAAAAAATTAATGATTCTTCTGAAGTATCTGAACACTAAGATTTTTTATAAATATTTTTCAGTCAGTATATTTAATTAATGATTTCAGAAAAAGAAGAAAAAAATTTAATACAAGATATGAAAATATTTTATGGTGATAAAAAAGGATTCAGTTTTTTAAAATGTTTTTCAACAAAATAGATAATGGTAAGCACAACCCTAGAAAACAAAAAATAGATTTGACTAAATTATGTTTAACAGTAAAGGAAGAACCCTCACACATAGTTTAAAATAGTGCGATGAGTTTAGAAAACATAAAATAATTATTAAAACATTAAACAAGCATTCAAGAACCACATAATAGTTTTAATGGAAATTGAATAATCATAAATAATTAATGATGAATTTAAACACAACTTCCCTGTTAATAATCATTATCAATATTGAAGTGTAGTAATTAAAATCTTCTTTTATTTTAATATATAAACTATTGACCTAATTACACCATCTATAAAGTAAATATATTATCATGATATTTAAAAATATTCAATAATAAATGTGAGTTATCGAGAGTTGAGTAAAGGGATTATGTTTAAGATTATTAAAACTAGTACCTTTTTGTAGTCATTGAAAATTAATTGAGCTTATTCACAACTTCCAAACTTATTTAGGGATGATATTCAACTATGATGACATGTAACTACAAGTTAGGTCAACTGAAATAATTGAAATTAGCTGTAAAATCTTGTAGTTGGCTAATCAATAATTACAAGAGACTATGAATTCTGATGACAAGTCAATAGAATATAAGTGTTTAAGTGATAATTTTCCATAATATTATGTCAAACACACATTTTAAATCATCTCAGGTGATGATAATCCACTTTCTCATGTCTTGAATGATCAAAAGTGAATATTAACCATAATAAGTTACCAAATTTTGAAAAATTCGGCCTCACACTGGATCTAATGTAAGAATCACATGTCAGGTTAATCTATTGCACAAGGAAAATTTCACCAAGTCTTGAATTTCCTATATGTTTAAAATTTAACGATGTTCTATATTGACAATGGATAGAAAATCAACCCCAAATTAAATAATTCCTTAAACCAAAAGAGGAAATGATTCTAAAACAACATTCTTAACTCACCTATAACATATGAATAAATAGGTGATAACAATGAGGTCATACAAGAACACTTATTTTTAATCATGTAAAAGAATATATCAATAATTACCATAGGTTAACTCCCATGAATCCTTGAGTTTAATTTTCTCATTTAGGCTTAATGTAAACTCCCCTTGAAAGTATAAACATAGTATCTAACCCTTTTGGATTCCCCTTAATGTAGTTTTTTTATATTCTATCCATGAAACAGAAATAGATTATTATCCCATTTAATTAAATCCTTATATTTATTTCCAATCACAATAAAAATATTGAAAGGTCCAAGCCATATGGAATTCATTTTTAGAAGAAAATTATTTATCTTAGAATTTAAAGGTATGACCCTTAGTTTTAATTAAAGTTCATGTTATAAAGGATATAGCTTTAAAAAACATGTATTGTCTCATTTTAAATAGTTGTATATTTGTAATATTCTCTTAAATTTTCTTATAACTCAATCAACAATAACATCCTTATTTCACTATCCCTTTTAAAATTAATGTTATGGATTTAATAGCCAGTGAATATTTTTATGTAATTCCACATGAAATTGATATGTTTTAAAAAAGATAAGTCTAAAATGAGACATTTTTATGGGATTATTATAATAAGTCCTATTGACTCACAAAGCCTCATCGAATTTTAGAGATTAATAATTCCTAGAGAGAGAAAATGTATTTTATAAAAAAAGCAAACTTTCCATTAGATATCTTATATTTTTCATAAGAATATGGGTTATATGTTTTTTAGTTTCGAGAAAAAAACTAGATTTTTTAAATTAATATTTGAAATTATAATTCTTATAGTGTTTATCACTAGTGATGAATGATTTTGGAATTCCAAATCTAGGAAATATCTTCTCTAAAATGGATTTAGGAACACTACTTGATTGATTAATATAAAGTGAAATAAAACTCTACCCATTTAGAAATAGAATCCACAAATAATACATTTTACTCATTCCCATTAGAAGATAGAAATATTCCCTTAAAACTGAATCACAAAACATCAATAATTTATATCTTCAAAATCCCCATTTGTTTAATTTCTTATTTTATGCCATAATTTCTAATTCATTTACATTTTTCACTCCCTACTACATGACTCCTAGCATCCTTGAATACAGAAGTCCATTACAAACAATTGTAGATGATTTTTTGGTTTTCCTCTCTACCCTATTGTGTAAAACACATGGTGAAGAGTAAAAAAATAAGCAATGGTAACAAATCCTTCTCATATATACATATTCTCTAGGTACCATAAATAGGCCATCTAAAATCCAAGGGATCAGCTGATAAGAAATAATTTAAACATGAGATGAATTTTTTCTATTGTGTTTGAGAGAGGCGCTTGTGAATGAATCCTATGTTAAGAATTTATTTGAAATATTCATATCAAGTAGATTGTTTTATAGAAAATGTAGACAATGTTTCTTCAGAAACCAAATATTTTATCTCTCTTGGATCATCAATTTGAGTGTTAGATCACTAAGAGAAATTATTAGTAACCATATTTTCAACACCAATCCTATGCTTAATTTATAAAATAAATTCTCGTAACAAAAGGGTTCATATCAAAAGTGTTGTATTAGATTATTTTTTTATCTAGAAGAAACATGAGAGATAAATTTTTAGTGAATTTTATAACCTTATAATTGATTAAATAATATAAATTTTTTTAAAATGAAAGAATAATATATGGAAACATCATTTCTACAGTGGTGTAATTATTCCTATAATTATCTAATAGTTTACAAGCCCAGGAGAATGCATGTAGACTCAAATCCTTCCTTCCCCACATAAATACTCCCACAAAACCCCCATAGAATAATTTTTTTTATAAAAAGGTAATTTAGGATCTGGGTTAGTAACAATTAGTGATGATTCCATATTTTTCTTATGGAGATAAAATGATTCTAATAACATCTAATCATACACATATAGTGAATATTTAACTAAATTAGTTTAAAGGGGATTAGTGATTTCAGAAAAATCGTTAATTAATATTTGGAAAAAAACCACCATTCCCTAAAACAATTAATTACATTAATCTTTTTTGGGGTTGGTATATTTTGTATCACTACAATCATAGAATTATATACCTATCTACCCATACTATAGACTTTGTGACATATTATTATTCTTTCAGTGACCATAAAATTACATTTTTTGTATTTTAAAACATGGTTTGTCTCTTTATATATTGGTAAAATAGTTTTATGATTCTAAATAAATCATAAAAAATATCATGAAATTATTGAAACATCATCAATTAATACCTTACTTATATTTTTTTATATCTAAAAGTATAGACATCATACACCAATGAATGTTGGTCGGATAACTACAAAATCCAAAAGTTATTTATTATTTTCAAAATTTTCATAATGAGATTGTGAAGGTGATCATTCCATAGTGTTCATGGGATATTAGAACCTTTTTATAACTATAATAGTTATCAAGTGAACAGAATAACTCATTTTATACCAGCCACTCATGTATTTAATCTAAAAATAGCTTGGTAAAGTGATGCTTTGTAATGTTATAATTAATATTAATGTAATATATGAAAACTCAACACATTTTCATTATTCTAGTTTATATTTTCTCATTCTTATCAATTTATATAACAGTCAATCAACTTTCTTAGGTACCACATAGATAATATTGACCCGTGGACTCTTTGAGATACGAATATTATTCAAAAAAAATGTTGTCTTATCACCTCATCTATAACCAAAAATTTCAAATTGGGATATATTCTTCTCAACCCCTAAAATAGTTTTTATGTTATGGATCCATGGGAATTATGCTCATGTAATATGAAGGGTATATTCCCTTAATATCAACTATGATCCACCCGATAATGGATCAAAACCTTAACGAGATATTTAATAAACTCCCCTATTGAATTGATCTTATATTAGATTATAGGATTACATGAAGTATCGTTATATCTCCAAAAAATGAATATTTTAAGTTATACAGTAGGGGATTGAGCTCTAATTTTGGTTATTTATGTCCAGAGTGAAGACACTTTAGACTAAATGGACCAATGTCCCAAATATGACTCTAAATGAAAGAAGTAAAGAAATAAAATTCTCTATCACTATAATCCCAATCAAAATTGACTTCATATTAACATTAAATGAAAGGGTTACAAAAAATTACTTGGGAAAATCATCTAGGTTCTCTAATAAAACTGTTTCATACTCATCAAAAAGATATCCCTCTTTACTATAGTAGATTTACACACAAGTATTTATAGAAATTAGTTTGGTATTTATTTATTCAATAATACTCAGTAAATCTTTATATTCCTCATCAAAATTATATTTAATTTATATAAAACTAATTAATTTAATGTAAATTAACTTGTATGGTTTCCTTATAATTTATAAAAAAATATCCATTATTTTTTTTGTTATCCAATATTAAAAATAAACTTATCCTCTCATGCAACAATAACATCTCCTCATTTAACAAGGAATGCAATATGAAGGATGATAATAACTTATTTTTGGCAATCCATGCCTAAAATTAATAAATTAGAAGGCATGTATAACATTCCCACTCCAATAATAAATTTATTCACTTTCATTATTTTGTGATTAATAGATCTGTATGCTAACTGTAAGGAAACAATGCTCTGATATGGTTTTAGTAACGACATGTGTCAAAAAAATAACAATATATTCAAATTAACAATTTAAAAAATGTTTAATAAATAGTTAAATAAGCCACCATATACTAGGTTTCATGTAATGGAAAGACTTCATGGATCCTAATTTCTAGGAGGTATCCTATTTTGATGGGATGTAATGCACCCCTCTGTATGATTATTGGTAGAAAGTTTTTGTAAGGATTATTTGTTTATATAATTTTATTTAGTGATTTAATGTATGATGGGATTTGACATAATTCATCAAGAAAAGGAATATTTTATTGAAGATTATCAAAAGGATTATGTAATTTAAAAAGTTCTAGTTCCCAATTCAACTTCGTAATTTATTGGGGAATGGGAATGGCTAAGATAAAATTCTTCAAAATAGTTGGAATCCCCTCAATATTTTATTTAATATTTTCTTTGTTTTTTATCTTTGTGTTTAATGTTTTCTCTAAATTTATTTTCCAGAAGAATTAAAGTAGTAAATTCATTTTCCACATTGTTGTATAAATTTACAGATTCTCAAATTATATGATTTAGAATTTATTAGTCATTTAAAATTTCATTTTGATTAGATATATTGTCAATTTAAACTTTTTTATGATTTGAAGAATTCTCCTAGTTGGGATATTAAAAATATTCCCCATAGTATTCACTTCAGCTGTTCATGGAAGTGTTCCTTCTTCTCTTCCTCTTAATTCTTTCCCTATTTTACCATTTTGGGTTCAAAGATTTTGTATTTCAATTTTTAAAGAAATTTTATTATATTTCATATTAACTTTACTATTTTCCTCATTAGAGTCTATTCTACTTAACATTTTATTATTATACCAATATATTTCATTGGGAATTATATATCTTAGCCGTTAAATAGTTTTGAGTATTTTTGGATGCTTTTGAAATATAGGGGGAACAACAGGTTTAAACAATCCTTATTCATTCCTTAAATTTCCTGTATTATTTATATAACCCTGGAAGTAAATAATATAGAATGAGTTATTCCTAGGCCGCATCTTTTGTAATTAAAAATGAAAATTTAAATTTTAATAGGAATAATTAAGTATATCAATGTTATGATAGAAATAATTCAAATTCTGAAACATTCCACTATAGTAGAATTTCATCCTATGTGAATTTTGGAATATTTTGTTGTAAGAAACAGTTGTGTATACCTCATCCCAGTTAATATCATTATTTTCTTTACTATACATGTTTATTATCCGAAGAACATTTATACTATGAATTATGATAAGGTGTAATGAAAATATATTTAAATTTGTTATCATTTTAATTGAAAAAATATCCTCAAGAAGACTGATCTAAAAGGTTTCTATAGTATGGGGTGAGAATATTGTAGAAGATGACTATAAGAATATTTGGAGTACACTGATGGTTCATAAAATACTATGTAAAACTCTAAATCTTTCATAATCCTCATAAAATAAATTACCATCATCTTTAACAAAAGTGGTGATATTAGAACTAATTTTAGTTATCATTATCTTAGTAAAAACATTTACCAAAAAATCAATGAATATGTGGTGAAATGTAACAAAAATTACCTGCTCCATCTATCAGAACTAACTCTGAGAATTACCCAGGAGGGAAAAGGGAAGGATCTTTTTTTCACTACTATTGAATCAGTTCATGATGTTATAACTACAACACCACACTATATAAGTCCCTAATTAATTAAATAGAATCTTTATTAGGTAATCCGTTATATGATGGAATCATACACTAATGGGAATTCTTGATCATATAGATTATATATCTAGGGGTTATCCTAATTCATGATGGATTACTAGAAAAGTATGAACTTAAAAATACCTTGGTATACATCTATTTATAAATTTGTTTTTGGGTTTATGATGGTGATGTGTTAGTTATGATTTTCTAACTCCTTATGAAAATAAATTTTATTTTTCCTTTTATTTATATAGAAACGTTAAATGTCATTGGAGTTTTGGAATGATGGGATCTAAATTTTCATGGGCAAATCTTGTATCCATTCCTTAAATTTTTCAAAAAAATTAAAAATATAACACAAAATTGATTCAAATGGTTTTTTTGTTTTCTTAATAAACAATTTGTTTCCCCATCAATGAGGATAAAATTTGATAAAATAATATTTAGTGCCATAACATTATTTATTTATATTTCCTTATTTGAGTTATAATTCAGTGAATAAGGGTAAAATCCTTATGGAATGTCTATGAAAGAGACAGAAAAATAATTAAAAAAATTAAGAAAATATAAAAAACATTCCACTATGATAATTTGTTTGGAAGTTGTTCATTGTGCGTGAAGTGATTGAATTAAGGTGGGATAATTAAAATAAAAATCTAATGATGAAAATAATAAAAAATAAGAATTGAAAACTAATGATTAAAGGGTTAGGGAAAACATAGGTTATCTCTCTTTGAAATGTAATAAATTTATTTATGAAAAAATAGATTTAATATGGAGAAAAAATTGAAGGATAATTCCCATTCCAAATATTTAGAGGAATGGCTATTAACTATGATTTCATAAAACAATTTCAACTATTGAGTAACCACATTGAGTGAAAAATCAATAATTTTTCCCCAATAAAATCAATTATTCATTTATCTTGGTGTTCTACTCACAAAATAAAAAAATATATTTGAAATAATTTTTAGAAACAAATTCTTACTGTTCAAATAAAATATAATCAATTTTTTTTATTTTTTAAAGGTTTTATAAGTTGAAACTATAAGATAAAATAAAGGAGATGAAACTGAGTAGAAAATAAAAATAAGTAAAGTAAATGAATAAAAACAGTTCAATATAATTTCATCAAAATAATTTTACCTATGTCAAAACCTATAATAACAAGATTCATGAATTATTTAATAAAAAAAATTTGGGAATGATAATGAAAAATAATGATTCTTTATTCGATGAGATCTAATTTTAACTAAAGATGCTACCATGGCTCTTGGGAAAAGTCTCCATGTTTAGGTATTATTATCCATGCCTTACATAAAGAAAGAAAGAATGATCAATTAATTTCCATTTAATTAATAGTAATTAAACCATTTGAATGAAATCACATGTTAACTTCCCACCCCACAAGTCCTAGAAAGCAACCCATCTACAATAACTTATTTTCAAATGTCTCTTGTGGAAACTTAATATCTTCCTTATGTAACATGAGATATAATACTCAATTATTACTATAGAAACACATGGGTTCTTGAGACATTGGGTAAATTTTTCCTATATGATTTTTATTTCTAATTATTTTTTTTGTTGGGATCCTCTTTTTTTGAATTCGATCATTAGGGCCAAAATGAGTTCCATCAATTGATGTTAAAAATAGAAAACATGTTATATTTCATAACATAAATCCAAAAACCTAAAATGAATAAATTAACTTGAAAAAACAATGTTTAATAAATTTAAAACAAAAATGAAAAAGAATAATCATTCTTGAACACATGAATAAATAAAATAAAATCCATTAATCAATTTAGCAGAAAAAAATTGATTTTCATTGGATTGTTCAACGAATTACAATATTGAATCAATGTGATCTGAAAACCATTATTTATTAATTAAATCCCATTTTGATACAAATTCAATAATATTACATTAAAAATACGATGAAAACATGTAACCAAATGAGGACACATCACTATTATGTGATTATAGGTGCTTGAATGTGACAATCTATACGTAGAAATTTTGTATATCTTCTTTGTAATTTTAGAATAGTCTTGACTAATCATAGGGATACTAGTTTGTTTTAATTAGTTTCTCTAGATTGGTGTGTTTACTTGGGGTGTTGTACTTATTCCTCTAAATTAGTGGGATTATGTTTAATACTAATTAAAAAATTATAATTCATAAACATCAAAATGAATTATACTTATTAATTTAAAATAGTAAATGAATTATTTCCTTTAAATAATTGAATGACTAAATTAATTAATGAGATAATGACATAAAATATATGTGTAACTTTAGTGATATATTAGATATTGATATTAAATTTTTATAGGAAAATTTTGTTTAATTATGGATAAATGATATGTATATTGATGATATAATTGGATAAAATGGTATTAATCATGATTATGTAATTGGATGCGTAAGTGATAAGTAGAAAAGTAAGAATATAACTTTATTATTGGTGATGATATGATTTAACTATGATGGTCATGTTTATTTTTTACTTAATTATAACCTTCATAATTAAAAAATACCACTAATTATGGGTTATAATGATTATATTGTTTATGGAACATATATTACTATGATTCATTTATTGGATCATATAATATATGTTGTTTGAAAGGGTTTTTGATAGCTCTTATTTTTTCCAATACTTGTATGTGAAAGCTATAAAGGAATGTGTATTTAGAATTTACATGTATTTGAATTATGATGATTGTGGATATTATAGATGTATTTAGTGAGGTCTATAATGGTTGGAGGTAAAAAACATGACACATGAGTTGTGGTTGATTTCATACATAATACCTAATTAAGTGATATGATGATCTGGCTAAAATGGATGCATGAGGTGTAAGGTGTGGTGATGATGTAATGGATACATGAGGTGATTAGTTAGGAGGTGATGTGATAGATGTATGAGGTACATGGTGTGGTGGCTATAAAGGGTTAATGATGTGGTGATGGTTTTAAGTAAAAGTGGATATAATATATGAGGTTTTTTTTGATTCCATCATAATGGTAAATTAGTGATTGGTTGTTGTTGGTGACACTAATAGTGGTTGTGATAGTGATTATTTCATATAAATTTATTATCCTCATTATTGTTCAAAGATTTTCCTTAGTTAGTGCTTCTACATATATTTATCTGGACACATTTACTTCACATGGATATAGTTTTTCTTTGAAATATGATCTTAATGCACACTCCAAAGTTCATAAGACAACATCAGGTTTATATGTTTGTTTTAAGGACAATTCAAGGTATAATGTAGCTATAAATTTATAGAAGTTTGAGTAGAGTTTAAGAGATTGGTCTTGGATGCGTTCTGGTTTCATTAAATTTATTTCAAGTAGTTATATTTTTGATTGTGTAATATTATATATTCCAATTATTTATATTGATTTTATTAGTGTAATTTTTTTATTATTCATAAGAATTAATAGTGTGAGTCCTTCTATGCTAGTGAAAAACACACTTGACACTAGTCACCAACCCGGTGCCCATTTGAGATGGAATTTAGGGGCCATTCAAATCTTCACTACCATTTTTGGTGGGGTTCCTTATGGGGGTGAGTCATGGTTAAGATGTATCATATATTTTGGTTATTATGATGTTTAGATTTTGAATTTATTAACAAATGTATATTTCAAGGGTCTGGTGGGGAAGTAGTGTCATCTAAATTAACATGTGATATAGGTAGTGGAAACTAACTAGGAATCATGTATTTAAGGACCAATATTATCTAACATATGTACCTTGTTTATATACTAAATATGTATAGGAATAAATAAATTTATTTTGAAGTAGAATATTTATGGGGGAGAATCCATCATTCTTATATGATGCATTCTATGTTAGATTCTTGAATTTCTGTTTTAATTAACCTATTTGTTCATGGTAACCAATTATGGCATGATGTTTTATCAAAAATTATATTGTATGAATTCATACTTTTTTAAATATTCTTTGTTGTAAATGTATAAAATTATAACTTTCTCTCTAGAACAACATGTTTATTTGTAGTTTATGTATTTATTCATGTTAATGAACTTGTATAAAAATGCTTGGAATTTAGTGTGAAATTTTTAGAAATGATTTATTGGATTGTTTTCCTCGGAATTATGAAATTAACAATTAATTACTAATTGTTATAAAAAGTATTAAATGAAATGTGTTTGTAATTTTTTTTAAATAATATCACTTTTTAAAGAAAAAATCCATTTTTGTGTTAATTTAAACCCATTATTTATGAAATTTAATGTAACAAATTAACCTTTACACATATATGTTTATTTAATTTCAAATAAAGCAAGAAATATATAAATATTTCTATATAGTTTAATTAAATTTCATAAAATTTGATTAAAAATTAATGTTCCCAGAGGAATTAATAATGAATTATTAAATTGAAAATTATAGAGTTAAACATTAATTGATTAATGTAGATAGAATTCTTAAGATAGACATTTAAAAAAAATATTTGATATAAAATCATGAAATTTTATATTACATGTTATTCGTTTTTTATTCTATATTTAGAAGTTACATGTTCAAGATATTATTTATAAGTAGTTATTCAATTTAGTGATTATTTCTTGTTTTTATTTAAAAATGAGATATTTAAACAGGAATATTATTATTCTTCTATAGTCTAAAGTGTTAAGTTAAGTATAATAAAATCATTCCAATATTATGATTTCCATAAGATAAGAAGAAATAAATATGTATTTTTATTTTGTTCCCATATAATGTTCTACACCTACTGTTGTTTATAAATTGAGTATTGGATTGCTCATCATTGTTTGATAAGTTATGCATTGATGATGTATTCCCTTATCTAATTTTATAGATAATTATGTAATTGATTAGTTATGATTTGGTGGAATTTCCAAAAAATAATTATTGTGTTATTTTTTTGATATACCTATTGTATTTTTATATTTTTATTTTTATTATAAATATTTATGGTGAGACAAAATGGAATGTGTGGAATGGGTTTCAAGGATGACATTGGAATGGTTTTATGGTTGAGAATTGGATTGCCCGTGTTCCTATCATGGGTCAATGGGAAGCATTGGAATGATAAGTATGTTTGGACAATATATCTATGTTTAGTGATCATTATTAAATTATTGATATGATTTTATCTATTATTATACTGTTTATTTGATATTATTTAAGATTATTTCATGATGTTGAGCTAGAGATAATCCATTGAACCATCGTCAAGACATTATACCAGTGAATGTTTTTGAAAGATCCATTTTTGTGTATATGAAGAAGTTTAAATGAATTTCATGTCTTTTGTATCTTATAATCCATGTAAAGAGAGAGTGATTAAATATTCTAGAAATAAAATTCATCTTCGAGCTATAGGTTTAATAGTTCATGGTGTCCTGTACTGGGTGAGTTGATTTGTCTCCCTTAAAATACAACGAGGAATCATCATCATGATTTCCCTAAGGTTAAATGTGATTTATTGTATTTATTGGGCTGTTAAACATTTTTTTGGGGATGTAAAGAATCTTCAATGATAGTATTGGTAGTACATCAACACTATTTTAGAGGTATCTCCCAATAGATGATATATTTTTGCCTTTCCCATCTCACCTCTATTTGGATTCTCTGGATGTGGGTTGTTTTATTAGGGTTTAGTGTGATTCCAATGCCTTGGGAGAGGTTAGAGAGGGGCTTTTTGGGTGCCTGTGGCACCTTAGGAGGATTCTAGAGATAGGAGGACAGGGCTTTGTTGAGCTCTAAAGGATTTGAATGAAGAATAAGTGAGAGCTTGGGTGGGTATATATAGGAAAAGAGAGGGAATTCTTTATTATTTAGGTTTTGGGAACCAAAAATAAAACTAATCAAAAACACAAAACAAACCATGGTTTTTCCCATGGTTTTTTCCAAAGGGGAGTAAAAAACATTAGTTTAAAAGTGCAACGAACGAACATCTTAAAATATTAGGTTTTCTTATGTGTAGGTGAGTCACACTCTCAGAGAAATCATTTTAAAAAGATAAAATGTTTTATAAGTCTTGGAGGGTCCAACAATGATTTTTAAAATAAATAAAACTAAACTAAAATCACATTATTTTAATGTTAAATAATATATTGGATGAAAATAATGATTATATTATTTAATTACATCACTATTGGGTCATTATGATGTTATAAATACAATATATAATTAAATGGTATTTAATTTTTACCCAAACATTTGACTGTCTTAGAAAATTATGAAAAATTCACCGTTTAATAATTTCAATGCCATGATTCCAAAAAATAATATTCACTTTATCTAAATATTTTTCTAAATATGTGATTTTTTACTTTTAAAGTAAAAACTAGTTATAAGAAATTCATGGGTTTTGAAAAAAACAGTTTTAAACATTAATTAAAATAACTATTGTATTCATAAAAATTATATGATCATTTTTATCTAATAAAAAGTAATTTAGTAATAAGATTTTATTAAAATATTATTTAATTCCAAAATCCATTAAATCTCCAAAAATATATTTCTTAATTGAATATAAACTAAAAATAATATTTTCACTTTAAAAAAAATTATAAAGTAATAATAATAAAATGAATGTATCTTCTTTATTATGTACAAAAATAATGCCCAAAATCTTGGTTCTAAGGCCTTGTTACATAACCCCTTATAACACCTGCATAAGACAGAATGTTAAGGTGTGCGATAGTGACAGACTCTTGGGGTGGCTCGGATAACATCACTTGGGTGGTAATCTCTATCAACTTCCACTACTCTCATGGGCGGTTCCGTTAAAGCGAAACATGTTGTAGCTTGGCTTGGGCTTGGTCAAGAGAGAATCTCAATGATGCCACCTCCTTTCCAATATCTGAGAAATGGGATTCATATGGAGAAATTCTACTAGATTTAGTTGTCGCTTCCTTTCTCTGAGTAAATTGGATTTGTTAAGGACCTATGTTTATACTAATCATGGGATCAGTGTTAAGTGGCTATATATGCAACGGTCACAATTCTTAAGAGTATTTAAAAATCAAAAAACATAAAACCAAAGAAGTACATATGTTATATAACCATTTTACAAAATAATACAAATAATTAGATCAAGATTAATTTTCATTAATGAATGTTTGGGTCATTATAATCTTCCCCCCTTAAGAAATTTCTCTATCAAAATTTAATTTTCCCACACTAAATAGTTGTGGGTATCTCTACTTCATCACTTCCTCTGATTACCACATTGTCTCTTCAAACCTGTGGTTTCTCCACATCACTTCCACGAGGGGCATTGTCATATTTTATAGAACTTTTTCCCTACGGTCTTAGATCCTCACTGGCTTCTCTTCATATGAAATTCAACTATCCAATGGTACCAAATCTCGATTGAGTACATGCGATCGGCCAGACATGTACTTTCTCAAGAGTGATACATGGAATACATCATGTACTTGAGATAGGTTCGGTGGGAGTGCTAGTCAATAGGGCACCACTCCAATGCGATCAAGGATATCAAAAGGGCCGATGTTCCTGGGAATAAGCTTTACCTTCTTCCAAAATACCATAACTCTCTTCCATAGTGATATGCGGAGGATTTCCAAGTCTTTGACATCAAACTCTACGTCTCATCAATGATTGTCATCATAGCTCTTCTGTCAAATCTAAGAAGATTCAATGTGATTCTGGATGGTCTTATCCTTATCTACAATTTCATGGACTATTTCTGGACCTAAGAGTTTTCTCTACCCAACTTCATGCCAACATACTTGTGTTCTACACCTGATCCCATACAAGGATTATTAAGGAGACATTTGGATACTTGAGTGGAAAATGTTGTTGTAAGAGAACTCAAATAGAGGATGTTGATGATCACATCCTCCTTTTAAGTCCATTGAGAACTCTCTCAACATGTCCTCAAGTTTTTGGATAGTCCACTTAGATTGTCCATAATTTTGAGGTTGATAAGACATTATGAAGTTCAGCTCAGTATCCACAACATGTTGAAGACTCTACCAATACATTGAGGTGAATCTTGGATCTCATTTGGATACAATCTATAGTGTTACTTCATAAAACCTTACCATTTATTTGATATAGATCTATTTAGTTTATCTAATAGGAACCCCACTTAAATTACAATGAAGTGTGTAGTATTTGTAAGATGATCCACAACAACCAGATAGCATTGTTTCCTTTCGATGTCTTCAGATGTCCAGGTAAAAAGTCCATGGTGATGTTCTCCCATTTCCATACTAGTATGGGTAATGGCTGCATCATCCCCTTATACTTCTACCTCTCAGCCCTCACTTTCTAACATACTAGGAACATTGATGTATACTCAAAGACCTCCTTCTCCATGTTATATGAACAATAATTCTCTCAGAGATATCAGAACCTCTTTGTGTTTGCTGGGTGAATGGAGAAATTCGAACTATGTGCATCATCCAAAAATTTCTTCTTCAACTCCAGATTTTATGGAACACATAGTCTTTACCCAAATCTCATAATTCTTTCTTCATTGACATTGAACTCTGAGGATTTACCGTTTATGATAGTTTCCACTTTCTTCTAAATTTCCACATCATCCTTTTGAGAAACCTTTATCCTTTCCAAAAAGTATGTTTCAGAAATCATTTGTCAAAGGATTGATAATGTTCCCTTCTTTATGATTCCCATATCCATCTTAATCAAATCTAAGAAGATTGGATACTTTTCAATTCTCATCAATGATAGAATTTCTAGGTCCTTTCTACTTAGAGAATCCACCACCTTGTTTGCTTTCCTAGGGTGGTAAAGGATTGAGCAGTCATAGTTTTTGATCAGATCTAACCATATTCATTGGTGCATATTCATATTTTTCTATGTTAATATGAACTTGATTCTTTTGTTGTCTGTATATATTTCAAAATTCTCCACAAAGAGGCAATGTCACAAAATTTTTAAAGAAAATATCACCAAAACCAACTCTAGATCATGTGTTGGATAGTTCTTCTCATGAAAATTCAATTTCCTTGAAGCATAGGCAATGAATTTGTCATTTTTCATCCACAAACAGCTGAGGACCTTCTTTAAAGCATCACAAAACACCACAAAAATTTCACCACTTGTGGGTAGTGTGAGAATAGGCACAATGATAAGCCTCCTTTTAAACTCCTTGAATATCTCTTAACATTAATCACTCTTAGAAAACTTTACCTCCTTCCATGTTAGCTTGGTAAGAGGGCTGTATAATCGTGAGAAGTTTCTCACAAATCGGCGATAATTTCCAGCTAATTCTATGAAGCTATAGATATACATCACTGATGTTGGCCTTGGCCATCCCTCAATTGTAGCTATCTTGGAGGGATCTATAGATATCCCATTTCTTGTGATGATATGAACTAAGAATGAGATCTCATTTAACCAGAACTTACAGTTGTTGTACTTTCCATAGATCTTTTCCTTTTGTGAGGTCTCTAGTACAATTATTAGTTGATTCTCATGCTCCTCCTTGGTTTTAGAGTATATTAAGATATCTTCAATAAATAATACCACAATTTTCTTGGGTATATATCTAAAGACTCTATTAGTAAACTCCAATAATATTCTTAGAGAATTAGTGAGTCCTAAAGGTATTAATATGAATTCATAGATCCTATACCTTATACAAAAAATAGTCTTTGGGATATCTTTCTTTTTCAGTCTTACTTGGTAATATCCTGACAAAAAATCCAACTTCGAGAATTATTGTGCTCCATGTAGCTGATCAAACAAGTCATAAATTTGTGGTAGAGGATACTTGTTCTTTATTGTTATTTTTTTGAGCTCACAATAATAAATAAAAATGCACATTGACCCATCCTTCATCTTGAAGAAGCGGACTGGTGCACCCCATGTTAAATCACTTTGGTGTATAAAACCTTTATCCAAATTCTCCTATAGTTTTTTCTTCAGCTCCTCAAGCTACACAACATCCATTCTATACAAAGTATTGGATATTGGAAATGCCCCAGGTATAAGATCAATTTAGAATTCAACATCTCTTCTAGGAGGAAGACCAGACAATTTCTCAGGAAACAATTCAATGAATTCCCTCACAATAGTCATGTCTTAATGTACAGTTGCTTCCTTAGACTCAATCATCTAATCCAAATACTCATGATCATAGGGTAGTAATATCCATTCTTGAGATGATAGTGCAAAGGAAGATTAATCTTACTCCTTGCACTTTTATAGAATCAGAGGTCGATTCTCCATATGGAGAGTGATTTCCCTCTCACGAAAATTTTTGTTGTCTCTATACAAGGAAAGACAATCCATGCCTAGAATTGCATCAAATTCCACCAGTGGGAGGACAAATAGGTTCACCGAAAAGTTCAATCCACAAATTATGATAGGGGAGAAGTCATATTCGTGGCATGCAATGATTGCCCCATTTTCCATACTCAAAGACATCTTTACTTCCATGATTTTTTGTGGGGTTGGGATTGTTTTACTAAACTTTTGGGATATAAACGAATGTGTAGAACCAAAATTTAAATTTTCTATTATTGAATGAATAACTATCATACCTATAAAAACTTTGTTGTCTGGGATAACTTCAGCCGTATTGATGGAAACAATCTCACCCTTGTTTCCTTGGAGGTTGGTTGTTTCATCTGAAAACCCTTGGATTAGGGAACTAATTTGAAAGGTGCCCTTGTTCATTATAGTTTAAGAAATGAACGATGCATTGAGAGTTGAAAAGAGTGTTCCTCTCCTCTATTTTAGTCACGAGTATTTCTTGTTGGTAGTTAATGGCTAGGATCCATTCTCTCCCACAAAAAAGAATTTCCTCACCCGCTTCCGGTAATTTCCAGGGTGCGTCTTTCCACACCTTTAGAAAGTGGGGTGTTAGATTTTATTAGCACCAATGGATTTATCCATCAGACCTCTAGAATTGAAGTCCACCTTAGGCTTCTTATCCCCGTGATACCCTTGGGATTTTATGATATCCATTTCGACCTTGGTGGTACATCATACAATTTCCTCATAGCTATCAAATTCATGGATCACTAGGTATTTCTGTAGGCTAGGTTTATACTCACCAATGAAGTGGTTAAACTTTCATTTGGGGGTAACGAAAAAGTTGGAGGTTTATCATGAAAGCCTTGTGATGTTTTCCTCATAAAATCCAATGGATTCATCATCTTTTTTTCTTGAGGGAACGTAAGTCCCTTTCCATATTATGTTGAAGGTTTCACAAAAAATATTTGTCAAAAAACATTTTCTGGAAATCTTTCCATTACAATTCCTTGATCTCCTCCTCAGGCTTTGAATTTTTGATCAATTTCCACCATTGTTCAACATAACCCCCCATACGATAAGTATCCAGAAGAACATTCTATTATTCGGAACATTGAGGGATGGAGAAGATCTTTTCAATGGAGTGGATCCATTGTTCAACAATTATGGGATCATATGGTCCATTAAAAGGAGGAGGCCATTGAATCATAAATCTCTCTATTGTGATTTGTTCATTCATGGGGGGGGGGGGTGAACGTTCCTTTAAACCCATGTTTCTATTCAAATCACAAGTTAATTAAGAGAGTATCGTGATAGTGTTTGCGGTTCCTACTCCCATTGGATTCAAAATCTCATTACAATATTCATCAAATTGATCTTCAAATCGGTTGTTAGCCCATGTCCTCTTTTTACTGACCATTGGCTCGAATAGAAGGAATGTTATGGGTAATAGATAAAGGCTAATATAAGGACCAAAATAGATGACATATAATTAACTTTTATTTCCATATATTATGAATTTATAGTCTTTAATCTATGTTATCCATGATTTACAATACAGTATATATTCTTAGGGGCATTGTTTTATTCCCTTAACAATCGTTCATGTTAATCTTGTGAATTAACAAAGAATTCCCCCAATAGTTTCATATCTAAGAGTAAAGCAAGGCCCATTTTCATGTACTAGGATACCCCGATTCAGGCCTGAAACGCCTTGTCGGAGTTTTCACTCCTAGGTGCATCTGTTCCAGAGCCTCCTGAACCTGCTCATATGCATAGAGGGATGTATATTTTTGATAAACCACTTACTCAAAACTCACCAAAATTTAGGGATGTTTTTATTATACTTATTCCTTTCTCTAAGGCTTCACTTGGGGTTTTTAATCATAATCCTAGAAATAACTAAACCTATCCTCTGATACCAACAATAACAACCCTACTCTTTATTACAAACATAAACATGACTTATTATATAAAACAACCACTTGATAAAACATAGATGTTCAAGAGGGATTGTAACATCCCAGGTAAATAAAGAATAAATTTTTTTCATATTTATTAATATTAGTGAATTAAATATTAATTTTACTTCAAAGGGGTTGCTGTGTTTGATTGCATAACCGATACACAACAGAGTTTTTTTGAAATCTTACGTTGCACACTAGTAATATAATAATATTATTTTAAATGGTTGTTAACACGTAGCCAGTGTATTGGAGGGAATGAATAGAAACAACTAAAATATGATTATATATGTTTGTTAAATAGTTTTCAATTTGTCCAATAAAAGATAAAGGCTTAAAATAAGAAAAGAATTCAATTTTAGGTATAGATACTCTAATATTCACTAACGGTCGACTTATCGCCTTTTTATGGCGAACCCTATTTAAATATAGTTTTGGTCATTCTTATACATTCTATTGGACCAAATAAAATTCTTCTTTAGAATAAGGACATCAAAATTTACTTTGTGTAAATTTTTGGTATTTTTCCGATAAAGTTCATTTTTTAATGAATAGTGAAAATGTTGTATTTTAATTCAAAACCTCTTTTTAATATTACTTATTTATATGAATATATTATCTTTTTAATTGGTTTCAGACTGAAATTAGAAAATAGTTTTACCATTTAATCCAATAGTGGTCATTGGAATTAATTCTACTTTGAAATTGGACTTAAACTAGTGTCAATCTTTTGATATATATTGTTTCATAAAAACACGGTATTTGTCCTGACAGTGGGAATTAATTATTAAATTAATTAAAGTAACTTATATGTTTTGAAGTTTTTAAAATAGACATAATTTTTTAATTCGTAATATCAAATATAGATTAGGGTGATGTTTTGGTATTTTTCTAAAAAACATCAATTCTTGATGAATAGTGAAACCACTAAGTGGTACTTAAAAAAACTGATTTTTCATTTAAATGAAAATTTACCACCTTTCTGTTTTGAATTTCAAAAATCCGACATACATGGTTGTCATTAGGAAGTAGAATGTGTTTCAATGGGAATAAAATAATTTTTTGGTGAATAGTAACTTTTAAATTTTTAATCCCGATTAGAGGCAATTAGTGTAGTTTATGGTAAAAATAATGTTTTAATAATATGAAATGACCTAGACACATGTCCTAACGTTATTCGATGTGTCATGGCAGACCAAGAAAATCCATGGGTAAACTGGGGGACCCCATGGAGCAACTTTTTTACGAAAATGACATTAATAACTTTTTATTTAAAGTTAAAATTAAAATGTCACAAAAATGAGTTGTTTTATTAAACCAATTTTTAAATGGGGTTATACAAGACATAGTTTTGACTATAAATATTAATTTGAAAGATAAAAAGATTTCCTACATCATTAGATTTTTTTATAATTTTTAGACATTAAATAAATTAAATTATTTATGACACCATGATGATGCAGTGATTACCTCATTATTTAACGATTTAAATAAAATGGAAAGATAACGTAAAATCTAAGACCTACACATGTAAAAAACATTTTTTATGGGTGTATTTAGAACCATTATCACATTATCCTATAAATATATAATTTTGGGACCCTTTTTATCTAAAAAAAATTTTATAATAAAGTATCTTTTCTTAACTTTCCAATAGTGCCCCTCCTCTCCTCTTATAAAAGGCCCCCAACTCTACCTCCTTACCCACACATGTAAATCATTTGGATCAGCCAAACCCTGCCCACTTTGTCTCTACAAATCCCTCTATTACTCCTAGAAGCCTCATTTTGGGCAGAAGTCTTCCCAAGGAAGCCTTTGAGCCCAAATAAAAGAGAGTTACCCATTTTAAAGGTAGTGTCTTCTCTTGTGTTCTTATGTTTGATTTTACTTCTCCAACCCCCTAAACTCATCTTATTCATTTCTTTTGTAACCAAAACAGTATCCTAAATATACTAGGATGTTGTTATGAAGAGGAATCGAGCTACACTTACTCACACCTTCATCTAATGGTTAAAGAACATACTGTTTCTGTGGATGGAGAATTTCTGCCTCACGAAATGATTATTGTTCAACACTCATATAACACCTTAAAATGTGGCCATTAAGATGACACTATATTTATATATGATATATAATATGTTTATGTTTTAATTAAACTTCTGTATTTTTCATTTGTGGCATACCTTTATTGTTTCCATTGTGGGTAAACACGATAATTTCATTTTAGGAAGTGCGGACTACCGCCCCCGCAATGTGATTTGATTCATTAATGCCATACGTGGGATGTATAAAGGATGGATTTAATAATATTATATATGAAATTATACAGGAATTATAATATACCTTTATATCATTATGATTTCACTCCATTAAAGTATAAGATAGAAATGAAAGTAGCGTTCATGCGTACGTACGGCTTACCGTCTCCATGAACGGTGCATTTCATTTCTTATTCCCAAATGTAATGTACTATTATAAGTACATATATATAATGGATATATATGAAGTATGTTACATCTAAGTGATGAATATAATTCTGGAATTAAAATATACATACCTCTCATTTAGTTTTAATTCCATTAATATGACATAGAAATGAATGTAGCGTTCTTGTGTACGTACGGCTTATCGTCTCCATGAACGGTGCATTTCATTTCATACCTCTAAATGATTATGTAATATTATAAATGCATTTATATACTGGATATAAAATATATATACGATATCTATATCATGAATATAATTATTGATATAATGGATATTTTACCACATGAACAACTTGTAATTATAAAGAGTTTATTTTTGACTCAAGTACCAAGGATCGAAAAAACGACCATTATTAACTTAAATAATTACATAGTGTTCATAACATGGTAATAAGTGATATAAAAGGAGTAATGAACTTGAAAAAGGTTCTTAAGCAAGTAGAAATTAACTTAAGTTTATTATTCAGGACGTTAAAGAACGGTCGAGTCAAGTCGGACCCGAGGTAATGGACTTCGTCTCAATCTCCTTTCATTGAGGCATATTTTGTTTTATACACAAATTTACTTTATACGGTGTATAAAACCCAATGAATTTTAATTTTATTTAAAAGGAATATTTTTCTATGAGGCGTTTTACAAAACGACAAAATTGAATGTTTCTTTTAACGTACACTGTGACAATGACGTTTCTGCCGCTGCGAGTATTATTTGATCTTTGGATTCCTCAACAATCCATTATATTTTTAAAAGTAAATAAATACCATATAATCTTTTTAGGTATTGAAAATGGTTTGGATAATGGATTTTTTAGGTCAATATATTTAAGTGATATATTGTGCTTGAAATATGGAAATGTTTTCTTTCCTTTATAATTATTTTATGTGTTATGATTTTACAATGGTACTTGAGCATTTGACTAGTGGTTACGTGATAAACCATATGACATGTGGTGACCTGAATACTTGGATAGGTGGTTACATTATAACCTCCAATGCAGTGAGTATGGAAGTCGGCCGTATGTCTATTCCATTAAGTGATATGTGTGGAAGTCGACCGAATGGTTATTCCACTTAAGTATGTTTATGTCCCAAGTTACCTTTATATGTTATGTGTTCTTTATATGGATTTTATGGTAATATTTTGGTTACAAAAGGGTAAGTAATGGTCTTTTATTCAGGGAAGAGTTTTTACTACTTCATAAAGGTGAAAGGTATTACTTTGAGAAAGTATACATGGTTTACTTGTTGTTTTGAAAAACTAAGAGTTTTCATTCTTTGTGAATCCCTTACTGAGCTTTTTATGATCACCCCATGTTTTTTAAATGTTTTTCACAGGACTTAATGTAGAATAGGGTCAAGGATGGGATAAAAGAAAAGTCATGCTATCAAAATCATGGATCTAGACATGTTTCTTTTTAAAAGTTTTTATTCTATGGAAACTTAGTAGAAGTGTCTACTTTGTAATCTTTTGAGATATAATAGTTATGTCCTAATTCTCTAAAACTCTAAACCTAAAAATATCCTTAATGTGATTTATTCATTTAATTCAATATTAAGCATGGTTTAAGGTCTGGGCCATATAGTTTGTATTAGAGGTCGGTTTAGACAACTTTAGGATTTAGAAAATTGTTAAATTATAAATTAATTTATGGTATGATTGAAATGATATAGTATTTAAAGATTACCATGTTGCTTCGCCTAAGATATTTCTGTGATAAGAATGGTTTTCCATATAGGAAGTAGAGTAGCTTTTCTAGGCAGGCATACAGAGTATAATGACCTTTCGAATCAGCAACCAGAGATGGTCAGAATCAGAATTGAGCAGTTTACTACACTGATGGCTCATTTGAATCAGGTGATTAATGGTGGTTGTGTTTATTGATAATATTTTTGTGTTTTCTAAAAGTAAAGATGAGCATTAAAGTCATTTAAGGGTTATCTTGAAAACCTTAAAAGAAAAGAAACTGTTTGAAAAATTCAGCAAGTGTGAGTTTTGGTTACAACAAATTTCTTTCCTTGGTCACGTTGTTTCAAAAAATGGCATAACTGTAGATCCTGCTAAGACAAAAGTTGTTGAAGAATAGCCAAGACCAACAAATGTATCCGAGATCCATAGTTACCTTGGTTTGGCAGGTTACTACCGAAGGTTTGTTGAAAAGTTTTCACGGTTATCTAGTCCAATGACTAAGCTAACTCGGAAGGGTGTTAAGTTTATCTGGACAAAAGAATGTGATGATTGTTTTATGGAGTTGAAAAGAAGATTGGTGAATGCTCCAGTTTTGGCACTTCCTTCTATGAATGATGAGTTTGTTATATACAGTGATGCTTCGTTGAAGGGACTTGGCTGTGTCCTTATATAAAATGATCAGTTAATTTCATATGCTTCACATTAGTTGAAATCTCATGAGGTAAATTACCCTACACATGATTTGGAATTAGTTGTTGTTGTTTTTTCTCTAAAAATTTGGAGGCATCATTTGTATGGAGTAAAGTGTGAAATATATTCTGATCACAAAAGTTTAAAGTATATATTCACTCAGAAAGAATTGAACATGAGATAGAGGAGATAGATAGAATTAAGCAAGGATTATGATTGTACAATTCATTACCATTCGGGAAAAGCAAATAAAGTGGGTGATGCTTTGAGTCGAAAACGTAATGCTTCATTAACAATGCTACGTTTGGAATGAGATCCTTTGGTTTTTGATTTGATAAACTTTGGCATAGAAGTTGTTTTTGTGGGAAGTTCTTATGTTTTGTTTCAGGTATCAGTGATATCTTCTCTATCAGACTGAATCAGGCAAGCACTGAAGCAAGACGGTGAGTTGTAGAAAAAGGTAGAGCTGGTTTAGAAGGGTAGGTTTCCAGAATTCAATATTGATAAGGATTGTGTTTTGAGGTTTGGGAAGAGATTATGTGTGCCTTATATTTGAAGGGTGAGTTGTTATGTGAGGCTCATAGTTCCTCATTTTCAGTTCATCCTGGCAGTACTAAGATGTATAGAGAACTATGGGAGTATTATTGGTGGGATGGAATGAAAAGAGATATTGCGGATTTTACCATAAAGTGTTTGAGTTGTCAGCAGGTTAAAGCAGAGCAGTAGTTACCGAAAAGGTTGCTTCAGCCTTTACCGGTGCCAGAGTGGAAATGGGAAAATGTATCCATGGACTTTGTTGTGGGATTACTGAGGACATCTCGAGGTAATAATGCAATCTGGGTTATTATTGATTGATTGACTAAATCTGCTGATTTCCTTCCTATTTCAGATACATTCTCCCAAGATCAACTTTCTCGATTGTATCTTAAAGAGATAGTCAGGTTCCATGGAGTTCTCTTCTCCATTGTATCTGATCGTTATCCCAAGTTCACTTCTAACTTTTGGAATGGCCTTTAGAAGTCATTGGGTACTGAATTAAATTTTAGTACAAATTTTCATCCACAATCAGATGGGCAGTCAGAACGAACAATTTAGACCTTGGAGGATAAGATACATTCTTGCTCTATGGATTATCAGGGAAGTTGGGACAAACATCTTTCTTTGGTAGAATTTTCATATAATAACAGTTTTCATTCCAGTATACAGATAGATCCGTTTGAGGCATTATATGGGAAGCGGTGTCGAACTCCAGCTTTTTGGGATGAAGTGGGTAAAAGGAAGCTGAAGGGACCAGAATTGGTAGAAGAGATGGCAGAAAAAGTTCTGTTGATTTAGAAACACATGAGAACAGCTCAGAGCAGAGAGAAAAGTTATGCGGATAACTAGAGGAAGGATCTATCTTTTGAGGTAGGTGATCATGTTTTTCTCAAAGTTTCACCATGGAAAAGTGTGATGTGATTTGGTAAGAAAGGAAAGCTAAGTCCAAGGTTCATTGGACCATATGAAATTCTGGATAGTGTTGTATTAGTTGCTTACCGAGTGGCTTTACCTCCGAGTTTATCTCAGGTACACAATGTTTTTCATGTTTCGATGTTGAGAAAGTATATGCCAGATCCATCTCATGTTTTGAGACTAGATGTAGTTTAGTTGGAAGAGAATATCTCTTATGAAGAACAACTAGTCCAGATTCTTGACTGAAGAGAGCAAGTGTTGCGAAATAAGGTAATTCACTAGGTAAAGGTTTTGTGGAAAAAACAAATGGTTTAAGAGGAAACATGGGAATATGAAAATTCTATGAGGGATAAATACCCCCACTTATTTTGTTACTTGAATAAAATTGTGAGGACGCAATTCCCAAAAGGGGGGAATGATGTAACATCTCAGGTAAATAAAGAATAAATAATTTTCATATTTATTAATATTTGTGAATTAAATATTAATTTTACTTCAAAGGGGTTTCTATGTTCGATAGCGTACCCGATACGCAACAAAGAGTTTCTTTGAAATCTTACATTGCACACTAGTAATATAATAATATTATTTTAAATGGTAGTTAACACGTAGCCATTTTATTGGTGGGAATGAATAGAAACAACTAAAATATGATTATATTTGTATGTTAAATGGTTTTACATTTGTCCAATAAATGATAAAGGCTTAAAATAAGAAAATAATTCAATTTTAGGCATAGATACTCGAATATTCACTAAAGGTCGACTTATCGCCTTTTCATGGCGAACCATCATTATATATAGTTTTGGTCACTCATATAAATTCTATTGGATCAAATAATATTCTTCTTTAGAATCGGGACATCAAAATTTACTTTGTGTAATTTTTTGTTATTTTTCCGATAAAGTTAATTTTTTATTAATAGTTAAAAATGTTGTATTTTAATTCAAAACCTCTTTTTAATATGATTTATTCATATGATTATATTATCTTTTGAATTGTTTTTAGAGTGAAATTAGAGTATAATTTTACCATTTAATCCAATAGTGGCTGTTGGAATTAATTCCACTTTGAAATTAGACTTAAACTAGTGTCAATCTTTTGATATATATTGTTTCATAAAAACACGCTATTTATCCTGACAGTGGAAATTAATTATTAAATTAATTAATGTAACATATATGTTTTTAATTTTGTAAAATAGTCATCATTTTTAAATTTGGAATATCAAATATAGCTTCGGGTGAATTTTTGGTATTTTTCTAAAAAACTTCAATTTTTGATGAATAGTGAAACCACTAAGTGTAGTTTAAGGTAAAAATAATGATTTAATAATATGAAATTACCTAGAAACATGTACTAACCTTATTGGATGTGTCATGGCCGCCCAAGACAATCCATGGGTCAACTTGGGGACCCCATGGAGCCCCTTTGGTATGAAAATGACATTAATAACTTTTTATTTAATGTTAAAATTAAAATGTCACAAACATGTGTTGTTTTAATAAAACAATTTTTAAATGGGGGTATACAGGTCAAATTTTTGACTATAAATATTAATTAGAAAGCTATGCAGATTTTCTAAATCATTATATTTTTTTTAATAATTTTTATACATTAAATAAATTAAATTATTTATGACACCATGATGATGCAGCGATTACCTCATTATTTAACGATATAAATAAAATGGAAAGATAATGTAAAATATACGACCTAAACATGTCAAAAACCTATTTTATGGGTGAATTTAGAACCCTTATCACATTATCCTCTAAATATATAATTTTGGGACCCTTTTTATCAGAAAATAATTTTATAATAATGTATCCTTTCTTAACTTTCCAAGAGTGCCCCTCCACTCCTATTATAGAAGGCCCCCACCTCTACCTTCTTAACCACACCTATCAAGCCTTTGGCTTGGCCAACCCCTGCCCACTTTTTCTCTCCACATCCCTATATTACTCCTAGAAGCCTCACTTTGGGAAGAAGTCTTCCCAAGGGAGCCTTTGAGCTCAAATCAAAAAGAGTTACCCATTTTAAAGGTAGTGTCTTCTCTTTTGTTCTTACGTTTTATTTTTCTTCTCCACCCCCTAAACTATTTTTATTCATTTATTTAGTAACAACACCAATATCCTCAATATACTAGGTTGTTGTTATAAGAAGGAATCTATCTACACTTACACACACCTTCATCTAATGGTTTAAGAACATAATGTTTCTGTGGATGGCGAATTTCTGTCTCACGAAACGATGATTGTTCAACACTCATATAACACCTTCAAAGGTGTCCATTTTAGAGACCCGAATCTTGAAGTACATGGAAATTACATTACTTTTGCGGAATACTAAAAGTGGTGTGAGGAAGAGAGGGAGGAGGTTCCCTTTTATAAGGGAGCAGAGGGGCACCTTTGGAAATTTCAAAAATATTAATTTATAATAAATATAAACCACATAAAAACCTCCAAAAATGACTCATATTAGAATATTAGATGATATAGGGTTGTAATCGCTTCAAACAATAAAATTTATACATGTTAGGAATTTATTTTAAACATTATCAACTTGATTTATCCTTCTTTAATCAATTTAATTTTATTTGTGGTAATAACATTATAAATTTTAAATTATAGCAAATAATTTCTTATTTGTTGTGAATTGTCCATAATTGGATACTTTAAAACATTTTAGACCATATAAAATTAAATTTAAATTTTTTTAAATATTTTGTTTTTATTTTTATACAATTTTATAAAATGTTATTTTTATAAAATAACAATAGTGTCAATTTTGACACTATTCATTTATTTGAATTTAAATAAAATATATACAGAAGATATGTTCAAACTAAAAGATTTAATATATTTATAAAAGGTCATATGTATCTATAAAATTAGTGGGGCACATTAAATAGTTTATATAATATTTATTTTATTATTTTTAAAACCATTTATTTGGTTTATCTCTTAATAAAATAATTACTACAACATTTTTGTATAATTATTTAATATACATATTTTTTGCATAAAAATTAAAACAAAAATTCTATGATGAAGATAAATCTATTAAATTTCACAATAATACTTTTAATCTAATGTATCATCTTAAAATCACAATATTTAAATTTTTATATTTATTAAATTATGAAGGTGACAACATTGGCATCATTTAAAATATAACAATATAAGTGTCATAATCACTTTTATAAGGCTTAAAATGGTCGAATATTCCACCATTTGATGATTATGGTTTAAATGTACATGACCAAGAAGTTTTGGTCAGGGTTTTGTGCCATTTATGGTCACTATTAGTTTAATAAAAACTATATTCTTGATTTTTCACTAGATAAACAATTTCTGCACAACTATTGTGTCACAATTAATGATAATTATTTAATCCCTAAAAATTATAAATAAATTCATATGATGTAAATAATTTCATTATATTTCTGGAGAATATTCATGTTCTATGTTTCATGAAGTTAATCAGTAAATTAAAATTAATATACTTATAAAATTTAAGAGAGTGACATGTTGTCACTTTCTTTTGTTTTAATAATAATTAAATTATTTTCATGGAACTAAGTCCATTAAATGATTCTAATACGACCCTTAGGTGGTATGGGTAGACTTTTAGTCATCCAATAGGATTTTTTCAGGTGTTAGGTTAATTTTATAATCTTATATTTACCCTTAATTACCCGATTTACCATTAACTATGGTAAATTAAATTTATCATAGTTACTATTCATAAAGCCCAAAAATAAAAAGTTGCTTATTAACATAATTTGGACCTAATGATTCCAAATATGGAATCCATTTTTCCAAATTCAATACACAAAAGTTTCAGAAATTAAATTAAAATTAATCCCGTTGACGAAAGAAAACAGGTTTATGTTTAAAACATTGCAAAAGATTGAATTGATTTAACCTATGAATTCAAGGTAAAATCAATGCTAATGACATAAATTATATTAAATGGTAAAAATATATTCTATTTATATTTTAAAACCTTTAAATATTATAATTTAACCACATAAAGTATTACGATGAAAAAAATTGTTTTTAATTAAAATATAGCATGTTTTTACTATTCATTAAAATATGAAAGTTATTAGAAAAATATGAAAAATTTATCCAAGGTAAAATTTTATATCCTGATCCAAAAGAATAATTAAATTTTTTTTTTTAAAATTTAACTTATAAACATTTCAAAAACTAGATTTAATTTGGGTGCGCCATCAAAAGGCGACAAAACTGCATTTTTTGAAAAATACTTATTTTATCTGAAAACAATATTTTGTTTTATACCATGTTCTAGAAAACGTGTAAGATGAATAATAATGTTATAAAATTCAAAATTTAATTAATACTATTCATAATGTCTAGTTCATAATAATATTATAACCATATATCATCGCTTAGTGAAACCTGGTATTGTGTACAACACAAGCTATCGAGGAAGGTCGCGATTGCGTGTAATGAAATCCAAGTTAGGGTTGCGTGTAGTGAAAGACTCCATTGTTGTTGTGTATAATAGAATCCAAACATATTTTATTTATACATTGAATATATATATATATGTACACTCAATGTTGCGTAGAATAACTTCTATCAAACGAACTTGAAATTGTGTGTAACACGAGCCAAGAATAGTGTTGCGTATACTGAAAGCTAATATGGTGTTGTGTATAGTGCAAGATAATCTTGGTGTATCGTACAAAAAAATATATGAATGAAATTGAAAATAATGTATCTTATAAAATCTCAGGTTGTTACATTCTACCCCCCCTTAAAATGAATTTCGCCCTCGAAATTCGTCGGGGTTATAAATCGTTTACTATTCATCGAAACCCACATCGTAAAAAGGAATACTAAAACATAATTTTAAAAACTAAAGTATGAAATGTAATGATTACCCAAAGTAACTCATCATTGGGTTTCCATATAGGAGAACATAGGTGAAAATATGTATATGGAAGAAAAATATAACCATCATGTTCTGATGGAGAGTGGTAGAGGAAATTGCTATGAAAAATTCAACAATCACAAAGCCATAAATTCGTGATGATCTAAAGTACCATCTGATTCATCAGATATAAAGTAGGACAAAATTTTTGTTTTTCAAGATAATTTCCCTAAAGTTGATGAATTAAAAGAAATACTTACATGATTTTTGTACAATCTCACTATTGTTCATGAATTGAACAATTTCCACTTCATACCTTAAAGAAATGAAGTTGAATTTCTTATTCATGATGTGTTAATAGATCATGTGATAGAATTAAGGGTCATTACATCTGTTTCAAACAAAAGGTTAGTAAAAGTTATAAGTCCATATTATGGTTAGATTAATCATATATGTTTTCCAAAAATGAACTTATACTTCATATATCATACTGCTTAATAAAATAAAACTAGTGTCTACTAACAAGGGACTTCTTGTAGGCTAGTGGTAGGCGATAAAGGCCAGTCGCACTTCGGTTGTGGGTTCTATTTCCACAGCATTGTCCGACGCGATGGGCTATCACCCGTCCTATAGGTAGTCCTTTTTCTAAAACTACATTACAATAACATCTCATCAATAATATCAAAAAAGTTCTATCCTTAAACAATACTAACTTATGTCAAACATAATCTATTCCAATATTTAGGGTTATCTAAAAAACTTTGGTCCATGCTCATAGTATAGAGAAAATGATTACTTGAAATGTCACATAACAATCATGTGAATGCCATCATTTATCCCCCATATATCATAAGATATATCTTTTTGACCAAATTACAAACATTTGAATACCTTAATCATGTATTCTATTGAAGAATGAATACCCATTGAACCTTAGTGAAAACATGAATGTAGTTAAAAGTTAACACTTTCCACATACCAAAATCCTCAAAATTATATATACTAAAATCATGATATCACTTATTCCTTATATCAATCATGAGCTCATGAATACAATCAAACAACTCATTATCTTCTTATCCCTTCGTTATGCGCATATCATCTACTTTCAAAAAATATATGAATAACCTTCCACGGTTAGCGGTACCATTCAACATATACTTTCAAATACTTCAATAAAAACAATAATGTAACAATCCTTAGATGATTATTTATTCCATAGTACCATACATTATTCTTTATAAACATACAATCATTCCTCTAACTTCATAAACCACTAACTGAGCTTCATCATTTCTTACATCTCATATTTAATTTGTAGTCTCTTCATCATCATCCACATAAATACTACTCATATGACCATGTTGATTCTCTTCATGAGATTTTCCCTTAGGGAATTGGTTTTAATAATGCCCATACATTCCACATTTAAAACATCTAATCATTGTTGATATCGTAGCAATACCATTATCCTTGTCCATGTTGTTAACTGAACCTTTTCTTTTGCACTTACTAGCTTTGTGTCCTTCATTTCCACACCCAAAGAATCTTCTAGTTCCTTTGAAACAATATCCCCGATGCCTCTCCCACATGATTTACATGAGGGAAATTGAACATTCTTTCCTCTATGATCATCATGAAACTCCATCTTTCTCTTATTATTTGAGTCAGGAAACTTACCATAGTTGAGATTATTGATCATATTATGAGATTGCTGATTAGGCATAATAATGATGTTTGGACTTCCAAATCCCATTTCATTTGGTTTCTTATGAAGAATATCATTCTGTTGTCCATCATATCCTCCATTATCGCGAATCTTCATATTTCTAGCCATTTTACAAAACCCAAAAAGAATAGTGCGAGAGGCAAATACCATGCTAGGGAAGACAACGTAAATAATGGGGAGTACCCTTAGTATCTAACATCTTAGGTTAAATTATAAGATCATTACCATAGTTCTAGAACTATATCCTATACGTATACTTATCCTAAGGGACATCCCTTGACATACCATAGAAATATATCTTGGGATCTCACTAATGTTTTCGCATCATAGTTTCCAATGGTTGACTAAACCTTTCCTCTAATACCAACTGTAGAGACCCGAATCTTGACGTACATGGACATTACATTACTTTTTCGGAATACTTAATACATAACAAAAACAAACACACAAGGATTGTAATAGTTTAGTGTCTTTGGAAACTCAGAATATAAACTTCTAATCATGTTGAACTATCTTAAACAACTCCCATAATGATCTTCCCCTTTTTGTTTCCTTACCTAAAACCTTTGTTTATTTCCAATGAAAAATAAAACATAAAAAGGGTGAGCTCCAATGCTCAGTAAGGTCAAACATAGATAACAGAAAACAATCCATAAACATTTTGAAGTAAAAACTTGAACATGAAATTTAAACATCAAAATCTTGAGCAAAGACATAAATCGTGGAAATACATAAGGAATATATCATAACAGAACATAAACCATGATAAAATATAATGGGAATAAAACATGTAATTGTGGAAACCATTCAACACTTGTTATGATTTCCATAGTATCCAAGGCATTGCTGCCAAGACCATCTTAGTGTACAAAGTCCCTTTCTGAATCGAGTTCACTCCTCGTTTCAGTCCTGTAACACTGAACCGGATGAAATTACCATTCTAGACATGTCTATCTCATGAGATATAAATCTTTACCCAATTCATTGGAGGGATATATAGTTCCCACCCATCTCATAATGAAATCATTCTTACTTGTGCCACAAAATAAACATACATCATTCATAATAACCCAACGAATAAAATGGGTTTCATAAATATCATCCTATCATCACATAATCCATATAATGGAAATGGATATAATTTCATAATAATAAAAGTGAATCCATGTAAATCATAGAGACATTATACTTGAAACATACACATATGAAAATAATTTCATCTTAAATGGAGAATGGTTTTGATAAAACATTTGAAATTAATTTTTGAGGAAAATATCCATTCTTCGTCAAAATAATTTTCTTTTCAAAAAATGCCATGCACTTTTAAAATAAAAGTATTTTGTTGAAAATAGTCATAAAATCATGTAGAGTATGCTTCATGAAAATGAGGCATTATGAAACCGTAAAAATCCATTCACGCCGTATAAGTTAATAAATTACAATTTCCTCGTACTTTTGTCGGAAAAGTCAAAAAGTACCTCGTATGGTAAACAAAAGAACGATTCCTTCCATACGATGTGGTAAAAGTAGAAAAGGTTAAAAGTGACTTTAAAAATAAATGGAAGAAAAGTAAACATTTTATGAAAACATTTTGAGAACATATGGACTTGGATAATAATCATAACCCCAGTAAATACTTACAAATAAACAATCTCGGATAAGAATGAGATTGGAACAATTATCCCTTACCTTAGGTCTGATATGCTTCATACGTATCCAAAAATCCTATATAATGATTTAAATAATGTCATTGACTTATTACAGAATCATATTCATGGTTATTATATCATATATGGTTCACTTATGACTTTACATTACCTGTTCTTTTGTAAATTCATGTTAAAGTAGCGTTTTGGGTAAAATCGTTTCATTTGTCGTTCGTGTTTTAACTTGTAATTATTCATATTATTACATAGATCATGATTACTTAAATATATAATGTAAAATATGATTTATATATAATATATATCCAGAATATACATATATATAGTAGATCGATAAATGGAAAGAAAGACACCGTTCATGGAGACGGTAGGCCGTATGTACGCATGAATGCTGTTTTCGTTTCCTTATTGAATTGAATGGAATGAAGTAGATGAAAAAGATATATACATAAATCCAGTATCATTATTATGTAATATGTTTCATTATTATTCACTATATATACTTTAGAATCATTCATGAATGGTTAACATGGAGAATGAATCTCATCGCGTCGTGGAGACGGTAGTCCGTACATATGCACGAGCGATGATATCAATCCCATGATCATGGATTTGTATAGAAGTGTATGTATAATATTTAAGAATCAATATTACTTTAAAATAATCATATATAGGTATTTATTTACACCATTATACCCATCCAAGTAAGGTTGTGTTGGAAAAACAGACTACACCACGGCGTGGAGACGGTATTCCGTACGTACGCACACGTGGTGATTTAATTTTCTATAGGATGAATAGATGGTGAAATAGGATTGTTTAATACTTATAATAACATATCAGTATATGAGTGATAATTATTTTATTACTTCATAATGAAACAACTAAAGAAGAAGAAGTAGAAGAAGAAATAAAGTTGAAAGAATCGGTAACAGACATTACCTCTTCTTTGAAGCGCCTCTTTGAGACATCCTCTTAGGGCACTAAAATTGGTCTTTGAAGAAGGCATGGACCTATAGGATGTTTATAGGGAAGTGGTGAAGATAATTTTTCAGGGTTTGGCCGAGCCTGAAGGCTCAAAGAGGTGTGAGGAAGAGAGGGAGGAGGTGCCCTTTTATAAGGGAGGAGAGGGGCACCTTTGGAAATCTTAAAAATATTAATTTATAATAAATCTAACCCCACTTAAAAACCTCAAAAAATGAATCATATTCGACTATTAGATTCGAGAGTGTTTTAATATCATAATAAAATAAGATTTAGACATGTTAGGAATTTATTTTAAACATTATCAACTTGATTTATCCCTATTTAATCAATTTAATTTTTTTTGTGGCAATATCATTATAAATTTTAAATTATAGAAAATATTTACTTATTTGTTGTGAATTATACATAATTGGATACCGTATAACATTTTAGACCATATAAACTTAAATTTATAATTTTTAAACATTTTTGGGATTTTTAAACAGTTTTATAATATGTTATTTTTATAAAATAACAATAGTGTCTATTTTGACACTATTCATTTATTTGAATTTAAATAAAATATATACAGAAGATATATTCAAAATATAATATTTAATAGATTAATAAATGTTCATAGGTATCTAGAAAATTCGTGGGGCACATTAAATAGTTTATATAATATTTATTTTTTGTATTTTTAAAACCATTTATTTGGTTTATCTCTTAATAAAATAATTACTACAACATTTTTTTATAATTATTTAATATACTTATATGTTTTATAAAAATTAAAAATAAACTTTAATGATGAATATAAATCTGTTAACTTTCACAATAATACTTTTACTCTAATTTATCATCTTAAAATCACAATATTTAAATTGTTATATTTATTAAATTATGAAGGTGACAACTTTGGAATCATTTAAAATAAAATAATATAAGTGTCATAATCGATTTTATAAGGCTTAAAATAGTCAAATATTACACCATTGGATGATTATGGTTTAATATTACATGACCAATAAGTTTTGGTCAGGTGTTTGTGCCTTTTAATGTCACTACTAGTTTAATAAAAACAATATTCTTGATTTTTCACTAGATAAACAATTTTTGCATCACTGTTGTGTCACAATTAATGATAATTATTTAATCCCTAAAAATTATAAATAAATTTATATGATGTATATAATTTCATTAGCTTTCTGGAGACTATTCATGTTTGAAGTTTCATGAAGTTTATCACTAAATTAAAATTAATATACTTATAAGATTTAAGAGAGTGGCATGTTTTCACTTTCTTTGGTTTTAATAATAATTAAATTATTTTCATGGAAAAAAGTCAATTAAATGATTATAATCCGACCCTTAGGTGATATGGGTCGACTTTTAGTCATCCAATAGGATTTTGGCAGGTGTTGGGTTAATTTTATAATCTTATATTTACCCTTAATTACCCGATTTACCTTTAACTATTGTAAATAAAATTTACCATAGTTACTATTCATAAAGCCCAAATATAAAAAGTAGCTTATTAACATAATTTGGACCTAATGATCCCAAATATGGAATCCATTTTTCTAAATTGAATACACAAAAGTTGCAGAAATTAAATTAAACTTAATCCCATTGTCGAAAGAAAACAAGTTTTTGTTTAAAACATTGCAAAAGATTGAATTGATTTAACCTACGAATTCAAGGTAAAATCAATTCTAATGACATACATTATATTAAATGGTAAAAATCTATTCTATTTATACTTTAAAACAATTAAATATTATACTTTAACCACATAAATTATTACGATGAAAAAAATTGTTTTTAATTAAAATATAGCATGTTTTTACTATTCATTAAAATATGAAAGTTATCAGAAAAATATGAAACATTTATCCAAGGTAAAATTTTATATCCTGATCCCAAAGAATAAATAATTTTTTTAAAAAAATTGAACTTATAAACATGTCAAAAACTATATTTAAAGTGGGTGAGCCATCAAAAGGTGGCAAAACAACATTTTTTGAAAAATGCCTATTTTATCTGAAAAAATTATTTTTTTAATACCATGTTCTAGAAAATGTGTAAGATGAATAATCATGTTATAAAAATAAAAAATTAATTAATACTATTCATAATGGATAGTTCATAATAATAACATAACCATATATCGTCACTTAGTGGAACCTAGTATTGCGTACAACACAAGCTATCAAGGAAGGTCGCGATTGCGTGTAATGCAAGCCATGTTAGGGTTGCGTGTAGTGAAAGACTCCATTGTTGTTGCGTATAATAGAATCCAACCATTTTTTATTTATACATTGAATATATATATATATATATACACACCCAATGTTGTGTAGAATAACTTCTATCAAACGAACATGAAATTGTGTGTAACACGAGCCAAGAATAGTGTTGCGTATACTGCAAGCTAATATGGTGTTGCGTATAGTGCAAGATAATCTTGGTGTGTCGTACAACAGAAGATATGAATGAAATTAAAAAGAATGTATCTTATAAAATCTTTGGTTGTTACAGCCATTAAGATGACACTATATTGATATATGATATATAATATGTTTATGTTTTACTTAAGATTCTGTATTTTTTATTTGTGGCATACCTTTATGGTTTCCATTGTGGGTAAACACTGTAATTTCATTTTAGGAAGTGCAGACTACCGCCCCCTCAAAGTGATTTGATTCGTTAATGCCATACGTGGAACGTATAAAGGATGTATTTAATGATATTATATATTATATTATACTGGAATTATAATATACCTTTATATCATTATGATTTCACTCTATTAAAGTATGATATAGAAATGAAAGTAGCGTTCATGCGTACGTACGGCTTATCGTCTCCATGAATGGTGCGGTTCATTTCTTATACCCAAATGTAATGTACTATTATATGTACATATATATAATGGATATATATGAAGTATGTTACATCTAAGTGATGAATATAATTCTGGAATTAAAATATACATACCTCTCATTTGTTTTTAATTCCATTAATATGACATAGAAATGAATGTAGCGTTCATGCGTACGTACGGCTTACCGTCTCCATGAACGGTGCATTTCATTCCATTCCTCTAAATGATTCTGTAATATTATAAATTCATGTATATACTGGATATATATTATATATATGATATCTACATCATGAATATAATTCTTGATACAATGGATATTATACCACATGAAAAACTTGTAATTATAAAGAGTTTATTTTTGACTCAAGTACCATGGATCCACAAAATGACCGTTATTAACTTAAATAGTTAAATAGTGTTCATAACATGGTAATAAGTGATATAAAAGGAATAATGAACTTAAAAAAGGTTCTTAAGGAAGTAGAAATTAACTCACGTTTATTATTCAAGACGTTAAAGAATGATCGAGTCAAGTTGGACCCAAGGTAAGGGACTTCGTCTCAATCTCCTTTCATTGAGGCATATTTTGTTTTATACAAAATGTTCCTTTATACGGTGTATAAAACCTTTTAATTTTAATTTTATACAAAAAGAAAATTTTTCTACGAGGAGTTTTACAAAACGACAAAAAGGAATGTTTCTTTTAACGTACACGGTGACAATGACCTTTCCGCCACCCTGAGTATTATTTGATCTTTGGCTTCCTCAACAAGCCATTATATTTTTAAAAGTAAATAAATACCATATAATCTTTTTTGGTATTGAAAATGGTTTTGATAATGGATTTGTTATGTCAATATATTTAAGTGATATATTGTGCTTAAAATGTGGAAATGTTTTCTTTCCTTTATAATTGTTTTATGTGTTATGATTTTATAATGGTACTTGGAAATTTGACGGGTGGTTATGTGATAAGCCATATGATGGGTGGTGCCATGAATATCATGAAGGGTGGTTACGTTATAACCTCCAATGCATTGGGTATAGAAGTTGGCCGTATGGCTATTCCATTAAGTGATATGTGTGGAAGTCAACCAGATGGTTATTCCACTTAAGTATGTTTATGTCCCATGTTATCATTATATGTTATGTGTTCTTTATATGGGTTTTATGGTACTCTTTTGGTTAAAAAAGGGTATGTAATGGTATTTTATTCAGTGAAGAGTTTTTACTACTTTATAAATGTGAAAGTTATTACTTTGATAAAGTATACATGGTTTACTTGTTGTTTTGAAAAACTAACGATTTTCATTCTTTGTGTATCCCTTACTGAGCTTTTTATGCTCACCCCATGTTTTTTTGAAATGTTTTTCACAGGACTTAATGTGGAATGTAATCAAGGATGGGATCAATGAAAATTCGTGCTATATAAATCATGGAACTAGACATGTTTCTTTTTTAAGAGTTTTTATTCTATGGAAACTTAGTAGAAGTGTATACTTTGTAATCTTTTGAGATGTAATAGTTATGTCCTAATTCTCTAAAACTCTAAAACTAAAAAGACCCTCAATGTGAATTATTCATTTAATTCAGTATTAAGTAAGGATTAAGGTCGGGGCCCTATAGGGATAGTATGTTTCGGGATTAGGAACATTAGATAATGACTTAAATCATGAAACACAACATACATACTGAAAACATCCTTTACATGAGCACTACATTCCCCCATACATTGCATTGCATGAGATAAACCTTGGGTTGGCATAATAAAAGGGTGAGCTATAAATCCTTATAAAATATTAATAAAGGAATAACATTAATAATACAACACATGACATGAAATATGCATATTAATGGATCAAAAAAGAAACATGAACATAAAGGCATGATAAAACATGATTATCAAAACAGGGAAATGCAGCAACAACGATTAACATGATATTATCATGAGACAAAGCTCATTAAACATGTAGCACGAGTAAAATCTCATTGTACTTGAATTAGCATGAGTAAATCCTCATTTCACTTCATGAATTATGATACTAATCTTTACCCCATTCATTAGAGCGCTATCAGGGCACACCCTTCTTAATCATTTCATTTCATGCACAAGTGTGCCACATGGATCATACATCATGGAATCATTAATGGCCATCATTTATTCCATGATAAAGGAATTTGGAATTCATAAAAGAAAGTCCATAATCAATAATTAAATGTACATAAAGGTGAATACCCTTGATAGATAAATGGACATGGTATTCACAACATAATGACTTTGTCTTAGAAAATCACGGTGCAATTTCGGCAGCATAACGGTGTGACATAAGAATTCATAAAAATGGATGATGAGAGAGAAAGGGGTGTCTCATTATATTTACATTAAATTTATAGTAAGTGGGTCATATAGATACATTCCCAACATAAGTAATAGAATTTAAGATTCATAATATAAAATAATTTCATGAATATTAATGAGGAGAGAGAAATTCCTTATAGAATTTCAGTATGGTAACAGGTGTAAATGGGAGAAATTAATGAGATAGAAAGGGGTATATCACCATTCAAACATAATTAAGGGAGTATGTTGGAGGTGAGAAATAATACCACAACATTTTTAATTGAAAATAAAAGGGCATAACAAGATGATAAATTTGGACAAAATTTAGAAAATAGGAAATCCCTTACTTGGTAATGTGATACCAAAGTCTTGGGAGAGGTTTGAGAGGGGTTTCTTGGGAGTTCGAAGCTCCTTGGGGGGATTATAGAGAGATAATGGAAGGGCTTGGTCGAGCTCCAAAGGCTTTGAGTGAAGAAGAAGTGGGATATTTGGTGGGTTTCTATAGGAAAAGATAGGGAATTCTTTATTTTTTATTTTTTAGGGACCACACATTAAACTAATAAAATCCACAAACCATCCCATGGGTTTCCCATAATTTTATCAAAGGTGAGTGGAAAACAATATCTTATGAGGCTAATGGCCAAATGTTTTAAAATAATAGGCTTTATTATGTAGAGTTGAGTCACACTCTCAAGGAAATCATTTTAAAAAAATTAAATGTTTTATATGTCTCCGAGGGACCACTAATGCTTTGTAAAATAAATAAAAAAACATAAAATCACATTATTTTAATGGTAAAACATATATTCACAGAACATAATGTTTATAGTATTTTATTACATCACTATTGGGTCATTATGATGTCATAAAACACATTATATAACTAAAAAATATTTAATTTTTACTCAAAAATTCTACTATCTCAGAAAATCAGGAATAATTGACTATTTGATAATTTCAATATCCTGATTCCAAAAAATAATATTCATTTTATCTAAATAATTTTATAAATATATTAATTTTTTACTTTTAAAATAAAAATCGACATTTATCTAAAATTCATGGGGTTTAACAGAAAAAGACATTCAAACCTAATTAAAATCACAATTGTATTCATAAAAGTTATATGATCAATTATATCTACTAAAAATTAATTTAGTAATAATATTTTGTTAAAATATTATTTAATTAAAAAATCCATTAATTCATCAAAATAGACTTCTTAATTTAATATTAACTAAAAATACTATTTTCACATTAAAAACTATTTACAAAGTAAAAATAATAAAATAAATGTATATTATTTATTATATACAAAAATAATGCACATAATCATAGTGCTATGGTCCCATTACATAACCCCTTATAACACCCGCATAAGACCTAAAGGTAAGGTGTGCGATGGTTAAGAACTCTTGGGGTGGCTTGGATAATATTTATCGCGTGGTAATCTTTATCAACTTCCACTTCACTCATAGGCGGATCCATTCGAGCTTAATGTGTCAAAGATTGACTAGGCCTTGGTAAAGAGGGAATCCCAATGATGCCACCTCCTTTCCAAGCTCTGAAAAATGGGCTTCGTATGGATAAATTCTATTAGATGAGGCCATCGCTTCCTTTGTCTGAGTAGATTAGATTTGTTAAAGCCATATATTTATCCTAATAATGTGATCACTATTCAACAACTATGTTATCAATAATCAAAATTATTAATGGTATTTTAAAATAAAAAATATATAAAACCATATAAGTTATTATGTTATATAACCATTTTACATAATAAGACATTTAATTTGATAGAGGAATTTTCATTAATGAATGTTTGGGTCGTCACACCCTAGTTGCATGGAGCCAGTGCCTTATTTTAATACATTAGAATATAAACAAGGAATATGTATCCCTATGGACTGAGTAGTATTGTATATTTATAAATAAGATACATACATGAGTTCAACATTATGACTTGAGATGAAATACAACATGTATGTTTTATTTTGAACATCCACAACTCTAAGTTTATCATTGCGGGTCCTTCATAATAAATGTCTTCATGTTTTGAGAAAATTAAACATAATAAAGGGTGAGATAAAATGCTTAATAAGGGTATGAAATACCTAATATTATATCATAAACATAATCATTATTCATTGTGAATAAATAAAAATAAACACCTCCAAAAAAATAATAAACATCAACACATTATGGCAGGAATTAGAGATGAATAAATTATTCTACAATAAAAAATAATCATGGGTATTCTACTAGTCAACTAATGAAATGAAATATCAATAATAGTTTCATTATTATGGAATTCGTAATGCGGGACATCATAACCATATGATTAAGGACTCGTTCCAAGACCATAAATACCCATTTTTTGAAGGCCTTGTGCTAAGATAGTAGTTTGTCTCATGAGACCTAATGATGCACCAGGGGAATATAATGGGCCCCAATAGAAACTTAATAAGTATAAATAATTCCTCATAATAATGGGGATAATCATGAAAAACATATACATTCATATTGAAACTAACACACGAAATTTCAATAATGTTCCCCAAACATTAAGTATAAACACTAACAATTCAGAGTAAATCAATAAATGGTTCCAAGATAGCACATTCAAAGCCAAAGTAAATAGAAACTATTCAATTAAATATGGTAGATGATATCATAAAATATTAATTCTAGTAATACCCAATAATAAATAAGAGTTTTGAAAAAGATAAAGATATTCTTAAAAAATCCTCGAGTAATTCTTGAGATAAATACTCTTTTAGTTTGAAAAGAAGCCTTTTTGGAAAATTTTTTGTGTAAAACAAAAAGATAAATAAGATAGTATTTTTATAATAAAATGAGGAATTTTATAAAGATAATAGTTATTAAAATATATTATATAGTTCCCTTGAAAATGGGTAATAATTTGAGAAATTCCCTTGTATTGGCCTTTTATTTTGGAAAGAATTTTGAAAGTTCAATTTAAAATGTGTATATCAAAATAATATAAAGAAGGATTATGGTTGATAAATAAATATAGAACACTAAAAAATAATTTATGAGGAGTATATAACAATTTATAATAATATCATTGAGGTAAGTAGGCAATAAAAGTAACCCGAATGAAAATGGAGGTTGGGGTAGAAAACCCTTACCTTAATCCCGAAGGTATTCCTAACTTGATGTTAAAGATCTGAATAATAATACTTTGGTTAATAAATTAATTATTAAATAACCTCATCTACATTTGATTAATTTATAATAACCTTATTAGGTTCATTCATGGACTTTTAATGGGTTATGATACTCAATTTCATTGTTTGGGAGAGTTTTCTTTCTAGGTTTTCATGATTAGATTACTTATATTCAGGTATAGATAAACATGTATAATTAAAATGGTTTTCAAATATTGAAGTTATATTTGATTATTTAACATCCATATGATTACATATTTATAAAATTCATTTGGTTATTTTGAGTGAAGATGAATCATTATATAAAACATTCATGATAATTATTTGGGTTATTTCACGATTTTTGATCACAATAAACTCATTTTGATATATATATATATCAATACGATTTGTAAAAAAAAACTAAAGAACATTAAATATGATATATTAAGTATATAGTAATATAGTTCAACCATAAAAATGGTTTAATTACAATAATTTATTATTTTAACAGAAATTGAAAACCCATCACCCTTGAATGTGATAAATTAACACATCTCAGATGATGTTCTCATTTCTAGTATAAAAGAAGTGGAAATGAGATATGATGATGAATTATTCCATTAAAATAACAAAATTGAATTAAATGTAAGGTACATAAGTTATCATGACATTTGGATTAAAGGTGGTGTGGAATGAAAGATTAAAAGAAAGGGACCTTAAATAACAAAAATGATAAGTGGAATTTACCTCTTGAAGTTATATTACTTGAGAGCCTCTTTAGGGTAGAGGTTTTGGTCTTTTTATGAGAACAAGGGCTTAATGACATGAGGGAGGAGCTTGGGATAATATTTGGTCCAAATTTAGGCAAGTCCCAAGGCCGGATAGGATTTAAAAGTAGAGGGAGTGAGGGGGAGTTTTTATAGTGGAGGAGAGGGGTGATTTGTGAATAGCTTATTCATTATTTTATTATTTCCCTAAAGACAACCAATAGTGTTGATTCATGTGACCCATAATTGTAATAAGTTAATTTTAGTTCAAACCAAGTGTTCTTACATGATCCATGATTCTAAGAATAGTGAGTTTTACTAATAATGTATATATATAGTAAATTACCGTATTATAAAATTCATAAATTGTTTTAGTGTTTCAGAAAAATCCCAAAAAAACCCTAACAATTTTTTGATGTTTAAATTTAAAAAATGAACTCCATTTTTTGAAAATAATTTTCTAATTATGATAAAATTAATTTTTAAATAAAATCATAATTTATTCGAATAATAATAAATTTAAAACTATAATTCGTTTTATATCACATTGAAAAATTAATCAAGATCTAATTAACATATAAACATAAAAAAATAATAATAATAATATGATTTACTACAAAAAAGGTTCATATTAATATTAATATTACTATTTATAAGGTAATTTTACTATTTCTAAAAAATCTAGTTATTCTTATCAGACTCTAAATATCTCACTGAACAAAACCGTGTGTGTTAGTTTTTCAAAATTCAAACATAGAGGTGGTAAAATTATGTTTATGGGCTATGTTATAACAATTTGGTGTCTTTAGATACTCAATGTTTCATTCCTTCAAAATTAAATTTATTTTCAAAATCATGGGGTGTTACAATAGGGTATTGGGATTTGCAATATATAGAAATGGAGGTCAATTCCTAGGGTTTTACCCATATGAAAACCCATGTCTTTTATACACTTTAATCCATGATTTATTACATAAATTCAAACTCAATACAATTCTAGAATATATAAAATCCCAGTGTATTTGTGAAATTAGATACATAACATAATAACCTGAATCATATATACAATTAAATTATTCAAAACTCTATAACATGCCCTTAAAATCCATTTATCTTTTAGTATTGCACGAGATAATATGAGTACATAAATAAGAAAACGGTGAGATATAAAGTCCATTAATGTAATAATACAATCATAAAATTGTGTAAATAATACATGTTAGTCAATATGTATATCAAGGTAACATAAAAGGGGTGAGATTCATAAACCTGAACATCGAAGCAGGATATAAGATGATAACTTCAAGCCAACCAAGTAATGTTTCAAGAATGTAAAACATGACATTATAAACTTTTATAAAGAATAACTACTGAGACAACATAACATAGTATTCTTAGTATAACCTCCCATGCACCACACAATCTATATCATGAACAAAAACATTACCCAATGAATTGGAGGGCTATATAAATCTGGTCCCACCTATCATATTCATATCATTTCTATGAATTCGTGTGCCGCATATATCATAAAAATTTATTAAGATATATAATTACATTTAATCCCATGTTTAAGGAGTGTGGGTAACATAAATATATTCAAACAATAAATTCATGTTGGTACATCTTGGGGAATACCCTTGAGTGTAAATGGGTATGGGTATTCACTACACAAATATTTGGCATGGAAAAATGCTGGATAATTTAGATAGCATAATGGGAGAACATATATATTTATGAAAATGCTTAATGATAGTGAAAATGAATATCTCATTAACTATATATAATAAGGATAATAATAAGGATGTGTCAAAACATATTCCAACCTAATATTGGAATTGAAAAGGAAAAATAAAAAGAAGTTGATTGAAAAAAGATGGAGAGGAGAGGATCCCTTACCTTGAGATGAATCTTATAAAAGATTAGGATAAGCTTATTAAGAGATTAGGAACACCTTGGGAGGGATATAAAGAGGGAATAAAGAGTAAAAATATGATAAGAGGGTTTCTGGTAAAGAGGATTGGGATGTTGGGTTGGTTTTTATAACCAAAGAGATGGTAAATATTTATTAATTTCTAAACATATATTTCTAGATCTATATGAAACAATAATCCAAACCACAAACAATACCATTGTATTTTCTAATGGTAATTTTATATTGTGAGTGGTTTCCAATATTTTTAAGGATAATGACATAAATATATAAAATAATACCTTTATTTATGTGTAAGTGAGTCATTTTAAATAATAAATAATTTTAAGACCATAAAATATAATTATGTTTTTGAGGATTCATTAAGGCTTTATAAAATAAATAAAATAAGTTCAAAAACACATTCGTTAAAATGGGAAACATTATTTTGGTCATGTATACTATTTATAGTAATTATTACATCTCTTTTATAATTCTATGTTTTCATAATTTATATCATTTATTTTTACTGTATTTAACATTTACCCAAAAATTTGACTTTCTTTGAAAATGATTAAAAAATCACAATTGGATAATTTCAACATACTCATTTGAAAATTAATATTTTATTTATGAAAATAAATATCTCAACCTTAGAATTTATCCTTTAAAAATACCCCAATATAATAAAAAATAGTAGTTTTTATGATGTTAATAATTTTCTGACATATATAATGAATATATTGGACTTTATTAAATTAAAATACAATTTATATTCAAATAAGTATAATATAATAATTTTTTGTATTAAAATAATAATTGTTTCAATAATATATAATTTTTCCAAAAAAGAATTTACCAAATTAAATTATATATATATATATATATATATATTTCAAAAAATAATTCAATTTTTATTTCATAGTATGAAAATTTAATTTTTATAAAATACATTAATAATATATAAAATAATAATAAAAAATAAAAAAAGTAATTATTTCATTAAAACTAAAATATAAAAATTAATATTATTATGGTTAAGAAACATAACCCCTTATTACCAAAATGTATGACCTTAGGGTATTGTTTGTGATGGTGGAACATTATTTTGGTAGTTTGATGAACATGGTTTGGGCTGCAATCTCAATATGCTTGAACATATCCCGTAAATTGTTTCACTCATGGTTTAGTTTTTTAATCTCGAGTTTGGAATTTGCAAGGGAAAATCACAATGATTTAATTTACCTCAGAATCTTTGATAAATGGTCTTCGTAGGGTGCAATGACTATAATTTCAAAAATTATAAAGCATCATGGAATTTTAAATCCATCATGCTATTACAATACATAATGACCAAATTTGTGAATGTGTTTTTTATAACAACATTACATAATAAGGTATTCATTAATTTTAAAGGGAATTTACTTTTTAAAATTTTTGGCCTTTCAATTATCCCCCCTTAAAAAATTTAACCATTAAAATTGGAATCCAAACATTAACCAATCTGATGGGACTTCTGTTTCATCACCACTTCCAGCTCACAAGTTGTTTCCTAACCCTTTTGGTGTCACCATGCAAATATGACTATGTGAGTTTTCTTTTTTTTTTTCTATAAGTTTGTCTCTATAATCTTACACATCCACCTATCAATCCTAGTATGATATATCATTCTCCATGGGTACCACATATAGATTTGATACATGTGAGGGCTCTAGTGTGTAATTTCTCTAGAGGGATATATGGAACACATCATGATATTCAGATATATTAGGTGGTAGTGTTAGTTGATAGGGAAAATCGCTGATGTGATCAAGGATTTATAATGGGATGATGTATCTTAGAGTAATATTTCCATACTTCCCAAACATCATGAGTTTCTTCCACAATGATATTTGAACACTTTATCAATGAACTCAATCTCTAGGTATCATCGATGATTATCTACATTGATTTTCTATCAATCCTTGGTGGATTTAATATGATGATCAATGGTTTTAACCTTCTCTATAATGTCTTGGAGATGATCAAGTTCCATCAGATTCCTCTCTCAAACTTTATCCTATAAAGTTTGATTCTAAAACCCAATACCATAGATAGTCTCGTAAGTTATCATTTGAATGCTATAATTAAAATTGTTTTAATATTAAAAATCTAATAAGGGTAGGTTCTGAAACCAACATCCATGAAAATACATATAACATTATCTTATACTATCATATAGTGTTTAAATTGTTCTTTTTCACTATCCTTCTGTTTGAGGGTAATAAGAATTAATGAAGCTTATCTCTTAATCCAATATTTACAGAAGGATTCTTCATAACCTCAAGGTAAGATATATATCAGTTATATTAGTCATTGTAACTCCATGAATTATTACAACATTCTTTTTGTATGTCTTGTCGATTTGGTTTAGATAGTAATCTTCCTTGAAGGCATTGAAATGTGCTGGCTGTGTAAGGTGATCAACTACTACCTAGATAGAATTATTTTCTTTGGATGTCATATAGAGTCCTTCGATGATATCCATGGTTATGTTTTCCCATTTCCATACTCGTATGGTAAACGGGTGCATCAAACCTATATACTTAGATAATTCATCTTTGCATTGTTGTCATACCATGTAACAAGACACAAATTTTGCAATATATCTCTTCACCGTATCCCTACTGAAGTTTTTCATCAGATACTGATAAATTTTAGTTCTTCCTTGATTAATAGAAGAGGAATATATATATATATATACAAATCATCTAGAATTTATATATTAGGAACTATTTTGGATGGGATAGTTTTCTGGGTTTCGAACCTTATAACATCGTCTTCAATAAAGCCGAACTCCCCAATATTCACTACTTTTTTCTGTAGCACCTCATAATATTTTTGGACATAGATGATCCTCTCAAGAATCAATTTTTAAATAGTTATTTTAGAGAGGATTTATGATGAGACTTTTATTATTACCATTTCCTTCCTTTTCATGTCCAAGAAGACTAGATCCCATTCAATAATCATCATGTATAGGATTATGAGATCCTATCTACAAAGAGTATATTCCACTTTTTTGTCTTCCTAGGATGCCATTGTTTTTAAAAATTTTAATTCTGGATAATATATAACAACCTTATTTGGTGAATATTTTATATCCTTTTGTTATTATACATACCTGAGGATTTTAGGATCTTCATATATGTCACGCTTTTCCCTATAAGGATAATTTTACCAAATCATTAATGAAGAGATCACTAAATCAAATTACAGATACTGAGTTCGGTTATTATACTAATTTATATTTAATTATAAGGTGGTGTTGGATATAACTATTTCATCATACATGAGAAGAAAACCCATTACATTTTTGGATACATCACTATAGATCAAAACTTCATCTGAGTTATTGGGTAATGTCAGTACAAGTGTAGTGGTTTTCCCTTTCTTTAAATCCTTAAATAATTTCTCACATTCATCAGTCCAAACATAATTCACTCCCTTTTGAGTCATCTAGGTTAGTGGGCCTAAATATCATGATATGTTTCAAAAAAATTGATGGTAGTACGTAACTAGTCCAAGGAAACTACGAATTTCCATAATAGATTTTTTTTTCTGCTCCATCCTTCAATTGTCACTATTTTTAAATGATCTATATATATCCCTTCACTAGTGAAAAAAATTACATAGTAATATTAAATTTTCTATAAAGTACACAAATTTTCTATACATTTAATACATATTTTATTTCAATAATGTCAAGATTATAACATTTAGATGATCCTTATTTTCCTTCTTTCTTTTTAAGTAGATAAGAATGTCATCTATAAAGAAAACTAGAAATTTGTCAGGGTAACCCCTAAAGACTCATTTTATAATGACCATGAAGATAGATATACCACAAGTGAGTCTAAGTGGAATCATTTTAAACTTGATGTTTTATTACCTTTAATGATAACAAGTTTGATGGATATCCTCCTTATAGAAATTTACATGATAATATCCTAATTAATGACCCACCATGGATATGTAATGAGATCCAAGTAACTAATCAAAATATTAATCAATATATGGAAAATGTTACCTTTTTTTATCATTATAATTTTTAGATCATGAAAATTATTTTTTAGGAACATTATACCAACCTTATTCTTGAAAAAAAGTTATTGTGCACCCTATAGTGGAGCACTTGGGCATATCTACCCTTTATCCAGAATCTTCTTTAATTACTTATATGGCTCTTCCTTTTCAATAATGGAAATATTATTTGGATTCATTGATATTGGAATAGATATGGGTATAAGGTTTATTGAGAATTAAAGATCTTGTCTATGAGGTAGACCTATCAATTCATTGTGAGACACATCTGGGAATTCCCTTACAATATTAATGTCATAAAGGATGAAATTTTCTGTACTATCAATAATTTTATTTAGATAATATTTATCATAAAACATTTATATCCATGCTTGAGATTATGAATCCAAATTAAATTCATGATCCTCTATGAACTTTTATAGTGTCGAGGGGTGATTTGATGTTTAGAAGATGATTTCCTTCCCTTGGAAATTTATATTGGTTTCATTAAAGTAAATACAAATGTACACAAAATATCTTTGAATTTTCATAAATGGAGTATCACATGTTTTTATGGTAAATTCATCCCACAAATTTTGATATGGGAGTGGTTATATTTTTTATATGTAATAATTTTCCAATTTTCCGTCTTCATTGATAAATTGACTTCCATGTATTAAGGTTATTTTTGAATAGTTATACTAAACATGATTGAAATGAAAGAATGCATATAACCAGAATAAAATAGTAAAATCTTTATCCTTAAATTATAAACTAGTATATTTATCACTTATTAATTGTAAGTTTCAACCTCATTAGTTGTGCAAGATTATGCTCTCACTTTCTCTCTAGGCTATGGAGTTTGTTTTCGTCGGTCATCATCAACAAACCTTGGCTTGGTTCATTGATTTCCATAATGCCTTTTTACCTTATAGTTAAATCATTACACAACATGATAAGGGATGATTATATAATTCAATTATTGCATAACATTGAAGGTTTGTCTTTTCATAATATTTTTTTGGAGTCCATCACTCTCAAAACTAAAGTATTTCCTTCTCCACTTTAGTTAATTTTCTGGATTCGTCATCTCAAATATTTGAAATGTATGATGTTATAATTTTTACCCCCATGATATTTCTCCATGACACTGCCTAATTAAAATAAATTCTCCAATTCCTATCTCTAGAACCATGATAACATTTATATTAAATGATCACTAATTTTAATTTGATAGCACATCAAATAATTTTTACATTGTTTTCAAGGTCTTGAATCATCAAATCATTTCATAAACTTGGCTTTAGCCCACTAAATAAGAAATTAACATAACATTTTGGGACCATAAAAAATTTAAGGGCATGTTTTAAAAGTCCTGTGAGTTTCCCTTTGTATTCCTTGATGGATTTATCCACATTTTTCTTGAGGCTGAGAAAATCCCGTTTAAATTTATTGTGAGAATTAAAATAAAAAATTTATCAAAAGAAATATTCTGTAATTATTTCCACTACACTACTTTAATCACTACATCATCCATCATATTTTTATCAATATCCTCCCTTGATAATCATCACCCTTTATATGATAAAAAACTTACATGACATTATCTTTATCATAACACTGAATGAAAAAAATACATTCTCAATGAAGTTTATCCATTTTCCCCATTTAAGGGATCAGAAGTTCCTATGAATGTCGGAGGCCTTTGCCATGAAAAGGTCCTCAATTAAAACTTTATCTCTCTTAGTGGGATGTTAGTACTCATGTTGATTGAAATTTTGATTAAAAACATGAATTAATTGAGCATAAACCTCTATAAATTTAATGATTCATGCTCCCATCAGGTTGAGAATCTTATTTGGGTTTTCATCATATTTCCCCTCACCTTGCTTGTTGACTCAGTTTGTTCTATTTTTAGCATTATAGTAAAAATAATTAGGGATGATAATTTTTAAGACTATTAAACACAAAAATGGTTAACCATGAACATTAAATGGATAACTCAAAAATGAAATATATTCCTTAAGTTATAAATTTCGAGGATTCAATCTAATTGATCCATGATCTATTTCCTAATATAATTTTTTTTGGGAATTTTTATTCCATTAATAATGGAATATAATGATTATATAAAATTACCATCGAATATCCCTCAAGAGTTTCAAACTAGTTGTGCAATTTGGCCACTTTTTTTATACCATGTGATAATCGATTCAAAGCCTAGTAAACTATTTTTAGAGTAATTATCCCTAGGTACAACTGTTATATGGACACATATACTTTTATTTTATAGATAGAGAGGTACTTTCTAGTAAAAAAGTTACTCTGTACTCTAAAAAATATATGTATGTATTCATTTTTTATTATTATAACAATGACATTCACTATAATTTTTTACTCAGAATTTTGAGAAAAATAATTTGACATTTCTCTAATACCAAATAGGATGACCCATGTCATTCATATACTTTAATTATTTATTTATTTTTTAAATTCATAGTTAATAAAATAAAATAATATAGAAAGGCCTTGCGTCGTTGGAAAGATAGATACATAACATAATAATCTTAAACAAAGATACAATGAAATTATTTGAAATGCCACAACATGCCCATAAACTTCATTTATTTTCTAAGACTACATGGGATAACCTGGGATGCACATAATTAATAGGTGAGATATAAATATAAATAATAGAATAATCCTAGAATATCATTATGTAAGTAATACATGTCTATTAAGAGGTATATCAAGGTGACCCAAAAGGGGTAAATAATGTAAAATTAATATCAAATCATTATATATGATAATTAATTCAAGGCAATAGAGGAATGTGAGAAAAACATAAAACAAGACATAATAAACTTAATTCATCGATAACCACCAATAAATCATAGTATAGTTTTCTTTGGATAACCTCCCATGAACCATAAATGTTAAATAATGATATAGAAACATTACACAATAATTTTATGGATATATAATTCCATTACCACATGTCATATTCATATAATGTACCTGAATTTATGTTCCACATAGATCAAAAAAATAAGAATGTATTTCCTCACATTTAATCCCCTAATTGAGGATTGAAAATAACATACATTGATATAACCAATCCAAGATGGTTTGGTATATCTAGTTGAATACCACTGAGTAGAAATGGTAATGGGTATTCATGCAAAAAAATGTTTGGCCTTGAAAATTGCATGATAATTTCATTTTCATAGTGGGAGAATATAAAGATGAATGGAAGGGATTAATGAGAATAAATGGGGGTATATACTTAAATTTAAATCATATCTATAGTAATAGGTATATGTAAAAACATATTCTAACACTAAAAATAGAAATCAAAAGGCATAATTTAAAAAAGGCGATTGAATAAGGAGGAGGACAAGGAGACCCCTTACGTAGAAAGGAATCTTTTAAACACTTGAGAGGATCCTTTTAAGAGTTTGAGAACACCATGGAAGGGATATAGATATGGAAAAATAAATAATTGTTTTTGTCAAAGGGTTTTATTGAAGAATAATGGGGAGGGGTAGGTGGGTTTTTATATCAAAATAGAGGGGATTTCTTTATTAATTTCTAAACATATATTTAAGACTTTGTATTTTAAAATAATCAAAATCACTAACATTCTAATGGGTTTTCCCATAGTTTCTAAAACAGGAGTGGTTTTAATTAGTTTATAAATATAAGATTCAACATCATTGAAATAACCCCCTTAGTGATGTGGGTGTGAGTCTTGTTCGTGAAGAATTAATTTTAAAACCTTAAAATATAATATATGGTTGGAATATAAATTAAGGGTTCAAAAAATTAATAAAATAACTTAAAGAAAAACATTATTTTAAATAAGAAACAGAATTTTCATTGTGGATATTAATTATAGTATTTATTACATAACTTATGGGTTTTTATGCTGTAATAATTCATACCGTATATCTATACCATATATAAATTTTATCGAGAACTTTTACTCTCTTAGAAAATTTTGAAAAATTCACCAAGTACTAAATTAGGCACAATGATTTCGAAAATAATATTTATTTTATCATTATAATTATCTAAACATGACAATTTACACTTTTAAATCTAATATTCACATTTAGTAAGAATATTATTTTTATGACAATAATAATTTTATGAACTCTAAAAATATTATTTATATTTAATTAAATTGTATTACCCTTTATATATAAATTATAAATATTTAAAAATAACATTTTATCAAAAATAATTAATTTAAAAAATTCTTGAATTTATAAAAAATAATTATTATAATTTAAACTATCTAAATATTTTTTAGAAAAAAATCAAATTTTGATTTCTTCATCTAAAAATATAATTTTTATCAAACACATTAATCATTTATAAAGTAATAATAAAAGGGATAAATATAATAATTTTTTTATTAAAAAATTAAAATATTTATACTGTTGGGGGTTGTCTTATTACACCAGCACACATCATTAGGAAAATATGTCTTATGATGATAATTTTTTGGTGTGGTTTGACAAATATGGTTTGGACATTGATCACAATAATCTTGAACATCAAGGTAAAATAGTTTCACTTAGGCTTTAGTTGTTAAAAGTCATCCTGGTATTGGATAAGGGAAAAGACCAATGATTCCATCTCTCCCAAAAGATCTAATAAATGGGACCCATGTGGTATAATTCTACTATTCTTAGTCATCACTTCATTCATCTTTGTCAATAATACTTTTTCATAACTTTAAATATATATTAATCTTATGTGTTACTATACCACAACTGTATTATTAATGTTCATTATACTTAATGATCTTTAAAATCCAATATGATATAATAGAAAAAAGAAATAAAATATTTCATATTATGTATATAACTAAATTACTTAACAAGTGATTATTCATTTAATAAGGGAATATCATTTATAAAAGTCGGGGTCATTTTAACCCATGTGGGGTTCATGGTGTTTCCCTTTTCCATGCAATGTGTAGCTTGGGAAGTCAAAATTTGGAGATTATATAATGAATAGCTTCACACTACAAACATCATATTCATGGAATGATCATTATTTTCATTTTGATATTCTTGAGGTATTACAATGTTTTAATGCAGATAGATAAGGGCAAATGCAACCGATATCTCAAATTCCGTTTGTTATAGACCCATCATGGTGTGAATAGTCCCATAATTTAATGATGATATTCCATTATAATTTTTTATATATTCAGAATTACATATTAATTTATAAAATTCTTTTAACCTATATCAAACATCAGGAAACCATGGGTTCCTTTTGGAGATCCTATAGGCCCTCTAATATTTATCCTTGATTCTTCACTTGTGTGATCGATTCTATTTGATTTAAGGTGTCATTTTCATATTTTTATTCCTTTATTCTACTTATTACATCCTTCTGGATGAGGGAAACATAATTAATGCATACTTATAATGAATTAGGTTTTATTTGATGAAATTTATTTTCCTTATTGTAAAATATCATGTGGGAATTTTTGGTGATCTAATAATTTATCATGGATTATTATTTTCTGAATTTATTAAGGTATGGGATTTTAAAATCATTATTTTCTTCCAAATTTGTTTTCTATATATGCTGTGGATTGAATTATTTTACATTGATAAGCATGGAATACTTTTTTTTACAAACCATAGAATGACTAAAACTATTGAAATTCCTTTAAATTTCTATCCCCTTGAGTTGAATTTTTCCTTCTATTAACCTTTCCTGTACTTAAACTCACCCATTAAATCCCATTATCTAACTTCGTACACACTTAAATCCTTTATAAACATACTTACACCATTTATCAATCAAAGACGTCATGTTTTAATCTTCCCTCGGGCTCGATTGTATTAATTTATTATATTGGAAGTCATTTCTATCTACTATATTCATTCCATTATCAAAATATCTCCTTATGATCAGTGTGGTAGGTATTACATGATGAGAGGGGTCTATTTAATTTATGCATTTAATTATATAACTATTACATTGATACCAAAGTCGTTCATATGTTCTGGGGGAGGGGTCATTATAGGTTATTATTTATTCTACACATTTAAGCCTTCTCCCTAGACCAGCGTAGTTTAGATTGGTTCATCTGAAGGGGACATTGTGTACATGATATTTTTTATATACATTTTTTTATTTTATTTCCTTCATCTCATATTGATTTTTTTCTATAGTGTTCACTTTTATATTCCATATCATCTATTTTAAAGGAAGATGTTTAAAAATATTTTAATAATTCCCTCAATGGGGAAAGGTAAAATTTACAAATAATTTAACCACTATTTCTTTTTAGTGTGATGTGATTATTAAATTCATGTTTAAATACATCTTCACGATGTCAGTGGTCTTTTTGGAATATATATTGATATAGAGAAAGTTGGTAAGCATAAAAATTTGAAATTTAATTAATAATATAGGAAATATCTTATATATTTACTTTCAATATACAATAATATTGAATTATTATTAAACTAATAATAGATAATGTGACCTGGATATTATTATGAATACAATATTATAATTTTCCTGATCGATAGAACCTGATAAAATGAATTATAAATGTAGAGTTAATCTAAAATCAATTTAAAAAATATTTAGAAAAGGCTATGTAATACATGCATTTTGGGGTCAGTTCGGAATTGGATTTTTTTAACTCTTTATATACTTCTATCTTTTAATATTATTTAAATGATTTGTGGTCAGATGATAGTTATTTTTTTCTAGTTTTAATATGTAAGGTTAAAAAGGATGTAACTATAAGTTATGATGATGATGGGGTGGGGGTGGGGTGATAAAATTTGTTTCATTTTGTAAAATTAATACATAAAGAATTATCCAAATTTTATTGAGTAATTCCTTTAACATCATGTTGTTTATTGAGATTTATAATATATTTAGAATAACTGGTTTAGTGACTTCTTCTAAGAGGGTGTTTTTTGTTTAGATATTATTGGGTGGGATGTTAAAATAATAAAGAGTTCAGTAAGGGATATTATTGTGCTTGTTGGAAAATCCATTAGTAGGCTGATATTATCCTTTGTGAGTATTGAATATTGAATGGGATGGTCTAGATAGAAGACCTAAATTGAGCTACACTATATTGTTATACTGGTCTTGGGATGTTCTGAGAATACAAGTTTAGTTTAATGATTATCTCTAGAGTGAAGTGCTTATTTGGGGTTTACTTATTCGTACTGTAAATATATGGGATTCCAATTAATATTAATTAAATAAATACTATATTATAAGAATGTATTAATTATACCTATTTATTTAAATTAGTATACAATTTTGTTCCCTACCATATTATAATGTCTATAGTAGTGAATACAATAGTGAAATTAAATACAGGAATTTCTTTAGTGATAAGTTAGATATTGCGATTGAATTATTTGTCAATTTTTATTTATGTACGGTTGAATGATATTAATGCTGATGGTATAATTGTATAACATTATGATTAATCATGATTATGTAATCGAATGACTAAGTGATATGTAAATAGATATGTAGAGATGTTCCTTGTTGGGTATGATACACTTTAACTACGATTATGATGTTACTATTTTTCTTGATTATCCGATGAATTATTATTAAATAATTCTCATTCATGGTTATGAAAATTAATTTTATATGGAAATTACATTTATATGATTGGTTGTTTATATCCTATAACTAAAGTAGTTTGAAATGTTTTGTTATGGATCCCAGTTTTCCTTATACATGGTTCTGTGGGATATAATGGCTTGAGGATGTGTCATTTACATGCATTATGACTGTAATTACTACATATGTTATATGTGTATCAAGTGTGGGCTATAATTTCATGCGGTATAACACATGATACATGGGCTACTGGGGCTTTCAGACGTACTAAATTTTTTTGGGATGTAATGATAAGATTGTGATGGGTTTCATGGTGTGTAGGGTGTAGTGATAATTTAATGGATACATGGGGTGAATGGTGTAGTTATAATATGTTGGCTGTATGGTGTGAGGTATGTGCAAATGATTTGATGGAAATGTGGGTGTATTATACATGGTTAATTTTTTATTTTGGATTTATTTTCAGCCAGGGGATCTCCTATCTGGCCTCACCTATTCGGAGTTAGATGGACCTCTAACAGATAGGTTAGAGTTATAGAATTATATTTTTAGGGATTTTTATTCCATATATTATATATATATATATTCAATTGATACCTGATTGATATGTTATGAAGATAATGGGATAGTTTTAGGGAATTTTGTAAATAGTGGATTTGAGATTTCATACACCACTCTTATAATTATTTTAGTAGGATTTGTGGAAATTTTCATATGATGTGGAAATATTATTATGATATTGAGATTTTTGGTGACAATAATAGTATTTGGGATTATGTGATGAAATCCTCCCCACAAAGTTACCCCTACTCAGTAGTAATGAGAGAAGGGATATAGTTATTCTTGAATCCTTCCCCTAATAGGTCGGGTTGTCTACAAGTATTGACATAATATCATAGACACAGATGAGAGGAATTACCCTATAAGGTGTATGAAATGAGGGATATATGATAGAAGCAGCAAAAAACTCTTAATCAAGATAAATGTAAATAATGGTCCCCAAAATATTAATGTATTGATAAAAAAATATAATACCACATTAAAGTAACTATAATTATAAAAAAGAAAAGAATCAGTGGTGACATCAGAGCCAAAATAGCTAACGAACAACTTATGCAACTATTAATGTCCAACCTAATTTACAAATAGATTATATGGAATAGAGAAAAAATTTATATATATTTTGGGTGATCATAACATGTATACTCAGTAATATTTTCCTTAGATCCTCTCATGTAAAAAGATAATAAAATCATATGAAATCCCATTGAACCAAAAGTAAAACAAACTCATCACCTTGACAAGTATTATTTATTCTTAGACTCACCATGGATATCTATCACGAAGTATCACATAAAAGTGATCATTTAATGTAATATCAAAATAATGTACCTGACTACCACTTCAACACTAGTTTGAAACCTTTTCCAAAAATCCCATTTACTGATCCTTCTCTCTCAAAGAAGTAATCCAACTAGAAGACACATGGGATAATGTACCATCTCATCCATCCCGCATGTCAAAAAATATCATCATCATGTACCATACATAATAGTAATCACATCATCTCATCAACATATTACACATATCTAGATATTAACAAAGATTATTTCTGGAGCCACTACAACCCATTTTTTCCGGTTTTGTACCTCAAGACAACAAAATACATACAAATAAGCATATAATAATCAATATTATACTATACCCTCAAGTATATGTGTATTAAATGTAAAACATTCATTAGATCCCCCAACACTCGTATATGGTAAAGGTGATCACCATTAATACTCGTATATAATAGTACTAGGATAAAAGCATAGGGAATGAGGGTGTAGTCGACCATCAAACAAACACCAACCAAGATGTTGGAAAAAACACACTCCTAGGGTATATTGGGTGTTATTTTCCCTATCATCATGGGTGGGGAAGTATTTGAAATAAAAAAACATATCGTATATATAGATCATACCACACTATGGGCCTTAACATAGCATAAGGTTCATCTATATATATTGTCTCTCTATAAACCAACTACCATTATTAAGTACTACATATACAATAAGCACACAAACATTCAAGGAATAACATTTCATTAATTAATTATTTAAAAATTTCTTAATTTTGTTTAATAATAATTAACCAACTATTAATTGACATTATCCATTTTACATTACATTAATAACCAACTAAATTCTATACCCTATAGGATTAATCCACTCAATCCCATGGTTCCCCAAGAGTAATCTTTATTTTCATTCCAACCGAACACAAACCCGATGGGTTAAAACATTTTTAACTGGATCATTTAATAATTAAAGGTACTAAAAAAACATCTTGATCCACAAAAAGAGTTTCATAAATAAGTTCAACTAGCTTCCCCAGATTCATCAAGTTCCATCATTCATAGTACCACACTTGAAATCATCATTCATATTAGCATGAATCTTACCATTACTGACATCAACTACTTCCACAGACTGAGGCCTCACCACACTTGTATCATCAAACTATCAGTCACTCTGGGATCACATTCTATTATATAGAAAGGCTCACACCCAAATTAATAACATTATGTAGTAGGGAAACAATATAGTCAGTAGGGAATCTAGGCCATAACATCAAGGTATCCAACCATCAAAAATAAACTTGATTACTCCGTCCCATCCATTTATATATATCTAAAACTTTTTATTTACCATATTTGGTTAACTTATTCACTTATTAAAAGTTATAAATATATAAAACAAGATGCATCGACTATTAAAATATAATAACTATTTAAAAATGCTTCTATGAATAACGTGTTGTTTCCATAAACTATAAGGAGGAACATTTTATTTTATATCACTATTCATTATTTTAACAACTAGATATTAAATCTTCTTGTTATTTATATAATTGAATTATCATATAGAATGATAAATTAAATTAAATATTCATTATGTATTACTTTTGATTTTAAATTGAACATAAGAATAACAGTTTATTGAAACATACCTCTGTAATTATTTAGCCAACAAACATTATAGGATTTAGGATTTTAACCATTTCCATCAGAATAATAAGATAAACCTAAAAACAATCATTCATGATGACCATAGTAATACCTATATAGCACACTACTAATACAATGAGTAGAAAACCATTACCATGATTGAAACATCTGTGATTTCTAGACAGTAAACCATTTTTTTCATTATTCATTTTTATTATTTGTTATGGTTAATTAAACTTCATACAAATTGATAAGTTATGATAACATTACAACTTAACATAAAATAAAAGGAGAAGAAACAAATCCCCTTCTTATATTTGATGATAGAAATTATTTGAATATGAATAGATGAATGAGGTTAAACCACTATCCAAAAAACACAATAATTCCAAGGAAGGCTAGTTGGATCATAAAAGGTAAAACAAACATCAAACTAAGATCAAGAACAATGGTAATGGTTGTTGAAAAAATAATCACCAACCCTAGAAAAAAAACAATGGTGTGAAATAAAAAGAGGATAAAAGGATACCTTAAATCCAAATCATTCAATACTCCTTGGACCAGGGTTGAGACGCACAAGAGATGATATAGGGTTATCAAGTGATGTAGAAAGAACCCTTACCCAATATCAACAAACATCAATTGAGCTTCAATATAAGAAATTAATCAACAAATACATAGTTTACTAAATCATAATGAAATCAATGGAAATCTAATGTTAGAGTATAAATCGAGTATTAAAGGGGAAGGATCAACATAAATTTACATTTAATACCACTTTTAAATACTATACATTTTTTTGAACTGGTCAACATTGAAAGGGATTAGTGGCCATTTCAATCATTTAAAAATGATCCAAAATCCCATATTGTTTCAAAAATGGATTGGTAATCGATTTTTGCAATCCATGGTGGTTATTGAGCACACCAGCCTCAAAATACATCCTCCTTTGATGTGGTAAAAAATAAAAAGTAGTTTTGACCCTATCATGGGGTGAAAAATAACTTGGAAAGACATTTTTTTAGGTGGACTCTCCGTGTGGCATGCTCAGTACCAACCCCATCTAAGACATTTTTTCTTGGCTATTTCAGAAACTAAGACTTAAAAAACATGAAAAATAGTTTCATAAGCCGTTTTATAGGTATTAGTTCACTAACACTACAACACATCCACAAAAAATCCTCCACCATATCCTTATCTATGGGTTGGTGACCCTTAGAAGTACTATAAACAAACAAAAAAACTCTTATATACACACACTGCCTACACTACAAATATTTAGGAAATGAATAAGAAAAGGCCATAAATGTCCATACCTTAATAGATTATATTTAATTTAGTTATTTTCGATTAGCCTTATTATTGTTTCTAGCTTATTGTTACTTATTGTTTCCACACATGTCGATATCAAGACATTTATTTCACATGGTTATTATTTTTCTATAAAACATGTTCATACTTTTTTCACCAAAGTCGCCACCCATTTATAGGGAAACTGAGCTATTTTGTAGAGAATGGGGCAGTGTTATTCAGGTAGTTAGAGTATAGGTTAGAAGCCTGAAAATGTATTCTTTATAAGTGTATTATATATTTTTTCATGTAGTTACATTAAATATTATGTTATACTAAGGCTTCCACTTATTTATATAGACTTTATTATGGCATTTATGTATCATTACAAATAATTAAGAGGGTACTGCCTACTAAGCTATTGAAAAATACCCTAGGTGATAGTTGCAAACCCAGGGCCTATTGGTGGTGGTATTTGGAGGGTTAATCTTATATTCAATACTTTCCTACAAGTGGATCATTGTTTGGGTTGGTAATTAAAATATTATCACTGTTCATCTTTCAAGTCCATCTTCATGTTGTACATTAATTTTGTAGACACAACATGTCTGGGAACAAATGCCTTGCCAGGTGAATATAAACACAGTAGGTTGGAATCCTTGAAACCATATGAAAATAAATCCTAAATAGTATGTTGAAATATCCTAATATAAGTAAGAGTAAATAATAATGATAAATGTTGATACCAACAATCTCTAAAAGTATAGGTCATAGGAAAACATGTATTCTTAACATTTACCACTACAAATATCTTAACTCGCATCCCACAAGATTACATAGGTTCTCGAAACACTAAAGAATACATGAAACCTAAAGTGAATATTCAACTATATGTCACATCATGATGGAACCCTAGGGGTGCCTAATAATCACAATTGTTAAAGGATTTGACATTGGTGAACCTTTACAACAAGCATACCAACACTTATCAAGATTAAGTGCCTATATATTAGTGAAGCATGTCTGTTGTTCATGGGAGCACATATCATCTAGTCTATCAATACAGAGACATCCATGAAGCATCTAAAATACGAATGAAAAAAATTCTCATAACCTATCCATATTATTATTGGGTGACATAATTCTCCTCAATTAGTTTGTAACTAGTTGTGGGAGTACCATCCCAATGTGGAGGACCCTCACACTACCTATGTTTTAAGATGAAGGAGTAATGACTTTGCATTTAGTGGACCTATTCAACTTGTGTGTATTAGGGAGGACCTAGCCTATCTATAAAATAGAAATGGGGGACTTCTACCCAAAAATAATAACACCTATAAAGGGAGTAGTAACCCCATAACCACTCTAAAAAATATTCTAGGAAAATCATCAAATGTTATCAAATTCTAAAGATAAAAATTGTACACAAACAACCATATACCATATCTCTAATATGTAATAGAAGTCCACCATCACATTTTACATAGAAAATCACTTAGAATTATCTATATATGTGTCCAAATTTGTGTTTTAGAAATATGATATAGCCAATATGTATGTTTTGGAAGAAATACATGGAATCTTTTATTGGGGTAGACAGTGTCTAATCCCTCATATACTGAATGACCAAACACACTATTCCCATATGGTCTATGTGATAAAAATACTCAATAAATTGTATTTATTCTTTTAAAATGAATGATTTATGAAAAATATGAATTAATAATATTAAAGTGAGAGACATCACATGATGGGGCCTCATGCATATGAGACATGTTAGAATCAAGTATCAAAAAATAGTCTTGACGTATCCATATAAAAGTTGAGGTCATGATACTAAAAATATATTATCATTCTAAATCCTCAAGAAAAATTGATATCTATTGCATGGATTAATAATAATAATAATTTTAAATCTAAATTATATATATGTATGGAGGTTATATGTGGATAACATATAAGGTTGGATGTTTTATTCCTCTTATCACAAACTGGTTTTAGGATAGTACCCCATAAGGGCTTATATGTAGGCGCTCAATGGTTTAGGAAATGGATAAATGGTATTGACTAGTGGTATTAGATCCATGGTGTGTTACGTGATTGGCCCCAAACCAATTTGAAATAATAACTTCAAATTGTTTTGAGAATTTATATCCATGGTCATTCATTATTCCAAAATTCCTCCCGATTTCCTGGTCTAAGAATCTTGTCCTGATAATGATAAATATCAGAGAAAGATGATTAGATCAGATAGATTATCATTAAAGGGGAGTCCAGAATTTGTATCCGTTTATTTAATGGGATGATTTTTCGGTACAAATCCAATCCCACATCCATTTCTATGAGACATAGTGGATAACCTATAATATTGGATGACCTAATCTTCCTGTCACCATTTATTTAGTATGGAAACCCAGAATGTATTATATTTTAGTCTTATAGGGTTAGATATAGGGAGTAATGGTATTAACATTCCCCCGTCATATTCTATCCCTATATATATATATATATATATATATATATATCTCTATCTCCCCACCACTAATGAAATTAATTCCAATCCCTAGCTATACTGATACCTATGAACCCTCTCCCAACCATCGTTTCCACCTCCAGTAATGAATATCAAAATGACCCGTCAACAATGAGAAAAAGGGGCATCATGAGAGAGAGAAAAAAAGTATTGAGAAAAGGTAGGGGATATTGAATTAATTCGAATAATTCTTCATTGATCATCTCCAGGTATATTAAGAAGATTCAACAGTAATATTTCTGTAACAGCCCGAGATTTTATAAAAAAATATTCATTTTAATTTCATTAATATCTTGTGTTGTACGCTACACCAAAAGGAGCTTTCTCAACACGCATCCTTGAATTGCGTTGCATTACACGCAATCGTGACCTTCCTCGATAGAGTGAGTAGTACGCAATACTGAGTTTCACTAAACAACGATATGCTATTAAAATATTATTAAAACTAGCCGTTATGAATAGTAATAACCATATTTTAAAATTTTAGAAATTTTATCTCTCAAAATGGACTTCATTTTTGGATTCGGAGTATCGAATTTAGCCAAAGGTGAAATTTTGGTACTTTTCGGATAACTTTCATATTCTGATGAATAGTGAAAATTACTAAATTATAATTAAAAACAACTTTTTTAATCGAAATAATTAATAGTGATAAATTATTAATTTGAGGGGTTTAAAAGTATATTTAGAATATATTTTTACAATTTAATACAATGTTGGTCATTGGATGTAATTTCACATTTAAACCAGTCATAAACAAGTGTCAATCTTTTGATAGTTATTATCTCTTAAGAACACGCTATTTGTTTTGACGACGGGAATTAATTTTTAAATTAATTAATGCAACTGATATGTTTTGAATTTGATAAAATAGACATCATTTTTGAATTCATAATATCAAATATATCTTATATCTAATTTTTGGTATTTTTCTGGAAACTTTCATTTTTTGATGAATAGTGAAACCACTAAGTGGTAGTTAAAAAAACTGAATTTTTCATAGAACATAATTTTACAGCTTCTGTGAGTGGAATTTCAAAAATCTGAGAGACACGGTTAATATCAAGGACTAAAATGTGGTTCAATGAGATGAAAATAATTTTTGATGAATAGTAACTTTTTACTTTTTTTTACCACGGTTAAAAGCAAATAGGGTAATTAAGGGTAAAATGATATTATTATTACCCTAAAACATGTCCTAATTCTATTATAAAAGTGTAATTCGACAAAAAACAACCTTAATAATACAATATGACCATTTAGGCCCACTTGGATTAGATTAGGACATTTATTATTAATTTATTTAAAGAAGGGTTAAAATAGTTAGAATCAAAGTTTAATAAGTAAATCATTTTTAATATGGGGTTATACATAAGATAAATTCAACTATAAATATTCATTAGAAATATAAAAAGATTTAATACATAATGGTATTTTATTTTTAATTTTTAGACATTAAATAATATAATTTATTTATGACACAACGATGATGCAGTAATTATCTTATTAATGATATATTGACATAATTGATGTTATAAATACCCAAATAAATATAATTTGAGACTTTTTATGAATTACACTACTTTTCTAGGTTAATATGACGTGTTATTATTGATTTAAGTATCTTGGTTATAGCTAATCATTCTGTTATGATTTTCACAAAAATAAATTACTAAATAGTGTCAAAATTGACATAAAATAGTTTTTAAAACACATATTATATTATTAATTGTTATTTTATTCCTAAAAATCTATGGCTCAGAAAAAGGACTTAGATAAGGTTATATATATTAATAATAAACAACTTGGGGTTCGTTTGGCTTGATATAGTAAGTTTATTAACCTTATAGTGTAAGAAAACAAGAAGACACGATGAAAGTTAAATTATCTAACTTAAAGTTAAATCTAGATTATAAGGTTACAATTGATACCTAAACTTGACTAAATTCTATTGGCTGAAAGGATTTATACCCCTACCCACCTTATATTTTATATATATCAATTTGGAGCTATAAAAAACCGAATTTGACTTTATAATAAAATAATATTTTTAGTTATTCCAAAGGTGCCCCTCTTCTCCCTTATAAAAGAGCACCTCCTCCCTCTCTTCCTCACACCAATTTGAGCCTTCAAGCTCGTCCAACCCCTGACAAAGAACTTTATACACTTCCCTAGTAACATCCTAGAGGTTCTGGTCTTCCTCAAAGACCAATTTTAGTGCCCTAAAAGGAGTTCTCAAAGAAGCACTTCAAAGAAGAGGTAATGTCCGTTACCAATTCTTTCATCTTTATTTCTTCTTCCACTTCTTCTTCTTTAGTTGTTTCATTATGAAGTAATAACATCAGTATAACTCATATACAGATATGTTATTATAAGTATGAAACAACCCTATTTCACCATCTATCCATCCTACGGAAAAAGAAATCACCGCGCGTGCGTACATACGAAATACCGTCTCCACGCCGTGGTGTAATCTATTTTCCACCACCACCTTACTTGGATGGGTATAATGGTGTAAATAATGACTATATATGACTATTATAAAGTTATATCGATTCTAAAATAGTATACATACACTCCAATACATTTCCACGATCATAGGAATGATATCATCACTCGTGCGTACGTACGGAATATCGTCTCCACGATGTGATGCGACTCGTTCTACATGATCTTCATTTAATAATGATTATATAAATGAATTGAATTGAATTAATATGATATATATTACACTAATACCATTCTGGAAATGAGGTACCTATAACCTAAAAATAAGAATAATAATTTATTCGACAAAACACGCATAAGAACAAAAAGTAATAAACAGCCGAATAACCAGTAGTAATGAAATATTACTAATAATAAGCTAAGAATATGACCATATATTATATCATAAAAATATGTATGATTCTGTAATAAATCAATAACATTATTTAAATCATTATACAGAAGGTTCGGACACGTACAAAGCATATCGGACCAAAGGTAAGGGAAATATCACAATCTCATTTTTATCTGAGATTGCTTATACTTTGGTATTTACTGGGATGTATTTTATCATCGACATCCATGTTTCCCCAATATGTAATATTATTTCAATCCACCTACAATTGTTTAAATCCAATTTTACCCTTAGGTGAGTTTTTAATAAAATATATGAAAGGAATCTTTTTTCGTTTTTCGTACGAGGTACTTTTTGACTTTTCCAACAAAAGTACAAGAAGAATGTTTTTTTAACTTATACGGCATGAATGGATTTTTAAAACATTATTTCCAAGAAGCTTCCTTTATAAGTTTTCAAGTTTATTTTTAATAAAATTCTTTTAGTTTAAAATTGTATGACATGTTAAGAAAGGAAAATGTTTGTGAAGTAGAAATGATATTTTCCTCAAGAATAGAGCTCAAGTGTTTTATCAAAATTATTTTCCATCTAAGATAATATGCGGTTCTGATTCTATCCCTATCATTACATTGATTTGATTATGTTGTGATTGAATTATTTTTATGAATTCATTTATCTTATATGAATTATTTTATGATGTCACGATGTTTAAGATTCCCATTTTTATTACATGGGTTATGTAATGATGTATGATTTATGATTTTTGTGGCACACATAAGAATGGTTTCATTATGAGATGGGTGGGACCTATATCTCCCTCCAATGCATTGGGTAATGATTTTATATCTCATGAGATAGACATGGCTGGAATGGTAGGTTATACCGGTTCAGTGAAACAGGACTGAAACGAGGAGTAAACTCGGTTCAGAATGGTACTTTGTCCACTAAGATAGTCTTGGCAATGAGTCTTGACTAAAAAGAAATGATTCTATATGATTATGTGTGTATGACACAAAGTTTCATGTTTTAAGTTATGATTATTGGGATTTCATTTCACTACTATGATTTATCCCATGTTATGAAATTATGCTCTCTTTTGCTGGTTAAGATTTCCAAAATGTTATGTTCTTATGAAAATGATGTGGTTGATATTTCTTTTGTTTACCCTTACTGAGAATTTGAGCTCACCCTTTTATGTTTTCTTTTCCCCAGGATATAAAGAAAGGTTTTAGGTAAAAAAAAGAAGATCTTTATGGGAGATGTTGAAGATCTTTCACCACGATTAGAAGATTATATTCCGAGTTTGCATAGACACTAAAATATTAAGATCCTTGTGTGTGTGTTTTTTTTATGTACTAAGTATTCCGCAAAAGTAATGTAATGTCCATGTACGTCAAGCTTTGGGTCTCTACAGTTGGTATCAGAGGAAAATGTTAGTCAACCTTTGGAAATGAGGATACGAAAACATTAGTAAGATTCCTAGAGATATTTCTAAGGTATGTCTAGGGATGTCCCTAAGGATAAGTATATATGTAGGATATAGTCCTAGAACTATGGTAACGATATTAGATTAAACCAAAGATGTTAGATATTGAATTTAATCCCCCTTTATTATGATTTTTTCATCTCACACTATTCTTTTTGGGTTGTAGAAAAAGGCTGGAAACAAGATGATTCACGATAATGGAGGATATAATGGACAATGGAATGATATTATTCATGAGCAACCAAATGAAATGGGATTTGGAAGTCCAAACATCATTATTATGCCGAATCAGCAATCTCATAATATGATCAATAAAGTAAAATTTGGTAAATTTCCTGACTCGGCTAATAAGAGAAAGATGGAGTTTAATGATGATCATAGAGGAAAAAAAGTTCAATTTCCCCAATGTAAATCATGTGGGACGAGGCATCAAGGAGAATGTTTCCAAGGAACTGGAAGATGATCTGGGTGTGGAAAAGAAGGACCCAAAGCCAGTAAGTGCAAAGGAAAAGGTTCAGTTAACACCAGGGATGAGGATAATGGTATTGCTATGACGTCAACAATGGTTAAATGTTTTAAATGTGTAATGTACGGGCATTATGAAAACCAATGCCCTAAGGGAAAGTCTCATGAAGAGAATCAGTATGGTTGTATGGGTAGTATTTATGTGGATGATGATGAAGAGACTAAAAATGATATGTGAGATGAAAGAATTGTTGAAGATCATCCAATGGTTTAAGAATGTAGTGGAATGATTACATGTTTATCATGTGTAATGTTGTATAAGTAATCTCATGGTACTATGGAATAAAGAGACATCTAAGGATTGTTACACTGTTGTCTTTCCTTGAGTTTTGAAAGTGTATAATTAATGTTACCAGTATCCATGAAAGGTTATTCAGATATTTTTGGAATGTAGATGATATGGGAATAATGAAGGGATAAGGAGAAAATTAAATGTTTGATAGTATTCATGAGCTCATGACTGATATAATGAGAAGGTTATATCATGGTTTGAGTATATAGAAATTTTGGATTTTGGTATATGGAAGGAGTTAACTTTTGACAGCATTCATGTTTTCACTAAGGTTTAATGGGTATTCATTTTTCAAGAGAATAAATCATTAAGGTATTCACATGATTGGAATGTGACCAACAAGATATATGGGGGATAAATGATGGTATTCACATCCTTGGTTGACGAAATTTCAAGTTATCGTTTTCTGTATATTATGAGCTTGGACCGAAGTATTTTAGATAAGACTAAAGATTGGAATGGATTATGTTAACCATAAGTTAGTATTGTTTAAGGATAGAACTTTTTTTGATATTATTTATGTGATGTTATAGTAATGTAGTTTTAGAAAAAAGGACAACCTGCAGGACGGGTGACAACCCATCGCGTCGGACAAGGATGTACTGGCCTACAAGAAGTCCCTATTTAGTAGAAACTAGTTTTATTAAGCAGTATGATATATGATGTATAAGTCCATTTTAGAAACTATATATGATTAATCTCACTATAGATGGACTTATGTATTTTTTGATAACTTTTCTAACCTTTTGTTTGAGACAGATGGAATGACCCATCATTCTATCACATGATCTGCTAACACATCACGAATGAAAAATTCAACTTCATTTCTTTAAGATATTAAGTGGAAATTGTCCAAATAACGACAAACGGTGAGACTATACCAAAATCACGAAAGTATTTCTTCTAATTCCAATTTCATCAACTTTAGGGAAATGATCTCGAAAACCAAAAATGTTGTCCTAGTGCTCTTATATCTGATGAATCAGATGGTACCTTAGATCGTCACAAATTTATGGCTTTGTGATTGCTGGATTTTCCATAGCCATGTTCTCTACCACTCTCCATTAGAACATGATGGTTAGATTTCTCTTCCATATCCATATTTTCACCTATGTGGAAACCCAGTGATTAGTTTATTTGGGTAATCGTTACATTTCATACTTTAGTTTTTAAAGCCAAGTTTTGGTATTCCTTTTTACGATGTGGGTTTCTATTAAAGAAACTTTCGGGTAGTAAACCATTTATAACCCCGACGAATTTCGAGGGAGAAATTCATTTTATGGGGGGTAGAATGTAACAGCCCGAGATTTTATAAAAAAATATTATTTTTAATTTCATTAATATCTTGTGTTGTACTCTACACCAAAAGGATCTTACCCAACACGCATCCTCGACATTCCTTGCATTACACGCAATCATGACCTTCCTCGATAGCGTGTGTAGTATGTAATACCGAGTTTCACTAAACAACGATATGCTATTAAAATATTATTAAAACTAGCCGTTATGAATAGTAATAACCACATTTTAAAATTGTAGAAATTTTAGCTCTCAAAATGGACTTCATTTTTGGATTCAGAGTATCGAATTTAGCCTAAGGTGAAATTTTGGTACTTTTTGGATGACTTTCATATTCTGATGAATAGTGAAAATTACTAAATTATAATTAAAACAACTTTTTTATTCAAAATAATTAATAGTGATAAATTATTAATTTGAGTGGTTTTAAAGTATATTTAGAATATATTTTTACAGTTTAATACAATGTTGGTCATTGGATGTAATTTCACATTTAAACCAGTCATAAACAAGTGTCAATCTTTTGATAGTTATTATCTCTTAAGAACACGCTATTTGTTTTGACAACAGGAATTAATTTTTAAATTAATTAATGCAACTGATATGTTTTGAACTTGATAAAATAGACATAATTTTTGAATTTATAATATCAAATATAGCTTAGATCTAATTTTTGGTATTTTTCTGGAAACTTTCATTTTTTGATGAATAGTGAAACCACTACGTGGTAGTTAAAAAAACAGAGTTTTTCATAAAACATAATTTTACCACTTCTGTGAGTGGAATTTCGAAAATATGAGAGACAAGGTTAATATCAAGGACTAAAATGTGGTTCAATGAGATGAAAATAATTTTTGGTGAATAGTAACTTTTTACTTTTTTTTACCACGGTTAAAAGTAAATAGGGTAATTAAGGGTAAAAATGATATTATTATTACCCTAACACATGTCCTAATTCTATTAGACAAGTGTAATTCGACCAAAAACAACCTTAGGAATAAAATATTACCATTTAGGCCAACTTGGATTAGATTAGGACATTTATTATTAATTTAATTAAAGAAGGATTAAAATAGTTAAAATCAATGTTTAATAAGTAAATAATTTTTAATATGGGGTTATACATAAGATAAATTAGACTATAAATATTCATTAGAAATATAAAACGAATTTCTACATAATAGTATTTTATTTGTAATTTTTAGACATTAAATAATTTAATTTATTTATGACACAACGATGATGCGGTAATTATCTTATTAATGAAATATTGACATAATTGATGTTATAAATACCCAAATAAATATAATTTGAAACTTTTTATGAATTACACTAATTTTATAGGATAATATGACATGTTATTATTGATTTAATTATCTTGGTTAGAGCTAATCATTCTGTTATGATTTTCACAAAAATCAATTACTAAATAGTGTCAAAATTGACATAAAATAGTTTTTAAAACAAATATTATATTATTAATTGTTATTTTATTCCTAAAAATCTATGGTTTGGAAAAATGGCTTAGATAAGGTTATATATATTAATAATAAACAACTTGGGGTTCGTTTGGCTTGATATAGTATGTTTATTAACCTTATAGTGTAAGAAAACAAGAAGACACGGTGAAAGTTAAATTATCTAACATAATGTTAAATAAAGATGATAAGGATAAAATTGATACCTAAACTTGTCTAAATTATATTGGATGAGAGGATTGCGACCCCTAACCACTTTATATTCGAGATATATAAATTAGGAGCTATTAAAAACCGAATTTGACTTTATAATAAAATAATATTTTTTGTTATTCCAAAGGTGTCCCTCTCCTCCCTTATAAAAGGCCACCTCCTCCCTCTCTTCCTCACACCACATTGAGCATTCATGATCGTCCAAACCCTGCCAAATTCCCTTATCCACTTACCTAGAAACATCTTATAGGTTCTGGTCTTCCTCAAAGACCAATTTTAGTTCCCTAAAAGGAGGTCTCAAAGAAGCACTTCAAAGAAGAAGTAATGTCTGTTACCGATTCTTTCATCTTTATTTCTTCTTCCACTTATTATTCTTTAGTTGTTTCATTATGAAGTAATAATATCAGTATCACTCATATACTGATATGTTATTATAAGTATGAAACAACCCTATTTCACCATCTATCCATCCTACGGAAAAAGAAATCACCGCGCGTGCCTACGTTCGTAATACCGTCTCCACGCCGTGGTGTAATCTATTTTCCACCACCACCTTACTTGGATGGGTATAATGGTGTGAATAATGACTATATATGACTATTATAAAGTGATATTGATTCTGAAATAGTATATATACACTCCAATACAATTCCACGATCATAGGAACGATATCATCACTCGTGCGTACGTACGGAATACCGTCTCCACGATGTGATGCAACTCGTTCTACATGATCTTAATTTCATAATGATTATATAAATGAATTGAATGAATGAATATGATATATATTACACTAATACCATTCTGGAAATGAGGTATCTATAACCTAAAGAGAAGAATAATAATTTATTCGACAAAACACACATAAGAACAAAAAGTAGTAAACACCCGAATAACAAGTAGTAATGAAATATTACTAATAATAAGCTAAGAATATGACAATATATGATATCATAAAAACAAGTATGATTCTATAATAAGTAAATAACATTATTTAAATCATTATACAGGAGGTTCGGACACGTACAAAGCATATCGGACCAAAGGTAAGGGAAATATCACAATCTCATTTTTATCCGAGATTTCTTATAATTTGGTATTTACTAGGGTGTATTGTATCATCCACATCCATGTTTCCTCAATATGTAATATTATTTCCATCCACCTAAAATTTTTTAAATCCAATTTTACCCTTTGGTGTGTTTTTAGTAAAATATATGAAAGGAATATTTTTTTTTGTTTTTCGTACGAGGTACTTTTTGACTTTCCTGATAAAAGTACGAGAAGAATGTTTTTTACTTATACGACATGAATGGATTTTTAAAACATTATTTCCGAGAAGCTTCCTTTACAGGTTTTCATGTTTATTTTTAATCAAATTCTTTTAGTTTAAAATTGTATGACATGTTAAGAAAGGAAAATGTTTTTAAAGTAGAAAGGATATTTTCCTCAAGAATGGAGTTCAAGTGTTTTATAAAAATTATTTTCCATCTAAGATAATATGGGGTTCTGATTCTATCCCGATCATTACATTTATTTGATTAGGTTGTGATGGAATTATTTTTATGAATTCATTTATCTTATATGATTTTTTTTATGATGTCACGATGTTTAAGATTCCCATTTTTATTACATGGGTTATACAATGATGTATGATTTATGATTTTTGTGGCACACATAAGAATGGTTTCATTATGAGATGGGTGGGACCTATATCTCCCTCAAATGCATTGGGTAAAGATTTTGTATCTCATGATATAGACATGGCTGGAACGGTAGGTTATACCGATTCAGTGAAACAGGACTGAAACGAGGAGTGAACTCGGTTCAGAAAGGGACTTTGTCCACTAAGATAGTCTTGGCAATGAGTCTTGACTAAAAATAAATGATTCTCTATAATTATGTGTGAATGGCACAAAGTTTCATGTTTCAAGTTATGATTATTGGGATTTCATTTCACTACTATGATTTATCCCATGTTATGAAATTATGCTCTCTTTCGTAGGTTAAGATTTCCAAAATGTTATGTTCTTATGAAAATGATGTGATTGATATTTCTTTTGTTTACCCTTACTGAGAAATTGAGCTCACCCTTTTATGTTTTCTTTTCCCCAGGATATAAATAAAGGTTTTAGGTAAAAAAAGAAGATCTTTATGGGAGATGTTGAAGATCTTTCACCACGATTAGAAGATTATATTTCTAGTTTCCAAAGACACTAAACTATTACGATCCTTGTGTGTGTGTTTTTTTTATGTACTAAGTATTCCACAAAAGAAATGTAATGTCCATGTACGTCATGCTTCGGGTCTCTACAGTTGGTATCAGAGGAAAAGTTTAGTCAACCTTTGGAAACTAGGATGCGAAAACGTTAGTAAGAGCCCTAGAGATATTTCTATGTTATGTCTAGGGATTTCCCTAAGGTTAAGTATATGTATAGGATATAGTCCTAGAACTATGGTAACGATATTAGATTAAAATAAAGATGTTAGATATTGAAGTTACTCCCCCTTTATTATGATTTTTGCCTCTCACACTATTCTTTTTGGGTTTTAGAAAATGGCTGGAAACAAGATGATTCACTATAATGGAGGATATGATGGATAATGGAATGATATTCTCCATGAGAAACCAAATGAAATGGGATTTGGAAGTCCAAACATCATTATTATGCCAAATCAGCAATCTCATAATATGATCAATAAAGTAAAATTTGGTAAATTTCCCGACTCGGCTAATAAGAGAAAGATAGAGTTTAATGATGATCATAGAGGAAAAAAAGTTCAATTTCCCCTATGTAAATCATGTGGGAAGAGGCATCAAGGAGAATGTTTCAAAGGAACTGGAAGATGATTTGGGTGTGGAAAAGAAGGACACAAAGCCAGTAAGTGCAATGGAAAAGGTTCAGTTAACACCAGGGATGAGGATAATGGTATTGCTATGACATCAACAATGGTTAAAAGTTTTAAATGTGGAATGTACGGGCATTATGAAAACCAATTCCCTAAGGGAAAGTCTCATGAAGAGAATTAGTATGGTCGTATGGGTAGTATTTATGTGGATGATGATGAAGAGACTACAAATGATATGTGAGATGAAAGAATTGTTGAAGCTCGGTCAATGGTTTAAGAATGTAGTGGAATGATTACATGTTTATCATGTGTAATGTTGTATAAGAAATCTCATGGTACTATGGAATAAAGAGACATCTAAGGATTGTTAAATTGTTGTCTTTCCTTGAGTTTTGAAAGTGTATGATTAATGTTACCAGTATCCATGAAAGGTTATTCATATATTTTTGGAATGTAAATGATATGCGCATAATGAAGGGATATGGAGAAAATTAAATGTTTGATAGTATTCATGAGATCATGAATGATATAAGGAGAAGGTTATATCATGGTTTGAGTATATAGAATTTTTGGATTTTGGTATGTGGAAAGAGTTATCTTTTGACAGCATTCATGTTTTCACTAAGGTTTAATGGGTATTCATTTTTCAAGAGAATATATCATTAAGGTATTCACATGATTGGAATGTGACCAACAATATATATGGGGGATAAATGATGGTATTCACATGCTTGGTTGACGATATTTCAAGTTATCATTTTCTTTATACTATGAGCTTGGACTGAAGTATTTTAGATAAGACTAAAGATTGGAATGGATTATATTAACAATAAGTTAGTATTGTTTAAGGATAGAACTTTTTTTGATATTATTTATGTGATGTTATAGTAATGTAGTTTTAGAAAAAAGGACAACCTGCAGGACGGGCGACAACCCATCGCGTCGGACAAGGCTGTGGGAATCAAACCCACAACCAAAGTGCTACTGGCCTTTATCGCCTACCACTGGCCTACAGGAAGTCCCTGTTTAGTAGAAACTAGTTTTATTAAGCAGTATTATATATGAATTATAAGTCCATTTTAGGAACTATATATGATTAATCTCACTGTAGATGGACATATGTATTTTTTGATAACTTTTCTAACATTTTGTTTGAGACAGATGGAATGACCCGTCATTCTATCAGATGATCTGCTAACACATCAGGAATGACAAATTCAACTTCATTTCTTTAATAGATGAAGTGGAAATTGTCCAAATAATGAAAAACGGTGATACTATACCAAAATCACAAAATTATTTCTTCTAATTCCAATTTCATAAACTTTAGGGAAATGACCATGAAAACCAAAAATGTGGTCCTAGTGCTCTTATATCTGATGAATCAGATGGTACCTTAGATCGTCACAAATTTATGACTTTGTGATTTCTGGCTTTTCCATAGCCATGTTCTCTACCACTCTCCATCAGAACATGATGGTTAGATTTCTCTTCCATATCCATATTTTCACCTATGTGGAAACCCAGTGATTAGTTTATTTGGGTAATCGTTACATTTCATACTTTAGTTTTTAAAGCCAAGTGTTGGAATTCCTTTTTAGGATGTGGGTTTCTATTAAAGAAACTTTCGAGTAGTAAACCATTTATAACCCCGACGAATTTCGAGGGAGAAATTCATTTTAAGGGGGGTAGAGTGTAATAGCCCGAGATTTTATAAAAAAATATTCTTTTTAATTTCATTAATATCTTGTGTTGTACTCTACACCAAAAGGGGCTTGCTCAACAAGCATCCTTGACTTTCCTTGCATTACACGCAATCGCGACCTTCCTCGATAGCGTGTGTAGTATGCAATACCGAGTTTCACTAAACAACGATATGCTATTAAAATATTATTAAAACTAGTCGTTATGAATAGTAATGACCACCTTTTAAAATTGTAGAAATTTTAGCTCTCAAAATGGACTTAATTTTTGGATTCAGAGTATCGAATTTAGCCTAAGGTGAAATTTTGTTAATTTTCGGATAACATTCATATTCTGATGAATAGTGAAAATTACTAAATTATAATTAAAAAAAACTTTTTTAATCGAAATAATTAATAGTGATAAATTATTAATTTGAGTGGTTTTAATGTATATTTAGAATATATTTTTACAATTTAATACAATGTTGGTCATTGGATATAATTTCACATTTAAACCAGTCATAAACAAGTGTCAATCTTTTCATAGTTATTATCTCTTAAGAACACGCTATTTGTTTTGACAATAGGGTTTAATGTTTAAATTAATTAATGAAACTGATATGTTTTGAATTTGATAAAATATACATCATTTTTGAATTCATAATATCAAATATAGCTTAGATCTAATTTTTGGTATTTTTCTGGAAACTTTCATTTTTTGAAGAATAGTGAAACCACTAAGTGGTAGTAAAAAAAACAGAATTTTTCATAAAACTTAATTTTACTGCTTCTGTGAATGGAATTTCAAAAATCTGAGAGACATGGTTAATATCAAGGACTAAAATGTGGTTCAATGAGATGAAAATAATTTTTGGTGAATAGTAACTTTTTACTTTTTTTTTACCATGGTTAAAAGTAAATAGGATAATTAAGGGTAAAAATGATATTATTATTACCCTAACACATGTCCTAATTCTATTAGACAAGTGTAATTCGACCAAAAACAACCTTAGGAATAAAATATGACCATTTAGGCCCACTTGGATTAGATTAGGACATTTATTATTAATTTAATTAAAGAAGGGTTAAAATAGTTAAAATCAATGTTTAATAAGTAAATAATTTTTAATATGGGGTTATACATAAGATAAATACTATAAATATTAATTATAAATATAAAAAGATTTCCCACACAATGGTATTTTATTTGTAATTTTTAGACATTAAATAATTTAATTTATTTATTACACAACGATGATGCAGTAATTATCTTATTAATGAAATATTGACATAATTGATGTTATAAATACCCAAATAAATATAATTTGAGTCATTTTATGAATTAAAATAATTTTATAGGTTAATATGACATGTTATTATTGATTTAATTATCTTGGTTCGAGCTAATCATTCTTTTATGAGTTTCACAAAAATCAATTACTAAATAGTGTCAAAATTGACATAAAATAGTTTTTAAAACAAATATTATATTATTAATTGTTAGTTTATTCCTAAAAATCTAAGGTTCGGCCAAATGACTTATATATGGTTATATATATTAATAATAAAAAACTTGGGGTTCGTTTGGCTTGATATAGTATGTTTATTAACCATATAGTGTAAGAAAACTAGAAGACACGGTGAAAGTTAAATTCTCTAACATAAAGTTAAATAAAGATGATAAGGTTATAATTGATGCCTAAAATTGTCTAAATTCTATTTGATGAGATGATTTAGACCCCTACCCACCTTATCTTAGAGATATATCAATTTGGAGATATTAAAAACCGAATTTGACTTTATAATAAAATAATATTTTTTGTTATTCCAAAGGTGCCCCTCTCCTCCCTTATAAAAGGTCACCTCCTCCTTCTCTTCCTCACACCATTTTGAGCCTTCAATCTCATCCAAACCCTATCAAATTCCCTTCTCCACTTCCCTAAAAACATACTATAGGTTCTGGTCTTCTCAAAGACCAATGTTAGCGCCCTAAAAGGAGGTCTCAAAGAAGCACTTCAAAGAAGAGGTAATGTCTGTTACCGATTCTTTCATCTTTATTTCTTCTTCCACTTCTTCTTATTTAGTTGTTTCATTATGAAGTAATAACATCAGTATCACTAATATACTGATATGTTATTATAAGTATGAAACAACCCTATTTGGCCATCTATCCATCCTATGAAAAAAGAAATCACCGCGCGTGCGTACGTACGGAATACCGTCTCCACGCCGTGGTGTAATCTATTTTCCACCACCACCTTACTTGGATGGGTATAATGGTGTGAATAATGACTATATATGACTATTATAAAGTGATATTGATTCTGAAATAGTATACATACACTCCAATACAATTCCACGATCATAGGAACGATATCATCACTCGTGCGTACGTACGGAATACCGTCTCCACGATGTGATGCGACTCGTTCTACATGATCTTCATTTCATAATGATTATATAAATGAATTGAATGAATTAATATGATATATATTACACTAATACCATTCTAGAAAGGAGGTCTCTATAACCTAAAGAGAAGAATAAGAATTTATTCAACAAAACACGCATAAGAACAAAAAGTAATAAACACCCGAATAACAAGTAGTAATGAAATATTACTAATAATAAGATAAGAATATGACCGTATATGATATCATAAAAATAATTATGATTCTATAATAAGTCAATAAAATTATTTAAATCATTATACAGGAGGTTCGGACACGTACAAAGCATATCGGACCAAAGGTAAGGGAAATATCACAATCTCATTTTTATCCGAGATTGCTTATACTTTGGTATTTACTAGGGTGTATTTTATCATCCACATCCATGTTTCCTCAATATGTAATATTATTTCCATCCAACTAAAATTTTTTAAATCCAATTTTACCCTTTAGTGAGTTTTTAGTAAAATATATGAAATGAATCTTTTTTTTGTTTTTCGTACGAGGTACTTTTTGACTTTTCCGACAAAAGTACGAGAAAAATGTTTTTTTAAATTATACGACATGAATGGATTTTTAAAACATTATTTCCATGAAGATTCCTTTACAATTTTTCAAGTTTATTTTTGATAAACTTCTTTTAGTTTAAAATTGTATGACATTTTAAGAAAGGAAAATGTTTTTGAAGTAGAAAGGATATTTTATTCAAGAATGGAGTTCAAGTGTTTTATCAAAATTATTTTCCATATAAGATAATATAGGTTTCTGATTCTATCCCTATAATTACATTGATTTGATTATGTTGTGATGTAATTATTTTTAAGAATTCATTTACCTTATATGAATTGTTTTATGATGTCATGATTTTTAAAATTCCCATTTTTATTACATAGTTTATGCAATGATGTATGATTTATGATTTTTGTGGCACACATAAAAATGGTTTCATTATGAGATGGTTGGGACCTATATCTCCATACAATGCATTGGGTAAAGATTTTATATCTCATGATATTGACATGGCTGGAACAGTAGGTTATACCGGTTCAGTGAAATAGGACTGAAACGAGGAGTGAACTCGGTTCAGAAAGGAAATTTATCCACTAAGATAGTCTTGGAAATGAGTCTTGACTAATAAGAAATGATTCAAAATGATTATGTGTGTATGACACAATGTTTCATGTTTTAAGTTATGATTATTTGGAATTCATCTCACTAATATGATTTATCCCATGTTATGAAATTATGCTCTTTTTTGCAGGTTAAGATTTCCAAAATGTTATGTTCTTATAAAAATGATGTGATTGATATTTATTTTGTTTACCCTTACTAAACATTTGAGCTGACCATTTTATGTTTTCTTTTCCCCAGGATATAAATAAAGGTTTTAGGTAAAACAAAGAAGATCTTTATGGGAGATGTTGAAGATCTTTCACCATGATTATAAGATTATATTTCGAGTTTCCAAAGACACTAAACTATTACGATCCTTGTGTGTGTGTTTTTGTTATGTACTAAGTATTCCACAAAAGTAATGTAATGTCCATGTACGTCAAGCTTCAGGTCTCTACAATTTCTTCTCTAAAAAGTTAGGGTACAAGAATTAATCTCCATGAATTGGGAATTCCATAATAAAAATGTAAGTAAATTTTATTCCAAAAATAAAATTTTAATCAATAAAATAACTGACAGACAATCAACCCTATATCATTGATAAATATCAAATATTTTTTTACAAAATACTATATCAAAATCATTAATAATGGAAAATTCATTTGAAATGACCTTTCCCATCTCAATGAAGAATGTCCACAACTTCAATCCATTGTTACAAAATGTAATTATTAATGTTCCTTTGACTTCATTCTCTAATCTGATGACATATTCAATAAGATCCTTCCCTCACTTCCTCTCTCTAGAATTTTTCATTGATTTTCCAGTGGAAAATAACACTAACATTAGGGGAGTTATATAATAAATAATATATAGTTTAGTTTACTAATGTATAAACAACACATAAAAATTTAATTATTTTAATTAATTAGTTAATTAATCTACTTATGACTACAAACAATTAAGCATATGATGAAAACGAATGTTATATCTTCTATAGGGTAAAACACAAGTTTTGAGCATAACTATGTTCTCAAATTTTGAATATCCAATGAAAAATATTTTATTATACATGATCATGGTTTAGATGTAGAAATTAATATCCCAAAATACACTTTTCTAAAATGAATAGTAATGAGGTAGTGTGGGATCATACCCTCTAAGACAACTTGTATGCGAGAATCCTATCAATTCAACCTAAGGGTTGTATTCCACATGATATGTCTATTCAGGTTTGTTTTGTCAATACTTATATAGATTTAATTTAAATTCTAGATAGAGATTAGGGCATAGGGTCAACTTCTGTGTCCAGGAAAAGGATAATCCTAAATATTCTTGGAATAAACATATGTATTTAGTTGTGAAGTAGTGTAAGGGTCAACAATTAGTTAATGTCCAACCGATTGGATATACATATGCTAAAAATATAGCTTGGATGAGAAATAGAAAACATACAAAATGAAGTATTCATAGCTTATAAAGAAGAAAGTGTCAGATGATAATGTTTATATCTTGATAAAATCTAATTAGTTTAGTTAAATTCAATTACACTTACCATTTTCACGCTTTTATATCACAATACAATTAACAATTGGGTTTTAAACTAATCACTATCCATAGGGTTAACAAGGATATATTTTTAGATTCATTAAGATTAAGAAAATCACAACTCTTGAACCCCACCCTTAAGAGGATTTTCCATACATGATTGTGCTAAATGAAATAAATGATTTTTGAAACATGCTTGGAATAAAAATAAAATAGTTCATGAATAAGAAATCATGAATTAGTAGTAATTGAGATGAATTAAAATACTTAATTGAATGGGTAAAAACCAGGAACTTAACAAGTGTTGAACTAAAACAATAATTTGAATTGAAACAAGTGTTGAAAAGTAGAGGAGAAATGAAATAGGAAAATAATGGATATAGAACGATAAACACTGAAAAAGATTTGATAAAACAATAAACAAAGTGGATCCTAATCTATTCAATGAAAAAAAATAATGAAATTAAATTTATCGAAAAATTCCATTTACTAAGTTCTATGTCCGCAGACATAGACAATCAATTATTTATAGACTCAAAAGGTACATGACGTGTAATTAATCCACATTGAATATTACTTTTTGGGGGCTTATGTCTCAACATCTACAAGAATTGTAAGTGGAATTCATGTTGTGTATTTTATATCAAAAAGATATCTAAAAAATAAGGTATCTTATGAAATCCTCAACCTATATCTTCAGTATAATGAAATCTTGAACATCGACATTGTGAAATTTCTCTTGTTGGGTATTCGTTTCACATCTTTTATTGCCATCATGTCATGAAAATTCTGCAGAATGCTAATTTTTGAGATAATTGGATATGTAATGTATTTATAGTTAGTTTACTATCTTTAACACATATAATTATTCACATTCTAGCCTTTGTTCTTCAGAGATGATGTGAATGTAGAATACATGTCATGAACTCCTTTTATGATGTGTAAATCACATTTTTCCTAATTATAGTAACTATTCCATTGAAGCATAAATTACAATTTCCTTCAAAAATGAACCAAAAAACAATGATTTATTGAATAATGTGTGATTAAAAATTAATTACATTCTTCCAAAATTTATATAAAAATTCAACTTATTAGATTTTCTTTAAAAGTCCTATTTTATAAGGTAAAAAATACTATTACAAAATGCACGCGCATAGTTATAAAAAATATTTTTATACTTAATATAATTTTATCAAGGTAATGTCATGATGTCTATTCTTCACTGACTTATCAAGGGGAAAACACAACATCCTATTTTCAATGAAACAATATGATAATATTTACGAGGTTATCTAATATGGTAATTTTATTTTTTTACACTTAGAGAGGTACCTAGACTTTCTACTTTGGATTCATATAAACACAATGCTAAATTTTATTAGCACTAAAAAGATATGATATAAGGTAAAAATTTATGAGTGATAAATAAAATTTCTAATAAACATGAACTTTACTAGTGCTAGAAAAAGCATTGATAATAGTATACTTTTCTACCACTTATTTAAGATTGAAAAATATAACCTTTATCATCCCTTTTTAGTGCTTATAAAATGTACCTACCATATATATTATATATATAAAATTTATTTATTCCTAAATATTATTTACATAATCTTAAATTCATAACTATATAAAACATTTATATAAATTTATAAATCATTTATATTTTTTTATTCTTTTATAACTAATTATATTTAAATATATATAATTATACTTAATATATATATATATATATATAATAAAATGAAGTGAATATTAATACATAAATAAATATGTAAATAAATTTAAAATATTAATATGAACTATATAAATAAATTTAATAAAAAACATATTGATATATATATATATATATATTCAAATTATATAATTTATAATATACAATTTTATTAATAGTATACAGATCTAATTAGTTGTGTGTTTGTATTTAGGTATATGTATATATGATTATATATTATAATATATATATATATATATATTACAAATAATATCCATATTATAAAATATAAATCACATTAATGCCCCAATTTTTAGCATTAACAAAATAACTGATAAATATATCCATTATCACTACAAAAAAAAACACTAATAAAGACCTAATTATAATTGTTTAAAAATAATTTTAATGTTCCTCTTTATTACTGTTAAATTTGTAATGACAGAGGTATCCTTTATCAGTTCTTTTTTTGTGTTGATAATGACTATTGTTCTGATTTTTTTAGTGTTGATAAAAGAAATCGGATTTTATCACTGTTTGCAAAAATTTCTCTTTTTTGAGCCCTAATAAAGGTAATTTAGAGAATTAACAAAATCATGTTCTGTAGTAGTGACTAGGAAAAATTATTATTGATATATGTCTTGGTTGAAAAAAATCCAGGTCACTACAGCCTCCCAACCTCAAAACCTTTTCATCCCCAAAAAAGAAAACTAATGGAGCATCAAACAATAAATCTCAAAACCCAACTTTGTATAGAAAAATAATAGACCACTACACACTCCACCTTCAATTGTAAATGTTTGATCTCTAGATTAACTAGGTACTTCATAGTTCAGAAAGAAATTATCTACATTCATTCATGAAGATACTAGCTCCAACCCATCAAAAATCATGAACCAAGACCAAACATGTTCCCTCCCTAGGAAAGTATTTCTATGTGTGAACACCCAAATTATATCATAAAGGGAGGAAATAATTCCATGAAGGGAAGTGTGGAAGGAAAAATTTATTAATCATTACCATGATAATGAATTGATTTCTCATGAATAACACATCCACATCCGATATTATCAATGTTTTCAATGATACATACGTTTGTACAATATGCTCACATGGACTAATTTGAAATAATTTTCATTCAAATATTTTGGTGGGAAAATTTAATTTCTATCGTTAATGAATTGAAAAATTTATTTTATCTCTGAATTTTTGTGTGTTGTTTGAATTTTTTGGTGTTTCATTGATGAATTATAATAATCTGTAATCGATACAGATGGACTATTTCTCTATCTCCAAAATGATATTCACCTTCTCTTTAAGATCATTATGTTAAGGGATAGAGATGACATACCCACATGATTATCCACTAGTGGAAAGTGTGAGGTTGCCGATATGAGGTTCATTGTTTGAGGTAGAGAGCGTGAGGAAGGTACGAACATATTGGATGGTGGAAGTGATTGGTGGTGAGGAATTAAAAGCACAAGAGGGTTAGAAAACCATTGATAGCAAGAGAGGATATCAGGCCAATTGCATGTGGCAGGTGCTGATGGTTGCTTGGGACCTACGCCATCTCTTATTAGCACATTGGTAGCATGGTTTTGAAATTCATGAGTCTATCATGTGATTCTACTTTATGAGATCATTAAGTTTTCACTGAGTCTATGAGTACACTCATGTGTTTGATACATGAGTTTCACCATATAGCATTCCTTTCTCATGATATTATGAAACACATATTTCTAACCCAAAATTCATTTTTTTCAAGAACATAGCCTATCCTAAATATATTTTTTATCATAGATCACTATGGTGAGGTATGTTTGGCCTTATAATGCAATTTCAATTATATAAGATAGAAATATATAAAATTTATCTCTATAGGGAATGTGACAGGGGTATGGAATTATATTGTAGTGTTTTTCATAGTCATCAACCCTCTATGAATGTAATGGTATATCATGATACAATTTCCTCTCCCACCATATTTTAGTAGTGCAAGGATTTCACCATTTTGGTTTGAGGATCATCTATATGTTAGACAGATAGGGTCTATATTTCTAGAATTCACATGGGGTTGATGTCATATTCCAAAAAATTTGGTAGTGTCAGTATTTCACCAAAAATAAAGGGTAAGGATACTCTATATATAGAGTCAGTATTTCACCCATATAAGAGCTCATATAGGACTTAGAGCCTCCCTCAAAGTCAATTTGTTTATTAATTTCATGAGGCTGTGGTCATATATCAGAGGCAATAATTTACTATATTGGATCTAAGAAAGGACTCAGATCCTTCGATACAGTTATTGAGAGGCTATGTTTGTTTTAAGGATTTTTAATTCATATAATGGATCAATTGTATGATATTGATTGACAGTCATCTATGTTACACTCCCTGGATGGACATTTATGATATAATGATAAGCAAGTTTCTCACCTTGATTTCAGATGGTTGTATAATTGTTGGAAAGGATGCACTGTGTATTCTTCTTCAATACTTTTGAGTCATTAGAAGAACCATGGGTTTCCTCTTAGGATATAGTATATAGTTAGGTTATAGACTACTGTCTATAGACCCTTTAATGTCCCATTCACTACTAGTAGCTTGTATAATGTGGATTCTAATGATTAAAATTGATATTATCAAGACTTCATTGTGTTACATTGAAATTTGGTTCCATAGAAAATCAAGATCCTTATTTTTATTTCTTAGTTACAATTACTCATTCTAAAATATTTTATATTACTATTTTGGTTTTCATTCTTCTAACATTTAGGGAATCCAATAGTGTTTTTTATACTCACCCATGGATAAAATTCCTTGCCACCAAATTTTTGTCTATGTAGTGGACACATAGGTTGGATATATAAATTGCGAATATAGTGTTGAGGGAAACAAAAAAATTCAAATTACCTTATTAAATCACAATATCACATAAGAATATGCATAACATAGTCGAAAAAGAGGTTTTGAGAGGAAATAAAAAATATAAAAAAATGAGTAACCAAGACTAGTGAAAGAAAGAAATAATAAAAAATTATTTAGCATGGTTTGAACCACATTGTTCCTAATCCATAGAAAGAAAAATATCTTATCCGTACATTATATTAATTCTCAACTGAAACATACTAAAAAATCATATAACATAAAAACAATAAAGCAATACCACAAAGACACACAACTGTTGAAAAATAAACCATAGAAATATTGATAAATAAATTCTCACTATTATCCATATTTATTAACCAATCACCATGAACAAGAACTTCATGTACCAATAGAATCGATAATTATAGGGTAAGAATCATCATGATCAAGATTTTCTGGATATCTAAATGAAAACATTACTCAAAAAAGGTAATAATCATTAATGGTGAGGGTAGATGGAAGCCTTGTAGGGAGTAATGAATCATCTATGATCAACCTCATATTTCTCAAAATCTATCTCTACCTTTCTGGAAAAAAATTGTAAGAGTTTTATCTTCCATTGGACACAAAAAGGGTGGACATAACCCTTAAGATTTGTAGTTTATGGATATGGCTCAACTAAAAATGATGAATGAGAACCTGTGAATAAAACCCCCTTACTTGTGGACACCATCTATAAAAAAGAAAAATAAAACAGTGTAAGAGTCATAAAAGAACTATTTATTTTCCAATAATCAAATGTTTGAGTCATTGTAAACCTTAATTAGTTTCATTATACCGTATCATATGACTCATTTAACTCTTAATATGACTCATTTGGCTATATGTATGAGTCAATTTACCATATTTCATGATTCATTCAGACTCTTCACATGACTCGATGAACTCTTCATTTGAGTGATTTGTGATATTTGTATGATCGATTTGACCACTATGCATGAGTCATTTCTAATATTATTAAATTCAAATTAAGTTTGGATAAATATGAGGGGAAATAAAAATGAATATCTAAAACATAAACATCTCAAATAAAAAACTGTCAATTAAAATAAAATGAGACTATTTTAATTTATAAATCAACAAGAATGATAAATCATGAAATATACACCATTTACAATGGAATATAAAAAAATATCGGTGATTTTCTTGCACTTAATTTTATTCATGTGGAATCATTTTCAATTTTTCTACGCCATACATTAATATAGAAAACCTCATAGCCTTAGTCAAACCATCATATGGGTTTTTATCTATGTGTGTCTTATTGACATATGTTGTTATGTTTTAAATAACATGTCTATTGAAATGAAAACTAATATCAATGTTCATGGGCATACAAAGGAATTATAGGTGTTTATAGTGATGTATGAAATATTATGAGTCAAAATGAATTGTAATAAATAAATTACCATTGTCTAGTTAAAAAACTAATCCCATGATCAATGTGGATTATTTTATGGCCTCTATCATTGAAATATATGTAGAATTAGTGTTTGATAGATCCAACATTAATTTTATATTTCATTATCAATAGATAGGTCTACCATATACAGTTAAAAAACCCGGTTAGTGATTTACTTGAATCAATGTTCCGCGTAATATTATAATCATCATAACTTGTTACTATGTCACAAGAATTAATATTCTCACTATAAAAAATTAGAAGAGATGAAGTATAATAATTATACTTAAACATCTATTTAAGTGCATACCAGTGTGTGTTACACAATTTACCAATGAACCATTAAAGTGTACACACAGGGAAATCTATATCCAGTCTTGTGAAAATCATAATATTCATAATGATTCCTATGAAATTTTTAAATGGAATTCTACTCATATATTAAAAATTAATAGTAGTGGTAGGAAACTGAGATATAGGATATTTAAAATGATGATAAAAAGTAACACTTATAGATTTTTATGCTTTAAAAAACCTCTTAAAATATTTATGAATATAGGTATAATGAGACAAGTAAATAAACTAGTATTTCCTATCATGAGTGATATTAAAACCAAAATAAATTTAACCCAACCCAAATCGTTCATTTAAAAATATGAATTCAATTGAATTTTAACATGGGTGATTAATTTTATATTTATAAATATGAGTAACAACTCATCAACATTTAAAAGTAGATAATGAATACAGTTCAAAATATATTTATATTAAACACATAAATAAAACTCATTCATTTTAAAACTATTTTTAGTAAATAATGAATCAAACCTTTTATTCCATTTTTTAGAATATTGTCTTCACCCATAAGGTCATTTTGTAAGAATTTTTTTTCTAGTTTTTAATTTTTGATCAAATCCAATAAGAGGATTCATGAATAATTTTTAAACTCAATCACTATGAAAGAAATTATTTTTTAATTCAAGATGTTCTAGGTGATGATCGAGATAAGAAAAAAAATGTAAAATTTCTATATAAGAATTATTCATTATTATGAACTATCCCAAGCCTTCCATCCACTAGATGCATGAAATTGCCCATGAAAGTGCCCTGAGTGGAATTCTAGATCCCCATAGGTAGAAATGAGAACTAGAGAATCATATAATACTTTGTAAGATTTATTTATCCCAAATATAAAATTATTAGTAACCAAATTTTAATGAAATTCCAGCATGACGCATGCATACTTTGGATTCCCACACCAAATAAAATAATATGAATACAATAGAAAATAGGAAATATAATAAATACCTTAAATCACTTAAAACTCCCTCAGATAAAAAACCCTTTTTATTTAATCTTCAAAACCTAAAATATATAGTGCACCGTCCAATTAAGAAATAAACTAAATAGTGTTGGACAATTTGGCCAAACATATTAAATTATTGAAAATAATTTTTTTCATAACTTATCAAGATATCAAATGTGACATGAGGTCACACTCCATCCACCAATATAAAATCCCACTCTACGAGGAGTTGAAAAAAGTTTTCCATGAAGTGTCACTCTTCATAGTTGTAATATTAACATTTAATATCTACTCAGGATAAAAAAACTGAGTTATGTAAGTTTGTTGTGGGAGAAAAATCCTAGCAGGATTCAAAAATGGGACAATAAATTCACTTTTAAAAAAATACCAAAAATTATAATATCATATAAAAATATTTAAAATAAAATTTTAAAATAATCATTGAAAAACTAATGAAAGGCTTTATTTTAAAAATCATTTTTATAAACCAAATAGTTTTAAAACATGCTTTCATTGAAGAAAACCATTTCTATATCATGATTTGGTTTATTCTTGAAAAAAATTAAATATAACTCAATGAACTCAAATTATTAACCAAATACATAAATCTCTTATAGTAACAGATAATGGAAATGATAATAAACAAAATAAATGACACGTAAGTACAAAAAAGATCATATAGGTAATAAAAAGTGAATTTTAAAAATGACTATAGAAACATGGGAATTATAATGTAAACAAAAGTATAATAAGAACCAATAATCGGTAATTTAAAATTTCAATCATGCGAGAAATATCATAAGGTCACTAAATCTAAGTGAACCTAGTAATTCTACATCACAATAGTAATGAATTGTTTTCTAACACATCTATGGCTTTAGGGGGAACCACATAAATACTTCTCAATAATGGATAGTGGTGGAGGACCTATTTTTATCTAGGGTATCCTATAAAAAAACCAAGGGGTTTAAATGATATTTAAAATCATCAAAACATCCATTAGAAGAATAAATTTCATTATATAATAGCTATTTTTTTTCCAAAGTGTATGTCAATCCTAGATATGAACAAAACATTATAGATTATACAATGGGAGTATCAAAATTTAATTTTTTTAAAGAATTCCATCTAGGCCTTTGTAATTTATTTTAATATCCCCCTTTTTAAAGCATATTTGGAAACCCAATTTAATCATCCCATTTAATGATAAGATCATACTTTTACCATTATACTCTCTCTCTCTCTCTATCACACACACACAGATATATATATATATATACATATCTCAATTAACATATTCACACATTCTCACGTGACTATATACATACATACAGAAACACACACACACACAAAGATATATATAAACTTATACATATATATAATAGTAAACATGAAATGTTAGACTTGAACCTAAATCACATATAAATATCATTAGGAAAAATTATACAAACTCAAATAAATTCACCAAATAGGGAAATACAAACCAACTCATCTTTTTAAACACACAAACCAAAACATAAAATTATATAAAAAATCTCAATAAATAATAACAAAAGACTCATATTTTATTTAAAAGATAACATAAATATTTTGAATTTTTAAAATATAAAAATTATTTCGTTGTAGATAGGTAATATGAAAAAATCCATAAAATCACACAGAAATAAACTATGAATTTTTAAAATATTTTCTATTTAATATATTTTATTAATTGAACTCACTAAAGTGTCTACACTGAATTAAAAATAATTTATAAACCCCAAGAATGTTATGTATGTTAAATAAAATAAAATCTTGGAAGAACCTACCTGAAACTAAGTGAAAAAGATATGAAAATCAATAATATGGAGGATGATGGAAGGAAGAATATTTCTTACACCATAGGATCAAGATATAAAATGAATTGAAAAAAAAACTATTTAGGGTTCATTAAACTCATTGTGCCACAAGAGGAGAAACAAAAACCCTTGAGAGTGAAGTGAAAAGTGGAAGAGAAGAACAGAATGAGAGAAAGGAGGAATACAGACTCTAAAATGGGATGATTCACCACAAAATCAGAGGGATAAGAGGCTAGAATAAGGGTATAGGTTATGGTGGAGGTGCACCCAGGGCACCTCTTGAGTGGATCACATGACATGGGAGGGTTAGGAACATAAAATAGCGGTTAAGATCATTAAGGGTAAAATTGGGATATCCAAATTTTAAAAATTGGGTACAACACATAGTCTCTACACAATTTACCAAACTTTTCAACATGTTTTGGTCCCCTTAGAGAACCCATATGCTTTAATAATATAGTTTGAAAAATTTTCTGCTAACTGTGCAAAATAGGGTTGTTAAAATTTCAATGTCATCCGCTTGACCACCACTTTTTTTCTAACCGTATAGCTAGATAAATACTTATAATATTTTATAATTTAATTATTCAGGTATAAAATTAAAAGTAAAATTAAAAAGTAAACAAATATAAAACATAATTAAGAATATATGGGTAAATTTTTGACATTTCCCCCCATAATTAATGCCCTTCCCTCTAAAAAAGTCCATTGAGTTTTGATGGAAAAAAATGAAATGAAAGAGGTTCTAATCAAAGAGAGAAACATGACTCCAAAGAAATCTAAGAACTATACCAAGAACAACTAAATAAATGAAAAATGAATCTATCCCAAATTTAAATATCCAAAAAACTTCTAACAAATAGATTTAGAAATTCAGAACCACAATGGGTCTTCCAACTATACAATAACCACAATAACATGATGAATAAAAGAACGAAGTCACTAATAGAAGCCACTATGAAACCTCCATCAAGAAAATAACCAAGATGGACATAATGAGATATAAGACTAGTGGAATATCCATAGTACTACATAAATGATCAAAAATCATCAAGAATTAAATAAAGGATAAACCATATAAAGGGAAATCATTGATAAAAATGTATAAGTGATCTGAATAATAAGAGTGAGAAAAGAGATGAATGATTCAAAAGGTAGTTAAATAACCCTAAAAATTCTACAAATACAATAATCAATCACCCAAGGTCGTATCTAATGTGAACAGGCCCAGAAGATACCTCAATACAATGAATATGGGTTCCATCCATGGATCAAGTGAGTGTGACAAGGGGAATTTCTCTCAGAACACCAACCCCTAGTGAATCCGACCAAACTAACTTAATATTAAACTCATCCCAGTCACTTTAGTTATCCAAACATATATTCCTATTTGAAACCCCTCAAATAAGAACCACAAAATAAGGGAATAATACTATAAAAACCCAATGAAACAACTGACTTAGACACATACAAAATCAAAACAATTAATATTCCCTCAAGAATAGTCAAGGAGTGATTAAATAAAACACACCCAAACCCGAATAAACTCTAAATCGCGTTCAATGGAGATTAAATAAAAGGAAATAACCTAGTCATGACAAAACTAAAGCCATTTTTGAGAGGAATATGGATTGAACATTAAATAAAAACAGAATAATTCCAAACTCATAATGATAAAATAGATTCAGAACACTCTTAATAAAAAACAACCAACCCCATCTTCAATATTAAAATATTTCATAAGATTAATTATTTTTTCTTTAAAATAATTTATTCATATCCTCTAAAAAAATAAAATAAAAATTAGAAAACCCCCAACAAAGAATGATTCATATTTAAAAACCAAAACTCAAGGAAGAAAACCACAATAACATAACAAAGAAACTAAAAATCAAATCAAATCAATGAATTACCCAATTAATAATTTTTTGAAACCCATGATAAATATTAAAATCCAAAACATTAGTAAATATAATTTTAAAAAATAGTCACCTTGACATTAAATATATTAATGAACGTTTAAAATCATTTCAAAATTTTACAATATCTTATTGGAATATATTTTTATGTTTAAAATAAAAAATTCTATTCTATGAATTTTAAATAATATCCTCATTATTCATGTCAAAAAATAGTATTACTATTTAAAACCAATTTATACCCTTTAAAACCTACCCAAAACCAAACCAAATCATACCAACATACTTCTGAAAAAATTAAAAATGAAAATTAATCTAATAATATGAATATATATATAAGATTGTGGTAGTTTTTGGTTTGGAAACCCAGTTTGAAAGACCATTTGTAAACTATTCCAAAAACACTATGAATTTACTTGAATCATGTGCATGGTCTTCACATTGGTTTTAAAGCTAGGAATGATAATATTATTTCACTAGTTCTACTCCCAATTACACCTAATAAATTAGAAATAATGAATAAAAAAACCCCACAAAAGTTAGACTGACATCAATTCAAACCTAAATCCATTAGTAGAATAAAATTGAAGTTCAAAAAAATTACAAATCCAAACACAAAATGGTAACCATGGTTTCGTAATGATATATGGTGATTAGGAATCCAAACAAAAAATATTACTTGAGTTATGAAAATCCTATATCTCATATAATTGACTTCCTTAGTAATAGGGTATCATAAAGAACCCATGACCTCTTAAGAACCACAAATGTGATACCATTTTTTTCAACCCAACAGAGATGTCCATACATCAGAATCCAAAACTATACCATGACTTATCTTGAGGGGGTTATTGATCCTCATGTACACAATAATAGCAACAAGGAATAAAATTATTCTCAATGGGAATAATTTCTACCAAATAAATAAAATTTAAGTAGGATGAGAATTCTAATGAAATTATGGGATGAAACACACATAAATTAGATTCAAACAAAAAATTAAGTAATTAGAATAAAAATATAATATAAAAGTAATCCATTGGATCACTTCTAAATCCATTTCTAGAAATAACCCTTTAATTCAACATCCAAAAATAATATATATAGTTTATAACCCATTATTGGAAAAAATGAAATCAGGGATTTTTTATTTGAATGAAACTATTAAGACTCTAAAATTATATAATACCACAAAAAATAAAGATATTCCATGTGACCTAAGGTCACACTATATACAAAAACATACAATCCCACTATAGGAGTTATCTGTAAAAGGAATCTAAGAAGTAGAAGCATTAATAGTCGACACCCAAACCTATAAGATCCATATGGTTTCCAAACACTGAGCAGTGTAGGTACTTCGTAACCTAAAAATCAAGGATGGGTTTCACCAATGGGTTTATATATTCACTTTTACAAAATATTCCTTAAATTATAATTTTAAATACAATAATTTGAAATACTTATTTTACATGTTATATTAAATATAAATGTACATAATTATTTCAAAATTACTTTTTACAAACTAAATAGTTTAAACGTACACTTTCATTCAAAACAAATTGTTTTAAAATAATGAATTGATTTATACCTGAAAAATATTTAAATAAAACTCAAGACACCAATATGGGTCTTGAAATACATAAATCTCACTATATTGAAGATGATGTAAATGAAAACTAATAAAATACAACTCAAGTAGTTATAAAGAAGATATTGTATTTACTAAAAAGCGCATAATAAATATGACTATATAAATATGGGAATTATAATGTCGGTTAATAGTATAATAAGAACCAATAATCAGTAATTTATACGATGAATCATTGGATACATACCATAGGATATCTAAGGCTAGGTGAACCTAGTTTTTCTTAGTCACACAAGTGGTGGATTTAGAGTTCCAAAAAATATCTATATAGAGGGGAGAAAAATAAATACTTCACTAGAATGGATAGTGGTGGAGGAACTCATCATATCTAGGATATTTTACACATGTTCTTGAGGTTACCTATGATATTTAGAAATATCAAAAAACTGTTAGAATAAGACATTTCATTAAGCAAAAGATAAACATGTTCATTTATAAAGCATAACCTAAACATAGAGATATAAATAAACAAAAGGTATTACACTATGGGTAGATAATTTTATTATAAAATAATTTTAAAAATTCTATATATGAATTTTTGAATCACTTTAAGAATCCCCTTTTTAAAACATATTTGGAATCGCAATTTAAGCATCACATTTATACTTAAAATATACCTTTTACAATCACACACAGATGTACACACATCTATCAATGAACATATTCACATATTTTCATGTAAATATTTTAATATATACAAATATACACACCTATAAAAATGTGAATAAATACAACATGACAATAAACACTTTCACCTCAACCATATGTAAATAGTAGAAAGACAAAACATGTAATCTCAATGAAATGGATTATATCCGGAAATTCCGACCATGTAAACTTCTTAAAAATATAAAACATCACATAAAATTATATAAATAATTTCGAACAATATTATAACACATATAAAATATATTTAAATTATCTTAAATATTTTATAGGTTAATAATAAAACCATTCTTTTTGTGTTTGAACATAATAGGGAAAAATACTTACAAACCCACTTATAAATTAAATATAATATCATAAAATTCATGATCAATAAATATATTTAATATTAATTAAATAAATAATATTCCTAAGTTGAATAAAAACTAATTTAGGAAACCAAAGAGTGTGATCTATGTTAAATTAATGTGAATACATGAAACAAATTACCTAGAAACAAGTGTAGACAAGGTGAAACCTTAAAGTATAGAGTTAGAAGGCCTACATAAAGATTTACACTCATTAGAATCTTGTTATTGAATTAATTATAACCTAAATCCTACACCGTGGTTTATTATAATCATGTAATGAGAGGGGAATGCAAAATGAGGGATATAGGATAAGAATAAGGTAATAGAGAAGAGAATGAGAAAAATAACGAATAATGAATATCACTTGGGATGATTAAATTTGAAATTGGTAATAGTAATGGATAAAATTTGGGGGTAAGTGAGGTAGAAGGCATTCCTAGGGTGTATCTCAGTCAAATCATGCAACAAGGGAGCGAGAAGAACTAGAATGGGTATTTAAATCATTAAAGGTAAAATTTGGATTTTGAAATTTTAAAACTTGTTACATCGCATAATTTCAACACGATTTAGAAATATAGTCATCCTAAATGCACCCATTACTAGTATTATGGAGGAACCCACATGTTTTTGTGGGAATATTTGAATGTTAATGAGATAATGTAGTGAAATAGGTCTTTAAAAATTATAGTCTAATTATCATGGTCATTGAACAGTTTTCCCAACCTTGTTGGATTACCATGTAGCAGGGAAAATAATTTTAATTATTCAGAGTTGTATCTTTTAGGATTCGAATATCAAATATAAAGACAAAACAGAAGAAATACACAATGTAATTAAGAATATATAAGATAAGGTGTGATATTCTATATAAGAAAAATTATTTCCTAATAATGCAGTCTATCCCTTTGAATGAAACCCTTTTACCAATTTATTTATTTATATTTTTTCTTCCATGAAGTATTGTCTTATTTTATATTTTAAATCTATTTTGAGAGATTCGTAGTGGTAGTATGTGGTTCATTAAATAATTCATATGATTCTTTCTAATGGGTTCCATATCATCTTCCATGTTAATTATCTTGTGCTTAGGGTTACTATGATTAACATATTTCTTATAGCTTTATAGATCCTCATTATAAATATCACAGAATAAATTAAAAGAAAATGGTTAAAGTTCCTAGAGTAGTGTAAGTTCCTCTGGGGAAAATTAAAATTGAATTTCTTATAATAATGGATGAATAATATAAGATGTACATGATGATGAAATTCCAGGAAAAAAAATTAAATTGAACATTAATTGACTTGATAAAGTAGGAACTAAATGTAAGGACCATCTGATATAATTTAAAATTAATTAATTATTAGATTTGGAATTATTTTGTCTTGTGATTATTTCATTATTAATGATTTGGATGAAATATTTCATTTTATATCATTTTATCATAGGATCAATTTGATGAATCCATCTATCGTTAATCAACACATGCTCCAAAATCTCAGAAAATCTCCATAGAATCATCGAGTGCTAGTGTGGTTGATTCTAATAACTTTAATTATTTTTCATTTATCAACAGAATAATCACTTCATGAATGAATGATTATTAAGGTTCTCTTGAAGGATAGGCAATTAATAAGAGGATTTATTCTCTTTTTCTTGAGTGTGTTATTAATATTATTCTCTCTAGGGATTGAGAGAATTCTATCTAGTTTTGTAGTGCATAAAAAGCAGGTAACACTAGAATGTGATATAAAAAGGCATTTATAATTCTATTTTAGGTTTGGTATTTCAAAAAATTCCCTATCCAACCCATTATTCCTTAGAAAAAACCATTTATAATAATAATATAAATTTTATAATTATTTTCTTGACATACACCAAACCTATAGATAAATAAAAATAACATTTCAAATTATTAAATTTTTTCTTATTTAAACGACATATTAAATATCATTTATAGATAGACCATTAAACTCTATATTTATCCCTCTTCAGTATTTAAAAGATCTTCAATAATTATTTTCAATTTAATAAATCAATATCATTGTATTATCTATCAATAAATATATTGAATATTTTATTCATTAATTATTTTGAATAAATATCTATTATTATTTAATTCACATATTTTTTATTTTCAATAGAACATGATTAAAGTTTTGAAATAAGATAATCTCAAATAATTATAAAACCAGAATAACCAAAATAATATTTATTCAAACTTGTTAAATTCAAATAGAACTAAACTCTATTTCTAAATACACTTTTCATGTGAACCTCTAGGCCTCTTTCATATTGTCATTCGGAGGATCCACATAAATTTCAATGTCAGAATATAGAGACATTCAAAGGAACCCATAAATATAGATGTTAAAGTCTTAATTACTAAGAACCAAATATGACTTCTCAATATGCAATATAATCCCTTTATTGTAGTATCTTAAATCTGGTAGGTTTCATGCTAGTATCGTGAAACTATATGCTTTATTTATAATTTTTTTATCTTTTTTGAATTTGAACTTCCAAAAAAAGTGACATGTCTATGATTTTATTTGTCTTATTCAGTTCCCATTAATGTTATTAAGATGTCAACTTCCAATAAAGAATATAAGGGGAAATTGTTTTCTCACATTATTTTCTTATCCAATATCACTCTAGATGTACCCAATGTGTCCTTCATTACTATAAACACATTTCAACTAAATTTTTTCCAATAAATAAATGAACATGAGTAATTATACCCATTAAAAATAATAATAATTTAACCTAAGGATCAATATATACTTCTGTAGATTGGAACATCCAATGACACATATAAATATAGATTCCCTATTGGGGGTTCATGTTTTCGAAATCTCATGGACTAGAAATTATTAAGGGTGTAAACCATAAGAATGTCACTCAATGTCCTATGATTCTCCACCTATGATATAATTTATCATTTTAATCCTATAAAATGATATGAGTATCCAATATAAAATATATTTTAAAAAATATAATTATAATTCTTGGTTCTCTTCATAGCGGGGAATAAAAAAGTTTATTCAAATAAATAATTAATCATTATATATTTTTACAAATAATGTAACACATAAAACCATAATAATGTGATAATGGAATTTATATATATAAAAAAATAAATAAATATACTACTATGTACATAGATGTTGGTTCTAGGGTTCCAACTCCAACAGACTACCTCCTTCATGAGAGCCAATTGGTAATAACCTCAATTATGTCAACTATGAAATGATACAGATGTTTATGATTAGATATGTTTTAAGTTGAGGGGTCCACCATGTTCAATTCCATGGAAACACTTCATGAAAAAACACCCCCATTGAAAAAAATAACTAAAGAGGTGATACATGTTGAGAATGTTCTTTGTTTGTTGGTGTGGTATTGGATCCTTTAGAGGTTAAAAAATTATTTTATAATAAAAATATAATGTGATAAGGTATTTTAATCTATGAACCACATAATTCTATTAAAAATAGATTCATATCTAAACATCGTATCTTACTACATCAGAAATTTCAATATACTCATAATTTTATATTGAATTGCTAACAACTTGTTTCTTTGAAATCATCAAACTTATAGATCCTCCATTGATACTGAGGACATATCTTTAATGGGTTATCAAATAATTTATATATATTTATATGCTAGTATCTATACAACCCATGATGACTAGATCCTCATCTTCTCCATACACTCAGAACATACCTTTAGTAAACATTATATTCATATGTATGACCTTAAAAATAAACCCATTTTGTTAGCCTAGTTTATCTTGATATATACATATCATGCTTAAGTCATAGAAAACATTAAGCCAAGTACAAAACATGGAATACATGATTGATTATAACTTATAATTATATGGGATATTACTCATTCTATCTCCTTCCTATTATTTCTTAGGACACATTTTCATGGAAATATATATACCATGTGACAATGGAACTTATCTAACTTTGTATTATTCTACAATAAATATCTTTAGTATCTTTTTAATATATTTAATTTTTGTTAGTATAAGAATAATCTTGGATCTATCATGGATGATCTTTTTCTCTAGAATATTGGATTTTTCACCTAAGTCCTTTATAGGGAATCACTTATTCAACCAATCCATGATTTATTATTATAATGGTATGTCATTTCCAATACGTAATATGTCATTGACATGCATTACAAGGATAAAAATCACAATCCCATTAATCCACCTGTAAACACATGGATTATATTCATTCATAATGAATCCAAATTACATTATAGCATTATCAAACTGAATTTTCTATAGAATAAATGCTTACATTATTCTATAAATGTATATATGGATCCTGTATATCCCTTGAGCATTTCACGGAGTCATACAACCCATTGGTTGTGTCATAAAACTTGAGCTGGGGATGTCAGTGGTGATGGGTTGTGATGACAGGATGTTCTGAGTTTGATGTTCAATTATTTCTCACTTATTCCTAGTTAGAGGTATCCCTGGTGGTCACCAACGTCACTTTTCTAGTGGCTTTGTGGATGATGATGTGTAGTTTGGTGATGGCGGCAACAACAGTGTGACAGGATTCAATGAGAGGATGATGCGGGCAGTCATGTGGCCCAAGACAAGTTATGATTTCTATTTTATTTTTTAATTTTGAAATCCTGTATAAAATTTGGGCAGTTGAATTTGAAGTGGGATTGGTGGATTAGTGGTTTTCATTTATGGTTTTTAATTTGGGTGGATTGTGTATGGTGGGTTCACACTTACCCTTGAATGTTCCATTTGAAAATACATCAAATATTAAATGTGGAAATATGGATTTAAACATGCTATTTGGAGAAAAGGATCTATTATAGTTAATATGTTGATTTTATTTAAACCATTTATGACATGATAGGTTTTATAGGTATTTATTTTGATTCACACTCAAATTTACCCAAGAGAATAAGGTAGGACGGTCCTTGTAGTTTAGCTTGGGTTGTCGAATCCTCAGAAACCTGAGAAGTAACCTATAGGCACATACATTCAATGGAATGTTTTTGGCTATGAAGTGTCCATCATGGGTTTATTTTAGATGGTTTTAAAGGAAATCTAAGATACTTAAGTGAATTCAATTTAAAAGAATGAGTTGATCCTAGGTTATTGCTCGGGGTGGATTGGACGTATTTCCTTTTCAATGATTTCAATTTCTTATATTTGAGATGGGTTAATTTAAGGAGATAAAAAAACATCATCACTTACTGGTTTAATGCCTACACCTCTTAATACTAATCACTTATACACTTGAAGGATAAATTTTTTGAGCACTTCACGGTAATGGTTTGTATTAGCACTTGAAGTGTGTGGCCTTAAATTCAACAAGGATGGTGGAGTTTAAAAATCATCAAATAAAAATATCAATTAAAGAAGTTATTATACATTAATGGGGTGATAAATAACAACCAATACAGCCCCTTTCTACTCCCTTGGTTAACCCATAAGTGGGTTAGACCTCCATTGATCTCATGGTTTCAATGGAAGTGGAAAGTAGACTCATGAGGGAGGAAATGGAGAAGTAAAGAAAACAACAACAAAAAAATGATCACTCCACTATTGTGTTAATAATTTCACAAGGTTTGGTGTAAATAAATTCCCACCTTGATCAAACAGTATCAAAGTGATATGAAGAAAAATAGAATAAGAGTATAAGAACTTTCATTAAGAAACTAATGTGAATTGAACAACATACATGTGAAAGACAAATTTGAGACAACAAAAATGCAACATAACATTACAATTGAACAAAGCACCAAAGATTGAAAAATGTTTCACCAACACTACCTTTAATAGGAATTTTGGGAGGCTTGGGTCGAGCCTCCAATTGTAAAAGTCATCCCACTTGAGTATGGTAAGTCTAGGGTGGTGGAAAGTTTGTGGAAAAAAGACTTTCCACCATTGACCCGAAAAGGCATCCATCTTGCATCCACCAAACAGAGGCGCATGAAACACCTTCTAGATGGAAGAATTTGGGTGGGGCATAGAAGACATAAATTATGCTCCGAATGTCCCCTAACATCCTGTAAGATCTCAGCCGAAAAGGAGTTACGATTTTTCAAGATATGGTTTAATTGGTGGGCTGTTTTTCTGGGCCGCAGAATCTGGCCCAGAATTTTATCTCTAAATTGGACCGCCTAAATGGGCACCATGGAAGAAGAATAAGCATTAGATCCTGCAGTGTGATTTGTTCCTCTATATGTCTTCTAAAATTCCATGAAATTTGGGATTCATTGGGCCTGTGTGTTGGGACCCACTATCTCATCAGTGGGATGGTGTCCAATCTGCCATCTCTAGAATTGCTTCATTTAATCACAAAATATCTCCTTCATCCTTTATGAATCATCCATTGATACCTGAATGAAAAATGATTAAATTTAAGTGAAGACCCATTTAAAAAAATATCAAATTAAAATATGTATAATTATATTCCTTGGAATTGGATGACTCAATGGGTAGTTTAAATGATTTTCAAAAATGTACCACATAATAGTGCATTTTAAGTAAAAATTACAATCTTAATGTGAAATGATGTTCAAATTGTAAAATGCACTAAAATGGTATTTATGAATAATAAATAACCTGAATAGTATGTATATTAACAATGAATATTAGCCTCATTTTATGGCTAATCACACCCCCAACTTGATTTTTTCTAGTCCCAAGCAAAATATATCTCAACAATATGAAATTAGAATTCCTTTTTCCAAAAAAACTTTAATACACAATGATCACCAGAAAACCTTATACCAAACAATCATGAAACCCATCAAAATATTTTAATATAAGATAGTTTCATAAACAGTCCCAATCCCATTCCCATTCCATTGTTCAAATTCATGGAAATATTTCATCCAATATTAATTCAGTATGAGGATGTGTTGTGCATCACAATAGACATGGGGGTTCATCTTTATTCAAGGGGGAAATGAAGAAAGTGCTAGGTGGAATAAAATTCCAATTTTAAGATGAGTATTCAATTTTTTTGTATCATATTTTTTTGTATTTTTTTTGTTTTTGTTTTTTTTGCAATTTTTCCATGGTAATTGAAATTGCATTCAAAAGAGTCAACCCCTGTAGCGAGACTTTGACGATAACTCCCAGGCTCAAAGACCTCAGGGAACCATGGGAATCCCACATACTCGGGCATCATCTCAAGTTAACTCAGTCAAAAACAAATTCAAATTACCAAAAATAGAGATAAAATTACTAACTCTGGGCCAGAAAACTATGGAGTCACGATCCCCAAGTGCCGAGATCCACACATTAGGTCATTTCATTGCTCTATACGCAAATTTATTATTATTATTTTTTATTGAATATTAATACTAAAACTAAAATGATCTCCAAACCAAGGCTATTTATTTGGGGGAGCCCATGAACTCAAACTAATACCCCACTATCCAAAGGACGTGAATTGTGATCTTTTTTTATTTGGATGAAAATATAAACGATAAAATATCACATTAGACAGCCACACTTTCCAAAATCTATGCTCATGAAATTATAGAAGGATTAAAATTAGAATCAGGGAATGCCAAATTATTTGATATTCAGTTTCAAAGTTTTCAATGTGTAATATCATGTCCAATGTTAAAGGAATTTTTCCTTCTACTTACACTTTTTTTCAAATCATTCATTTTTTGACACAAAATCATTTTTTATTTTATCTCCCCTCAACATAAAATAACACTATCTCTACTGTTTAAAGAAAATAAAATTTAGAATGGTGTAGAGGTAGAGAATTAATGTTCAAAAAGGAAATTGAAAATTAGGATCTTGGAATGAAGTCACCTGGTGGTTGAAGTTGAAATTATTACTGCTCCAAATTAGTCCTTTGATCTCTTGGGGGATGTAGGCACCTCCTTGATTGAACATGTATCACCCAAAATAGTACCTGAACCAAAAGAAGAACAAAACAGAAAAAACAAACAACAAAACGACATATTTAATTCCATGTATCATCATTTTTATGGTTTTTCCTGTTTTTCAATTTTTTTTAAATCAAACTAATGATACATTGTCTTATTTTAATTTTCTGGGTAAGGTACTACTCAGGGATCACACCACATGACACGGAGGAATACGATGCTCCCCTTTCATGCCCATCCATACTCATAATATAAGAACAGGTCAACAATATTTTTTTTAAAATATAAAAATGATTAATTAATCCTATTTAAAATATAAATTTTATTAAAAAACAAAATGATAAAAAACTTGAAAACCATGGGTTGCCTCCCATGCAGCGCATTGTTTAATGTCATTAGCCCGACATGGACCCTAAATCTATCAATTGTTTTCTGGTTCTTAGGTTGTCTCGATTAACTCAACCTCTATTTCTTGTTTATTGAATGATTCAATGAATGGTTTTAACCATTGACCATTGACCTTGAAAATATAACCACTTGTGGGATCTTGAATATCTACTGCCCCATGGGGGAATAAATGATGCAATATGAAAGAACCTAACCATCTAGACCTTAACTTTTCCGGGTGTAAATGATGTTTTGAACTATATAAGAGCACAAAATTTCCTGGTTCAAAATATTTTACTTTGATATTCCTATATTGGTAGACTTGAAATATAGCTTTATTTATCCTTGAATTTTTGTAAGCCTCCATCCTAAGTTCCTCAAGTTTATTAAGATCTAATTTCCTCTTTTCTTCGGCTAAAGAAATGTCGAAATTCAATTTTTTGATTGCCCAAAATGCCTTATGCTTTATTTCAACAGGTAAATGGCATGATTTTCCATAAACCAACTTATATGGGGACATTCCTAAAATGGATTTATATGCGGTTCGATAGGCCCAAAAAGCATATAAGAGTTTCTCAGACCAATCTTTCCTAGAGGGGTTGACAGTTTTTTCAAGAATTTGCTTAATCTACCTATTCGCTAACTCAGATTGACCATGGGCTTCAGGATGGTATGCAGTGGACACTTTATAAGAAATACCATACTTAGACATGAGTGAAGAGAGTGGGCAGTTGTAGAAATGGGTTCCTCGACAACTGATTATAGCCTTAGGAATTCCAAATCTAGAGAAGATGTTTTCTTTTAGGAATATAATCACAAAATGATGATCATTGGACTTAGTGGGAATGGCCTCGACCCATTTTGAGACTTAATCAATAGCTAAGAGTATGTAGAGGTATCCCCTAGAGTTTGGGAAGGGACCCATGAAATCAATTCGCTAACAGTCAAAGATTTTAGCCACTAATATGGGAGTTAGTGGCATTTGATTCCTTTTTGTGATGGACCCTACTTGTTGACACCTAGGACAACATTTACAAAATGTGTAGGAGTCCCTTGAGTGTGTGGGCCAAAAGAGACCACATTGAAGAATCTTAGCAGATGTTTCCTTAGAGGAAATGTGACCTCCACATGCCTCACTATGACAGAATTTAAGGATGGACTCTTGCTCAGACTCAGGAACACATCTCCTAATGATTTTATCAGGACAGAACTTGAATATGTAAGGATCATGAAACACATAGTGTTTGACATGAGAAAGAAACTTACTTCGAGCTTGTGTCCCTATGAATTTTAGAACGACTCCTGTAACTAAGAAATTGGCTATGTTATCATACCAAGGGCAGTCACTCACAGAGTATAGGTGTTCATCGGGAAATGAATAAGACAAAGAAAGGTGATTTCAGATGTCTTTCAATTCCATCCTAGAGAGGTGATCAGCTACAAAATTTTGAACACCCTTTTTATCCTTGATTGTGAGGTCAAATTATTGTATGAGAAGGTCCCAGCTAATCAGTCTAGCCTTAGCATCCTATTTTTCGAAGAGGTATTTTAGTGCAGAATGGTTAGTGAACAAAGTGATGGGTGATCCTAAGAGGTAGGAACTAAAATTCTCTAAGGAAAACACAATAGCATGTAACTCCTTTTCAGTGGTGGTGTAGCTATTTTTTGCATCATTTAAGGATTTTCATGCATAAGAAATGACATAAGTATTTTTATCCCAATGTTTTCCTAACACATATCCTACAACAAAGTCACTGGAAACACACAAAACTTCGAAAGGAAGGTTCTAGTTTAGAGATTTCATGATGGGGGGAGAGGTGAGATAGGATTTGAGGGTTGAGAATAAACCCTCATAGCTTTTTGTACAAACAAATGGAGCATACTTTACCAGGAGAGCACAAAGGGGTTGAGAGATTGAACTAAAGTCCTTTATGAATCTTCTATAGAAACCAGAATGTCCTTAGAAAGACTGTACTTCCTTGACTATTTTGGGCGATGGAAGGTGACGAATTATTTCAACCTTGGCTTTATCAACTTCAATCCCCCTACCTGAGACCAAATGGCCTAGAACTAGTCCCTCTTTAACCATGAAATGGCATTTTTCCCAGTTTAGGACTAGATTATTTTCCTCACATATTGAAAAGTCTCTCTCTACATTCCTTAGACATCCCTCAAATGTATCCCCAAACACAGAGAAGTAATCAATGAACACCTTTAGAAAATTCCCTACCATGTCTGAGAAGATTCCCATCATGCACCGCTGGAAGGATCCAGGGGCATTGCATAACCCAAAGGGCATGAATCTGAAGGAAAAGTTTCCAAATGGACATGTGAATGTAGTCTTCCCTCGATCCTCTAGGGAGACCTCAATTTGATTATACCCTGAGTACCCATCTAGGAAATAGTATAAGGCATGACCTGCCACTCTCTCAAAGACTTGGTCAATGAATGGTAAAGGGAAATGGTCCTTCTTGGTGAATGAGTTTAGCTTCCTATAGTCAATGCAGACCCTCCATCAACTACTCAACCTTGTTGGATGAATCTATCCATCCTCATTTGTTATCACTGTGATTCCAACCTTTTTTGAACCACTTGAATTGGGCTCACCCACTCACTCTCAGCTATGGGATAGATGATACCAGCTTTTAACAATTTCAGAAGTTCTTTCCTTACCACCTCCATGAAATTAGAATTGAGTTACCGTTGAGGTTGATGACATGGATTTGAATCAGATTCCAGAACAATCTTATGAGTCTCGATAAGTGGGCTAATCCCAAGAATATCAGACAGGGTCCAACCGATGGATTTCTTATGTTTCCAAAGTAAATATAGAATCATTCTATCATGATTGGCTTCAAGATAATAAGAAATGACAATAGGATATGTTTGATTGTCCCCTAGGAAAGCATAATTGAGTGTAGCGGGAAGTTCCTTAAAATCAAGATCAGGTTGGTTCAGAATATCAGCAAAAGATTAGAACATTGGCTCAAGTTCAATTTCTTTTTTCTAATTTTCAAATAGGATTGATTCCCCACATGTAGAAGTTTCAGCTACTAGATTGGCTTGATTAGATTTAGGGAAGGAAGTTTCATTGGACTCCATGAAATTGGTTTCCTGAAAGGTTTCATTGATTGTTGGGCCTAAGAACTCATCATAAGAGCAATTTGAAAATGATTTAATCCAAGGAGATAAACTTCCTTCATATGAAGAAAGTAAATCAATCTCATCCTAAATTAAACATTCATTAAATATTCCTTGATGTTATATGGATTCAATATCAATTCATCCTATCATGTTTACTTCATGAATGTCATCATTATCCCCTATTTGTGAGCTTGCATTATAGATGTTCAAGTCTAGACTCATGTTCCCAAAGGTGATGGTCATGTTCCCATATATAACTCAGATAACAGAGTTAATTGTTGCAAGGAAAGGATGACCAAGGATGATTGTGGTTTGTTCCTTATATCTTAATTTTGGATGGTTTTCAAGGACAATGAAGTCAGCAGGGTAGATGAAGTTTTCAACCTTTACCAGAATGTCCTTTAAAATCCCCTTTGGAACAATAATGCTACGATCAGAAAGTTGAAGTGTGATAGATGTGGGTTGGAGTTCATCTAGTCCTAATTGCCAGTACACAATATAAGGAATGAGATTGACACTATCACCTAGATCACACAAGGCCTTGTCAACATTTCTTTCTACTAGTTCAACATTGATGTAATGGAAACCTGGGTCTTTCAACTTAGGAGGAATGGTCCCGTGAATGGTGGTACTCACATTAGCATCCAAAAGGACTTGTTTTTTTGTGAAAATTTTGTTTTAAATGTTCACAAGTCCTTAAGGTAATTTTCATAGGAAGGTATGGTTTGGATGGCATCGAGAAGGGGAATGTTCAACTTGGCTTGTGAGAAGATATCCCTAAATGTTTCACTTAGTTCAGGCTTGGGTTTCCCCCTCATGCATTGAGGAAATGGTGCAGGTTATGGGTTTGTTTGTTGAAGAGTTGTTTCTTTAACATTGTTATTAGCATCCTAAGTTTGATCTTGTGGTTCATTTGAATTTTCATCCAAGTTTGAATCTTTAGGTGAGTTCTAAATTAGTTGTTCAAGATTCTCAATTGATTTCCCACTTCTTAAAATAGTCACAGCCTTTAGTTGTTCATGAGTTGTTTAAGAAAAACTTGAATCTCTCATTGATGTTAAGGATGGCACCGCCTGAGTAGGCATGGGTACCTTTCCAGTTTTGATGGTTTGATGTTTTTGTTTAAGGGAAGAGACTTCTGAGTTCATCCTTTCCATTTGTTTGCACAGCTATTCTAGTAGGCTTTGTGAATCAGTTTGGGTGGGTTATTGAGTAGGTTTGTTTATCCCAGGGGATATTTTGGAGGTGGGATGGTTTGTTGAAAATGGACCGGTGGCTATTGGTATTGGATAGGTTGGGTTTGGAACTGGTTATGGGTTTGGTAGTTCTGATGGGGGTAAGGAATTTGTCCCCATGGTTGTCTAGGTTGTTGGTTATCTTTCCAGCAGAAGCCTGGGTGGTCGCTATACCTTGGATTGAAGTTGTTTTGGTATTGAGGCTTTTTTAGTGTCTTTGAACCTCTCCCATGTTTCATATAATGACTGTCCCTCTTTTTAAAAAACGTTTTGGATAATCTTTTTAATTGAAATTGTTTTATGGTGGGGAAAGTATTTTTTGAATAATTATATTTGTAATTGGTACCAAGAGTTGATGGATGATGGTCTCAAATTTATTAGCCAATTTTTAGCTCTATCCTTTAAAGAAAAAGGAAATAGCCTCTTCTTAGCTGATTCTATTTGATGTAGGGGACACATGGTTTCTACAAAGTCATTGAACTCCTTAATGTGAAGGTAGGGCATCTCGGACTCCATTCCATGGAACGTGGGAAGATGGTTTAAGAAATAGGTTTTAAATATGTAGTTCGAATCTTCTAGGGAATTGTGTCTAATGCATGAGGGGGAATTGGTCCAAGAAGGTTTGAGGTGGACATTCATGGTTTGATCGACCGCATTCCCCATGTTTGGGGCTACCTCATTTCGGTTTCCATTTTGGTTCCCACCCGGGTTTATGAGTTGGTTTCTTTAGAGAAATTCCATTGAAATGGGATCAATTTTTGAATCTGGTGTGTTAGGAAGATTAGGATCTAATGGAAAGCATTACCTTGGTGTACTTGACTCCCCAACCCCATGACAATCCACCCTAACTAGACGGTTCGATTGATCGCGGGTGTAGGCGGACATGCACCAAAAGAAAGAAAAACAAGAAAGGGACAAGAGAAGAGAATTTGTATGAGAAAAGAAGAAATGGGAAAGAATAGAATGGGTGTTTAGATGACTTACTTGGATCCCTGGCAACGACACCAAAATTTGATTCACGCTCAAATTTACCCAATAGAAGAAGGTAGGACAGTCCTTGTAGTATAGTTTGGGTTGTCGAATCCTCATAGACCTAAGAAGTAACATATAGACACGTACATTCTATGTACTATTTTTGGCTATGAAGTGGCCAAAATGGGTTTATTTTAGATGGGTTTAAAGGAAAACTAAGATACTTAAGTGAATTCAATTTAAAAGAATGAGTTGATCCTAGGTTATTTCTTGGGGTGGATTGGACGTATTTCCTTTTCAATGATTTCAATTTCTTATATTTGAGATGGGTTAAATTAAGGAGATAAAACAACATCATCACTTACTGGTTTAATTCCTACACCTCTTAATAATAATCACCTATAAACTTGAAGGATCAATGTTTTGATCACTTCAAGGTAAAGGTTCGTATTAGCACTTGAAGTGTGTGGCCTTAAATTCAACAAGGACGATGGAGTTTAAAAATCATCAAATAAAAATCTCAATTAAAGAAGTGATTATAAATTAATGGGGTGATAAATAACATCCAATAAAACCCCTTTCTACTCCATTAGATCAACCCATAAGTAGGTTATCCAACCATTGATCCCATGGTTTCAATGGAATCGGAAAGTAGACTCACGAGGGAGGAAATGGAGAAGTAAAGAAAACAACAAAAATAAAATGATCACTCAACCATTGTGTGAATAATTTCACAAGGTTTGGTGTGAATAAATTCACACCTTGATCCAATGGTATCAAAGTGAAATTAAGAACAATATAATAAGAGTATAAGAAGAACATTCATTAAGAAAATAATGTGAATTGAACAACTTACATGTGAAAGACAAATTTGAGACAACAAAATTGCAGCATAACATTACAATTGAACAAAGCACCAAAGATTAAAAAATCCTTCACCTACACTACATTAACTAGGAATTTTGGGAGCCTTGGGTCGAGCCTCCAATTGTACAAGTCATCCCACTTGAGTATGATAGGTATAGGGTGGTGGAAATTTTTTGTAAAGAAGACTTTCCACCCTTGACCTGAAAAGGCATCCAGCTTGCATCCACCAAAAAGAGGCACATACAACACCTTCTAGATGAAAGAATTTGGGTGGGTCATATAAGAATTAAATTAACAGCAGGATGTCACATAACAGACTGTAAAATCTCATCCCAAAAAGAATTATGGTTTTCAATATATGGTTTATTTGGTGGGCTGTTTTTCTGGGCCGCAGAATCTGGCCCATAATTTTATCTCTAAATTGGACTGCCTAAATAGACACCATAGAGGCCGAATTATCATTGGATCCTGAAGCGTGATTTGTTCCTCTACATGTATTATAGAATCCCACGAAATTTGGGATTAATTGGGCATGTATGATGGGCTCCACCATCTCATCAGTGGACTGGTGTCCAATCTTCCTTCTCTAGAATTTCTTTCTTTCATCACAAAATATCCACTTAATCCTTTATGAATCATCCATTGATCCCTGAATGATTTTTTTTTTAAATTTAAGTGAAGATCCATTTAACAAAATATCAAATTAAAATAAGGATAATTACATTTCATAGAATTAGATGACTCATTGGGTACTTTAAATGATTTTAAAAAATGTACCACATAATAGTGCATTTTAAGTAAGAATTACAATCATAATGTGAAATGATGTTCAAAGTGTAAAATGTACTAAAATGGTGTTTATGACTAACAAAGAACCTGAATATTATATATATTTACAATTAATATTATCCTTATTTAGTGGCTAATCACACCCCTTAACTTGAGTTTTTCTAGTACCGAGCAAAATATATCTCAACAATATGAAATTAGAATTCCCTTTTCCAAAAACATTTTAATACACAATGATCACCAGAAACCCTTATACCAAAAAATCATGAAACCCATCAAAATATTTTAATAAATTATAGTTTCATAAGCAGATCCCAATCTCAATCCCATTCCTTTGTTCAAATTCATTGCAATATTTCATCCAATATTAATTAAGTATGAGGATGTGTTGTGCATCAAAATAGACATGGGGGTTCATCTTTATTCAAGGGGAAATGACAGAAGTGCTAGGTGGAATCACCTTTCAATATTAATATGAGTATTCAATTTTTTTGTATCAATTTTTTTTGTTTTTTTTTCAATTTTTCCATGGTAATTGAAATTGCACTCAAAAGAGTCAACCCCTGTAGCGAGACATTGCCGATGAATCCTAGGCTCAAAGACCTTAGGGAACCAAGTGAATCCCACATACTCGGGCATCATATCAAGTTAAATCAGTCAAAAACAAATTCAAATTACCAAAAATAGAGATAAAATTACTAACTCTGAGCCAGAAAACTATGGAGTCACGATCCCCAAGTGCCGAAAGCCACGCATTAGGTAATTTCATCGCTCTACGCACAAATTTATTATTACTATTTATTTATTGAATACTCATACTAAAACTAAAATGATCACCAAACCTATGATATTTATTTGGGGGACCCCATGAACTCAAACTAATACCCCACTATCCAAAGGACGTGCATTGTGATATTTTTTTTTGGATGAAAATATAAATGGTGAAATATCACATTGGACAACCACAATTTCCAAAATCTATGCTCATGAAATTATACAAGGATTAAAATCAGAATCAAGGCATGATAAATTATTTGATATTATGTTTCAATGTTTTCAATGTGTAATATCATGTCCAAAGTTAAAGGAATTTTTCCTTCTATTTACAATTTGTTTTTCAAATCATTCATTTTTTTTACACAAAATCATTTTTTATTTTATCTCCCCCCAACTTAAAATAACACTGTCCCTAGTGTTTAAAAAAAAGAAAATTCAGTATGGGGTAGTGGTATAGAATTAAGGATCAAAAAAGAAATAGAAAATGAGGATCATGGAATGAAGTCACCAGGTGGTTGAAGTTGAAATTTTTACTACTCCAAATTAGTCCTTTGATCTCTTGGGGGATGTTGGGACCTCCTTGATTGAACATGTATAACCCAAAATAGTACTTGAACCAAAATAATAACAAACCAGACAAAACAAACAACACAATGACTTATTTAATTCCAAGTATCATCATTTTTATAAGTTTCCCGGTTTTCTGTTTTTTTTAAATCAAACTAATGATACATTTTCTTCTTTTAATTTTTTGGGTAATGTATAACTCAGGGGCCACACCGCGTGACACAGATGAATACGGTGCTCCCCTTTCATACCCATCCATACTCATAATTGAAGAATATGTCAACAGTCTTTTTTTTAAAATATAAAAATAATTAATTAATCATATTTAAAATATAAATTTTATTAAAACAAAAAAATGATAGATAACTTGAAAACCATAGGTTGCCTCCCATGCAGTGCTTTGTTTGACGTCATTAGCCCGACATAGACCTTAAATCTATCAATTTTTTTTTTCTGGTTCAGGGGTTGGCTCGGTTAACTCAACCTCTATTTCCTGTTTATTGAATGATTCAATGAATGGTTTTAACCATTGACCATTGACCTTGAAAATGTAACCACTTGTTGGATATTTAATATCTACTGTCCCATGGGGGAATACATGGTGCACTATGAAAGGACCTGACCATCTAGACCTTAACTTTCCCGGGTGTAAATGTGGTTTTGAACTATATAAGAGCACAAAATTTCCTAGTTCGAAAGATTTTACTTTGATATTCCTAGATTAGTAGGCTTTAACTCTAGCTTTATTTATCCTTGAATTTTCATAAGCCTCTATCCTAAGTTCCTCAAGTTCATTAAGATCTTATTTCCTCTTTTCTTTGGTTAATAAATATCGAAATTCATTTTTTTGATTGCCCAAAATGCCTTATGCTCAATTTCAATAGGTAAATGGCATGATTTTCCATAAACCAACCTATATGGGTACATTCTTAAAATTGTTTTATATGTGGTTTGAAATGCCCATAGAGCATCTAATAGTTTCTCACACCAATATTTCCTAGAGGGGTTGTTTTTTTTTCAATAATTTTCTTAATCTCCTTATTCTTTAACTCATCTTGACCATTGGTTTTAGGATGGTATGTAGTGGACACTTTATAAGAAATACCATACATAGACATGAGTGAAGAGAATGGGCGGTTGCAGAAATGGGTTCCTCGATCACTGATTATAGCCCTAGGAATTCCAAATATAGAGAAGATGTTTTCTTTTAGGAATATATTATCAACTTGATGATCATTGGACTTATTGGGAATGGGATCGACCAATTTTGAGACATAATCAATAGCTAAGAGTATGTAGAGGTATCCCCTAGAGTTTGGAAAGGGACCCATGAAATAAATTCCCCAATAGTCAAAGATTTCAACCACTAAGATGGGAGTGAGTGGCATTTGATTCCTTTTTGTGATGGACCCTACTTGTTGACACCTAGGAATGCTTTGAAAAAATTTGTAGGACTCCCTTTAGAGGGTGGGCCAAAAGAGAACACATTGAAGAATCTTAGCAGATGTTTTCTTAGAGGAAATGTGACCTCCACATGCCTCACTATGACGGAATTTAAGGATGGACTCTTTCTCATACTCAGGAACACATCTCCTAATGATTTGATCAGGATAGAACCTGAATAGGTAAGGATCATCAAACACATAGTGTTTGACATGAGAATGAAACTTCCTTCGAGCTTGTGTCCCTAGGAATTTTGGAACGACTCTTGTAACTAATAAATTGGCTATGTCAGCATACCAAGTTCAGTCACTCACAGAGTAGAGGTGTTCATCAGGAACTGAATCAGACACATAAAGGTGATTTGAGTTGTCTTTGAATTCCATCCTAGAGAGGTGATCAACTACAACATTTTCAACTCCCTTTTTATCATTGATTGTGAGGTCAATTTATTGTAAGAGAAGGACCCACCTAATTAGTCTAGCCATAGTATCTTGTTTTTGGAAGAGGTATTTTAGTGCAGAATGGTCAGTGAACACAGTGATGGGTTATCCTAAGAGGTAGGACCTAAACTTCTCTAAGGAAAACACAATATCAAGTAACTCATTTTTAGTAGTGGTGTAGTTGATTTGGGCATCATTTAAGGATTTTCTTGCATAAGCCATTACATAAGGATTTTTATCACAACATTGTCCAAACACAGCTCCTACATCAAAGTCATTGGCATCACACATAAGTTCTAAAGGAAGGTTCCAATTTAGAGATTTCATGATGGGGGGAGAGGTGAGAGAGGATTTGAGGGTTGAGAATGAACCCTCATAGCTTTCTGTCCAAAAAAAAAATAGAGCATCCTATACTAGGAGAGAAAAATGGGGACGAGATATTGAACTAATGTCCTTAATGAATCTTTAATATAAACCAGCATGTCCTAAGAAATACTGTACTTCCTTGACAGTTTTGGGTGATGGAAGGTGACGAATTATGTCAACCTTGGCTTTATCAACTTCAATCCCCCTACCTGAGACCAGATGGCCTAGAACTAGTCCCTCTTTAACCATGAAATGGAATTTTTCCCAGTTGAGGACTAGATTATTTTCTTCACATCTTGACAAGACTCTCTCTACATTCCTCAGACATCCCTCAAATGTATCCCCAAACATAGAGAAGTCATCCACGAAGACCTCTAGAAAATTCTCTACCATGTCTGAGAAGATTCCCATCATGCACCGCAGGAAGGTTCCAGGGGAATTGCATAACCCGAAGGGAATGTGTTTGAAGGCAATGTTTCCAAATGGACATGTGAATGTCGTATTCCTTTGATCCTCTAGGGAGAACTCAATTTGATTATACCCTGAGTACCCATCTATGAAACAGTCGAAGGCATGACCTGCCACTCTCTCAAGGAATTGGTTAATGAATGGTAAGGGGTAATGGTCCTTATTGGTGAATGATTTTAGCTTCTTATAGTCAATGCAGACCCTCCATCCACTACTCGCCCTTGTTGGAAGAATCTCTCCATCCTCATTTGTTATCATTGTGATTCCATCCTTTTTTGGAACCACTTGAATTGGGCTCACCCACTCACTATCAGATATGGGATAGATGATATCAGTGTTTACCAATTTCAGAAGTTCTTTCCTTACTAACTCCATGAGATTAGGATTTAGTCGCTGTTGAGGTTGACAACATGGCATTGAATCAGATTCTAGAACAATCCTATGAGTCCCGATAAGTGGGCTAATCCCAGGAATATCAGTCAGGCTCCAACCAATGGATTTCTTATGTTTCTTAAGGAAATCTAGAAGCATCCTCTCATGATTGACTTCAAGATAAGAAGAAATGACAATAGGATATATTTTATTGTCCCCTAGGAAAGCATACTTGAGTGTAGTGGGATGTTCCTCCAATTCAAGATCAGGTTGGTTCATAATTTCAGCAAAAAATTGGGACATTGGATCATGTTCAATTTCATTTTTTTTAGATTTTCAGATAGGATTGATTCCCCACATATAGAAGTTTCAGCTACTAGATTTGATTGATCAGATTTAGAGAAAGAAGTTTGATTGGTCTCCATGAAATTGGTTTCCTGAAAGGTTTCATTGATTGTTGGACCTATGAATTCATCATAAAAGAAATTTTAAAATGATTCAAGCCAAGGAGATAAACATCCTTCATATGAACAAAGGAAAACAATATCATCCTGACTTAAACATTCATTAAATATTCCTTGATGTTCCATGGATTCATTATCAATGCTTCATGTCATGTTTACTTCATGAATGTACTCATCATCCCATATTTGTGAGATCGCATTATAGATGTTCAAGTCTAGACTCATGTTCCCAAAGGTGATGGTCATGTTCCCATTTGGAACTCGGATAATAGAGTTGATTGTTGCAAGGAAAGGACGACCATGGATGTTTGGGGTTTGTTCCTTATTTCCTAAGTTTGGATGGCTGTCAAGTACAATGAAGTCACCAGGGTAGATGAAGTTTTCAACCTTTACCAGAACGTCCTTTAAAATCCCCTTTGGAACCCTAATGCTATGATCAACAAGTTGAAGTGTGAGAGATGTGGGTTGAATTTCATCTACTCCTAACTGGAAGTACACAGCATAAGGGATGAGATTGACACTATCACCAAGATCAGACAAGGCCTTGACAACTTTGCTTTCTCCTAGTTCAATATTGATGTAATGTAAACCTGGGTCTTTTAACATAGGAGGAATGGTCCCTTGAATGGTGGTACTCACATTAGAATCCAAAAGGACTTGGTTTTTATGTGAAAATATTATTTTAAAAGTGCACAAGTCCTTAAGGTAATTTGAGTAGGCAGGTATGTTTTGGATGGCATCAAGAAGGGGAATGTTCAACTTGACTTGTGAGAAGATTTCCCTCAATTTTTCACTCAGTTCAGGCTTGGGTTTCCCCCTCATGCGTTGAGGAAATGGTGCAGGTTGTGGGGTTGTTTATTGAAGAGTTGTTTCATTCATATTTTTATCAGTTTCCTCAGTTTGATCTTGTGGTTCATTTGAATTTTCATTCAATTTTGAATCTTCAGGTGGGTACTGAATTAGTTGTTCAGGTTTCTTAATTGATTTTCCACTTCTTAAAATAGTCATAACCTTTAGTTGTTAATGAGTTGTTTGATCACAACTTGAATCTCCCCATGAAGTTGAGGATGGCACCGCCTGAGTAGGCATGGGTGCCTTTCCAGTTTTGATGGTTTTAAGTTCTTGTTTAAGGGAAGAGACTTCTGAGTTCATCCTTTCCATTTGTTTGCACAATTGTTCTAGTAGGCTTTGTGAAACAGTTTGGGTGGGGGCTTGAGTAGGTTGGTTTATCCCAGGGGGATATTTTGGAGGTGGGATGGTTTTTTGAAAATGGACCGGTGGCTGTTGGTATTGGATAGGTTGGGGTTGAAACCAGTTATGGGTTTGGTAGTTCTGATGGGGGTAAGGATTTTGTCCCTGTGGTTGGCTAGGTTGTTGGTTATCATTCCAGTGGAAGCCTGGGTGGTCGTTATACCTTGGATTTAAGTTGTTTTGGTATTGAGAATTTTGAAAGTTCAAGGCACTTACATCCGCTGTGGGTCCTCCTAAAATAACATACTTGAAGGATGGAATGGTTGGGCAGTTGTCTATCTTATGGTCTTGTTTGTCACAAATTGTGCAAACAGGGTCAACGGTTTGGATTTCATGGACTTTCCTAAGGTCTATCTATTCAACCTTCCTAGAGAGTGCTGTGAGTTTATCCCTAAGGCTTTCCTCTTATCTAAGTGTATGAATTCTAGTAGTTCTTTGTGGCTTTTCAGAAGAAGGTGAAGTTCCCCATGTTTGGTGTTGTTTAGAAAGGCTTTCAAGATACTCGTAAGCAACATTTGGGGCTTTGTTTTTAAAGGTTCCATTACAAATTATGTCAATGAATTGTTTATTCCCTGGACCCAAACCTTCATAGAAAATTATCACTTGTTCAGGTATATAAAACCATGGTGTGGAACCATTTTTATAATGTCTTTGAACCTCTCTCATGTTTCATATAATGACCCTCTTTTTCAAAAAAAATTTGGATACTCTTTTTAAGTGCAATTGTTTTATGGTGGGGAAAGTATTATTTGTAGAATTCTATTTGTAGTTGGTACCAAGATTTGATGGATGATGGTCTCAAATTTATTATCCAATTTTTAGCTCTATACTTTAAAGAAAAAGGAAATAGCCTCTTCTTAGCTGATTCTAGTTGATGTGGGGGACACGTGGTTTCTATAATGTCATTGAACTCCTTAATGTAAAGGTAGGGCATCTCAGACTCCATTCCATGGAACGTGGGAAGATGGTTTAGGACATGGGATTTAAATATTTAGTTGGAATCTCTTAGGGAATTGTGTCTAATGAATGAGGGGGCATTGGTCCCTGAAAGTGGGAGGTAGTCATTAATGGTTTGATCGACCGCATTCCCAAAGTTTGGGGCTACCTCATTTGGTTTTCCATTTTGGTTCCCACCTGGGTTTATGAGTTGGTTTCATTGAAGACATTACATTGAAATGGGCACAATTTTTGACTTGGGGTGTTAGGAATATTAGGATCTAATGGAAAGTGTTCCCTTGGTGTACTTGACTCCCCAGCCCCAGTACTATCCACCCTAACTAGATGGTTCGATTGATCACGGGTGTAGGCGGACATGCAGCAAAAGAAAAAAAACGAGAAAGGGACAAGATAAGAGAATTTGGATGAGAAAAGAAGAAATGGGGGAGAATAGAATGGGTGTTTAGATAACTTACTTGGGTCCCCATCAACAACACTAAAATTTTATTCACGCTCAAATTTACCTAAGACAAGAAGGTAGGACGATCCTTGTAGTGTAGCTTGGGTTGTCGAATCCTCAGAGACCTAAGAAGTAACCTATAGACATGTACATTCTATGGAATATTTTTGGATATAAAGTGGCCAAATTGGGGTTATTTTATATGGGTTTAAAATAACTCTAAGAGACTTAAGTGAATTCAATTTAAAATAATTAGTTGATCCTAGGTTATTTCTCGGGGTGGATTGGACGTATTTCCTTTTCAATGATTTCAATTTCTTATATTTGAGATGGGTTCATTTAAGGAGATAAAAAAAACATCAAAACTTACTGGTTTAATTCCTTCACCTCTTAATACTAATTACTTATACACTTGAAGTATCAATGTTTTGAGCACTTCAGGGTAAAGGTTCGTATTAGCACTTGAAGTGTGTGGCCTTAAATTCAACAAGGATGATGGAGTTTAAAAATCATCAAATAAAATTCTCAATTAAAGAAGTGATTATACATTAATGGGGTGATAAATAACATCCAATCCATCCCCTTGCTACTCCCATGGATCAACCCATAAGTGGGTTATCCATCCATTGATCCCATGGTTTCAATGGAAGCGGAAAGTAGACTCATGAGGGAGGAAATGGAGAAGTAAAGAAAAAAAAATGATCACTCCACCGTTGTGTGAATAATTTCACAAGTTTTGGTGTGAATAAATTCAAACCTTGATCCAATGGTATCATAGTGATATGAAGAACAACATAATAAGAGTAGAAGCTGAACTTTCATTAAGAAACTAATGTGAATTGAACAACTTACATGTGAAAGACAAATTTGAGACAACAAAATTGCAGCATAACATTACAATTGAACAGAGCACCGAAGATTAAAAATCTTTCACCACCACTTCCTTAAATCGGAATTTTGGGAGCCTTGGGTCGTGCCTCCAACAGTACAAGTCATCCCACTTGAGTATGGTAGGTCTAGGGTTGTGGAATGTTTATGGAAAGAAGACTTTCCACCCTAGACCTGACAAGCCATCCAGCTTGAATCCACCAAACAGAGGCGCATGAAACACCTTCTAGATGGCCAACTTTGGGGAGGCCATAGAGGAATTAAATTAAGGTCCGGATTTCTCCTAATAGCATGTAAAATCTCAGCCCAAAAGGAGTTATGGTTTTCTAGATATGGTTTAATTGGTTGGCTATTTTTATGGGGCACAGAATCTAGCCCAGAATTTTATCTCTAACTTGGGCCGCCTAAATGGACACCATGGAGGGTGAATTAGCATTGGATCCGGAAGAGTTATTTGTTCCTCTACATCTCTTATATATCCCATGAATGTTGGGATTCATTGGGCATATATGGTGGGCCCCATCGTCTCATCAGTGGGATGGTGTCCAATCTGCCTTCTCTAGAATTGCTTCCTTTCATCACAAAGTATCTCCTTCATCCTTTATGAATCATCCATTGATCCCTGAATGAAAAATGTTTAAATTTAAGTGAAGATACATTTAACAAAATATAAAATTAAAATATGGATAATTAAATCCCTTAGAATTAGATGACTCATTGGGTACTTTAAATGATTTTAAAAAATGTACCACATAATAGTTCATTTTAAGTAAGAATTACAATCATAATGTGAAATGATGTTCAAAGTGTAAAATGCACTAAAATTGTGTCTATGAATAATAAATAACATTAATAGTATGTATATTGACAATGAATATTATCTTAATTTAGTGGCTAATCATATGTTTACTTCCATGTATATTTTTATCATGAATACCCATTTTCCCCAGACATGGTTTACATCAACATGAGGTTCAGCCAGAACCGAACATAGTTCTAAAACATAGATTAAATATCACAATTCTTACCTTATTTACATATTATAACTTATTGGATCACTATAAACTCTTTTATGGAAAGTGTATCATCATTTAAAATTAATAATGAGTCAATATGGTTAATGAATATAAAACCATATATCTCTAATTCTATAACCTCTCTATTTCTCCAATACAATTTTTGTGTTTCATTAATAACATATTCCATAGGGACATGTGTATTGTGTTCCAAAATTAACAATTGTGTATATTTATCTTCAAAATATTAAAATTAAAACTCTCTCAAAATATCCATCTTGAGGTTGTACACCCTCTCAAGAGTACTGTCTTATCTTATGATGACCAAATTCTTGTCTTTGGGGTTATAAGGATTGAATTATATTACTTCATTAGGATCTCTTATATGGACACAAATTATACCTTTGGGTTCTAGTTTTTTCTATAGAGTGTACATTAATAAACCCCTCACATCCCAATGAAAAATAATAGGAAAAATTATTTCTTTCTACTCCATAACTCAATAGGAATTACATTTTTCACTTTTATTGGTACTCAGTTATATATAAATGTTTTCGTGTGTAATGAATATCCCCAAAATGATAATGGAAGATCTATATGACTCATTATTAAAATAAACATGTTATAATGGTACAGTTCCACCATTCATTAACTTCATTCCACTGTGGTGTATTTACTGGAGTGAGCTCAATTAGAATCCCATATTACCATAGATTGTAAATAAACCATTTTTAATGATATTCACCATATATATTAGATAAAATACTTGTTTTATTCATTCCATGTTGATTTCCAAGATCATTTTTTAATTTTTAAATTTCTCAATGTGCTCAAACTTATACATCCTCAAGAAAACCTTACCTAGTATACTCTAGTCATATCTAAAAGTTAATAATTATGAATTTCCATATCTATCTTCTACAAGAAAACTTCCACACACATCAGTGTAAAATAATTTTATAAGCTCTATGTAACCTTCAAATTGTCTACCAAATCATTTTTTGGTAATCCTACCATGTAAAAATTGAGGAAATATTATAAGTGGATTTAGCTCGAAAGGGACTAAATAACTATCTTGATAAAGATTTTTTTGGAAGATTCTAATTTATGTTACCAATATGGTGATTCTATCAATGGGTTAAACTTGAGTTATGAAAATTTAATTTCTCATCAATTTTATTTTTTTTCATAGTGTAATATAGTAAGACTATTATTTAGCTATGATGTACCATAACACATGCCATTATTATAAAAGTGTGATCGTTTATTTCATAATTCAAAAATAAATCCATCCAAGACAAGGGAAAAAATAGAGATGATGTTCATAGTAAAACTAGGCACAAAATAACAGTTCTTGAAAACCAAATCAAATTGGTTGGTAATGAAAGGTGGTTGTCTCCTATAACCAATATAGAAAGATGCGTTCCATTGTATGGTTGAAGACCAACCTCACATGTGGAAGTATTTTTGAATATTCTTGGTTTTTGTATTTAGATACATATGCGAGAAACAAAGGATATATCTAATACCCAATGGGTAGATACATAAATACCTTAATAAATATTGAATTCATATAAATTTTCCACTTCATTCATCATATGTGTTCAATTCTTCTTTAAGTGGCCTATCTTTACAGATGAAAAAAATAAAATGTTTTTTATTTGATTATCATGGGGTTTACTTATTCTTGGAAGGATGGGAATTAGTATTCATACACATGCAATGCGTCTTGTGTCCCTTTCCAATGCTATTGTTTTTCTTATTCACTGTAAGGACCACAATTGTTTCATTCCCTATGCCTTAGTTAACTTGACGACTTAATATAAAATGATCTAAAAGAGTATTTTCACTATTTATCAAATTATAAATTATAATAAGAATAGACAAAAATTTAGGAATTAATGATTTTATGGGATAAGGTTTCAAATTATTAAGGATCTTAATGCCCAAGATGTAGGAGGGCTCTGTGTATCCAATCATCTTGACTACATTACCCTCATATAGAACCAAAAGTCCATGATTGAACATGAATAGTGAATTAGTGATCTCATATATCTCTTGTATACCTTTATCATGATAAAGATCATGAAGGTGAGGTATGATTCCATATGAATCAATATTATTGTTTTTATATATGACATAACTAGACAATGGTGATATTATGACACCATGGAAATCCATTGTATCATCCACATGTTTTATTTAGAGAGATGGTTCTTTTTCACTAGACTTCATAACAAGTGACTTAGGATGTTGGTTTTATAGAATATACAATTTTAAATACTAGAATAGTATATGGTGCATGATCCAATACCAATCCTAGAAATTTGAGCCACTAAGAATATTATCCTTATGCCATATGGATCACAGTGATATAGTTGATGTCCTATGTCCTTCAATTTCTACAATAATTAAGATTATAAATTTGGTAAATTATCTAGTTATTAAAATTATATAAGTAAATTTTGAATTTTTCAATCTCCCATGATATAATATTATTTTAATAGACATTATAATTAGTTACAGAATATACCAGTGTATGAAATTTCTAGTGGAAAGGCCCTCATTTTTCCTTCACATAAAACAAACATAAAAGTTTTATGTATGTTGAAGTGATTTAAGTAGTCATAACATACCAACTACATTAACTCATAGTTCCTTTATATGTTGAGTGGATTCCACTATCATGAACTATCAGATAAGGATTTCCTCAACCCTTACTACTTATTTTGGGAAATTATTTCTTGAGCAACGAAACCTTCTTGTGAACAATGTTTTTGTTAATAAACGCCCCAATATAAAATTACCAAATAATGTAACATACCCTATCTTGGGTCAGTCATGTTCATTGAATAACTGGTTCAATTATAACTTCATTTGTGTATGGATACACTAAAATAACATTTAATTTAATCAATTTAATAATTATGCAAAAATAGACCACAATATCTATATTAAATGCTTCTTAATATTAACCAAATTTTCATAGGTGAGATTCCAGGTATTGATAAAATAAAACAGTCCAAAAATTAAATTCCATATTTATTGATTTATTAAAACATTTATATATTGTAAAAACCACACATTCAAATAAATAACCATGAAAATAGTATAAATAAATAAATAAAGTTGTTTGATCCTGAGATTTATCTAATAGTTTTATGATCTAGAATATGATAAACCAACTCTAATTTGAAGGGAATATCTCCCTAAACTTTCACTGGTTGAGAAAAAAAATTCCACCTATGATCTTGTTAACTTATTATCATAGTTTCACCTCTTAATGAACTACATCAACCCATTTAGGGGATTTTTCCATTATTGAAAATTTACATACATGTTGGCCTAGGGAACTAAAGGATTTTTAAGGGGTTTACAAAAAAGAGAATATTTGTACATTGACCCGTACACAATGAAAGGAGAGGATTATGCACAGAACATCAATTTAATTTTATAAAAATAAAATAAAAGGAAACTAACCACATACACTATTATAGAGAATTCTCATGATCTACAATATATTACAAACAAATATACTTTTTGGCCTTGATAAAAATTATTTTAATTAATCATTTAATTTAGAGAAACACATAGAATTAATAAAATTATTTTTTCATTAGTTAAATAATTCAGTTTTACATAATTCAATCCTAATCATCACAAAATTTGAATCAATAATAAATTTATTAAAATTACAAAAATTGTTTTTTTATTAAATTTAATAAAGTCATCAAGTGTATTATAGGAAATTACATGTACCAATCCAAACTACTCACCACTGTCCTTAATTGTGTGGTCACATAGAATCAAACAAACATTTTGAGGTCTGCAATTATAATGTATGAATTTCTTAATATTTTATGTTTGATAAAATATAAATTATAATATATATGATTCTATTAACACACATTAAGTATAAAAATGTAAAGACCATAGACTACTTGTAGTTAAAAACATAGCACATAAATTAATATAATAATAAATTAGTATTTATATCTCATGGATTGTACTATCAAATAAATGATACACAAAACACATGTAAATATTATTATTCATAGTATTAATTTTTCTATCCATGTTGAATTAATTAAACATGGAACAACATGTTATCCTACTTATACGGGAGCTAGACATCATGTAACCTATTCTTCCTAGGTCCATGACACATTCCTTGGATCACGGTGTGTTTTTCATCCAAAAACGCGTATGAGGTATATGGAATGTATGAAATCTAACCATCATGTGAACTCAATGTTTCAAGATTTTTTAGTGCCCATAAATTGGAAAAAATACACAAAATTGTCGGGGCCCTTATTTTTTCTTCCATGAAAACATGAGAACTACATGGAATGTAAGAAAGTTACACCATGTCTGGGTTAGTCAATCCCCATGCTAGTATACTTTGGTTAACATGTGGTGTGAATTAAATTAACTAAATATATAATTAATTAATAATGAAAAAGTTTAACATGGGTCACCCTGGTGCATTGAACATGGGTACATGACATTTACCTTCAGGCTACATCTCATGTATTCTTGTTTCATCTATAAATAACCCTCCACATATATTAATGGATGATTTGGTTTTTATTCATTTTAATTTAAAATTTTCATGATTGCATGAGAAATAAAGAACAAGGAATGAGAAAAATTCAATATTCATAATTAAATAATGAATATTCAAGAAATAAAACTAGAAAAAAATATGATCAATTAATGAATAGTAAATAATTATAAATTTACTATATGACTGCTATAATACAACTTGATGGCTTTAATATTATTTTAATTTCTTATGGGGCCTACCCAACTCTATTTTTTTTCAAAATCAACAAATAATCAGAGTTGTACATGAAACATAACATTATGAACAATGGAAATAATTTGAATATTAATCAACTTGTTTACACAGGAACTAAAACATAGGATCATCATATATGATTTAAAATTAATTTAAAAAAAATTTAGAATTATATTTTCAGGTAATTTTTTATTCATTGATGATTTTATTGACTTATCTCATCATACTGTTTTTGTATTGTATGACCCAAGGGAAGAATATCTCAAGTGCTGACCCAGACGTGTTCCAAAATCTCAAAACAACACCATAGAATCATCAGGTTATAGCATGGTTAATTTTTACTGCTTTTTTATTCATCATATATTATAAGAAGAATAAATTTATAGAAGAAGGATTCTTAATGTTTTATCAAAGTCATGATATATTGGCAGAGGATCAATACTCTTATTCATCAGTGCATTCTTGCGGTGATTTTCTCTAGGGTGTGAGTGAATTATCTATATGTTCGTTGAAAACAACAACTAGATAACCCTAGAGTGTGATATAACCATCTATTTATAATTTCAATCTTGGGTTTATAAATTCACATAGTCCCATATAAAATACCTTATTCCATAGAAAACCCATTTTTTAAAAATTATATAAATATTTTTATTATTTTGTTGAAATACGCAATACTTGCAGATAAATAGATATATATATAATTATTTATTTAAGTGATATTTAATTTATCATTTAAATCCAGGCCATTAAATTTTGTCTATAACTGACATTAATATTTATTGAACATGAAATAATTACTATTTATTTAGTAAATGAATACTACTGAATTATCAACTTATAAATATTATAATTACCTGATTCATTGAATGTTATGAGTAAATATTTATTATTATTTAATTAACATATTAATTCTTTAAAATAACACATTTTTAAATCTTGGTGATCAAATAATCCAATATAATTATTAAACCATAAATGTGGAATAATATTTATTCTATCTTGTTAAATTTAAATTGAATTTAACTAATATTTCCAATACACTTAAATTGTGTCCTTATCAAAACCGTTTTTGGTAAAATTAATAGAAACATAGAAATGTACATGGTTAGCTCTAGAGAGATTAAAATACACCCATAGAAAAATTATAAATGTCTTAATGACATAAAATTTCATAAAAAATGCTCACTATGTAATATAATCCCTTTATCTTAGTATATCCAATATGAAGGTTTCCTCTTAGTTTCATCAACAAATATCCTTGATGTATCTTTCCTTAACTTTATGGAATTGAAACATCATTCATAACACAATGGAAATTGATTTATTTAAGCTATTCTATTCCAATTAGTGTGTTTGGGATATCAACGATCAAGAAATAATTGAAGGAAAAAATCCATTCTCAGAGTATTCTTTAATGCAATATCACTCGTGATGATCCCAAATCATCTTACTTCACCATGAATATATGTCATCATGGATTTAATAAGTAGATAAAGCAAATTGAATAATTATTTTAATTAGTAATAATATTAAATTACTTGGATAAATAAACATTAATGTAGATATGAACATCTAATGAAACTTATAAATATTGATTTCCTATTACTCGGTCATGTTATCATTATCTCATACACTAGAAATTACCATTGGTGCACACCATGAAAATGTTACCCAGATTCCCATAACACTCCACCCCTAATATCCTCTACTATTTTTATCCCATAAAATTACAACATCCAACTACAGAATATATATTTAAGAATACTATCACAAGGCTTATAGTTTCTCATCCTAGTAGGGAGTTACTATAACCATTCTATAAAATAATTTCTCTATGATATTTATAACATGAAATGTGACATTAATTCCCATAATTTTGAGATAAAATTTCTAAAACAATTCAAGAAAAAAAATAAAGTTAATCACAAATTACATAGAAGTAGGTTATAGGGGACCATCTCAAACAATGACAAATATATCTGCATGGGTGAACCAAGAATAGGTTATAATAAATATCCTTTCTCTAAACCAAGTGAGATGATAATCTCTAAGATCATTAAGAGATTCAAAATATGAAGCATCCTCATATTGAATACCAGAATCTGGAATGAAATGATAGATATATGGACATGAATCATCTAGAGACTCAATGACACTATGAGGTTCAACCTCAATATCCCCATTCATGGAGTAATCACCATTATCATTATTGGCATGGTTGACTGTAGGAGGAAATAAATATTAAAACAAAAAAAATTTATTTGAAATAAATTTTGGAAAACAAGAACTATTTTAATTTTTTTACCCCTTCACCCCCATTAGATAACCTATGATGATACATTTAAGAGCCCTATACTTAATATTTTTAGTCATGAAATTTGAATTTGGAGTGAATTTAAAAGTTTTTTGATGTCTATAGAATGGGTTCTAACCTCCCCAATGATCTTTCAGACTATAAAAATTACTATAAAATGAGTGATTATATTGAATCAAATAATGAACCATAGTGGAAAACTAATCCAAAAAGACTTGTGAAATAAAATTAATTAATATATTCTATGAACTTTTACAAGTATGGTTCAATTTATAAGTTTTTATGAACTAATATTATGAATAATGTGACCCAATCTTTGGTATGATAGGTTTCATTCATCCTTATTTTTTTAAAGTCAGTATATAGGAAGTCAAAATAATTTTTAGTCCTCAAGTAATTCAGATTAATTACATATTGGGTTTCTAATGTGGATTTAAATGTTCTATACACATCAATGAAACCATATTTTCTTAAAAATATGAGAACATATAGTTTTCTTGAAAATTAATCTATAAAGTTGACAAAATAGGTTCCTACACCATGGGATTTAACCCTATCTAGTCCTTATAATTTATAGTGAATATAATCAAGTGGGTGATTGTATTTAATACTATATTTGTGATAACTAAATCATCCTAACTTACCAAGGACACAGTCACTGGAAAAGGGAGTGTTACTTGGTGTAAAATTATTGAGAAACCCATATTTTCTCAATTACTCTATTAATATTACATTCAAATTACCCATCCATCTATACCAAATCATAATATCAAAAGTATTAGTGACATAGGTGTATCTCGTCTTCTTTACTAATGTTTTTCCACTCAATACACACAACCGATTAATTTGGAAACCCATAAGAACTGTATGATCCCTCATAGATATAATAAATAAACCTAAAAAATATTTGAAGGAAACTCCCATAAAATTCATATCACATATTAAAATGTAATTCTTTATAAAATCTAGAACCCATCACACCTAAAAAATGGTAACAATATAATGTTTTTACATATATATCATAACTAAACCAATACCCTTCAGATAGAGTCAAATATTATTTGGAAACCCATAAGAACTGTATGATCCCTAATAGATATAATAAGGAAACCTAAAATATATTTGATGGAAACTCCCAAAAAATTCATATCACATATTAAAATGCAATTCTTTATAAAATCTAGAACCCATAAGGCCTCAAAAATGGTAACAATATAATATTTTTACATATATATCATAACTAAACCAATGCCCTTAAGATAGAGTCAAATATTACTTCATATAAAAAACACTCATTAATTTCAAATGGTAAATTTAAGAATAGAACACCTATATGGGAAAATATATAAATCACACCCCATTTCTAAAAAACACTCACCATGTTTCATGTATTGCAATACTATCATCACTTTAGAACACACATAGCCACGATAAAAGAAGAAAGAATTGTCACCAAATTCATTAGAAATATTATCAGACTTCAACTTAAGAAACTTGCTCCAAACATTCACATATTTCTTGTAATAATATTATATTACATCTCTTTTTTTGACATAGATAAAAAATCAAAAACCATATGATTTTTTTCTTACCTTCCTTCTCTTTCTTTACTTCCTCTCATTAAATTCAATATTACTTGTAACACTTAAGCCCTTATCTTTGGATTTAACATTACACATGGCACATAAGTCATGAGAAATAAGGTTATACATGAATTCTTATATTGTCGAGGAGTATCTTGCATTAAATATGTAATCTACAATATTTAAATATACATTATCAAATTAGATTAAAATTATATGTCTTGGTATTTATCTTAACTTTTTTACATTGGTATTTTATAAGTTAATACTTTTTTGTTTAACTCATCATGATATTACTAAATAGAAGTTCTAGAAATAATCCTGAAGGTACATAAAGGGTTTTTCTTATAGATATTTCCTACCGATTAAAATTTCATATATAATCATTCCCACTTGTATAAAATACCAACTGTGAAGGTTTCAATAGAAACCCTATGTAGGGATTTTTCATCCATAAAAAGTGTTAAAGAACTAAGGGATTTCATAAAAATGCAAATAGGGAAATTATAGTATGTATATACAATATTTCCAATAGTGTATACACTTACATGAGTTTTAATGTGTCCATGCAGTGAATCTAGCAGTCCTTGTTTGAATAGTAGTGTTATTATCATGTTTCAACACAGGTTAATGTCATCATTACCATCAAATTTATTGATCTCATACTCATTATATTCCATTATTGAATACGTAAAATATGATATAAAAATTTTAGGGTTGATACAACATGAGCCTACACCTATGAAATCCCATTCACTTAAATAAATAATAACAATATATTCTATAGTGAGTTTAAGAAATTATGGAAAAACAAACGATAATAACAAAAACAACAAAATGAAAGAAAGAAATGAGAATAAACGATTTAGTGTGGTTCAAGCCACATTGGTCCTAATATACTCCAATAACACTAAAATATTCATGTCTTTTATTAATACTATATAAAAAGAATCATGAAAAAAATAAGAAAACATTAAAATAAGAAAACAACCAAAAAAAGAGAAAAAACAAAAAAAGTCTTGAAAGAAATAGTGAAATATAAATCATCACACATCCATATTATCCAACTAATAACTAAATATGTGATATTTTAGTAATATAATCATAGTTAATTTGAGATAAAAACTACTTACAACAATCATATTCAATATCTCCGTCAAAATAAAATTTTGAGAAAGAATTTGTTCTACAACGGAAATGACACTAATGTTCCTAGAAAAGTTCAAAACGTCCATCCTTTATTGACCTCCTATAGATAAAAATATATATCTATATAGAAAAGAACTGTTAGATCTTATTATCCTCTATTATACATGGAAATGGTATATATAACCCTCAAATGTTCTAGTTTTGTACAATAGATCACCCAAAAATGATGATTGGGAAGCTGAGAATAAAACTCCCCTAGACAGCCAACAACACTAGTAAAAACACAAATAGAAACAATGTATGAGTCATATAGGAACAATGTACATGAAAATAAAATTAATATATGAGTCATCATTTGCCTATATTTTTGTCATTTAGCAACAACATATGTTTCATCAAAATCTTTATATGAGTCATCAAGATCAATGTACGTACTAATAAACCATAACAATTGAGTCATTAAACTATTCATTCGAGTCATTTGGTCTCTGTAAACAAGTAGTAAAACAAATTTATATGATTTATTGAAAACAAAAATATAATGAAACAATGGTAGTATGAATTGGAAGACAAAAAAATGAATATCTAAAAAGGTAAATATTCAACTAATTAAACTAATTAAAGAATAATATCTTTTCTTAATCAATATGAACTCTAAATCAATATGTAGAGAGGGGTTGACTTGTTTGGAGACGCTTCTTGGGGATTCTGAGTGATTGATGGTGGATTATGGTGATATTTGATAGTGGTAGTGACTACAATGAACAAAGATCTATTCAGAAGTTCACATGATGAAAATGATATTTCCATTGAATTTTTTCAACTAGATACATAGAATTATTTGATGTATATTTCCATTGGGTTTTCTTTCATGGTGATGTATTATTAAATTGTGTCAAATATATTATTTGTAGTTTGTTTATTTTAGTTTATTATATATATATATATATATATCCTCATGGTGTTGCTAATTATCATGGGCATTGGAGATGTGTTTATTACAGTTTTATATATGTTAAGGCCTCCTATGTTGTGAGATTTTATTTCCTAGTGTTAGTCACAAGCCATTATACTATTGGATGTGGACTTAAGGAGACACTCTTGACTTACTAAAGACCTAGGAAGATGTCTTACACCAATTTTACCTATATAGGTAAAGGGGATGGTGAAAATAATTGAATATTAAATACTCTCTTAATTGGTGGCCATAACCCACTACAGATCTATATAACATACATCTCCATGTAATATATAAAAAATAAATGTAAAAAATAAAACCAACTGTAATAAATGAAAATTATTTCATCAACCTCTAAAGATCCACAAGATATTGAACAAATTTATATCTTATATAGTAATAGGAAAAATACATTCCCATCAACTCAAATAATTGAATCAAATATTTCATCTATGAAGTTCTCTATATAATCTTGCATCTAAAAAAACATCTTCTATAACCAATAAAAGACATTGTTACTCTCCACCGTCACCAGTTCCACCAATATATTCACCTAACAACCCATTATCTTTATTGGACATGACACGTGCATAAAAACATACCGATATATGGGTGAGGATATACAAACATAGGAAGAATCTTTGAAAACCACAAAGGTAAGGTATGAAAATAGATAACATGGTTCAAAAAATAGGAGGGAAGTGATGTACTGAATCCTAAAATACACCAAGATTGAACCTATAATAGGGAAAAATATCTAAATTTGAAAGCAATATTAGTCATAAAATGAGAACAAATCCCTAGAATATCTGATAAACAGTTACAATAACCCATATATTCTCTCAAAATATATTTGGGAGGATCCCTATCCCATATGAACTCCAAGACAGTTAAATATTAACTCTGATGGAGGATCATTGTCAGGTTTATGTTGGAGAAATAATTACTATGATAGGGGATTCTAGTGCTATTTTATCTCTTCATAGAGTATAATACCTACTTTTTAGAGAGTGGATCTGTGTCCCATTTAAGGGGGTTAAGTACAAACTTTATATGCTATAAATGTATGGGATACCGGCCTTTAATGAATGGGTGAAATATTAAGATAAAAATTTCCCTGGTAGAGGATCCCAACAATAAGTGAACTAGTGAAATACCATCCCTAGTTAAGGATAGAGAGATGAACCATCATACTAACAAAATATTACACTAGGGAGGGTTATTGATTCTAAACGATATTAGAATATCATACCAATATCTCTTATATATAATCCAAAATATAGAGTTGAAAATAAAACTTAAATCCCCACATGGAATATCAATGATACAAAATAAAATGTAACCCTATTTATTCATCATTAAAAACCACATAGAAGGGATACCTCATGTTTCCTTCTCTGAGACTGAACAAAGATATACATAATAATGGATGGTCTGGAAGAAGAACATAGTATGTGACTAAGGGTGCATGATGTATAGCCCTGGGTAGTAGTCTGTACTTATATTGACCCTAGTACAAGACATTTAATGATCAACCATAATGGTGTATGATTCAATATACATAGTGTTAGGGGTTGAGCTTGGTACTCAACATTTAGATGTACCTCCCCTATTAGAAAAATTAGAGTACATGATGTGTTACATAATGATACATGATGTTTTAGTGAATACTATACCCTAAAAACATAGACACTATGAACACCATGAAATCTTCTAATTTACTTGATATGAACCACATTATTACATATTGTGTTATATTTAATTAACACAAGAACCTAAACAATACATCTTATGATGAAATTTTTCATATGAACTACACACCATGTAGTATGGAAATTCAATCAAAATTCAATGTGTGTCGTGGAGCATTCCACATGTTTTGATCTTGACCCCAATATAGCTAATATATTTTCTCAATTCATAAAACTTGTATGTAACAATTTTGTTGAATGGTATCTGATTACCACTTATAAAAAATGGAATAAACAAATGAACCCCTTTTGTCTGAACATCTCACCTCATAAAATAGTATCCACCTTATGATGTTTCTAATCCACAATCCACTGGGAAATCTCATAGGTTCCATGTTCATCATCTTCTAACCTAGGATAATTATTTTTGATCCCATATTTAATCCCCAAATTTAATTGGTTCACAAACAGTCAACCCAATGACTGAAACAGTGGTGGGTAATGAAAACACAATAATTGTGGTAAAAAACATGAAATTAAAAAATTGAATGACCATGATGAATCATTTAGAATTGATCAATTATCACAAATGTCAATTAATAGATAAGTAAAATGAATTAAAAAATGGTAATTTATTCTAATAATTAAAAGATTACAATTTGAAAGGTACATTTAATATTGAACATTAGATTGAATGAGGAAATATTAAATATATATAGAAATGTATTAAATAATGGAGTGAATTTGACAATAATATATATGTACCTTATGATAGAATAATTAATTATAGAATAATTTTTTCCGAATGAGGTCGTTTTTAATCGATTTCATGTTAATTGGTCATTAAAATATTCTCCTCGACCTCCACTCTATGAGAATTCTCCCATGATAGAACTATCAAATATATCATGGTTGGGATGATGACCCTTTTGATTTACCTAAAATTTGTTTAAATAAATGGTTCACTAGGTTAGATAATTAATTATAAAATTTAATTAATTTTTTAATTTATTCATCTAAATCCACCGATGATTATGGACTCCTGTAGGACCCAATACAAACTAAGCATATATCATTTCGTGCATTAATACCACATTACAATATCAATGATGATCTTAGTTTTCTCAACTACAACATTGTTTAAAAGATAACATATAATTTTTGAAAATGAACTCATGGGAGATTAATAAAATATGAATGTATAATATATGCACATTTTCAAGGTTTTTGGATACCTAAAAATTCATTCCAATTATACCATTAAACTAAAAATATTATTTAATAACTTTCAAAGGAATTATATAAAAATGATGGAGTCATTAAAATTCATAAATTATCCTATATATCCACTATAAGGACCTGAGATTAACATACATGGATATTACATATTTTTAGATGAATATTAATTGCATTACAAAACACATGTAGGAGGACCATAATATTTTAGTGCATTTCGAAACATGAAACTCATTCTTCAAATTTTGTAAAAGATCTTCAACATATCCCATGAAGATATTTTCCTTTAGTACACCTACTTAACAGCTTTCAATATAACCTTAGGAAAAGAGAATATGAATAGGGATGAGCTCAGATACTAAGTAACGGTATAAAATGGAAATATGTAGGAATATCATGAGAATAAGGGTATGAGAACATGATTGTGAAAATATAATATCATACCATTCATAACAAAAATCATGGAAAAAATATTGGCAGTTTAGAAGACACGAATCATAAGGAAATCAAGAACATAATCCATAAGATCCTATCATTAACATAAGAGGTGAAATTTTTGAAGACACATGAGCTTGAAATATTGTGATGATTTATAAATAGAACCAAGTTCACTTATTGAATTAAGGACAGGAAATTAGGCCCTTGTATAAACATATGGAGAGGGAAACTAGGTCCTCTTCTAAAATTATGGACAAAAGAACTAGGTCTATAAATTTAATTGTGAACATGAAATCAACAGATAACATATATACCTAATGAGTTATATATATTCACACAAAGCATTAAAGGGAGATATAGGTCCCCCCATTCACATAATTAAATCATTCTTAAATTTCAAACAAAACATAAATCATTCATCAAATCATAACCCATAGAATAAAATGGGTTTCCTAAACACAATCCCTTAATAATATAATTCATGAAATACAAATATATTTAATAAATAAAATTCCATAAAACCATAATCAACCCATCAGAATAATATGGATTGTATACTCAAAACATATCCTTATTAATAATTTCACATTATATTGAATGTTATTTTGATAAAACACATGAAATTAAATCATGAGGAAAATATAATTTCTTCTTCAATATCATTTCCTTTTCATAAAATGCCACCCAATTTTAAAATAAAATAATTTCTTAGAATATAAAATTAAAAATAGTCAATGGAGGATTCATGTAAATACAACACCCTGAAAATGTAAAAATCCTTTTATTTTGTATATGTTTAAAGTAAATATTCTTTTGGTACTTTTGTCAAAATGTCAAAAAGTACCTTGTACCAAAAACGGAAAAAATTTATTTAATTCCATTTAGTAAAAATTCACCAACACAAAAAATTGAATTTAAAAAATTGTATAAGGATATAAAAAATATTCTTTGAATACATATTTTTGAAACATATATGTGAATGATAAATATAACCTAGTAAATACTTATATATAAACAATCTCAGATACAAATGAGATTACAAAATTATCTCTTAACAATTTATAATCAGTAAAATCAATAAATCAGAAAAGAAATAAGATTATATGAATATTTTAAATATTATAAAATTATTAATAAGATTCAAAAAAACATTCATGGGAAACATAAACACCACAAAAAAGAAATAGGTGGTGTATAAGTTATATGTCTTAAATAAATAAAAGTGAGAAAAAAATAATCCTTTACCTTAGGTCTGATTTCCATCATACGTATCAAAAACATTGATATAATTGTTCAAATAATGTCACTAACATATTTAGGAACCAAATTAATATTTATGATATCATATGTTATCATATTAATAATAATTTAATAATATTTCACTATTACACTACTTTTTGTGTTAACTACTTTATTTTCTCTTTCATGTTTTTTATATAAGCCCCAATTATTATAGATAGGACATAGTTTCATGATTTACAGAATAATATTAATTTAATTTATACCATATTTATTCATTTTATAAATTTATATAATTATTCATGAATGGTGTACATATATATGAATCACATCATGTCACAGAGATGGTTAACCGTACATATGCACAAGTGATGATATAATTTCTTATATTGTAAAATGTATGGAATTGGATGGAATATTTGTTGTTAAAAAATTAATATCATGTTCTAATAATCATATATAGTTATTATTTCTATCATTATACCCATCCACGTAAAGAGGTTGTGAAAAAAGGATCACCCCACAGTGTGGAGATGGTAAGCTGAACGCACACATGTGTGGTGATTTTATTTTTCATAGGATAGATATAAGGTGGATTATGGTTTTTACAAACAATAATAATATATCAATTTATATGTTATACTATATTTATTACTTTATAATGGAAACAACAAAGTAATAAGAAATAGAAGAATAATTGATATTGAGAGAGTCAGTAAGGAGATTACATACTCTTTGGTGAGCTGCCTCTAGATATCCTATTACAAGAACAATTGTTTGTATTTTGAGAATACCAAGAAATATGGAATGTGTGTAAGGAAATATAGAATGGAAATGGTCTTGGGATGGCCAAAAATTAAGGATCAATGTGATTTTAGGACGTTGGGTAAGAGGTTCCCTTTTATAATTTAGGTGAGAATCACTTTTAGGATCTCTAAAAATATTAATTTATAATAATTTAAACCACATTAAAAACATCAAAAATATCTTATATTAAAAGATTATATGATATAATGTTTTTATATGATTAAAAATTAATTTTTAGGAATGACTTTATGTCAATGTAAACCTTATCATTTCAATAAACACTTATATATTCTATTTTAATTTTATCTATGGTCTCAAATTGTTTAATATTAAAATAGTGTAATTTATAGTAATATGATGTCACATAGAATATAAATGAACTATTTAAATTATTGAACACTATATCATATTTATTTTATATTTTTGAAAATATTTTATGATTTTTAAATAATTAAATTAAACATTACTTTTACAAAATATCAATAGTGTAAATTTTGACACTATTCATTTAATGGATTTTTAAAAATATCATGACAAGATGTTAACATCGAACAAAATATTTTATTATGTATATAAGGTGTCAAGGTACTCTATAAAATTATTTGGATATATTAATTATGTCAAAATATATTTATTTTGATATAGTTAATCACATTAATTTGATATTTCTATTAATAAAATAATTACTACATTAGTATTGTGTAATTATATATTTGAATTATTTGTTGATTAAAAATTTAAAATAATATACTATTAGGAATAAAAATAATATATATTTTATAATAATACTTATAGTTAAATATATCTCAAGGAAAATTCTACATTAAAAATGTAATATATATTAAAATTTGAATGTGAAGACCTTAACATCACTTTAAATAAAATATTATAAGTGTGATAAAATCTTCCATACGGCTAAAAATAGTCATTAACATGACCCTTGTATGATTATGGTTGATATATACTTGACCTGTAATATTTGGTCAAGTTTTTGTTTCTTTTAATGGTTTCTATAATTTCAATAAAATCAGTTTATTGATTTTTCATCAATGAAAATATTTCTGCATCATCAATATAAATACCTTTAAGGTAATTATTTATTTCATAAAAATTAGAAAAAAAATATCATGATAAAAAAATTATATTTCAAAAAAGTATTTGGAATCAAATTTATCTTCTATATAACCTTGTATTAAAAATAAATTAGCTATTAAAATTTGAGTAATACATATTTAACTTTTCATAAAATGAAATATATTAAATGTTCTAATCTCATAAAAGAGGCTAAAAAATGGTATAATTTAGAACCAAGTATGGTTTATGTCTAAAACCACTCATCAAATCATATTATGAAATGTGTTATGGTACTTTTATAATATTATATTTACCATTAATTACCTGATTTACCTTTTTACCGTATTAATAAAAGTTAATGAATTTACTATTCACAATGCCCAAAAATAAAAGAATACTAAGAAGATAATTTAGACCATAAGTTTACAAATATGGAATCCATTTTTAAAAATTCAAAACATAGAAGTTTCAGAAATTAATTTAATATTAATCCCACTGTCGGAATGAAAAATAGGGTTGAAAAGTTAAAACATTGAAAAAATAGAAATATTTATAAATAAAATTTCATGGTAAAATTAATGAAAATTAAATAAATTATATAATTGATAAAAATATATTCTATTTTTACTTTAAACCCATTAAATAGTATAATTTACACACATAAATTAGTTCAATTAAAATGATGTTTTCAATTAAAATTCAGTATGTCAGTACTATTCATCGAAACTCAAAACATATCAGAAAAATATCAAAATTTCATCTAATGTAAATTTTTATTTCCCACTTCCAAAGAAAATGTTTACACTCTTATGTAAAACAAATAAAAGTGTCAAAAACTAGATTTAAAATCGGTGCACCATCAAAAGGCGACAAAACGTTATTTTTTATGAAAAAAATTTCTTTTACATGAAAATTTGAATTTGGTCTAATATAATGTCTATAAAATGTATAATATGTGTTTTTAACATTATATTTAATATATTAAATATATATTACATTAATAAAATCCTTCAACAGTGATTTCATTATTTTATAATCCAACTTTTTTTTGAATTGTTTTTCAAAACAAAGTTTATATTATTCATTCCCGCCTTTATAATGACTTGGTTATAAGGTAACATAATAATATTTAGTTTTCACTTATAATCAGTCTGAAATAAATTGAATTCTATCAAAAGAACATGAAATTATGTGTATGAAAATCTAAGAATAGTGTTTCTTATACTGCAAGCTAAGACGGTTTTGTGTGTTGCGCTAGGTAATCTTGGAGTAGTGTACATCACAATACATAAAAGAAATTAAAAAGAATATATCTTATAAAAATATCATGGTGAGTCATTCTTCTTATGTTAAAAATAATTGTCCCTCAAAATTCATTAGTATTATAAACAGTTAGAAACCGACATCGTAAAAACAATGTTTGAAGGATTCATTTAAAATGGAATAGTTTAAAAATTATAGTTGACCAATGTAAATAATGACTAGGTCTCAACATATAAGAACACAAGTGAAGATATGGGTGATGAAGAAAATAGTAAATAATAATAGAGACTGATAAATGTAACTAATCACAAGGAACTGGGTGATCCAGAGAAAGTAAACAATCACAAAATCATAAACTAAAGAAGCATAAAAGTGACCATTGATTTCATCAAAAATGATGATAATGGGACACCCTTTTACGTCATGATCCTTTTTTTCCTAATATTGAAAAGGTTTCATGAGAATATATAATACATGGTTTTGGTACAATATCACTATTGGTCCCATCTTGAATAATTTCCACTAAATATGTTATTTAAGTAAATAGGATTGAATTTGTAAATCCAAAAGTGTTAGAAAATCATGCGATCCATAAATAGAATTATTGGTCATTTAATCTATCCTTATGACAAAAAAGGTTAGAAAATGTTATCAAATTTGCAGAAGTCCATCTATGGTGGGATAATACTTTATTCTAAAAAAACTCATATGATGTTTCACATAAACATTCCATGAATTGATAACCATAAAATACATTCGAATACTAAAAGTCAAGAACTATATGAAGAGTTTAACTAAATTGAATTAACATTTATCTCATATATCTCATAATGGATTCCTTTTTCATCACATTCCAAACATGTGAATACCATAATCATGTATACTCTTTACATTATATCCTTTTTGAAAACATGCATGATTCATTATTCTTAAGCCCAAAATATGTAAACTTCATCCACGATAGCATAAACCACATTTCAAAAATCCTTAATCAGTTTTATAGAAATAATTACCATCCAATTTACTTATTCATTTTCAATATATATTTATCCAAATGTCATTATCTCATCATCATGCTCATATTAAGGTTTATCCTTCCCTTAAACATGTATTTTCCAAAAAATACAACTTATTACCCAATCACTATTCATGTTTACCTGTACTTTTATGTACATGTTCTTAATCAATATTCGTGTTTCATTATTCCATAATACCATTAATTTACATCCACAACATTATTATTTAATTCTAATACATAAACACTCAATCATCCCACAACTTCATTGTAATACTCTAAATTAATAATAGTGATCACATGGGATTTTCCTTTATCTTTGGACTTAAGAGGTTTTTGAAATTGATAATAATCGATAACCCTTGGATTAGGTCATTGGCTTGTAAAATTCCCCCATTTACATTCACTTATAGCATTGAAAGTTTGGTAGTGCATTTTCTTAACCTGTATCCCCATTGAATGAACGTTTTACATCACACCCACATTCTTTTAACTCATGGACAAGCTTCCCACACATGAAGAATATTATTTTTATTTTCATGAAATCCCTTGAGTCCACGTTTCAACATTTTTTTCAAGTAAGATATTGATATTTGTTCTTCTATCGATGTGGAAACCACTGGAGTTCCCATTAAGCTCAATCTTTCTTTTCTTATCTACAGATCCTTAAGAGTTACCAACTTCCATTTTCACTTTTAGTGCATGAAAAAGGACTTATTCATAGCATCCTAACTACCTTATGGATAATGCCTTTTGGAGACTCAATTTTAGGCCACCAAAGAATTGGTTAATTTTTCATGCAGGTCTAATGATTAACACAAAAGAATACTGTGCTAGTCTTCTAAAATTAGCGTCATAGGTACCAATAGAATGATCATATTTTTTCTTAAGGTTAACGAAGTCCTTATCCATATTTATTCTTAGAATACATGGGAAGTAATTACTAAAAAATATATTTTTAATCTTTAATAATTCAATAGATTCAATCTATTCTTTATCCCTTATGTACTTAATAAGTGTCGATCACTGATCGGCTTCTCCTTCTAGATAATTAAAAATCAACATGATGTTTCCATGTTCATAACAGTAAAGTATAGAAAATATATTCTCAATGGTATGAATCCATTATTATGCAACAAGTGGATCAGAAGTCCCACTGAAATAAGGTGTATGTTTCTTTATAAATGACTTAATAGGAACTTGTTCCCTCTCATGATCATTTAGATGTCTAGTATGATTTATATCTTGTGTGAGTATATCAAAAAGATTTTTCTTTGCAACTCCAATAACATTTTTTTTCTCAGAAAGAAAATAATTGTATATCCCATTACATTCATCATTAAAATGGTTCCTTTGGGTTTCAACCATTTTCTAAAACCCAAAAATAATAGTGTGAGAGGCAAAGAACATACTAGGATAATGACATTATCAAGGGGTATTGAATTGAGTATATAACATGATAGTGTTAATAGTATGTTATTCATTATCCCTAACATAATTCTAGTATGGTAAACTATAATTGGAATTATCCCCATGAAATCCAAGGACATATCCTTAGAAATATATCTAGGGATCTCATTAATGTCCTCACAGCCTAGTTTCCGAAGGATAGCTAAAATTTTTCTTTAATACCCACTATAATGACCCAGGCTTGACATAAATGTAAATTATAGATTTTTAGATGAATTCATTACATTACACAAAACATGACCAAGGACCATAATAGTATTGTGTCATTGGAAACATTGAATACGTTCTTTAAATTTGGGGAATGATCTTCAACATCACCCATAATGATCTTCCCCTTTAGTACTTCGGCTCAAAAACATTCTTTATAACCTGAGGAAAAGAAAACATGAAATGGGGTGAGCTAAGATTCTCAGTTAGGGTATACAAAGGAAATATATAGGACTATCATGAGAATAAGGGTTTGATAACATGATCATGGAAATTTAATATCATAACCTTCATATTAGCAATTAAGGAATACATATTAACAGTTCAAAAGTCTTGAATCATAACGAAATCAATAACATAACCCATGAGATCAAAACAGTTATATCAGACATGAAATTATAGAAAACACCTAAAATTTTATCTTTGAGAACAAATATAAATAGTAATAGTTACATTCATTAAATTATGGACATTACATTAGGCCCTAGCATAAACAAATAGACATGGATACTAGGTTTACTCATAAAATTATAGAAAATGAAGACCTAGTCCACACATAGAATTACAGATATAAAATTAGGTTCACACATAATATATATAATTCATGAGTTATATATATTTACCCACTACATTGGATGTAGATATAGGTCCCACTCATCATATAATGAAATCATTCTTACATGTGTGACAAAAAACATAAATCATTCATTAAATCATAACTCAAGAAATAAAATCGGTTTCTTAAACATCATTCCCTAATAAATTAATTCATGAAAGAAAAATGGATTTAAAAAATATAATTCCATAATATTAATAATCTAACCATAAGAATAGTAGAGACATTATACTTTAAACATATCCTTTTTAGATTATTTCACTTTAGATGGAAAATAATTTTGATGAAATATTTGAAATTCATTCTGAATGAAAGAAATTATTTATTATTAAAAAATGTTATCTTTTTATAAAACACCATACAGTTTTAAAATTAAATAATTTCATTGAAAATTAACTTGAAAACTTGTAAGGGAATATTCATTGAAATAATACGTTATTAAAACAAAAAAAATTATTCATGTCGTATAAGTAAAAATAAATCATTCTTCTCATACTTTTGATTGAAAGTAAAAAAGTACATCATACTTAGAACAAAAAAATATTACTATCACACAATTTAATAAAATTTCACAAATGGTGTTTCCGACGCTTTTTCTGGGGCGCACACGTCTGTCCGCTTGGGCATGACTGGTGTGGCTCTTTGTTTCCCCGCATTCCCACTTTCCAAAGGCGGGCGAAATTCACTCTTTATTCCGGGATGTCGACTCCTTGATCGAAATCAGGATGATGGGATGTCGGTTCTTCCTTCTGTGGATTTCTCCTCGGAACTCATCACCTATTCTGGGTCTCCCTCATAGTTTTAATACGTAGTTCATGAAGCTCTTCCCAGTGCCATGTTTCCATGGTCGCTGGTTAATTACACTGCTTCTGTCAGGACATTCCAAGGGGTCTGGTCTATGCAAGAACCTTCAGTTGGGGATGTAGTAACGTTGAGACATCACTGGAATGTCTGGGTGTTGGGGAATTTGTGTGTCCGTCTTTTTTCCCTTATTATAGGACATCTTGAGGGTGCGGATGCCGAATGCATCCCACATCTAGCATGGGGAATCATATGACATTGGCATGTATTTGAGGTTTTCCTCAGCTTCCTATGTTTAGCACAGGGTATGCCGTGAGTTTAACATCCAATAGAGATGGATCAGACTAATCAGAACACTAGCTGGAGAGGATCAGATTGAAGAATTCCCTTGAGGGATCACATATATTGGGGCCATCACGTGGGCGGCTTCTGGGATACTGTGGGAGGGGAAATGAGGTGGCATGATCTTAACAGGATGTGGCGGCCCGGGTAAGAATCATGATGGGTGATGGAAAATTGAATGGAGTGGAGGAGGAATGAGATAGGACCGTCATGGAGATGATGGTAATGATGGGCTTGAGACTCAAGGAGGGTTCATACATACCATGCCTTGACATGGATCAAAGTCCATGTAGTTCAGGATGAGATGCCGGTGAACCGATGTGAAAAAGGACCTTGGCCCAAATGAATAGTGGTGGGGCATGAACCTCAAGGAGGCCTTCTACGTACAATGCCTTGACATGGATCAAATTCCTCATAGTTCGGGTTGAAAAGGGGGTGTTGAACTGACATGAAGGGATGGATGAACAACTGTGTGGCGAGATCATAACGGATTACCGCTGGATTGGGATGATGTTTAACGTCATGCGGGATGAGGGCGTGTCAGGGAACTGTCATGAAGGGGGACCTTGTTCCATTGGCTGTTGGGCTTGAACCTCGTGGTGGCATCCTACGTACCACGCCTTGACGTGGATCAAAGAATCCGTAGTTTGGATGCGATGAGGGTGTCGGTGAACCGACGTGAGGAAGGTACATGGTCTGATGGGTGATGGGCTTGAACCTTAGGGAGGCTTCCTATTTACCATGCCTGGACATGTATCAAAGTCCTCGTAGTTTGGGTGCTGTAGAATACAGTTTAACGTCATGCGAGGCCAGGGTGAACCAACGTGAAGGAGGTCGGAACGACCGAGCGGTGGGATTGAACCTCATGAAGGCTTCCTTTGTACCATGGCTTTACATGGATCAAAGTCCTCGTAGTTCAGGTGGGGTTTTGTAAGATAACTGACCTGAAAGTAAACACAGGGGTCCACTGGTGGTGGGCTTGAACCTCATGGAGGCTTCCTATGTACCATTCCATGACATGGATCAAAGTCCTCGTAGTTTGGGTGTGTATTTTAACGTCGTGTGAGATGGGGGGTTTTGGGGCTTACGCACTAATGCGGTCCAGGGTGTGTCATTGTCAGTGCTCACTCTAAGCCCACGGGAGTCATGTTCGGAGTGAGAAACAAGAGATTACAGGCACCTGACGATCACATCGCCAAGGGTTCATTCGTTAGAAGTGAAGAGGGGCTTATGCGTTAGGTGGCCCATGGTGCTGCGACTTACTCTAGGATAGAGGGACAAGGTTGAAAAAGTGCAGAGGGAGAGGGATTCGGGACTAAAGAAAGGAGGTGTCTCATTCCCTATCACGCCCTCTGCCGGCCATGGTGGTGGGGAATTATGGAGGTGCATGGGTGTTACCTTTTGCAAGAAGAGCTAGGGGATTACACCAAGATGGATGCCCTTCCCATGTGGACAAATTCCACTCCAAAAAAGAGGATATCAACCCATATGGGGGTGATTACATCCCCATGGAGACGAGTGGGTGTAAAGAATGCCCGTTTCGTGGTGACCCTGCGTGCGAGGCATGGGGCAGGATCACAGTTTGACATCATGTGTTGAGGACAAAGTGCTTGGCATTTTAACGTCCTATAGCTCGGAGGAGGTGGGTTCACTCCGCACCCCTAGGAATTACATAACCGGTACCCGCTGCTCCTTGTGGGAGGGAAGGTACTAGAAATGTCATGGTAATGGGGGGTCATAGAGCGTACCATCGAGATGTCTAAGTTAGTGTGGCGATGCGAAGAAGCAATAGTTGTTAGCATGCCTATATGAAGGAACATTAGGTGAAGAAGTGATATGGGTGGTATCATCCATTGGAATTTGAAATTACATCGTGCAAACCTTGAGGGTTGCACGAGAAAAGGAATTCCCAAGCAGAGAGGTCAACAGGCAGGGGCCTTTCGGAACTCGGTTTCTCTGTGTAGTAGAGGGTACTTGCGAAGAGGGGTGCTTTGCGAAGTGGGGTGCCTTAGACTTAGAATGGGGCATAGTTAGAAGTGGGAGGTGCTCCTCGAAGTTGAAGTGAGTTCATGGAGCATTGCCTCATGAAGCAGAGGAACCTCGCGAAGCAGTGTGCTTCGCAATGTACAGTGACCCTGCCTTGGCATGTGGATCACGTGTATTGGATGAGTGTTTCATTAAGAACAGATGCTCTGTGACTGCCCAGGTCCCCTTGGGTATCCCCTTACTTCACGAAATCCCTTAGGCTTCACAAAAGGTATCCCTCTCGAAAGATGGGATCAAAACGAGAAAATGCAGAGGCTCTTCACGAAGCAAAAGTACCTCACGACACTCATGGTTCGCAGAGCAAAGGGTTCTTTACGATTCGGGAGCAGAGAAGCCAAAAGCTCAGATTGTCCATCCCTGGGGCTTAGGGGGAGCTGAGCATTTATAGGCAAGATGTGCCACGAAGAAGAGCTCACGTGGCACGAAGGGGGCTTCGGTTGCTTCACGGCGGGTTGTCAACATCAACTAGGTTTGCGGAGAGGTACCACCTCCTTTGCTTCACGGCGGGTTTGAAAACCTCAAGGGAATTCATGGAGAGTTACCACCTCTGGTGCATTGCAGCGGGTTCACGAATGTCAGGGGTGTTTTTGGGGATTCCCGCCTTTTGTACTTCACGGCGGGTTTGTGAAAGTCTGAGGCCTTTGCGGGGCTTCTAGCCTTCATTGCTATGCGACAGCTGCTTTACATGGGGGGCTACGCATCGGGGCTTTGTGGGGACCTACCACATGGCCTTGTTTTCATCGTTCTTTTATTCAAATATTTTTTCACCAACAAATTCCCCCACTTAGACTTGGTTCCATGGAGCGATCAAGGGTCAAAGTCTGAGGGAAATCACCAAAATTATCGGCAGTCTGCATTGCTGGCTCGTGAAGCAGGCACAGGAGGCAGACAAGGTCCACGTGGTCCGGACACGCCATGAAGCTCCATGCAGGCTGGATGTGCCACGAGGCTCTGGGGGCCACCGCCTATAAATAGGGGGCTGACCTCTATTTCTTCCTTTCCCTTCTCCACGAATTTTTCGTTTTGCGCTCTCAATTCACGAAGATCTGCGTACTCCATGTCTGCTCACCGTGAATCGAGCTTCATAGCGAACCACGAGTCTCTGACTCCGCGACTTCGCCAAGTGAACTTCTTCTTGCAAATTGTGGCCAGGATCTACATCGTGGCTTTTTGACCGAGCTCCATGAATGAGCTCGGTGGATGAGATTTTCAACCTGACCTGAAATTTTTCCGTGTTCTAAAACCCAAGGCCCATCAAGAAGCTGCGCTAGGGGTGCTTGCAGACGCCGCCTGAAGGGATGATATGGCCAACTATTTGGGCCTAAGGGAGCTAGTACGAAGCCACTCAGACCACAATTATATGATATAAATTATATCAGAGAGCCAAAATAACTATCCGCTATGCAAGAAGCTTCCATTGTATGGCTTCGGGCTGAGGGATGACGTATTCATTCCTGATGTGAGTAGGTACGAACCAGCTTGCTGGTTCAGAAGCACGTCTTGCGAGCACCAATAGTTCAGGGCGGCCAGTGGTCATTCGTGGGAGGACTTCATAGCTGTCATCATTGACTGCCTGTAAAACTATATGAACAACATTGATGGGAATCCATCGCAACCGGAGACGTCCCCTCCCATGTACCGCACCATACTGAAGGCAACATTAAGGGATTCGAATAAAGGGTGGTCTGATTAGTGGGACCTACGCCAGGGCAAAGACATCACAATTGATTGGGCATATGCCTACTATTTAGGTGCCTCATGCAAGGAATTTGGAGACGAGATGAGGAGAGTGAGCTTGTATGAGGCAGCATGGGCCTCCAAATTCCACATTTATCAACCAAAACAACCGATGCCAGAGCTGTTGTGTAGATGGTCATCTAGGACCAACACTTTTCACCTACACCATGGGGAGGTTGGCATCAGTCTATGGGATGTCCATCAGATATTGGGGGTTCAGATCTTGGGGGCTATGTATGATGAGTTCCTCCCCATTATGAGTGCATGGGAGGATCCAGAGCAGATGTCGCGGCTTACGCTGGCACTGATGGGACTGGTCTCTAGAGATGATAAAGATGTAGTGAGGGATGTCCACTTCAACAAGTGGTTCAAGCTGTCCCTAAACATCCCGGAAGACCGCGAGTTTCCCCTGAGGAATCAAACTTGTCTGAAGGGGGCTCAACGGGGTAAGGAGCACTCATATTGGCGGCTCTTGGAGGGCAGAAAACGGAAGACCTGGGGTTTTAGTGTCAGCACTGAACTACAACCGATAGTCAGGCTGGCGGCGTTCATCGTGGTCCTTATCTACGGTTGGATCCTACAGGTGAGGGATACCTACATGGGGGTTCATCCCAGCTCTTTTATCATGGAATCAATGCTGGCCACTAGAAGGCGGGTCAATCTGGTGATCCCGATGCTCGCCATATTGTACAAGATGCTCTGACATGTTAGTGAGGGCAAGAAGCCACCGAGGATATGCAGGCCCTTCCACCATCTGTATGGGTGGATCATGGCACACATTAGGGGGGGTTTATGAGTATCTGAAGCCCATCTCTCCACTAGGGTCAAACTTTCACCCATCCATTCTAAATTCTCCTAGGAGATTTCTAGTCAAACTAACTGTACTGATGTTGCAAACCAGGTGTTGAAGGAGGACGAGTTTAACTTCCTCCCGTTTCCATTTCCAATAGGGGTACTCACCGAGGGGTCAGGCCATGGAATGAGAATGGGGAGGAACATGGATCGTGATTCCTATGGGATGGATCCTAGGAAAAATACGAGGGTGTCCCTACGTATCCCATGAGGATGGGAATCAAGCCACACATTGTTCTGGAAACACATTTTAACGTCATGCAGGACGGGGAGAAGTCTGGTTGTGCCGGTACGCATCCTACCAAAACTTGTAAGCCCACATGAGTCATGAAGAAAGTGGGAAAGAATAAGTAATATATAACTTTCCTAAAACAAGAAGGGAAATGTTAGGGTGGAGGGATGCTCGGTAAATACTGGCCCAATGATGCTAACATGTCCATGTGGCTCACCCAGATGTGCGAAGAGATACAGATGAATATGTCGAAATTCCACTTGAACATGAGGAAATAAAAATGTGTAAATCATGATGCTTGAGATTGGATTGCAATGATGGCGGCGTGATGATGGAGGGTATCTATTGATCATGGCAGAATGACAACATCCATATTGCATTAGCCTAGAATGGGGACAGAAAAATGAGGGTCGACCATTGACCATGTTCGAAACATGGGACTATGTCGCAAATGTTGTCAGAGATCCATTGGGGCATTGAACCGAATCGATTGGAGATCCCTGAGGCCCATCATCCATGGAGAGCCCTTCATCCTAGCATCCATGTCATTTGAGGGTCCTTTAGGATGTAGAAGAGGATGAGGATTCAAACACTGAGCTCATGAAGCTTGGTCATGGGACGAGGGGAATGTCCCCATGAAAATCCCACACTCTGGTCTCTTTCTCAAAACACATCTGAATATGACGACGAGATCTATTAGATAGAGGGACTAGAGTCCTTTCCCATAGAGAGATCTTAGTTTAGGGTCGTAGAATTCATACCATGGATGAGAGGAGACACCGGAGGCATGTGGCAGGTAATTACAAAAAACCCTATGTGAATAGGAACCAGGGATGTGTACGGTGTGGTGAACAACCCGATGTGAATGAGAACATAATACCATACCACACTGTACAACCCCCTTAAGAGAGGTTTTAGGTCATGGGACTGAAAACAAGAGTTGAGATGGGCCTAAAAAAAGTGCAAAGTTGTTCCTACGTACCCCATGGGGATTTGGATCAAGCTTCACGTAGTTTTTTAAAGGGTATTAGTTTATGGTCTTAGAACTCGTACCATATATGGGTAAGGAGAGTAGGGGACACACGGTAAGGTGGTTAAAAAACCAGATTTGAATGAGGACATAATCCCCACATACCATGTGTTCTCTGGGGAAGTGCTCGAGTCGAAGGATCGAACACAAAAGTTGGGTTGGGCCCACAGGGAAGTGCCTGGGCGCTCCTACGTATCTCATAAGGATGAGAATCATGCCATAAATATTTCTAGAAGATGAAAGGGGCGCTCCAGTCTAGTCCTCGGACCAATAGAAGTGGTATTTGATAAATCTTGTTTATCCTTTAAGGTGAGTGATTTTTTGTGTGATGCGACCGGCCTAGGGTTGCAAGCCCTGGTGTCACCATAAGAATCATGCCATAGTAGGCATTGACAAATGGTATGGCATTTCACCAATACCCAACCTGACTTCCTCTATGGCGAGTTCATCAAAATGTAGTGCCATTTTTTGTCGTGTGACCAGGACGATAATGTCACAGTTTAGGGTCTTGTGATAGGACCAATCATACATTTTAGCATCATGCAGCGCAGATGTTACAGAGATGATTCAAGGCGGGGAATGTGTATAGTTCCATGAAACATAACCGATGTGGATGGGGATATGATCCCACATCACACCATACACAATTATGTGATAGGAACATCGGGCCAAGGGGTCTAACTAGGGGTGAGAGTGAAAGGGGAATGAGGAACTATCTTCCAGCTGACCTGGACTCGGAAATAAGACGTCTGGGTGACCCATCGCATCCCATGGGGATGAGAACCAATCTTCACATATCCCTTAGTGATGATCTTAGTTTATGGTCTTAGATCTCGGACCGTGGATGCCCTTAAGGGCACCATATTGTAAATTTTCCCCCTAACATGCAGAGGTGCATAGAGGGGTAGCACCAAGAGTGTCAAGATTCCACTTGGACACGGTGGGGTGGAACATAATGTGAATCATCCAACTAACATTCAAGGTCTGAAAGGGCTGTCGTGATGATGGAGGATTACTGCAGACCATGTTTGCAAAACAACATCCTTTCACGTTAGCCTGAAATGGGGAAAAAAATGAGCATCGACCGCTGACCATGTTCGCAACGTGAGACTTGTATCAATTTGTTGTCCAAAACCATTGGGGGTGTTGTCCCATAATGGTTGCAGAGCCCTTAGGCATAGTATCCAGTCCGTTCTTGGGGGTCCCTTTGGGTGTGAAAGATAATGTAAGCCAAAATGAAGGGGAACACGAAGCTTGAAAAGAGGAATGATCTTGACCAAGTTAAATGAGACACACTTTGTCCTAGACCAGATTACTCTTAACACATGGGCGAACCACTACAAGGGGTTGAGGGACTCAACTTGAGAGTGACCAAGAGATGGAGGATTCCCGAGAGAACAAGGGTCATGGTACCAAGAACCCTGTACCAAACCTATGTATCCCCCTCGTGGAGAGGGATAGGCCAAGGGTCCTAGGTGACAGAAAGATCAGGAGATCTCTAAGAGGTGGGGCTGGACCCGAAGTCTAGACATTCCGGTGGTCCTACATATCCCATAAGGATGGGAATCAAGAAACACGTAGTTCTTGAAAGGTACCTTTTTAATGTCATGCTGGATAGGGAATACGAGGGATAATTTTTAGGAAGGGGTGCACATGGTGCATCCATGGGAAAATTGATGTGAACGAGGACATGGTCCCATACCACACCATGAAGTCCTGTAATCAAGGCCCCGAAGGCAGGACAAATAAGTTGAATTAGCATAACTGAAGCTGGGCCCACAGATAGAAGTTCTGGGAGTTCTTATGTATCCCATAAGGATGGGAATCAAGCTGAATGTAGTTTTGAGAAGATCTTAGTTTAGGGTATTAGATCTCAGACCATGGGGGGGGGAAGGCAGCTGTCCATGTAAGCACAGACCTCGACCAGATCCCTAAGCCCACATGTGTCAAAATCATTGTGGGAAACAAGGGAGGAAGATCATTATTGCAATACCTGGAACGTCCATCAAAGGCAAATCGGTGCAGTGTCCCGAAGGACACCCTTGCCACATCTTTGTTCCCCTGACATGCAGATGAGTACTGAGGGATATCATCAAGAGTGTCGATGATCTACTTTTACATGAGAAGCTGGAGAATGATGCGAATTGTGTAACCGTTATTTTGGGATTAATGGGGTTTGCATGGCGATGGAGGATAACTGTTAACCATGGTGGAAAACAGTATATATATCGCGTTAGGCTAAACTGGGAACAACAAACAAGCATCAACCACTGACCATGTTCACAATGTGGGATTTGTATCAATTTGTTTTTTGAAACCCTTGGGGGCGTTGGCCCGTAACAGTAGGAGAGACCTTAAGCGTAGTATCCAAGCCGTTCTTGGGGGTACCTCTGGGTATGAAAGGTGATTAAATACCTAATGAAGGGGAACAAAAAGCCTGAGAAATGGGTGAGAACATGTCCGAGCAGAGTCTGACATTCTATGAACTAAACTAGAGTACCCTTAGGCACATTCGTGGAGCGTCGAAATGGGTCGACGAAACGACTCAGGAGAGGTAGGCCAAGGGGCCAAGGTGGGATGGAGTTTTCAGGGAGATGGGGCTGGACCTGAAGCCTAGACATTCGGGTGGTCCTACGTATCCGATAAGGATGAGAATCAAGCCACACATAGTTCTCGAAGACACCCAGGGGGTAGGATACCCTAACAAGGATTCGTATGGCATGGCGAGTAACCCGACGTGAATGAGGACATAATCCCAAGCCACACCATGCAGTCCTATAAGAGAGAACCTGGGCCATGGGCCCGAAAAGGCCATGGGGCCTAATAGTTGGGATTTGGTCGGGAAGGCTATGCTACTCGCAAATTAACGTCTTGTAGTGAGGACTAGGGTCGGGGAATATGATTACCTAGGGTGGAGAGGTGTATGACATGATGGGTAACCTGATGTGAATGAGAACATAATCCCACACCACACCATACACTCTGGGTATGAATTTGGGATAAGGGGCCCGAGAAGGCCAAGGGGCTTGAGGATGGGCCTTGGTCATGAAGGCCTGACCGGTATGCAGTTTATCGTCTTGCAGTGAGGACGAGGGCCGGGGGCCCGGAACGGCCAAGGGGCCTGAGGCTGGGCCTCTGTCAGGAAGGCCTGACCAGCTTGTAGTTTATCGTCATGAAATAAGGACGGGGTGATGGGGGCCTGGAAAGGCCAAGGGGCTTGAGGATGTGCCTCGGTCAGGAAGGCCTGAACAACTTGCAGTTTATTTTCATGTAGTAAGGACGGGGGCTGGGGGCCCGAGAAGGCCAAGGATCCTGAGGCTGGGCCTTAGTCAGGAAGGCCTGACCATCATGCAGTTTATCGTCATGCAATAAAGACTGAAGCAGAATAAGTTGTATAATTTGGGGAGGTGGGAGGCATGGAAAGTAACCCAACATGAATGGGGTGACAATCCCACACCACACCGCACAATCCCATCATAGAGGACCTGGGCCAGGGGCCCAACAGTTGGCCCTGCCCAGAAAAAGTTCATTGCTTTCGGACAGGGCAGAATGAATCACTACACTCAATGTTTGGGACATCTTGGGGTGGAACCAAATATCCAGGGCAGCTGTTGACCATGTTCAAAACACACCGTCCCTATGGTGACCTGATATGGGAGCAACAAATGAGCATCGATCGCTGACCACATTCAAAATGTGGGACTTGTATCAGTTTGTTGCTCAGCACCCCTGGGGTCATTGGCCCGAAATGGTAAGAGGATCCCATGGTACTGGTATCCATACCATTCAAAGTCCCTCCTAGACAGGGATGGTGATGGAATTCCTCTCAAGGAGTTAGTGGAGCATAGCTGTACCCACCTACAAAAGAGGTGAACATCTCCAGGGAGAGGGACATAAGGCCGGATCGAGGATTTATCGACGTCAATTGGGTGAAAATTTATGCACCCTGCCATGTTTCTTAACACAAGGGGAAGATTCTAGCTTTTGGGCTGGGCCTACAGACAAAGTGTCCCGACTTTCCTAAATATCCCATGAAGATGGTAATCAAGACATACGTAGTTCTTGAAAGCCATGCAGTTTAACATCGTGCATTGAAGACAGGGGAGGATAGAAGAACGGGAGTGGGCACATGGTGAGACCATTATAATCCTCCTATGAGTGGGGATAAGGAAGCCTACTCTATATCATGCGAGGACCCTCTGAGGAAGCTATACCCTGGGGGGATGGTCAAAGAGAAGAGCTTGGGTATGGGATCAAAACAAAGCATTTGAGCATTTTTACGTATCCCATGAGGATGGGAATAAAGCCATATGTAGTTCTAGAAGCATAGTTTAACGTCAGGTAGGACGATGAAAGGCATCTCATCTAGGGATGTGTATTGTATGGTGAGTAACCCGACATGAATGAGGACATAATCCTATACCACAGCATACAATCCCACAAGAGAGCTTGGATTGGGGAAGGCCATGGGGCCTGAGGGTGGGCCTCGGTAAGGAAGGACGAACCAACATGCAGTTTGTCATCTTTCAACGAGGACGAGGGATATCTTAGTATAGTGTCATAGAGCTCGGACCATTTTGCAGTTTATTTTCATGAAGGTCGATAATGAGAAGTTTAACATCATGACAGACGATGATGTAGTTTAACGTTGTGAAGGACGATGTTGCAGTTTAAAGTCATACATGAGTAGATAGTTTAAGGTCCTCTAGGACCATCATACAGTTTAGGGTCATGTAGGAAAATACAGTTTAAGGTCCTGCAGGACCATATAGTTTAAGGTCGTGTAAGACCGGGGTGCAGTTTAGGGTCATGTAGGACCCGTAGGCTCAGGAAAAGTATTGCTTGAGGAACATGGTGTTGGTGGGAGGAGTTATGTGCTCACCATCCATGGTTATCAAGGAGTATGCTCCATTGGGGTAGACCTTATGAATGATGTAAGGTTGTTCCAATTTGGGCTCCATCTTGGGTGGTTTCCTTCCAGGGATCATTGGTGCTTGGAGGGCCAATACCAGGCCACCTTGTAGAAAATAGCGAAGGAGAACCTTCTTATTGAAGGGTCCTTCTATCTTGTTTTGATGCCTTTCCTGATTGTGAAGGGCACATATGCTGTTCTCATCCAGTGCTTCCTATTCAGCTAGATGAATTTCAGCCACATTATCAGGCACCTGCTAGTCATAGGCTGCAGTGTGTAATGATGGCATCTGGATCTCAATGGGAAGGACGACCTAGACCCCATACACTAGGGAATATAGAGTCACTTGGGTGGAATTGCGAGTCGTCATCCGATACGCCCGAGGGCATTGGGGAGCTTGTCAAGGAAGCTTTTATTGTTCTATCCAACCATTTTCTGCAAAATGTTAGAAAGGTATTTGTTGAATGCCTCGATCTATCCATTTTCCTGCATGTGATAGCGAGAGGTATGATTCGAACGGATATTGTACTTGGCATACAATTTCTTCAGCTCCGCTTCTTGGAAGTTGGTATTGTTATCGGTGAGGAAAGCGTGAGGGACTCCATACTGATGGATGATATTGGAGATCATGAAGTTGACGATGGAATGGGCCTTGAATTCTTTGAGTGGAACTGCCTCTGTGTAGAGACCCGAAGCCTGACTTACATGGACATTTCAATACATTTTCGGAATACTTAGTACATAACAAAAACACACACACAAGGATCGTAATAGTTTTGTGTCTTTGGAAACTCGGAACGTAATCTTCTAATCGTGGTGAAAGATCTTCAATATCTCCCATAAAGATCATCATTTTTTACCTAAAACCTTTCTTTATATCCTGGGGAAAAGAAAACATAAAAGGGTGAGCTCAAATGCTCAGTAAGGGTAAACAAAAGAAAAATCAATCACATCATATTCATAAGAACATAACTTTTGGAAATCTTAACCTGCAAAAGAGAGCATACTTTCATAACATGGGATAAATCATAGTAGTGAAATGAAATCCCAATAATCATAACTTAAAACATGAAACTTTGTGCCATACACACATAATTATAGAGAATCATTTCTTGTTAGTCAAGACTCATTTCCAATACTATCTTAGTGGACAATGTCCCTTTCTGAACTGAGTCACCCTCGTTTCAGTCCTGTTTCACTGAACCGGTATAACCTACCATTCCAGCCATGTCTATCTAATGAGATATAAAATCTTTACCCAATGCATTGGAGGGAGATATATGTCCCACCCATCTTATAATTAATCCTTTCTTATGTGTTCCATATAATCATAAATCATACATCATCGCATAACACATGTAACAAAAATGGGATTCTTGAATCATCATGACATCATAAAACAAATCATATAAGGTAAATGACTTCAGAAAAATAATTACCTCACAACATAATCAAATCAATGTAATAATAGGGATAAAAACAGAACCCTATATTATCTTAGATGGAAAATAATTTTGATAAAACATTTGAATTCCATTCTTGAGGAAAATATCTTTTCTACTTCAAAAACACTTTTCCTTTATTAATATGTCATACAATTAGAAACTAAAAGAAGTTGATTAAAAATAAAATTGAAAACTTGTAAAGGAATATGCATTGAAATATTGTTTTAAAAATCCATTCATGCCGTATAAGTTAAAAAAAACATTCTTCTCGTACTTTTGTCGAAAAAGTCAAAAAATACCTCGTACGAAAAATGATAAAAGATTCCTTTCATATCTTTGACTAAAAACTCACCAAAGGGTAAAATTTGATATAAACTATTGTAGAAGGATATAAATATTACATATTGGGGAAACATGGATGTGGATGATAAAATACACCCCAGTAAATACCAAAGTATAAACAATCTCGGATAAAAATGAGATTGTGATATTTCCCTTACCTTAGGTCCGACTTGCTTTGTAAGTGTCCGAACCTCCTGTATAATGATTTAAATCATGTTATTGACTTATTCCAGAATCATATTCATTCTTATTATATCATATATGGTCCACTTATGACTTTATATTACCCGTTCTTTTGTAAATTCATGTAAAAGTAGCGTTTTGGGTATAATCGTCTCATTTGTCGTTCGTGTTTTTAACATGTAATTATTCATATGATTACTTAGATCATGATTAATTAATTACAGAATATAAAACATGATTTATATATATATATATTCAGAATATAAATATATAATAAATCAGTAAATGGAATGAAATACACCGTTCATGGAGACGGTAGTCCGTACGTACGCATGAACGCTGTTTTCGTTTCCTTATTGAATTGAATGGAATTAAGTAGATGAAATACATATAAATATACATAAATCCAGTATTATTATTATGTAATATATTTCATTAGTACTTATTATATATACTTTATAATCATTCATGAATGGTTAATCATTGAGAATGAATCTCATCGCGTCGTGGAGACGGTAGTCCGTACGTACGCACGAGCGATGATATCGTTCCCATGGTCGTAGAATTGTGTTGAAGTGTATGTATAATATTTAAGTATCAATATCACATTATAATAATCATATATATTTACTCATTACACCATTATACCCATCCAATTAATGTGGTGGCGGAAAAAAGATTACACCACGGCGTGGAGACGGTACTCCGTACGTACGCACGCGCGGTGATTTCCATTTTCCGTAGGATGGATATAAGGTTAATTAGAGTTGTTTAATATTTATAATAACATATCAGTATATAATAAATACTTATGTTATTAATTTATCATGAAACAACTAAAGAAAAAGAAGTTGAAGAAGAAAGAAATTGAAAAAGATCGGTAATGGGTATTACCTCTTTTTGACGCGCCTTCACTTAACCTCCACTTAATGAACTAAGGATGGTCTTTGAAGAAGGCCAGGACCTCTAGGATGATACTAGAGAAGTGGAGAAGAGATTTTTATAGGGTTTGGCCGAGATTTAATGCTCAAATTGGTGTGAGGAGGAGAGGGAGGAGGTGCCCTTTTATAAGGGAGGAGAGGAGCATCTTAGGAAAATCTCAAAATAATATTTTATATTAAAGTCATATTCGGTTAATAATGGTTCCAAATGGTCTTATTTCTAAGATGAAGTGGGGATGGGTCGAAATCCTCTCATCTAATAGAATTTAGACAAGTTTAGGTTCCTATTTTAACCTTATCATTTAGATTAAACATTAAGTTAAATAATTTTACTTTTACCGTGTCTTCTTGTGTTCTTACACTATAAGGTTAATAAACTTACTATAAGAAGCCAAAAGAACCCCAAATTTTTTATTATTAATATATATAACCTTATATAAGTAATTTGGACGAACCTTAGATTTTTTGGAATAAAATAACAATTAATAATATAGTATTTGTTTTAAAAACTATTTGATGTCAATTTTGACACTATTTAGTAATTGATTTTTGTGAAACTCATAACATAATGATAAGTTCTGAAAAGGTTAATTAAATCAATATTAGAATGTCATATTAACCTAGAAATTATTGTAATTCATAAAAAGTCTCAAATTATATTTATTTGGGCACTTATAACATCAATTATGTCAATATTTCATTAATAAGATAATTACTGCATCATCGTTGTGTCATAAATAAATTATATTATTTAATGTCTAAAAATTACAAATAAAATACCATTATGTACGAAATCTTTTTATATTTCTAATGAATATTTATAGTCGAATTTATCTTATGTATAACCCTATATTAAAAATGTTTTATTAAATAAACTTTGATTTTAACTCTTTTAACTCTTCTTTGAATTAAATAATAATAAATGTCCTTATCTAATTCAAGTGGGCCTAAATGGTCATATTTTATTCTTAAGTTTGTTTTTGGTCGAAATACACTTGTCTAATAGTATTAGGACATGTTTTAGGGTAATATTAATATCATTTTTACTTTTAATTACACTATTTAATTTTAACCGTGGTAAATAAAAGTAAAACATTACTCTTCACCAAAAATTATTTTCATCTTATTGAACCACATTTTACTTACTAACATCAACCGTGTCTCTCAGATTTTTTAAATTCCACTCACTGAAGCGGTAAAATTATGTTTTATGAAAAATTCATTTTTTTAACTACCACTTAGTAGTTTCACTATTTATCAAAAATTGAAGTTTTTCAGAAAAATGCCAAAATTTTACCCTAAGCTATAATTGATATTCCGAATTCAAATATGATTTCTATTTTAAAAAATTCCCAACATATAAGTTTGATTAATTAATTTTATAATTAATTTCCGCTGTCACAACAAATAGCGTGTTTTTAAGAGATAATAACTATCAAAAGATTGACACTTGTTTATAACTGGTTTAAATGTGAAATTACATCCAATGACCAACATTGTATTAAATTGTAAAAATATATTCTAAATATACTTTAAAACCACTCAAATTAATAATAAATCACTATTTATTATTTCGATTGAAAAAGTTGTTTTTAATTAAAATTTTGTAATTTTCACTATTCATCAAAATATGAAAGTTATCCGAAATCACCAAAATTTCACCCTAAGCTAATTTTGATATTACGAATCCAAAAATGAAGTCCATTTGGAAAAATAAAATTTACAAAATTTCAAAAAGTGGTTATTACTATTCATAACGGCTAGTTTTAATAATATTTTAATAGCATATTGTTGTTTAGCGAAACTTGGTGTTGCGTACAACACACGCTATCGTGGAAGGTCGCGATTGCGTATAATTCAATCCAGGTCAGAGATGTGTGTTGTGAAAGCTCCTTTTGTTGTAGCATACAACACAAGACATTAGTGAAATTAAAAAGAATATTTTTCATAAAATATTGGGCTGTTACACTCTGCCCACTTGGAGAAGAAATCTGTAGTGGTCAAGATAAACCTATACTGGCGAGATTTTTCCAGTGGATATGGTCCCATGACATCTAGTCCCCACACCGCAAACGGTCAAGAGTACTTGGTGGAGTGGAGAGGATCTGGAGGCCAATGCATGAAGTTAGCATGAACTTGTCATGCATGTAATCTCTTGGAATACTCAATACAATCATGGATCATAGAGGGTTAAAAGTACCCCAGTCTCCGAATCTGATGGGACAGCTTTGGACCTGCCTGGTGGGCACCGCAGGAACTGGCATGAACCTCTTGCTTAACCTTAGAAATCTTGACTCCCAGAATGCATCGGAGGAGAACACCATCTAAACCTCGCTAATAGAGGATCCGCTCAAGATTAGGACCACTCTGGAGGGTAAACTGTAGTGCACAGTGTCAGATTCACTCGTGCTCATACTGATCATCCGGGAGACAACCATTTTGGAGATACATGAAAAAAGGTGCCCTCCAGTCAAGAGTGGCCTCAAAAACTGTATCTGAAGAACCTGGGGCTCTTGGCGTGGAGGATCCGGTGGTAAGATGGATTAACCACGGGCCGTCGTCATCCTATGGGGTGACGGGGGAAATGACTCTCCGGTGTGCCACGTGGATAATCAAATCATCCTGCTCAGGTTCTGGAAGTGACACAGCTAAACTGGCCAAAGCATCCGCTTGACCGTTTTACGACCGAGGGACATGAGTAACCTCAGGTCGAGAAGGGAACTGGGCCATTAGACGGAGGGTGCACTCCAATAATGGCACAAGCCTTGGCTTTCTGACGACATATTTGCCATTGACCTACTTGATTTCTTGTTCAGAATCCCCTTTGACGTGAAAATGGGGAACATTGATCTCAAGGGCCAGCTCGTGTCCAGTGATAAGATCTTGATACTCTACCGCATTTTTGGTGCATCCTTCTGACAACAGGAATGAGTATGGAAGAATGCCTTGTGCCGGGTTGATGAGGACGATACACAGAACCACTCTATTGAGCCTTGGATCATTAAGACATCTAACGGTCGGGCTCTGGGAGGCTCCATCGAAGTGAATTTTACAACATGAGATGGCATGATCAACTTTGAGGATATCCTCATCAAGAAAATCCAGGTCCATGTTTTGATCCATGGAGGTTTGAAGGGAAACTAGGAAGTCTGCCAATGCCTCCCCATGATAGCCTTCTGGGGAATGAACCTGATATCGAACTGCTGGAGAATTACTGACCACCACACAAGTTGGCCAGTCAACATGGGGCAGTTCAGGATGTACTTCAGTGGGTCTACCTGAGAGACCAACTATACCTCATTGTGCTGCAGGTAATGTCGCAACTTCTTTACGGAAAACACGAGCGCATGGTATCTCTTTTTGATAGGAGAGTATCTGGTCTCCATATCAAGTAGCATACGGATAAGGTAGTAAAGTATGTTCTCTATCCCCTCATTGTTCTTCTGGGTGAGCAGGGCACCGAGAGACCATTCTAGGGCAGTCACATAAAGGACCTATGGCTTTCCGGTAACGGGTTGCATCAGGACATGAGGCTAGAGCAGATACTGCTTGATTTCATCAAAGGTGGCCTGACACTCTTCATCCCATTCATAGGTGGAGCCTTTATTCATGAGTTAGGAAAAGGGATTACACTTTCCAGCCAGATTCATGATGAATCGACGTATGTAGGCTATCTGGCCTTGGAGACCTCGAAGCTCCTGAATATTACTCAGGGGAGGAATCTGGCTGATGGATTCTATCTTCTTTGGGTCGATCTCGATGCCTCAGTACCTAAAAACAAATCAAAGAAACATCCCAGAGGTGACCCTGAAGGGACATTTAAGAGGGTTTATCTTTAGGTGGTGGGAATGGAGGAAATATAACACTTTATCCAGGTCCTTGAGATTGTCCTGGTACTGACGTGATGTGACCACCAGATCATCTACATAACACTCTACCAATGTCCTAATAATTGGCTTGAATATGAGGTGAATGGCCCGTTGATAGGTGGCACAAGAATTTTTCAGGCCGATGGGCATAACCTGGCAACAGAAAGTACCTTGGGGGCCCCTGAAAGTAGTGGAATCCTCGTCTTTTGGGTCCATCCTAATCTGGTTGTACCCAGAATACCCATCCATGAAGGAGAGGTCTTGGAACCCAGTCGTAGCATCAATCAACAATTATGTCACTGGGAGGGGAAAATCATGCTTCAAACAATGGCGGTTGAGATCGAGGAAGTCGATACAGACTCTGATCTTCCCATTCTTCTTCCTGACCAGAACAATGTTGGCTAGACACCCGGGGTATTGGACTTCCTTGACGAAGTTAGTTTTTATAAGCTTGTCAAATTCGGCCACAACCATGGCACTGTGAGAAGGGTGAATCCTTCTGGGAGGCTGCTTGAACCCGCGATGGTTTGTCGGGAGGCCAAGGTGGTGGACGGATACATGGGGATCTAGTCCTGGAATCTCGCCGTAACTCCTGGTGAACACAACACGATGCTCCTTGAGGAATTCCACAACCACTGCTGCTCATCTTGGGACATGGCGTCACTGATCAATGTAGGTCTCAGATCTTCCTCACTACCCAGGTTCACCGGTACCAGTTCATCGACCGTGGTAGAGACGCATTCTTCAAAGTTGTGGGGAGCATCCTCTACAAACTCTTCTCCACTTGTAGAGGGATCTTCCATAGGGGAAGTCATTTCCAAGCCACCATGATCTGATGGATGGTTGGTGCCAGCCTGAGTGGTAGTCGTAATCACGTTAGGAGAATCATGCTCCACTGAGACCATGATGAAGAAGGCGGTTGATCCAATCACATCTGGTCTTCGACCCATGGGGCCGCGCTTGATAACATTAAAGAAATAGTGGAACGTCAGCTTGAGCTGGTTGATTCCAGCCTGGCGGAAGAGACACGTATGACCTACCGCCGTTGCCATGAGCCTGGCATCTCGATACCGCTCAGGGGTTGGAGGTTCTGGGATCACCTGAGCCTGGTTGGTGTAGGAGTATGAGGTGATTTTCAACTGTCACTTAGACTTGGGAATATGTCTTCCTCTTGTACCCAAAACTAAAAAGAATTTCCCCATGTTAGTGGTTTTGGACTCCAGTTGATTGATTGGGAAGAAATAGGTGTCATCCAGACCTGCTCGGGGACCACCTGTGACCGGGGTGGGTTCAAACTCACTTGCAAGAACCTACTTATCTTTGATCTTGTTGTAGTCAACGTGCAGATGACAGGCTTCACAAGAGGTTAAAGGAGACGCATCTCCTTAGAGCATGCATACCCGACCATTGAGGGAGTATTTGAGGCATTAGTGATACGACGAAGGGACCACTGCATGCAGGTGGAGCCATGGCCTACCCATCAATGTGTTTTCCATGGGGTCTTGGGAGATGACCATGAATTTCGTACTAGCGATTAGTCCACCAAACTAGGTCTTCAAAATGATCTTGCCGACTGGGGTTTTCCCGGTCCTATTGTATCCCTGTATTCTGAGGTTAGAGGGAGTTAGATCATCCTCAAACAAACCCAGCTTCCACAGTGTCTGAGTCGGGATTAGGTTAATCCCAAAACCCGTGCCAACAAGACAACGGTTGAATTCTAGGCCATTGTGCTGGCCATTGATGTACAATGACATTATTTTTCCCAGTATAAAAGGGTCTTCATCTTTACCAAAGAATGAGATAACTTCCTTTCATTCGGAATTCTCAATTTCCTCAGCGTGGAAGGCTTCTGCAGCTGCTACCTCCATCTCGAATTGGAGGGGGCTCCTTAGGGCCTCAAAAAGCGCCTCACGCATTCAGACGATGGGTGGAGGGCCGCGAGGATAGAAATCCTCATTGGAATGATGGAAAGGTGCTTTAGAAAATCGTACTTCTAGGCCAGACACAAGATTCTGCTTACAGGAGGTCGCTCTACAATTGGAGGTACGTTGAACACTGCTGGCTGGCTGGTACTGGGTACCCTCCATTGCTCGCTGGTCAAGGCCTGAAGAGTGGATGGAGGATGTGGGTTGGGCAATTGAGGTCGGCCTGTAGTAGGGTAAGACTGGCCACTGTCCGACCAAAGAGGCTCTGCCATATCTAGTAGCACAGACGGCGGCGGAGGTAGAACTGAGGGCACCAGATTATGAGGTCATGCGTGCTGAGCTCTATGATAGGCCTACTGTATGGTTTTGGTAGTGTGCATGGCCTGGCTGTAGGTTCCAGCTGATTCTCCCTGACGAATCATGTATTCGCGGCTCCACCGTCGTTGACGTCGACTGGGGATGTTGGGGAGGTTTGCCTGGTGTTCCCCCTCATCTGGAGTCATATAGGGATTTACCAACTCCACGGTATTAACCAAAGTATACCCCAGACTATCGCTTGATGAATCATCCACCACTGGGCGGATTCTGGGAGGGATCACCATCTCAGGGGGCATGAAGTCACTGAGAGTGCAGAATGATGACGACAGTGGTGGAGCGCGTTACTTTTTATAGCACCGCCGCTGCTTGCCCTTCTGGGAAGAGGTTGGCTGAGGTGATGACATATAGGTACTGGTCACATCTTCTATAGGATCTGGCTGATTCAGGTGTTCCTGAATAATACCATGGGTGCGTGCAACTGTTTTACGATCCATCCAGTCATCATACTTCTAGGATCCAAGACTGGGAACCTACTGCCACTCGCCTTCGTCGTCACTACTACTTACTTACATCACAAAGACACCCACCACTTGCGCCGGGTCCAGACCAAACCTGACTATGTTGTTGTTGATATGGCCTTAGAGCGAATATTTAAACACATAGTGTTGCTTGAGGGTGTTCCCCAGGATCAAGTGATAGGGGCAGTAGTTGGGTCGATCAATGAGATTTGCCTCTGCGGGCCTTCTATACTTGGGTAAGCACACAATCCCCTGCTCTAAGGCACTATGGAAATAACAGGGGACCTGATTCTTGATTAACGAGTAAGTCTAGTGGCTTCTTTTCAGATATCGGGATCTGGGATTCTAGCCTTGATGAGGGGCTGGAGGTGCTTGCCGAGGAGGCAGAGCCTGATTTTCCCGCCTAGGCAGTGTTGGCGCATTACGTGGGGGAAACCGCCAATTCTGAGGTAGTCGCTGCTGGGCAGGAGGCCTAAGGTGGCAGGCCTCTATGAGGTTGTAGTTCCAGTGCCACTAGAAGAAATTCTAGCTACTTGGGGGCTTCTATCTGGGCCACGACAGCAGGTTCGGATCTAGAATCCCTCCTTACTGGGATCAATAGGGGTAGCGGACGTGCATGACTAGCCTATTGTAGAGCTTCCTCGAGGTGTTGAGCCATATATGAGAAATCTTGGAACCCTCCAGGAAAGTTTTGAGTGATCAGGGAAGGAAACTGTTCTGCTTTTACATTCCCTACACACATCGTGAGTAATTACTCTTGAGTTAGTGGCATATCGAGGGAGTATGTGAGCCCTCTTCACCGGGAGATGATGTCTGTGACTCTCTAATCAGGACTTTGTTTTCACATGAAGATATCTATGATGCTGTTCTTTCGTGTGGTGGAGATGAACTGGTATAGGAATTGCTGGCAGAGATCCTCCTAGCTGGTCACTGATCTAATAGGGAGATGGCTGTACCAGAAGATTGTAGGGCCCTATAACGTTTTCACAAAACATCGGAGCTTGGCAGCTTCCTGCTATGCTGGGGTCCCCAACATGGGTCCACAATGGGAGGAAAAGATAGCCAAGTGCTGTGGCGGGTCCCCTGTCCCGTTATAGGGTGAGAAAGTGGGATTCCCAAAACCTGGAGGTGGAGGCATATCACCCACCCACATGGGATATGGCTTGCCATCTGGTGGGACTTCCACCTGCAACGTTTCCAATGCCTAAAGGTGGGTGATGATTGTTTATATAGGATCATATGGGTGGGGGTCCTTGTCTTGATGGGTATCCCTAACCACGAGTGCATTTCCGGGCTCTTCGACACGGAAAGGCAACTTCAATAGCTTTTGGAGTGACTGATGGAATGGCATGCTAAGTAGATGGGGGAACCCATGCTAGATTCCTCATATTGCCTCATCGTTTGGGAGGGTTTGGTGAGACGTATCGCGCCCTCTTGCCAGGAGTTCCAGCTTCAGCCCTATCCACGGGAGTAGCATGATCGTGGTTTCCTGGAAGCACCCCGCCACAGGGAAATGGTTCGTGCCGCTGCTGCCCAGGCCTAGGATTACCATAGCCGGGTCGCCGCTATATAGCATGCTCGGTTAGGAGTTCGTCGACCAGCCTCTTCTACTCAGCAAGCTGTTGGCGTAACGCGGCCTTCTCAGGGTCTTCGTCCATCTTCTGCACTGAGGCGGATGGGTCAGAGTGCTTGACAGTTTTGACTTTCTCTTTAACCTTACCAGCATTCTGACTGAGTACCAGTGACTCGGTGGGTGCAGGGAGGAATAGGAGGTTCCTCTACTGATAATTAATCCTCCCTGATGGGTCCACATGTGGTGGTACACCCTCAGGGTGTAAGTATCCATCGAGAAAATCCAGCTTGTCCTCTTTGTCAACCATGTCAGTCATGTGGACCACAACACTTCTTGGGGGAATGTAGTCAATGTCGCATAATGAATCGAGCTATCGCTGGATAGGACTGAAGAGGAGGGAGACATACTATCCCCAACCATGGACTTTCACATCGGGGGTAGCTTCCCTGATGATTTTGCAGAGTACCTTGAAACTCTAAACACATTTTGTTTAGAGGGCGCTCTGGTGACCTAGTGACTCAGGGCGTTGGGCCACGGGGAGTGCAGCCAAATTGACCAGACGGTATTGCTCGCTGATTTCCTAGAAGTGCACTAGACTCCTGGGGTACACCACCTAATGATAACGAATACTGAAGTGCGTCACCCATAGGGTTTGACGGAAGCACTCGACATACTCTGGGGTGAGGGATTCCGGCGCAAAAAAGTTCAATACTGCTGTAGACTAGAAATTCTCTGGGAAGTGGTCCACCGCAAGAATGTTCGAAAATCTACTGGGCTCAGATTCAGGTATGGCTCAGTATTTCCCCACTCGTCAACTAGAGGTGGCTGAGGAATTGGTAGCGGCACTGAGGCGGACCACTAGGATGATAAACTTGGTGGTGGAGAATACATCGAACGAACCAACTGACCACCGAATTCTGGGCCATCATCCGAAGAGTGTGGTGACCCAACCACAATGTCACGATACGATGGGCCGAAATCCCTAGATTTTAGTGCATGGATCACATTTACCGGTGAAGGGTCATGATGTTGCTCCACCACCATCGATCCCCAATATAGCTCTTCGTGATCTCTGGTCGAGGTAGAGGGCATTTCTGGCGACGACGGTGGTGACTGCATTGTCAAAAACTGTGGGAATCCAAAAATTTCCTCCTCCTAGATGTACCTATGAAGAGAGGTGGGAATCCGATGGACTTCACATTATGGAAGGATGAGGCTAACACACATTGTTCCTACCCCGGTCCTTGACACGGGGGATCGATGGGAGGGTTCCACTGCAGAGTCATATTCTGCTTCATAATCCAATAAGCAGGATGGTTTGATCTTCATCTCGGCCTTCCTAGGATTCTTCTTTTGGTGGATATGAACCAAATTCCTACCCCTAGGTGGCTCCTTGGGACAAGGTTGATCCCCGACATATAGTCTTGGGGCCGCACTAGTGTCAGTGGGGATGAGAATTCCACTTGAGACAACTGGGGTGCTATGATAACTAGTGAAAATGTCTAAGGGGACATGGGGAGGACCTCCATGAACAACACCTGAGTGGGAAAAACCTCCATTGGAACCGGCAGAAGCATGGGGAGGACCTCCATGCATGGAGTGGGTGGAGTGAGGTTGACCTTCACCCCTTTGGTTGTCAGGGCGAGGAGGACCTTCACCAGCTGTGGAGAGAACATATAGAGGATCAAAAAATTGGAGAGGGATAAGATGATCAGTGTATTCACATATATGGTCGGGGGAAGAGGAAATCCATGACTTGTGTGGTGGGCACAAGAAAGGCTTCCGTGCCGAGTGTCACTGTCGTGGGGTAGGCCTTCGTTCTGGTTTGGGGTAGCAGGGCACATACCTCCATGACGAGCTTTGGAGTGGGGAAGGACCATGATCTGTGGAGTAATGGTACGGGGGGGGGGGGATTTATACGGGGTGGAATCACTGCGGACTAGTTCACGGTGATCACCACTTAGGCCTGCGACCCAGAGAGTCAACCTGGCATGCCTGTGGGGCGGTTGGGGTCTCAATCCCGGTTGGGCGTAGAAGCGCCCTTTCTTAGTGTGTGTAGGGAATTAATGATATACGTTGGGGGTGGCTTGGGCATTAGTATTTGTTGACGTTAATGCCCCTTGGCGAGCATCCTCACCTTGGTCCCTCTGCTGGTGTCGGGTCAGGCGAGCTGATGCGGGTGGTGCAGGCGCATAGCCTACCTGTTCCTCTGGCAAAGCTGGGTTGCAGAGTTGCCACAGATGGGTGGGGGCCCTTTCTTGGAGAACTTGAATTGGGACTCTGACAGGGTTAAGCCAGACGTCACCCACCTCATCAACGTAAGGAAGGGAGTCGTGAAGGAGTTCTGGGGGCAGGCTCCCGAAACAATTGAATGTTGGGGTGGGGAGTAGGGGATCCCTATGCGGCCCTCGAGGGCAGTGTTGATGGTGGGGTCTGGACACCTCTAGGTCCAGGCGGGGCATATCCTATGTTGGGATTATTCCCTCCTACCTGTAATGGCATATGAGGTCATTAATCACCCTTTGTTGGATGATTTTCTATGGGGATATGGGATGTGGGCGCCCCACATTAATGGATGCAAACGACATTGTGGTAGCTGTGGAGCCACGCAGAGTGGCTATGTTGGTGTTTCCCCTGCCCCAGCGTAGGTGGGTGGGCGGTGATCGTGTCCTTGTAGCAACAACCTAATTCTTGAGAAGCTAGGAGATTAACTCAACTTCAATGCAAGGAAAAGAAATCGACAAACAGTTCCCCAATGCCATCTCGTCTTCTGTGGCCGCTAAGAGGGATCCACCCCGACAGCATTGCAGAACGGAATGCCCCATGTTCTACATCCCCAACTTTTGATGAGTTTCATGCCAGTCCAACTATTTTCTTGGAGGGACCCGGCGCCAAATATCTGGATCCGGTGACACGTCAATCTACTGATGTCTCGAGCGCTACTAATCTCCATATTGAGGAGAATAAATTCACATCTGGTTCACCATTTTTGTTTTTGATGCTTTCACCAGGGTGCGCGTGTCTGTCTCCATGGGCACGATAGGCACAGATCACTGTTTCCCCACATTCACACTTTCCAAAGGTGGGTGGCATTCACTCCTTATTTAGGGATGTCTGATCTTTGATCGAAACTGGGATGATGGGATGTCGGTTCTTCCTTCCGTGGATTCCTCCTCAGAACTTGTCACCTAGACCGGGTCTCCCTCATAGATTTAATATGTAGTCCACGAAGCTCTTCCTAGTGCCATGTTTCAATGGTTGCCGGTTAATTACACTACTTCTGTCTGGACATTCCAAGGGGTCCGGTCAGGGAAGCATCATTCAGTTGGGGGAGTAGTCATGTTGAGACATCACTGGCATGTCTGGGTGCTGAGGAATTGGCATGTTTGTATTTTATCCCTTATTATAGGGCTTCTCGAGGGCACAGAATCCAGAGGCATCCCACATCGAGCGCGGGGTATCATATGCCATTGGCATGTATCTGAGGTTTTCCTTAGCTTCCCGTGTTTAACATAGGGTATGCTGTGAGTTTAACGTTCAACAGAGAAGGATCAGACTGATAAGAACACTAGCTGTAGTGTATCAGATTGAAGAACCCCCTTGAGGGATCACCGATATTGGGGCTATCACATAGGAAGCTTCCCAAATACTGTTGGAGGGGAAATGAGGTGGCATGATCATACTAGGATGTGGCAGCCCGGGTAAGACTCAGGATGGGTGATGGAAAATTGAATGGAGTGGAGGAGGAATGAGATGGGACCATCATGGAGATGACGGTAAATTTGGGCTTGAGCCTCAGGGGGGATTCCTACGTAGCATGCCTTGACATGGATCAAATTCCACGTAGTTCTAGGTGAGACAATGGTGAACCAATGTGAAGAAGGAACTTTGCGTAGATGAATGGTGGTGGGGCTTAAACATCAGGGAGGCTTCTTACATACCATTCCTTGACATGGATCAATGTTATCGTAGTTCAGGTTGAAAAGGGGGTGTTGAACTGACATGATGGGATGTAGAAACAACTAGGTGGCATGATCATAATGGCTTACAGCTTGATTGGGATGCAGTTTGACATCATGTGGGATGAGGGTGTGTTAGAGAACCGACGTGAAGGGGGACCATGGTCCATTAGGTGTTGGGCTTGAAACTCATGGAGGCTTCCTATGTACCATGCCTTGACATGGATCAAAGGCCCCATAGTTCAGAAGGGATGATGGTGTCGGTGAACCGACTTGAAGAAGGACCTTGGTCTAATGGGTTACGGGATTGAACCTTAGGGAGGCTTCCTACGTACCATGCCGTGACATGGATCAAACTCCTTGTAGTTTGGGTGGTGTATAATACAATTTAACGTTATGCGGGACGGGGGTGAACCGACGTGAAGGAGGTCAGAATCAACAAGTGGTGGGATTGAACCTCATGGAGGCTTCCTACATACCATGCCTTGACATAGATCAAAGTTCACGTAGTTTGGGTGGGGTTTTGTCAGCGAACCGACGTGAAAGTGAACCTAGGGGTCCACTAGTGGTGGGCTTGAACCTCATGGAGTCTTCCTACATACCATTCCATGACATGGATGAAAGTCCTCAAAGTTTAGGTGTGCAATTTATTGTCATGTGAGACGGGGGTTTTGTGGATTATACTCTAAGACGGCCAGGGTTGTGTCATGGTCGGTGCTCACTCTACGCCCACGGGAGTCTTGATCGGTCTAAGAAACAATAGATTGTAGGGACCTGACGATCACATCGTGAAGGGTGCGTCTGTAAGAAGCGAAGAGGGGATTACACATTAGGCAGCCCATGGTGTTGGGTAATAATCCAGGATGGAGGCCTGAGGGTGAAAAAGCACATTGGGAGATGGATTTGGGACTGAAGAAAGGAGGTGCCTCATTCCCTATCACGCCCTCTGCTGGCCTTGGCGGTGGGGAGGTACGGAGGTGCATGGGTGCTACTTTCCGTAAGAAGATCTAGGGGATTACACGAAGATGGCTGCCCTTCCCTCAAGGACAAACACCACTCCGAAAAGGAAGATATTATCCAATGTTGGGGGTGATTCTATCCCCATGGAGATGAGTGGGCGTGAAGAATGCCTGAGCCGGGTGGAAACTGCATGCAAGGCACGGGGCCAGATCACAATTTAACGTCATGTGTTGAGGGAGAAGTGCTAGAAAGTTTGACGTCCTACAGCTCGAACAAGCTGGTTTTACTCCACACCCCTAGGACATACAAAACTAGTACCCTCTACTCCTTGTGGGAGGGAAGGTACCGACAATGCCATGGTAAAGGGGGGTCGCAGAGCGAACCATAAAGAGGTCCATATTAGCGTGGCTATTTGAAGAAGTAATAACTGTTAGTGTGCCTATGCGAAGAAGCATTAAGCAAAGCTTCTCTATGGGTGGTATCATCCAGGGGACATTGAAATCACATCATAAAAACCTGGAGGGTCGTATGGGAAAAGGAATTTCCAAGCAGAGGGGTCCACAGGCAGGGGCCTTGAAGAACTCGGTTGCTCTTCATAGTAGAGGGAACCTGTGAAGAGGGGTGCTTTGAGAAGTGGGGTGCCTTAGCCTTAGCATGGGGTAGAGGTGTAAGTGGGAGGTGCTTCGTGAAGTGGAAGGGTGTTTGCAGAGCACTGCCTTGTGAAGAAAAGGTATCTCGTGAAGCAAAGTGCCGCGAAGCAATGTGCTTCGCGAAGTACCGTGACCCTGCCTTGGCATTTGGATCATGTGTATAGAAGGGGTGTTTCGCGAAGCATAAATGCTCCACAACTACAAAGGTCCACTTGGGGATCCCATTCCTTCACGAAATCCCTTAGGCTTTGTGAAAGGCATCCCTCTCGGAAGAGGGGATCAAAATGAGACAATGAAGAGGCTCTTCGCGAAGCAAAAGTACCTCGCAGAGCTCATGGTTCGCAGAGCAATGGGTGCTTTTCGATTCTGGAGTGGAGAAGCCGAAAGGTCAGATTGTCTATCCCTGGGGCTTAGTGGGAGCTGGGTATTTTTATGCAAGAGGTGCCGCGAAGAAGAGCTCATGCGGTGCGAAGGGGGATTCAGTTACTTCGCGGCGGGTCGCAAACGTCAACCGTGTTCGCGAAGAGGTACCGCCTCCTTTTCTTCATGGTGGGTTCATGAACATCAGGGCTGTTCGAGGAGAGTTACCACCTCTGGTGCTTTGCGGAGGGTTTGCAGACTTTAGAGGCTTTCGCGAGGCTTCCCACCTTCGTTGCTTCATTGCAGCAGCGTTGCTTGGGGGGCTCCACGTTGGGGATTTGCGGGGCCGGCCGCTGGGCCTTCTTTTCTTCTTTCTTTCCGTCCAATATTTTGCTGCCAACAAATGGTTAAAATTTAATTTAAACATTTATAGAAGGTCATAAATAATATTTTTTTGAGTAAATACTTAGGAATCCTGTACCATGATGATAAATATACCCTATTAAATATTTACATATATACAATCTCAGATAATAATGAGATTCCAAAAGATTACCCTACTAATTTATAATCATCCAAATTGTATTCCTCATTGAATAAATAAATAAATAAATAAATAAATATTTATGTTTAAATATAATAAAATTAATAATAATAATCAAAAGAATATTTAGGTGCAACATAAACACCACAAAAAAATAAGTGGTGTATATGGCATATGTCCTGCAGAAATAAAAGTGACACAAAATAATCCCTTACCTTAGGCATGATTTAGTTTATAAATAAGAAACTGTCATATAATGGTTTAAATAATGTAATTAAATTATTCTATAACCATATTTATACTTATGATGTCACATGTGATCATACTAACAACTGTTTTATAATATTTCCTTACAACCCATATTTTGGTGTCAACTGCATTATTTCCCACTACATGTTTTGTCATATAAGTCCCAATTATTGTAAATAAGATATAGTTAAATCATTTATATAATTATACTGTCGTATTATATTTCATATTTTTTAATTATATAAATTTTTTTAGTCCTTCATGAATGGTGTACATGGATCTAAATCGCATCACGTCGTGGAGACAGTAGGCCGTACGTACGCATGAACGATGGTATAATTTTTTTAATAGAAACAATTATGGAAGTGGATGGTATATTTTTTATTAAATAATCCATATCATGTTATAATAATCATATATATTTATTATTTAAATAACTATAAACATCAATGTAATATGTTGGTGAAAAAAATATTACACCATGATGTGGAGAGAGTAAGTCGTACGTACGCACGCGTGGTGATTTTTCTTTTTGTAGGATGGATAGAAGGTAGAATACGGTTTATAAAACCAATAGTCATATATTAGTATATAGATTATACAAGATTTATTTCCTTATAATGGAAAAAACAAAGTCAAAATATGTAAAATAATAAATGATATTGAGAGAGAGTTGGTAAAGGATATTACCTCTTATTCACAGAGCTCACTCTAGATATCTAGCTAATGGAAAAAGAGTTGGAATTTTGAGAGAAAAAAAAATCTATAACGTGAATAAGGTAGCTAATAATGTAAATGGTTAGGGTATGTATGATCTTTATGGCTAAATGTGAAGTGAAAATGTGAGGGAAGTGGTTCCCTTTTATAATTGAGGTGAGTGGTACTTTTCTTATCTCCAAATATATTAGTTTATAATAACTTAAAAACCCATCCAAAACCTCTGAAATGTCTCAATTTATAATATATGATGATTTAAGGTTGTAATACCATCCACCAATAATTTTTAGGAATGTTTTTATGTAAATTCAAACATTATCATTTTAAATAACCTTTAGTTATTCTATTTTAATTTTAACTAATGTATCAAAATATTTAATATTAAATTTGTACAATTTATAGTTATATGATGTAAATTAGACCATACATGAAATATTAAGATAATATTATACAATAAAATAGTTATTTTATATTTTTTTGATATTATTTATGATTTTTAAATAATTTAGTAAAAAATTATTTGGAGAAAATACCAATAGCATCAATATTGACACTATTTATTTAATGGATTTAAAACAAATATAAAGATATGATGTTAACCAATAACTAAATATTTTTTAATATATATAAAGGGTCAAGGTAATCTATAAAATTCATTAGATATATTAATTATCCCAAATTATATTTATTTTAATAATGTTAATCACATTTATTTGATATTTCAATTCATAAAATAATTACTACATGAGTTTTGTGTAATTATTTCATTTACTAATCTGTTGAATAAAAATTAAAAATAAATTAATATGATGAATATAAATATTCTAAATTTTCTAATAATTCACATAGTCATATATATATTTGTTAAAATCCATCATTAAACACGTTATTTTTATTAAAACAAGAATGTGATTACTATAAAATCACTTTAAATAAAATATTTTTAGTGTGATAATCATTTCTATATGGCTCAAAATTGTCAATAACTCAACCCATGGATTTTTATGGTTGATATACAATCTACTAATGAAATTTATTCAAGGGTTTTTTCCTTCTAATGGTAGTTATAATTATAATAAAAATTAATTTATTGATTTTTCATCAACTAAATAATCTATTCATCATCAATACGTAACCCTTTATAAAAATTATTTATTTCCTAAAAATTAATAATAAATTATCATGATAAAGAAATACATTTATATTTCTAATGGTTATTAAAAATTAAATTTAACTTCAGTATAACCTTATATTAAAAATTATTTATTAATTAATATTTGAGTAAGAAATAATTAACTTTTCTTTAAATAAAATATATTAAATGTCCAAATCTCAACCAAGTCACTTAAAAAAGTTATAATTTTCCACAAGGATGATTTAGATAAAAAATAAATCATATAATCATATTATTACAAGTTTTATGGTAATTTTATAATATTATAATTACCCTTAACTTCCAGATTTACCGTTTTATCATATTAATAAAAGTTACTTAAGTCACTGTTAATAATGCCTAAAAATAAAAGAATGATATTAACATAATTTGGAACTGATGATTCCAAATATGGAATACATTTTTAATAATTAAAAACATAGATGTCGGAGTAATTATTTTACAATTTATCCCATCATCGGAATGAAAATCTGTTTTTAAAAGTTAAAACCATGCAAAATAATGAAATATTTTTTATATGAAAATCCATTATAAACATAATGACAAATGCCAAGATTATATGAAATGATAAAAATTTATTCTATTTATAATTTAAAACAATTTAATATTATATATTTTCCACATAAAAGTTTTTGATGAAAAAAGTTGTTTTTTATTAAAATTTTGTAATTTTTTACTATTCATTAAAACACAAAACTTATCAGAAAAATATCAAAAATTCACCCAAACTAATTTTTTTTATACTTATTCCGAATAAGAAGTTCATATTTTAAGTAGAATATATAAAGGTGTAAAAAATGAGAATTAAAACAAGTGTTCCGTGAAAAGTTGGAAAAACAATATTTTTTTGAAAAAATAATTCTTTTATCCAAAAATATGTATTTAGTCTTATGTCATGTGTAGAAAATGTATAAGTTCAATTTTAAACATTAGATTGAATATATTATATAATATTACATTAATAAAATCCATCAAAAGTTATTCTATTATTTTATAAACTCGTTTATTTTCATTTGAATACTTTTTCAAAATAAAATAAATACTGTTCATACCCGCCATTATAATGACTAGGTTACAAGGTAACATAATAATATTTATTTTTTCACTTATATTCAATCATTCATGAAATTAATTCTATCAAAAGAACATGAAATTATGTATAATACAATCTAATTTTTTTTCACTTATATTCAATCATGCATGAAATTAATTCATTCATGCATGAAATTAATTCTATCAAAAGAACAAGAAAGTTAAAACCATGTAAAAGATTGAAATGTTTTTTATTTGAAAATCCATTGTAAACATAATGAAAAATTCCAAAATTATATTAAATGATAAATTTTTATTCTAGTTTTAATTTAAAACAATTTAATTGTATATATTTTCCACATAAATGTTTTTGATGAAAAAAGTTGTTTTTTCTTAAAATTTTGTATATTTTTACTATTCATTAAAACAAAAATATTATCAGAAAAATATCAAAAATTCACCTAAACTAATTTTTTATATATTTATTCTGAATAAGAAGTTCATATTTTAAGTAGAATATATAAAAGTGTCAAAAATGAGATTTAAAATGAGTGTGCCATGAAAAGTTGGAAAAATAGTATTTATTTGAGAAAATAATTCTTTTATCCAAAAATAGGAATTTGTTCTTATATCATGTGTAGAAAATGTATAAGTGGAATTTTAAACATTAGATTGAATATATTAAATAATATTACATTAATAAAATCCATCACCATTTATTTTATTATTTTATAAACTCGCTTATTTTCATTTGAATACTTTTTTAAAAGAAAATTAATACTATTCATACCCGCCATTATAATGACTAGGTTATAAGGTAACATAATAATATTTAATTTTTCACTTATATTCAATGATGCATGAAATTAATTCTATCAAATGAACATGAAATTGTGTATAACACAATCTAAGAATATTGTTCCCGATGAGTCACATGACTTGAAGAACCCCCATAACCCAAATTCCTAATAACCATACCACCATCTAAAACTATGGTGTGGAGCATACTTATAACTGTACCATGGTTACCAATTGAGGGAGTTTACCACAACCTATGTTATATTATATTTTTTCCAATAACCAAGTATATTATTTAACAAATTCATTCAACCCATTTAGCCACATGAGAACAATATTAGAGGATATAATTATAGTTTGATCTCTGAGATGATGAAATACCGACTCTGATAGAGGATCACAATCCTTTGAATGTGGTTGGAATATCAACTTTGTTGTATAATTTATGTTCTTTCCAAGCTCTTAGATGGGTGAAATACTAACTCCAATTATAGAGAATCCTTGAACCACATATGAGGTTGAAATATAAAACCTATATGATATGTAGGTAGTGGATCCTAACCCATTGTGAATAGATGAAACACTAACCCTACCTATCTCATTGAAAGATGATCCCTTCCAAAAATGGGTGAATACCAACCCTATCTGAGGATAGTGAGAGAGGAACCTACATTTTGATGTAATATTTATGCCAAGGATGGTCGCAGAACCCAAGAAACTGTCAAATATAACTCTTGACCATAGTCACTACCCCTACATAGCCAAATTCAATATCCATTTATGTAATATAGAAGATTTCCTTAGATTATTTAATAGACCATACATTATCATTATTCCTGAAATAGATACTCATAATAGGTTGTTTACGGGCCCATAATGAATTATATTATATTGGTTATTTAGATTATCATGGTTATTTAAATATGAGAGAAGTTATGTGTGTGAAGCAGAGCTCATTACCCAACTTAAAAATAGACATAAAATATTGGTATTAAATTATTTATCTTAATTTCTAGATTTTTAATCCCTGGATAGGTAATCAATCTGATATCATACAAAGAATATATATTGGGATTACATGTATCCCCCTTCTCTATTGATGTAACAACATCATGAATACCTCTAGTTATCTCAATAATAAATTTTTATTTCCTTTTATAATATACATATTTTTTTTGTTATGATGTTCAAGGTGGTTAGTAACAATAAACCTCTAATTTTTCCCTGAACAACACACATGCCACCCCAATAACATGGCAACCACCACTAGCCATTATGGACTGACTGGCCTAGATACACTCTTACAACGTGTCCACTAGCTTCTTCCACCTTCGACACACCTTGGTCCACCACCATATCCACCTTTAACATTCTACCTCACAACATCTTCCTCAAACAACCACTAGTTTGTAATCTTTAGATCTAGTGGTTTCTAACCCATAAAAAATAATAAGAGAGAGTATAATAATATCCTTGGTGAGAGGGAGTGATATTCCATTGATATCAATATCATCTCTTTCTCAATTTAAATTTATTTACTAGTGAAATTAATAAACCCATTACAGTGCCATAGGAAATATTATTTTTTCAATATTTTAATGATAGATGATAAATTTAGACATCAAAATATTTTATCTAATATTTCAATGATTTTTTTAAAATCATTCCACATGATCTTATCCTACAAATTTAATAATTGAAGCAAACCTCATTTGATCCAATATTTATTTTAATTTTTTATTCACTCTTAATGGAAGAATAATTATACAAAATATAATATGATGAATGAAGGATATTAATTCTTAAATTTGTATATAATCCATGTGGTATAGAGGAAATCTAAATTATTATAATATATCATAAGTAAATTTCATTAATGGTGAAAATAATGCAAAAATAATAAATCCCTACATTATTAATAGATCAGTCACCAATTAAAAACTTCCTTGCATCACATGATTTTTATATTTTCAATACTAAATATCACTGATGGATCCCATTCTTTGATATCCAAATTCCTTGGATCTCCAAGGTCTCAAGATCAATCACTATATCACATATCCTCTATATACCTCTCTTAAGTTGAATGAATACTAGAGAAAATTGATAAGATTTATTATATTTAGGTGTGAATTTGATTATAAGAATTAAATAAATTAATTCAAAACTAATTGTTTTATTTATTCATGCACCCATGATGTCTTGAACCTAGAAATACCAATGTGAATTCAAATTACACTTTCCTGAGGTTAATTACACCATTCCAAAACCAGTCTTGGCTTAAGAGTTTCCATACAATACTCCATTAATGATATTTTATAAATTATTATAGAGAAATTTCATGTGGTTAAAAAATAAAATATTTATACTAGATTTGTTTTTTTCAAGGACTTTATTCACAATAATTTTATCATCAGCTCAATTTACGAGAAATCAGACACCCAAAAATTGATTGAACTATAAAACTATTTTTCTTTAAGTTTATATACTTGGATAAATTTAATATTTTGACCTTGGGGATGTTCTATAGATTTAAAAAATGTAAATTGAGTTAGGTATTATTTATAAACAATCTGGGTCACTATAAGAAAAAAATAATTTACCCTAAAATATATTCTGATCAATATCCCATACATGTAAAACAATGAGAACAAACTAACAATGTATTTTATAATGAAAATTCTTATTTACATGTCTTGAACAACTTATTTCTCACAATTACACAACTATAATTTTACTCTTGCGCTACTATCAAATAATTACTATAACACTCTTATAACATTCATCAAAAAATAATATAAGAATTTTATCATATAAATCACATTAAATTGTATTTTAGTAACATTTATACAATCATTGCCAGTATTTTATTATGAAAAACATTTAATTTATTATTCAAACATATAAAGATCACACAAACATATTTTATCTCTCATATACATTGCTCAAATTTGTGATAAATCTCATATAATAAGTTTAATTTTAAGTAAAACATAATTATTCAATATTAAAATAAATTTTAATATTATGAAATTCATTAAACCATATTTTTTTATATTTTACTCAAATGAATAGTTTCCAAAAAGTATCATAGTATATTATTAAAGTCTCACTACCACATCAAACAAGAGTCTATTAGTAATAATTAATAAAAACTCAATACAAATAATTTTGGATATATTATTATTATAGGTAATTTTCTAAAAATATTGTTTATATCTATAAATTCTTTTAGATTAAGAGGGTATATGGGTTTAGATTTTATTCAATCTACAAATTTATTTTAATTGTGATATTTTTGTTATTTCAACAGGACATTAAGGTAGGTAATATTGATGATTATTACATTAATATCTTATTACAGAATTATACTTTCTAAATTAATATTTGATGTTATTTTTATATTAACTAACATATAGATTAATTATTAGAGTATCACCTTTCTAGGGATTGTTACCCGAGTGAGAGAATATTTGTCTAGCTGATAAGTTTTCCCAAAGGTTAGATTTGTTACCTGATTCATTTTTTTATTATTTGATTTTTTTTCTTATGATAGTGTTAATTTATTTTTTATTTAATAATGAGATTTTATATTACAAAATATATGTTTTAATTAAATAGTTTTTGAATATGGTGATGTTCTATTTTTTAGGATGGATTTGGGATTAAGTGGCCATAGTAATTACAAATATTGATAAGTAAAATGTTCTTATCACCCCTATATTTTTGTATTGAAGTCATGTTTTTTGTATTTTAAGGAGTTCAAAAACAATTTTTATGCAATTTATTAATTGTAATAGATGGTTTCGATGTAGTTCATGAGATTGAGGTTCTATTTGACAGTACATGATGAAATAATTATTGTAAATAATATGAATATAATACACTAAAGACTTATATAATAACATTTAAAGTGGTTTTATAGTAATTATTGATATTATTTTTTGTAAAAGGGTTTTCGGATAAATAAATATGATAATATAAACTATGTATTTTTATCAAAATTGAAATCCATTAAAGGCTAACATTGGGGGACATAATCAGTCTCATAACGTTTTATAAGAGATATCAAAACATTACCAAGACATGTTGTATATCATAATATTATTTAAAAAAGACCCCTCTAAATGAAAAAAAATGTTTCTTTATTGAATCCCTCCTATAGTAGGTCGTGGGATGGAGAATAGATCCAAGGGAATTTATTCACAATTATTATCAATACACCCCTTTAAGAAAATTAAACATTATAACAAAAATTAATTTAAATTATAAACTATAGTAATATAAATAATAAATAATAAAAATAAATTAAAAATAAAAAAATAACAAAAAATACCATGAGTGATCCAAAAAGAAAATACCAAATCAATCTCCAGTCAATAAGATTGAAAAAATGTAATTACAATACTTCTATTTCAAGTAAATCTTGATTTGGTATAACCACTATCCCCCATAACCTCAATATACATGATCTTATAAATATGATAAAAGAGCATATGAAAGATGTGAGAGAATAATAATATATGTTGTGTGATCATACCTTAATCCTCCATGTTTCCATTTGAAGAAGTCATGGTGGTATAATTTTTTGTAATATAAATAAATAAAGATTTCAAATAAGTAAATTATCCAATTCAACCAAGTCTACTAAAAAAATTACATCAAATCATGCAATCTATAAACACATGATATATATTAATATAAAACAGGCACACACACAGATATATATATATATATATATATATATTAAGAACACCACAAAAAATTATATTTTTTGTTGAAACCTAAAAAATTCATTAATAAAAGTATTATAATATATTTTCTTACCTTTATCCTATTTATCACAAAAACAAAACATATATATCTTGAAATCCAATTATTGATAAATCATCTATATTAAGACATCATTTCCATCATCACACCATTCACAGCATCCCACCATTAAAATTATCACATCATTACAAAGGAGAGTGTAATTTCACTTGCCATCCATAAGCCTGTTAATATATGAATGATGTGTGTTGGTTTCATGGTGAATGAAAGAGTATCATATTCTACATTTCTTAATTAAAAAAATAAATTACATAATATTGAAAAAAATTCATAATAACTTATCTAAAATATTTATGTTAATGTTTTTTTATTTTAACTAACCACTCTATAAAAAACCACATTACTATAGAAATTATCTACTGTCATATGATCAATATATCCATTGATTAATTCATATATTTATTCTTCATTCATGAAATGAATAATTCTAATTTTTTTCTATCTAGATTAATTTTCCTCACTTTATTACATTATGATAATAACAATTAATAACTAAATATTTCTATGTCACTAACCTGATTATTTTCAATATGTGGACTTACTCTCATCAAACAGGGCTTCAATTTCAATATCCCTACTCAAACATCATTAATTTATTTCACATTCGTAATCAATATATAAAAATTCACTACGTCACATTTTATAACAAATCATACCAAAGAAAAGATTTTTTTTATAATTTATCATAATGAAAAACCACTTTTCCACAATATAATTGAAGAATAATAAAAAAATAAAAAAATAATAAAAGATTTATTTTCATCATTTTTTAGTTTTAATCCTCTATGCCATTTCAACGTTTTTACAAGAAAAAAGAATGTGAAAAAGTATATTTTTTGATTTAGAAAATATCAATATAGTAAATTATTAATAATTACCTAATTTGTTTCTTTAGTTTTACTTCATGGCGTTATTAACCATTTCTAATGAAATGGAAACTTTAATATATATTGACAATTTCCAACATAGATTTATTCTATAATGGAACTAAAATAGTACCACTTATTATTTATTCTCAGTCATATATTTTGGAGGTTTATTAATATTATTTTATAATTTTGTGATAATCTGTTTGTGTTTTTTCTTCCATTACAAAATTTTAGAAAACAAATTTTATTCATTAGAATTGTTGGGTAAATAGTATTGTAATCACCATTTGTTAAATGAAAATGGGAGAAGTTAATGATACCTTGTGAATTGATCATATTAGATATTTATTCCATATAAGATGACGATGATTAAAGAATCATTTTATGGTAGTAATGGGACTATGAATACTAGGAACAAAATTATAATAATTTTCAAGAATATATTATATAATAAAATATGGATAATGATAATAATATATTTTAGATTTTTTAATTGATGATTGATAGATTAATATTTTATTTACTATTTAACGAACACCTATAATTATATTACTGAAACTCTATTAGATAGCTAATGAATTTACCCCATCCATTTCCCTAAATGTTATAATGTGAATATATTGATGACTAGGCAAACTTTACGATATGAATTTTATGAAATTGTGAATAATATATTCATTAGACCAGTATGCCTCTGTGATGTGTTGATTGAATGTATGAAATTAGCCATATTTACTTTTGGTGATAAATATATGAGATTTGGTCTACAGGGACCCTATATATATTTGGGTGTGTTATATTAAAATATATTCTATGTATTTTGAGAATGTTAATTAAAAATATTTTTTGATTTAATTTTTTTATTTTATACTTAATAAAAAATGTTTGGAAGGTAATATTTGAAACGTAGATTGAATTATTATTTAGTTTTATCTCTTTTATTCACAATCTCAATGGTATTAATTTTTTAGATGGAACATAGGGTATGATACGTGGATCTTAATAAATATTTTTATTTGATCACCAATATACTATATTTTTTATAAATGTATATGATTATGTTAATTTATGTGATAAGTGACACTAAATTAATACATGGATATTTTTATTTATTTGGAGTCATATAATATATTTTCTTAATTATTTCATATTATATATTTTATATTTTCATTTTTTTGGTACTTGATTATATGAGATTTCAAGCATTTGGTACTTGATATGAATTATTATTAAAGGATTCTTCTTATATCCATAAATTATATTGATATTTATTATTATGTAGGATTTTATGGGTGGGAAATACCTATTTTGAATATAAATACATACTATTGGTAAAAGTATCAAAATATTAGTGTTTTTAGTCATATTTCTAGGGGTTAAACTTAGTTTCATCACAGACTCAAAGTAAGTTCTTGGTGTAATCAGATCATGATATAATGGTATTAAAGAAACTTTTTTCGAATTTGAATAAATAATATATTTGAAAATATAAAGTGTTTGGGGCATAAAGAAGTAATATATAATAATTATTATTTTATATATTCATATTACGGAAGATCAATTTGATATTGGATTGTTTGGAAAGTTATATTTTTAAGGATGTTATATATTTTACTTATTTTCAATATGATTTAATTTCTCGTTTTGAATATAGGATTTTTATCAATGGGTATCACACAACTTGCATAAGAATATATGAATCATTTCATTGATATTTTTATATGTTTAATTTATAAAATGTTACATTTAAATTAGTATAATGCAAGGATGAGTAAAAATTATATTCAATTAATGGGTAGTTTTAAAAATTATTCTTTCCTCTATGTAGTAATTGGAAGTGTATTGATTAAATTGATTATATTAAGAATTTATAATTATTTAACACTCTTTTAACATAAATAATATATAATATAATTATGTGTTGATATTTTAATGTATATTAGGTGTTAGTCTTTTATTAGAAATACTATATTTTTCAAAGATAAGTTTAATATTAATAAAGTAGTTGGTATATTCATAATGAATATTATATTTAAAATTTTTTAGTTAAATGTCAAAATTTATGAATTTAGAAATATTAAATTTTAATGATTACTGAATTAATTTAATGATATAATTTATATTATATAATAATAAAAGATACATATTTCCAAAATTGGTCATATGAATTCATATGATGGGAAATATTTTAATAAGATTAATAAATGGGTTTGAATAAAATGTATGATATGATGAATTTTCCGGGATTATGCGAAGATATAGAGGCATTTATGTGGAAGAATAAATTTACATCATTCCTTTAATTTTTTAATTTGTGGTTTCAGGATTGTTGTAGTTGTTCTTAGGTATCGATGTAGATAGAAGAGTGGGGTTTGAACTGAATTTTAAACTCCTAGTAAAAAACAATGTTCTAACAACCCATGCTGTATTATGATTTGTTTATTGATGGATCTAAGGAATAAAAAGTTATAATAGTTTTATTTTTTTTTAATATTTTGGGATATTTTGGAATATAGGGTATATTTTCACCATAAAATCCATGTCTAAGTATATTCAATTTTATAATGGTTTGAGAATTTCATTGTGATGATATTCATTATTTCGTGGTTTTAGTTTATTGTTATTTTGTCTATGTGAAAGAGGATGAGGTTTGTGTCCTATTTTTCTAGGGTTTGAGCACTGCGTCCTAACTAAATCTATTTATCCATGACTCTCTAGGGGTGTATTAGTTATTTAATCATTCAAGACCAAGGATTCGGGGAGATCATACTACAATTTTTGGGATAAACCGTCATTTAATTATAATGGGGTCTATCACACCATTATTTTTACCATCAAGTTTTTATTATTAATTTGAAATAATTCTCAAATTATCAATAATTCAATAAACTATTTTCAAACCCTAGTTATATTATGGCTCATCCTTGGTTCCCTTTGTTTGTATCTTATTTAATATTTGGATTTGGTTTCAAGTAATCATATTATTTGTGATTCAATCTGACCTTCCAATCCTCTATCAATTTTTTTCTAGTTTCTTTCAACTTAATTTCATATTTTATATGTATTATATTTAATTTTTTTGTGGTTTTTATTAGATAATTTATGATTGAAATTTAGTGGTTTTCAGGTGAGTTATTACATGTTTGGATGGGGATAGTCATTATTTTCTTCCAATATTAGTGTTATCATAACTGATTCCTCATTTTCCTTTGGGTATTTAAAATCTCTCTCATTTTAATTTGTGTAAAATATTGAAGTACTAGGATTTTGTTTTTTTTGATAAAGAATATTAATAACATAATAATGAAAATGTATTTATGTAAAGTAATTAGAAAATATGAATCCCAAATTTGAGACCAATTTAGGACTTGTTTTCCCCCCCTAAGAGATTCCTTTTTAAAAAGATTCTATTTCTTAATCAAATATAGTTAAAATCATTAATTACATAAAACTCTCTAGGGAAAACCATATTTGTAAAGAGGTAGTAATAATACATGTTTTCTAAAAAACATTTAAAATTTTCTAATTTACAAACACCACCAAAAAAATTTTATTTCCTTCTCATCATTATAAAATATCAATTTTGCAGGAATTACTAGAAAATATTCATTTTCCCACTATCAAATGAAAATAAAATTTTTTCCTTATGATTCATTCCTGTTAGAAATTACAACGAAAACCCATTTAAAAAAAGATCACTAATATTTTTAGAAAATATTTCTCCATAAAACCCTCCCAAACTACTCCAAATTTTATTAACTTCATTTAAAATCCTTTTAATGAAAACAACCCTTTATCAATAATTTTCTCAAAAAAAAATTAACAATAGTTAATTTTTAAATATATCATATTTTATCACAAAAATCCCCATTTCATAAAATAATCATAGGATTATAATTAATAAATGATGTGAAAATTTAATAATTATCACATGATACATATTGAAGACACTAACCTAGATAATCCTTTAAGAAATCTACATAATCTCTCTAGATCATGATGTATTATTATAAACTTATATATCATTAATTCCCCATTTAACACTGTTATCTTCTAATAACATCAAAAATCAATTCCATGAAACTACAACTAGTTTCTCAATCTATTGGTTGGACTATTGGAATGATACCATGTAATTACCCCCTCTTCTTTGATCTGTATCCATCTTCACATAACTCATAATAATCCACCATGTAAAATACATTTAATGACTTAATTTCCACGCATTAATTTCTTATATTATTCATATAACAACAAAATTAATTCCACCATTATGAAATCTTTAATGTTAATATCCCCAAACTCTATTTTCCATAACCCAACTCAAAACACAGATTTTATATAAAAAATCATTCATGGCATAATATATCAAATTTTGTTTCATTATACTAATTCTTTAATTTAATTTAATTGCTGACAAAACAATCCCATCAATAACCAACCCTTATCAATATAATTATTTTATATCTTGGTTGAAATGTAAAATGTATTCTCTAAAATTAATTATCTAATTCCAAAAAAAATTAATCCATCATGAATCACTATAACGAAATGACTTGGAATATTTTCTTGAATAATTAAAAATGGAAAAATAAAAAACTGATCATTTATAATATCATTCGTACTCTTATTGATCGATATATGAAATATTGACTCTATTGGACAAATATAGCCAATGTTATGGTCGAAATAGAACTCATTTTGACAAGTTGTAATGATAAAAAATAATTCAATGATATATATTTCTATGGTTATTTGGCCAATAAAATATCATAATATTTATTTAAGAAAAAATAGGAGAGCTATTAATTTACCTCTTAGTTTTATACTTGTAATATTTTAAATTCACAAACCAATTGGATAGTGAGATATAATAAATTTATTTACAAATTTATCAAATGTGTTATGATTTACTAATCTACAATAAATTTAAGGGATCTTAACCCTATAAATCGATTTTAGAAATGTAATATATAAAAAATTGAAATCATTTGTTGATGTCATGCCTGTATATGTGCAATATGTTTTTGATATATTGAGTTTTATCAATTATAAAAAAATCTAAATATGTTCCAATGAGCCCTATTAAAAAGATTAATATTTTTTATGATCTATAAAGACACCAAAATGAATGAATTTTCCTAAAACACTACAAATCAAATATATATCATGTAAATGATTCATTTCTAAATAATTCTCTATGAAATAATTCAGTAATTCCCATAATAATTGCTCAGAAATTATTTCAAAAATAAGTTCACAAAATTAATTTCCACAAATTAATAAATCAATTAAATATATGTATATCTCTATTATCCACTCACTTAATCAAATAACATTTATTTTTCAATTCCAACAGATTTATCCCTGGGGGGAGCCAATATAACTACATTAATTATAAACAATAATGAAACTGAATATTAATGTTAAATTCATATTTTCAAGCATAGTTTGAAAGATTTATTTCTTTTTTTATCTCAACATAACTATTGGAAAAAATAACATATATAATTAAAAAAATATGGTATTAAAACATCTCACATGGTTAAATTTCTAAAATCCAAAAATATTTAAATCCCCTTAGCTATACACAACAAACCAAACAACTCATTAGATTTTTATTTGATAAGAATAAATTTAAATTTATAATCGTATTTTCTCAATTAATTATTATGAATATATTTTCCTTTAACTCAACAATATATGTTCACAGAAATTTTCTACAAATTAATTCTGAAAAATTAATTATTTATGTTTTCTCTAAAGAATTAATTATTCGAATGGAATAATTATTTTTCTTATAATAATCCATTTATAATAGAAGTTAATATTAGATATTCCATAATTAATTAAAAAAATCATTTGATCTCAATGACACCAATAACATAATTAATAAACTAAATACATAAAAAACATTCTTTAACAAAAATAATATTACTTAAGTTACAATTTTCTTAAATTTTAGTATATCAATTATGATAATTTCTCAAACCATAAACATTTCTAACCCCAAATTACTAGGGTTTTCATTTTGAACTATATGTATAAATCGTATTCTTCAATTTTAATATTAACTTGGTTTCACATAATTTTCCCCAAAATATAAAAAATCAAATCCTGATGCCTTTGTGGTATACCAAACTCTTATGAATTCCCTCTCTATATAGCACCCTTTATTTAAAAATTCATCCTTTTACTAATCCTACCTTTCCTAAAGTTTTAGTAAACCGTTTACCCAATGAATATAACACCTCATACAATAAAGAGAACTATATCAAAATAACATTTTTTTCTTAATTATATTTAATTTTGTGTTTGTCCCAATAAGTAACACCCCAACCAAAATTACCTAGGTTTGGGGCATTATTACATAACATTGGTATGATCTAAGGAATAATATCCCAAAAGACCGATCAGTTTAGTATCAATGGAAGTAATATATACAGACAAATGTTTTAAATTACATTATGAATTGAAACAAAAGAAACTTTGTGTCTCTATTGAACACACTCATATCCCTGAGCCTATCCCTGCATGTCAGTTATAATTTACTTCTTCACATCCTGGGAAAAATAAAACATAATAAAGGGTTGATCTCAGATGCTCAGAAAGGATAAAAATATAGTGCAAACTTTCATAAATAAGAATAAATATTTAAGGAAATTTATAAGACTAAAACACAAACCTTTTAAACATAAAATTCAGAATAATATGGAAAATATAAATCAAATAATTCCATTTACTTATTCACATAGATATTCTACTAGCCAAATAATGACATGTAATATCAATAGATAATTTCATAATTAGGGAATGCATAATTCTAGACATCATAACCACATAGTCAAGGTCTCGTGACGAGACTAAAAATTAGATTTTGTCAAGGCCTTGTACCAAGACACTAGTTTGTCTCATGAGACCTACAGATGCATCAAGGAGCTATAGAATGCTCCACCCATCACTTACAATGTTCAATGTATTCCTTATATGAAATGGTTGAAACATAACATAAACATTCGTATTCAAACTAGAATATGAAATGTGCATAAATTAACCATAAACCATGAATTATATAAAAATAACACATCCATAGTAAAACATATAAAAAAACCTTAAATAAAATATGGAAGATTTTTATCATATTAGATAAACATCTAAAAAGTGTAAAATCCACCAAAGGATGTTGATATAGATGAAATCAAAACTATTTTTGATAAATATCTCTTTCTATATTGAAATTATATAAAAGTCACATATTTATAAAAAAAACATTTATTTTGAAATTTTTTTATAATCTTGTAAGGTAAGCTTTGACAATATTATAATAGTGAAAAATAGCTGCAGCCACCGTTTAAGTTAAAAAAATACATTCTTACCTTAATTTGTCGAAAAGGTCATAAAGTACCTTGTTTGGAAAACGACAGAATGATTAATTTCAAAATATTTTATCGAAGGTCAAATAGGGGTATAAATTTCTTTATCCAATATTCTAGGAAATAGTAAAAATGTTTTAAAATACATTTTTAAGAAACACATATGTGGATGATAAATAATTCCAAGTAGATACAAACATATCAAAAATCTTGGATAAGTAAAGAGATTCTAAAATTTACCCTTAGCTTGTTCTTTTACTTGGTTCAGGGTACGTTAACATCCTTTATAATAGTTAAATCATTGTTATTAAATTATACAGGAAACACATACATAAATATGATATCATATATGATCTTAAAATATTTCATTTTTAATAGTATTTCAGTAGTATCATTGTTTTGGGTGTTAACATATTTGTTTTCCTTTATATGTTTTGTTAAGTAAGTCAAGTTTGTTATAGATAAGATGTATTTTATTCTTATCTATAAATTCTATTAAGTTAGGAAACATTATTTTTAATCTTAAAATTAATATTATTCTTGAATTGTTACAATGAGGAATGAATCTTATCACATTCGTGGAGACGGTAATCCATACGTACGCACTAGCGACAATACCATTCTATTGGTGGTGAAATTGTATATAATTCGATGGAATATCATATATAAAGAATTATTAACATGTTATATTTATTTTTATATAAATTATACGCATTATTATATAAATGAAGATAATTAAGTGTTGAATGAAAAACTACACCACGACGTGGAGATGGTAAGCCGTATGTACGCAAATATGGTGAATTTGTCATTTATTGGATAAATAGATTAAATAATATGGTTCTACCATATTTATAATAACATAAAAACATGTAGAAGTTATTGGAGACATTATTTTCATATATAACAACAAATAAATTGGATGTGGGAGAAGAAAAATACTTTGAAAGATATGATGAAATTATTACCTCTTCTTCGAGTGGTTCCTTTTGATTTAATCAAAATGGCTCATTAAGATGAATTTACGATAAAATTAAGGACTCTATGGTTATGTGAGAGTAGTTTGTGTGATACATGAGTAGATTTTGGCTGAGACAAATGGATTTTGAGGTGTGAAATTAAGATAAGGTTAAGTGCCCTTTTATAAGAGTGGTGAGGAACACTTTAGGAAAAGCTTGGAATATTATTTTATAATAAAATAAATTTCTGTTTATAATGGCTCCAAATGAATTTACATTGAGGATATGGTTATAATGGTTCAAAATCCTCTCAAAAAATATGTTATGATAGGTTTAGGTCACAATATTAACCTTATATTTCAGATTTAACTCTTTGTTAAATAGTTTAACTTTTATAATATCTTTTTGTATAATTACAATAAATTGTCAATAAACATACTATAAAAAGTCAATAAAACCAAAAGTGGTTATTTATTGACAAATTAACCTTATATATGTTCTTTTTCTGAACATTAGTTTTTTAATAATATTATATCAATTAATAATATAGTATTTATTTTAAAAACTAATTTGGGTCAATTTTGACACTATTTAGTAATTGATTTTTCATAAAGTCCTAAAAACATCATTACTTAATAAAAATTTATTTAATAAACCCTATTATGTTATATTATCCTAAAAAATTTAGTAAATTATTTACAAGTCTCGAATTACATTTATTTGGATATTTATAATATCCATTATTTTAATCTTTCATTAATAAGGTAATTAATGCATCATCGATGTGTCATAAATAAATTAAATTATTTAAAGAATAAATATTATAAATAATATACCATTATGTGGGATATTATTTTATCTTTCTAATTAATATTTATTGGGGAATTTATCTTAAGTGTAACTTTATTTTAAAAAAGGTATAGTTATTAAACTTTGAATTTAACACTTTTAACACTTCTTTAAATTAAATATAATAAATGTCCTATTCTAAACCAAGTGGATCAAAGAGGATCATATTTTATTCTCAAGGTTTATTTTGGTCGAAATACACTTATCTAATAGAATTAGGACATGTTTTAGGGTAATTATAATATCATTTATACCTATAATTACCATACTTACTTTTAACCATGGTAATTAAAATTCAAAAGTTACTATTCAAAAATATATACTCACATATTATTGAACTACATTTTAATAAATGATGTCACCCATGTATCTTAGATTTTTTAGATTCAATTAACAGAAGTGGTAAAATTATGTTTTACTCAAACTTGCTAACATACCTAAAAGGTGGGTAAAAGACGATAAAAATTTCAATAAAATTTTATACATCTAATTTTTATTATAAAATGACTCCAATGAATTAACTTGAAAAAATATAGGTATTATGTATCTATTTTGACATAAAAAATATTTTTATAAAATAAATAATTATTTAAATAAAAAGTTAGTTTTATACAATAATGGAGTGTTTTCACTATTCATCAAAAATAGGAAATTTCCAAAAAAATATCAAAAATTCACCCTAATATAATTTTGATATTCTGAATCCAAAAATGAATTGAATTTTGAATAATAAAATTTATAAAATTTCAAAAAATGGGTATTACTATTCATAACTAATTTTAAAACGGCTAGTTTGATTTGTAGTGGTGTGCTAAAACTCAAAGTTGTGTACAATGCAAGAGATTGTATTTTTCAAAGAAAAATGCTCTATGGATGCTTGGGGAGTTACAAAATAAAAAAGTCCCATGTTTCATTTTTAGGACTAAATTCCTATACATTTAGTCATAAAAACTCAATGTGAAAACCTAATCATTACTAATTAATTTTAAATAAATATGTTTTACACCAAAACCTCCAATTTTGAATTTAGATACCCTAGGAATTTTGAAATGACGATGGAAATAGTCATTAGTACCAATAATGTAATAATAATTTTAGAAATAATCAAAATGATACCTAATATCATATAAGGTTTTTTCATCAGCCTTTGGCTCCTTTTCAACTTACTCAACTAGAAATAGCTTCCATTAATTCCTATAAGGTTATACCCTTTATTTTTTATCATGGGCGTTCTAACTCTAGCATGTGTCCCAAACTCAGCCTACTCGGACCAATCAATTATAATTTTCAATTCCTAATAATGGGTTAATAATAACCCATTTCTCATTAATGGGATCATTTGAAAAATCAATTTATACAACCCTTATTTTTTACATAGATGTTATATATGTTGAGGATATGGATAAATTGATTTTAGTTGTACCACTTCACTATTTTACAGATACTATACTAAGATATTTTATTGGAAAACATGGGAAAATAAATTAGTTAATTTTCCTTAGATATTTTCTCATTTCAATTTCCACACACTATGGGAATTCAATAATCCTTGTTTTTGGGGAAATAAAGGTGACCTCCTTATAAATTTATATAATATTCACCTTTATAGAAGCTATATTACTGACCAAATTTTTATAATTGGGTAGTTTTATAATAACACACCCAAATTATATTCTCTATCATAGTCAAATCACAATCCTACTTTACAATGTCACTAATTTTATATCATATTATCTAATAAAAATTTTCACTATTGCATGATCTTGGAACTCATGAGATATATGAAGCATTAATTTTTCAATTATACATTGATCATTTAAGATCATATGGAAACCATTCTAGTCATAATTTTTATCATTCTCTATATTTTCAACTGATTCTCACCACTTCCCCATCAGTCCCTCAAGCATGTATAACCCAAATTCAACATTTTAGATATTAGTCTTCTACTATATTTTAAATTTATGGTTCACCTTCTCTATCTATTCATATTATTTCTTTGGTGTAACATCAGAATTTAATGTGGATGGACATTGTTTCAAAACTTTTGTAGCTCGACCTATCTCCCAAGGATTACTGTAGTCAATATCCTGACCAATACCTTGAAAATATTTCTAATAATATTAAATATTTAGGGATCCACTTTATTAAATAATTGATAATTCCTAAGATCATTTATTTATTAATTTTTTATCCAGTGTTAGAAATTTTTTGGGAAACATAATTATATATCACATTGAATAAATAATAAATATTAAAATCACTTATATTATCACCATCATAGGGTTCATATTATATAATAAGACTTGGTTTCTTCCTATTTTTCAGGGATAAACCCATTTTCATTAAATCATTTAGTCATGAATTATTAAATCATGTGTTTATTATAATTTTTTTGAAAATAAGTGATGAGAAACAAAACAAACACACAGTCTTAGTAATCTATTTCATGAAATGAAAAACCCATTCTTTTGAAACCGTGGTTATGCGAGCTGTTACCTTACCATTCCTATAATGATACATGCAATTTTCCAATTTTGACCTACTTGGGTTAACATGAAGCATGTAAAAACTTCATAAATAATATAGCTAACCAATCATATACCCTAGATGACTATATTACTCAATTTTTACCATTCATTGGTTAAAATCATATTTTTATGGGTACATTTTATATTCTAACAAATTTATTCTCTATAACATCAAAAATTACCATATCTAAAATCATGAGATTATACAATTCTGTAAATAAAACCCAATCTAACTCACCCCAAGGCCTAAAAAATCATGAGATTATACAATTCTGTAATGAAAACCTAATCTCACTCACCCCAAGGCCTCAAAAAGGTTCCCATAATATTCAAAGGATGGAAATTATTTCCAAAGATTATATTACAATTTTATAATGACATTCAAATAAATTCTTAAACTTGATTTAATAACCATGTACACAATGTGAAAATTATTTTTATATAAATACATATAAATTTAGAAATAGAAACACAATATGTTTTACAACCCTTAATCCTAGAAAAAATAGCTGCTTCCAACTAAATATATATGAATAGTAATTTACCATTTTAAAGCTTACGTTTTCAAAATCTTTTCATACAAAGTTTCTAAAGCGGATCTATAACTCACTATTAGGAGAGTATGGGACCTTCACTTCAGAAAATTTACATGCAATCCATTATATATTCCCTCAAAAGTGTTCATTTAGTATATTGGGATAATATTATTAGGATTTCATGGAATATATAATAAAAATCAATTAATTTTAAAATCCATTAATCTAATAAAGATTAATGGTGAAAAATCAAAATAGTTTATACTAAGAAATTAGATTCATAAAAATTTTAAAAATTAGAATATCAAAATAAATGGTATTCAATACATTTTTCTAAAACAATCATTTTTATAGAAAATCAATTACAATAAATCCCAAAATTTAGGTTAATTCAGGATAGTTTGATTCCTTAAGAAAATCCTCTTAGAAAACCCTCCATTATTAAAAATCTATTTAAAAAAATTTATTTTATAAAATCCATTGGAAGAAAACCATATTTTACTATGTTTAAAATAATATACATATTTTACAACATCATTTTAAATATTTATTTTCCCAACATCCTTGGAAAACCCAGGATTCCATAACATCACCTAAAAATATCAACTTTTATAAATCTATGTAAAATATCTATTTTACTAATGTTAACGGAAATTTTTTCTATTAATGATCAGTACTATACAAACATTTAATGAATAATAAAATAATTAAAAAATAATGTACTTTCACCAAAATTGTTTTCATACACTTTTACCCACACCATTAAATTTTTTATTAACAACATTTAAAATCCATTTAATATCAAAATCCCTTCATAGAAATTTTTCCGAATTTACAATAATCCCTCAATAATATGATATCCTAGGGTGATGTCCTATGTCTGTAATTACTCTGTAAACCTCTCCAACATCTTATCACTTTCCAGAAATCATTTTATAAAAGTTCCATAAGTTTCTTAATATATAGAGCATTATTTTAAATGATACCACAAAATTCCTCCTTCAAATGTATATGGACCTTTCTATATAATTCTTATTAGTCTTCTAGGGATAAGAAATTTAATGTGTCAAGGACTACATATTAATTTTCTACATTATTCAAGTTACATCTTAGTAAATTTAATCATTCTAGATTCAATATTTAAAACATTTTTTTTAACTTTCTATGTTATAACAAATTACAAAAATAATATTATATATAAACAATCTATCATGAAAAAATCTAATGATTCTAGTCTATTTGCCTTTAAAATATAATTCAAATAAGTTTCCTATAATCATTTACCCTTTTCAATATAATTACATAATATCATTGATGATATTTTATATATATTCTAAAAAAATAATTTTCTCTAAATTAATTTTTAAATTCACAAAATAAAATCAATCAATCATGAATGTAAAAAAAGTAACATATTAGCATTCATATTCAAGAAAATATTATGCTAAATCATGAAAGTTAAGCTTCTATAAAATTAATCATATTCCACTTAATGACGTAAAAAATATATTTCCTGTTTAATAGACACATGTAACCACTTTTCTATCAAATGTGAAATATTAAATTTTATTTGAATTTATGATTTAATATAATTCAATATTATGGATTTCTATGAATTTTTTCTTCATAAAATTAGTTAATCACCATTCTTCCAAAACCATCAAATTTTGAATCCATTTAAGATTTATATACAATAAAAATTTAAGACTAATTTCTCCTTCTATGGAGTGATATGAGGTATTTATTTTACGATTTCAAAATCATGTGAAAATTTATTATCTCCATTATAATCAATGTTTGGTTAGACTATAAATTGAATTCATCCTCGATATTTCAACAAGAATTTTATACCTCAATGAAGGTAATTCCCAAAACATTACATGAATTTTGTATATTTGGAGTTGGCCCAATAATACATAAACATATATATGCTACAATATCACCCTTTTAAAAAATGGGTCTCCTTGCATATCCATGAAGACATAAAAATGAATAAATTATCTTGAAACGACACAAATAAAATCAACGTCATGTAAATATTTCATGCTAATTTATTTACAAAAAATTCACTTTTTTATTTTCATTATAATCCCTAAGTCTTTATGTAAAATTAAATTTTAAGAAACCTAATTTCCAAAAATTAACAATTTATTTATATCCCTATATATATACCATCTACTCACCCAGTCAAATCCCATTGATTTTCTCTTCTGGTTAAAAATACATAGTGTAAAACCTCTAAAATTACCTTAATTATAAACCACAAATGACCCACCCTTATTATCAAATTAAAAAATTACAAAAATAATTCTAAATATTTAATTATTCACTTATCTCAACATAAGATGTGTTGAAAATCCCATAATTAATTCCCAAATATGCTAATAAAACATTACACATGGTTAGTTTTCCTCAAATCAAACACTACTACAATTATAACTATCATAACTAATTCTCAAAACTTATCACATAATAATTCCAAAACTCTTTATTTAGCATGTCAATGATATAATTTAATTTATTAATCTGAATAAATTTTCCTTAAATTGAATCCTTCATGTTGAGAAATAATTCAACAAAATTAATTACATAAAATTAATTATTCATATTAAATCCTATGGAGTAATTAATTTTATTGCATAATTATTCAACATATCATAATATTATGATAATATGAGTTAGAATTCTATATTCTATATAAAATTATAAATTCAATTAAATTCCAGGCCACCAAATTTAATTGGTAAAAAAATTCCACAAACAAAAATATGTAATAATCTGAAACACATGAGGTTGAAATATTGTTTATATGATCATGAAATTGTTATATTGTTGTTGTTCATTTTTTATTAAAATATATTCATAATTAGAACATAATCATAATATGGTAAGGGAACAAAATTGAATATTTTTTTTATATTTATTATTATTTGCATGAATTAATATTAATATTTTAAATTATGTAATATCAATGAGTTTTTCATATAGAAAAAAAATATTTTTTCTACTATGATTCCTTATGAAATTTTACATATTTTCGATATTTATTTTGACAAATTAACTTAAAATTTGTAGTATAATGAATTAGTGGAATTTAAAACTTGTTTTTATTTTAAATGATATAATTTTACTAATTAATAAATTAGAGAATATTCAATGTGATTATCTATTAATGATTTATATTGATCGATTTGGTGTTAATTCCTTATTTTGATTTTTTTATAGTGGTATACTTTTTATGGCCCACATGATGTGGTAGATGTGGAGAAGTTGGTTGTGGAGTTTTTTTGTGGTTCCGTATTGAAGTTATGGTAATTTGGGTGGTATTTTTCTATAAATATGGAATTTGGTTTAAATAAATGAAATAAATAATATGATAAAGATGTTATTGTATAAATGATGATATAGAATTAATAAATGAAGTAATTAGGAATTTTTATATTATTAATGATATTTTAAATGTTGATGTGACATAGGTTGTATACAATTTTTATAGATAGAAATAAATAATGGAAAATTAATGTAATATAGTTGGAAAATTATAAATATTGAATTGATAATAAAATATGAAATAAGAAGGATTTATTGGGTTTCTTCTATGGGATAATTAGAGTTAATTATATGGTATAGTGGTGGCAATGAATGTTGACGTGAGGTGGTAATGGAGAATTGAATATTATAGTTAATTTTTTTTAAGGTAGTTCACCAATATGATAAGATTTTGTAATATATAACATTCTATTTTATTTATTTTTCTTCATATTTAAGACAACTAGAGTGATATTATCCTACCAATAATCATATTAGGTTATGGCTTTAGGGTTTACCACTAATATTTATGATAGAGGCCCTATGGATTTCTCAATAGACCCACATCCTCAATATATCATTAAAACATAGTATAGTCCATGATTTCTTGAGGTATTTTGATGATGTGATTCCATAGTGATGTGATGATGGTAAGGTTATGATGCCATTATTCAGATGATATGTTCATGGGGAAGAGGGCTCGAATTTTAAGCCCTTCATGATACATCTTTAATGTGATGTGTTATATGGGTGTGATTATTTGGCTAAGATGAGTTTTTTGTATATGGTACAATGATTTGGAATTTGGTATATGGTTTTGGTATAAAATTTGTCGTAGTGGTTATGAGATTCTAATTCTAATGTTGTATGTGGATGTGGTTATATAGATATAGAGGACATGGTAGTGCTAAGAAAATTTCCATTTGGGAGTGAGGGAGAATACTTTTATGGTAAGTATGTATGAGGCAATTTATTATCCATATTCCTTTAATTACTATTTTTTTACTATTTTTCATGGAAAGTCATGGTTTACATCAGTGAGTAGTTGTTATAGATAGTGAAATATTGGTTGTGAGTTTGTTTTGACGTTTAATCACCAAGGTATTACAATTTAATTTTCATTATTTTTGTAAGCTTCTCAAGGGAGGATTATACTATATAGGATTGTATTATTACCCTAATATTATATATTCGTCTTTAAGAAATTTTCATGAATAAGTTATTGAATGCCCTATACAATACTAACTCAAAGAGTTCATGCCTAGTGTTAGAGTCACTGTCATAGAGGTTGTTTTTTGGTATTTATTTTGACGTCCTTACTTCTACATTATAAATAGTTTGGATAGGTTTAATTTATATCATAGGTGGTTGGTTAATTTATTTTCCTTTTGTTCCTAATATTAATTATGGTGATGTTTCCATTGTATACATGTTATACACCCAATTCTTATCACCCACCTATGGTGTATTGTGGTGTGAATTTTGGGGATACACTTTCCTTCACAACTCAACAAGGAGGGATTTTCGTTGTGATGGGATATAACAATGTGGTATTAGAGCTTCAAATGAGAGTAGGTATACAATTTTGATTTAGGAATCCATGAGGCCAACCTATTTTTGGCATAGAATCAGTTATGATTAAAATAAATGTAATGTTGGATAGGGAAATTGTCTACGAATTATTAGGGAACCTGTAATATGATATAAGGACCTTAAAACCTATGGAACATGCTTAATGAATAGTTTTCAGATTTCATAGTTATGAATTCATTGAGGTACATGAATCATATAGTTTATTCTTGTGTTTAACATGGGAAACAATTTAATATTAGAAACAAATATAATTAAATAGTTATAAATAAATTATATATCTTGATCTTAAGACTATATATTTTATAATATAGATATTGGTGCTGAATGTAATCCTTATGTGGCTCAAAATGGATAACTTCATTATGGTGCTCCAATCATCCATTTGTGATATAATCTTGAGGAAGAGGATTCATCGATGAAGGTGATCAATGATATATAAATTCAAAAAATTTAAATATATGATTCACATTCCTTATATCTTGGGATAAAGATGTGGTTTTAGGAGCTTTATTTTGAATTTAGTTAGGTTCATGCATTGATGGAGTTTCGGATTCTTTTCGATATTTGTTTTTCGAAGGATATTATTCATTACTAGTGTATTTTGATCCTCGATAATTTGAAGAGTTAAAATAATTTGAAGATAATATTTATATTTATTTCCTACTTTAATCGCCTATTTAAAATTATATATGGTGTTACTTTGAGATTCACATTCTCTTAGAAAATGGTGATTTAGTTTGTTGATGATTTTATTTTTGATTATGAATATTTTTCATGATTATTATAATCAAATTACTAATTAGGTATGTACAACATGAAATTTCAATGAGTAATATTTTGAGAAGGTTCTACACAAAATTACAAATTGTATGTTTATAAAATATCCTATGGTGTGGGAAATCACTAAAGTGAAAGATAAGTTTCTAGTGTAGAAAATATCAACTCAAAAGTAATGTATCTTGAACTTCTCAATGAGTAGAGTATTTAGTGGGGGTTCAAATAGATATGGGAATTTTCGTTTTGTTCTAAAAATTAATTTTCCTAAACTCATTCCTTTAATTTATCGAAAGATAGTTTTCTTAGACCTCTACTCAGACTCTTCTATTTTTTTTATTTTATTATGGTGATCTTGGACATATAGAGTTAGTGATTTTGATTATTCATTATGGTTATATTTTGAGTATTTTTCCAGTTTCCTATAAAAAATTAGTATAATATTCTTATGATTGTATTTTAGTACTATCAAGGAATTGTTGATTTTGAAAAAAATTAATAGTGGAGTCTGTGGAGTATGTCACCATGATGTTCCTCATCAGTGGGGTAATAGGAATGACCAAAGATATTGTTGTTTTCAAAATTAGTCTCCCATTAGTAAATGATAAAAGATTAGTCACAGGATTTTTATGGATTTTCTAACAATAATATTACTAGACGTTATTTTATGCACTATATTTTATCATCTACCATATCTTATGCTTTGTTTTATTCATGTTTTACAAACCTTCTTTGAACACTCCTTAGTTAATGACCGAGGGATTATGTTAGAGAAAATTTTAGTTCTCTTTGTGTTAACCATTCTAGTTGGAGGAAAGTCTATAATTATTAATGTGTTTTGTGGTTGTGAGCTTATGAAGGGAAAAAATAAATTTTTGGGATATTTCTTATTAATGCAAATTAAACTAAATGATAAAATTATCTATATGAATTAGTTTAAATTTTGTTATGATTAATTATATTGAAGAGTTCTATTCCTTGACGTTTAAGGTGAGTGTAAGGTGTCCATAAGAAATTAAGTTCATGAGATGAATCCAAATCATTTATAGACTCTTTCATTATATCTGGTAGAATTTTTTTGGTATTAGGGAATGTTAAGGAAGTGGGATTATTTGATTTTTTGATGTCTTTATAGATGTTTTTATTAAATTGGTTATAGAACTACCCCTTCAACATGATATCACATTTAGGTCAGTGTTATATAATTTAATCACTCTAATATATATGTTTTCTTATCAAATAGAACCTTCTATGTAATTAGAACTATGAAATTAAATTGGCGATCTACTGTAAAAGGATTTCATCTAGACCAGTGTGTCACTATGGGGTGATTTAGTGTTTTTCACTGATTAAAATGAAATAATATGGTAGTTTAATATTATAATATACTATTGATGGTTGAATCATGTTGCATTGATGAACTGACATCCAATCATAAAGATTGATTATTATTTTATTAGTTTAAGAAATATTGTTTTTTGAATAGTTTTATGTATTATGTATATCATCATATAATAGTAAAAGAAGAAAATATTCCAAACATTTAGTTTATATTTCACTAAGGATATATTGATTTTAGTTATATTATATTCTTTACAAATTTGGCCTAAAGTATTTTTATGGTTTGGATGATAATAGAATATATGGAGTTTTCGGATTAGTTTTTGGCTGTTTTCATCACTAAAATCCTCATGTATTTTTGTTTATAGGAGGATCATGATGAGAATCTAAGTATAGTTTTAGAATCCCTATCATGAAATTTATTTTATCAAATGTAAGAACCTGGTTCTTAGTTTTGAGGTACAAGATTTTTCTTTTTCCTTTTCATTAAGTGTTTTTGAGAAAATATGGAAAACGGTGAAAAATCCTAAATTTCGGAACTACACGCCGTGTCCTTTTTCCACACGCCTTGTACTTCTGGCCATGTTGGGATGAGTACACAGGGCGTGTAGCCTTGCCAATGAAAAATGGTGTAGGAACCGACTACACGCCGTGTAGTGGTCCCTTAGACGCAGTGTAGTCAGTCGGCAGGCATAAACAATAAGGTAGTGAAGTAGCCGCCAGCTGCGCAACAGTACACAGTGTATAATCAAGAATACATGCCGTGTACTCATGTCGACAGTTGAACAGTTTGGCGGTGCCGCCAGATGAACAGTTAAATGAGGGAAGTACACACAGTGTAGTCAAAAGTACATGCCGTGTACTTTGTTATTTTTTCTTAAAATGGGTAGTTTCCAATCCTGTTCATAGGATTGGAATAGAACCGGATGGGAGCTCGGGAGAGGATGACTGAACCTTCGTGGATCAATCGACCGAGCATCGGGAATCTGTTTCCACTTCCGTTGATCACATTGGAACTGCACAGGTAAGAGCTTCCTTCTCCTTGTGTGTTTCATTCCATTTCTTCCTCTAAGGGAAGTTATTTGAGGTTGAATGAGAATTATTTTACCTCATATCTATGATGCTCTTGGACGTTTCAGAAGGCGTCATTCATGTATACCATTCTTGGGTGTTTAAGGTAGGTGGCTTGGTGTTTAAATTTTCTAACTGTTGTGCGGGTTGTGTATTTTTGTGCTATGAACCCATGTTGGGGTGTCGTGTGGCTGAGGCCTTGGCTATTTTGAATACCTCGAATTGTAGAGGTAAATAATGTGATAATAAATTATTGGTTGGGATCATTACTTGGATCCAGGACCACCCCGAGGGTGTGTTCCTCTATTTAGTCATTTGGCCTATATACCTGAGGGTATGCCATGTTTATTTTGTGCATTACTTTTTACTTGAGAGGAATTGTATGTGAAATGCTTGTTTATATGTTGGGCATAACACGATTACTTGTTTAGCCTGAGGGTAGTGTTTCCTTTAGCCTGAGGGAAGTAGTAATTTTGGCCTGAGGGTAACTTCTTCCGTGCCTGTGGGAAATAGAAACTGTACCATAGGGTGACACTTTGTACTCATGAGGGAAATATCTATTATGCCTGTGGGAAAACTCTGATTACCTGAGGGTAAAGGTTTGTGTGTCTGAGGACACTGACTTTTTAATTAGAAATTAACTGTGGTGTTTTCTTATATTAAATGGATAAATTGAATATTAAAATGGCAACATAACTGGTAAAGTTAGTTACTTTTGAGTACTGCTTAGTTTATTGCATTTACTTTTGCACACAGTTGTTGCATGTTTACACATAGTTGAGCATGGCCTTTGGTTGGTGCCTACTAAGATTATTTCTCACACCCGGTTTGGGTCATGCTTTTCAGCCAAAACAGATTGCGTTTCTGCAGGTGTGGATAAGGGAAAGAGTCCTTATACAAGTACTTGATTGCTGCTGAGGAGTAGGGGAGCATGAGAACTGGGCTTAGGCTCGCGATGCTTCCAGCTGTTTTTGTTTTGTTTTTCTGTACTATGTATCGTATTGTACTAATTTGTAACATGTTCTGGCTATTTTCTTAAAACATGAGGCACATTGCATCATCATTACATATATGACTATTGGTTGTTTTTACTGCAGTTGTTTATTTAAAATGTGTATGGTTTATTGCATCCACTGTTGTTGAATGCTTTTTATTTTATTCCGCTGCACTACACCTTGACAAATGAGGGCATAGTTTCTCCACTATCAGACATGGGCCCTCGCTTCTAGTTGGTAGCCTCTGGCATTTGGGGAAATGCGCTTGAGGTCATGTGGTGAACTGGGCTCGGGGCACCTGTTGAGTGGCACCCAGACCTGGGACGTTACAAAGTGGTATCAAAGGGATTATGTTCTTTTAATTAGTATTTGGAGCCTTAGTCAGGGATAGGATGCAAGTGGTAGTTGTTAATGAGCTGTTATCGGGCGTAGCTAACCCGTTTATAGGGAAAATCCACTCTACCCCATGTTTTGCAATTCTTATGATTTTGAAAATTTTAGAGTTCATTTGATTTCACCGTTGGGTGATGCACTTATGATTGTGCTGTTATATTTTATCTATGGGTTCTATTTAGTTGCAACCAGATGAGATGAGGGTATTCCATCTCATGAATCATTTAGACACATGCTAGGAATCACAGGCCATGTATAGTTCCATGCCATGTAGAAGCATTAGAAAAATTGCATGTTGTTGTGATAGTTGTTTTGCTAGAAAATCATGCTGTTGTGATAGCTGCATTGATAAAATAACTTGTATTTGATAGGGTAATTTTTGTGTGAGCTGTTCATAGAATGGATGCCAAACATTGGTTTTTTGGGAGTAATTGCCCGCATTGACCGTAAATTGGTGGATCATTGACTTTTTGTTGGTTATAACACATATAAGATGTCAAACATTGATTTGTGGGGAGTATGGGCCCCCACGGGTTGGAATTTGACACTTAGGTGTTGGTTTTCTGTATTTTATGGGTTCTGGAGATGTTTCTGAGGCATACTGACTGGAATCCCAGTATACACGCCATGTAGTATTTTTATACATGCAGTGTATGCTCTTCTATTCGTGAAGGAAAATAAACTTTTTGAGTACATGTCGTGTACCCTGAGTACACGTCGTGTAGTCTCTTCCTGTGCCATAAACTATATGAGCGGTGACACGGGGTAGGGAAAGCCATGGGTAAAACACATAGTGTAGCTTTTATACACGCAGTGTAGTGTGACCCGGAGTCCGGCCGTGTAACTAACAACACAGGTCGGTGAGCCCCTTGACAGAACACACCGTGGTAATTATAGACACGCTGTGTAGTGTGACATGGGGACTCGGCCGCGTAACTAACAACACGGGCAGGTGTCACCTCTCCCTGAACACATCGTGTACCTCTGGGACACGCCTTGTTATAAGGCCCCATCCTTAAACCTTACTTAATCTTGAGTTATTACAAGATTACACATTGAGGATCTTTTCGGGTTTAGAGTTTTAGAGAATTAGATCATAAAACTTTCATTACATTCCACATATAAACAAAGTGGTTACATAATGATAGTAGTCTTCTTTCCCATCAATGGAAACATATTTAAAGTAAAACATGGATTCTTTCTTGACACTTCCTTGACACTATCATCATATCATGTACCTTTCCCATGACCTGTGAAAATCATTTCAAAAAAACTTGGGATGAGAATAAAAAGCTCAGTATGGGTTATAAAAACATGGAAAGGAAACATGGGTACATATATACATAAGAATGAAATCATACTTTACCCATAAAACATAAGCACTTTAACATACCTCATCAAATCATGAGTAAATCATAGAAATCATAAGACATAAATGTAACTTGAGGCATTCATAACATTCTTACGTAGGGAGTAACCCTCTTGGTTACATTTGGAATACCCATCACATTATATTCCATAAATCTATTTGGAGAAACCTTAACGTTTCACTCCTTTGCGTTACCCAATGCATTGGAGAGCTATATCGGGCTCACCCGCCCTTAGTTTATCACAGAACCACCAGTCTTCATAATAATGCCCAAGAACATCAACATAATCATATCACATAAAACATGCATAAAGGAAACATAACATTTACACCTTTCAAAAACAAGATATCAATACAACACATTGATATAAAAACATTATGAAAACCATTTCCAATACCAAAATGAAAGAAATGTAAAACATGGTATTTATTTTTCTTCTAAAAAGAAGGTATGGCTTGTAGAGGAAGCTGAAACTCAAATAGTGGTCACGGCGGCGGAGAAGTCGTTGTCGCCGCATACGTACGACAAAAACATTCCCTTTTGTCGTTTAGTAAACTCTTCATATAAAAAAGATTCCTTTTGGATAAACGTAAAAGTCAAATGGGTTTATACACTGTATAAAAGAAAGTTGTGTATAAAATAAAATATGCCTCAATGAAAGGAGATTGAGACGAAGTCCCATACCTCCTATCGAACGTGACCCGACCGTTCATGAATCTCCTGAATAATAAACTTGAGTTAATCTCTACTTGCTTAAGAAACTTTTTCAAGTTCATTATTCCTTTTATACCACGTTATGAACATCATGTAATCATTTATGTTCATAATGTTCATTTTGTCGGTATTTGGTTCTTAAGTAAAAAATAGACTTCTTACACTTACATGTTGTTAATTTGGTCAAAGGTTCGTTATATCTAGAATGATATTAATTATTTGGATAACATATATATCATATATATTCATCATATACATGTATTTATAATATTACATCACATTCAGAGGTAAGAAATGAAATGCACCGTTCATGGAGACGGTAAGCCGTACGTACGCATGAACGCTACTTCCATTTCTATTTCATACTTTCTGGAATGGAATCATAAATATATAATAGTATATTATAATTCCAGTATAATAACATATATAATATCATCAACTTTATCCTTTACACATCCCACATATGGTTTTAACGAATCAATTCACTTTCAGGGGGCGGTAGTCCGCACTTCCTAAAATGAAGATATCGTGTTTACCCATAATGGAAACAATAATGGTATGGTATAAATGAAAATTACAGAAGCTTAAGGAAAGAATAAACATATTATATATCATATATAAAAATAGTGACATCATAATTGCCACCTTTTAAGGTGTTAAATGGGTATTGAACAATCATCGTTTCGGGAGGCAGAATTTCGCCATCCACGGAAACCGTATGTTCTTTAACCATTTGATGTAGTTGTGTGAGAGGGTTGCTCGAATAAATCTTATAACAACATCATAGTATATTGAAGATACTGGTGTTGTTACAAAAGAAGTAAAAAAAAATATTTTAGGGGGTTGGAGAAGCAAAATAAAACAAATGAACATGAGAGAATGAATTGCCTTTAAAAGTGTAACCCTATTGATTTGAGCCTAAAGGCTTCCTTTGAAAAGATTCTGCCCAAAGGGAATCCTCTAGGATTAGGATAGGGATGTGGAGAGAGTAAATGGGTAGGGTTTGGCTGATCCAAAGGCTTGAGGATTGTGTGAAATGAGGTAGAGGTGGGGGCCTTTTATAAGAGGAGAGGAGGGGCACTTTTGGAAACCATGAAACTATTATTTTATTTGAAAATGTGTTTCTGTTTTTAAAGGTACCACATTGATATAATTCGTGTATAAGGTGATAACGGTTCTAAATCCACCCATCCAATAAGTTTTGGACAAGTTTAGGTCATAGATTTTACATTATCTTTCTATTTTATTTAAATCGTCAAATAATGATGTCATCACTGCATCATTATTATGTCATAAATAATTTAATTTATTTAATGTCTAAAAATTATAAAAAAATACTATGATGTAGGAAATATTTTTATATTTCCAATTAATATTTATAGACAAAACTATGATCAGTATAACCCCTTCTAAAAATTGTTTTAGTAACACAATTTATGTTAGTGTCATTTTCACCTTTATTTAAAAAAAGGCCTTAAAATCATTATCTAACCCAAGTGGCTCCATGGGGTCTCCTAAATCGACCCATGGGTTGTATTGGTCGACCATGACTCACCCAATAGGTGTAGGACAAGTGTCATGGTGTTTTCACTTTTTTATAATATCATTTCTACCTTAAATTACACTAATTACCTCTAATCGCGATTAATGAAAAAAAGTTACTATTCACCAAAAAAATATTATAATCTCATTGAACCACATTTTACTTCTTAATGACAACCATGTATGTCGGATTTTTGAAATTCAAAACACAAAGATGGAAAAATTTCATTTAAACTAAAAAATCAGTTTTTATAAGTACCACTTAGTGGTTTCACTATTCATCAAAAATTGAAGTTTTTTAGAAAATTACCAAAAATTCACCCTAAGATATATTTGATATTACGAATTCAAAAATTAAGTCTATATTACAAAATTCGAAACATATAAGTCACATTAATTAATTTAATAATTAATTCCCGCTGTCATAGCAAATAGCGTGTTTTTAGGAAACAATAAGTATCAAAAGACTGACAGCAGTTTAAGTCCAATTTCAGAGTGAAATTGATTCCAACGACCACTATTGGATTTAATGGTTAAAATATTTTATGGTTTCACTTTAAAACCAATTCAAAAGATAATCTAATCATACAAATAAATTATATTAAAAGAGGTTTATAATTAAATTACAACATTTTTCACTTATTCATAAAAAAGTGAACTTAATCGAAAAAATACCGAAAATTCACACAAAGTAAATTTTGATGTCCCAATCATAAATAATAATTTTATTTTGACAAACATAGCTTATAAAATTGTCAAAAAATAGATTTAAAAAGGGTTTTCCATCAAAAGGTAGTAAAACAATCTTTTAAGAATATTAGTGTATTCCATGCTTAAGATTGGATTTATTTTCATTTTAAGCCTCTAAAACACTATCTAATTCATTAATAGACATAGATAAAAATATATATTATTCATTACTTACTTGGGATGTTACATCCTTCCCCCCTTTAGAAAATTGCGTCCCAGCAATTTATTTACTTATCGAATAAATGTGGGTACTTATCCCTCATTGCATTTTCAGATTCCCATGTTGCCTTTTCAATCAATTGGTTTTTCCACAAAACCTTTAACTGGTGAATCACCTTATTCCGTAACACTTGCTCCCTGTGGTCAAGAATCTGGACTAGTTGTTCCTCATAAGATAGGTTCTCTTCCAGCTGAACTACCTCTGGACTCAAAACATGAGATGGATCTGGCATGTACTTTCTCAACATCGAAACATGAAAAACATTGTGTACCTAAGATAAACTCGGAGGTAAAGCCACTCAGTATGCAACTGATCCAACTCTCTCCAGAATTTAATATGGTCCAATAAACATTGGACTCAGCTTTCCTTTCTTACCAAATCTCATCACACTTTTCCATGGAGAAACCTTTAGAAAAACATGATCATCTACCTCGAAAGATAGATCCTTCCTCCTGTTGTCTGCATAACTCTTCTGCCTGCTCGGAGTTGTTCTCATGTGCTTCTGAATCAGCTGAACTTTTTCTGCCATCTCATCTACCAATTCTGGTCCCATCAGCTTCCTTCCACCCACTTCATCCCAGAAAACTGGAGTTCGACACCACTTCCCATATAATGCATGAAATGGTGCCATCTGTATACTAGAATGAAAACTGTTATTAAATGAAAATTCAACCAAAGAAAGATGTTTGTCCCAACTTCCCTGATAATCCATCGAACAAGATCGTAGCATATTTTCCAAGGTCTGAATTGTTCGTTCTGACTGCCCATCTGATTGAGGATGAAAAGCTGTACTAAAATTTAATTTAGAACCCAACGACTTCTGAAGGCCATTACAAAAGTTAGAAGTAATCCTGGGATCATGATCTGATACAATGGAGAGAGGAACTCCATGTAACCTGACTATCTCTTTAAGATACAAACGGGAAAGTTGATCAAGAGAGAAAGTATATCGTATAGCAAGGAAATGAGAAGATTTGGTCAAGCGATCAATAATAACCCAGACTGCATTATTACCTCGAGATGTCTTCAGTAATCCCACAAAAAAGTCCATGGATATATTCTACCATTTCCACTCTGGCACTGGTAAAGGCTTAAGCATCCCTTTCGGTAACTGCCGTTCTGCTTTAAACTGTTGACATGTCAAACACTTCACAGTAAAATCAGCAATATCTCTTTTCATTCAATCCCACCAGTAATACTCCCACAAATCTCTATACATCTTAGTACTGCCAGGATGAACTAAAAACAGAGAACTATGAGCTTCACATAACAAATCTCTCTTCAACTTTGAATCACAAGGCACACACAATCTCTTCCCAAATCTCAAAACACAATCATTATCAATGTTGAATTCAGGCAACATACATTTCTAAACCAGCTCTACCTTTTTCTGCAACTCACTGTCTTGCTTCTGTGCTTTCTTGATTCTGCCTGATAGAGAAGATCTCAGTGGTACCTGATACAAAATAGAAGGACATCCTGCACCAACAACTTCTATTCCAAAGTTCATCAAATCCTTAACCAAAGGATCAGGTTCCAAACACAACATATCTAATGAAGCATTACTTTTTTGACTCAAAGCATCGGCCACTTTATTTGCTTTTCCCATATGGTAATGAATTGTACAATCATAATCCTTGATTAATTCTAGCCATATCTTTTGTCTCATGTTCAATTCATTCTGAGTGAATATATACTTTAAACTTTTGTGATCGGTATATATTTCACACTTTACTCCATAAAAATGATGCCTCCAAATTTTTAAAGCAAAAACAACAGCAGCTAATTCCAAATCATGTGTAGGGTAATTTACCTCATGAGTTTTCAACTGTCGTGAAGCATAAGCAATTACCTGATCATTCTGCATTAGGACGCAACCAAGTCCTTTCAATGAAGCATCACTGTATATAACAAACTCACCATTCATGGAAGGTAGTGCCAAAACTGGAGCATTCGCCAATCTTCTTTTCAATTCCTGAAAACAATCATCACATTCTTTTGTCCAAATAAACTTAACACCCTTCCGAGTTAGCTTAGTCATTGGACTAGATAACTGTGATAAATTTCTAACAAACCTTCGATAATAGCCTTCCAAACCAAGGAAGCTACGAATCTCAGTTACATTTGTGGGTCTTGGCCAGTCTTCGACAACTTTTGTTTTTGCAGGATCAACAGTTATCCCATCTTTAGAAACAATGTGACCAAGGAAAGAAATTTGTTGCTACCAAAACTCACACTTGCTGAATTTCCCATACAATTTCTTTTCTTTTAATGTTTGCAAGATAACCCTTAAATGTATTTCATGCTCCTCTTTACTTTTAGAAAACACCAAAATATCATCAATGAAAACCACCAAAAACATATCCAAGAACTCATGGAAAATTCTATTGATTAAGTCCATGAATACAGCAGGTGCATTGGTTAGACCAAAAGGTATTACTACAAATTCATAATGGCCATATCTCGTATGGAACGCGGTCTTCGGAATATCTGCCTCCTTTACCTTCAGCTGATGGTACCCCGATCTCAAGTCAATCTTTGAAAAAAAACTGAGCTCCCTGGAGCTGATCAAACAAATCATCGATATGAGGCAAAGGATATTTGTTCTTAATAGTGATATTATTCAAGGCTCTATAATCAATGAAAAGTCTCATAGAACCATCTTTGTTTTTAAAAAATAAATTAGGAGCACCCCATGGTGATGTGCTAGGTCGAATGAAACCTTTCCCTAATAAATCATGCAATTGCTCCTTCAACTCTAAAAGTTCAATTTGTGCCATTCGATAAGGGGGTTTTGAAATTGGCTTAGCACCAGGAACTAAGTCAACAGTAAACTCAACTTCCCGATCTAGTATTATTCCAGAAAAATCATCAGGAAAAACATCAGGATACTCATTTACCACTGGCACATCATTAATCTGAACAGTTCCTTTATTTTCAACGATGTGTGCAAGGTAACATTCATTTCCATCTTTTACAATTTTCTCGGCCTCTTGATAAGTTATCAATAGTAAGGGTTCATTCTTGTACACAAACTAAAAGTCTTTATGAAAAGAAACTTCTTTAGCTCTACAGTCAATCTTAGCATGGTAAATAGAGAGCCAATCCATACCCAGGATAACACCAAACTCTACTAGAGGTAGAAAAATAAGGTTTGCAAGTAAGTTCTTTCCACAGATAAGGATATGAAGATTATTATAAATACTTTTTGCCTCAACATTTCCCCCAGGTGTTTTTACCATAAGTTCAGGAGTCACTTCCTGAGATGGTATTCCCATTTTACTAGAAAAGTTTTCAGAGATGAAAGAATGTGTAGACCCCGAATCAAACAACACACTGGCATAATCTGAAAAAACAAACAAAGTAACTGATACAACTTCATTTTATGGCCCGACGTCTGCCGAAGTAGTTGAAAAATATTTCACCAACCCTTTCTGCTTGTAGTCTAACTGCTTCCCATCACTCAAGCTCTTTGTCGGACACTCGTTTGCATAGTGACCCATCTCATTTCACTTATAACATTTCACTAACTGTAAATCAAATTTGGTCTTACCTTCACCTTGATCCTTTTCACTGCAATCACGAGCCTTATGTCCCATCTTACCTCATCAGTAGCACTTTCCAGAATTCAGAAGACATTCCCTAGCATGCCTTTTGCCACATTTATCACAAACTGGAAACTTAGTTTTCTTACCATCAGACTTTTTTGAAGAATTCTTAACTTTCTCCTGCCACCTCGGTCTCTTCTTCTGTTGGTTTTTATAGAACACATGGTCATCGGCAAACTCCATTTCCACCTTCTCAGCACATCAAACAATATTTTCATAACTTTTAAACTCACGAGAATTTAATGCACTTCAATATTTTGGCTTTAATCCTAAGTAAAAAATGATTGATTTTACTATCAAGGTCTCGGATAAAATTTGGAGCATACCTTGCCAATCGAGTGAACCTTTCTTTATAGGTAGCCACTGAGCCTTCCTCTTCCCTCAATTCCAAGAATTGCTTTTCCATCCTAAGTCGAACAGCCTTAGGAAAATACTTCTCAAGAAACATACCTTTGAATTCCTCCCAGTCGAGAGCATCAATCTCATCATAATCCCTGATATTTTTAACCATCGACCACCACTGATCCGCCTCACCCTCCAAATGGTAAATAGCAAGACTAACCTTTTGATTGGCTGAACACCCCATGACATCAAAAATATTCTCCAGTGCTTTAATCCACCCTTCATCTAAAACAGGGTCAGATGATCCTCTGAATGATGGGGGATGTTGCCTCATGAAATGTTCCACCACTGACATATTCGTCTACGGTTGATCTGGCTGATCTCGTGCATGGATACCACCACCATTTATAGCCTGAGTCAACTGTGCCATCACTGCAACAAACTGTTCAGTTCCAATTCCGACCATCTTGGTATGCAGATTCGGAATTTTATTTCCTTCTGTATGCCTTCCTAGCACTGCTTCCCTATTTCCTCTACGGAAAACCATTTTGAACAAACATGTCTCAGATGAAGTAACATGGTAATATTCAAATGCTATATCATTTCAATTTGAACATAAAAAAATATTTTTGGATATCAATTTAATATAATTATAACTCCTAAAGTTATCTAAACCGACCTTTGATACCAACTATAAGGCCCCAGCCTTAAACCTTACTTAATCTTGAGTTATTACAAGATTACACATTGAGGATCTTTTCGGGTTTAGAGTTTTAGAGAATTAGATCATAAAACATGCATTACATTCCACATATAAACAAAGTGGTTACATAGAGATAGTATTCTTCTTTACCATCAATGTAAACATATTTAAAATAAAACATGGATTCTTTCTTGACACTTCCTTGACACTATCATCATATTATGTACCTTTCCCTTGACCTGTGAAAATCATTTCAAAAAAACATGGGATGAACATAAAAAGCTCAGTATGGGTTATAAAAACATGGAAAGGAAACATGGGTACATATATACATAAGAATGAAATCATACTTTACCCATAAAACATAAGCACATTAACATACCTCATCAAATCATGAGTAAATCATAGAAATCATAAGACATAAAGGTAACTTGAGGCATTCATAACATTCTTACGTAGGGAGTAACCCTCTTGGTTACGTTTGGAATACCCATCACGGTATATTCCCTAAATCTCTTCAGAGAAACCTTAACGATTCACTCCTTCGCGTTACCCAATGCATTGGAGAGCTATATCGATCTCACCCACCCTCAGTTTATCATGGAACCACCCGTCTTCATAATAATGCCCAAGAACCTCAACATAATCATATCACATAAAACATTCATAAAGGAAACATAACATTTCAACCTTTAAAACACAAGATATCAATACAATACATTGATATAAAAAAATTATGAAAACCATTTTTAATACCAAAATGAAAGAAATGTAAAACATGGTATTTATTTTTCTTCTAAAAAGAAGGTGTGGCTTGTAGAGGAAGCCAAAACTCAAATAATGGTCACGGCGGCGGAGAAGTTGTTGTCGCCGCATACGTATGACAAAAACATTCCCTTTTGTTATTTAGTAAATGCTTCATATAAAAAAGATTCCTTTTGGATAAACATAAAAGTCAAATGGGTTTATACACCATATAAAAGAAAGTTGTGTATAAAATAAAATATGCCTCAATGAAAGGAGATTGAGACGAAGTCCCATACCTCGTATCCAACTTGACCCGACCGTTCTTTAATCTCCTGAATAATAAACTTGAGTTAATATCTACTTGATTAAGAACCTTTTTTAAGTTCATTATTCATTTTATACCATGTTATGAACATCATGTAATCATTTAAGTTAATAATGTTCATTTTATCGGTATTTGGTTCTTAAGTCAAAAATAGACTTCTTACACTTACATGTTGTTAATTTGGTCAAAGGTTCGTTATATCCAGAATGATATTAATGATTTGGATAAAATATATATCATATATTTTAATCATATACATGTATTTATAATATTACATCACATTCAGAGGTAAGAAATGAAATGCACCGTTCATGGAGACTGTAAGCCGTACGTACGCATGAACGCTACTTCCATTTCTATTCCGTACTTTCTGGAATGGAATCAGAATGATATAAGAGTATATTATAATTCCAGTACAATAACATATATAATATAATTAAATTTATCCTTTACACATCCCACATATGGTATTAACGAATCAAATCACTTTCAGGGGGCGGTAGTCCGCACTTCCTAAAATGAAGATATCCTGTTTGCCCATAATGGAAACAATAATGGTATACCATAAATGAAAATTACAGAAGCTTAAGGAAAGAATAAACATATTAGATATCATATAAAAAAATATTGACATCATAATGGCCACCTTTCGAGGTGTTAAATGAGTATTGAACAATCATCGTCTCAGGAGGCAGAATTTCGCCATCCACGGAAACCGTATGTTCTTTAACAATTTTATGTAGTTGTGTGAGAGTGTAGCTCGAATAAATCTTATAAAAACATCCTAGTATATTGAAGATACTGTTTTTGTTACAAAATAAGTAAATAAAATGAGTTTAGGGGGTTGGAGAAGCAAAATAAAACAAATGAACATGAGAGAATGAATTACCTTTAAAAGTGTAACCCTTTTGATTTGATCATAAAGGCTTCCTTTGAAAGGATTATGACCAAAGGGAATACTCTAGGATGAGGAGAGGTATTTGGAGAGAGTAAATGGGCAGGGTTTGGCCAGCCAAAGGCTTTAGTAGTGTGTGAAATGAGGTAGAGGTGGGGGCCTTTTATAAGAGGAGAGGAGGGGCACTTTTGGAAACCATGAAACTATTATTTTATTTGAAACTTTGTTTCAGTTTTAAAAGGTCCCACATTGATAAAATTCGTGGATAATGTGATATGGGTTCGAAATACACCCATCCAATATGTTTTGGACATGTTTAGTTCATAGATTTTACATTATCTTTCTATTTTATTTAAATCGTCAAATAATAATTTCAACGCTGCATCATTATTATGTCATACATAATTTAATTTATTTAATGTCAAAAAATTATAAAAGAAATACCATGATGTAGGAAATAGTTTTAGCTTTCCAATGAATATTTATAGACAAAAATATGATTATTATAACCACTTCTAAAAATTGTTTTAGTAAAACAATTTATGTTAGTGTCATTTTCACCATTATTTAAAAAAAAGGCTTTAGAATCATTATCTCACCCAAGTGGCTCCATGGGGTCCCCTAAATCGACCCATGGGTTGTCTTGGTCGGCCATGACTCACCCAATAGGTGTAAGATAAGTGTCATGGTGTTTTCACATTTTTATAATATCATTTCTACCTTAAATTACACTAATTACCTCTAATCGTGATTAATGAAAAAAAGTTACTATTCACCAAAAAATTATTATAATCTCATTGAACCACATTTTACTTCATAATGACAACCATGTATGTTGGATTTTTGAAATTCAAAACACAAAGATGACAAAATTTCATTTAAACGAAAAAAGCAGTTTTTATAAGTACCACTTAGTGGTTTCACTATTCATCAAAAATTGAAGTTTTTCAGAAAATTACCAAAAATTCACCCTAAGCTATATTTGATATTCCGAATTCAAAAATGAAGTCTATTTTACAAAATTCGAAACATATAAGTTACATTAATTAATTTAATAATTAATTCCCGCTGTCATAGCAAATAGCGTGTTTTTAGGAAACAATAAGTATCAAAAGATTGACTCCAGTTTAAGTCCAATTTCAAAGTGAAATTGATTCCAACGACCACTATTGGATTTAATGTTCAAAATATTTTATGGTTTCACTTTAAAACCAATTCAAAAGATAATCTAATCATACAAATAAATTAGATTAAAAGAGGTTTCGAATTAAAATACAACATTTTTCACATATTCATAAAAAAATGAACTTTATCGGAAAAATACCAAAAATTCACACAAAGTAAATTTTGATGTCCCCATCATAAATAATAATTTTATTTTGAAAAACATAGCTTATAAAATTTTCAAAAAATATATTTAAAAAGGGTTTTCCATCAAAAGGCAGTAAAATAATCTTTTAAGAATATTAGTGTATTCCATGCTTAAGATTGGATTTATTTTCATTTTAAGCCTCTAAAACACTATCTAATTCATTAATAGACATAGACAAAAATATCTATTATTCATTACTTACTTGGGATGTTACACTTGTAGTCTCGTCTGAGGACACACCGTGTGGACTTAGCCGTGTGGATGGAAAATGGAGTGGTGTACATGCCGTGTTCGGGTGTCACATGCCATGCAGTATCAAGCTCTGTAGTCAGCCGTGTCACAAACGACACGGGAAGTTGGAAAATTACACCATACACGCCGTGTAGTTTTGTTCAATGGGAGATGTGTAGCTTAGCCGTGTAGAAGGACCCGAGCAGGGGACGAGAAGTCAAGTACACACCGTGTAGTCATTATACAGGCCGTGTAGTCTTGTTTTGAAAATTTTGAATAGCTTCTTCCTCCTGCTCCATTTTTGGGTTCCTTCGCTTCATTCATTGATAAATCTTGATCTAAGGTGTGTGATTGACCTTGTAGAGTCATGGTACCAAGACGACCAAGCGATGTTCTCCAGGAGAGAGGAAACGATTATCCTCCAGGGATGGTGGGCCATGCGATACTAGTCGATCATCTAATAGAGCCAGATACGGCACCAACTGTAATAACGGACACAGGCGTAGAGGTGCAGTTCTGTGAAGGCTTTATGCTGTTCATGCAGACCTTTTAGGGAGCACCGCCGGATGCCACATCTATGGCCGAGTTGGCTCGTATCTTCCAGCAGCAGCATCCACCTACGTTCTTAAGTGATGGTGGACCACAGGCTGCAGAATCTTGGTTGGGGTCTATGCATACTATCTTGGAGCATCTTGAGATGCCTCCAGGGCAGAGGGTCAAGCTCGTGATATATGTGCTGCGTGATTCCGCCAAAAGGTGGTGGGATGTTACCACCCAGTCAAAGCATCACAGGGACATGGCGTGGAATGATTTTCAAGAAGTCTTCTATGACTTCTTCTTTTTAGAGATGCTGAGGGCAGATAGGGCTTGAGAGTTCATGAATCTGCAGCAGGGTGCTATGTCGGTGATGGATTATTCTGCTCATTTCACCGAGCTTCAGCGCTTTGCACCCGAGATGGTGGGCGATGAGACGTTGAGAGCCAGACACTTTGAGGATGGTCTTCGTTATGACATGCGAGTGCTGGTGAATGTTTTAAGGCTTCCTTCAGTACATGCTATTGTAAATTAGGAACTAATTACAGTGAGGAACCTGCGGGAAGCTGGTGGTGTGGGCTAGGGCAGTTCAACACTAGTTTTTAGTACTATTTCTTCTGGCAAGAGGAAAAGAAAGATGGACTTCTCTCAAGGTGATAACACTAGCCAGAAGGACGTTTCAGGTGGTCAGGTCAGGTGCTACCAATGTGGTAAATAGGGAAACAAGAGACCACGGTGTCCACGTGATCCAGTGGAGTGACGAGCTTGCGGCAAGATGGGTCATCTGCAGCTCTTTTGCAGGGTGTTTCCACCAGTGGCTATTGAGAGGGGTTCTGTGCAGACTCCGTATGTAGGAGTAAGACCAACTGCTTCTTAGCAGTCGGGAAACTAGAATACGTTAGGGCGTGCATTCAGAGATGATGGTCGTGGCCATGGTATCCAGACACCAGGATCTCAGAGGCACCAGGGCAGGACAACTTAGGGTAGCTAGGCTGTGTCGCAGGTCCGCGACATAGGGCAGACATATACAGTGCAACAGACCCAACATGAGAAGGACCCCGGACCTTCTACTGTCAGAGGTACTATCCTAGTAGCTTCTGTCTTATCTTCTGTAATTTTCGATACGGGTGATACACATAGCTTTATATCTATGCCCATTTTGTAGATCCTTGGGCTCTGTGTTTCTTCTTCTTCTGTTGTTAAAATGATAGACACTCAGTTGGGAACTAGAACGACTGGTGTGCATCAGTGCTGGGAGAGCTACCTAGATGTTGGTGGGTGTCACTTTCTATGGGACCTCATTGTCTTAGAGATGACAGTGTATGAAGTCATTCTCGGGATGGACAGGTTGGTTCCTTTTCGAGTCCTTATAGACTGCTATCGTCGCAAGGTTATTTTTACATCATCGGAGGGCGGAGAGTTTCTATACAAGGGTGAGTGGGATGTTTAGGCGAGTTGAGCTAGACTAGAGCATCGTGGGAGAGGTGGAGTCATAGAATAGATTGCAAGCTTATATATGGACGACCAGGGGACATGTCAAAAGGATTTCCCTCCAATGGTTGATCATTTCAGAGATGTCTTCCCTAATGACTTTTCAAGTCTACCTTCAGAGCGAGAGTTGGATTTCTCTATTGAGCTTGAGCCAGGAGCAGCACCAGTGTCTATTCCTACTTATAGGATGGCTACACCAGATATTTAGGAGCTTAAGAGGTAGTTAGATTAGTTACAGGAAAAGGGTTATATCTGGACCAGTACTTCTCCTTGAGGTTCGCCGGTCCTCTTTGCGAAGAAGTTAGACGGTACCCTCATAATCTGCATGGCTTATCAGAAGCTAAACTAGTTGATGGTTAAGAACCGCTATCCCTTACTGAGGATTGATGATCTGTTTGATCAGCTACGTGGATCACGAGTGTTCATGAAGATTGACTTGTGATCCAGATATCATCAGCTGCACGTGAGACCATCAGATATACCGCTTATAGCTTTTCGGAGTAGATATGGTCTGTATGAGTACTTGGTTATGCCGTTCAGACTCAAGAATGAGCCAACATTTTTCATGGCTATGATGAATCATGTTTTCCACACGTATCTTGATTATTTTGTGGTAGTATTCGTGGAGAACATCTTGGTGTACTCTCACACTCGACACGACCGTGCCACCCATCTTGATATCGTATTGAGTACACTGAGAGAGCATCAGCTATATGCTAAGCTCTCAAAGTGCCACTTTTGGATGGACCATATTCATTTCCTAGGTCATATCATCTCAGAGGCAGGAGTTGCAGTAGACCACCCATAGAAGGTGAGACTAGTAGTTTCCTGGGAGTAGCCTAAGAGCGTGTTTGAGATACAGAGTTTCTTAGGGCTGGTTAGTTACTACAGACGCTTCATACAAGACTTCTCCCACTTAGCAGCGCCATTTATGGGTTTCACAAAGAATTTTGTGAAGTTCATTTGGTCAGAAGCTTGCGATACAAACTTTCATAACCTGAAAGGAAGGTTGACATCAGCACCAATCCTGATACTCCCAGAGTAGGGGAAGAGTTATACAGTTTTCTGTGATGCATTAGGTATTGGGCTGGGAGTAGTGTTGATGTAGGGTGATCGAGTAGTGGCGTACATGTCTCGGCAGTTGAGGCTATATGAGAGGAATTACCCGACACATGACCTCGAGTTGGCTGCAGTTGTTCATGAGTTGCGCTGTTGGAGACACTATCTCTTGGGAGAGCACTTTGTGGTTTTCACCGACCACAAGAGCCTCAAATAAATCTTTACTCAGTGTGACATGAATATGAGATAGCGGAGGTGGGTTGAATACCTTCAGTACTTAGATTTTGATCTTACCTATACACCCATTAAAGGTAATGCAGTAGCTGATGCACTGAGCAGGAGGACTCAGAAACAGGTGGTGCAGGAGGCCAGTGGTGAGTGACAGCTTATGGCTTTGTTCTCTGAAATGCATTTGAAAGTACATGACTATTAGGTGAAGAACTATATTTATTATTTAGCTATGACTTCTACCCTCCGGGATAGAGCGAGGATGAGACAGCTATCAAATTTAGAAGACTTAGTTCTATGGGAGTTAGTGGAAAGTGAGGACCCTTCTCCTGGATGGACAATAATCGATGATGAAATTCTGCATTTCCATTTATGAGTGTGGGTTCCAGGGGATATATGTGAAGAGCCGATGTAGGAGTTTCATGCATCATCTTTGGAAGTTTATCCTGGGGTTACCAAGATGTACCGTCACTTGAGACATCAGTACTGGTGGCCGGGTATGAAGGGAGATATAGCTGGCTTTGTTAGGAGATGTTCTACTTGTCAGCAGGTGTAGGCAAAGCACCAAAGGCCAGCCATAATATTACAGCAGTTACCCATTCTGGAATGGAAATGGGATGATGTCGCGATGGACTTCGTGACTGGGTTGCCGAGGTCACCTAGAGGCAATGATGTCGTGTGGGTTGTTGAGGATAGACTGACGAAGGTAGATCACTTGTTGCCAATCAAGGAGACCTTCTGTGTGGATGAGATCAAGAAGTTGTATATTTGAGAGATCGTACGTCTTCATGGGGTACCACGTTATATCATTTCAGATAGGGACACCCGCTTTACGTCTCATTTCTGGAAAAGTTTTTAGAGGGCCTTGGATACACAGGTGCTTCTGAGCATTGCTTACCACCCTCAGACCGATGGCCAGTCAGAGCGTACAATACAGGTGCTTGAAGATATGTTGCATGCATCTATCTTGGACTTTGGGGGATCTTTGGAGAATCATATACCCCTAGTCGTGTTTGCCTACAATAAAAGTTTCCAGGAAACTATTGAAATGGGACCATAAGAGGTTTTATATATTGTAGGCCATGCCGATCACCTTTGTGCTGGTTAGAGGAAGGTGAGACAGCTTTACTGGGACCAAAACTAGTGCAGGAGACTTCTGAGCAAGTACAGTTGATTCGGAAGAAGATGGCTACCGCACAGTCTCCACAAAAGTCTTATGCTGATCACCGTAGAAGACCTTTGGAGTTCGTGGTCTGGGATTAGGTTTTCTTGCGTGTTTTGCCAATGTTGAGACACATGCGGATCAGGAGATAGGGTAAACATTCACCGAGGTATGTGGGATCATTTGAGATTCTATAGAGAGTCAACCCGGTTGCCTATCGGTTGCAGTTACCACAGAGGTACCGAGCCATGCACGACATTTTCCGTGTATCTCAGTTGCGCCGCTATCATTCAGACCCGTCTCACATTTTTCAGCCCGAGGAGGTTGAGCTACAGATCGATGCATCCTTTGAGGAGCATCCGATTAATATTGTTGATTGGAGTACAAAGGTTCTCTGAGGCTGGTTAGTTCCTCTCGTATAGGGGATATAGCAGCATGAATGAGTGGAGGACGAAACTTGGGAGCGGGAGACCGACGTACGTGCTCAGTGGCCAGAGCTGTTCTGAGTGTTCTCTTCACCACCATTAGAAGGAAAATTTTGGGAAAAATTTCTATAAGGGGAGAAGATTGCAAGAACTCAGTTCTTTGTTTTGAGGTACGAGCTTCTTCTTTTTCCTTTTCCTTAAGTGTTTTTGATAAAATATGGAAAATGGGAAAAAATCCTAAATTTTGAAACTACACGCCGTGTACTTTTTCCACATACCGTGTACTTATAGCCATGTTGGGATGAGTACACAGGGCGTGTAGCCTTGCCGGTGACAAAGGGTGTAAGAACCAACTACATGCCGTGTAGTGGTCCCTTACATGTCGTGTAGGCCGTCGACAGGCTTAAATAGTAAGGCGGTGAATTAGCCGCCAGCTGCGTGATAGTACACGCCGTGTAATCAAGAATACATGTCGTGTACTCATGTCGATGGATGGACAGTTTGGTGGTGCTGCCAGATGAACTGTTAAATGAGGGAAGTACATTCCGTGTAGTCAAAAGTAGATGCCGCATACTCTGTTTTTTTTTCACATAAAATGGACAGTAGCCAACCCTATTCATAGGATTGGCTTAGAACCAGATGGGAGATCGGGAGAGGATGAACGAACCTTTGTGGATCAACCAACCGAGCGTCGGGAATCTGTTTCCGCTTCTTTCGATCATGTTGGAAGCACACAGGTAAGAGCTTCCTTATCCTTGTGTGTTTCTTTCCAATTCTTCCTCTAAGGGAAGTTATTTGAGGTTTAATGAGAATTATTTTACCTCATATCTATGACGTTCATGGATGTTTCAAAAGGCGTCATTCGCGTATACTATTATTTGGTGTTTATGGTAGGTGTCTTGGTGTTTAAATTTTTCAACTGTTGTGCAGGTTGTGTATTTTTGTGCTATGAACCCATGTTGGGGTGTCATGTGGTTGAGGCCTAGGCTATTTTGAATACCTAGATTTGTAAAGGTAATTAAATGTGATAATAAATTGTTGTTTGGGATCATTGCTTGGATCCCGGACCACCCCGAGGGTGTGTTCCTCTGTTTAGCCGTTTGGCCAGGATACCTAAGGGTATGCTATGTTTATTTTGCCTATTAATTTTTGCCTTGAGATGAATTGTATATGAAATGCTTGTTTATACGTTGTTCATGACCCGTTTAATTGTTTATCCTGAGGGCAGTGTTTCCTTTAGCCTGAGGGTAGTAGTTATTTCGGCCTGAGGGAAACTTCTTCCATACCTTTGGGCAATAGAATATATGCCTGAGGGCGACACTTTGTACGCCTGAGGGCAATATATGTTATGCCTGTGGGCAAATTCTGATTACCTGAGGGTAAGGGTTTTCATGTCTGAGGACACTGACTGTTTAATTAGAAATTCACTGTGGTGTTTTCTTATATTAAATGGATAAATTGAATATTAAAATTGCAATATAACTGGTAAAGTTAGGTACTTTTGAGTACTGCTTAGTTTATTTCATTTTCTTTTGCACACTATTGTTTCATGTTTACACATAGTTGAGCACGACATTTGGTGGGCGCCTATTGAGATTATTTCTCACACCCTGTTTGAGTCATGCTTTTCGTCCCAAACAGATTGTGTTTCTGCAGGTGTGGATAAGGGCAAGAGTCCCTATACAAGTACTCGATTGCTGCTGAGGAGTAGGGGAGCATGAGAAATGGGCTTAGGCTCGTGACGCTACCATATGTTTTTGTTTTGTTTTTCTGTACTCTGTATCATATTATACTGATTTGTAACATGTTCTGGCTTTTTTCTTAGACAATGAGGCATGTTGCATCATCATTACATATATGACTATTGGTTGTTTTTACTGTAGTTGTTTATTTTGAATGTGTATGGTTTATTTCTCCACTATTGTTGTATGATTTTTATTTTATTCCGCTATGCTACACTTTGACAAATGAGGGAATAGTTTCTCCACTATCAGACCTGGTCCCTCACTGCTAGTAGGAAGCCTCTGGCTTTGGGAAAATGCGCTTGAGGTCACATGGAGAACCGGGCTCAAGGAACCTGTTGAGTGGCACCCAGACCCAGGAAATTACATCAAACACTGTCTAAGTGAATGTTTTTGACCGATGAGTTGTATTTTCTTGTTATTTTTTTATATTAATAGGGAAAGGATGCCGATCCATCTATGTTTGAAGCAGTTTTATCTTGGTTAGTTTAAAAAAATATGGTATGAGTTTGTATTATGATCTATATAGTAGGATTATAATGATGTTTCATAAATTATTTCTTATATAATGGATGAATATTTATAGATTTTACGATAAAGGAACAAGTCTTCATATGAAAATATAAGTGTTTGCTGTCATTTGAGTCCCTGATAGAGAAGCTCTTAAATGGTCATATTATCCATTTTTCGAGGAAGTTCTTATTTTTATGTCCTTTTTAATTGTTTTCATCTATTTAAATGTTACATCTTAATATAGAATATAGTAGCAGTCTCTATAGGGAATTAGATGTTGTATGATCATAGACCCCAGGGAGGTATTTCATTGATTAAAATTTTGTATTTAATATATTGTTTTTGGAAATTAAATGATTACCATGCGTATGAGGGGACATGGTGGTGTTACAAGGGTTTTTGAGATGAAAAGAAGGAAAAAATACCCAAACTATGCAAATCCCATAGTTGACGCACAATTATGTAAACTGTGATTCAATCCTAATAAAACCTTACAACATTGGAAAATAGAATATAACATGGTTGGCACATAGTTTTTTGACCTTGAAGAGCTCCCTAGGTAACTATGTGGCCTCTTTTTCCCAATATAGTTCCTTTCACCTGGGTTGTTGATGGTTATACAAACCATGCAGATTAATCCTGTGGCCCATTAAAAGTTGAAAAAAATTACAATTTTTCCATTTCATGTTTTTAAGACCCTACCCAATCTTCCCCCCATTCTACCCCTGTCAATACTAATTAAGAACTCAAGCCACCAAATCTTCCCAAGGGTGGTTCTGATTTGATTCTTGTCCATTTGGAGTGCCATTGGATGTGAATCCAAGATCCGGGTAAGTCTAATCCTATATATCCTTCTATTTTCTAAATTAGTGTTTATATCTTGAGACATATTATTTTAAATCCCTCTTTTTCCAATGGAATATAGATTAGGGATTCAAATGGTATTTGGATTAGGATCATAGGCTATGAGTAATTTTGTGTTCATCAAAGGATTCGATGTAGGTGGCCTACTCATTATATCCCATAGTTTTTTAGTTGATTTTTGCATAGAAGTATGTGTTGTTGATTCCATATTGTTGTTCATTGAATTTTTTTGAGTGTGTTTGTAAAATTTACATCTAAATGATTATTTGAAACCCTCACGATCCCTATGGAATGTTTTATGATTATTTGACAAATTTGGGGCCACCCATGGGTGTGTGCCGACATCAAGAACATAAGAATTGGTGGAGTCAATTTGGGAATTGACATGTGATACTGTATAGTCCTTTCTGAACATGTTAATATTTTTAGTTTATTTTAAAATGGAATATGGATAGTGTTACTATATTTTTAAATTTCTCATTTGTTTTTTTTGACATGTTATAGTAGTGGGTTAAACTGAGTAAATTTAGATTGTGTTAAAAACGGATTAAGAATTATGTGGAAATACCTTGTAGGTTTAGTTTATATAAATTTTTCAACATTTTGAATTGATAATGGTTCATAATTTTTTGAATATTATGAATTGGACGGAGAATGAAAATCAGTTTAAAGGGATTAATGTGAATATGAATATTGGATTTCAAATTGTACATGAAATGAATAAGGTGGTTAATACATGGGAATTAATGAATATGATAAATGAGATAACATATTGGAATTGTTGAATATCATAAATGAGTGAATTTATGGGAATTATTTAGTATACTTAATCAGTTAGTCATAAAAATAGGGAAATGAGATAAATAATTTATGTAATATAAATAAAAATTGTTTTAATGGTTTTTAGAATGATATTTATTCCCATGTTGATTATTGTGGATTATGATTGTTAATTGTATTGGTTATGATATGGTATGTGAGTTGAATGGATTTGTATAAGCATATGATCATGGATTGGTATTGTGGGGGGTATTGACATTGGTTTCTACACCCATAGGTCTAGTTTTGTAGAGGCTCTAAACCCCACCACATAATGCATAGTTTAGAGAAGGGGAAAGTGTTCGATTCCCTTAATGATTTCATTCCAAAAAAAACCAAGGCCTCTAGGTGAATATAATGTGGTTGTTGTGATGGGTTTATCCCTAGAGAGATAAGGAAATAAATTATTTCCATATACATAGTGATAAATTCTTTAAACCTTGTGTGGATGATGTAAATGCATATCCCATGGAACGCATGTTTGAAATGAATTACATAATGAAGAAGACAAAAATAAGAAAATTTAGTACTAATGATAGAAATAGTCAAAGTAGAAATTCATAAATAATGGATCCTAATGTATTCTTTATTTATTTATCAATTATTTAGTAATTTCATGCACTATCTATTTGATGAAATATTTTTTAGACTTTCTTGGTAGGTGCCTACTATGTTGTACTCACACCTTGATGAGGAACCCATTAAGAACCTAAAAGAATTTTATGCTTCCAGGTCAGGAAAAGGGAAAAGGTCCTATGTTAGGGAGTTGAGTAGGGTTTGGGATGTACTTGGATGATGTTTTAGACTTATATTTAGGAACATTTTGGGATTACGTTATTGTTTTTAGGTTGGGATTTTTTGTAATTATGACACTACCAGCATGACTTGGATTGTTCATTTTCAACATGTGGGTTTCACCCTGTTTTGGGAATATTTGGTTATGCATGATCACAATTATTGGTTATTATTTATTATATTTAAATTTTAATCTTCTATGGATTACTTTGTTAATGATTGTATAGTCTCCCCATGTGTGTTTTTATGCCCACATTGCTTATCAAAACATTATAGCGCATGGGGCAGCACTCTTGATGTCATGTGGTGACTCAGATCGAAGCATTGGTTTAGTGGATTCTCTGTTGGGGATGTTACAAAATTATATTAGAGGATTTATTTATCTTTATTACTAATTGAGAATGGTATATGTGAGATTAATATAGTTTTAGGCCCTCTAAATGAGCTTTTTATTGGGAGTTTCTAATCCATGTATAATGTAAAACCCAAGTCAGATCTGGTGGGAATTGTTGTTCTCGATGTTTATTTTTACATTTTTTGATATTTCACTATTTGGCTATGCACTTTTTTGTATGATGTTAATGTTTTATGATTTTTTTCTCATGTATGGAATGGAACAAGGATGTGCATTCATGCATCATTTTAGATAACTATGTATATAAGTGATAGAAATCGTGGTAGGCACACACAGAGGATGGGTGTGTGGGACATAAATGGTAGTATTTATTTGAATTTATTGAAATTTAAAGGAAATTATGTCGTAAATAATGATGTAAATTGTTAAAATGGAAGTAAATCTATAGAATGGGTATTTAATTCTGTTTGATTAAGTTTTTTAAATGAGTAATATTGTTTTTTGTAGTATATAATAAAATGAGAAATTTTCCTACAGGAATTATTACATTCTAAATGTGTAGAAATATATTTAAAAATGTGTCTAGTGAAATACAATGAATAAGTAAATTTATTTACCCCAAATTAACCATGACCCATGGTAGGAATAGTTGAGGTTATTATTATAAATGTGATCATGTTTATTGGGATAGTGTATATGGAGTGGGTTGATTCTGGTAGGTAGTGTACTTTCTGTTATGGTAGACACCAATGGGATTTTCCTTAAAATGTTTATTGGTGAGGATGTTTTGAAGTAAGAATTCAATTATTTTGGGATTTTATTTAAACATTAGGGTAATTATAATGCTATAATGTTTGAAACTTATGTTTTTATAATGGTGATGTTATTTATAAAATAGTTTGTAATGATGGAATGTTTTGTGAATAATGATATTGAGTATCCAGGTTGTTGCTTATCTGGTCAGTTTTATGGGTGGTATGGGTAGTGATATTTCTCTTGGATGAGAGTATGGTTATATTTCGGGGTACCTTGGTGATTCTTGATGTGTGGATAGATGGATATTCCTTGTTTTTCTTTTGGTGGGGTTGTGAGATTGAGGTTTTGAGGTGTTTCCTGGAAATGTGAACATGGTATTCCTTGTGGGTTGTGTTTGCATGATCCATGCATTGGACATAAGAATGAGTGTCTTGGTTGTATTATCATGATGGATGGGTGGTTTTTGATGTGTGGGGAAACCCATGTGGGTTCAAAAATTGCGAGCTGTTTTTTAGACTATAGAGTGGGGATTTTCAACCATGATGCTGATGTGCTGGGTGGCACAGTTAGGTGAGAAAGGGGGGTATTGGGCTACAATTCAATGAGGTTTGGATTATGTGATCTAATGTTTGTAAAAGTGTGTGGTTCCAGAAAGCTGTGACACCTTGATGTATATGATGGGGTCCATATGTGGGCACACGCTGGTAAGGCATGATTCAGAACAATATGGGAAACATGGGACTGAAGATAAGTATATTTCATTCTCTATGAAACCAATATAGGATGCATGGACATGTGAGAGACTGTTGTTTTTTATTGGTGTGGTGGACCATTGTGTTTGACTATTAACTATTAGGATCATGCTAGAAAAACCTAAGTGGTGCTGTGGAATTAGCACCAAAGGGAAAAATAGTTCACGACTACTTCAAGATGGGTTATGGAATGGTAGTAGTTCTTAGTTTCCATTCATGTCTAAGGTGTGTATATTATGCGATGATGAGAAGTGTATGGGTAGCGAAGCCTGGAAATCATGGTAGGTCGTGGTGTCCTATAGTGGGAGGTTACATGAATGATAGTAAAGTTAGTGGTGGTGTTCATCGACAACTTCTTAGAATACTTTTAGTCCATTATGATCACTCCAAACATCTTGAAATTATCCCATGTACATTGAGAAAGCTATGTCTTTACACCAAGAGACTTGAAGGTGCTTTGGTTGGTTGATTGAAACCAACGTGTTTACACTCATGTGGAGGCATATGGGGATCTATATGATGGGATGTGCAATAATGATATTGTACATACGAGGTCCTTGTGAGGGACCGTGTGTCAAAGAACACCTTGTTTTCCATTCACAGGACCCAATAATAAGAATTGGGTGACATTATTTTTGTTGATTTGGGAAAATATAGACAACCACATCAAATATTTGGTGTTTGGTTTATGATCTAAGCATGATATGTGGTTCTTGGAATTCATTGATAAAAGGAATGGTAATGAAACTCCTATATTCATGGGTGACAAGTCAATCTCGGATGTGTGTAATAGATCGTGAAATTTATGTGGTGACATCGGGATGCCCAGGAGAAAACTTTGAGGTGCACATTGGGTTCTTGAGAAAGGTCAAGGTGTGCCTTGGATGTGGTGGTTGAATGATCCAATTGTTGGTTCTGGGTTTGGGGTGTTTCCAATTGTAATACGAGATTCCTGTGCTAAATTCTTTTAAGGGTGTGGTTAGACATGAAAAAAGATCATGGAAAGGGATGTTGGTTTTGATAACTTCAATAAAAACTAGGCATGGACACGGGTAGGTGTCATTGAAATAAATTATATAGTCATGATGTGTGAATTCACATTGTCCATGTGATTTATTGTTACGCCAAATATATAGCTATTAACTATTAGGATTAGTCAGCTAGGGACACCTCGAATCAGATGGGAGAAATTAATGAATGTGTTGAGTCATAGACATCCTTAGGTGGGTGTGTTAGAGAAAAAGGCATGTTTCAAAATTAAGTAATGATCTCGAGTAAGGACCTTTCAGTATTTAGTAAGTGTATGGATAGTAGGAGTGATCATGTTGTTAATGTTGATGGGTGTGGTTGAGTGATTTTAGTTAAGAAATATGGTTAGAAAGACCGAGGGTTTTCAATTGGTGGTGTCGAGTTTTTGTCACCTTTAAAATTATAAAGAATTGGGTAAAATGGATTTGAACGTTTTGGGCCATGAGTTGTGTGTAGAAAATCAGACTGATGGGGTTCTATTTTGATCTTCCACAATGGTATTATTTAATTAGAATGGTTTCCTTGTTCTGTGATGTAGGTAGTGTTTACTAGGGTTCTTTATGTAGTTCAGGTTGTTGATGTAAGGTGTGAAGTTGATGTGTCCTTTGAGGATCACCCAGTTTGTTTCGTGGATAATAGTGAGGAATCTTTTCAAGGAAGGACCATGCATTTGAATCAAGTTTTATGGAAACTTAGTGATGTTAGGAAGGAACATGGGAGCCGAGATAGGATATACGTGCCCAGTGGCCCAATTTGTTTGCTTCGATATATCAGTGAATATTTGGGGTGTGACTCAAGAATGAGCCAATATAAGGTGGGGTGGTTGTAAGATCTCGAACCTTGTGAAGGAATGCCCATGATTAATTTTTGGTTCCAATATTTTTTTGGTTAATTAAAATCATCCCAAGATTGTGTGGGGATTGAAGGCTGTTCTGAGGGTTTGGGACATGAATGGAAGGAAACAAATCCTATACTGGGAAAGGCTCACCTTTGGAACACTGTTAAGTAAACCATATGTCATTCACAGGAAAACCATGAATCCTTGGATTGTGCCATATAACATAGTTGGTGCATGGTTTTTCAACCATTAATAGTTTCCTCGGTAACTATGTGGCCAAAATTCCTTAAAAAGTGTCTCACACAACACTACTAGAAATTAAGCCTTTACCAATGGTTTCAAACCATTATTAAAGGCTTCCAAATTGTTGGTATATAGTATACCAACAGTTTGAGAAACCGTTGGCAAGTAAGGTGTGGAAGTAGACCATTAACAATTGTTTTTGTGTAACCGTTGGAAAGGGCAGTGTAATTGGAGTATTTCCAATGGTTTTACAAACCGTTGCCAATACTAGCAGTGTGATCCTATTTTACCAATAGTTTAATTATCCATTGGTGTATCGGAGTATTTTCGGGTTTTACCAATGGTTTACTGAAACTATTGGTAAAAACATCTACTTCACTATACCAATGGTTTTAGTAAACAGTTTCTATAGTGTATGACCGAAATTTCATAGCCCAGGCACCTAAAATCTCCTCCACAGCACACTCAACTACACTCCTGCATACACTCTTAATAACAAAAAAACAAATTCTAGCACACAAAAACACATAAAAATAGGATACTATTATAACCATGGAATGTACCACAATTATAATCATGTATATGAACCCAATTACCCTATGAAATATAGAATTTGTAATTGAATTCTTGATTTAATACATGGAAAATGAATTTTGTAATGAATTTGGAATTATGAATCAATAACAAATAAAAAATTAATTATGTAGCATAGATAATTATGAATTATATATAACACATATATAATATGACATAAAAGGGGTTGGGGGTGTCCCGAGAGGTGGGGGTGTCCAGGGGTGAGGGGCTGTTTATGGGGGTGTGGGTGTCTAGGGTGTGGGTTATACAGAATTAAGAACACATAAAAAATTTATTTTTCTATAACACATACATGACGGAATTCAGAAATTAGATGCTAATAACCCCAAAATAAAGCATCAAGAGAATCCGAATACATTTGGTCAGGTTTCCGCATATTAGTTGTTTTACTTTAAATGTTTTCCATTTTAAACAAAAGACATACACTTAGAGTGATACCAGCCACACCTTGCCTTGGATGGGGGCGGGGTTGACTCATACACATTATAGATGACTCATGGATTGTTTTCATAAAGTATCAATATAATTTTAATGCATTTGGTTGGTTTTCCGTATGTCAGTTGTTGTTTTCACTTAAAAGGTTTTCCATTTCAAATAAAGGTGAGTCACTTTGTATGGTTCCAGCCACACCGCACCTCATATTGTGGTGGGGTTGACTCATTCATGTCACAAATAACCCATGGATCATTGTGATAAAGTATCAACCCATGCTGAATACGTTTCATGGGTTTTCTGTATGCCAGTTGTTATTTTCACTTAAAATACTATCTATTTCAAATAAAAGCGAGACAATTTGAGTGGTGTCGGCCACACTGGCGCCCAGATTGAGACGGGTTTGACTCGTATACAGCACAGAGGACCCATGGATCATTTCCCTAAAGGATCAACCATATCTGAATGCGTTTGGTTGGTTTTCAATATGTTAGTTATTGTTTTCATTTATAATGATGTCCATTTTAATCAATAGAGAGACACTTTGAGTGGTGCCAGCCACACCGAGCCTCAGATTGAGGCGAGGTTGACTCATAATGTCCCATATGACCCATGGATATTTTTCCAAAATTTTAAACAGAATCTGAATGCATTTGGTCAGTTTTCCGTATATCAATTGTTGTTTTTCACTTAAAATGATGTTCATTTTAAACAAAACTGAGACACTTTGAGTGGTTCCAGTCACACCATGTTTTGGATTGAGGTGGCATTGAATCTTACACATCACATATGACCCATGGATCATTTTCCAAAAGTTTCAATAGAATCTAAATGCGTTTGGTAGGTTTTCTGAATGTCAGTTGTTGTTTTCACATAAAATAATGTTCATTTTAAACAAAAGAGAGACACATTGAGTGGTGTCAGGCACACCGCTCCTCCGATTTAGGAGGGGTTGATTTGTACATGTCCCAAATGACCCATGGATCATTTTACTAAAGTATCAACACACTTTGAAAGCTTTTGGCAAGCATTTGACTATTAAACACATGTTTTGTCCATTTACAACACATGAAGTGCATTTTTGGTCACCGCAGTCACATGATACCTTTGATTGACCTGCCATCTAGCCAACCATTTTACAATTTATCCACCCATTTTTTTTGTCTAATTTCATGGTATTCCGAGGTCGTTCGACCGGTTTCGACCACCCCATGCACATTTTTCCAGCGCACCAAACACCTTGAAAACACATATTCAGCCGTGCCTGGAAAACCGCACGTCTGAATGAAGAGACGTCACATTTTACACCTCAGGAATAATAATTAGGGGGTTTTCGTGTAATTTCAAGTCATTCTGATGTTTTTCGGCATGCATTTGACAGATAAAATCATTTTTTGGCCATTTACGGCATGCACAGTGCGTTATTGGCCACCACAGTCAGACGGAACCTCAGATTGACATGTCGCCTAGCCGACCATTTTACAATTCACCCACTCTTTGTTGTCGTCTGATTTCCTAGTATTCTGAGGTCGTTCTCTAGTTTCAACAACCCCATGCACGCTTTTCAAGTACGCCAAACACCTAAAACACATATTCATTCGTGACGCGCAAACTGTGAATCTGGATGATGTGTCCTCTCCTCGTACACCGCAAGAATAATAATTATGGTGTTTTATTGTGATTTTAGGTCATTCCGATGTCGTTCGGCATGCATTTAACTTTTAAACGCATGTTTTGTCCATTTATGACATCCGAAGTGCGTTTTTGCCCACCGCGGTTACACGACACCCTTTATTGACGTGATGTCTATCCGAAGATGTCACAATTCACCCACCATTTGTTGTCGTTTGATTTCATGGAATTCCGAGGTCATTCAGCCTCTACATGTTTTTCAAGCGCACCAAACACCTGAAAAACACATATTCAGCCATTCCATGCAAACCGAATGTCTGATGTATGTTCCATCTCTTCATACACCTCAAGAATAATAATTAGTATGTTTCTGTGTGATTTAAAGTCATTCCAATGTCTTTCGGAATGCATTTGACCGTTAAACACATGTTTTGGCCATTTACGACAAGTGAAGTGCATTTTCGGACACTACAGTCACACGAAACATCTGATTGAGGTGTCGTCTGGCCTACAATTTTACAATTCACCAAATTTTGTTATTGTATGATTTCATGGTATTCCAAAGTTGTTTGGCCAGTTTTGACCACCACACAAACATTTCTCAAGCGTGTCAAACAACTAAAAAACACATATTCAGCTGTGTGGGGAAAACCGCATGTACAAATGATGTGTCGTCTCCTCATACACCTAAAGAATAATAATTAGGATGTTTTCATGTGATTTCAAGTCATTCCAATGTCTTTTAGCATGCATTTGACCTTTAAACGCATGTTTTGGCCATTTTCGACACGCAGAGTGCGTTTTCGGCCACCACGGTCACACAACACCATTGATTGATGTGTCGTCTAGCCGACCATTTCAAAATTCACCCACCCATTTTTGTCGTCCGATTTCATGGCATTCTGAGATAATTCGGCCAGTATCGACCACCCCACGCACGTTTTTCAGGCATGCCAAACACAAAAAAACTCATATTCACCCATGCCGCGCAAAATGCATGTCTGAATGACGTGTCGTCTCCTCTTACCCCTCACGAATAAAAATTAGGGTGTTTTCATGTGATTTCAAGTCATTCTGATGTCGTTCGGCATCCATATGACTGTTAAACGCATGTTTTGGCCATTTACAACATGCGAAGTGCGTTTTCGGCCACTGCGGTCACACGACACCTCTGATTGACGTTTTGTTTGGCCGAAAATTTCACAATTCACCAACTCATTGTTGTAGTATGATTTCATGGTATTCTGAAGTCGTTCGGCCAGTTTCGACCACCCCACGCATGTTTTTCAAGCAGGCCAAACACCTAAAAAACACATATTTAGTTGTGCCGCGCAAACCGCAGGTCCGAATGCTGTGCCATCTTCTCCTACACCTCATAAATAAAAAGTAGGGTGTCTTTATGTGATTTCAAGTCATTATGATGTTGTTCGGGATGCATTTGAGTGTTAAACACATGTTTTGGCCAATTACAACACGCAGTGTGCGTTTTCGGCCACTGTGGTCACACGACACCTTTGATTGATGTGCTGTTTAGCTGACCATTTCACAATTTACCCACCCTTTGTTTTCGTCTAATTTCATGGCATCCTGAGGTCTTTTGGCTAATTTTGGCCACCCCACACATGTTTTTCAAGCGCGCCAGACACCTAAAAAACATATATTCATCTGTGCCGCGCAAACTGTGGGTCTGAATGACATGTCACGACCACGACATGACCGTGACATGAAAATTAGAAAATACACCCATAGTCAATAGAGATATACCAACTTTTTATAGAGAATAACATCCAAATAACAAACTTGGAAATCAGAGACCAACATTTTATTTTACCAATTCCAATTACATAATATTTGAAGCACCAACTTATGTTTTATGAACCAATAAATTAGGGGGAAATAAAATCCTCACAATGACCCATAAAATTCCATATAACATCACACTCCTCCGAAAAAATATAACATCATTATTCTTCTATATTTGGTCAAAAATAATGAGTTGTACTGAATTCAAAAATATCCACAGTGAAAAATGAGCCTCATCCTCACCACCATCACTCTCCTCGTCATCGTCCACGTCATTGTCCCAATCCTCATCCTCGTTTAATTATTTATTATTCATAAAGAACATTGGATTGTACAGTTCATTATTTCATAATTATTCTGTGAAGAATAATTAGGGACCACATACTATTTTGAAAAGTTCAAGAATATACTCCATATGTTCTAATGTGCAAAGGATAAGTGAATAATAAGTCATTTTTTTATATATATAGATTTTTATAGAAACATGATACATTATGTTTATGTAATACACAGTGTACAAAAACTAAGATGAATAAGATCTTCATGTTTGACATGATCTTAATGAAAGGAGTAATTTTAACGAAATACTATGAATAAATATTACAAACAATTTCTTATTAGTTCATTTCCATGAAGCTATAATATTCAAATAATTGAGATTAAAAAAACTATGAATATTTAAAATTAGAACACAAGAAAGGGAAATAATTCCCTTATAAATTTATATTATTTATGAAGAGATTAATTGGACAATGTGTACACCAATTTAGTGATTTGAGTACACAATTCATGGAGTAGTGAATCATAAATTTTTTCAAAATCCCTATGAATAGGGAATAAAGATATCCTTGAAAATAGAAGGATATTCTTGAGAAAAGGTGGAAGGATATCCTTGAAAAGAGGTGAAAGTAGTCTAACTTGGCAGTTGATCGGATGGAAGAGGTGAACCTGTGCTGGGGCTTCTCAAGGGCTTATGGGAGTTGACCAGTGCTTCTGGAGTTGCAGCTTCTGGAATAGGTGTCTACTTCTGGAATCAGGGTGGGGGGTCGCTTGCCTTGTCGAATTTGGGGGAGAATTGTCCCAATTGTTGTTAAAAACAGTAGGGAAAACCCATTTTTACCCATCATTCCCAATGGTTTCATCAAACCATTGGGAAAACTCATTTTTTAACCATCTTTCCCAAAAGTTTCATCAAACTGTTGGGAAGACTCAAGTTTTACCCATCTTTACCAATGGTATTCACAAACTGTTGGAAATGAACAACTATACCAATTATTCAAAGAACCATTGGTATACATGTGTTGGGAAAATCATGATTTCCAGTAGTGCATGGTTTGCACACTCTTAGAAAAATAGTGTATCCATAAAGTGCGATATATTGAATGTTTAAATAATTATAGTTTTTCCATTACAGGATTTTAATAACCTATCCAAATTTCCCTCCCATTTCACTCCTCTCAACCCATGTGATGAAATAAAGCCTCCAAGAATTCCCATGGGTCGATCTCCATTGATTCATGGCTATTTTAAGTGCCATAGGTCTCAAATTGAAGATCTGGGTATGTCTGATCATCTCTTTTCTTCTATTTTTGGGAAGAGTGTCTCAATCGTGGGTGATCTTCATCTGAATCCCTAAAAGGCAATTTTTTTATCGAATCTAGATCGTGTTTTAAAAATGTGTTTGTATTGGGATATAAGGCTATGGATAAGAGTGTGTTCTTCAACATATTTGAGGTAGGTGGTCTACAAATTATATCTCATTGTTTTTAAGCTGGTTTCTACATATGAGTATGTGATATTGCTTCCGTCTTGTTTTGAATGGAATATATTTAGTGATTTTGGGTAAAATGGAAATTTATATGATGGTTTTATAACCTCTCAATCCATGTGGGATGTGTTGAGGATGATTTGACCAATTTGGGGCCACCCATGGGGTGAGCCGACATCTTGAAGCTTGGAATTACAGGATTCTTGTGGCGAATTGATGTTTGATAACATATATTCCTCTATTAAATAAGTTAATATGTTTATTTGTGTTTAAAATGGAATATGTATAGTCTCTATAGATATTTTAATGGATTAAGGGGTTGTTTGTTATGTCATAATAACAGGTCAAATTGAGTTAATTATGATTGTGCCAAAAGGGGTTAGGAATTATATTTAAATCCCTAATAGGGTTTTTTATATGAAATTATGAACATATTTAATTGATAATAGATCATGTTTTTTTAAATATGAAAAATGCTATGGGGTATGAAAATTATTTTCAATGGATTAATGTGAATATTCCAATTGGATTGTCAATTGTTCTTGATATTCATAAGGGGGTAAATACATGGGAATTAATGAATTTGATAAAAGAGTTAAATTTTTTTAATTCAGGAATATGGAAAATGGGTTAATGTATGAGAATTATTTAATATACTTAGTGAGTTTGGAATTAGAAGAGTGAAATGGGTTAAATGGGCTATGTAAGGTAAGTCATAAATGTGTTAATGGGTTATGTAATGATAAGTACTCCCATGTTGATTATTATAGACTATGATTGTTAATTTATTGGTTGTGATATGGAATGTGAGGTGAATGGATATGTATAAGTTTGTGGACATGGATTAGTAGTGTGGGGTATTGAATTGAGGTTCTATGACAACAAGACAACATAGACTGAGTTTTTCAAGTCCACCCAATAATGCACAAGTTAGGGAAGGGGCGAAGTTCCTTTCCACTAACAATTACATTCCACCTAGACTGAGTCTTCGTAGTGAGGTTATGTGATGTATTTTTTCCCATTGTGATATGGCCTTGAATTATTTCCTTTTTCATAGTGATACATTTTTTGAACCTGATGTGGAATATATAAATTTCTATCCCATGGAACACGTGTTGAAAATTAATTACATAATGAAGAAGAAGAAAATTTGGAATTTAGTACTAAGGATAGAAATAGTCAAAGAAAATATTATTAAATAATGGCACCAGAACCATACATTATTTACTTGAAAATTGTTTAATACATTCATTCACTATCTGTTTGGATGAATATACCTTAGACACCATTGGTGGTGGTATACGGAGTTGTACTCCCACCCTACTTAAGAAACTATTAGGTACTAAAGTAGATTTCATTCTTGCAGGTCTGGATAATGGAAATTTTCCTATGATAGGGAGTTATGTTGGGCTATAGATGTGATTGTATGAGGTTCCAAATATGGAGTGAAGACCATTTTGGGATTCTGGTGTTGTTTTTAGTTTGGTAACTTATCTAGTATTGAAAGTACCAACATGTAATGGAATGTTTTTTTTCAGTATGGGTTTGTTCTTAGTTTAGGGAATGATTGGTTATTCATGTTCATAGATATTGTTTATTTTTTTGTCTATTTAAATTTTCATCTATTGTGGAATACTCTGGTAATGAGGGTATAGTCTCCCCATATGGATAGTTAGACCCACACTACTAGTTGACAACCTATATCATTTGGGGAGGCATGCTTGAGGTCATGTGGTGACTCGGATTGAAGCACTGGTTTAGTGGATTTTGGGTCGGGTAAGTTAGAGATGTGACTTTCCAATGATAGTGATAATGGCACTAATGATCCATGGTTATTGGCAGTTGTGTCTTCCTTGTAGACGTGGAGAAATTATATAATCAGTGAATTCTTTATAGTGTTCAAATTTCCTAAGAGGTTTAGGTGTGTCATATCAGAGTGATATTTGAATTTGGACTAGTATATAGGGGTAGTGTTCTTATAGGATTATGAATTTGAAATCAATTACAATTTGGTAAAAGATTATGTTGTCACTAATATACAATGTAAGTAGTCTTATGGAGATGTATCTCAAGAGTAAGGTGGTTTATAAAGGATTATATAAGAGTATAGATCAGTAAATATTGACATGAAAAATGATATATATGCAGTATTCTTATATAAAATGATTGTAAAATCCTCCTTACTACCAGAGGTGTACATGTATCTATTGTGAGATCCTGTTATGGAGGTGTAGGCAGATCTTGATATTTATATAGCTAGACTGGAGGTATAGTAAAAAGAATGTATGAATATTGTGTTTTATATCGAACAATTATTATGTTAATGATAATGTGATATGTAGTCTTATTTTATTTTCATAGATCATGCTTTGTAGTATATCCTTGTATATTCATGGTATTTGATTTTTTATGAAAACACTTTTGGAATTAATATATGAATAATATAGGGTTAAAGTTGATACAACTATTTCTATTGTTCATAGGGTGTACACTTACCATCATTTTATAGTTAGATTTATGTATCCTTTGGATGTTCACTAGTGGGAATGGTATCACATTTTATAGGACATTGTTATTGGTTTTCCTCAAGATTTGGGTATGTAATGTTTTTCTATCATTGTCCAAATACACATTGCAATGGTGTAAATTAGGGTATCAAGTTTTTATCATCATAAATAAAATGTAATTATCATCTTGGAGAGAATACATTGGAAAATAAAACACTATTACAAATTACATTCAAATGAAAAAAATTTAATTTATCAATATGTATATTTAACATGGTTCACTACTAAGAGTTATGGTAATGGGAAAACACTGATGATATATTGATGTATAAGTAGAAATAAGTACTAATGTTTGATGATTAATGTTTAGGATGGTATCTCAATTGATCCAAAGAAATTGACTTATTTTAACCTATTCATCCATTACTTCATATAGGAGTAAGATATATACATGATATACATGTCACAAACAAAGAATCTCCATGAGATAAGGAAACACTAAAAATATCATGATTATTTTTATTGTGTTCAAATTAAAACTGACCAAATCCAAATTCTTAATACATACCCAACAATGTTAGCATCCTCTATATGAAAACTAGATACTTATTTTTTCATATATTCTTTGTTATTTTACATTTTTCACATTTTATCCCTTTAAGAAACTATTCATATGACATCCAAGATTTACCTCCTTAAAACATCAACTTTTAACAGATTATAGGTCCATAAATTTGTTTATAAATAAATTAATTACAATTAAAATTAATTTTATTTTAATTCATTTATCTAGATCAATAGATATCTATAATTTTTATAAAATCCAATCCACTATGATATGATGTTTTAAGAAATATCAGTTTTTGATGTCTAGCATACCCATATCTTTGGAGTTCCATGGAATGTTCTACTCTTATTTTTTTAAAACTTATGGTACATTGAATTTCAAAACTAAAAACATTATAATTTTTATTGGAATGATCGATAATTTTTAAAGAAATTGTATATCTAGTTAAAATTCATAAAAAATATATTTCAATCTGATTATCCACCCATTTTAGTTTAATCATACATAATTTAATGATATAAATGATTGCATCTATAGGTTTGTCTCATTCTTCTCCCCAAATTGTTTATTAATATCAATAAACCTGTATTTATATAAAAAAATCATTTTGGAAATAATTATTCAATTCTAAAGTTATTTAAATAAATTCCATGGGATATGGAACATTCAGATTAAATACATAGTTTTAGAAGCAATATTGGTACCCTGATTCATGATTTAGATTAAAATGGTTTCAATAACCAAAACCCCTTCCATCACACCATATTATCTATACTAAAATTAAATACACAACTCACTTCTTTGATAGTATTTTATGACCCAAACAATAATTCCATGATTACTTTTTATTTCTATAAATAAATTCAATAAACACATTATATACTTTAGGACTTCTCATGTATAACTTATTCAATAATGGAATAAAAGAAATTCCATTTGACAAAAAATTATCATGTCACACTATGATCTCCAAAATTTTTACATGTCCACTAAAATCCCTATTTTTACTTACACTAGGAAATATTCGGTCCAAAAATTCATAAATAAAGTCCCCCTTCAATAATAACATATAAGATCTATAAACATTTCTATGAACTATTAAAATATTTTTCAATTAAAAATATAATATATAAAACATGATTACAATACAGATTGAAAAAATACAGAATTATAACACTTCTTTCATTTTTATATTTCAAAATATAAAAAACCAACTTGGTTTTAGATTTCCACCCCTTTATGGTTTTTAAAAATCCATGTTATACATATTGAAATTCAATAATAAAAACACACCAACATGTCCAAAAAAATATTTACTATTTTACTTATTTGTGTCTACTTTAACCCAAGTAAGTATAAGAAAAAAGTTATTTTGAGAAAAACCATTGATAAAAATTCACAACTTGTCACTTCAACTCAAACCACTAGATTAATATTATTAAAAAACTCTCAAAATAAAACAAATTCTAATTACTCAACCATCCTTTAACTCTATTCCTTTTTGATTTAGCTTTATATACCTATGAATTTAATTTCTTCTAGTCCTAATTTTTTTTCATGTACTCATATATTGCTAAGATATAATTACCTATTTCAATTTAACTAACACATCCAGATTCCCCCTCTTTGTTAATAATCCCTAATGGGTTTGAAAAGAAATACATTTTTTATATATCATAAGGATTTAATTAATATAGGATAGAGGATTTTATTCAGTATTGTTATGATAAGGGAAGTAGTTAAACATTAAGTGTGAATTGATTCTTGCGATTCTTAGTATTTCAGGTATATTTTCTAATGTTATATTAATTGATTTTATAAAAGGATATGTCAATATTATCATATTTATTTTTTAGTGATGTTGTTGTTATAGTGTTCAATGTGGATAAATTTGGGGAAAATAATGAAATTATAATTTCTAGGAAAATAGTAATATTTGAACAATGAAAATAAAATAGTGTTGAGTAAAAAATAATTCCAACCTATCCTAAAATCATAGGAGTATCCAGCTAAGATGATACAACTAGAGAGGCTTGACCATTATTCATGACTCGGTATAAAAGATAGAGGAGTGGTAGTTGAACTGGGTGAGACATCATTGGTATGTGAATAACATAGATGATATGGGGCGACACTATAATTGAGATGTAATATTGGGTGAAAAAAAGGGAACAATAAGGTTCCACACATCAAGAATGAAAAATGAGTTCCACCGTAAATCTAATTTTGAAATTTAAAAAAACCATAGAACAAATCATATTAATATTAAAAACATTATCATGATCATTATCTTCACATGCAATCTAGGGTTTTGAGTTCTAATCATGCCTACCAACTTATTTACAAGGATATTTCATGGACATAGAAGAATCTAGATCTTCCTTTGATGTTATTAAGGGAGAAGACTCTATGTTTTAAGGTTTCATAGAGTAATTTTGCTGATATAGTAATGAAAAATTAATTTCACACTATATGCTTTTATTTAAACCCCACCAACATTTTAGTTCTTGTAAAAAATAGTATTGACATGAATTTTTATACTATGAACTAGAAATTCACATCTTATAATGTATTGAAGCATTGAGGGAGCTTGATATAGCCTCTATGATTAATAAAAACACATAATTACTATGGATATTTATCTTGATGGTCATAGAAGGAAGTGATGAGGATATGAAGAATAAGACAGATGATTGTGTTTATGAAGGGTTCACGTCATGCCTTGTTTGGGTATGATTTTATAGAGTTTGGAATCTATTTGTGCCCAAGTGATTCAATTCACACTACGGTTTCTAGAGAAATGGAGGTGATAAATGTTTTGACATATTTGAGGAAGTCTCATACCATCATTGAATAATTTCATGGTTTTTCCAGGAAAACTATGATATCAATGTTTTAGAAGGGAAATTTCATATATAATGTGTTTAATGTCCTGAAAAATGATATCAGGGAAATGTAAAATTATGTTTGAGTGAAAGTTTTTTTATCACCCTAGTCATACCTACACATTGTGAGAAATATAGTTATGAAATTTTTAAATGATATTTTCTGATATTTGTTGGGATTTCATGCCCATTGATCACAAGATCCTTATAGAACGTGGGAGAATTAATAAATGATATCATGATGTTGAGACTTAAACTACAAGTAAATGGAGTTTGTAAATTTAATGGGGATTTAAATTGGATTATAGTGGCAGGAGTCTGCATCTCAAATGGTGGATGTATCTTCCACTATTAATTTAGTTTTTTTATTTATATATATATTTATCGTAGGGATTTCATGATAGAGTAGCATCTTAATGTGGTTATAATAATGAAGAAGAATTAAATAATATGTTTGTATTTTATTTTTAATGTTATTCTTCTTGTAATTTTTCATTCATGGTTAGATTGTTTATATATCCTTTATTTGATTATACATAAACATTTCTAGTGGATTGGTAGAGTCCTTTTTTGGAAACTGAATTGTATATACTCTACACAATAACCATTGGGTTAACAACATGAAATCAATTAATTTTTTTTGAGTTACAAACAACCTGAATAACCCGAAGTACCAGACCATAAGAAAAGGGGAACTCAGTGACATGAGTGTAACTACTTATAACTACCTAGTAAATCTTCTTCATCATTATTAGTTAATATAGGTTAGTTTCCATTTCCTTTAAATTTAAGGTTTATATTAGATATAGAGTTTCATTATTTTCTATAGAATATCCTTGGGGGTTTGACCATGAGAGGTGAAATTCTAACCCCAAATAATTTTGTTAGTTATTTGTGTTTTTTGTGCATATAAATTTATAAACCCAATATCCGGGTTCCCTATTGGTGAAAAATATTCAAATATATATTTGGAATTTATTTAGAAAATGGTTTCAACATAGTTCTAACATAATTCATTTCGATCACTCCATGACCCACCATTACATTATTAATGTGGACAAAAATATCAATTTTCTTTCTGTGTGAATAGTGTAAAAGATCCATTGTTAACTCAATCAAATCATTTTTATGATAGTTTTTCTCCATTGTTACATTCACATAATCAAAAATATATTATATGTTTTTCTTCATACATAAAAGTTGACTACATTCCCTCATAATATAGATGTATTATTCTCTAAATATTCTTGGATCAGTAGTATATTTATATTTATCATCCATTTATTGCATTTTCTCCCAATATATATTAATCATATCCCCATGGATTTTTTATACACTTCATAGCCATTATATAATCCATTAGATTATGTGATAATTTATTAATCATTTATTACATTAAACACCAAACCAAAGATGAAAGCACCTTGAAAATTACTCATAATCCATTTCATAGTAGTGATATTTTCTACCTATAGATCTCTATGAAAGAGATTCAACAATTTTTTTAAAATAATTACAGAGCATGTCTCTATTAAATATTATAAAAATGAAATCATATGACATTAATTTGTAGGATTGACTGATTGACCAAATTTAGGTTTCTTAATATCATTTCTAATAACAATTTTTTGAGGTTAATTTTTACTCATGAATTGAAAACATCTTCAGCATCTCCCATGACTATTTTACTTAAGAAATTAATGCATAAACATTATTTTAAAAAATTTATACCCATTAAAATATATAATATCTCAAATAATCAGCTTATCATACACTGAACACATCATTATTTCAAAGCTATCTCATTTATTATACTTTATTTCAAAGGGTAGTAACTTAAATTTACCTCCTTTATTGATTTTATAAATTTGTTACGATATACACTACATATTCAATTCAATAAATTCATAAAATATATGTCGATTTTAGTATAGTAGTATTAAGGATATTTAATTTAAAAAATGAAATATTTATTTTACTAATAAATGTTTAATTCATCAACTAAAATGTAAAACTCACTAGTTGTTCAACATAAAAATCTTTCTTGAGAAATAAAAAGAATAAAATAATGCTTTAACATTAGAGTTTTAATGTTATAGTTTTAAAATATAATGTTAAAAGTAAAGAATGAATATTAAAATGTTATGTTTCTATAAAATCAATGTCAAATGGGATTTTAAAAAATTAGTTTCCAAAGATATCCAATCCTTTTCTCAACATGATATTTCTAAAACCCTCATTATATCATGTCTCAGTGGAACCCATAAACAATAAATCTTGAATTTAGTTTTTTTCTAGTTCTTTTCAAATTTATTCTACTTAATCAGCCATGCTTGATCATTCTTCCATGAACCATTAAATTATTTAGTCTATATAACAACTAATCCACTCAGCTAGTAATTGCGCCATGGGGGTTTTTTATACCTTTTTTCTAGTTTATTTTTTAAAATATTTCTCTTCAATGTTGTGATTTTTTCCTTAAACTACCAAATTTTAGTGAGTTTATCAGAATTCAATATATATTTTCCTTTATTTACCTCTAATATTTATTAGAATTTTTTTATTTTTATTAGATAAATTAATTATCTATTATTTACGAATTTCATTCATCAATTACTCTAATTTTATTCTTCTTATTTAAAATTATTTTTTTTATAATTTAATTAATTATAAGAGTAATTTTGATTAGTTGTTTTTTGAGGAAAAAATTTAATTTTTTATAAATATTTTTCTTTATAAATGTTTGTTTTTATAATTTTATATCATTATATTTTTTTGTATGAAAGAATGTTTTTCAACAAATTTATTCATGTACGAATTGTTTTTATCATTATAATTACCTATGATTAATTATTTTTTTCTTTTAGTTGTTTTTTTATTAATTTTTTTAGGATATATATTTTGTGTTAAAATTTATGCATGTTAAAATATTTATATGTTTATGGGTTTTTATTTAATTTATTAAAATATTTCTCTAATTTTTTTATTAATTAACATATTGTTCTATTATATATATAATTTTCATATAAATAATGAATTATAATTGCATAAATTCATGAATAAATAATATTGAACATGGGAATGGGGTTAAGAGTTTCATGTAGCTCAGCAACCAAAATATTGAATATAAAGATGTGATTCTTTTCCACGCATGAAATGTTTTCATATGAGTAAATTGGGGGTATAATGAAATTATTGACCATATGATTTGCTGTGGTACTATTTGTAATTATAGACAGTTGATCTAGCATGATGAAATAAAAAACATGTTATAATTTAATAAAGATGGAGATGATCCATATGAGAAAAATGATCATCTTAAAGATCTAATTCACAGTATTGGTTTTAAAACAATTGAAAAACATTGTGGAAAACTATAATGAGATATTGAGAAACCAATATTCTCAGGTTTCACAATATTTATAGTGATATCATTTGTGATGAAATTAGTTAAATTAAAACTAATACATGTTTATAGTGATAAAGCGTTCCCTGAATTTTATAATCTTTTAAAAGTCATACTTCCCAGAGGGAAAAATCTAATAGATTCCAATTTTGAGTCCAACATATTATTTATCTCTTTATCATAATATAAAAAGTTATATTCTTTACCTAATGACTATCTGGTGTATGTGAAACTGTGTAAATGTTTCTCAAAATGTCCTAAATGTGGGAAAACATGATATAAAATGGATGACGAATCCAACCATGATTGATTCCTAAGACCATGCAACAAACCCACTACTAAATAAAAATGATATATTCTAATTATTCATCATTTAAAGTGTCTCTTTTCAAATTGAAAACATGAAAATTATTAAAGAATACATATAGATGAGAATATCTTTCATGAAAAAATATATCATCCTACTAAAAAACCATAATGGAAAAACTTTTATCACATGTTTTTTGATTTTGGAAACTATGTTAGAAATATTAGAATGGTTCTATATAATTATGGAATTAATCCATATTAGTATCATAGTAGAAAATATATTTTGTGGCCTGTTTTGATAGTTTTCTAAAACATTTCCCAACAAAATTTATGAAGAAAAAATATAACATTATCAAATTGATTATTTTTTGACCCAAAAGCCTTGAAATTAATTTTATGTTTATCAATCACCATATATTGATGATTTTAATTTTTTATAGGTAATGATATGTGTATTTTATGAATGAAATTTATAGTAATTAAATATGTTAATATTTGTATTTAAATTATTAATCTTCTAATTGGTGCATGCTCTATCATGTGTGGGGAATTGTGGAAGGGTATATTGGATATTTAAAAATAGTGAAAATGACATGAATATTTGAGGAGAAAGACAATTCATGATGTGAGGGATGTGAAGTTTAAAGTCATCATAATTTTTAAGGACTTTCCTACTGGAAAGCTGGAGGAGAACATTTACACATCATTTGTTGCATTACACAATTTGATTTTTTTGGTAGAATGTATTTTTTATGAGATACACAAAAATTATAGACATGTTATGAAATAATACAAATATATATATTAAAAAATATGTAAGCTTTAAATGTCTTGTAATATTCATAAGAAAAAAAATTAAATATGAATTTATGAGGGTTTTGATAGAAGAGGATATAAATTATCACCCATGGACACTACTTTTGAGATATGAGGAGTCACTCCTCGAAGAAAGATGCCTACCAGACCGAAGCACACCAAAATTAATCCCTATTACTATCACTTGTCTATAGTTTTTTATTTATTATTTTATGCACCCTCTCATGTATAGCATGAGAGGGTGATTTATTTAAGTCGTTTGATGCATGGGGATTAAGGATTGATTATATAAGGTATTCTGTTTTGGATTACAATTTATGTTGGGATTTAATGTTTTTTAGTGATTTCTATTCTCTGATTCTCCCTGTATTGCCATTATGTGTAGGGTTAGTGGAAGGGTTTAATTTATTACCTTATTCTAGCATGAACATTTTATGAGATGATTGAATAATTTCGATTAATGTGAGATATACGGTTTAGAAATAGATAATGACCATTTGGTTTGTCTCTTACCTATGATTAAATATGGTGTCTGGTTACCGATCCATTTCCACCTAATGCAAATAACCATTTGAAAATTTGATGTCTGGATAGAGAGTGTTTGCTATGACCATTCAACTCTCTAGGACCTGATTCCAATAAATTTACGATTTTTAATTAATTATTTCAATCCTTTTTTCCCCTGAACCTATATTCATAGATTTCCCACACCCTTTGTTATATTTTCTTCTTCCACCTCTTCATAAATCATATACCCACTAGTTTAGATTTATTTTCTTCAAATTCTAATTAATTTATGTGTATTTTATTCAATTAATATTTTATAGAACCTTGCCTATGTGGGTCCAACATCAAACATTAAATTATTATAATACCCAGTAGTTTAGTGGATTTTAAAATCATGTTATAAATTTATAAATTTTATATCCTTTAGGGTAATAAAGATGCCCCATGGTCTATCATGAGACATGTGTTGTAGTATTTGATACATATATGATAGAGTAATTTATTTTACATTCTATGATAATATTCAGTATAAAATACTATCACATATATTGAAAATTGTCTTGATATAGTGTTAAACGGCATAATTAATGTGAAATTTTCATGTTGGGGAATAATGTGATCAATTAACGAATTGGTGAAAATAGTGTGTATGGGTCATTAGAAGTTTTTGTGAATGGATTGTCCTTATTAAAGATTAAAAATTAATTTAATGGTTTACAAGAGTGTAATTCTTCTCCACCACCATTGTTAGCTGAAGAATATTACAACATGGTAAATAACATCAATTTAAGATTTTGAAGGAGAATATGTCATGATATTAAAAAAAAGTATTGAATAATTGATCCAATTATTTGAGCTACGTTATTAGAAATATTTTTATCTAAAACATAACATTGGCATTATACATGTTGGAAAAAATATTTTTGATAGTAGCATACAAATTTTTTTAACATAAAAGGAATGAAGGAATATTTATTAAAATCAGGACAAGAATCAATATCAATGTTAATAAATTTTCAGTTCTCCACTAGTAATAAATGAAACAAAACATATTTTCCTCTATCTTATCACACATTAATAAAGTGTGAGTATATAAATTTTTATCAATGGCTATATGATATTTATGTACAATGTTGTTTGTCTTCCAATTTGACAAATCTGATTTCCTTGAAATATTTATTGTTAATATATATGAAATCTCATGAATTTCATATATTGATGAATCCCTTTCTACAGATTATATTGCACGACATATTTCTGACACTTTTTAGAAATCCTATTGTCAAGCTATGTTACATTTTCATTTTTATGTTCAGAAATTTCATTGATCATAATTTGTTAGATGTGTTTAAAAATGTACCTATACTCATAAATTTTAAACTTGGAATAAAATTTAAACAATTAGTTTTTGATATAATGGTTCATATAGTGATTTATTTAGTTTCAGAGATAGGAATATATGGGATGTTTATTTTCATTAGTTTCATTATTTTGAAAGATATATGAAATTTTAAAGGTATTTTTTAAGAATATTCATCGACCATAGGCCTATACTATACAAAAATATATACCAAAAGAGGTAATTGAGTTTTGTACTAATTATATTTCTAAAGAGGAGAATATTGGTCTCCTTATATCTCAACAGTTGATAGTTGATAGTGATTGTAGACATTCATCGATTAAAGGAAAAATTAATTCCATCTGATGAAGTGATGCGTAGAAATTTATATATTCTGAACAATAGAGGTGATGGTTAACCATATATATCATCAAATATGACTATATTTAATGTACAATATCTATGAAGAAAATAAAAGTGGTTGCTAAATGAAAAAAAATTATTCATGGTTTTAGGTGAAAATCAACATTGATTTATTCACACTAGAATCATTGAAATCGTTAGCTTGGGGGCCCTGTGTTAGTGATGTGTTTTGGTTTAAATTTAATATTAATTATTGATGATTTTACACAAAAAACAAGATTAATATGAGTACCATTCAAAACAGTGTAGTTATGGTTGTAACTGAAGCTCTTCATTTTTCAAATACCAATGATAAAAAACCAATTTCTTTGTCATCATAATATTTTGAAGTTGTTGCGGATATATAAGAGATTGAATATATTTAATTTACGGAATGATTATTTAAGTGTAACTAGGTAAATTTTAATTTTTGTAACACTATGAGATTTTTAAAATATAGAATATTTTTAATTTCATTGATGTCTTGTGTTATATACTACACCATGATTAGGTTGCGTTACATGCAAAATCAACTTACCTTGCGATATAAGCAACACTATGCTTGGATTTTGATACACAAAGTTTTAATTTATTTGTATATAATTTCGTTCATGAAAGTACAATTATAAGTGAACAAAATTTTTTTTATGTTACCTTATTACCTAGTGATTATAATGGTGGGTACGTACAATATTAACATTCTTTAGAAAAACTATGCAAATAAAAATAATTGATTCTATAAAATAATTAAATAAAACCTTATAGTATTTATTAGTGTAATATATATGTAATATATCAAATATAATGTTTAAAATTATTCTTATACTTTTTGTAGACATGATATAAGAACACATTCAAATTTTATTTAAATGATGTATTTTTTTTAAAAAAATGAATTTTCTCCACCTTTTGATCGTGCAAACATTTTAAATATAGTTTTTGATACAATAATATATTAAATTTAACAATATAAACTTTTTATTTGGAAGAGGCATATAAAAATTTATTTTGGGTGAATTTTTGATATTTTTTTGGTATGTTTTGTATTTTGATGAATAGTAAAAATAATACAATTTAATTGAAAAATCTTTTTTAAGTCAAATATGTTTATGTGGATAAATTATAATATTTAATGGATTTAAAATATAAATAGAATATATATTTATCACTTAATATAATAATTTTTTTGGAATTAATTGTACCATGAATTTTTATGTAAAAACATTACAATCGTTAATAATGATTTGACTTTTAAAACCCATTTTTCATTTCGATGATGAGATTAATTTTGAATTAAATAAAAAAATTTCTAGGTTTTAAATTTTTAAAAATGTATTCCTCAAATGGAATCAGTATTTTCACATAATGTTAGATGAATTATTTTATTTTTTGGCATTATGAATAGTAACTTTAGTGACATTTATTAATACAGTAAAAAGGTAAATATGGTAATTAAGGGTAAATATAATATTATATAATTACATTAACAATTTTCTTAATATGACTTGATGATTTATTTTTATATAAACCATCCTTGGGTCAAACTTATACCCTTTGTATGACATTTGGATGAGATTAGGACATTTAGTATATTTTATTTTAAAAAAATTTAAATATGTCTTACTCAAATTTTTGAAAATAAATCATATCTAATATAAGGTTATAGGAATGATAAATTATTTTCTAAATAATATTTTGAAAGCTAAAATTTTATTATTTATCTTGATAGATTATTTTTAATTTTTATGAAATAAATAATTACCTTTGTTTTTTATATATTGATGATGCAATAATTATTTAACTGATGTATAATTAATATACTATTTTTTTATTAAAATTATAATAACTATTAAAAGACACATATACTTGATCAAATCAAATTTCTAGAGTATAATTCAAGCATAATCATCCAAGGGTCTAGTTATTGTCTATTTTGACCAATATTGAAAATATTATGATACTTATAATATTTTATTTAAAGTGATGTTAAAGTTGTCACATTCAAGTTTTAATACATATAACATTTTAATGCAGGATTTTCTAGGATATATATATTCTAATATAAGTATTACTTTCAGATATATAATATTTAACTTTATCTTTGTATTTTATTTTTAATTTTGATTCAAAATATAAGTGAATTAAATAATTACATAAAAATGATATAGTAATTATTTTATTAATAGAAATATCAAACTAATGTGATTACAAATATAATAATTAATATAATTTTGGATAATAATAACTGAAAATAATTATATATATGATATTTCCATATAAAGATTTAATAAATTATTTTATTCAAGTTTGACTTCTTATCTCGATACTTTTTAAAACCCATTAAATGAATTGTGTCAAAATTAACTTTATTGATATTTTCTCAAAAAAATGTTTTATTAAATTATTTAAAAAGAATAAAATATTTTAAATAATATATAATAATAATTATATATTAAATAATAATATAAAGTCTTCATTTTTAGAGTAATGGACTTCTAATTTGTAGAAATTACACTATTTTAATATTGAATGATTGGGAACCTTTATTAAAATTAAAAAAAAAATACTAAGGATTAATTGGAATGATATGGTTTAAATTGACATAAGAAATTGCATAAAAATTATTGGTTGATGTTATTAAAATCATATCTCATCTCTTATTTTAAACTAATATATTTTTTTTGGATGGGGTTTGAATTTATAATAAATTAATATTTTTGGAGATCCCAAAAGTTTCCCTCACCTAAATTCAAAATGTGTACCTCCTCCATCACCACTTCACTTAACATTGAGCATTAAATCTTGGATATACTTGTAATATTAAAATTTTAATATTTTTCATTTTCTACAAGTGACTTATCTTTGCAAAACACTAACTATAGTGCCTTTATGAGGAGCTCTAGAGGGAGCTTACCGAAGAAGAGGTAATCTCGTTTACCGACTCTCTCATGATAATTTATTATTCTAATTATTATTCCTCTATTTTTTTCTATTATAATGTAATAATGCCAGTATAACATATATATTGAGATTTTATTACGGTTTGGAACAAATTTATTCCACATTTTTTCTATCATATGAAAAACAAAATCACTACACGTGCGTACGTACGACATATCGTCTCCACACCATGGTGTAATCTATTTTCACCCCCACTTTACGTGGATTGATATAAAGATAGAAATAATAACTATATATGATTATTATTACATGATATTGATTCTAAAAAAATATACCATCCAATTACATGCTTTTTTTCAATTAATGAAATGATACCATCGCTCGTCTGTACATATGACCTAGCGTCTCTGCGACATAGTGCGATTCATATTCATGCACACCATTAGTGAATAATTATATAATTGTTTATTATAAATTAATATGATATATATTAAATTTATATAATTCTATAAATGATTTATCTATATCCTATTTTGAAAAATTAAGACTTATATGAAAAAACATGTAGAAAAAAATAATGTAGTTGACATTAAAATATGTGTAATAATAGAATTTTATTAAACATGTGTTAATATGATCAAATATGATATCATAAATATAGATATGGTTCCATAATAAGTTAAAGAAATTATTTAAACCATTATACAATATTTTTGGATACCTATAATGGAAATCAAACCTATGGTAATGGATTATTTTGTCGAACGTTTATTTCTGTGGGACATATGACTTATACACAACCAATTTATTTTGCATGGTGTTTATGCTATACATGAACGTTTTTTAGTTTTAATTTTATGATACTTAAAACATTCATATAAATATATTTATTTTTGGTGGCATATGATTCATCTGATTATAAATTTTTAAGGGATAATTTTGTAATCTCACTATTTTATGAGATTGTTTATACCTATGTATTTATGGAATTATGTTTATCATCCTAATACATTATTTATAAATATGTATTAGAAAAACATTATTCCTAACCTTATAAAAAATTTTTAATGTCAATTTTACCATCTTGTGATTTTTTATTAATCAATATGAATTGAATATTTTGTCATTTTCGGTATAAGGTACTTTTGGACTTTTTGAAAAAAGTACTAGAATAATTTTTTCATTTATCTTATACAACATGAAAATATTTTTAGATTTTTATAATTCCTTATTTACATGAATCTTCCCATACATGTTTTCAAGTTTATTTTAGAATAGTTTGTTAACTTCCAGGAATTTTAAGAAAAGAAAACATTTTTGATGAAGAAAGGATATTTTACACAAGATTAAATTTCAAGTGTTTTTCATATTTTTTCCACCTATTATGACATTATTTATTAAGTATATGTTTCAAGTATAAAATTCATATTATTAATATAGTTTTATTATCTTTACGATGGAATTATATTTATGAAATTCACTTGTCTTTCATGAATTATGTTATTAGGAATATTATTTTTAGGAAACCCATTTTATTCCATGGGTTATTCTCTAATTAATGATTTATGTTTTTGTGGAAGACATAAGAATTATTTCATTATTTGATGGGTGGTACCTATATCTTACTCTAATTCATTAGTTGAAGATGGATAACTCATTAGGTGTATATTTTATACATTAACCTGATTTTATGTTCCCAATTCTATGCGTGGACTTGGTTTTCGTATCCATAATTTTATTGTTGGACTTGGTTTCCATGTCCATTTGAATATGCAAGGGCCTGATTTCATGTCCTTAATTTAATTAATGAAAACATTAATCTTTATACATGTTAAAAAATATACAATTTTATGTGTGTTCCATAATTTCAAATCATATGTTAATTTTATGATCTCATGGATTATCGTTTAGTTTTCTTTATGATTCATATTTTATGAACAAGCAATATTTATTCCATGAATTTTGATTTATAGGGAATGATCTTATATTTTCACTATCTCGTTCTCATATCCATATTCTCATGATATGCCTACATATTTTTTTCTCCCCTTACTAAGAATCTGGTCTTACCCATTTTTATATTTTCATTTTCAAGTTGTTAGAAAGAAAACTATTAAGTAAGAGTACTAAAGGGGAATATATTTATCGGATATGTCAATGATATTCCACCAAATTTTAAAAATGTGTTCAAATTTTCCAAAGGAACTAAACTATGATGTTCCTAGGTCATGTGTTGTTTATTGTAATGAATATTTATCTAAAAAGATATAATATCCATATTTGTTAACCCCAAGTCCTTATAGTTGGTTTCAGAAGAACATTTTAGTAAACATTTGGAAACTAGGATGTGGAAAATTTAGTGAGATCCCTATAGATATTTCTATTAATATTTATATGTATGTCATGAGGATAAGTCTAATTAAAAGTTACCATACTAGAATTATGGTAATTATAATGAATAACCTACAATTAAACCTAACATGTAATAGATTGAAAGTAATCACCCTTGATTATGTTTTTTTCGTAGTATGGTTTTTACCTATCACACTATAATTTTTGTATTTTATACAGTGGATGAAACCTAAAGAAACCATTTTAATTATGAATTCCAAAGGAAGTAAAACAATTTTCCTTTTGATAATCCAAATGTTAAAGGATCTGTAATGAAAAATCATATCTCTATATTTACAGAAGATATAAATGATTCTAGACATCCAAATGAGTAGAGAAGGGAACAAAATTCTATTGTGAATTTATGAGGCACTGTCCACCATCTTTTTGTGGGTCTTCTGATCAAATTTGTGATGAAAAATGGATCAGTACCATGGAAAAGATTGTTTCTGTCCTTTAATGATCAAAATTTAAAAAAGTCGTGTTGGATTTCTATTATCTAGAAGGTGAAACTGATAAATGGTGGAGAATTATTAAGAAAACAAGGGATAAGGAATAAACTGACACTATGGAATTGGAAGATATTAATAGGATATTTTTTTGTAAATACTTCCCTTATATTCTATAAACATTTTTGGAGATGTAATTACCTGAGATTAATTCAAAGGATTATGAATCTATAGGTACCTATGATGATAATTTTAAAATACTTGCATAGTATGCTTATAGGTTAATCATTATCCCTGAATGAAAAATTGACCAATTATTAAGAGTCTCAAAACCAAGTATCCAATATGCTTTAGCCATAAGGTACTTTGAAATCTATGAAGAATTTTTTCATTGTATAGTAAAAGTGGAAATAGAAGTTGTTGACTCTCAAGGGTCTGGAGATATTAAAAGGAAGATGAATCTTAATGGAATCTCCAGTGGTTTTTCACAAAGAGAGAATAAAAATTATGAACTTACTACTTGAAAAAATATATAAATGAGCACTTAGGGAAATGCATGAAAGGATTAATAAGGTTTTTCAGTAGTGGATAGCTTTCCCATTGAGAAAAAGAGTTTCAGTATGAGGTAAGAAGGCCGTCTAATGGAGAGAAATGTCAAGAAAATGCGCCAACCACACCCAAATTCTACAAGTGCAAGGAAATGATAAATTATGCAAACTAATGCCATAATTCAATGAGTATCGATGGTGATCAAAATTAATAACCTCTTAAGGCCAAAAGTAGAGGCAAATAGCATGCGATCACTATATGAAAATTAGTGTATGATAATTAAGTTATGGAATGATTGAGTCTTAATGTGTTATAAATAAAAATAATGTTTTGGAAGTACATTTAATGTATTATATAATAATTAAACATCTATTTATACTTACGTTGTATTTTTTCTGTATATATTTAAATTAATATAATGAATGTACCGGTAAACATGAATAGTTATTGAGGTAATAAGTTTATGTTTTTAGAGAAGACATTATTAAGTGATGGAAAACACTTAATATTATCTTGAGGATTAGATAGTGTTATTTGGATAAATATATGTAGAATATTAATAAGTAAATTGAATGGTAATAATTTTCATAACACCTATTAAATATTGTTTAAAATTTGTTTATGATATCATGATGAAGTTTACATATTTTTGGGTTTAAGAATAATGAAACACACATTTTTTTTAAAAAGTTTGTAAATTAAAGAGAATATATGATTAAGTTATTCATATATTGGTAATGTGATGAACAAGAACACCCTTATGAGATTTGAGAGTTAAATGTTAGACTGATTTAGTTAACCTCTTTCTATAGTTTAGGATTTTTCACTATTTAGAAGGGCTGTAAAGTTATAATTTTATATAATGTTTAGGTAAAATATTAGATTAATCTAGTTAGAATAAATTATAATCTCACTGTAGGTGGATTTATGAATATTTGATAGTGTGCTAACCTTTTTGTCGTTATAAAGATGTATTGAATGATCTATCATTCTTTTTATGGATCACATGATCTAAAAGCAATTTAGGACATAACAATTTAACTCCATTAATTTGAATAAGTGATAAATTGGAAATTGGTCAAGTGTCATCTCAATGCCCAAATACTTACAAATGTTAACCTATGTAGAGACCGGGTGTTAATTTATTTATGAAAACAGTTATTTTCCAACCATTTATTTTAAAATAATTTTATAGTCTTTTTTTTATGATTTGTCTTTCTATCTTTTTATAACCCTGATGAATTTCAAGAATGAAGTTTATTTTAAGGGGGTAGAATGTAAGACTCTACGATTTTTATGATATATATTCTTTTTAATTTCTTTTATGTCTTGTGTTGTATGGTACACCAATATGATCTTGCACTATACACAACACTATCTTAGCTTATAATATAAGGAACCGGCCTTAAAACATTACATAATCTTGAATTAAATTAATAATTCACATTGAGGATGTTTTCAGGTTTAGAGTTTTATAGAGTTATTCCATAACTATTACATTGAAAAATATTACAAAGTAGACATTTCTACTCAGTTTACATTTATATCATAAAATAAAAACTCTTCAAAAAAAAGAGTCATGTCTAGTTCCAAGTTTTAGATGGCCTGAATTTTCCTTGATCCTATCCTTGAACCTATTCCACTTTATGTCCTATAGAAATCATTTCAAAAACATGGGATGAGAAAAAAATCTCAATAAGGGATACACAAAGAAGAAAACTATTATTTTTTCAAAACAACAAGTAAACCATGAATACTTTATCATATGTAATACTTTTCACATTTATGAAGTAGAAAATACTCTTCACTGAATATAAGATCATTATTTTCTTTTTTTAATAGAATATTACCATAAGACCCATATAAAGATCACATAACAAATAAAGGTAACTTGGGACAGAAATATAAAAAATTGGAATAACCATAAGGTCAACTTCCACACATATCACCAAATGGAATTGCCATACAGCCGACTTCCATACCCAATGAATTGGAGTTTATAATGTAACCACATGTCCTTTGAAAATTCAAGGGTGTTTATACACCGTATAAAAGAAATTCGTGTATTAAAACAAAATATGCCTCAATGAAAGGAGATTGAGACGAAGTCCCTTACCTCATGTCGAACTTGACTCAATCGTTATTTAATCTATTGAATAATAAACTAAAGATAATTTATTCTAGCTTAAGAACCCTTTTCAAGTTTATTATTCATTTTATATCACTTATTACCACTTTTTAAACATTATTTAATCATTCATGTTTATAATGATCGTTTTATCGATATATTGTACTTGATCCAAAAATGGACTTCTTATAATTACAGGTTGTTCATGTGGTCAAAGGTTCATTATATACAGAATGATATTCATGATTTGGATATCATATATATCATATATATCTAGCATATTCATGTATTTATAATAGAACATGACATTTAGAGGTAAGAAAAGAAATGAACCGCTCTTGGAGACGGTAAGCCATACGTACACATGAACACTACTTCCATTTCTATTTTATATTTAATGGAATTAAAACATAATAATAAATAGTAGTATTATAATTCCAGTATTTAATCATATATAATATCATTAAATTTATCATTTATATGTACCACATATGGTATGAACGAGTCATATCACTTTGAGGGAGTGGTAGTCCACACTTCCTCAAATGAGATTATCGTATCTACCCACTATGGAAACTGTAAAGGTGTGCCATAAATGGAAACTACAGAAGCATAAAGAAAACATAAAAATTATATATATCATATATAAATATAGTGCCATCGAAATGGATACCATGAGAGGCAGTAAGAGGTAATTGAACAATCATTGTTTCGTGAGGCGTTAGTTTTCCATCCACAAAAACATTATTTTCTTTATCCATTAGATGGAGGCGTGTGTAAGTGTAGTTTGAATCATTTTCATAACAACATCCTAGTATATTGAAGATACTGTTGTTGTTTTAAAATAACGGAATAAAAAGAGTTTAAGTGTCGTAGAAGTAAAATAAAAGAAAACAATATAAGAGAAATAGTTACCTTTAATTTGTGTAACTCTATTTGGTTTGAACCAAAGGGCTTATTGAAGTGCCTTATGCCTATGGTATGACTTCTAGGAGGATGAGGGGGATATAGGGAGATTAATTGGGCAGATTTTGGATGAGATAAATGGTTTTAGAGGTGTGAAGAATTGTCTAGAAGTGGTGACCTTTTATAAGGGAGAGGAGGGGCTCTTTAGGAAAGTGTGAAAATATTATTTTATTATATAATGATATTCAGTTTCAAAAGGTCCCAAAATCATTAAGGATGAATATAAGGTGACTCATATTTATACCAAAGTCATCAAATCAGAATTGGACATGTTTTGGATTATATTTTAATCATTATAATCTTATTTATATAAATCATATATTAATGAGGTAAAACTGCATCATTATTGTGTCATAAATATTTTAATTTATTTAATGTATAAAAATTATAAAAAAACACCATGATCTTAGAAATATATTTAGATTTCCGATGAATATTTATAGTGAAAATGATAATTTATATAACCTCTTGTAAAAATTAATTTACTAAAAGATATTTGTCTTTGTTATTTTTTCCTTTACATTAAATTAATTAATCCAAATTGTCATTATCACTCCCAAGTGGCTCAATGGGGTCCCAAAATAGACAAAAATATTCCCATGGTCGTAAATTACTCAACCAATAAGGTTTGGACAAGTGTTAATGTAATTTTTAATTATTATAATATTCTTTTTATTTAAATTTACATTATTTACCTTTAACCGCGGTAAATAAAAGTCAAAAGTTACTATTAAGAAAAAATTAATTTCATCTTATTGAACAACATTTTACTTATTTATAACAACCATGTATATCGGATTTTTGAAATTCAATTCACAGAAGTGGTAAAATTTCATTTAAATCAAAAAGTCAGTTTTATAACTACTACTAAGTGGTTTCACTATTCATCAAAAATTGAAGTTTTTTAGAAAGATGACAAAAATTAAGCCTAATAGTTATTTGATAATATGAATTCAAAAGTGATGTTTATTTTTTAAAATTCAAAACATAAAAGTTTCATTAATTAATTTTAAAATAAATTACCGTTGTTAAAACAAATATCGTGTTTTTAAGAAACAATAACTATCAAAAGATCAACACTTGTTTATTTACAATGTCAAAGTGAAAGTAATTCCAATGACCAAAATTGAATTAAATGGTAAAAATATATTGTAATTAAAATTTAAAACCAATTATGAAGATAATATAACCATATAAATAAATTATATTAAAATGCACTTTTGTATTAAAATACAATATTTTCCACCATTCATAAAAAATGAACTTTATCGGAAAAATCCCAAAAAATTACACAATATAAATTTGGATGTCCCAAATATAAAAAAGGATTTTATTAGGTCAATTATAATGTTTTAAAGTGACCAAAAATATATTTAAATATCGTTCCCCATTAAAAGGTGGTAAATCGACCTTTAAATGTAATTTATGCATAAAATTAGATTCATTCACATTTTATGCCTCTATATTTTTATTGGATAAATGTAAATACATTTAAAAATAATGTATAATAATATTGTAGTTATTTTTGTTCATTAATTCCAATAAAAAATCTAGGAGTTAACTACCATTTAAAATAATAATATTATATTATTAGTGTGCAACGTAAGATTTCAAAGAAACACATTGTTGCGTATCAGGTATGCTATCGAACATAGAAAACACTAAAATTAATATTTAATTCATAAATATTAATAAAGATGAAAAAATATTATTATTCATTTACCTGGGATGTTACATCCTTCCCCCCTTTTTGAAATCGCGTCCTCACAATTTTTATTCACTTATCAAAATAAGTGGGGGGTATTTATCTCTCATAGCATTTTTAGATTCCCAGGTTGCCTCTTCAACCATGTGGGTTTTCCATAAAATATTTACTTGGTGAATTAACTTATTCCACAAAACATGTTCTCTATGGTTAAGAGTCTGGATTGGTTGTTCTTCATAAGAGAGATTCTCTTCCAACTGAACTACTTATGGGCACAAAACATGAGATGAATCTGGCATATTCTTTCCCAACATCGAAACATGAAATACATTGTGTACCATGGATAAAATTGGAGGTAAATCTACTCTATATGAAATTTATCAAACTTTCTCGAAAATTTCATAATTTCCAATCAACCTCAGACTCAACTTCCCCTTCTTACAAAAACGCATCCCACATTTCCATGGAGAAAAATTGAGAAAAAATGATCACCTACCTCAAATGAAAGATCCTTCCTCCAGTTATCTGCATAAATTTTCTATCTACTCTGAGCTGTTCTCAGGTGCTTTTAAATCAACTATAATTTCTCTGCCATATCTTCTACCAATGCCAATCCCACCGGCTTCCATTCACCTACTTCATCCAAAAAATATGGTGTTCGAAAAAACTTTCCATATAAAGCATCAAATAGAGCCATCTGTATACTGGAATGAAAACTATTATTATAAGATAATTCAACCAAAGAAAGATATTGGTCCCAACTTCCCTGATAATCCAGTGAACAAGAACATAGCATATCCTCCATGCCCTGAATTCTTCGTTCTGACTTCCCATTTGATTGTGGATGAAAAGATGTACTTAAATTTAATTCAGTACCCAATAATTTCTAAAGGCCTTTATAAATGTTAGAACTAAACATGGGATCATGATAATATACAATGGAGATGGGAAAACCATGCAACCATACTGTATCTTTAACATATAAATGAGAAAGTTTATCTAGAGACAAAGTATCTCGAATAGGAAGGAAATGACCATATTTAGTCAATCGATCAACAATATCCCAGATTGCATTATCAAATCGAGATGTCTTCGGTAATCCCACATAAATGTCCATGGATATATTTCCCCATTTCCACTATGGCACTGGTGAAGTCATAAGCATTGGTTTTGGTAATTGTCTCTCTGATTTAACCTACTGAAAAGCCAAACACCTCATAGTAAAATCAACAATATCTCTTTTCATTCTATCCCACCAGTAATACTCCCGAAGATCTCTATAAATCTTAGTACTATAAGGATGAACTGAAAACATAGAACTATGAGCTTCACATAACAATCCATTCTTCAACTGTGAATCACAAGGAACACATAATATCATTCCAAAGCTCAAAACACAATCATTATCAATGTTAAATTCTTGAAAATCACCCTTCTGATCTAACTCTACCTTTTTCTATAACTCACTGTCTTCATTCTGCGCATGCTTTATTCTATCTAATAGAGATGATCTCACTGACACCTGATAAAAAACAAGAGAATTTCCTACACCAACAACTTCTAATCCAAAGTTTGTCAAATCAAAAATAAAATGATCTCATTCCAAATGAATCATGATTAATGAATCATTAATATTTCGCCTCAAAGAATCATCCACTTTATTTTCTTTTCTCGAATGGTAATGGATCATGCAATCATAATCCTTAATTAATTACAATAATCTCATCTATATCATGTTCAATTATTTTTGAGTGAATATATACTTTAAACTTTTGTGGTTAGTATATATTTCACATTTTACACCATAGAAAAGATTCCTCCAAAATTGTAAAGAAAAAAATAGTAGCTAATTCCAAATCTTGTGTAGGGTAATTTAACTCATGGGGTTTCAGATGACGTGAAGCATGAGTAATTACCTTATAATTTTAAATAAGGATAAATCCAAGTCTTTTAAATGAAGAATCACTGTAGATAACAAACTCACAATTTCTGGATGGTAGTGCCAAAACTGGAGCATTCACTAATATTCATTTCAATTCCTGAAAACATAATTCCCATTATTTTGTCCAAATAAACCTAACACATTTCCAAGTTAACTTAGTCATTGGACTAGATAACCATGAAATATTTTCCACAAACCTCTGGTAATAACCGGCCAAACCAAGAAAACTATGAATCTCAGTTATATTTGTGTGTCTTGGCCATTCTTCAACAAATCTTGTTTTAGCAGGATCAAATGTTATGCCATTGTTTTGTAACAATGTGACCAAGGATAGAAATTTTCTACAACTAAAACTCACACATTCTGAATTTCCCATACAGTTTCTTTTCTTTTAATGTTTTCAAGAGAACCCTTAAATGAATTTCATGGTCCTCTTTACTTTTATAATAAACCGAAATATCATCAATAAACACAACTACAATTTATCACATGAGTCAACTGATCCATCACCCCAACAAACAGTTCATCACTGATTTTGGCTTCTCAAGATGATGATTTGGATGGTCATTTCCCTATGTATGCCTTCCCCAAAAAGTTGTTCTATTTACTCTACAATGAACCATTCTTACCATATACATATATTAGGCAAAGAAACATGGTAATCTGTAAATGCTATCTCATTTTAATATTACCATAAATTAATTTATGGACATTTATTTAACAATACCCTAACTCGTAAAGTTGTCTAAACCGACCTCTGATACCAACTATATGTACCCTACATTAAAACATTACATAATCTTTAATTAAATGAATTATTCATGTTGAGGATCTTTTCAGGTTTAAATTTTTAGAAAGTTAGTCCATAGATATTACATTGAAAAATATTACAAAGTATACGCTTCTACTCAGTTTCTATTTTTTCGTAAAATAAAAACTATTTGAAAAAAAGATTCATGTCTAGTTCCATGTTTTAGAAGGAATGACTTTTCCCTAATCCCATCCTTCTACCTATTCCACTTTATGTCCCGTGAAAAACATTTCAAAAACATGGGATGAGCATAAAATTCTCATTAAGGGATACACAAAGAAGGAAATTATTGTTTTTTCAAAACAATAAGTAAACCATGAATACATTATCATAAGTAATACATTTCACCTTTATGAAGTAGTAAATACTCTTCACTAAATAAAATATCATTACTTACCATTTAGAACCAAAAGATTATTATAAATCCTATATAAAGAACACATAACATATAAAGGTAACTTGGGACATAAACATACCTAAATGGAATAACCATATGGTCGACTTCTACACATATCACTAAATAGAATAACCATACACCTGAATTCCATACCCAATGAATTATAATTTATAATGTAACCACCTATCCTGGTATTCATAGCACCACCTGCCATTTGGTTTATCACGTAACCACTCGTCAAATGTCCAAGTACCATTATAAAATCATAAGACATAAAACAAATATAAAACAAAGAAAACATTTCCACATTTCTATCACAATATATGACATAAATATATTGACATAACAATTAAATTATCAAAACCATTTTCAATACCAAAACACATAAACAGGTATATGGGATTTATTTCTTTTAAAAACATTATGGCTTGTTGATGAATCTAAAGATAAAATAATACTCATGGCGGTGGAAAAGGTCGTTGTCACCACTTACGTTAAAATAAACATTCCTTTTTGTCATTTATTAAAACCCTTCATAAAAAAACATTCCCTTTGAAATGTCTAGGGCGTTTATAAAGCATATAGAATAAAGTCAAGTATTAAAACAAAATATCCCTTAATGAAAGGACATTGAGATGAAGTCCCTTACCTCATGTCCAACTTAACTCGATCATTCTTTAATCTCCTAAATAATAAACTAAAGTTAATTTATTCTTGTATAAGAACCTTTTTCAAGTTTATTATTCCTATTATATCACTTATTACCATGTTATAAATATTAGGTAATCATTCATGTTAATAATGTTCGTTTTGTCGATATTTGGTACTTGAGTAATAAATGGACTTCTTATAATTACATGTTGTTCATGTGGTCTGAGGTTCATTATATACAGAATGATATTCATGATTTTTATATCATATATTTCATATATATCTAGCATATACATGTATTTATAATAGTACATAACATTTAGATATAATAAATTAAATGCACCATTCATGGAGACAGTAAGTCGTACGTACGCATGAATGCTACTTCCATTTATATTTCATATATAATGGAATTAAAACATAATGATACATAGTCGTATTATAATTCAAGTATTTTATCATATATAATATCATTAAATCTATCATTTATACATACCACATATGGTATGAACTAGTCATATCACTTTGAGGGGGTGGTAGTCCGCACTTCCTCAAATAAGATTATCGTATCAACACACTATGGAAACCATAATGACATTCTATAAATGGAAAATACAGAGGGATAAAGAAAACATAAACATAATATATATCATATATAAATAAAATACCATCAAAATGGCCACCATGATAGGCTGTAATAGGTAATTGAACAATCATCATTTCGTGAGGTGTTAGTTTTCCATCCACAGAAACATTATGTTCTTCATCCAGTAGATGGAGGTGTGTTTAAGTGTAGTTAGAATCCTTATCATAAAAAAATCCTAGTATATTGAAGATACTGGTGTTGTTACAAAATAAAGGAATAAAAAGAGTTTAGGGGTTGGAGAAGTAAAATAAAAGAATACAATTTAAGAGAAACTGTTACCTTTAATTTGTGTAAGTCCATTTGGTTTGAACCAAAGGACTTCTTGAAGTCCATTATGCCTAAAATAAGGATTCTAAGAGGAGGAGAGGTATTTAGGGAGATTAATTGGGAAGAGGTAGGATGAGCCACATGGATTGAGAGATGTAAGGAATTGGATATAAGTTGTATCCTTTTATAATGGAGATGAGGGGCTCTTTAGGAACTTTCGAAAATATTATTTTATTATATAATGATATTCGGTTTCAAAAAGACCAAAAACAATTAAGGCCGAAGATAAGGTGAATCATATTCAAAATAAAAGCATCTAATCAGAATTGGACATGTTTTGGATAATATTTTAATCATTATAATCTTATTTATTTAAATCATTTATTAATGAGGTAAATACAGCCTCATTATTATGTAATAAATAATTTATTTTATTTTATTTCTAAAAATTATAAAATAATACCATGATATAGGAAATATTTCTAGATTTACAATTTATATTTATAGTCAAAAATATTATTTATATAACTTCTTGTAAAAATTAATTTACTAAAAGATATTTTTTTTCCATTTTTGCCTTTACTTTAAATTAATTAATCCAAATTGTCATTATCACTCCCAAGTGGCTCAATGGGGTCCCGAAGTCGACTCGAATATTTAAATTGTCATAAATTACTTGAAAAATAATGTTTGGGCAAGTGTTAAGGTTATTTTGAATTATTATAATATTCTTTTTACCTTGAATTACCATATTTACCTTTAATCACTGTAAATAAAAGTCAAAAGTTACTATTCATCAAAAATTATTTTCGTCTTATTAAACAAAATTTTACTTTTTGATTACAACCATGTATGTAGGATTTTCAAAATTCAATTCACAGAAGTGGTAAAATTTCATTTAAATCAAAAATTCAGTTTTTAACTACTACTTAGTGGTTTCACTGTCCATCAAAAATTGAAGTGTTTCCGAAATATACAAACAATTCTGCATAATAATTATTTGATATTAAAAATTCAAAAATGTTGTTTATTTTGAGAAATTAAAAACAAAAAAGTGTGATTAATTAATTTTAAAATTAATTCCTGTTGTAAAAACAAATAGTCTGTTTTTAAGAAACAGTAACCATCAAAAGATCCACACATGTTTATGTTCAATTTCGAAGTGAAATTAATTCCAATGACCAACATTGGATTAAATGGTAAAAATATATTCTAATTGAACTTAAAAACCAATTAATAAGATAATCTAAACATATAAATAAATTAGATTAAAAGGCTCTTTTGAATTAAAATACAATATTTTCCACTATTCATAAAAATTGAACTTCATCAGAAAAATCCCAAAAATTTACACAATGTTAATTTTGATGTCCCCAATATAAAAAAGGAACTTATTTGGTCAATTAAAATGTATTAATGTGACCAAAACTATATTTAGATATGGTTCATCATTAAAAGGCGGTAAATCGTCCTTTTAATGTAAATTATGTTTAAATTTAGATTCATTCATATTTTAAGCTTCTAAATTTTTATTGGATAAATGTAAATACATTTAATAATCATGTATAATAATATTATAGTTAGTTTTGTTCATTCCTACCAATACAATGACTAGGAGTTTACTACCATTTAAAATAATAAAATTATATTATTAGTGTGAGATGTATGATTTCAAAGAAACCAGTTATTGCGTATTGGGTACGATATCAAACATAGAAAACCATTTAAATTAAAATTAATATTTAATTCACAAATATTAATAAATTTGAAAATCTATTATTCTTCATTTACCTGGGATGTTACATATAGTATACCAAAAACTATGATTAGATTTTTTTATACAACATTTAAAGTTCTTTTGATAGAAATCATTTCATTAAAGAGTGATTATATGTGAAAAACTAAATATTATAAAGTTACCTTACAACCTAGTCATTATAACGGTGCATATGAACAATATTAACATTCTTCTGAAAATCTATTCAAATTAAAATAAGCGAGTTTAAAAAATAATGAAATCACTATTGACATATTTTATTAATTCAATATATATTTAATATATTAAATATAATGTTTAAAATTCATCTTATACATTTTTAGATATTATACAAGAACAATTTCTAATTTTTTTGAATAATGATTTATTTTTTTAAAAAATGATTTTTTTACATTCTAATAGAACACCGATTTTAAATATATTATTTGGTTCTTTTATATATTATATTTAAAAAAATAAACTTCCTCTTAGGAATTGGGATATAAAAAATTACTTTATATGAATTTTTGATATTTTTTTGATATGTTTTTTTGTTTCAATGAATAGTAAAAAGAAACTAAATTTTAATTGAAAAAATATTGTTTTTCATCAAAATAATTTGTGTTGATAGGTTATAATATTGTATTGTTTTAAAGTATTAATAGAATAAATTTTTATCAATTAATTAATTTTGGTCATTTCTATTAATTGTACCCTAAATAGTGATGTAAAAACATTTTACTCTTTTGCAATATTTTAGCTTTTAAAACCCAATTTTCATTCTGACAATGAGATTAATTATAAAATAATTACTACACTTTCAGTGTTTTGAATTTATAAAAATTGATTCCATATTTTTAATAATTAAGGCCAAATTATTATAATATAATTCTTATATTTTTATGAACTATAAATAGTAACTTTAGTATCATTTATTAATACGATAGAATTGTAAATTGGGTAATTATGTTTCAATATAATACTATAAAATTACCTTTACACTTGTCCTAATATGATTGGATGAGTGATTTTAGACCTAAAACATCTTGGGTTGATATTATTACCTTTTGAGCCACTTATATGAGATTAGAAACTTTTAATAGATTTTATTTAATGAAATGTTAAATACATCTTACTTAAATTGTAATAAATAAATAATTTTTAATATAAGGTTATATAGAAGATAAAATCAATTATTAACAGTAATTTAAAATCTAAAATATTTTTCAATATCAAGATAAGTTTTTTATTATTTTTATGAAATAAATAATTACCTTAGTTCTTTATATATTGATGATGCAGAAATTATTAAATTTTTGGAAAATCAATAAACTATTTTTTTAAATGATAATAAGAATTAAATGAAACAAACACATGAAAATATCTTATTTTACATGTATATATCGACCATGATCATACAAGGGTCTAGTTATTGGACATTGGTAACCATATAGAAATTATTATGAAACTTTTAATATTTTATTTAAAGTGATGTTAAAGTTGTTACATTAAACTTTTAATACATATAAATTTTTTATGTCACATTTTAAAACATACCTATTCTACATATGTTTTTTTATTAAAAATTGAAGATTTTTATTCATCATATATATTTTTTTAATTTTTATTCAAAAAATAAGTAAATAAAATAACTATACAAAACAAATGTAGTGTTTAATTTATTAATAGAAATATCAAGTCAATGTGATTAACAATATTAAAATAATTATAATTTGGGATAATTAATATATCTAAGGAATTTTATAGATGAACTTGATACCTAAAAAATAATATAAAATATTTGGTTCTATGTTAAAATATGTTATTTATATTTTTAAAAAATCATTATATATATTTTTAAAGAGATCTATCTAGAAGTAGAGCTTCTGACCAAAATTGTTAAAATAGAAAAATTGTATATTTTTTGAAAATAAATTTTTATTAAATTATTAAAATGTGATAAAATATTTAAAGAAATAAAAAATAATTATTATATAGTCTATAATGATCTAAATGTTTCATTTATGGTCTAATTGACATCAAATCAGTATAAATTACACTATTTTAATATTGAACAGTATGCTACCTTCGTTAAAACTAAAATAGAATAACTAAATATTGATTGAAATAATAAGGCTTAAATAAACATAAACACTTGCCTAAAAATTATTTTTCAATGATATTATGACATTATATAATATCATATTAGAAACTAACACATTTTTGATGTTTATAGATAGGGTTTGAATTTATTATAAATTAATATTTTTGGATATCCCAAAAGCTCTCCTCACCTCAATTATAAAGGACACCTCCACCCTCACCTCTTAACATTACATTGAGAATTCAATATGTGCCATAAAATTAAAATTAACCTTTTTAAATTCCTTATTAACATTTTAGACGTGATAGTCTCCTCAAATGAAAAAATCTAATGCCATTATAAGGAAATCTAGAGGGAGCTCGCAGAAGATGACGTAATATCCTTTACCGATTCTATCAAGATCATTTCTTCTTCAACATATTATTAATTTATTATTTCAATTAAAAATTAATAACTATAGTATAACATATATAATGATATTATATTATGGTTTTTAATATCCTTATTCCAACATCTATCCATACGATGAAAAACTCTATAACCTCACGTGTATATATACGACCTACCATCTCAATGCTGTGGTGTAATATATTTTTCACCACCAATTTATATGGATGGGTTTAATGATGGAAATAATAAATATATATATTATTATAATAACATGATATTTATTTTTTAAAAACAAATATACCATTGACTTCAATACTCTTTACTATTAAGTTAATGATACAATCTTTCATTCCTACATACGACCTACCGTCTCAACGATGCTATACGATTCAGAGACATGTACACTATTCATGAATGTTTATATAATTATATAAAATGAATAAATATGATATATATTACCTTAATATAATTCTTTATGTTATGTAACAATATACTATTTAAAATAATTGGGACTTATATGGATGACATGCAAGAGAAAATAAACCAGTTTACACCATAAGAGGAGCAGTAAAGGAATTTTATTAAATAGGTATCCATATGTTCACATATGTTATCATAAATAAAAATATAGTCTTATAATAAGTTAATGAAATTATTTAAACAATTTTTAAAGTATTTTGGATATGTATAAAGGAAATCATACTGATGTTAGGGGATTATTTTGGCCCACTTTTATTTCCGTGGGACATATGCCTTATACAACACATATTTCTTTTGTTTGGTGATTATGTTTTCCATGATTTTTTATTATTATTAATATTAATGTAATGGTATTTAAAATATAAATATAATTCTATATATTTTAATAGGAATATGATTTGATTAATTAAAAATTGGTAAGGGATAATGTTTTAATCTCATTATTATCCAGGATGGATTATACGTAAATATTTACTAGGGTATATTTATCATTAATGTCGATGTTTTAAAAATATGTATTCAAAAAATAATATTTATATCCTTATAAAACTATTTAAATTCAATTTTAATAATTGGTTATTTTTTATTATATATTATGAAAGGAAATTGTTTTTTATTTTTGGGATGATGTATTATTTGAGTCTCTATCAAAAGTACAAGAAGAATCATTTAATTTAACATATTCATCAAGAACATAGTATTACATCTTTATAATTTCTTTTTAACATGAATCTTACCTTAAAATATTTCAAGGATAATTTTAAATACATTCTTTTACTTTAATCTTGCGCGTAATTTTAAGAAAATAAAATGTTTTTGACGACAAAAAATGATATTTTCCCAAAAAATTAATTTAAAGTGTTTTATAAAAATTATTCTCCATATAATATGAAATTCTATAATAAGGATATGTTTCAATTATAATGAACATATTATTCCTTTGCTTTTATTATTCTTATGATGTAATTCTATTTATAAATCCCATTTGTATTTGATGACTTATGTTATTAGGGAATTCTCTTTAAGAAACCAGTTTAATTCCTAGGGTTATGACTTGATTAATGATTTATGTTTTTGTGGAATTCGTAAGAATGATTTCATTATGTCATATGTGGGACCTATATCTTCATCCAAATGTATCAAGAAAATATGAATAACTCATGAGATATAAATTTCATGCGTGAACCTTATTCCATATTCAAAATTCTATGTGTAGTCCTAGTTCTCATGTCTATAAATTTATGAGTGGATTGGGTGTCTAAGTCCCTATGTTTTGGAAAGTGGATGATTTAATTACACTAATTTAATGTGTGAATTTATTACAATTTATAAATTTTTACAATGTTTAAATTTTATGTGTTTGTCACAATTTCATGTCTTATGTTAATGTTATGATCTCAGGGATTATGTTCTTAATTTCATTATCATTTATGTCTAATTGACTACCAATATTTAATTCATGATTCTTAATATGAATTGTATGATATTATATTTTTATAATCATGTTCTCATACCCTTATTCTCATGATATTCCTACATATTTCCTTTTAATAGGCTTAATGATCATATGAGCTAAACCCCTTTTATATTGTATTTTTCTCAGGTTATAATGAAATAATTTATATAGCACTACTAATTGAGAATATTGTTTTTGGATATGTTGAAGATACTTTAAAAAATTTGAGTAATGTGTTCAATGTTTCTAAAGGAACTAAACTATCATGTTCCTCGAGCATGTGTTGTGTAATTTAATAAATATTAATCTAAGAAGATGCAATATCCATATACGTTAATATTAGGTTATTATAGTAGTGGTGTGAAACATGATGGGTATTGAATTTATTTCATTGATATGGAAGGATTTATTTTTCAGGAGGTATCATTTTTCACGAAGAGACATGGAAAAAAATATTTCATGTTTCTCTTCTATCAAATGATCAGTGGAATGTTTTTTTCGTGGGAAAATATTAATTATTTTGATGAGAATATTGATTCTGTTGAAGTAATATCTAAAATTTTTCTATATATTATATAAATAGACACTAATAATAATGACTTTTAGGTGGAAATTTTCCATTAAACACAAAATTATTATTTTGATGGGGTATAGAAAAAACTAAATTATACTCATAATTAATCTAGAAATCAGTATTATTATTAAACTGACACAATTAAAAATAATATGTTTTAACATTGATATTAAAATATCGATTTTTTTAGAAAATCTTCTATTTTATGGTACTTTTTTATATTAATTTTATTTAGATATCAAAATTTATAAAATATTCTCCCATTCTATTTTATTGTGACTATTTTCATTCTGTTATCCATTTTGGGTGTATAATTTAATTCTAAAAAATATTTATAAATTTATTCCTATTTTAATTATTAAATTTTTATATGTAACATTTATTTATTTCTAAATAAATACATTAAAAAATTAGTCATTTTTATATTGTAATAATTTCTATGTTTTTTATTGTAAATTTAACACTTATTTTAGTTAAAAAAATTTTAAACGAAAATCAAGAAACTAAATTTTTTATTTTTAATTACAGATTATAAATTATTTATTTATTAAAATAATTTAATTTTAATGAAATATAGGTACATAATTTTTTTTAATGATCATACATCTTTCTAAATGACATACACTAATGTAAGGGAATCGAGGTCTGTATATTTTATCATATAAATATATTTCAAGTGTAATTAAATTATTTAATGAAATTTAACTTATATTTCAGAAACTTATATGAAAACATTATTCATTTCCATAGATGAATGTACCTACATATGGTTGGCATGAGATTAAATTTTTATAAAAATGTTTACTTGCACAAGGAGAGTAGAGGGTGACAACTAATTTTGATGAGAATAACCACCCAAAAGTCCAAGATGACACACAATTTGTGAAAAACCATAGTATAATAATTTTATAGGATAAATATTATATTCCCTATTTAGAGGAACATCAACCAGTCTGTGAAAAAGATTTCATGGGAGTCCATAAAGGCAATATTTCTCAACATTTTTATTTAGTTTTTGAATGGTTTAAATATTCTATATTTCTTAATATTTTATCAATTGAGATTTAGATAAAATTAAAATTTTAGGAGAAATTTGGAATTATGAAAAAGTGTTTATCCTTTGTGGAAATAATATAGAGATATTTTATGAAAATGTTGACTTCATTTTATATCATTGGGTTTAAAATTAATCATGATATTTGTCTTATGTGCAAGTTTTTTGATTGGGAGAAATGATTTTTTTTGCTTGCAGTCAGTGGGAGGAAGACTTTATGGAATGTTTTTTTATTATGAAAAATTTTTATATGTGTTTTTTGTTGATTTTCTTTTAATAAAATTTTTTATAAATATTTATTTATAAACAAATTTTATTATAAAAATTTATGGGTAAAAAAAGTTATGTACTAGTAAAATGAATCACGTATAGGTTAACTAAGGGAAAAAATTTTATTTAAGGGTAAAAATATTGTTATGTGAGGGTAATAAAAGTTAATTTTGGGTAATAAAAATTAATGTAAGCATATATAACCTTATATAAGGATAAATTATAGTTACATATGGATAATATAAATTTATTTAATGGTAAACTAATGTTATGTAAGGATAATATCATGTTATTTAAGGGTAAAAATGTTATATAAGTGGAAACAGAAACATGAACATGTTATTTAATGGTAAAATATAATTAAATATGCATAAAAAAGATATTTGATGTTAAAAAGAAACATGTACAAGTTAATTAAGGGTAAAATTAAGGTATTTATAGGTAAAAGAAAGTGACGTATAGGTGAAATAATGTTATGTAATGGTAATATATTGTTATGTATGGGTAAAAAATGTTATGGAAGGGTAAAAAGAATCTGTTTTCAAGTGATGTTATGTAAGAGTAAACTAATATTATATTTGGGTAATCTTGTTTAAGTAAGTGTAAACTCATGTTATGTAAAAGTATAATACTTTTATTTAAAGGAAGAAAGAACCATTCACATGTTTTTATGTGTAAATGATTGTTATGTATTGGTAAAAAAACTATGTAAGGGTAACACATGTAATGTTATTTTAAAATCAAGTTATATTAGGGTAAAATAATGTAATTTATCTGTAAAAAAATGTTATGTAAGGTAAAAGTAATGTTCAATTAGTGTAAACGTTGTTATGTTGGAGAAATAAGTTAAGTATGGGTAATGTGATGTTTCTTTTTGAACAGAATGAGTAATTTAAAAAATTGATAAACCACTCTTATTGAATATAAAACGATAGAGAAGTCTAAAAAATGATATTTAAAGAATTACATTCAAAACAAATTGGAAATATAATCATGTATTTCATTAAGAAGAATAAAATCCAAACATGTAACCCTTTATTTGATTTCTTGTATTTTAAAAAATTATATCTTCGATATTCATTTGTGATTATGTAACATTTGTACAATAAATATTCTATACATTTCAACCATTTAGTATTCAGTTTCAATGATAAATGAACAATTACATTTTTGATAGCTTGCAAAATTGTTGTAGAGTTATATTCAAATGGAAAGCTAATCTACCTTCATTTCATTACCATTTCAACTTCAATGATTATAGAATGAATTTATATATGAACAGATGAAGTGCTTCCACATGAATAATATAACTATCCCATTACATTTTATTATGATTCTAAAACCTATCATCATATCTAAAACGTCCTAGATTCCCTATAGAAGCTCCATCTAGGTTACATTTTACCCAAACCAGGGGAGAAGTAGTCCATATGAATTATAATGTTCCATAATTAGGATGAAAATTACCTATAATTCAATGTCTCTTAATTACATTGTGATCATGAATATAATTATCACAAGATCTATTTTTGAGTACATTTGCATTATGAATTGTAGTAATTATTTGATTAATATTAAATTATATTCATAGGGTAAGAATATCATAATGTATATTATATCACACGATACATAATATTAGTAGAACCCTATATATGTCCACTTTGAAGATATTCAAAAGATGTTTGATGTGGGGAAACATGATGTAAGTAGTGTGGTGTTCTTGAATTCAGGCTATGCATTGTATCCCCACTTAAAATAGATCCATAGTAGTTATCCATGACGTCACTACAGTAGCATATATTAGAGATAGATGATCTAATTTGGGACTAATTTTATTACATTGGACACATTTAGAGCACATATTAATAGAAGTAGACTAAAAAAAATCATCAGTGGAAATTTTAGAATAAACTACTCTTTAGGTGTGAGAGAATTTGGAGGGAGGAATCTAATTTTGACTCAAAATAATATCTCAGATATTCTTATTACCATGAATTTCCTCTTTGTAAATCTATTTTGAGGATATAATTACATTGAGGATAGGGACATATTCCACAATAAATATATGAATATATAATCTACAAATTCCATACATGGACCTCTTACATACTATAAACAGGAAAAAAAATCAAAAGAGAGTGAAGAGAATATATCGTATTCTGTAGTTCTAGCATATGAGTTAGTGTGTATTGATAAAAAAGACAAACCACACACTAATTTAAATTTAATGAAACAAATAGAAATGTAAATAAATAGATATAGAAAAATATAGTGTTTCTCAAACTGAAGTGGTCCCTATTCTTGGGTATCCTTATATCTAACATGGAGAAGATCTTTAACCATTTTCTTGAATGTAGTATTAAAACAATGTCTCAATACTCTTTTCATTTATACTATAAGAAAGGATCTGGATGTTCAATGTACTCCACTCTTCCACATTAAAAATTTATGTAAGTATGAAATGTGTATATAATTGTCCTAGACTTTTACACATATTATTACATTACTTTAAACATCATTAACTATAAATTTCAAGATGAGGATCATATAGTCTATTGTATTTGAAATATTATTTACATAAAACAAAAAATAAAGAATAAAACAACTTTATACTAATCATCCATAGTGTTACTATAACTTCTTTTGACATCTTAAATCTGCGTAGGATAATCTGAGGAATACTTGAAAAAGGTATAAGCTAAAAATTTAAGTAATAGAATAAACATTGGAATAAATCATAACACATGTGTTAGAAAGAATAACAAGATAACATAAAAAGGAATATCACATGAAAAAACATAAGGAATCATACCATATAGAAAATTTGATCATGTAATCTTGGAATTATTGGAATTTGGAAACAAAATACAACATTACATAAGCATGATTCCAGGATAACATACAATACTACGACATATGTTGGACAAAGTCACAAAAAGGAATTTGGTTTACTCCCTATCCCAAAATAACATCTCATGAGACTGAACATTAACTAATTAGTTGGAGTGCTATCTAGGAACACCAATCCTTATAAGTTCCTTAATATTTGGGATAAATTAATTATCCTTCCAATGAAATTAACATAAGGGTTACCAATAAAAGAAGTGGGAATCATGATCATGTCATAAGGCATAATAAATAAGAGTATAATATGGTGTCTAGGAAAAAATAGGTTTTAATCATACATGTAAATTCATAATGTAAATTGGGAATATATCATGATAAATGAAGAATTTATTATGTTCAACAGATGTAAAAATATGTAAAAATAGTTTTTGTAAAACATTAAAAATGAGCCTTTTAGTGAGATTTATGAGAAAATATTAAAGGTTATTTAATGTATGAAATGGTATAATTTTTTTCATAAATCCATTAATGGTAACAGATATTTTGTCATGATAAAAGTTTTATTTTTAGAATACTTTTTGGTGGATTAATTTTTTTTGTAGTGTACTTTAAAATGTGAAAGATACTGGGAGGGACCCTTTAATTGGGAAAGCTTATCAGAAGCAGTTGGGAAGGAAATCATAAAAAACATGCATATCATTGTAAAAGAATGGAGAATTGAGATATGTAACTTTTCTTGGAAAATAAACACAATTGTTGGAGGAATAAATAATAATAGATAATAATTACATTTGGGTAATGAGAGATAAAGCACAACACAAAGGAGAAATGAAGGTACGGAAATAATCCCTTACGAAATGCCCACAAGTCATATGCACTTGTACTTAATATAATGGAAAATAAAATTCATTCCATAAATTAATTAATTAAGAACCTAATGGACATGTATTTAATTTATTATAATCTTATTATGTTCATTTATGGCCATTTTATGAGTTATGAGATTAAATTTCAGCATTCACGAGTGTTCATTTCCTTGGTTCTCATTATTGGATCACATGTATACATGTATGAAAGATCCTATAAAATGTATATAGTTAATTAGAATAAATATATTTTTGTCGATTTTAATGACCACCACAAACTAAAATTATTTTATTTAATATCAAAATTAAATATTAGTTCCATAAAATTTTTTAAATTATAATATATAATAAAATAATATTTAACCATCATAATGGTTTTATGACCGAACTTGAAGGTGGTATTGGAAAATAAAAATTCATCATCCACGATAGTGGTAAATCGACACATCCCAAAAAATGTTTACATTTTTTAGAATATAAAGAATAGAGAAGAGGTTTTGTAATGTATTATTACATTAATAAAAAAATTTACAGTATATGAAATATAGCTGAGTAATCATGCTGCATTGGATATGGAAGTGAGAAGAGGATAAAGAAAGAAAAAAAATTGAATGTAAATTAAAAAATGATAGAGGATTTTACCTCATGAACATATCTTCCTTGATAACCCTCTTAGGGAAATTTGGGTTTTACTTTTATTGAGACCAATGACTCCAAGATATGTGGGAGAGTCTTGGGAAGAGGATTGGATAAAATTTGTACAAGAATCAAGAATTTGGATGTGTTAGGAGAAGAGGTGGTATTTATGTTTGATAGAGGGTTGTTTTTTGATTATTTTATTCATTAGTTTGTTATTTTAGCCCAAGAATATGAATAATGATGATTCTCATGACTAAATATTTTATATATAGGAATATAGTTTTATATAATGTTTCATACATCATCCATTCAAAAAAAATTACTCAAAAATTCATTTATATACTTATAATTTTAAATATCATAAATTATTTTATCTAAAGATTCACCAATAATTAAACAATTTATTAAAAATTAAAAAAATCATGCTAACCATTTTTCAATGCGCTGATTTTAAAAATGGACTCTATTTTATAAATATAATGTTTTAAATATTAGAAATATATATTTCGATTAAAATTATCATTTATTCAAAAATATCTGATTTTAATTTAATAACTAATATTATGAATCGTTGAGAAATAGATCAAGGACTTTTAAAAATATATTATAATCGTATGAAAAGAAATTTAAATTTATGAGAATAATTATGAAAATATATTTTTTAAAATAGTTATAATAATTGTAAAATTGTAAATAAATATTTGTGACTTACAAAAATAACAACACTTAATTTATCATTTTTTAAAAATTTATTTACAAATAAAGTGATATAAATATATCATATTCCATTCTATAAGATGCATAAATTTTATTTATACCTTCATTTGGTAGGTTATTATTCTATTTTTCGGGTAACTACTCATAATGGTCGTATTACTATTCCATCAGTCAAGTAACTATTTTATTGGTATAGGTTATTTAATTTATAGAAATACCTGTTATTTAATTTCTTCTTCATTTATATTTTATTGTGTTCTATATGTGATTTATACTATATGATAAATTTATAAGATTGGAATTTTTATAGATTAAATTCATGGGTCCTTACATTCATCCCCTTATGAAATTTCGCCCTAAATATTTCATTTTACATACCAGGTTGAAACAAGTGAGGGTACTTATCCTTCATATGTTCCTCCCATTCAAATGATTAATCTTCATAATTATGGTTATTCTATATTACATTGACTGGGTCATTAGTCTAGTTTCATACAAATTCATCTCTATAGTTCAAGGTCTTACCCGAATGCTCTTCATGCCAATTGTACCACCTACAGATTCAATAAATGTGAGAGATTTGTTATGTATATAATCATGTTGGGTACGTGGAATATATAATGTTATTGAAATGTGGTTGGTGGAAGTGCTGGTTAATAGGCCACAACTTTGACGTGATCAAGGATCTAGAGAGGGGTGATGTACCTGGGACTTAGCTTTTATTTCTTCCCAAAGCTCATGATCCACTTCCATGGAAATATATGGAGGAATACCATGTCTGAAACCACATACTGTAGGTCATATCGACAATTGTCTACATAAACCCTCTATTAACTTTGGTATACCTTGATGTGATGCTTAATGGTTTCACATTTTCTACCATATATAATACAATTTTTGGTCCTAGAAGCTTATGTTCACCAACTTCATCATAGCATGACAGTATTCATTGTCTTTTCCCATAAATATCTTCATATGGGGCCATTTAGATACTATATTGTAAACTATTATTTTAAGAGAACTCAAATAGTGGAAGATTATGATCATGTACTCCATTGAACTCTATAGAATAGGATCTCAACATTCCTTGTCATTTATAAATAGGCCAATCAGATTGGACCTCAATTTGAGGATTATAATCCTCACTGAAGTTCAACTCAGTTTTTAGTGCATATTGGATACTTTTTCAGAAGAAAGAGGTAAATATTTTATCTTGATTATATATAATAGATAGTGTTATATCATATATCCTCACCACTTAATTGATGTATATACATGTGATTTTTTCATGTGCTAAATACTATCAAATTTTGAGGAAGTGATTTGCCTTTAATGATTATCCTCAATAACCAATATAGAACTATTTCCTCTGGATGTATTTAAAATTCCAGTGAAAATTTCCATGGTGAAGCTTTCCAACATCCATGTTGGTATGGGTATTGGTTGTATCATCCATTTAGAATGTTTTCCTTTTAGTCTTCACTTGGTGACCTACAAGGAACATTGATGTATATTCAACAATATATTCATTCATATTTTTCTAACAATTGTTATATTAGAGATATTGATAAATATTTATTCTTACTAGGTGAATAGAAAATGTTAATCTATCTACATCATTCAGAATATGACTTATCTTCTCTAGATTGGATGACACACTCAATTGTGACCTAAATTTTATGGCCCCATCTCCATTAATTTTCCACATTAAGGATTCCCCATTTTTAATAGGTTCCACCTATTATTAATTTCCCCATTATTTATATGGGTATCATTTTTTTCTTCAAATGGGTTGGTTGAGAATTAATTTGAGAAATGAATGATGATGTTACTTTCTTAACAATCCTGATGTCCATTATTTTAAGGTCTATGTATATACGATCCTTCTCAATTCTCATGAATGATAAGGATTCATGATCCTTTCAATAAATAAGAACCTTCACCATATTTTCTTTACAAGGATGGTAGTGGATTGAGAAGTCATAATACATTATGAGATCTAACCATCATTAAAGGGACATAATATCCTATTATTGTGTGAATATATATTTGAGGATCCTATTATCAATATATATTTCATTATACACTTCATGGTGATAACACTGCTAGATTTTCATTGAAAAAATCACAACATCCAACTCCATATCTTGTTTGAGATAGTCATGATGATGAATTTTCCACTAACTTGTGGTGTAGGCTACAAAAATATCATTTTTCATCATTACACAGCCTAATAATTTCATTGAAGCATCACTTTACACAAAAAGTGTTCTCCCCTTGTCAGATGTATGAGTAATGGTGTAGTTAGAACCATATTTTTTCAACTCCTTGAAGAAGTATTCACATTCACTGGTCTAGATAAAAATTAATCTCTTTTGATTCATATTTGATATTAGGTTTTAAAATAATGATAAGTTCTTCAAAAATTATCGATAATATCCAACTAGATAAGAGAAACTAAATATATCTACTATAGATGTTGTATAGAACTACTCATTGATTTTTATTGCCTAGGAAGGATCTACAATTATTATTTTACTAGTGATAACATGCCCTAATAATGACACTTCCTCTCTCCAAACCTCAAATTTACTATACATTGCATAGAGTTTCTGCATTCAAAATTTCATTAGCATTTTATTGAAATTATCCCCATCCTTCTCTTTACTTTTGATGTGTATAAGAATATCATCTATTAGGACTACCACAATATTTTCAAGGAAATAACTAAAGAAAATTCATTAAGTACATGAATATTGATAGATAATTAGTGAGTCTGAAGGGAAAAATAATGTTCATATAGTTTGCATACCTCATTGGAAAGGTAATCATGGGAATATATTCTTTCTCCCCCATTAATTGGTGATATCCCACCTAAAGGACAACCAATGTGAAATACACAGACCAACATAGTTTATATAATAATTCATCTATCTATGGAATTGGATAATTGTTCCTTAACAAGATATTCTTTGATATCACAATAATAAATGCAGAGGTGCATTGATCCATCCTTCTTCTTGATGGAGAGGACTGGAGCACCCCACGGTGAAGCCCTTTGGAATAAAAAACCCTTATCTAGATTCTCTTATAATAGCATATTTAGTTTTTATAACTTAATATTTCCCATTAATTATTGTTTCTTTGATATAAGAAAAGATCCAAGAATAAATTAAATTGAGAGCTCGACCTCCCTATTAGAAGGAAGACTATAAAATTCATCAGGGGACACATTAGTGTAGTACTTTACAATGGGCATGTATTTGATCTTAATTCACTCCTTTGTCACAATAATTTGATCTAAATATGATTTCTCATAAGGAAACAATATCCAATTATGAGATGATGGATCTGAGGAAGACTCTTCCTCAACCTTACACTTATAATAAATTAGTGGATGCTTCGAGATGTGAAGAGAGATTTCCCGTTATTGACAATTGATATTGTATTTTTATAAAGATAGAAAATTTATTCCCAATATTGAATCAAATTCCACCAAAGGATGTAGGATGATATTTTATGGTAGGTTTATTCCACTTAAATTAATTTTAGAGGAGTTATATACATTGGAAGAAATTATTTCCCAATTTTATGTTCTCGTAGTTAGCATTACCTCTATATTTTAAAGTGGTGTATAAATAGTTTTATTGAAATTAAAATATATGAATGAATGCATAGAACCAGAATAAAATAGAAATATCTTTATTTTAAAATGAAAAATAACCATACCCATCACCACAATAATTTCAGGCTCCACCTCATAATTAGTGACACAATATTCCGTTCCATGTTTCATTGGATGTTAGGATTATTGATTATCTCCAACAACCATTGGCATAAGGGAATGGATCATGTAATTCCCATTTTTTATGTTTGTAATACTACACTATAGGCTTTGTGATGATTTGATCATTTTTTTATTCATCCAAATTAGTGGGGTTTTTATATCCATTCGACCATTATTATATAAATTCCCCACTCTTCCATATTTAAAGCATCTAATGGTTCCCTTTAGAAAATTCCCAAGATTTTGCTTCCAAAAAATCTGAAACATTGGATGTTGTATTTTTTTCGTTGTATTTATCTGTTGATACTCATATATTGAACTCCATATTCCATTTTTTATCTCTGGACACATATGACACTGAGATTCTATGATCTCTATTTCAATATTAAGTAAAAAATATACAATCTCCCAATATATGTCAAAGTATCGAATCAGTAACGCTTTTCATATATTTTACATTATATCACTAAATAATCAGTCCACCTTACTTAATTATTCATGATAATTCCTATGGTGTATCAAAGAAGACATGTAAACATTACCTCACACACCATAATAGACTATTCTTCCTCTTGATTCAGTCATAATAACTCCATTTCCTTATAAAGATGAATAGTTTGGGAAAACATTATAGATTTTTTTTTGAATATTTCCATTTTATAGAATCAATTTCCTCTTCACAATATGTGTTTTTGATTATCTTCCACTACTGTTTAGATTCCCTAAGGATCATGATATCTAGATTATTTGGACGATTAAATATATAAAACCAAATACCTAGATTAAAATACTCTTATTGTAATAATCCATAAAGATCTCATACCTTCCTTTGAGATGTTATATCTTTATAGGATAACCTTGGGAATACATGAACAAAGGAATGAGATATAAATCCAAGAAGGGGAATAAATAAAGGAATAAAGCATATCAGATGAGTTAGTAGTCATAAAATGATTATATAAAAAGGAATGGAACATGAATAATCATAAGGAAGAATAAAATGTAGAACATAGGATAATGTAGCCATTTTATCATATGAATTTGGAAACAATATACAATATGAAATAAGTATTAGTTAAGCATAACATCTAAACTTATTTTATATAGTGGAAAAAGACAATTAATATAATTAGTTTCATTCCCTAACCCAATATGAATTCTCATGAGAATAATCATTACCAAATTCATTAGAGTGCTATATTGTTTCACATATCATATCATGTTCATGAATATCTATACACATAATACAATATGAAATAATCAATGGGGTTACCCATGAAACGAAGTGGGAATTGTAATATTTCATAAAGAATAATAAATGGGGATATCATAAATGTTTTCACAAATGAAATGATTTAAATCATACATAATGTTAATAATTGAAATTAGTAATATATATAGATAATGGATGTTTATCTGATTTGAAAACTTGTAAAAGGAGTGTCTTAGAAAATTTATAGATGATCATCTTTAGTGTGGTACAAAGAAAAATCTTAAAGTGTAATTAAATATGGAATGGTAAAATTAAAATCATAAAACAAGAAATTATATTTGAATTTTTTTCAAGGAATATTTTTTGATAAATATTTTTTCCATAAAATAGATTATGGTGTGTACATTAAATTTATTAAGAAACATGGAGGTTCCCTTTAATTGGTAAATCCTATACAGAGTAATTGAGAAGGTACCCTATAAAGCATTTATTTTTACGTAAAATAAAGATTAATTGAGTTAGGTATATAAATTTCAATTATAAAAACATAATTTATTAGTATTTCATAAGAATAATCAATACTTACATTGGGGAAAAGGGAGATAAAGTGTAAACCAAAAGAAAAATAGAGGTTTTAAAAGAATCCCTTACCTTATATTCGAATGTGTTTTGAACTTATACTTAATGACTAGGATAATAAAATTAAATATTTTAATTAATTAATTGATAAAATGTTTAACAAGTAATTTATTTTTTATAATTTCATCAAGTTAATTTATTGCCTTTTTGATGAGTTAGAAGATACAATTTTGATGTTCGGGAGAGTTTTTTCCTTGTTTTTCATGATTTTTTTTCATGTATACAAGTATTAAAGATCATGTAAAATGTGAATAATAATCCATAATTGAAATTAGATTTTATTAATAGACTTAAATATGATTAAATTATCTTATATATATTTTTTATAGATATAATAATTATTATTTATAAAAAATACTAACAAAAATGATTTAATTTATTTTCATGTGGTTTAACGTCCTTCATGAACTTATATTATTTTATTTAATATTATATTTATTTATTAGTTATGGAATATAATATAACTTATAATATGTATAATAAAATCTTATTTAACCATCATAACACTTCTAACACCATCTTTGAATGCAGTATTAGAAAATGAAAACACATCATCCACATTGGAAGTAGATCAACACATCATAGATGATGTTTTCATTTTTTAGAATAAAAGGAAGAGGGATGGGTTATGAGGATGGATTATTCCATGAACATAATAATATTAAAACATATTAATGTTTCCAGACTTATCATGCCACTTTATATTGGGAGTTTAGGTGATTATAATAAATTAAATGAAATTGAAAATAAATTTAAAAAATGAATGAGTATTATACCACTTGAACTTCTTCTACTTGAGAACCCCTTAGGGAATTTGGGATTGGACTTTTGTTGGGATAAAATGATCAAGATTGTGGGGGATTGACTTGGTAAGTGTGTTAGAATTTTTTTTAAAAAGATTCATGGTTTTTAAGGTGTGCGGAGAAGAGGTGGGGATGAGTGGAATTTATTTTAGAGGAGAGGGGTGTTTTTTTATTATTTTATTCATTAGGTTATTATTTTAGATCATGAATATAAATAGTAATAATTTCCTTGACTAAATATAGAAAATAGTGGAGTATAGATAGAGATAATGGTTCTAATTTCAACCATAGATCATTAATAAATAAAAAATTCATTTATTTACATATAATGTTAAAAATCATAAATTACTGTACTTCACCATTCCTAAAAAATTTAACTATTTTAGAAAAATCCCAAAAAAAACACCAACCATTTTCTAAATGGTATATTTTGAAAATGGACTACATTTCATGAAAATAATTTATAAATTTGTGAAATTTATTTTATAATAAAAATCATTATTTATTCGAAAAATACCGATATTAATATTAAAAATGATTTTATGACACTTTAAAAAGTTAGTTATGGTATCATATAATTATCTTATAATAATAATAAAATTAATATATGAATATATTTAGAAAAATATATTTTATTAAGTCATTTTATATATTATGAAATTGTAAATACATATTTCGGAATCAAAAAAATGACCGCACTTAATATTTCATTTTTAAAAAAATTATTTACTTTTAACTTGATATAAATTTATAATATCTTCATTTATTAGATTCTGAAATTTTATTTATATTTTCATAATATAGTTTACAATTCTATTGGTTGGGTTACTATTAGTAATGGCCACATTACTATTCCATCGGTCAAGACAATATTCCATTGGTATAGGATCCTTAATTTCATTGAATACCTATTCTTTCATTCATACATCATTTATAATGTTTTTATTGCATTATATATGTGATATTATATGATATATAATATATTTCATAATTATAAAAACGTAATTTCCATTGATAAATTTTGCAGGTCATTAAAGTGTAAGGCCTTGTGAGAGTATTCAATAAGTTACACACTTGATCATATATTTTCTCTTAGTCAGTATGTATATATATCCATATTAGAAAAAATAATTTGAAAACAATTAATTATAGGATGAAGTTTCTATTTGAAGAACAATTAACACGATCTTTAACATCCATGTAGTGAGCTGTAACATATAATTTAATGTCTCTTTGTACTAGTTTATAATATAATTATAAAATAACACTTAACATTGATTAAATTTATATATAAGTTTAGAGTATTTAATTCAAATGTCCTAGAATAGTGGTGGAAAAAAATGTTTGGCAATGAGCTATGCCATTGAAGAGTTAGGGTGAAGATAGATAATCTGGAAGCAGGTAACCTGAAAAAATGTAATTTGGTTGTAGGTAAATTGATGATTGGTAAAAATATGGATTTAGGTAAAGGTTTAGAGGTGAACCCTAATCAACAGAAACTCATGTTCAGAAATGATTCCTATGATGATATGTAATCCAAAGGTAGTTCATAAAACTGTAGGGAACCCCTAGTGATGACTCAGCTCTGGTGGAAGTAATGTCTGGTGGTGACTCATTCTCAGAAGTGAGTCAGTTCTAGTGATAAATATCCCTTGAAGGAGGATTTTTTCGGATGATAAATTAACTATTGTTCTAAGTGAAGTCTTGTGGTATGTAAACATCATAGAAAGGTAAAGTTCACTAGTGGGTAAAGTTCACCTGAAGGTAAACATCCCTGGTAGGTAAACTTCACCAATAGGCAATCCAGCTATATGAGTTTTTAACACATATACATTTTTTCAATAAACTAACATATATTATAAAATTCTATCATAAAATAGTAAAACCAATAGAAAAATAATTTACAAGATTTGTGAGCATTAAAATGGGGATTTACCAATAGTCTCCCCATTTTGACAATTAAAAATCATGTCATTTTAGAAACCATTTATAAAAACAAGATTGTCAGAAAATAGATCTCTTTGGAACATTATAAATATATTATAAGAGTTGGAATATAAATTATAAACAATAAAATAGAAGAAAATAAATAAATTTGTTATTAGTGATAAGGTATATAAGAATAAAGTTAATGTAAAATAAATGGATCATAATTAGATGTCTTCTCAAAAAATTTCATAGTTATTCTCCCAATTATGGTACTATAAACAAGATAGAATATAAATAAGTAATGGTAAATAGAAAAAAGATAAATAACAAAAGATAGTATGTTATTGAAAAAAGTAATTACATTGCATCAAAAAATAAATATTGAAGAAGGACCCAATCAAATGAAAAAGACTAATATCAATCAATTCTCATCAACTATATATTGAATAAGATGTTCTTTTCTATTTGACAATATATAGGGAACAAAAGTATATGTTTAGGGAATGGATACATTGGATTTAGGGATTGAGGTACAAGAGGGTATCTATCAAATAATAATTATCTTGAGATGAATAATAGCTTCAACTTGATAAAAATTTGTAGGCTAAAACTGAGAAGTTAAATGTGAATTGGGATCATAGGTAACAAATTGTATGAAAAATTTGGGGACCGAAGGTCTTTCATTATTTGATTTAGAATAATCCAAAACAAACATTACATACCCTTGGAATATTTCCTAATTATCCAAAACTAAGACACCTATATTGGTAGAAGACACATTAGGATTCTCAAAATCTATATGATCAACTCAGTGGAAAACAAGAATAAGGGATTCCAACCCTTTAATAGATTCCCGTACCTTATCCCCCAAAAGTAGCTTCATCATCATATTTATCAAAACATTTTCTCTCTTCAGTCCTAGTAGAAATAGATACAAGATGATATGTAATTTCTGATTGTGAAATCTCATGATCATTAAGACCATCATGATCAAAACCATCATCACCTCCATCTATATCGTCATATCTTTCAACCTTACCATTTCATTAAAGTTTATCATCTCCATTTCCTTCACCACCACTTCCATTTTAATTAATAATCATTAAAAACATTCTTATATGAATTAGATGAATAACTCTTATATTATTTTTATCTTGATTCATTAGTTTTCTCATTTTCATCACCATAACATATAAGAAATTATCTATTAGAAAGAGATGTATGGGGAATAGCTAGACCAAATTCGATCATAAGGATCTTAGGTATGCTCGGGTTACCACCATCCTAAATTGAGAAATCCTTCTCATTACTAGATACAATATCCTATACTTCTTCTTTCGAATCATCTGAATACTCAACTGCCTTATATGAATCTATGATTAGATTAACATTTTTTTTCTAGAAGGGAGACCCTTAGGATTGAAACACTCATAAACCCCTTCAGTATTGTCAACCCATATCTTCTTCCAAGGGTTTAAATTCACCTTCATTATTTTAAAAATGAATTTAGATAAAACCAATCCACCAAAATTTACATCATATTCTATATATTAACATAAAAATAAAATTTCTTCGTGTATGGATGAAATTAAATAAGGATATATAATTTAATTTGGAAAATATGATGTCTTTTACATCTCTATAGATTGTAACATAAGATTCTTATATAAATTTATTTTTAATCATCATTTAATAATGTACAGAATAAATAATAATTTATATTTCCTCATGATTAACTATCCTTTTCTTGGGAATAAAATGTTCAAGATAATCATTAAAAATAACCTCCACTCACTATACAAATTATTTGCATCAATTATCTTTAAAGTTCTATATCCTATCATATTTTCAAAGGATTTATCATACAAAAAATAAATACATTCACTAGAAATCCACCACTGATAGGCATTCGAAACTTCTTCATGAGGTACTTCCATTCATTATGCCTATTTTCTCTAAGGGAAAACTACCTCCATTCAATCTATCATACTTTGAAACTGATCTTTATTGTAACAAACATTAAACTCAATACAATGTTAAATTTTTTGAACCAACATTGGATAAAGTAGTCTCTCATTACTCTTGAAGCAATTTATCCATCCCTAGTATTAGATAACATTATGAACCAATTAATTTGTAAAAAATGACTATTTAGAATGTAATTCATTTTAATAAACTATAGTAAGATTTATGAGTTTTGGGATTCAAAGATTGACTAAGAAATGAATCCAATGTCTTATAATAATATTTGAAGTATGTTACTCTTTGGGAGATGAAACTTCATGTTTCTTCAGTTGACCTATTTTAGTGGAGTAAAGGTTATGGCAAAGATAAGAGAAGGCTATTGGCCAGGAGAGAAAAAAGGCCAAAGATAAGTTAAAAGGGAAATAGGCATGAGGGAGAGTGTGTGTTGATATTAGGAAATCTCAAAAATTATACAATTTAGTGATTTTAATTTAAAGGGAAAAATAAAATATATTATTTTATATTAAATAAAAAAATTAATCATGAAGAAAAAAATTGAGATTTGTATATTATTTAAAGCAGTTGGTGGTTCAAATGGTTTTTAATTTCAAATGGTGGGTAATTTTAAAATATGGGTAATTTCAAATTATTGGATTATTTCCAACCAAGACTAATGAAAATTTTTCATTCCTAATTAAGGTTTTATTTATTTAAATATCACAAAATTCAATGGATTAGTGAAAATATCAGGAAGATGATGTTCAAAAACATTGTATTAAAGAGTTATATCAACCTTATGAAAATGTTCTCAAAAAAATCAATTTCTTCAATCAATATGCATTGTTTTAGAGTGAGACACATGATTTTTATAAATATTAATTTCACTTGTGTTTCTAAAATTTATAGCGACAAGTTTGAATTGATATCCATAGTCTAGTAGAGTTTGTTTCATCCCCAAAATTTGAGCACATTAACTACCAGTATCTATTTATTCAGCTTCAGAAGTAGAAAATGAACATTATTTTTTTCTTAGTACAACGAGATACTAATGATGTTCACAAATGATGTCAGGTTTTAAGGGTGGGTTTTCTATCTAACCTGAAACCCCCAAAATCATCATTCGGGAAAATCACTATGTCAAATTCTTGTCCTATATTTTAAAAAACCCTAAATTGGTTTTTTTTATTTGAGGGATTTGAATAATATTTTAACATAAACTAAATGTGGACCTTTAGGGTTTTTATGAAGATGAGCACAAATACCGACATGGAAGAAAATATCGGGCAAGATAACAATTTTTTATAGAAATCATATAATCATACATTTTAATAATGTTTTATCTACTAACTATATAGAATCATCTAGATCCAACTTATAGGTGGTAATGATAGGAGCATTTTTACATTTAGTTTTATCCGAACCAAAACATTTTCTAAGATCTTAGGTGTACTTATGTTATCTTAAGAGAATTCCTTCTTTATTATAATAAATATGAAATCCATGAATGAATTTATGTTCACCCATGAAACTCATTTCAAATTAATTTTCCATTGTTTTTGGAAAATCATTATAGAAAGATTTTTCAGATGATCTAAAGATAGTATCAGCTATATAGATTTGAACAACCAAGTCATCTATTGAAATTATTTTAATAAATATTTTAGGATCATCTATTTTTTTAAAACCCTTTAAAAATTATAAATTATCTTAGCATATCAAACCAAGCTCTCAAAGCATATTTTAAACCATATAATATTTTTTTAAATTTAAAAATTTATTTGAAGAATCAGGGTTTTGAAATCCAAGGTGTTCTTCAGTAAAAATCTCATAAACATTATAAAAATTTAATAATGTAATTTTTACATCCATTTGTTATAGTTTGATATCAAAATGTACTGTATAGAAAAGAAGTATTCTACTAGCTTCAAATATGTATACAAATAGAAATTTTACCTCAAAGTAAACAAATGTTTCTTGAGTATTACCTAGTGCAACTATACTTCCCTTATTTCTTACTATTGTTCCAGATTCATCATTATTGTTTCTAAATAAAAATTTAGAAATAATAGTCATGGGGTATTTATGTATAAATATAATATCTGACACATTATTTCACTCAAATTGGTTACACTTTTCTTGCATATATATTACCTAGAGTTCATAAAAAATTTCATCATTTACGTTCTTAAGTTCAATCGGTGACAATAATGCTTGATGTTCAACCTAATTTCTAAGAGAATATGTAGTCAGTGTCCCTCTATCTAGGTAACGAACTAATGAATCTAAAGGGTAGTATCAATGAGTCCTAAAATCTCTTTTTAAAAAAGGTCAGATAATATCATGGTAATTAATATGTTTAGGTTTTGTTTTAGAAACTTAAATAGAACATGATGATTTTTCTATAAGATTCATAGTAATTTTTCTATGTTTGGAATTTATATTCGAAATAGAAAAATCATCCTCAAGGTTCTCTAAAGTAGATTTAAGCTCATGTATATATGTATCATGAAACATGACATTAATAAATTCATCCATTGTATAGGTTAATTTATAAACCATTGTATATATATTACTAAAAGATGAATAACCAATGAAAATTCCTTTATCTCTCATGGAAGTAAATTTTTCAAGATGATAATTAGTGTTAAGAATAGAGAATTTTCAACCAAAAACTCTACATTAATTAATCATATACATTCTCTTAATCTATTATTCATAAGTTTTTTTCATTAAAATTAGTGTAATAAAAACATTTTTAATTATATATCAGGCTCTATTCACAACCACTTTTCAAAAGTAAACAATAATGTCATATTCAATAAGCATTATGGTAAATGTATCTTGAATTGTTCTATTTATTCATTCTAAATCACTATTCTATCATGGGGTCTTAGGAGTAATTTTTTTATTATATCCATTTTTTGAGAAAAATGATTCAATGTCTTTATTTTCAAACTCACGGACAGGATCACTTCTTATGTTATGAATCCTAAGTCAACTAATATTTTCTATAGGTTTATCATATATTGTAATGTAAAAGAAGGATTAACATGTGTGAGAAAAAAAAATTCCCAAGTATAAATATAAAATTAAACTATAAATACATAGACATAGTGATTTATATTTAGACTAGAAACACTATATGGACAAAATAAATCCATGTGAGATAACTCTAGTTGTTGAGTAGTTAACACTTTTTTAATTGATTTGAAATATATTTTTGTTATTTCCATTTTTGTTATGGTAAATAGACTTTATCATTTGGGAATTCATATTTAGGTGTATCATTGACTAATACATTCTTTGTTAGCTTTCTATTTCAGTAAATATTTCAAAGGCCTAGTATCTTATTCCAAATCCAAAATTATATATGAAAGGAACTTAAATTTTTTTTTTCAGATAATAAATAGTTAAAATTAAAAGTATAATCATTTTCATTACTCAATGCAGTAAATAGAATTTAATTTTTATAATAAAAAACATTAAAATAATTACCTTAATATTTTACATAAAAACCATGACCACACAACTATGTGATGCTAAGTATATTTCATTTTAAACCATCAATAAATAATAATTTATAAATTAAAACTGACTTAGTGTTACTGATTTGTCAAAGACTAATAAACTTTCCATTAGTATTGTCACCTTATGTGACATGTCCTCCATAATAATTAATCAAATTATTTATGATTGAGTAATATCTAGTCATATTTCTATAATAGCCTCTATCCAGGTACCATAATCGTTTTCTGGAGCTCTTCAAGTAGGTTACCAACAAAACAAATTTTACACCCACAGGATTTTTGTAACAAGATCTTATTGGGATAAGAAAAGTTAGTAATTTAGGTTTTAGGGACCCATAATTTATAAAGTATTTACTATAATAATATTGTAAACATTTGGAAATAAAAAAATCTATTCACACTAGTTGAATAAGAATAATTATAAAATTATCCAGAACTAGATTTTGAAAGAAATATATTCTTTAAAATTATCCCCTATCCTTGATCATAACCTAAAATGGTAAGATAAATAATTTGCCTTTTTTAATGTATTTAAGTAAGAGTATATCACTAATTACTAATCCTTTCTAAATCCATTTTTGATTTATCATTTTACCAATTAAATTCAATATTTACTTTCAACAGTTGGTCATTTTCTCTTTTTCTATAGTAATACCAAAAATTACAATTACTAGTTTAATCACATTGTAACTTTATAATTTTATTATTATATTTATGATCACTGAATATATCTTCTATCAAGTTATAATATTCAAATATCTCATTATTTTACATATTATCATCATTAATTTTTTTATGATGATTAGAAATATTTGTAGGAGAATTAGTATGTTCTTGGGATACCTTAGATGTGTTTTTCATGAAACTCATGTTTTACCAATCTTGTATTTACTCACGATTCCAGTATAATTTACTGGAGCTATAATAAGAATAAATTCAGGTTGCTTTAATATTTTTATTGTATTTCCTATCATTCTCATCATATTTCTTTTAGGATTTCATCTTTGGACTCTTAGCTCTGACAAGTCCTTTCATTTTATATTCATAATAGATGATCTTATTTTAAGTATAACATTATTCCAATCATTTTTACTATTTCTCCATTGTAATTTTTCAAATGTAGTATGGTTTCCAAAATAATATTATTTTATTGTAAACCCTCATTAAAGATATGGACATATAGTCCCTCTCTTTATCACTATCATCACATGATTGTTAATCACTTGAAATTTTATCTTAAAATGTTTCTTCTATTTTGAATAAGTTTAATTTTTTACTACATGCTTCTTTTTGGGTTCTTCATCCTATTATTAGTTTACATTTTTTTCTTCCTCATAAATCATTAAGTTTCTACTCAACTCCTTGATAGATATATTAATAATATCATTACATCCTCTAATTGATAATGATGTTCCTATCCATATTCTAAGAAGACACCTCAACAGTATCTTGAGAAGATATTTTTCAAGAACTAGATTTCCCATGGAATGTATTATATTCATTATCTCATTGAACCGAAAAAATTTCATATCTAATCTCACTATGATTAATATTGAATGCAAAATATGTAATTTTATAATTATTTATTCACTTCTACTTCACATTAGTTGTTCCTTCTTGAGAAATAGATAAAACTTCCCAGATTTCATTCACAGAATTACATGTAGTTATCTTACTAAATAATTCATCACCTAGAGCACAATATAAGGAATTCATGGATTTATGTTATTTTTATAAGAAGCTTTAGTATCATCAGCCCATGTATTTCTAGTAGTCCAAATTAATTCATATTTATCATCTGTAAGAGTCCATATTTCAAAAATGAGTATCCCAATATGCACGTTCATCATTATATTCCATTGAGAATAGATTTCACCAATAATTAATATAGGTATGTTTTTAGAAGACCATTATTGTCTATAATCCACTTAAACTACTAAATTTACAACTAATAGAAATTTTGGATCATTATAACAATACTAAAATCACAGTTGAAATGATTTTGAAAATCAATTGATACCAAATGTTGGTCATAGTGAGGAACTCAAGATGGGGGTTAATTGAGTACAAATATATATATCTATTAAAAATCCTAAAATAAATTCTTCTATATAAAATAAAAATGTCATATTTTTCTAAATATTAGATAAATATAATTTTTATCTTTTAAAATAATCTTGTAAGCTTGATTAATTCTTAATTAAAAGAATATAAAAATTAATTTAAAATTGGAAATAAATTCTCTCAAAAAATACTATATAAACACAAGTAAAGACTAACTATCAAAGTACCAATATTATATGCATCTTAAAATACATTATATTTTAATTATTAAAATAAATAAAAAAAGAAAAATCATGCAATGGAATAAAACAAGGGGTTCTCTCTCAAGATGAGAAATAATACCCTTCACATGAAAATCACATGTAACCAAAGAGAGAATATAATTATAATATAATACACAATGTATATAATGTATATAAACAGCAACATAATTGTTTTCAGAGCCACAAATGGAGTTATTAAACAATAATCATGGGAATACAAAAAAATACACTGACCAAACATAGAGATCCTGAAAAATAACTGTGGGAAAGCATATAAAAATAGAGTGAAGATAATATCTTTTATTCTCCCATTATAGTAAATGATTCAGTGTGTTTTTATAAGAATGAAGAAAAATCCACTACATTGAAATTAAAATTAACAAATAGAAAGAGAATTAAATAGATATAGAAAAAGATAGTGTTGCTCGCTCTAAAGTTTTCTAGATGCTTGAGTCTCCTATGATGTGGCTTAGAGAGGATCATGAGCCATTTCTATGCTAGTATTTTTAAAACAGAGCATAAAAAATCATTATTGATTCAAAAAACAATGAATAATTCTTTCCACCATGATTATGTACATGTTTTAATTAAACCCATTTCAAACTGATCATCAAAATGACATTCGATATGGTGTAGCCTCCTTATAATATTTGTTTAGTTTTTTCATATTAATAAACCAATTCATCTTTAAGGAATCCCATTATTGGCATCATTGTTTCACAATGAAATTTCATTAACACATAATTCCTTATGTTTTGGCCCGATGAAAATTATATCTTAATTTTTTAACCATGGATGAAACCATAATTCATGATTTATAACAAAATGGGTTCTATATCTAAACTGCATCCTTCACACTATTTTCTTTAACTAAAACTATGTACCTAACACAAATTTATATTCCTATTTTATGATTTAAACACAATGTTAATGATCACTACATATTTATCCAAACTACATTGAAATCTAAAATGCCTTATATCATGTGGAGGTCTCCAAAATACATATTCTATCATGTAAATAAATATAATATATTTTAAACAAAATTTTCAACATCTCATAGTGAAATATAAAACAAAAAATAACTGCTTGAACTAATAATTTTAGTATACTCAATTATATCTTCAAACCCAAAATACTAATAGTGTGGTCTTCTTCGATAGAAATACTAAATATCCGTCAATATTTATCCAAACAACTACAAATATTACATTTTTCTAAATATCTTTGAGAAAAAATGATTTTATCATTGATTAAAACAAAAATAATAAAATATCTAAGGTGACCCAAACATTCTTATTGTCTACATCATTTAAAAAATTAAAACATTACATTACCAAATAATTTCTATATCTCTAGGAATGTAAGGTTCACTTGTTTTGATGACTAAAAACACAATTCACTTATTTTATAATTATTGTGAACATTTCTCCAAAATATGATAATACTAGATCTTATAGAAGACATCACACATGTTAATCTCATCCTCATGAAAGTGGAAATGGAAACATAAGAATGGATGAGTGAAAATTCTAACTCAAGTAATAATAAACATATTTACATGTTACATAATGTGGGAACAAAAGGAAGTGGGAAACATTAGTATGAAGGAAATATATTTTTAAAATTACATGGTATCAAAATGACATTTATGATATCATGTTGAGAAAATATATATTCCCATTTGATCAATCATATAGAATGGAATATAGACTATGAAAACATGAGAAAGAAAGCATTATCTAGTGGTATATCATAGTCACATATAAAAAAATATTTGCATAAAAGTAAACATAGAAAACCAAAATTTTTAATTATGTATCAATGCATACTTCACATAGTGGATCATAAATCAAAACATCTATCACATAGAAAATCAGAAGACACAACTGGTTTACCATAGTTGATCATATATCATAACCTCTCTCCCATTTTTTATCTATCATTACTAACATTTCACCATTATAACATGATATTAAAAGAATTATATAAATAATTTTATGTTTATATAGGCCCCACACATCTCATTAATATTAACCATACATGTGTGCCACAATTAAACATCTAATAATCAAATCATTAAAACTCACAAATTACAATGTTTTCCACATTACATTTTAAAAGGTATAACATAAATAACCCTGTAAACCAGATCAATCTATACAAAATTCAATGACACAAAAGATGAATATAATAAAACCTTTTATTAGGTAATTATAAAAAAATTATTCATGGAAAATATATCCCTTGTGAATATTAAGAAAATTGAATCCACAATTAATATATTTCATTTTACAGGATACATTTTCTATATTTAGAAATACCTTTATTGAAAAACCTCATGGAAAAATATATATAAAAACTAATACATATAAAATTAAAAATATAACCTATGAAGATCACATAAATTGATACAAACATGGATTTCAGTAAATTAACGGAGAATATTGGTGGTTAGTGAAAAAAATGGAATTTAAACAACTAGATAATTAAAATATTGAGAATTTTTCTTCCCACTTTTTATATTAATATGGTATAATAGTCTAGAAGGTTGATTTTGATGAAAAGTGAAAATATCCATAGAAAGGTAAAAGATAACATTATAAAAAATGGTAAATCAATTAATATTGAAAATATAGATGATTAAAGTTAAAAGGAATTCATATAACTTAATAAGTTAATTTTGAGTTTCCAAAGTCCCTAATATTTACTCGTGAATTTCAAAAAATTATTTAACTTCTTGTATCATGAGGATAAATATAATAGTCACCTATATCATAAAACTAGTAATAATTAATTCCATTTATAATTTTCTTTTATAATTATTTTATACATTTCTATTAGTTACCAATTTTCTCATATTTGATGTTTATAATATTGATCTTTTGTAATAGTTTCACAGAATAATTATTAGTATTTATAGATAATTAAAATTTAATCCCTCCAAAATTATTTAATTTAATTTAATATATTATTTGTAATTATTTATAAAGGAAAAAATTTATTTAAAGAGTGATTTAGTGTTTATCTTAGATGTTTAAAAATGAAAATAAGCATATTTTGATGACTTTAACACATGAAGTGTGCTTTCATAGTTAATAAATTAAATGTTGATATAAAAGGTTTTAGAAAATAAAAAAATATTATATACATATTCATATCATTTTACACCATTTATTATAATTTCACAGCCATGAATGATATAATTTCAGATCATTAATCATGTAGTTGGTCAAACTGACCTAAACATGATCATACAATGATTAATAGACAATTTATTAAGTCAGTTAGTCAAAATATCATTATTAACAAATAATAATTATATAATTTAATATTTATTAGTAAGATATGTTATAATTATAAATAAAAAATATAAGAATTTATGGAAATGAAATAATTACATAGTATGAATTTTTTTCCCTCTTATATTTCTTGTTTAAGATGGTTAATTTTATAATGATTTTTAATCTCTCAAAAAATTAATATTTTTTTTAAATTTGTATTAATATAGGTGTATTAATATCTTAAAAATTATATTTTAACTCTATATAAATTCTTATATCAATTTATCAATGATGGTATTAGAAAACAGAATGCATCGTAATATTGAGGTAATAGTATGCATGTATGTGCCAATGATGATTAAATTTCATTAGGAATGAGATACAGAATAAATATGGATCAGTATTTAATAGTAATAAATAAGTTATAATGAAAATAATTTTATATTAAATTACGTTTTTGGATCATCCTGGATAGGTGGTCTAGGAAAACAAACTTGTTTATTTTAAGAGGTGGTGGTCCACATATACACATGTTGTTTTTCTTAATAAAAAAGTAAAAAGGTTTTTAAATCACATTCTATCATTATAAAAACATATCAATTTATTATAGATATTTTTTTTTCATTTTAATCTAGAATAAATAAATTTTAAAGTGATGGAGTGCACAAAAAAGTAGGAATGAGAAATAGGGGTTATGAACTTATACATAACTTCTTTGATTACATCCTTTGAGAAGGGGGTTAAGCCTTTACTAGATGGTATTTGGAGAAGAAAAATACTTATTTAAAATGGAAATTTATTTTTAGGATATTGTGGGTTAGTGTTTTTCTTGAACCTAGTAGTTGGGGTGTGAGGGATGTAATAATAGGATGTCCATTTTTATATGCGAAATGGGATGAAAATTTTATAAATAACCAAAAAATTCAATAATTAGGAGACAATATTAAGTAATGTTCATGAAATATTTGAGAATTTTATTTTGTGGAAGAGATAATGTCAATAAAGCCACCACCATATGTTTTTACACTTGTTTTAAACAGGTTTCACACTATTTTTTAATTGAATTGTTATTTTTACCATTTATTCTTTTACTCTACTGACTAGTTTTCATGTAATATATCTGAATCATAATGTCTAAACAAGTGGTACTTATTAGATAATTTGGACCAAATAAATATAAATATGAATTTTATTTTTTATGATTCAATTTCAAAAAGTGTTTAATATTAATGTTAATATAATTAATGTATAATTTATTAAATATATTTTGAAACAGAATTTATTGAGTTCTAAAATAACAAATGTATATTTTTACCCTATAATAAATATGTTAATTTGATTAATTTTAGTAAATAAATTAATATATTTTTAATGAAATGGTTTTATAACATTCTAATTCATACTTATTAATAATTTCATAAAAGGTGTAGTATCGGTAAAAACTGTGTATTACACTATCCAACTAATAATATTTTTTTATTAAAATATCAAAATATAATCTTAGTCTCATATTTTAATTCATTATCTAAAAATTTATTATATTTTTTTAATTATAATTTAATAATTTATAATTTAAAATTATAAATAAAATAATAAATAGTAGTGAAATAATTTTTTTTTGGAAAATTTTTTTTGTATATTATATACTCAAAAATTATTAATTAGAAAAGTAAAAATATACATTTCATACCAAAATAAATCATTTATTTTAAAAAGTAAATTTAAGAAATTTTTTTTATTACTTTCCTTGATTCATTAGTTGAGATCATAGTTAATTTTATCTTTATTTTGTTTTTATAATATATATTAATATATATTTAATAATTAAATTACAATTTTTTATATATTAAGATTTCTACAATTACCTAACATAAACCTACAATTTTTTTTCAGTTTTAGTATTGGAGAAAGCTATCAAATATTATATTTATTTAAGGTGGAATATTTTTTTAAATATTGGAAATTAAATTATACACACCTTAAAAATAATTTCACCATTATAATTATATTACTAGAGTTTAGTAGATTTCGAGAAATTTTATATTATCACATTCTTATATTCCTACATATCTTCCCAAAAACTTTTTATCCCTTCATTTTAACTTTCTCAAGATATGTTTTTGTGTTATAAAAATTAATATTCTTTTCTATAATTTCCACTAGATATTTGTCATATGAATGATCATGTTTCAGTACTAGTATTTTGAGGTTTTGTAAATGAAATGGGTCTTGTATGAGATTCCTCAAAAAACATATATTGAACACATAATCCAATTGGGAGAGGTTTGGAGGGAGTGCTATGTGATTTTTTTAAACTCAACTCATTCAATGATCTCAAAGGGACCCGTATATATAATTATCTGAATACATTTCATCCCTAATCAAACAACCCACTTCGATGTTGATATTTGTAGGAATACCTAGTCACAAAATTCAAAGTCTAGATCTCATTGATGACTATTTATATAGAAATTATATAATTTTTTTGATAACTTTATATAAACTGTAATGGTATATACCCTTTCCATCATTTTATGGAATATTTCAGGACCTATCTATTTCAACTCATCAAATTTATCCCATATATGACGAAGTATACATATTTTATCATACAGAGCCTCATATGGTGCCATCTAAATTTTGGAATGGAAACTATTATTATAAGATAACTCAACTGTGATGATATTTTTATCCCAACATCCTGGGAATTCCAATGGATAAGATCTCAACTTTTCATTTGGATCTTTAATAATAATCTCAAACTAACAATATTTACAAGGGTGATATGAAGTGCTGAAAGTCAACTCAATCTCTAATGATTTTGAAGACATATAAAGAACAACATGTTAAACCTCGAATTCGGATTAGATACAATAGTCAGTTTTCCACATGTAGTTATACCACACCACATATGTATATCTTGTAAATTAAGTCAAAAGATAAATTTAGTTTTATAGAAATAAAATATGTTGATTTACCATGATAGTTGACTATATACCAAATAACAGTATGAAACATAGATATTTCTGACAGTCGTGATAAAATATCAGGTAATTATTTTGCAATATCTATATTTTTATGGTTAATTGATACAACATACCCATAGGATTATAAAAACCAAGAATTGAAATATGTGTTACGTGATATCTCTCTTCATATTATCCCCCCATATTTTTTATTTAGATATTTATATCTCATCATGCTTCCTCAATAGATAGAGAAGTGTGGGAAATGTGTATCATCCAAATGTCCCATCATAAATTAATATTTTAATGAAACACATATTTACGTTCTGAAACCTAAAACTCTTTATTTATCAAAAATAAAAATTGGAATACTCACTAACTTTTTCGATAAGTGGGCATCATCATTATAAGCATAACTGATCTTCTTGTGAATTAATGGTTAAAGAGTCATTTGGGAACGAGAGGATTTATCTCCATCCATTATGATTTCAATATTTATCCATTGAAAATCCATGACTATTTAGTCTTCATCGATACTCATCACAGATAAGATGAAATTATATTATCTACTTCATGATAATAGACCACCTTGTTTTCCTTAAACATGTTATAATTTATTGGGAAGTTATTGTTCTTGACTAGTTATAACTATCACTTTTGATGACTGTTCAAATATTTTTGTGTGAATATAAACTTTAGTCTCCTGTGTTTAGAAAAAAAAATTCACCTCTATCCTTGGAGCTTATGCCATAACATTTGCAATATAAATACTACCACAACAAGATACGAATCATGTGTTGGGTAGTTTTTCTCATTAATCAATAATTGAAATGAAGAATAATGAATTTATCTGATTACTAAGCATAGAATTCATCATAAAATCGATGAGTAATAATTATATATATAGAAATCTTTTATCCATTTCAATGTAGTGTATGTATTGATGTTGTGAAAATTCTATTCATAATCCCCTAAGACTTTAATCACACTACACACTCTAAATGAACTTCACCTATTTCATGTCAACATGGTTAGTGGATTGGATAATCATGAAATACTTATCACGAAACTCTGATAGTATCCAAAAATCCCCTAAAAACTATTTATCTCTATCCCAAAGGTTAGACTCACCCATTTTAAACTATTCCCATATTTGAAGTGTCCATAATTACAGCATCATAGGTTAAAACCAAACCTACGAAGGATAGATTTTTCATCTAAAACTCACAAATTTTGACCAATTTATATAATTTATCATTCAATAAAATTCTTAACATAGTTATTAAATGTTTTAAGTGTTCTTCCTTGATCGTAGAATAGATGAGAATATCATTAGTATGTATTACAAGAAATTTTTCATTGTAAAATGTAATGAATCTATACATCAAATTTATATTGATTATAAGATAAATTTTATGACTAAATTACATCACAATAAATTCATACTATCCAAACCTTTTATGGAAATCAATCATGTGTATATATTCTCTCTTTAACCATAATTGATGATTCTATGAAAAAGGTAAATTTCTAGGAAATATTGATATCATCATTATTGAATGAAAAAATCTTCAATATTAGTTGAGGAAAAATTTTCATGGTCATGATATTGTCAAATTAATGATATTCAATGCATATGTGCATTGATCTGTCCATCCTATTAAGAAAAATATCTAGGGAACCCCAATGTAAGGCAACCATGAGTACAAATCATTTATCCAGAATCTATTGATATTTATTATTTGATTCTTACAACTCAATTATGCCATTATATATTGTCTCTTTGATATAGGATATTCCTATGTATGAGATTGACTAGATCCTCAACCTCATGATCTTGCAGAAGAACATAAAGTTCTTCTAGATATAAATTCATATAGTCTCATATAATATTCTTGTAATTATTGTTAGCTTAAACCCTAATCATATGAATTAAAAATTAATCAAAGTAAAAAGAACATCAATATATTATTTTGGTTTGTAAGTTGGATATAATCAACACAAGAAAATCCAAGAGCCATGTATTTAATTGTGTGGAGTCATATCCCCACTCATCATTAATCAGTGTGATAATTGAGTTAAGGATAGACCAACACTTTTTAAGGTGATTGACCTTGGGTGAATCTGTCTCGTTGTTTTACCCACTTTCATGTTTTTATACTGAGATTTTTTCTTATGTAATCCACCTACTCATGTATTTTCATATATTTAAGTATAAAATCCTATATATATATATTCATGTACATGGGTTTTACAAATTATTTCTTATGATAACCACAAATTAAATTAAATAATATCTGAAAATAAATAATCAAAAATTTTGATTCCAAATAAGGTGACTGATGATAAATATTCTTTTATTTAGCATCATTCCTATAATTAAAACTACACATTACATAATGATTTCCATTTCTCTATATTCAATAGTTTTATTATATTTAGTGGCTAGAAACAGAAGTTAATTATTTTACAATTATTATGAACATTTTCCCATAATTTCATCACACAAGATATTATATTATACATCGGACAAATTAAACTGATCCTCCTGATATAATGAATGGAAATATAATAATTGGTTGAGCTCAAATGTACATTAATAGAATAATAACCTTATCAAAATTTTTCCTTGGGTGAGACCATAATCATAGAGAAAAACATATGTATGAGATATATCTACGATTGAAAGTTTATGTTATCATAAAAAAAATCATATTTTATAATAAGAGAATTATTAATATCAGGTCATAAAACATATAGTATTTCATAAAACACGTGAAAACATGAGACATAAATCATGATCATGGGGAGTAGCTTATTCACATTTCAAAAAAATATAAAACAAATATATGAATGAAAACTCACTATTTTGGGTCAATGAAAACCACTTATTTTTGATAGTTTATTATGAATAAAAACCTTTTTAGCATAGGGGTTTATCCATAACAATATGTTTCCCATGATATATAAAGCATGATAACCTTTTTCAAATAATAGATTGAGCGTGTATACTCATTCACAATTATATCAGGTGGTGAGAAGAACTTTACAATGAACTTGTGGGATATATAAGTACCAATCATCACCTAATGATTAACAATACATATCAGCCATAAGAAAACATCTAGTCATCACATTAATAAAAATCATTAATAAGTATGAATTTCATGTTACATTTTTAAAAACATCACATAAGAAACCACATAAACCCAATAAATTGATAGAAAATTCCATCACCCAAAAAGGAACTGAATATAATATTTTATAGGATGCTTTGTAATGAATAACATCACAGAAAATTAATTCCATGATACAAGGGATAAAATAGAAATCAATGTTAAAAAATTTTATATTTAAAGGAAAATCATTTCCAATATTTTGAAATATTATTGCTGAAAAATCACATAGAAAAAAAACAACAATTAAAATATTTAGAAAGTTTAAAAGGAAATTATTATGATTTCATAGATTGATATATACTATTATTTAAATCCATGATAGGAGAAAATTGGTATTAAGTGAAATCATTTACTAGAAACAATGATCCAATTAATCAATGGAGGTTCTTTCTTGATAACATTATGATTTTAGGAGAGAGAAAAATAAAGTAAGAATATTGAAATAAAAATAGTAATTTTATGCAGAAAGATAAAATAGAAAATAATAAAAATGGGAAATCAATTATTCCAGATAATATTGAATGTCAAATTCCAAAGAAACTACAGAACACAATGAATAGTATTTCAGTCCCCAAAGTCCTTTACATTAACAATTGAAATTCATAAAAAGTTATTTAACATCATATATAATAATGAAAAACATATCAAACACCTATTTTATAAAATTATACATACTTATTTCAATTTATACATTTCAATTTTAAATTTTCTCTATATTTATGTTAGTAAAATATTTTTCTAAAATGGGTGTTTATAGTTTTGACTATTTTTTATGGTTTAATATGATGAGTGTTAATATTTATTCATTATTAAAAGGCCATAATTCTAGGATTGTTAAATTTATTTTAAAAAATTTATTATAATTACTTTACATGTGAAATTTTTTCATCAGTGATTTAGTTTTATCCTAGAACGTGAAAATGACAACAAGCATATTTGAGTGTTTTTATCCAACCCAGGGTGTTTTCTCAGTTAATGAATTAATTATTAATGTAAAAATTCCATAACCAAAAAATATATTTATTTACATAATTATACCAAATTTCACAATTAATTATGTTTTCATAATCAGTGAAGATATAATTTCTTATTATTGTTCAAGTAGGTGGCCAAACTGACAAAGAAATGAACATATAATGATTAATGGATAATTATGAAGTGATTTATTTTAAATATCATTATAATAGTAGTATAATGATATAATATAGACTTTATTAGAGTGTTATATCTGAGTTAGAAATAATTAATAGAATAAAGGATTGATAAGAAATAACTTAATAGTATGAATAAATTATTTACAACTGAGTCCACTTCTTTAAATGATTAATTTTATAAATATTTTCAATGAATCATAAAATTAAGAGGTTATTAAATTTTTATTAATAAAGAAATAAACAAATTATTAACATAAAATTTATCCTTTAAACAAATTCTTAACTCTTTAAAAGAAATGTTCTATCAAAAAATTGAATTAATATTATCATGGAGGGGTAGTCTACAGGTATACATGGATGATGATTTGATCTTGGGATGATTGAGATAAAGATTTAATATGGCATGGTATTGTAGAATAATAATTAATCTATAATGAATGAAATTATTTATTAAATTTTATATTTTACTATCCAATTTAACAAGTGAAGAAGAAAAGGCTTTTTTCATCGAAGTTGTAGTCCATACATCAACTTTTTCATGTTTTAATTTTCCTAATGGAAAAGGGATAAGGATTTTAATGAATTTAAAATAATTAGAATAACATGTTTTTATAGTAAAAATAGTTTTTATCGTTTATTATTTTCTAATAAATCTTAAGGATAAATTAGTGAACAAAACAAAATAGAAATGAGAATTAGGTGTTAGAAACATATTCCTCTCTTCTTGAATTTTTTCCTTGGAGAAGGGGTTAATCCATTTAGAGATGGTATTTTGAGAAGAAAAGAACCTTTTTAATGTGGATAATAATGGTTAAGATATGGTTGTGTGTGTTTTTGATTAACATAGGGGATTTTGGTGTGAGGGGATGGTTGGATTTGAAAGCACCTTTACATTTGAAGGGATAATTGTTTTGAATATACTTAAAAGATCTCAATAATGGGAAGTCATCTCAAAGAATTTATATGCATTATTTTTGAAATAATTTATTGAGGATGAAATACAGATGATAAATCCTGAAGACGTATTTTCCCACATTTTTGAACCATGTATCTGTTTCTTTACCAATGAATTATTACATTTTCCATTTTAGAATTTTCCATAGTAACTAGATTTTTCCTAATGCAACATAATCATTATGTATAATTATTTTCAAATATCAGATAATATCATAATATATATTCTAAATTTTAAATTCCTTTTACTAATTGAGTTTCTAAAAATGTTGGAAATTAATTTAAATATATTAAATGTATAATGAATTAAAATAATGTTGAAAAAATATTACACGAGTTCTAAACTATTCGATATTAATTTTTAAATGATAAAAAATATTCTAAAGTTTATAATTTATATTATTAAATGAATATTTATGCATGAAAATGTTTTTACTAATTTCTATGTCAAACCTATATACTAAAAGTGACATAAGAGTCACAATATTACTGACAGTTTTATATTCCAATCTTCATTAAAAAATATATTATTTTGAAAAAAAAATTATTAGGAAAATATTTTAAATTTAAATCTTATTATGAGATTATTTTTTTATAATTATCATTATATAGTTAATAAATTTTACTTTGAAATTAATCATTAAATATCGTGGAATTTTTTTTAAGAAATCAAATTTTGGTATATAATCTATTAAAATTTCTTATTTCCTATAAATTTTTAATTAGAAAAACAATAATATATAATTCATATAAATATTTATACTTGAAATATATAAATTTTATAATTTTTATTAATTATTTGTTCAGCTGCACGGGTTGAGTCGATATTTAATGTGACCATTATTTTGTTTAGTTTTTAGTTTATATTTTTGTACAAATATATTTTAAAATTCCATTAAAATTATTTATACATTACAATTATACATATAACTTAAAATCTTCCATGTAGATTTTGGGATTTGGTGTTTGGGAAATATATCAAAAATAATTTTTATTTAAGTAGGAATATTTTACTAAAAATGTTACCATTGAAAACACTTACAACATTATTCCATTTCACCAATTTCCAAAACAATACTATAGTTATATAATAATAATATCTTGTTTATTTTTGATATTTTTTCAAAATATATTCATTTCATAGAGATCATATTGTCATTCCCATTAAATTCTTTGTCATGGTAATATATAAATGAAGTTTTATATATTTATTTGAATCTAAGGATGATAATATAGGCTTAAGATCCTTAAAGCACCTCATGATTGAAGATATTTTTGTATCATTAATGTTCCTCCCAACCATTACATTGCACTAATTTTCATCTATAAATATAGCGTAAGATAAAGTAGTTGATGTAGACTTTATTAGAAATGTTGTGTTCATGTGGTCGAATTTTTAGTAGACTGTGGGTGAGTCATTAATCATTTATTGAGTTTTTATATAATAATTTTCATTACTCTTTTATTGTTATGGATATATATAAGGTGTTTTATGGTAAGAATTATAGTTCATCATTATACTGTACAGAGATTTTATAGTGTAAGATACTTAGAAAAGATTTGGTGTCTTTCAAAACTGAAAACATGTATATGATCTATAAGTGAATAATGTCTCTTGACGATCATAAAATGATATATGCTAATTATTGGATGTGGCTTCAGGAGTTTAAAATTAGAGGCCATGTGTTTCTTATGTTTTCTTTACATCACGGATAGTAGAGGTTTAGCCAAGGAAATATGATTTTCCTTAATTAATATGATATTTTGAGGTTCTACATCATGATTACGAGGTGAATATTGTAAGTCTCTTCTTTTTTATATGGATGATGTTCATGAAAATATCTATCTATCACAAAATTGATGATATATTAGTTATAACTCTCATGTAATTAAATGGGATGAGTTAGATATTATTGGATATGCGACCTTCCTGGAGTACCCCATCGTGATGGTGGATCATCTGGATGAAGTGATACATGCATAGATCATTTCCCAAGTTGTTTTCTTGTATTGGTATAGAGGTTTATACCTTAGATAAGGACTTGTAGATTCTTTCTTCATATCACTAGTTATTTGAAACATAATTTTCTCTGAAAATTTGAGTGATATTATGTTAATAGGGTTAATTTTTTTTTCTATTTCCTTTCCAATGATATGTTTTCCAAATGTTACAATTCTTGTTTTAGAGGAATGTAATGGAGTGTTGGATTTACAATTTTATTATTCTCATTCTGATTTTTATTTTGATTCTTAATGATAAGATTTATTTGATATATTTTTAATGTAAAGTCTCAAATTTTATCCAGTATTCTATATTTTGTAATTTAATTTATTATATCTATTATACATGTATTTATAAATGAATATTTGATGAAAAAATGGAGTATTATATAAATTTTTCCTCTCCTCGCAAAAACATGTGATTAAAATGTATGGTTTTCCTTGGTTAATTGAGTTGGAAAAATTAATTTTCCATATCCCCTATATTAATGACTAGCATGAAATATATAAACATAAATTATGGGAATAATTTACCTTATTAACATCTAATAATAGGAAATAAATCCTTCAATCAACTAAAAATATTTTTTAACCAAATACTATGTTTACCTAAAATGTCATTGTATTTCATTAAACAAGACACCAATATGTGTACATATGAAAACAAACCCCTAATTTACTATGGGATACACTAATATCCTCTGAAGTTACATGAAATATAGCTCAATCCCTCTAATGTTGGGAAACAATCCCTAAAGGTAATATTATATATTTTTATGGTTTTTTGTGTTTGTTAACAAATAAAGATCTCATGAATTGGATGATCTAGAGGTGGTACTAAAGAACATATATAAGGTTGAACCGATTTCCATTGTTTTCCAAATTTTTGGGCTCCAAAATTTTATGTTTGGTGAGATTTCAAAAAATTGAATTTCCTTGAAGATCTCATCAAAATATGGTAAATGCATGGATTTCATAAATATGGGATTCATGGAGTGGTTTTGGAAAAGGCATGAAGAATATTGATGGAGAGCTCCTTGATAATGACAATCTTCACAAACAGAAGAGGAGAGATTTGGGAAATATTGATTTCCTTGAAGATCTCATAAAAATATGGAAAATGAAGGAATTTGGAAAATACGAGATTCATGATGTTGATTTGGAAAGGACATCAAGAATGTTTATGGTGATCTCTGTGATTACAACAAGATTCATGAAGGGGAATCATGATCGATCTTTCTGATGGAGCTTTGCATTGGAGCTTCACAGAGGAGATTTGCGATCTGAAAATTTCCATGGTGCTTCAAGAAGTAGAGAGAATATGGTATGAAATTTTAGATATTTGAAAAATGGTAAAATGTGGCATTGAATTCTCATGGAAGGTTCAAGGGATGGTGGAATTTCCTATAAATATGCCTAAACCTCCTTGAAAATAGTAGAGAGTTTTTAAGGAAAAATATTATGTATCTCGAATCATGAAGGAATTTTGTGAAGTAGATTCACTATGGAGCTTTGTAAAAGAAACATTGCTACGGTAATTCATGAAGGAGATTCATAGTGGCTTGTTTGAGATCTGTGAAATTGGTAGCATCACAGGGAGCTCCACAATAGAGATTCACAAAAGAGCTTCAAAATAGAGCTTTACAACAATGCTTTACAAGGGAGATTCACAACAGAGATTTGAAACAGAGATTTATAATGGAGCTTTACAATAGTGCTTTACAATAGATCATTGTAATGGAGCTTCGTAACAGACCTTTGCAAAGACAGGTTTGGCCCTTGAAAAATGGGTAGCTTTTCGATGTAATGATATTTGAAAATGTGGTTCCAACGTTATTTCCTAGTGTTGAATGGAGAGGGGGCATTCATAAATTTATGAAATTTTGACTTTAATAGGGAATCTACATACCTTAGAGGATGTAATAATTAGTGATAATAAAAGGACCTACAAGTTTTTAAACTTTGATTTGATCTTATAAAGAATTAGTGAGCATACATTAGTTGAGAGAGCATCGATCATTCATATTGTGATTTTTTGTAAACTGGGAGGTACAGTGAGTCCACTTAGAATATTTAAACATCATTACACTTATTGTGGATTTCTTACAAGGGAAAATCACTAGTGTTGGCACCATGGAAGTAGCCCAGTGAGGGCGAACCTAGTACAATTATTGTGTACTGTGCATTATTTAAGGTCTTTCATACTCAGCAATGGGAAGAAGTGAGAAGAGTGTTTATATATAAAGACAAAACAAGATCATATGGGGATGTTATTTTAATATGACATACCCTGATTCATCCAGCTCTCAGGTTATCTAGCCTGGTGGACCTAAAAATTGGTATCAGAGGGAAAAATTGATATTAGTGTTTCTCTCTCAATTGGATGTCACAAATCATAAAGGGATTCCGATATTTGATGAGAACAATTTCTAGATATGGAAGAATAGGATGAAACACTACATTTGATATTTTTTAATGAATGTATTTAAAATAGTAATGCACGGTCTAACAACTAATATTAATGGTGGTGCATTATCATAAGATGAGAGAAGAGAATTGGATGCTGATACCATTGGAATCAATGATTTCGGGGGATCTATATCCAATACTCTCTATATGATGGCGACGTCATTAAAAAAATAACTTTCCATGTGGGAAAAAATTTAAACATATACAAAGGAGATTCAAGGTCAATGAAGAAAAGCTGCAAGTGTTCTGAAACAAGTATGAGGATCTTATAATGAACTCGAATGAGTCTGTTGAAGAAATATTTTAGAGGGTAACTATTATAGTGGAAAACCTGCAAGGTCTTGGTGAAGTAATTGAAGACATAAAGATTTTGAATCATATTCTAAGGAAACATTAACCTCTATTAAATGAAATGGTTTCAGTATTGGAAGAAAAAGATCTGAAAGGGCTAACACAAGATAACATGCACAGTTACCTTGAATCATATGAAATAGGAAATGATGATAACAATGTTGTAAAAAATTGGAAGTCCAAAGAGGTGGAATTAAAATCCATGAAGAAACTCACAATTGAATATTTTCAGGAACAATAAGATATAAACTAGGTGATGTCATTCCTTTATTCAAATCATCGAAGGGAAAAATAATGTCTAAAGGGAAACATCCACTAGAATGTTATTAATGAGGAAAGGTATGTCATCTAGCAACATGGTGTCCAAAAATTTTCATTGAATAAGATAACTAATATAAAATGATATTACTATAAAGAATCCTTCATCCTATGTGAAAGGGAAGAAACAGTTAAAAAGAAAGTTTTTATGATGAAAAATATTCTTTTACAAGAGTGTGATTGTTCAAATAAATCTGAGGTTGTAGAGATTGAAGAGATTGAGAACTATGAAGATTGTTGAGAATATTATGTGGTGTAAGTTGTTGGTAGCACTAATAAAAAGTAGGAAATCAACATTGATGATGAAAAACAAGTTGGATGAAAAGTTGTATATGGATGCTGAGTTGGTGGTTGCTCTTGAATAAAAGTCCATGTTGATGGAAGAAATTGAGAAACTCAAGGCATCAACACCAGTGGTCTCAGAATCAATTATAGAGTATAAAATCAATGTTTAAGAAAAAAGGCGGATCAATGAATGGAATAATACTATGAAAGATAAAAAAAGTGTATCGAAGAACATGATGATGAAGTTGTCTTTTTGTAGAAAATGATTAAGGATCAAATAAAGCTCATGACTCTTGTTGTGACATCAGAAATATATATCACACATAAAACCATAAAATGACAGTGGATTATAGTTGTTCTAAATAAAAGAAAAATTAATTATTATCAGATGATAAGGATGATGTTGGGATTGACTAAAAACAAATAGGTATGAAAATTGAAGTCATTTCGAAAGCACCCGTTCCAAGATAAGATGTGGATTTGGGTTTGAGGGAGAATCTGAAGATTCATATCACCCAAGGGAGACCAAGTGGTGCAGATGTTACACACATGAATTTACCCCATATAAGGTGATATTGGTTTGGAAGGACAGGATACTCACAAAATGTGTGTTTCATTTCTAAGAGGTTAAAAATAAAACATGGACAATAGTGGTAGCCAAATAGATATCGATACTATAGAATATCTTTTGAGGGACATTTTTTTTGTTTAGGATTTGGACATATGCCTACAGAATGTGCATCATCCATGAAGAGGAATGTTCAAAAGCAGACTAAAAAGATTGGCAAGAAGAAAACTAATAAAAAAATAGTTGAGTTGAAAATGCAAAAAGGATTTGTTGTCTACCAAGATGAAGCTGGTCCATCATACTCTGAGAAAGATCAGTTTTATTATTCTATTCAGAGTGAGAAGGGAAAAATATGGATCATGAAGAAAAAAGCTGAGAAGGTAGTGGTTTCTAAAACTTACTATAAAGAATCAAACCGTTCTTGTGTATAGATCCTTGATAGCGGCTGCACAACCCACATGACACTTAATGAGGATAATGTTATAGGCATAAAATATAAAAATGAATGTGTCTTTATGTCTAGAAATTATGATGTCCTAAAGAGTATTGGCTTGGGAAAGACCATGATTGGAGTCAATGAAAGGAGACGTGGTGATGTCTTAGTAGTTGAAGGTCCCAGTCACAATTTTTTTCGTGTTAGTCAACTATGTGGCTCAGATAATTATGTAAGGTTTAAAAATAAAATTTGTGTCATCAAAGGAATATATAGTGCAATGGTTCTTTAGGAAAAAATAAAAAGGAAAATATAAACCTAGTAAGTGGAGAAGAAGATATGTGCTTTTTTTAAAGAAGAAGAAGTAAAGCTATGTCGTGAACGACTTGGTCATCTATTCCAACCATACTTAGAAGATATGGTAATGTGTGATGCATTAAGATACAACCCAATTATTTCATTTTATCATTATATACATAAAATTCATTTTAGCAAGGGATGATCATCAAAAATACGTACAAGTCAATGGAAAAGAAATCAATAAGAGTGCTTGAATTGGTGCATGTTGATGCTTTTGGACATATCTCACCAATATACACTGATGGAAAGAGGTATTACGTTCATTTCATTGACAAATGTAACAAAATTTCACGATTATAAATCATTACCCATAAGTATTAAGTGTTTAGTAGCCTAAAATAGTGTTGAAGGGAATTTGGAAGGATTCTTGGGCAGCAAATTCTGATGTTTTGTACTAAAAATGGTACTACATTAAAAAACAGTTACCTGGAAGAATATCTCGTGAATCATTAGATAAAGCATCATTTTTCTATAGTGATAAATCCCCAAAAGAATGTAGTGTTTGAAAAGAGAAATTGGATAATCAACTACATGGTTAGGATGATTCTTATTGAAAAAGTCCTACCAAAGAAATTTGGGAAGGAAGTAGTTTTAACATCAGCATACATTACTAATAGAGCTCTATTGTGTGCAATGGATAGAAAGACTCTGTGTGAGATGTGGTATGTAAAGAAGATAGTAGTGAAATAATTTCGAATCTTTCAAATAAAGTTTTTTATTCTAAAAAATGGAAGACATAGGGAATTCCAGTATCATGGAGATGAGGGGACATTTCTTGGCTACTAAAGAAAAAGAAAGTCGCATAAATGGATTAATTAGAGGCTAGGGAAAGTAGTTGAGAGCCATGATGTCACTATAATAGATAATGAAGAGAATATTCATTAATATAATGAACATTTTTATGATGAATGTGATGATGAGAGAAGAAATATAGGGGGTGCAGAAGTAGTAAAAGTTGATTCCAAAGTAGATAATGAGGATGAGATGGATGAAGTAAAATCTATATCTACATAGAAGCCAAAGCGTCGAGCTGAAATTGACATGGAAAATATAATTGGTGATCAGAAAACACCTGTATAGATAATAATAATTAATTTACTGTAGTATAAATCTTTAATATCTCAGGTAGAGCAATAATTTTTTACAAATTTAGTTGAAGAATAAAATTGGGTTCATGCTATGCATGAAGAGCTTGATCAGATTGAGTAGAATCAGATGTGGGATATTTTACTGAGGCCAACAGATAAGAATGTCATCAGGACTAAATGTGTCTTTGGTAATAATATGAATGAAGATGGAACAATGATTCGAAACAAAGCACAACTAGTGTAAAAATTGTACTCCCAAATAGAGGGGATCGATGTTGATGAAAAAATTTCACTTATTTATAGGCTAGAGAGAATTAGATTATTCTTGACCATTACAGTGCAATAGAAGTTAAAGGTTTTCCAAATGGAATTCAAATATACATTTTTGAATTAGGGTCATTAAGAAGAAGTTCATATTGAGAATCCATATTGTTTAATCATTCATGAAGATGAGAACAACATTTTTCTGTTAAATAAAGCACTGTATGGGATGAAACAAGCACCAATAGCATGATACTCAAAGCATGATCAACATTTGATGAAGCTCAGATTTCAACATGGTAGAGTTGATTAAAATCACTATTTCAACAATGAAATTGATGAAAGGATGATAATTTTGGTTTATTTCAATGACTTAATATTCGGCGGATTAGATGAATAATAGTGCAGATGGTTTATTGAATTCATTAAAAGTGAGTTTGAAATGTTAATGAGTGGAGAGTAGTCATTTTTTATCATTTTACAGGTGACACAAGGAAGTAAGGACACATTCATTTCTCAGTCCAAACATTCCTAGGAGGTTCTAAATAGTTTTATAATGGAAAATTTCTACGAGATGAAGACTTCGATTTCTACCTGAATGAAATATTCAAAATATGATGATGGCAAGGCAGGTAATATAACAAAATACCGGCAGGTTATTTGATTTTTACTATATCAAAGAGTGAAAAGAACTTATATTGTTTTCTCTATATTCCATGTTGCATGATATCAATGTAATCCCAAGGAAAGCCACATGATTTCAGGGAAAATAATACTTAGGTATATTGAGGTCACTGTGGATTTCGGTTTCATGTATAATGATACATCTCAGCCAGGGATTTTGGGATATACAGATGTATATTGGGATTGATCAACATATGACAGGAAATCTTTGTGAGGAGGTTCTTTCTATCTTGGTGGTTTTATTATTTCTTGGATAATTAATAATAAAAATATCATTTTATTCAGTACCACACAAGTTGAGTATATTTCTACCACTCAAGCATGAACACAATTATTGTGGATGAAACAACATCTTGGTGATATGGGAGTTAATGTATGGTCTTTAATCAGAATATACTATAATAATTTATGTTCTATCAATATTAGAAAAAATACTGTCTATCAATCAAGGAAATATCACATTAAGATAAAATATAATTTTACCAAGGAGAAGGTTAAGCAAGGGCTAGTGAAGATGGAATATGTGCCATTAGAGATACAGGTTGCAGACAATCTGGAAGAGGACTTACCCAAGCAATCTTTTGAGATACATCATCTGGCTCTGGGAGTCCAATAGACTACCCACACATGAAACATTGTGGATGTTGGACCCCTACCCGCAAGGTATGATGTGTTTTTTACCAAATGTAATAATATGGGTTTTTACCCTATTGAAAAATTCATAGGAGATACCTTTGGGATCATTGACAAAGAGGGATAAAATGTGATTGTTCAAGGGGGATAATGTGTGTCATTTAAGGGAGAAAATTTCTTAATCCAAAACATGGAGAGAATATGACAAGTGGAGCAGCGAGATAGGGGGAGCAATGAGATAGGGGGAGAGTATCAAATCTATTGAAGCTTGAAGTGATCGATCAAAGATTAGATATCACAATAGCTGAGGTTCGTCATGAAATAAGTTTATTGGTATCAGTATGTTATCAACAATTGGTGTCAACAACGAAGTGATTTATTGATGTAATTTTCATAATATTCTTGTTTCACACACTGAGATTTTCTCATATAGACATAGAGTATATGGTGATAAAATCTTTGGTCAATATCTGAATCGCAATATGTGAATGGTGGAAGATGATGTAAAGAGATTCAACATGGTATCAAAGTGCATTGTATATTTATGAGATGTGTTTTCAAAATAAACAAATGAAGGAGATTTTTTGGGAAAATACCTCAAGGTTACATTGTATCATTTTTGGGTTGGTTGCGTTTATTGATAAAGTAGGATCTTATGGAATTGAAGATCCAGAGTTGGTAAAAAAAGAACAGATTCAAGGTGGTGCCAGTTTCCACTGTTTTCAAAATTTGTGGGCTCTATAATATGATGTTTGGTGATCATTACGAAAAGTGGATTTCCTTGAAGATATCATAAAAATATGCAAAAGTCTCAGAGTTTACAAATATGGGATTCATGAAGTGGTTTTGGAAAAGGTATGAAGAATGTTCATGGAGATCTCCGCAACAACGACACACTTTGATATCAGAAGATGCAAGCTTCTTGAAAAGTGGATTTCCATGATGATATCATCCAAATGTGGAAAATGAATGAGTTTTTAAAATATTTGATTAATGAACAGGGTTTGGAAATTACATGATGAATGTTGATGGTGAGCTCTTCGATTACGATGAGCTTTACAAAGGGGCTCCACGATGGAGCTTTGTGATGGTGCTTTGCGATGGAGCTTCACAATGGTGCTTCATGATTGTAAACATACATGGTGCTTCGATAAGGATATTAATGAAGGAACTTCATAGTATCATATTTAGGCTCTACAAAATTGGTATCTTCACGAGGGAGGTTCACAACAGAGCTTTACAACAGAGCTTCGCAATAGAGCTTCTGAACAGAGCTTCACAACAAAGCTTTGGAACAAGAAATTGAAAAAGAGCATCATAGTAGAGCTTCACAATAGAGCTTCACAACAGAGCTTCATAACAGAGCTTGGAAAAGGTTGGTTTGGGCTTTGAAAAATGGGGAGCTTTGTTATGTAGTGAGATTTGTGATGGTGGTTCCATGGTTATTTCGTAGTGTTCAGTGGAAAGGGGGTATTCATTAGTGGATGAAATGTAGACTTCAATAAAGAATCTACAAATAGTATAGGATTCACTCATTAGTGATATTTAAAGTAATTACATGTATTTAATCTATGAGTGGATCTTCTGAATAATAAGTGAGGATACATCTATTGAGAGGGAAGTGAGATTTCATATTATGATTGGTTGTAAACGAGGGTCAGTGAGTCCACTTAGATCTTATAAATAGTAGTGCACTTATAGAGTATTTGGTACATCAAAACATAGCTAGTGTATTATCCTTGGACATAGACTAGTGAGGGTGAATCGAGTAAATTTGTTTTGTCTTGTTCATTCTTTAAGGTATGTTCATACTCTACAATAAAAAGAAGATATAAGATGGTATTTTCTAACAACAAAATGATGTCTCAAGGTCTAGTTATTTTAATCTACCATACCCTAATTCAGCCCCCTATTATGGTATCTAGCCTAGTGGACCAAACATATTCTATAATATCATGAAATTAAAAATCATGTAAAACATTAGTGACTGAGCATTTTGGAGTAATTAGTAGATTCATAATCTAAAATAATTATCATCGATATGAAATAATTATGTATGTGTAGACAAGTCTAAAAAAACAGAATTTGGAAAAATAAAATAAAAATATGTAGAATATATAAACAACTAAAAATTCTTTATGGTTCCACACCATCATCATTCATAGAATAAACAATGTCCACCTCTTTCCCATACCACCATTTCATATCAATTTTAATCCATATGACAAATAATACATTCCATTACAATAACACACCAAAAAATAATAAATTCTCCTCATAAAATATAATACCAACACAATGAAAAATAAACCTTATAATATTACATACAATTGAGTCTGAAATATCATAAATATAACCATCTATTAGTGGACAATAAATATCATCCAAACACCATGACCACATTTAATAGTTGTACGTAAAATGAAAATTGGAAAGAAAATTCATCCGAAATCTTACATTTCAGTTCATTAGATACTCTAACTGACCACTGATTAGTTATACACAACAAGAAAACCCTCTATAAACTAATATTTGTTATGATCACTAAATTACAGAACCCCAACACCACATTCACCATACCAAAATTTCAAAAAAAAATTCCACATCACATAGATTAAATTCCCCTTATTATTATATTATCACATCACTCAAGAAATAAAATGAATAATTCTACACCATAACGATACAACCACCTCATTACAATATACCACAACCACAAACCAAATCATCAATAAGATACACTTTAAGAGATATCAACCTCATTCCCTCCTCCTGATGATGGTCTAACTTCACAAACATATCACAAACTCACCAACATTTCATAACATATACATTTTAGATAAAATCATCTATATAATTACATATAAATAACATAACTATTTCAATGAAATAATTTTCATTGTATACCAATCACTTACACTACATAATTACAAAATTAAATCTATATTCGAGTATGAGGGTTCAACTATAAACTACTATATAATGCTTCCGTAAATTTAACAAAATGGAATTAACACCTCATTAACTTGATAACCACTGATGCATCAAAATATATTAAAAACCCCACCATATGACAGAAAAACCATATTTAATCTCAATGATGCATCATTCATTTTATCAAACACATATTGACCCTATGTTGATAATATTAACAATGATAACACCAAAATCATTTGAACGAGCCGATATAATCTTCTATATTTTTAACATCATAACATCTTATTCTCATAATCTGACCCACATTGTTTGTTAGATAAGCCTCCGAAATTCACCATTATTTATACTATATCACACCACCAAAATCAACAACTAACAAAAAAATTATTTAACAAAGAATAAAAGTATGTATCTCTCTCACACATAATCCACTATTAAATAAAAACCTATAATGGTGCCACTATAACAACACTAACAAGACACCATCCAATACAATGTTCCTCTTTTATTAACATGACTTACCCAAATCACTAGAAAAAATCATTATCATCCATTAACCAAACTATATTTATGGAATTCATAGTCAGATCAACCACATCGAAAGGGTAAAAAAGATTTACCAACCTCAACTGAAAAATCCTACACATTCTTCCAACTTTTGAATGTCAACTCCCAACCAATTCCATTGCGAATACCAAAAAATGAAAATAAGAATCAATTGATAAAAAATAAAAATTGAATAAACCATGAACTAAATGATATATTAAATTAATGAAAACATTTTAATAAATAATATAAATTAAACTTAGTATATAATATCCTTTGATAGAAGATGTATGTATAAATATCATACCCTATAAAAATGTCTATCAAATAATGTTATATATTGAGAAAAAAACCAAAAATCTAATTTTTGGGATGCTGTAAAATATATATCTAATATAATTTCAATTGAAAAAATAATATCAATAATAATAAAATCACCTATAGTGATTTAATAAATAAATTCATAGAAAATAAGAAAAAATAAAAAAATAAAAAAAATTGGAGGAATTTTTTTTAATGTAACCCATATTCAAAAGAATGTGATTTTTAAATAAAAAAATATATTCCATTAAAATTAATGAAATAATCACTAAGGGTTATAAAAAATCAGAATGATAGAAAATAGAATAAATAAAATAAAACTTGTGAGTTTTTATTAAAAAATATTATGGAAAAAATCACATGAAGACTCCAATCGTTATAATGTAATTAGGGTCAGTCAGCCGAAGCACTGAAATCCTCATAAAAATACCCCCATGTATTTTACATTTTAAATCAATTAAATCATATTTAAAAATAGTAGGTTATTGTCTAAAATATACTTATTTTGATATGAAACCATGTTCAAGAAGAGAATATTCGGAGTATCTAAAGTTCAAGTGAACTAGATGTTAGATATTTTGAATTACATTCCACATAATTTTGTTCAGTGAAGAGTGGTGACAGTTGAGGTGATGGTAGTGAAAATAGATATTCCTGAATACTATTAGATCAATAATATTATTATATAAATCAAATTTTCTTATGGGGTACTTCTGGGAGGTTTAGAGGTTCATCAATGTTGATGGGTCAATGGGTTGTTAAACATCCATAAGCGGTTATTTTTTCTGGTCTGGATTTTTAGAGTGTGGATTCAAATTGTTTGATAAGTTTTATTAGTATTTATGTATGTTTTAACATTAGTGAAAGTTTTAAAAATCAATTTAGTAATAGTGGTTAAAATAATAATAAATTAGAGAGTCGAGAAGTGTATGATGATTAAATATATTTGGTAATGTTTTCCACTGTAATATTTAGGTTAAAATTAAATCAAGAAGAAATGGGGTTTCCCCTATGAAAGTTGGATAATTTTTGAATAATTTTAATACATTTTTTCCTTTATCAACTTTCCTATATTTCATTACAAGTTTTTTCCATTGGATGATTCAATATTTCATCTAATTGTGTTGAGGTGTGTGTATGAGGTCAAACTTGTGTGGTGATATGGAGGAAATGGATGCCTAAATTTTGTATAATAAGTCAATGGTGAAAGAGGAAACCTCAAGATTCATTTTTATACTACAATAATACAATTCTTGAATTTCCTATTAATAAAAAAGTTGTACTTTCAATGGTCTATCAGTAGTAATGGAGAATAATTTTTTCTATTAAAATTATTTATATATCTCATTCCCCAAAAAAGTGGTATTAAAGGGATGATTTATGATTCCATGGTATATAAACCTAATAGCTATTCAGCCATGACATAAAATGAAGGAAACATCTATATTGATAAATTAAATGGATAAGATTTTTTCTTCGACAAGATGTAGATTGTAGACTCTCTGATTCTAAAGACATGGATGTTACTTTGTCATGATTGATGATGGTGTTGTTAGAGAACAATGAATGATAATTCTTTAAATTTAATGATATTTGTTTTGTGAGAATTTCTCCTACAAGGAGTTAACCATTCAATTTTTGGGAGAAGAAGACTATATTAAAAGTTATAAAGGCTTGGTAGATATTTATTAAAATAAAATGAACAAAAAAATGTTTTTATGTTGTGATGGTTTTTAAAATCTAGGTTGTTTGAAGGAATATCAGTAGAAGATCATGTAAATGACTTCAATAAGATTTATTGGTATATCTAATCAGTGAATGGAACCATTGCTGATGATTTATGTGAATTGTTTCTTTTATATGCACTTTTGAAGAGCTTTGATGTAATGTTTACTACATTTGTTAAATATATCAAAACAAATGAGTTAGTGTTTGATGATATCAGAAATATGTTACTCAGTAAATAAATTTGGTGAAAGGAAGATCATAAATCTTCTTTTTGTGTTATTCATACTGAACAATAAGTATAGTGACCCCATATTTAGCATATTTATCATAATAATACAATGGTGGATAAATATAATGAAATGAAATATAAGAAGAGATAAGGAATGTGGGATGGTTCTCATCCAACTTGTTTGATTCATGGGTAGAAGTGACATATATTATATCACAAAAACAATTCAAAAGGATAACTAATATAGCACATCAATGATAATATCTTTAGAAATTTTTAATGAAACGTACATACAAAATGACTAGTTGTAGGGTGAGAACACACATATTAAATCTTTGGTGGTTGACTCTTGAGTGTGTTTCTATTCAACTAGATAGTAGAGTTGTTTTGAAACCATATACCTATGATATTGTTTAAAGTACATCTAGATGATGGTGAGGCCCTAGAAGTTGTTGTAAAGGAGTTTTTTACTTTCTAATAAATGATGTAGGATTCCAAAATCCATTGAATGTTTTTCAAATATCTAGGTATAGGAGAAATATAATTTTCATTTGAAAATAATAATATGTATTCAATTGAATTGAATTTGGAAATTGTGTATGGTATTTACCTTGGTATCCATGTTTACTTTCAATCAAGTAACATATGAGAAACTTTACATTACCACAAATTCATATGGTAATGTAGTTATCCGAGAATAAATTTATGATAACTTGGAAGCATGGAGTTGTATTAATGGGAACCTCTTTGAGATGAACATAAAACTATAGAAGGAAATCTGTATACAAAATAATGATCATGTAGAAATTTAATTGTGTGAATTTTCTGTGATTGTAACGTAGAATAGATTTTTTTCTCATGAAAAATAAGAATCAAAAGTACATGAGGTTAGATCATCTATATTAATTTCTTAAAGACCAACCCTTATTTAGTCATATGGCGTATACATTTAAATTCTAACTTTAACTAATGATTCTATAAGGAATTTATGTATTTACTTCCCAATATAAAAAAATATATTTTACGTGATTCTTGAAAGGAAAAAAATATAAAAAATGGAATGAGATTGAATTTAGATGCAAAAGAGAATTGAATATTTTTAGGGAGTACACAAGATGTAGCTTCTAGAATTTCATCAAGAACGTAAGAATACGTAATGATGTGAAAATTCACAAAATTAATAACAAAATGAAGTATCTGAAAGGATTAATTAGAAATTGATGTGGGATAATAAGAGTATATGGTTGAAATATAGAATACACAGGGTGATCTGGGAAGAGTCACTCAATAAAATGGCTTTTCATTCAGACATGTGTCTAATATCAGTAGTTGGGAAGGATCATTTGAAGGATATTTAGGTAGTTAGGGGACCCAAATTTCAAAACCATAATTTTATTTTTAGTATAAAACATTTAAATAGAAATAATAAGGACTCTAATAAAATTGATTCAAAATAAAAAAATTTCTTTGTCATGGATTATAGAGACGAAAACCTTGAAGATTTTTTGTGGGGTGGTAAAAAGAAGAAGAACATCACAATTAGGGGTATTTTTTGATGAGAAGGATTTTTAAAATGACTAGAATATAATGGATCAATAAATTGAACATAAATAAAATATCAAAAACCATGTTTATTAGATAATTTATTGTTTTCAAAAACCAATGAAATCATGTGCAGATGTTAAAGGATTAATAATTCAATATGCAAGACCATTAGAGGAAGAAGAGAGTTGAATAGTTGCTAAAGGTTGAGTGCGAGAACCATATGAATGTGATTTATATGTATGAATACTGTAAGAACATATAAAAGCATAAAGTAAAAGTTTAAGAAGCTCAAATAAAATAATTTAGTTGAGAAGATTAGGTAGAATTATAAGAATAGTATCAAGGTTTGGGTATGATTTAAATTATTTACTCCTAAAAGATGTAGGATAACATAAAAATACTAGGGAGGCAGCTTCTTTTAGTAACTCTAAGAAAATATGGTTAGTGATGATTAAAGACATGAATTTATTATAGTTCAATAAAACATGGTAGATAGATAACTAACGTGGACCAAAACGTAACTTGAGAACAAGTGGGTTTTCCAAATCATGGAAGAGTGAAGTTGAGTGGTAAGGTATACAATACAATTTTTTCTAGAATCATTTCATCAAAAGTTAAACATTATAGCATTAGAACAATGTTACATATTTTTGAATCATTTTTTATTTATTTGGGGAAGAATACTCTAAAGTCCACTTTCATACTTTGTGATTTAGAGGGGGATTTTTAAATTGAATTGAAAAAGGTGTACCAGAAGTTTGTTATTATAAATTTTCATGTAAAATAAAGAATATCCTCTGTAGGATAAATAAATCCACACAATATTGGAATTATAAATTTGATTAATTCATATAATAATATTATTTTTACAAGTGTAATGCAGAACAGAACTACTACTATATGTAATGGTAAGATATAACATTCTTTATATTTATTTTACATCTGGATGACATACCAATTTATAGATAAGAATCATATAAATATGTCTTTTTTAGTTTTTTAGAAGATTCAAGATGAAATATATCATACAAGAATGGATGATCTTGGGAATGAATATTAGATAGATTAGAAATACTGGAATTTAGTTATATCAATGAAATATTGTATTTGAAAGATTGTCGTATGTTTGGGGATGACTAGAAGTAATCTTGTCTCAACCCCTCGTATTGGTCTCTTCAAATTTTCTGTGTCACATGAACCATCAACTTATGTTAGGACAACATATTTTAAAAAATTTCTATATATTTTAGTGGTCAAAAATTTGATGTATGTAATGTTTTTCACTTGGTTGGACATTACCCATGCAATGAAGTTGCGAGTCATTTATGGAGAATTAGAATAAATTTCACTAACAGTCTATGCAGTGGAGTCTTTGATATTTGAAGGATAGGAATATCAAGATCACTTTTTTGAGATGTAAGATCCATTAAATATATTTAAATACTCATACATCACATGAAATGTTGATAATTATGTGTTTACAACAGGTTTAATGATTATATATTAATGATCTACCATTTTTTGGATTTTCTGACATAATATGATCATTACATTTAGTACAATTATTGTTGAGTATATATTTATAATTATGGTTGGGAAGGTTATGCTTTGGTTACGTAGGTTTCTAACAGATCATGGAATGAATTAAGAAGTGTAAGTGCTTTACTATGGAATACAAAGTGAAATAAACTTGGATAAAAATATGGTGGTACATGAATGGACAAAGAATATCAACTTAAATTATAATTTCATTAAAAAATTTATATACTAAAAGGATATGTTTATATGGAAGAGAGTGAGAAGAAAAATTATGTGGGAAATATTTACTAAAGAGGTAGTTTATGAATGTTATAGGTATCATAATTTCTCAATGGGACTTGGGTGAAATAAGGGAAGGAATGAAAATACATCTTGATGCTCTATGATTGAGGGTTTTTGAACATGTCCTGAGAAAAAGTCTCCCTATTTGATATTCTTAGTCTATGAAGCCTTATTCGAGTATCGAATATTAAGATCCTATAATGGTAAGGAGTACCATGATTTTAGGAATGATAATTTCATTCATCTTAATTTTTAGTGGAATTATCTAAATATCAATTTTAATTTAAAACTATCTCAAAAACCACTATAAACCCATTTATATAATGTTATAAAATGTACAACATTTAGAAAAAAATCATCAAATGAAATTGAGGTCATTAATGAAAGGAAACCAAGGTCACTATTTTATTGACACACCTCAAACCCCAAGGCGAAAAATAACTACCTAACACTGATAGGGAACACTAGGAAAACATTATAATTGATTACCCAATGTATACAATAAAAATAAATAATCCCTACCATAACAGGACAACTTAATAAACTCAAATCTAGATCTCATAAAAACACTCAAATACTATAAGATCATTTCATACATTTCATGTAGGAAACATGATGCTAATAACTCAAAGAATTCATCTCACCATTCTCAAGGATCATATGGGATCCTTTAATAATAGCTTATGATAAAGAAAATTATTTCCCTAAAACCTCCACATAATGCTTTAAGTTGTCTTATATATTCAACAATATGACTGTAAGAAATCATTATATATATGGTATATATGTGGGATAAAACGTTTATGTATACTCATCCATTCCAGATAGAAAACCTAGAACTAATTAATTAAACATATGATATTATTTGTAGACCAACATATGTTCTCTCTACCTGAAAATATATCATTATTATCTTTCATAGAAATTTTTTATTACATATGATAAATTACATAATTTATTAATAACATGAGAAATTATTTCTAAAGAATTTAATGTGGATGGAAATGATCCATGTACCACCATATTTAAGCCTAATTTTGAAGTAATCCATCTTCTGATGAAACATTAAATCTATATGGATACTTTACTATTTCAAAGGAAACATCAATATCCTAAAATAATTGCATTTCCTCATAACATGATGCTCTTGTAAGAAAATATCATACTTCCTACCAGAAAAACCATAAAAACACTCTTTCAAAAGATTCATATTTCCTATTCTCCTGTTAAACTCACATATACTAATTCATAAATATACATTTAACCCAACAATAAAAACATTAAATTTAATTCCAAATAATTGAAGTCATAATCACATCATAGAGTCTGAACGAATATCACATGAAAACATATAATCCCCTCAAATATACAACTAATTTTCATTACAACTCATTATCTAAAAATATTTTGATCTATTTTGAACCCACTTGTATTATCCAGATTTGGATATATTTTTTTACCAGGAAGGCGCAGTCAGGGGGTACTCCCCTGATCATTTATTAAAATAAAGGAAAAAGACAGCAGACAACCAACAAAAACCAGAAAGAAGGAAAATTACATGTCACTACAACCATACCCGTCCCCATTCATATCCTCCACTGAAGCTGTCTCCCATTCCGAGCTTTCATACTGCTTCAAAACCTTAGTATATTTCCGTCGCAGATTCATCCTCTCCAGGGCTAGGAGCTCCTCATTTCCGCCAGAGGACCTGGTGTTTAACGGCTTTGGTAGATATGAGTAATCCTTCTTTGGCCTGCGTCGCGGAGCAGTCAAGGCTTCGCGAGCCTCCACCAACTTCACCTTGGCCTTCCCACCTTGAACCACATCACTAAATGAAGGTTTGCTCATGACACCAGAGTTTTCTTGATCACTGTCATAACAGTCCGCCTAGTTACCATGAATAATCACCGACTGAAACTTATCATCCCCTCCACTATGCTTCTGAAATTGACCATTGGTGTCAATCACAGCAAGACACGTTGGTTGTTCCAGAGACTCCTGAGTAACTAAGGCTCCCTGTAGCATATCTTTTGGTTCATTATCCTTATTCTGACTAGGGGGTTCATTCTGCAGCTGATTCACAGGAGATTTCTCCCCACCCTGCTCAATTTCCAAGTCCTGGACCCGGTTGACAGAAGCAGAAATGAACCCTGCTTCTCCATCCATCCCATCTCTCCTATGCACGCTATTGATACTATCTGGAGCCTCCATAAGTTCACTGCCTCTGCCAACACCAATCATCATACCATTATCCACATTCATAGCTTCTTTACACAACATACCATCTTTTTCAGCCATAACCGACACACGCACCTCCTGCTGCAACTCACTGCCACCAACACTTGCACCGGCAGTACATCCCCTTTCACAAGGGCCCGAGACCTCATTTGCCTTACCAAATATTTAGGATGTTATCTTATACTTGGGATTATCTTATGGGTTATCACTAAGGATTTATCATCCATGTTTCTAAATGTTAACTAAACATATCCCCTCATACCAAGTAAAACAATCAATGTTGTTTAACACATAGATATTAGATCTTTAGAGATTATTATTCATTACATTAAACAAATATAGGACTGAGTACTTTAAAGGATTAGTTTCCTTGGAAACTTTTATACACAACAACTTGGTTTATAATTGAACTATATAGTCTTCTATTAAGTTCATCCTCACATGAACCATCCATATACATATCATTACTAATTACATTATTAATAACATGGGGATATTATATATAAGAAAGGGTGAGATTAGATTCTCAGTAAGGGAAAACACAGCAGATACATAAACATAACATGTTCATAAGGGTATGTAAACATGACCGTAACATTTGAAAACCATTCTAAACAAAATAAAGATCATAATCTTAAGTAATATAATAAATAATGGAAGTCAAAACGTTTTTAATCATAATGGATTTACATTGCATGATCCATGAAAGAACAAAATTGGAATAATACATAGATATCTGTAATCAAATGAGTATAGAAATCCTTAAATCAAGGATACCATGTATGAAATTCAATATATGTATGGAATAGGCTAACTACCCATTTACCTATTATAGGCTTTAGATAACCTCCCATGTACCATTTTTATTATTATTGGGATACGCTCCTATGAACCATATTTTATGGGATTGGGATAACCACATATGTACTATTTTTTTCAAGATTGGGATAACCTCATGTCTACCATTTTAACACAAAGAACGTTAATCATTAACAAATCAATGTCACTAATATATAGGTCACATGCATATTTTTATGGTAATGTTACCACTACTATTGGTTATAACATAACCAACTTCATTGTTTTTAACATAACCACATTCACATATAGAAAACCATACTTATATGTTCTATAAGATAATGAAACACTCATCTTATAAAAACCGATGAAAAAATAGGTTTCATAAATATTTAATCATTTCATCAGAGGATATCCCATGGAAAAATAAATGGTTTTCATAAGAATTACCTCAAGGTATAACCCATGGAATAGAAACTACTTTCAAAAACATCTTTTCATTATAAACATAAACCGTTAAGTGAATGAATAAGAACGGTATCCTTGGGTCATGTATCCAGTAAAACATAAATAACGTATAAAGATATCATAAAAAATGGAAAAACTATTTTGACAGATCACATGACAAATTTATTGAAGAAAATATCCTTTACACTATAAAAAAACACTTCTTAAATCACGAAAAAATTTCAAAAAAACATTTCTTTTAAAATCACATTGGAATCATATAATGGAATATTGAAATATTATTTAAAACAATTATTGATAAATATATCCTTTCCACTTTGTGAAAATATTTTTTAATTCAAATACCAATTTCAAAATTCTTTTCCTGGAAAGTAAACCATAAATATTATCAAGGGAGAATAAAGAAAATTGAAAATATTTAATCCAAATTGTTATAGAAGACATGGATATTGTTGATTTATTTTCATCAAAGAGTGAAATATTTTTAGTTTTCCATAAAAAAATATTTTTTAACTCTTGAGTAGATGAAGAATAGAAAATTAAAGGAAAACTATAATTTTAATAAAATAACCCAAGGATAAGAAAATTCATGAGTTTCTTGAGAGATATATAATGAGATTTTATCATTGGAAACTAATCATCATCAATCATAAATATCACTAAGATTGTATCATAAATTAATTACCACTTTAACATTTATAATATAAACCCTATGAATGAAATATCCTCAAATGGATATGTCAACCATCATAATTTTCAAGAGAGGCATCATAAAATACATTAATGTGTAATATATAATCTGAAATGCCAAAATGTGTGGTGAACATGACATATGTCTCATTGAAAAATAAAAATTGTTTGGAAATCCCTTACCATAAGTGTTGACATCTATAAAAATGATTGGACTCCCTTTCTTCAAGTAAATCCATTAGGATTTTAGTTATAGAATTATTATGAGATATTCCTAGTCAATATAAGCAATGGAAGATATGTGGAGTGAAGTGAGGAATGGATTTAAGAAGGTTCTGTATTAACAAAATGGATCTTATAGTGTGTATAACTAATGACATGATAGGCTTTTTTTATAATTGGGGCTTGGAACAAACATTTAAACTATAAATAAATTTTATAAAATAAATCACAATGATAAATACATTCCCATTAAAAAATATAAATAAAAATAATAATTTTATTCTTGTATAGGATAAGATTTAATGATGTTCATCCAATATGAGGTATATATGTTTCAAGGATAATATTATCACTATTAGTTTAGTTTTTCCCTCAATAAACCAGTTTTAATCCTAACGACAATATTTTTTTTTCTTTTTTACTATTTATTATGGTCAAAAAATAATTTCATAAAATTATTTAATTTAAATTAATATGATTCAAAATTTTTAATCCATTTTACAAATTCAATTTACATATGTTGGAGAATTTAATTATATATTAAAGCTACAGACATGACAAAAAATCAGAAATCCAAAGAGAAAAATTTGTTATGTTTTTAAATTTTTAACATCAATATTTAATATGGAATTTATTAAAATAACCTAAAAATTATTATTAAAAATTATTCATTAACTAATCATACTTTTAATATCATCATAATATATTATTTATTATTTTAAGTCATTTTTAAATAAATGATAATTCTTAATAAAAATAAGCATTTTTTACCATTCACTAAATGGTTTTTTAGTAAATTTTAAAAACTCGCTCTAAGATAATTTTCATATATTAATATAAAAAATCATGTTCATATTTTCAAATAAAATTTCAATATTTGATATAAATTAATTTCATAATAAGTGTTAAAAGTGTGAAAAAACTTCTTTTAATGGAAGAATAATATTTATACATTAAATTGTTATCCATTTTATCTTAAACAATGAATTTTTTTTATAATTAAAATAAAATTTATAGAATTTGAAATATATAAATTTAATTAGTTTCATTAAAAAAAGTAATTTATAGAATTTATTAATATGGAAAATGTCTGGGCAGAATGAAATGGTATTTTAGAAAATAATTTTATTTATTCTCAAATAGTTTTTTATTTTTATATTCTACTAAATTAATAATAAAATAATTCATTATACATTTGTGTAAGACATATAATATCTGAATTTTTTTAATCCTATTCATAACCACCATTTTGACGGATATGCGCTTATTATCCTATTAAATTACAAAAATTTTAGATCATCTTGTGCTTTGCTAAAACATGGTATTGTGTGTAATAAAAATAAAATATCAATGTTACGTGTAACACAAGATAAACTTAGTGTTTCTGGTAATTAAATGTAAAGATAGTGTTTCATATAACAATGGATACTAATGAATTTAAACTTATTTGAAAAAAAACATTTCATAAAATCTTAGGCTATAATAGTTATAATAAACACTGATACCAAAATTTTCCTCAACAAAATCTTTAATAATGAATTATAAATATCACAATTATAACTAATTAAGTAAAAAAATGAATTTTTAAATAAACTCTATAACCAACTCTAATAATTGAAAGGAGAAAGAAAAATTCTTATAAATTCAGCACCATAGTTTTCTATTACTTCATGAGTCACTCTAACTCACCACTGTATAAAATTACCTCTATGAAAAAACCTCACTAACTAATTTGAAATGTCATAAACAAATAAAAAACCAAATTACCCTATTTCCAATTTCACTATATCATAAAAATACCTTAAATCTTAAAAAACATTTCTACTTTTCATCATATTTCCACAGGAACCACACTACCACATAATAACTTCAGCATCATGGTAATAATAACAAATCATCACTTAACATCTTAATAGTATAACGACATCCTTAACTAACTAATATCCCATCAATAAAACATTTTTCATCACTATATATAATTTATTAGCAATAAATTATTTTATAATTTTATGTTAACAATTATCAAATAATATCCAACACATCCATAATGTAAATAAGTAAAAAAAATATTAAAATATATAATTTTGATAATAAATAGTGAAATTAAGAATAAAAAAATAAAAAAATATGTAATTATACCCTATTAAATCAATAACCACTACTTATTCAACTTACATTAATATCCACTCATCAATATCCGATATACACCATTTTTAATACTATATTTTTAATTAAAACAATAATATTTGATATATAAATCTATAATAAAATTACATAGAAAAAAACAAAATGAATTTAAATTAGTAAAAGGGTCACACCCACATCATTATTATAGTAAAAAACAAGAATATATTGAATCATTGAGTTCCTTCAATAAAATCTCTATGATTTCAAAGAAATTACCTTTTATCACATGTTTCTTTAAAAGAGGCCAATAATATCACCACCAGGATAGAATCTCATAAAAGAATGAGTCATTATAGAAATCCTTAGGAAAAAATATCTTGTTATTTTTTAAAAATACCCCTTTATTTTAAAAGGAATTTTTTAAACATCCTTGAAATAGGTTTGTGAATTCTCTCACTTGACAGTAAAAAATGAAAACAATATTTATCAATCACTTTAGAGGAGATTATTGGTTCATAATTTTAATAATTTGATAAATATTTGTATCCTTAGATAAAAGTATCCCAAATTATGATTTCTGTGACTGTGGGTTTAGGAAACACAGAGTTATCTATCATATGTGTTGATTTCTTCTTCTGATTCATGGTGATTCCTTTTTAATCAACTATAGTTTTTTACTTATTAAAAATCAAATTAGAAATAGTTTATCCACCAGAGATCTGGTTTTATCTATGACGGTAAATTCACCCTTTTTTAAATAACTATAATTTTCTAGGGAAAATATATATTCTTGGACATAATAATTAACATTTTCTACAGATGAAGGATAATTTAGCCCCTATAAATTAAAATGTTGTGGATTATATTTCCCCATTAAATTAATATAAAACCTAAAATTTAACTGTAAAAAAACAAAATTAATAGATTATCACGGTTTCCTAACTAATATAGCATAGGCCACTTCAATATAGTGACAAGAATAAATATATAAAAAACTAGTTTCTGAGACTACTAAAATATCTACCGATTGAATGTAATTGGATGGAATTTTATTTCATGTTTGAAAACCAAATAGTTTTATATTATTTTGTTGGGAATAAAATTTTGTAGTCACTAGATAAACAACCTACATAGTGTTAGAATTTAGTACCTGAACATTCTCAGACATATTATATAATATGATCTATGTATAATATAGTAAAAAATAATCCTAATCAATACCAACATCCACAATATCATGAGATCTTAGACCTTGATGCACTTCCATATATTTATGCATAGATATGGATTTATTCATCCTTTAAGATGAATTATTAATAGAATTATGATTTTCATATCCCAATAAATATGAAATTAAAAAATAATCACTCATAGTGTTTTAGTATTAAAACCTTATTTTTATTTCCACTATTGTACTAATTTTTTCTTTATCTATTGGAAACCCCAATTTCATTTAAATAAATCCTATATCATTTTATTTCCACCAAATAACCTGTGGATTAAAATATTAACAATTCATATACATGAAAAAATGAACAAATAAATATATACCCTTATAATTTCACATTTTATTGCTCACATATTATTTTTTTATATTTTTTTTCAATTTTTCAATATGTGTTGGTAGGAGAATTCACATAGATGAGATAAAGATAATAGTTATTTCATAGTATAAAGAAAAATTATTAAATTAGATATTGATTTTATGATTTTCATATTAGCATTAATCTTAATAATATTAATAATTATATATTTTTTTCATTGGATAATGTTATAAAGACTTTAGATTACGAATATTGTGCAATTTTAAAGTTATTATGTTCTAGATAAGGTTTATAAAAGTTCAATCTATGAACTAGTAGAGTTATAGAAAATGGTTAATTGAATGGGGATGTCCTAGATAGAGAAAATTAGTTTTATCATATGAAATTATCTAAAAATTAAAAAAAATGCATACAACCACAAAGTTCATGAGATAGAAAATACTACACATAGTTTTAGGAGATTTTCAGAAACATTTTATTGTATTTAGAAATACTATGATGTTAATATTATGAGGAAAATGAAATATGGTAATACAAATAGATACAATGTTTTATCAGATGAAGAGATATAAAAAGTAATATCAAAAATAAAATGCATAATGTTTTACCTAATAGAGATTTTCTAATAGACCATAAAAAAAATTGATGTGGTTTCATTTCCTGGAAGAAACATGTGAAGAGAATCAAATTGAAAAATCACGAGTTTACCAGACTGAGATGTATAGATTATATTGATCACACATTGATGTGTTATTTAATTTTAGAGGGAGGAAATATTATCAATATTAATATATGGAGAAACATTCAAGACTCTATATTGTAAATATATTATGGTAGCATTAAAAAAATCCCAAAAATGAATCAATTATGATAGGGTTAAAATATTATTTCAATGATAATAAATCAAGATCGATTAAGGAAGATTTTAAGAGTGTGCAGATACAGATATTTGATGATGTTCTTATAAATACTATTGACATGAATTCTATAGAATCCATCAAGGAGGGAAAATGCAGTTTAGTTGAGAGGGATATCAAAATTTGTGCTTGTGTTTTTTCCTTATCAATTAGAGGAAATTGAACCTATAAAAGGAGGTGAAGTATTTTAGAGTTATAACTGAATTTTATTTTTATATAAAGAATAATTTTTGATGTTTTTTACAGAGCATAATGTGAGTTTTTAATTGAGATTATAATTGATTGAAGATGATGAGAATCAAATGGATGAGCACTAGGAAATGGTCCACTGAATAGAGAATCACCATAAAGATGGAGTGGTAGATGATGTAGGAGGATTAAAACAAGGTGGATTATATAGAGGAACACTATCCCATGGTTCATCTTTTACATGTTCATCATAATGATCACACCCATATTAGGAGAATTATATACAACATACATAAATTATTATTACATGATATAATTTTTTTGATTAATATATCTAGAAAATGATATGGAATGTTGAGATATAAGTAGATTGAGAAATTTCATGAATAGATGAATGCTTTTTGACCAATATAATTTTTTGAAAACTTTTTATGTTCTTGAATATGTTTAAAAACTTCACAAGCAGTATAATATTATTGAGAAGGGGGAATATATAAAGAAAATATCTTTCTACATTTGATTATCAAAGAAAAACTAATATCATGCATATATGGGGTATAACCAATTACTGAAGAGGTTTATAGTTGGGGGATTACCGTATTTATAAAAAGGGGAAGAGAGAATGGGAAATTGTTGTGTATAACCCACTGTGATAGAAGAGTTGGTCCTTAGGGGGTAGATCCAAGGACTACTAGATGATCAATTACTATGGTGTAAAATTTGTTGCTACCCATGCCTTTGTAATTATCATGTAGTATGTTATAAAACAATGTTCTGAAGAATAAACAAAATGGGACGAAGTAGGTTCCCAAATTAGGCCCAAACCACATAATTATCCTGTGATGACCCCTATTAAGATTTGATGCATATGATGTGAGGATGTGAGATATTTTTGTGTATATCAATAACTCTAAAAAGTATTATTGGTTGATTATATTGATTTATTTCTAAAAGAAATAGATCATTCATTAATCAGTCCCACTCTCATTGACCCCACATTAATATAGGATTAACAACTTGTATCATGGTGAGGGGTTCTTTTGAATGATACAACTATCTATAGAGGATTTATAATATAAATTTAGTGGTAAAAATGAGTGTTTAAATATTATAGTGAAATAAATACAACAATTGGAGGCACTAGTTCTTACAATATCTTCTATTTATTTTTGTTGAAGGTATATATGGTTTCATAGTTGTATTTCCTTCCATTAATGAGTCTTTTGTGACAACTACTTATAAAATAACTTCAAAAGTTGATGAAAAACCTAACAATTCAATTTTATTACTTTATATGAGAAGGTTTATGAAAATTTTAAGGTGTGTATAACTATTAGTGAGATGAATTAATGGACGAGAAACATCTATGTAGGAATCATGAAAGTAAATCTAGCTTTTTTATAAATCCATAGGATAATATTTGAAGATATCATGATTGATAACAATGAAAATATTTAAGAAAATAGGATAAGATTTAATGAGATTTTCAGAAATATTAGAGGTTATAGTGAGATGCTAAAAGATTCATATATTGTTAAGAGGATGATAAGAAACTCCCTAGATAGTATTTTTTCTATGGTTTCATCCCATAAAGATGAAGAAGAACTATCTCTGGATGAAATTTAGAATATTATCATGGTATAGTAAATGACAATGTTAGTAGTCTTTAAAAAGAACAATAATAAAGAAATAGTTTCTGGAGATAAGATAAAGTTGATGTTTGGAGATAAAGAAATAGAATATGAATCAATTGAATCAGATATTGTCGAGAATGAAGAGAATATCAATGAAATTATTTATTTTCCTATATAAAAGTTTAATAAAGGGAAACTGGAATGAAAAATGTGAATAATATCATAAGTGATATAAATGTAATAAATTTTTTAATTTTTTAGGTAATCTTTAAAATAAAAATATTCATGATTCTAAGTTATAAGAATAAGGCAAGAAATCTCAGAAATTGAAGGTGAATGAATATAAGAAAAAGGAATTCTTATAAGAGGAAGAATATTCTATAAATATTATACTTGGATAATTAAATACCCTATAATGAATGTGATGGTGAAATCAATTTCAAATATCATTTTATGATAAATGGTTCTTCATTACAAAATTATGATGTTGGGGAAAATAAAATATTACAAGAATTTATTTTAAAATAATATTTTGAAACAGTTATTCAATAAATCAATCATCTCAAAATAAAGATGAATAAGATTAAAGAATAGGAAAAATATATAACATTTTTTAATATATGGAAAAAAGAGAAATGATACAACTTAATGATATTTGAGAAAAAAATGCATTTATATATGATTGAAGAGAAGAGAAAAGTTAAAAAAATAAACACTATATCAATAGGATAACTTTTACAAGGATGAAATAACACATTTTGAAGAAATTCATAAGCAATATTTGAAGATGGAAGAATTATAGAAGATGTTAAAGGATATTTAGAAAATATTTGATGATCAATATGACAATTAGTTTGAGAAATAGTGAACTAGTCTAACAAAATAATGTTAGGTCAATAACATTATAGAACACATCAAAAAAATAGTTAAGCATAATGGTGAATCCTCTCAAGCTAGTTTATAGAATGGTCTAGAGAGTTATGATTTTTCATTACCCTATAATTATCAATATTCTTCAACTTTTACAGATAACACGGTTTAAAATGAGAAGATTTAATTAGGTAGAACCAATAAGGTTAGTTAGAAGTCATATTTTATAATGAAATAATGGTATACATCTTGATTATTTCCTCCCAGCAAAAATCAACATTATTAAAAAAATGAAACCATAACAAACATCATAGAAGAACTGATATGAGTATGAATCATCATTAAGAGGTCACTACTAGGGTAATAAAGTATTTAGGGATAATTTCTACTCTTATTTTTGCAATATGTCACAACATCAAAAATTATATTAATTAAGGGGGGACTACTAAACATGTTATGGGAAAAACGTTCATGAAATAATGATAAATACGAAAATAATTTTCAAAGGATGAAAAATGATAATTTTTTAAGTGATTCCTGTGAAAATATCAATAATTATGAGTAAGGAAAGAAATATATAACAGTTAATCAAAAAGATAAAATAACTAAAGCTGTAGAGATGATTGAAGAATAGAATATTTTAATAATAAAGAACACGATTCATGCCTCATAAGATGAGAATCATGTAGAAGATAAACTATCTATAATTGATGGTTTAATGATTTAGAATAAGTCTATAAGATGCGAGTAAGGATGGAATGGTACTAAAAATGATATGAATATCTTACTATCACATGAAGTAATCATATAATTGATGATGAAAATACAAGGGGTTGAAGATATTTCAAAAACAAAAGAGATAACGATAAATTCAGCCGAAGACTCTAATGACAAGAAGAAATCTATTATAAAATATATGAGGTTTGATTTCATGAAATAAATTTTATCCCAAGTGTGACATCTGGGGCCTAATTCTTAAATAGGTGACCCATCCTAGTGACCATGTGGCCTCAACTGATCCTCCCCATAAGCTAGAGTCTATTGACAAGAAACAAGGGTCTATGATAGTATGGGGGAGACTTTAACATCATGATCCGCATGGTGGAACTATACTTCATATCAATAAGAATCATAAAAATATAATAATAAGAAAAAATATCTAAAAAAACTATATAAACCTATAAATAGGTAAAACTATACATGTACTTATACCCACTATTAGATACAAAAATATTTATGATGTCATGTATATATAATGAAGGGGGAATAAAAAGTATAAAGGGTAGCCTTTATATATGAAATTCTATTAAAATTAATCATAAAGAGAAAAATAATTCTTTAATAGCATCACAAGCATAATATTGGTCCTCTACTCTAATACTACATCCTAGTATAAAAAATAAATAGTCCATATCTGGGCTCATACTTTTCTTCCTATCTATATTCACGATGTCCGTCCCAGTACCAATCATCAGCTCGAACAGGGTTTGAGTAAAGGTCGGTTGGACACCACCAATGGTATCTAAAACTATAAAATTTGTGAAAATATAATTAGTAGTGCTCATGTAATAATAATAAATATATAAAATTAAATACATAATAGCCAGGTCGGTCCAGGTTCCCAATGGGAAACCCATCAAACAAAACCTATTATTCTGTAATTCAAAAGGTATAAAATTGTTTATTAAATTATATTTAATCATATTAATGGCCTAGGACCCAATTTTAATAGATACGTTGTCCCCATATGATCATATATATAAGGGATCAAAAAGCCCCAAGTAATTTAAGACATAATATGGTATGTAAAACTAGGTTGTCATGTTTTTAAATCATTAAATGAATCTAGGTATGTTATTTGACATGAAAGACAAATAATATATTTAATTTGGAATCATGGCATCATATGAAGATTTACACATAGGGAAACATGGAATTTCTCTTGGTATACTAAAAACACCCATCACCATAAGAGTTTTTATAGGGAATTCCATGAAAGAATCTAGGCAACCCTCAAGGCATAGTATAGTGGAATTAGCCTCTATGCCAGTTAATAGAATTCAATATAGGGAACCTAGGTTTTTTTTCATGGTATAATATATATCCATGGTCCATGTGATCACATCTGTTGAATTATTGAAATGAATCCATGTATCCCCCCATTGTTTGAGATAAATACATATCATATTTATTTAAAATTGATAAGATCTATTGGCCTTTATAATGTGTTTGAGTTGGATCCCATGTATCAACCTCGACGTAGAATAAAACAATTTCAAATAATAGAAGTAAATCTATAAATTTTAACCATTCCCCCAATTAAATTTGGTAATTTCATTTTTTAATTATAAATCAAGAATCAATGAGAAAGAACAAGGGCCAAGAATCATGGATACTCAATTCCACCTTGTTCAATTAAATTTAAATTTCGTAAATTTTATTTTAAAATCTCCATTACAAGTGTAATAGAACAAAACTTAAGAGTTCAGTCAATTTCATGTGCAACATATGGTTATTTTATAAATTTTTGTGACACGCGATAAGGTTTTGTTCTAATTTTGGTGCACAATCACCTTTGGTGTTGATGGATCTAATGGGGCATTTTGGTCAATGACAATAAATTTAATTAAGGAAAGACTTAATATAAGAGGGTACACATAGTATATCCAATTCTCAAAACAACATCATATAATATAGTCAACTTGAATTTTAGTGAAAATCATTACACCACTTACTTTATATTGGTACTACACTCATCTAATAGTATAAGACTCTAATAAAAAATAAAACATGTGAAATAAAATAAATAAATAAACACCCTTAAGATAAGGAATGTTATATCACACAGATTCAGCAATAAATATTGAATGATAAAGTGAGGAAATAAGGAATAGTAATGAGAGACATACCAATGGCCAACCAACATCATGAATAGATATATAATTGGATTCAAAATATAGAATATACATCTAATCATAGTTTGAGAGGAGGAGGTTTCTCTTAATAAAGGAGGTACTACTAAAAATAAATAAGGTAGAAGGGGTGATAGAGTTTTTAATCAATGGTGGGAAAAATGATTTCAACCTTTTTAAAAGGGGGACAATATTAGACAAATTGTAATCCAAATAGGCACTAGTTTTTTTTCATATGACACAACCCTTCACATGGATAATAAAATCATTATTAAAACCACGTATAGACCATGCATTAATGCTATCTAAATAGATCACCCCTTACACTCTTGGGAGACGATTTGAAAAATCAATCTCCAAATCTATGTTCCACCTTTGTTGTGAGATTTTATTTTTCAAACACACATAAACCCTCCCTCTCATGGTTTCTCTAACTATTTGGAAAACCATACCGACTAAATGGTTTAGGGGGAATTGTTAGCCCTAACGTTTCACTAACCATGTGCTACACCATGAACTTCCAAAACTCATAATGTTAGGATCTACATGAGCCCAATCATCATAACATATTCAATACTCTTGAAGATTTTTTTTTAAGAAAAACATGTTTTATAATTATTTTTAAAATCATATATACTACAATAAAAATATGTGTTATTACAACCAACCATCCTTAAAAAAACATTCCCCTAAGTTTCCCTCATAATGGTTGTTAATTAGAATATAAGAATAACTACTATCACTGACAACATACATCAGCCTCTTGCTCCCAAGTCTCATCCTGTAAACTACTATGATTCCATTAAAACTGAACTAGTGTAACTGGACTACCTCATAAGGACTTCATGATATGTTCAAAAATATAAATAATATACTCCTCATAAAAACTACCATCATCCAATTCAACCCCATTTAGATAAATAACATGTGGGGAGATTCAATGATAGTTAATAAATTTATAAATATGAAATACTCTTTGAATTTTTCAATATCGTAAGGGGAGTGTTATTATATAAGACACTTTCAAAAACATATCTATAATAAAAAAGGGTCTCATGAATCTAGGAATCATCCTACCTTGAAAAAATTATCTAAAAGGGTATGCACCCTGACCTGGATCATCTGGGTTCGACGTAATGATGCTGTTTTCTAACACGTACATAGTCCTCCCGAATCTGGATTGAACGAGACACTTCATGGATTGAGGGATGGAAGCACAATAATAAAAATCATATGCCATATGTTCCCCCCACCTGTCACTCTCATTGGAACCCCCCAATATAATGGATTGTTAAGATCAACAGGGACACGTCTCTCCCGAGGATGGAATTGTCTCCCTTGGTCTCTTGGCCCGAGATCATCTGGGGAAAATCATTGATGTAAAATATGAATCACATCATGCCTTTTGGGTACCTGCAGTTGTTAAGGCTAATGCCATCCTGGCATCTATGATGCTGGCTTTGGATTATGGATGGGATTTTATCAACATTGAGACTGGCTGCCTCACCGTGATTGATTCCATTAACCACAACGACGACGGACTCCAGCCTTTTGGCCTCATCATTAGGAAAATTCTCTTGCTCCACCAATGATTTTCATTATGCACATTCTACTTTACAAAAAGGGAACTGAATAATACATCCCATCAGCTAGTGGCATCAGGCCCCATTGATTCTAACCATCTTCGACTGGACAATTTCCCTTTATGGCTTTGCATATGTACGTCTGCTGATCTTCGTCATTAATGATATCTATCTTTTCTAAAAAAATTATAATAAAATATAATTATAATTATGTATTTCTACTATGAAACTCAAAAATCAAGGAGCCATGCACATAGCATGTTCCCTAAAAACAATATCTATGCTCAGACTAGTGGTCAATCTGAAGGCGATATTATATTTTGGGAATAATATATGAACCCATAAAATTCTACAAATTCATCCTAAATCGCAAATTAAAGAAAGTTTCTCTATCTGTTAAAATGGTATGAATATCCCCATGAAGGCGTATAGTCTCTCTAATGTAATGGATTCAATGATCATTCATGAAAATTGTATCCATGATAGTCAATAAAAGGGTGAAAATTGTAAACCTATAAATAATAATTCATACAACATCATTGCCTAAAAGGGGTTTTAGTAATCCAATCATAAAATATAAAGTTACATCATCCAACTTCACTAAGGAGGGGGTAATGACTATAAAATATGAAAACATCATTGGTGTTTTTCTTTCACCTACAGACTGGGGGAATATCAAGTGATAAAACATGCTATCCATCTCTCCATACTAGGCCCCCAATACTAATAGATCTTGTTCTGTTATATATTTATAAAACCATTATATACTTCTCAAGAAGAGGCAAGAGAATCTTGAAGGACCCCAAAACACCCTAAGAGGGTATGGGTGAATTAGGGTGTCATGTTTTTCTTTTAAAGTGACAGATCATGATCCCATGTTTGTAGGAACTGGTTAAACATGTTTGAAGAGGAAGTGTAGAAAATAAACAATCACATGCCAAAAAATGACAATGAAATTTCACTTGGTTCACCACTAATGGCTACGTCTAAGTGTAATACACCGATAGTGTGTCTGTCATATTAAAAACCACTAGTCATCACAACTTTAGGGTTACAAGAGTTTAACACAATCACTATATGCCTTGTGAACTTCCTTTTCATGGTTTTAGGGATAAAACACTATGTCCCTTGGATCACTTCTATTGAATACCTGTTTCTCATTAAATTGAAATAATCATAACTCAATTTATCTACTTGAAGGTTGATTAAATAGTTTGGCATCAAATCATGTATCTTAAACTATTAATGGATGCTATGTTTAAGCCCTATAATCACCCACATATGTAATTTGGTTTCCCACACACTGATAGGGTATGGGAATTAATTTATAAAACTGATTCAGTTACATTTCAATCTTCCTTGGGTGTTTTGTGTTCTAATGTTCTTTCTGCATACTAATTCACTTTCTACGTACTACTATATATTTTGCATACTGCTGTTATTTCTGTATATCGATGATGTTTTCGTGTACTATCCAGCTCGTCTGTGAACTTCCCTTCTTTGCATACATCCCTACTCCACGTACTTCTCCACTTCTCCACATACTTTCCTGCTCTGCATACTGCCTTTCTCCACTATGTACTGCGAGAGCTTCCTGTTCTAACCACACTCTCTTCCACAAGCAGTTTTCTTTACATGGATAATTCTCTCCATGTAATTTCTTATCCTCTGCAAACAACTTTGGAATTCAACAGATTTCTTCCCAAAATTTTAATCTCCAATATTGTTCTTAATAAAGGGGATTATTGCTCTTTAAATAGGAACATCACTCTGCATATTTCACTAATCTGATTTACCCATTTTTTCAATGTGGGACAATATATATACTGAAATACATCTGTGGACTGTTTGCCTCAAACACAAACGACTACTATTTTTTGAACCAAAAAAATACTAAGAACCTTCTTCATTATACATTTGACACACCTTCACAGCATATCAATGCAGCGAACTATTTTTTGAAGCATTCTATGTACCGTATGCCTCCACCGTGTAATGTCACTGTGAACTGTTTTCGACAGCATTAATCGTACTTCAATCCTTCATTGCGTACTGTCACTATGAACAGTTTTCAACAGAATTCTATGTACAATATGCCCTCACCACGTACTTCTCCCTACATTGCTCCAAATTACATTCCATATACAGCTACAATCCATCACTAAAGACTATATTTTGAGGCCCAAAAATTTGGAAAACATTGGGAAACTACACCACCTTCAATACTTCTTTCAGCCTAAAATGTATGAATCCATTCTTTGAAAACTACCTTCTCATCCATGTGTAGATTAACAGCAAACCCAAACCATACTCTAATATTATCAATGAAAAACCTTCGTTCCAACAACTCTTTAACAAAATTCTCTTAAACGTATTTAGGACTAGATGTATCCATAAATATTTATGATCTCATCCTCACATATGAAAAAATGAGGTGGTGGGTATTCAACTGAAACACACTCTCATTTCACTAAATAATGGTATCATAAATTTTCCTCTCTTATACTCTGTCCAGATGTTAAGATGTCAATGTTAAATTTATTTTAACAGGCTACCAATGAGGCTCCAGAGTGTCATAATGCAATAAATAAAAGATAGATATCAACTTACATCCCATATTTTCATCCTAAAACTCTAATGTCTTAGTCCTATGATATAGAGAATAATTAATAGAATTCCATTTCCTAGGAATATATGGAAGCTAAAAATTAAAGGATTATAGATATTCAAATTATCATCAATGTTAGATAATCAGATCATGTTATGTGAATATCTATTTTTATATTTTGTTATCTTTGAATATAAAGATGAACACTCTGAATATGTAATTCCTCCAACAACACAAGACCTAAACCCCGAATTGTTGATTGAGATCTGGTATCATGGAATTCTCCTCATGAGGATTCAATTGATGAGACATATAAGAAATGACATGATCAACCTAAATTAGAACCATTTCAAGTGAAACAAATGAAATGCCACAAACAATTATATAACTTCTTCCTGGATCTAAAGAAATCAGGACCAGTTCTAAATTTTTTCTTGATTTTAACTCTTATAAGGGTTTTGGACATTTTATAGACCATATAAACTGATTCCCCTTGGTTAGTACCATTATAGGTAATGCATGGTGTGAGAAAATCTTGAATAATATTCATACAGTATCCACATATCCCCATAAACTCTAGATATGAAAATTCTTTAGGGGATGGTATAGGTACCTAGTATTTTCATACATTGCTATTAAATTTTTTATATGAATATTCAATATATTACACAAATAGACTCTTGAATACTTTATTAATTTAGTGTCATTGGAGACTAGGTAAAACAACTTCTAATTTGGTGAAAGATGTTTAATATCTCAAATAAATATATTCCAATTTTTTACTCTTCCCCAACATTCCCTTATTAAAACCTCACTTCATAAACCGAGAAATAGAATCATAAGAATATGAGAGTGTAGATTATTTTGTAAAGGTAAGAATGTAGGGAATCAATTATGACATATCTATAAAATGAAAATTAGTGTATGAGAACTTGATCTTAACATTTGAAAACCATTCCCTTCATATCAATGATCATAATCTTGACACATGGGATAAATATCAGAAGATCATAATACTTGAATCATAATGGAATTAAAAAAATGAGCTGTGAGGGTTTAATATTGTAATATGACATGGAATTGTGGAATAAAGATAAGAATTAAAAATCATATGTCACGCTTACCCACCAAGACATTCATAACATGTTATGGTTGGGATAACCACTCTTATAGCTACTTTGGGATTGGGATGACCTCCTCTGTACCCACATTCGAGCTTGTGATAACAACCTACTTACCATATTTTAAGTTTTTCATAACCTCCCATGTACCCTATTCCATACTTTTGATAACCTCTCATATACACTTTGATCTCATATAACATTAGTCATTACCCAATTCCATGGAGGGAGATATTGGTACCACCCATCACATAATGTAAATCAAGTATATGAATGGTAAAATTGAATAAAACATTAATAATATCATCACCCCTGAAATGAAATGGGATTCATTATCCATTAAAAATATCATAAACTATGGAAAATACATAGGTTTAACAATAATTTCATCATTTCATCATAGCATAACTAGTGTAAAAGAAGTGGGTTTAATAAGAATTTTACAATGTCATTTCCTATAGAAGATACATAGTTTTCATCATCATATTATCATTATAAACATAACCCATGTAGGTAAAGAATAATATTAGTATCCATAGATCATATCCCTTGTAATGAATAAGTAAATAAAAGAATGTCTTATTAGATATAACATGATTTTGAAAGATCATTTAAAACATTTTGTGGGGAAAATACCCATTCCACATTAAAAAAAACATTTTTACAACATAAAATATTTTAAAAATCCTTTTCATTGAAAATTCACCAGAAAATATAAAAAATTATGCTTTAAAAACTATCTAAAACATTTATTGAAGAAAATGAAAATTACACAATTATTTTTTTAATTCATAAAAAGATTGAAAATATTTTTCATTGAATATAACATTTCAAACATTTAAAATATTCATTAGAACTTTTTTAGGTCATCATGGTGGAAAATTACATGCATGATATATTTGCTAAAATAAAGATTCATTTCACATGTTTAGTAATTCCTTTGTTCAAAATTTTTGCAAAAGAAAAAAAATATTCATTAATTTTTTTAAAAAAAGTAAATCATGGAAAACATTTTCACAAAAATAAAATTTAGCTTTGATAAAAAAATTTCTAAAAACATGATTAGAAAACATGGTTTTGTAATAAAATTGTTTCTTCAACTAAAGAGAGAAATGAGGATGATATTTCTTAATTTTTCACTCAATTATATTAGAAAGAATGTTTGGAAAATGGTAGTTTTATAAGAAAATATCATTAATAACTAGAGGAGAAAAAAATTCATGATAGTATTGTGAGAAGGATAATAATATTTTATCATTGGAAACATAAACATAAACAATATAGATGAATGATGAGGTTTCAAAATATTATATTTACCACATTATTAATTTTTATTCTTAAGTCCAACTGTATCATACTGAAACTATCTAAGGTGTGAACCTTTAAAAAATTTCATTTTAACACATTCAAATGGACCTTTAAAACATATGTATGAGGATAAAAGAGACACTAGGTGTCTATTGGGATCCTTTGAAGCTCAATACATTGAAAAGGAGGATGAGAGACTGGGACGCATGGTTTTCTAGAACTGCGCGACCCAAGGTGCATGCCCGTGTGGCCCATTGTGGGTTTGGGGCACTGGGAAGGCACATGGTTTGAATGAAGTTATTTTTGTCATGCGCCTTTCCCGTGTGCATTATTTCTGTGCATAGAAAAATAAAACTAGGTTCGTCAAATTTATTTATTTATTTTAGTTTTATTTAATATTATTTAATTTAATTTTATTATATTTTTCATGTAATTGAATTTTTTCATTCCTTTTACATTATTTCCAGTATTTTTTCCTTTCATTCCTCTCCCCCTCATTCTATGCGTGGCCTCCCTCCCTCTCTTGGGTGTTGTGGATTCCTCATCCCCATCCCCTATTAGATTTTGTGTTATCTCTTTCATTTATCCTCAAATATCATCATATGCAGATGTGATGGAAATATCTGGACATGATCTAAATTATGATTTCCTTAATTTACTAGTTCCACCACTTATTTTTGTGCTATTTTCCTATGGATGGGTTTGTGCCCTATTTTGGGTTTTTGATAAATCTTATGAATTATTTCTATTTTTGTCAAATCAGGGGTTGATATTAGAAGTGTGGAGTGTTACCACAATGAGGTAGGGAGTTCATTGTTTTTTCAACTCATTTTGTGCATTTCTAGGATTCAAGTATTTATTACACTCACCCAAACCTTATAGAGAATATTTAATATTTAATATTTAATTAATAATAAATTTTTTTAGTGGATGTAGAGAGCCATATATGTGGAGAAACCCATTCACAGGGTGCTCACTTCTACTTTTACCACCCCTTGATATTGAACCATTATGCTACTCTCCAGAACCTTTGTATGAGGAATTGATTTCACATATTAAATTTCTATAGTTACTTTGAAGTGTCTATAGTGGTAATTGCATGCAGAAACTGCTATTCATGGGGTGTTTTCACAGCATTTGGCCACCATTTTGGGTGATCCATCCATTTTTTCATACATTACCCTATGTTTTAAATGTGGAAATTACATTAGTTGTGTGTGGAACCTTGGTAAAATTCTATAAATTGATTATTGAGTTTTGAATGAGAAATTAACTATGAATTGGGTCCCCCTTGGAAATTACTAAGTTTGATGAAAATTAAATTTCCCTTATGTAATACCATATGCCTTGTTGTGCGTGAATTTCTAATTTGAATATCATTTTCCTTATTTTTTATTAATCATTCAAGTGGTTAATCCCTAATAAAAGTTTATTAAATGTTTATGCTTCTTGTGATGTGCCTTGATTTTTGGTATTGATCTCAAATTATTTAGGCCATGTATGAAGGAATGAATTTCTTTTTCTAGAAATCATGTTAGCTTGTGAGTTTGTAATGTCATTAAAGACATGTGAAATATATAACTTCCATTATTTGTTTTGTGGCTTAAGTTATATGTTTGTTGACTTTGTAATCATATTGTCCTGTGATATCAAAATTCATGTGATGAAATTAAAATGTTATTAAATTATTATTTCATTTCTATTATATAGTTCTGAATTAGGATTTATAAATAAAGGTTTAAATATATATAAATGAATTATTGATGGAAAATATCACGATTTTGTAATAAATCCTCTCTAATGGAGGTGCACTATCTTTTAAATTGAAAGTAGTTTTTATTATTTTGGACATTAATGTTTTCCATGTATATTAAATTGTATCTGATACAATGAAATTATTTAAATTCTATGCCTGTCGCCTATGCCTTTCTTATGAGAAATGTTTTTACCTTGTAATGTGAATTTTTCCAGGATTCATTGGCCTAAACAACATGGATTGATAAAATTGTAAGCATGTGACATTAAGATTCTTCCTTGATGGTAAGAAATTATAAAGGCATTTTCAGGAGTTATACACCTTTTTTAATATGGCTAATTGAATAAGGCCCAAGAGATGATATGAATCCCAAGTTACATATATCATGGATGGAATAGCTGTGATAGGTGGGTTACTAATCGATGAAACAAGAGATATACTTTATCCATTTAGGTATGGGCTTTTATGGAGGGTTTTAATTATACTCGTGTGCGGGGCTTGTCTCCTAAGGAAGAAAACAAGGATGAATCAATTGCCAAGATGGATATACCATGACTCATGTGAGACCTGGTCCCGTATGTAAGATATTTGGAACAGACATAGAATTTACTATGCCACACAACTATACTTGGGATTCCAACATGGTCACCATGGATGAACTTAGTGTTATTGGTTTATATCAGATGTACTATAGTCCCACCTTAAATTCTGTGTAGATTTCCAGGGGTGGGCTCAGACTCCACCACTAGAATTGACATTCGTGTTTGATTTTATTGAATTGCATGCAATGAATATATTAATATTTTACAGAATTTTCTTATGCTTTTGTGATACCTCTATTTTTATTTTTATAATTCTTGGATGATGACATATGATTTTGAACCTAAAACATTACACAAGCTTGGTGGTATTCCTTCTTGCCATTTCGAATTACTTTATACCTTGTATATGTATTATAGGTTGTAGTGGTAGCCTATTCAGACTTCCATCTTAGGTCGATGTGGGTGGTATAGGACAAGTTTCCCCTCTAGAACCCAGAACAAGTTGTATTTATTCTATTTCACTAATTTATTTAACTTTTTTTTAAAATGGAAATCTACGCTAGATATAAATCAAAATGGAATGGTCTAGACACCTTGGGTGAAAGGCAACATAGAAAAATATCTAACACCCTGTTTTGGCACTATTTGGTACCCGAGAAGTCTCTATGATTTTAGGTATATATTAAGGGAATAATGATGCTTTTGATACTTGAGGGTTTACTTTCTTCTTAGTATGGCGATTATGGGAAAAGGACCAATCCTATTATCCATATGATGTTTTAGCAGTTTCTCTACTTTCTCATATTTGATGGCCTTATATATATTCTTATACCCATTTTACCTTACACTCCTATTTTTTTATCATCTCATGACATGACATAATTATTATATCTATTATGACTATTAAAATTCCGCTAGTTGTTCCATTTTATTTCACTTCTTATTTGTTTTACATATTAATATTCCATCTAATATTATTTATTACACTATTTAGTTTATCTTTTTTTACCAATGTGTTATACCAGTTTCTATGATGGAAGGTCTCCCATTAAACACACCTATGGCCCTCATTGTTGGTTGGAAACCTCTGGTGTTCTGGGATATTTTCTTGAGGTCATGTGGCCCACCGTCTCAGGTCCCTGTTTAGTATCCCTCACGGAGGGATGAAACAAAGTGATATCTGATTTTATTTTATGTTCTTATTACTGTTTGGGTGAGAAATAGGACTGGTATATATAAATTTAGAATTTGCAACATTCTGGTACATATCTAACCCATGTATAATGGAAACCCAAATTTATCTGGGATGGTAATTTTTGATATTGATATTAGTATTATTGATATATTAATTTATAATACATTTTCCTTATGATACGAGTGTGATTCATAAATTCATAATACTAGGAACCCAAAGAATTAAAATTTCATATATATTACCATGCCACGTCTACTTTAAACATGCATCTACATGTTTTCATGTGATTACTTCTATGCTTAGTTGTTATATCTTATACTACCAAAATTCTTATAAATATAAAACTATGTTAATTTATTTTGCAGGATCTTGTTATATGATGGATTAGGTGGACTTGGAATATCAATTTATATGTAGTATGGCCCCTTATAAATTTGAATGAGGATCCACTTAATTTTGTCTGATTAAATGAAATTGAATGTTTAAATGAATTAAAGTAATACCACATCTTAAAATGAAAAGGCTACAAGAAATGCGAGAACTTAACATTACTTTACTTGGGAAAAGGGAAGTAGGTCATGAGCCTCATATGATAATAATGGAGGTTTCCTTCTCATCTAGACTTGGCTCATGTATATGTTTTTATATTATGTTATGCTGAGAGGAAGGATATGCACCTATCATCTTTATCAATTTTATATATTCTATGTCATGTTTCTGGTAGGTCTTGCAACTTACCTTCTTTTTGTTTCTTTTCCTTCTTTCCATATCTGTTATAAATCATGTTCTAGGTTCATTATTGGCTATTATAAAGCTATTCCACCACGACTCCCTTATGTTATATGCCAAGAGACTGGAGATAAAATTACTCCTAAGGTAGTGGTCCCTAAGACAAATGTTATACCACCCCTAGTGCATATTATAGTTATCCTTGTGGAACATCATGTTGATATTTTTCTAGGCACTAAGGCTTATTTCTATGATAGTTTTCTCCAGTTCATGCAATCTATTTAGAGTGATCCTAAGACAACCCTGATTATTGATGAGCTTACACAGGATTTCTAGTAGCCGCATCCTCCGAATTTTATGGAAGATTGTGGTCCTCAGGGAGTAAAGTATTGGATATAATCTATGATATCCATATTCAAACAAATTGATAGGACTCTAGAGTAGAGGGATAAGTTGGGTATCAATATTCTTTGTAAATCCTCGAAGAATTGGTGGGATGTTATTTCTCAGTTACAGGGTTACCAATACATGGTTTGGGAATAACTATAGATGGATTTGTATGATCATTTAATTCCACAAACTCTGATAGTGGAATAGTCTAAGGACTTAGTATAACTTTTGTAGGGATCAATGATAGATCTTGAGTATTCTTCTAAATTCACCAATCTTTAGCATTTTTCCCATCTCTGACTAATGATGAATTGATAAATGCATGGAGTTTTATAGACAATATTGGGCATGAAATCTACTCGTAGTTGAATGTAATTAAATTGATGACCATTATAGAGATAGAGAACCAGGAAAAAATAAATAAGAGTAATCTCAAAGAAGATGATATTAGGAGATAGTTTAGTTCTATTCCACCTCAAGATTATGGTTCTTCTGATAGTAATATGCACCATTTTGAATGTACACATGGGGGTGGTGCCATCCAAGTAGCATGAAATGTTCCCATAGTGTTTCACTAGTGTGGATGCTAAGGTATACAAATATTAGTGCACAATGAACCTAATTGGATGATGATCTTATGAGATGATGGGTAATAATTATCCCTTATACCATTATTTTCTACCAACATCCATTGGTAGGGTATTCATAGAAAAACCTTTATCAGGTACCATATCTGCAACTCCATGTCATACTAGGAGTTAGTATTCTATGGGCCATTCAATACAAGTAAATAATGGTCATGGAAGAGGCAGTCATGACCAAGAGATTCCGCTTTAATATAGTGGATGTGCTCGGGCAGTTCTGGTATTACCTAAAGGCCATGCTTTATTCCATAAGTATTAAGTGAATACAAATCCTACGGAATATTTTCTAGGGCCATATAAAGTTTTTGTTACTATCCTGATAACATATATTTTAGTTTCTTCCATTCTTGAATGGTGTTATTGATGTGACACTTTTTTTTCTGATTGCATAAATCCTATTGCTGTTGTCATGGGGTTTTCATTGAGAACAGGAAGTGAGAATTTTCATAGGCCTCTTCATTCTTTTTGCAAAATATGACTGATAAGCCCTAATCACATTAGCACTTAGTTGTTGTGACCTCATTTTTGCTTAATTTTTAGTGGGGAAAATAAAATACATGAATGCATATAGTCTATGAACCTATAGACAGTAATAAGGGAATGTCTTTTGGTTGGGTAATCTCGGTGTATTATGAGTCAATATACACTGTTCTTGTTTTCGGGTTAAATAGTGTATTAAAACATAAATTTTCAGGCTAACCATTTACTCAGGAGATCAGTAAATGCCAATGGGTCATCACTTGTGGAAAATATCTTATATGAAAGTAAACATTTAGTGGATTTACATTCCTTCCTTTTACTTTTATAAGTATGGTTGAAAATTTGTGGAGCACTCCACCCATCATATGGAGAAAGTGTCTCAGATCATTTTGATAATGGTTAAAATCCCTTTACTATACTCTTAGATTAAGGATGACTATGTACCCCATATTGGAATCATCTGGGTACAATAAGATAGTGTTGGTCATAATCCAAGAAAATATTTTAAAATGATGTTGGGTTTTTATGGTGGTTTTGATCAAAGTCACAGTATCGAATCATAGTTGTTATAAAGGTATAATTGATCCTTATTGATAGCTAGATATTCCTAATTTGGAATTCCAATGATTGACTCATGGACACCAGTTGTTTCCCCTATTGACAGGACCTTCAGATAGTTACCTCCTGGGATTTAGTAAATGTTCATGATTTAAAGAGTTCTTCCTATTCCGACGTCTCAATCATAAGATTTCAATGTGATTTTTTTCATGTATGAGTTCATTGTATTCAAAATATCAACTCAAAATATCCCCTTATTTTAAGATGTTATTTGAAGGGGGTGTTTTATCCATGATGATCTAAATTTTTCAAACCAAGGGGATGTTTCTATGATTGTGTCGAGGAATGGAAACTTGTGAAAACATTAAGGTAGAGATGTCACTAGAAGCTGGTTTCTATCATTAGTGAGTATGATTTGAGAAATTCTAAAGAGATATCCATTTAAAATGCTCCTGGTTTATTTTTTAGTATTCAACGACCATCTATGTAGAGTGTTTTATTTTTTTCTGGACCTGTATTCCTCTGGTTTCATTAAAATGAGGTCATCTTTGACTTGACCTAATGATAGGTTCATGTTTCATGTTCCATGACATGATCATTGTTGGAACACTACATGGCCATGTTAACATTCAATTCAATGGTGAGGATTCCATGGTTTATTGTTTTTCCATTAATGACAAAACCATTAATGAAACGACATTGGATGATTATATGAGAATACGACTATGTCATCATGTCTCTGGTTTGATGAACTCTTAAAACCTCAACTTCCATGCATTGGTCGGAGTTCGGGAGTTAGTTTTGTTTTGGGGGGTAGTTTTTGTGTTTTAAACTGACACTTGGAATTTCATTGGGAAATTAGAAACATAACAGGAACTTTTGAATGAATATTCATGAACCTAATAGGAAAGGTGATGTTTTTATCATACATGAATTCTTATTGGGGATTATATGTTTTAAGACTGGTAGGTTGTAACATCCAAAATTTATCCAAGGCAAAGTCCATTTATTTTTTTAGTTTAATACCTTAAAATTCCCCTTTTAAAACTATGATTGAGGATTAAAAAGATTCTGTGTGTGTCCATGGAATAGTTGAATCCCAGTGCACCGAAAACATGGAAGGTAGATTGGTCCAAGAAGTTTTCTAGAACCATGAGACCCAAGGCACATGCCTTTGTGGCCCATTACCAGTTCTAGACAATGGGATGATGCTCAAATATCATGTGATTTTTTATGCTATGCGTCTTTCCCTTGTGAATTATTTTTTCATGTAGAAAAATAAAATAGGGATCTACCATTTTATCTAATTATTATTTTATTTTAATTTCCCATTTTTTAATTTTAATTAATTTAATTTTTATTTTATTTTATTTTTTATTTCATTTTATTTTTTTACATCATTTTTTCCTTCCTTCCTCTCCCCCTAATTCCACTCATTTCCTCATTCCCTCTCTTGGGTGGCATAGCCTCCTCATCCTCTTCCTCTTTTGGGTTTTTGTTACATCTCCTACATTTATACTCTAAATTTATCATGGTAATATATGATAGAAATCTATTTATAATCCCTATGATCCACACTCAGTTATTTATTTGTTCCTCTATGTATTTTTAGCTATTTTAAAATGAACTTTTTGTTCCCTATTCGGGGATTTTGATAAATCATCTAATTTATTCTGATTTAGGTCTAATCAAGGGTTGATTAAAGATGTGTGAAGTACTATGACCATGAGGTATGGCATATATTTTTTCCTTCATGTTTCATGCATTTTTAGGCATTACAAAATTATTCCACTCTACCAAACCTTCTATAGAAGCTTTTATATTTCAAATAAAATTAATAATAATGGTGTGTAGTGTCTATAGAGACCATTTCAGGTGGAGAAACCCATTCCTGGGGTGTTCGATTCACCATTGACCACCCCTTGACGTCACATTGTTGTGTCACTTTCCAGAACCTTATGATGAAGCATTTATGTCACATATTAAATTTATTTAGACACATTGCAATATCCATGGTTACATTCTCATGTGAAAAAACACATTCATGGGGCATTCACTTTACCTTTGTCCACACCTTTTGGGTGCAATATTCATTTTGGAATACATTTCCATTTTTTAAATGTGGAAATTACCTTGGTTGTGTGTGGAACCTTGGTAGAATTCATTAAATTGATTATTGTGTTTTTAATGAGAAATGAACCCTGAATTAGGTTCCCCTTGTTATTTCCTATGAAGGAAGATAATTAATTGTCCCTTGTATAATTATTTATGACTTGGTTTTCTTGATGTTCCATTTTGAGTATCATCTGCATTGTTTTTATAATTACTAACATAAGTGTTTAATCACTTATTCAAGTTTATTAATTGATTATGATTTATCGAATGTGAGTTATTTTCTAGAATTGTACTCAAATTACATAGGACATGTTTGAAGTCTTGAACTTCTTTGTATGGGAAACTTGTTAGCTTGTGAGCTTGGAATTTCATTAATGACCTGTGAATTATATAATTGCCATGAATTCCACAACAACATTAATTATATGTGTGAAGACATAGAAATCTTCGTAGCTAGTGATATCAAAATACATGTGATGACAAGAAAATGTTATTAAATGCTTATTTTCCTTATTTTAAATAGTTTTGAATTATGATTAGCGTATATGTATTTAAATATTAATAAATGAAGTTTTGATGACTAATGTCCTGATTTTGTAAAAAAATCTCCAATAGAGGTGTTTGATTATCTAAACTAAACTTATTGATTAGTATTATTGTATATGTTTTTTCCATATTATATTAAATTGCATGTGATGATAAGAAATTTTTTGAAATTTTATTCTTGTCACCTATGCATCTGTATTGATAATTGGTTATTACCATGTAATGTGAATTGTGACATGGTTTATTGGATTAAACATCGCGGGTGGATTAAATGATAAGAATGTGATGTTGAGATGCTTCCTTGTTGACATTCAATTAAAAAGAATTGTTGTGAGTTATACACCTTTCTTGATAAGGCTCATTTGATATGGTCTAAGAGATGATACAAACCCTAGGGAAATGATTTAATGGATGAACTCGTAATGCTCATTGTGTTAGTACATGGCGTGCTGGGATTGATACAATGGGTTTCTATGTATGAAAATCCCAGCTATGATGTAATTATGCTTGTTAGTGAGGTCAATTACCTAGTGGAGAAACAGAGGAAAGTCCTATTGAAAATATGGTTATACCAAGCCTTAGGCGAGACCCGATACCATATAGGAGATATTTGGCATGAAGTCCGAGTTCACCATGGCTAGAAGTGATTCTTGGGATGCTGATAGAGTCACCCTATATGATCTCAGTGGTATTTATCTAAATTATATGTACTGTAGAGAAACTTAGTACTCATCTTAGATCGCATGGGACGAGGTCAATCTCTACCATTTGTCTTGATGTCCTTGTTGGAATTGCATGAGATGCATTTATTAATATTTCTTAGAGTTTTCTTATGATTTTGTGATACCTCTCATTTTCTTTTTTAGCATGCTTAGATGATAATATATGAATTTGACCCCATCCCAAAGAATAAGCATGCGGTATGTATTCTTAGATTGAATTGTTTACTTTTTCCATTATATATGTATTATTCCCTTCATAGGTACACTATTTAGAATTTTTCGATAGGCCAATGTAGGTGGTATGGGACAAGTGTCTTCTCATGAACTCAGAAAAATCTATAGTTATTTTAATTATTTATCTTCTTTCGTACTATTATATAATCAAACACTTCTTTTGTTATGGCACTAAATGTAAAGCTACAGACATCCTAGGTGATGGAGTACTGGGATTCATATCTCAAAACCTGATTGGGTATCATTTGGTACTAGAGTATGCACTAGTCTAGTTCATATGAATATAGGTAAGTGCCCTATTTTTTATGCTTGAGTTTTTCCTTACTACATAGGATATATATTGGGGGTGAAGGACAAAGCCTATTATTGAGATAATGTGGTAGTATATTTTTTTGTTCATTCAATTTTAATGGAATGATATATATGCATGTACTATTAATAACAAAAAATCTTATTTTTATATTGAATAATTATATGAAGATCATTATTATATCTATTTTGATTATTCAGTTTCCATAAGTTGTTCCATTATATTGCATTACTTATTTGTTTTACTTCTGTTTCTATCTACTGAAATTATTTCTTCTGATATTGAATTTATATTGTTTTTTCTGTGTTATACCTAATCTAATGATGTAATAGTCCCCCCACAGACACACTTAATTCCCTCACTACTATTTAGTAGCCTCTAGTATTTAGGGAGACATTCTTGAGGTCATGTGGCCCACCGTCTCGGGGCACGGTTCAGTGGCACTTTGGGTGGGAAGCTACAATCATGAAGTAATAACAAAAAATGAAACATTTAATATAATTTATTGTGGTATATTCATGATATAACATGTTAAATTGTATGTCTATACACCTAATACAATATGATAGGTATATACAATAATATATGTCTCAAAGAAAGAAAATTCAGACAGAAATCCAATACAATTTTGGTATCTTTTGAACCAAGAACCCCATGAAATATAGATCCTAAATTGACATTTAAATCCCAATAACTTTTATTATAATAATTATAAAATACATAAATGGGGGTCACAAACACCACATAACAAAACCAAATGTTCAATATGACATAAATATCATAGAAAAGTGAGAGGAGAAAAACCTCACCATAAGTTTTGGCTTCCCTTATAAATGTTCAAACCACCTTATAATAAATATAAATTTATTATAAACATATTATAGAACTGTAAATTTATATATCATGCTATTTATTTTTTACATATTTAATTTATAACATTCAAATTACATTTCCATGATCAAGTCATGTTTTAGGGAATAACTGCTTTGGTTTATATATATGGTTTAATTTTCAATATTTGGATCTCTTAATTTGATCTTGGATCCATAATTCCCAGACTAATAATTATTAAATAATTATTATATTTAAAAGTCAATTATACTTCTAATGAAAATTTTGTAATATGGTTTTGAGAAATGAATTATATTACAACCATGGAGACAGAAGGCTATACATATACATGAGTAACGTTTCCATTTTTGAACAATCATTAGGGAAATAAGGTATGTAATATCATATATTTAAAAAATTATCGTGATATCCTAAATAACATAATATTTTATTGAATATACTTAAAAATATTATCTGTGTGGTGTAGGGAAGAAAAGAGAGTCACATTGATTCATGATGGTAGAATCCCACATGCACATGAATGATGTTATTATCTTCCAGTGAGTAAAAATGGTATGAAATAAAATGAAATATAATCAATTGGAAATTATAAATATGTGAGAAACATTATATTTTTTTATTTTTATCACATATATTCATTATTTATATCTTCATTATGTTCCATGTAATGTAGTAGTGAAAAATAATTAAATATCTTTTTAAGGCGGTTTTCCAACGTACACACGAGGGACATTATCTTATATCCTAGATAATAGAATGTACAAAATGTATATATGATATAGCAACTCCATATATATAATCATCTTTTAAATATCATTTATATACTGTGTATCCATCAACATATACGACCATTAGAGGCACTGGTGAAAAAACAAATGATATATGTTCACGAGGCGGTAGTACACTATACACAAAAATAATAAATTTGTAACTCATTTGATGAATGTGGGGATGGATATATATTATAAAATAAATATAATAACATATTTTTATATGAAACATTCTGGTTCTATTATATTGGTTGTGTTTATAAATATATAATGGTGTAAAAAGAATAAATAAAATGAGAGATATTTTTTAAGACAATTACATACTTTAAGAGGAAACTCCTTCAAGACTATATTTATGGACCATAGGGAAGGTTATTTTGGGAATACCCAATGAATAGAAATGATATAATGGATTGGGGGGTAGCATTTTGTAGGGTTTGGTTTAGCGAAAAGTGTAAGAACCCATTTTTTAGAACGAGATCCATATATTTTTCATTTCGGTATAAATGAATTGTTATGGTGTTAAGTATGTAACCCATGGGATAATGAGTTTTTTATAGTTGTGTGTGGATTCTTTAAAGCCTAGAACCATGTTTTGATATTTAATTAGTCTAGCACATGGTTTTTTCATGGCTTGCACACGCTTATAGAAACTGTGTGAGTGGAGGCCAAAACATCTACACGGGTTTGAAAACCATGTGATAGACGCCAAAAAGACACGTGGAATGTCTGAGAAATTGTAGACTTTTAGAAAAAGGTATCTCATGGTTAACAAATGGTTAGTTAGAATGTGTGGGGTAACCCAACCAGCCCCCTAGAAGGTTGCAATAACTATTTGAAAATGGTGCATGGTTTGGAAAACTGTGTGGCCTATTTTTTAAATGGGAAATGATCTTTTTCCCCTAGGGTATTTTAAAAATAGGTTTTTATTTTCTTATAGTCATGAAAATAAGAATCCATGCATGGGTGACCTTGATGTTATCTCTTCATCTGATCTCTATTTCGATAGTGGACTGTCTCATCAGATCCTTATCTATAAGGCCTACATTTCTTTTATCCATTCTTATTTATTTGAAAAAATAACTGCGTTATTTATTTTTTGGCTCATAATCCCTAATATCTAGATCTTCGTCCTCTCTTCAGATATCTACTCAACTAGGATGAATCGAGAATGGTTACTGGAAAAGATGTCTACTATCGATCTAAGGTAGGTTGTAATTTATTTATTTTGGATGTTCTTATGCTTTTTGTCCATTTGGATGATACGTCATTAGCTAGAACATCAATCACGACCCCTTTGTTTTTATAAATCTACCCTTGGAAGGATTATTTGGACCTAGTGAAGATTCCCATAAGTTTCGTTTAGGTGTGTTGGAACCCATTTCTTGATTTAATGTCTCCCACCAAGTGTTCATTAAGAAAATGACTTGTTTATACCTTTTTGAACCACCCCTGGGTTGTGTGCTTGTGATTTCCTAGTTAAAAGAACCTCATTGATTCCTTAATGTGTTTAAATAGCTTTCTTAGAAGATATAATTCCTCCTTGCTTAGTGATATATTCTCGTGCCTTTTATTTTTGATAGTTGGTGTTAAATGAAATAGATAATATGGATGGGTATACCTTTATAAAATGATTGATGGAATGTTAAAGGGATAATATGGGAGGGTAGACCCATATGAACGGGGAATGATAAATGGATTGCATGAGTGGGTATACACATGGATTGTTATTTGTTATGTGAATGGGTATATTCACATTGAATTGAATGTTTAAATTGAATGAATTGAATTAATTGGTTTATAGATGTCAGGTACTGCTCTGCATGGATCCAGAACATGGCTGTGGATGCCTTGTGCTGTCTCTACCCCTTGGGTAATGATTCCACGGGATGACTCGAGAATTGCGACTCTGTGAACCTAGGTTGCTTGGAATTTCATACGACATGTCAGTATACATGAACCTAGGGCTTTAATTAATGCCTAGACCAAGTTTCCACTAGGACGCACATGAGACTCAATGTGGTTTCCTTGGATGAGTTCTTTTGTTCTGGCCCTTCATGGTCTAGATTATTTACATGGATGCCCTGGTACATGACACATTGGATATTCTTATTTTATCAAACTCTTCAATATATAGTGTGGTTGTGGAATCTGACACTACTTTATAATTTGTGGTTGTGGATTACATGATTCAGATGGATTTCTGGTGTGGTTGTGTTACTTGTTTACTATTGCTTATAGATGCCTTATTAAGAGATAAATCTTTTGCAGGTAGCATTGAGGGTTGTTTAGTTTTACTTATTGTAGTAGACTTATTACATAGGCATAAACACTTAGTTTAATACTTTCATTACACTTGCTATCACTCTAGATATTATCATTAGAACTGCATAGACATGGGTGGTTACATACAGGGATGTTTATCTCACACCCAATTTGGGCCTCCTTAGGGACCCAAACAGATAATATGGTAGGAAGTGATGATTTTGGAAGGGGCTTAGGTACAGGTTGTTGATTGTGGATTTATAGCAGGGGATCATAGGACCAAGATGAGGCTTGCGATGCTATGAACAGTTTTTGGACTTTTTTCTTTTTGAATACATGTACTTTATTGTTTTTCAATGTATTACATTGGATGCTTTCGAGATACATGTATCATCTACATCATTATGTATATGTCACACTACAGGTTAATGATATGGATTCTTGGCATGCCTTACTTCGATTTGACTACTATTTTTTTATTTTTCTATTATTATATGTTTGACTTCCATTGTGATAATCTGGTAACTAGGGAATAATATCCCCACTAACTCACCAATGTCATCACTACTAGTCGGTAACCTCTAGATTTTGGGGAGATGCAACTGAGGACATGAGGCCAACTGGGCTAAGGGTAGCAATATATGGAATCTGTGTCTGGGAGATTTCAATGTGGAATCAGAGGGTTATTTTTGGGTTTTCCTTAATATTGGGCAATGTTAGATTGGGACATGAAGGAAATGGAATTTTGTAATAAACTGTGCCTAGTCTTAGCTACACCTTGTGTTGGTAAAATACAAATGGCCTCAAATGGATGTCTATTTTTTTTCAATTTTATGGTTATAGTTCATTCCATTAAACCATTGGACGACACACATAATTTATACTGTTACTATTGATGTGATTATGGGTTCTATTTCAGTTGAAACCTGAAGAGATGAGGATATTCCATTTGAAACATCATATATTCACTTTTTAAGGGAACGTGGTATACATTCTATATAACTATGTATTGAAACCACGTTTGCTATTTTTTAGCATGTGGAGATTCCTCCTAAGTGGAGAGTAAATCTAGATACTTATATTTTATGTGGAGTGGTGATGTCTTGGTTCATTGTTTTGAAATTGGCTAATGAGATGCAAGATATGGGTTGGACAGAGTTTCAAACTCTTTTATATGATTACATTTACCTAGTAGCACTATAAATAGAGCAGGCTAGTGAGTTCATGCATCTAGAGAAAGGCATGGTGACAATTATAGAGTACATTACATGATTTATAGAGATGGAACATTTTGTGTAGATGTGCCTTAATGATGAGCTATCAAGTGAGATAAAATTCAATGAAGGTCTCAAACATGATATCATTTCTTAGGTCAAGGTTTTCAGATGGAATTATATCTTTGAGATTGTGAATCATGTTCTAATTACATAATTAAACCTGAGGGATTTTGTGGGTACAGAACATGGGGGTGATGTTTCCTGACCCAATGGATCTACATATTTTGGAAAGAAGTTCCATTTTCAGGCTTCCCATGAGATGAGTTTTAATTAGGATATGGGTGAAAAAATCTATGTTTATTTCCATCAGGGTGGAAGGTGAGGCCACATGAAAAGTACGTGGAATCATAACCGAGTCGAGTTCCGAGCTTGTAGAATGATATGGAACATAAAACAGATTTTAGGACCCTCCCTACAGTTGTGAGTGGTAGGGAGTTAGCTTGAACTTTAGGTTTAAGAGTAGGTTATTTAGCTCTACATCTGGTTGGGAGATGGAAATCTGTAGGCTGGTCAGGACAGGATAGTGGATGTCATGGTTGTGGTATCTAGACCCCAGGTTCTCAGAGAATGAAGGGTGGATCAGCTCAGGGTTTTCAGGGAGTGTCACAGTGTCGTGGTTCAATCCAGACATATACTATGAAATAGATCAAATATGATTACGATCTGAGACTATCTATGGTGATAGGTAAGATATTAGTAGCTTCTAATATTTAATCTTCTCTTTTTGATACAATTTTATTTCATTGTTTTCTATATACATAGGTGGTTAAAACCTTTGTTCTCATGGGGTTTCTTTTTGAAGGCGTTTTGATGCTAGAGACACAATTCGGATTCAGAACGGTTGATGTTTTCCAGGGTATGCAGTGTCCCCTTAATGTTGGAGGGCCTTAATTCTTTTTGGATATTTATTTCCATGAGATGATAAGGTTTTAAATCATCAATTGGATGGATTTTTTAATATATTATTCACCTTATGTTGACAAATATCACTAAATGGTGGCATTCACATCACCAGAGGGTTTGGTGTTTATTCGAATGGGTGAGTGGGATGTCCATGCAAGCTGTGCTGGACCCTAGCATCATGGGATTGGATATATGATATACCAAATTTATATTTTGTTTTTGGATGATCAGGGAGTGAGTTTTGAGGAAATCCCTCTAGGGGTTGAGCTCTTCAGGTACATCCTTCCCAATGACTAGTCTAGGTTACCTCCTCAGAGGGAGGTGGAGTTCTCCATGAAGCTAGTTGTAAGAGATTCCTGGTTATCCATTCGTCCTTATAGAATATCTACACCAGATATTTAGGATCACAAAAGAAATATATCAGATTTGGAGGTGAAGGGGTTTATCAGATCTTATAATTATCATTGGAGTTTTCTGGTCCTTTTATAAAAAAGAAGATAGAACCCATAGGCTACGTGTGGACTATCGAAAACTGAACCATCTAACATTTAAAAAATGATATCCCATACAATGGATAGATGATCTATTTGATCATATTTGGGGATATTGAGTGTTCTTGATGATTTATTTATGGTCAAGATATCACCAGTTACGTGATCAAACTAAGGAAAAGCCTTGTACGACCTTTAATACCATTTATGTGTTATATGCGTTTTTGGTTATGTTGTTCGGTCTCGTGAACATGCCTGTGGTTTTCATTGTGTTGATGAACCATGTGATCCATCCTTACCCAGATTATTTTGTGGTGGCATTCATTGATGATATCTTGGTGTATTCTAACAATAGACAAGACCATTTGAACCATCTTGAGATCGTTTTGAATAAATTAATAGAGCATCAATTATATGATAAGATAAAAAATTCACTTTTGGATGGATCTGTTTCACTTATTGGGTAACATAATCTCTGGGAATGGAGTGTCAGTGGACCTAGAGAGGATAAGGGTAGTAGTATCTTGGGAACAAAACATGAAATATTTTGACAGGAGGAGTTTCTTGGGGGTTGATGGATACTACATGCATTTTATATAAGACTTCTCCCACTTAGAATCACCATTGAAAAGATTGAAAAAGAAGGGATTGATGTTTTTTTGGTCTTATTCTTATAGGATACAAATTAAAGAGCTTAAATAGATGTTGAAATCGACATACTTCCTTATACTACTAGAGTAGGGAAAGAGTTACATGGTATACTATCGCAATTTAGGTATTGGTATGGGGGAAATGTTGATGTAGAGGGATTGAGGTATGGCTTATGGGTCTCGACAGCTAAGGCCTGACAAGAGGAACTACCCAAACACAATTTTGAGATAGAGGCATTTGTAAACCTGTTCCACTTTTGGAGAAAATAATTTTTGGCCTTAATTTTGGAAGTATAAAAGTTCTAAAAAAGACTAAAATATATATTTAGGCAACATGATCTGAATCTGGGTTAGTAAATGTGGGTGGAGTACCTAAAATCCTTTGACCTTGAGATATCCTACGTGCATGAAAAAGAAAATGTAGTGGTTGATAAAATGAGTTGGATAACTTTGATACATGGAGTGAAACATTCCAGTAGCAAGTGGTTTCATATGGTGTTTTTATCTAAGATTCATCTGGAGGTGCTTGACAAGAAGGGAAGACTTATCTTCCATCCATTGATATGGCCTATAACCTTCTAGATAGAGTAATTATTAGGCATCTTTCATATTCATAGATCCTAGTTCTACAAGAGTGTTTGGAAGGTGAGGACCCTCCTTATAGTTGGACGATAAGAAATGATGAAATCAGGCATATCCATGGAGGTGTTCGGGTTCTAGTGGATATATGCATGGAGCGGATGCAGGAGTTTAATTCTTAAACTTTGGAAGAGTATCCTGATGTCAACAAGTTGTATCCAAACATACATCATTAGTATTGGTGTCCATGTATGTGGAGAGAAATATCTAGTTTTTTAGGAGGTGCTCCACCTATCAGTAGATGAACATTGAACATCTGTAACAAACTGTAATTTTACACAAGTTGCCTATTCCATAGTTAAAATGGGATGATTTCACAATGGATTTTGTGACTAGTTTATTGAGGTCACCTCAATTAAATGATACTATCTGGTTTATTGTTTATAGGATTATGATGTTTGATCATTTCTTGATGACTAAATAGACCTTCACTATGGATGAGATTGTGAGGTTGAACATCTGTGAGGTGGTACAACTACATGGGGTCCCACACACATTCATTATGGATAGGGACACCCACTTTATGTCTCCTTTTGCGTAGAGTGTTCACACGGTACTAGGTAAATGGGTGATTCTATGCCCAACATACCACCCATAGACTGTTGTTCAGTCATAGTGTACAATACAGGTTCTAGAAGATATGTTGCGATCATGCTTCTGAGATTTAGTGGGCTATTAGAAGATTCATAATCCCATAATTTAGTATTACAACAACAATAGTTATCAAGAGACAATACATATGGAATATTACATACAATTATATGGTTGGCAATTTTATTTTCCCTTTTGCTGGTTAGTGGAAGGTTAGGTTTCTTTACATAGACCGTGGGTCATGTAGGAGATTTCTGAACATGTCTAGTTGATAAAGAAGCAGATGGCTACCCCTAGACCTATTGGTTAGAAGTCATACACCGATCACCATAGACTACCCCTAGAGTTTGAGGCCGGGGATCAGACCTTCTTTCCTATTTCACCATGGTTGTACGATTAGAGGATAATGGGATAGGTTTAGCTTTCACCATGATATGTCTGGCTATTTAAGACTTAGGGGGAATTTGTTTTAGTTACCTATTGGTTGTAGTTACCATAGAGATATCGAGCCATGCACAACGTCTTACATGTATCTCAGATGTGGCACTATCACTTAGACTCATCTCATGTTTTTAAGCTCGTGGATGTTGAGTTGCAGGTAGATTCATCCTTTGAGAAGCATTCGATTCATATAGTTCATAGGAGAACGAAGGTTCTCATGGACTGGTCTATTCCTCTAATATGGGTGCTATGGGAGCATGACTATTTATAGGACATGAATTGGGAGAGGGAGGCCAACGTACATGCTCATTGGTCAAAGTTATTCCCAGCTGAATCTTGACCACCCTTTAGAGAAACATTTAGGGATGAATTTCTATATGAGGGAAATATTGTAGGATTATGGGGTTTCTTATGATGTACTAAACCTTTTCATTTCAGTTTAAATGAATTATTATGACCTCACATAAGTACCCCTTCAGATATCTGTTGTTTTGGTGTTGTTTGGGGCTTGTTCGGATCCCATAACTAAGTTTTTGGATTAAAATGGAATTGAATATGGTTTTATCATGTGTTGTGCACTGTCAGAGAAACCATGGGAGTGAAGGTAGTAAATTCCACACCATTTTGGAAACAATGAGGTGGAGGCTGAACATCCATGCATAATGTCTGATAAATTCTATACTTTTGATAGAGAGCTATCACAAGGTTACTATATGATTAGTTATACTGTGTGGGGTGACCGTGAGAGCTCCATATAAGATTGCATAAACTGTGTGAAAATGGTGCACTATTAAGAAAACCATGCACCTAGACCATGCAAACTAATTTTTAAAAGGGGAAATGATATTCTTTACATAGTGGTGTTATAAACCTACATTTTTCTTCTTTTCTCCTCACTCACAATAGAGGACACAAAAGGGATACCCCTTAGGAACCTATCCTTCCCTCTAAGGTTTCTTCTCTGTATGATCTCCATTTCGACTATTGATTATATCATATGATTTGTATTAGTAAGGCCTATATTTTTTTACCTCTTTTTGTTTCTCCAGAACAATGATTTTTTATTTGATTTTAGGTTAATATGCCATAATATCATATTTTTCATCAGTCCTTTAGATATCTCCCAAACCAGGATGAGTCAGGACTTGATACTAGATGAGTGGTCTAGAACCAAGCCGAAATAGGTGGTCTATAATTCCTTTCAACATTTCTGGTTCTATTAGGGTATTCTTCTGATATTCTGCCCATTGGAATTTTCATCATGGGCCCATTTTTGATTGAGCTACTCTTGGTAGGCTTTGTCGGACCTAGTGAGGATTCCAGAGGTTTCTATTTAGGTTTTAGGCACCTTTTTCTTGATTAATGGTCACCGATGTGGTGTACCATAATAAAATTCTTTATTTCTGACAATTTAAACCACCGAAGGATTGTGTGCTTGTTTTTTTTCTAATTAGAGTAAGCCCTTTGATACCATAATGGTTTTGAATATCTTTCTTTGGAGATGTAATCCCTAATTTCTTCGAAGTATATTATTATCCATTGATTTTCTGATAGTTGGGATAAGATAAAATATATAATATCAGTTGATGTACCATTATAAAATTATTAATTTCATGTTAAATAGTTAATATTGGATATTATTCCCCAATGAATTCTGAATAATATAGGGACTTCATGAGTGGTAATACTCATGACATATTCATGTTTATGTGTATGGGTATATTCACATGGAATTGAATTGTTTAAATTTAATGAATTAAATGAATGGATTGACAGATTCCAGGGATTGCACTCCATGGATCTAGAATGTGGTAGTGGGTGCCTTGGGATAACTCTACCCCTTATGTCTTGATTCCATTAGATGCGTCAGGAGTTGTGACTACATGGGTATATATTGCATAGAATCGTATAGGACATGCAAGTAAACATGTTCTTAGGACTCCAACTAGTGCCTAGACCGAGTTTACACTATGACACCCTTGGGACTCAATGTGGATTCCTTGGATGATTTTCTTGGTTTTATCCCTTTGGGGTCAAGATTGTTTACATATATTCCATAATACCCGACACCTTGGATCGAGCTCTTGTGGCCTCTCTTCACCATACAGGATGGCTATGGAATCCTAAAATTGTTTACATAGTGTGGAAGTGGATTAGATGATACATTTTGATGTATGTCATGGTCGTATTCCTTTTTTAATATTTCTTATAGCTAAATTGTTAGGAGGTGACTCTTTTGTAGGTAGCCTTGAGGGTTTTTCGATTCTACTTATTGCAGTAGAAATATTAAATGAGAATACACACTAACGTAACTTATTTATTTACAATTTCTAGGACTCCATATATTTATCTTATAAATGTATAGAACTTGGTGGTTGCCTTTGGTGATGTTTATCTCACACCCTGTTTCTACCTTCTCAGGGCCCCGAATAGATTATATGGTTACATGTGATGAATGGGGAAATAAACCTAGTACATGTTATTTACTGAGGCTTTGGATTAGTGGATCATAGGACCAAGCTATTCCATGCGATGCTATAAGAACATTTTTGTGATTTTTTCATTTCAGGACATTTCTACTGTATTTTATTTCCATTTAATTTTTTTGGTTGATTTATAGATACATGTATCTTTTATATCATTATGTATATGTGACAATACCAGTCACTAATATGGTTTCCTACCCTATATTACTTGCAGTTGACTCTTGTTTATTTCACTTATTCTATTATGTTATGTTTGACTTTTGTTGTGATACTTCGATAATGAGGACATTGTCTCCAAAATGACTCACCTACGACCTTACTTCTAGTCAGTAGTCTCTGGCATTTGGAGAGAAATTTTTGAGTCAATGTGGCCATCGAGGGTCGGGGCACCATTGGTGGTAGCTGGTTCCGGGATGTCTCCAAATGGTCTTAAGAAATGTGAATAAGTGAGGTGAGGGTGTTTTCAATTATAATTGGGGAAAGGTAACTCTCTTTGAAATTACATTAAAATTTCCCAAAATAATTAAAAATGATAATTTAATATAATTTAAATAATCTCTAAAATTACCATAGATTATATATTTTAAAGCATAAGATGGAAATATTTCTATCTAATTGATATTTTCAAAGTTTTAATGAAATTTTCTTCATTATCAACATTGTTTATCATCTAGTAAAAATATTTTTTCCTTAACAATAATAACTTTTTTAATGTTTTCACTATTAATTATGGTCAAAAAAGTTTGAATCATTAGATAACATATATTATTTTGATTACTAATACTAAATAAATTTTTACAAATTCATTTCCCAAAATTGAAATATTTAATTTAAATTTAATCTTGCAGGTGCTACTAGAAAGTGGGTTTTCAAATAGAAAATGTACAAAAGATTACAATGTTTTTATGTAAAAATTCAACTTGAAAATGATTCTAATAACCAATATTTAATTATAATTTAATAATTAAACTAATTTTAGTTTAAAATCAATTCAAAATATAGTTTATCTTTATAAATAATTTAATAATAGGGTATTTTTCACATAAAATTCAATATTTTACCCTATTCATTGAAAATAAGAATCATTTCCAAAAAATATCATTTATTCACCCTAAGATAATTTTTATATCATTATTTAAAAAAGGTATTTATTTTTATCAATTTAATTTTTTAAAATTTAGAAAATTTTGTTATAAAATAAGTGAACTAAAGTGGAAAAAACTTTTTTTTAGAAAAATAATGTTTTTAAGTGTAAAATTTGATGTATTCATATATCATGTCAAAAAATCACATAAGGATAATAATATTGAATATATATAATAAAAATTTCATTAATATAATTCGAAAAAATTATTTTCCGATTTATTGATGTAATACTACCTTGTTCACATATAAATTTCATTTCATAAACAATTTTTTTACTTTCAAATTGGTCTTATTTTAAACTCTGATTAATTGTTCACGAAAGAATGGATTTTTTATAAATTAATAAATAATATATCATTATATGTTATTTAATATTCTTCATACCCACCATTCAAAAATATAGGTGATACTATTATTTTGAATATTATTATTTCAATAGCATGTCATGTTTTGTTTAATCTCAGTGTAGTGTTTAGTGTAATCTAACTTCTGTATTGTGTGTATCACAAACAAGGCAAAGTGTTTTTTTAATTAAAGATTAACTCAATGTTTCATGTAATGTAAAATATTGAATAGATTAAACTTATATGAAAAATAATTCAAAAATACCTTGGAGAATCACATTCTACCCCTTTGAATTGAATTTCTCCTTCAAAATTCATCATGACCATTAATGGTTTTACTTTTGAAAATTCATTCATTTGGAACCCCATTGTGAAAATGAATAATAAAAAATCACTTAAAAATGGAATGTTAGAAACAAAATGGTTAACTAATGTGACTCAAAACAAGGTTTCCTCAAAGGATAACGTAGCTGGTAAGAGAAGATTTGGACATGGAAGTGATGAATAAAAATTTTTGGTGAGTGATAGAGACCGTTTTTTCACAAAAACATGAATGGACAATTGAATATTAATGTACTAAAAATCATAGTTATATGATAATTTAAAATACCATAGGTTCAAAAAAAGTACGAATTTAGGGAGCATTTTGTTTCAATACATTCTTCATAGAGTTGAGGAATTCGTTTACTACATGAAAATGTAATAAAATATACTTTTATAATATTACTCTATTTCATAAGAACATTTTAATCCAGTTCTTTAATCAATTTCAAATTTATCACTTACACCTTGAAATTAATACCTAAAAATTATTTATTTATTCCTAAAAGCATTAAATTCATTCTTAACATGTATTGATATCTATAATAGAATGATAATTCATTTTGTCTATCTGAAGTCTTCATCACAAGAAAATGGTTTTCACATGTTATCCAATATAAATAAATAATCCTATGGTGGAGGAACAAATTAATCTCTAAGTACTCTTCTAAATTAAAAAAAATAAACCATTTCATAAACAATGATCCTTATAACCCTTATGAAAGTTACAATTAAATATAAAGGAAAATAAAATTTTCAAATCCTACGTATCATAAATCCCCCATATATCTTAAACTGACACTTTATTTTCAAATAATAAACAAGTGTATTCCATAGTCATATATTATCATGAATCGTATTAAAAACTATAATTAGCGTAAAAATAATAATGAAGTCATACATATTTCCTGTTTAATAAAACCATAGATTATTGAATATATTCCATATATACAATAATGTTACTAACTCCATCATTGATAACATAAACTAACTTAGCCAAAAATCATTAATCAATTCAAATGTAATTATACAAAATTTATTTATCCCAAAATATTTATCTTAACATTTGACACATATTATGGGTTATCTTCCCTTAATCATGTGTTTTTCATTAAATATAATATTTTTATAGACAAATTCTCTAGATCATCAGTGTTGATCAAAATATTATTTTTAAAATTTGAATACAAGGCTTATAAAAAAATTCGGTATATATATTATGATTCATAGAACATAATTTTTAAATTAACACTTCAATCACTACACCACATCATTAATCCATTAATTAGGCATCATAAAATTATTCCTTAATACCTCCATCTTTTTATATGTAATTAATTATCTCATAACCATCAATTGAATACCCATTAATCATACCACATTTTTGATTCCTATCATGAGATTTCTTCTAAGGACATGGATTTTTATAATTCAAATACTTTAAACATTTTAAAAATTATTTATTTAATAATAAATTAGGGTGAACAATATCCTGATCAATTGCATTAACTAAATTATTTATTTTTATATAAATAAAATTCATTGCGTCCTTATTTTTGGTACTCAAAACATTTTCTCATTTCATTGAGACATTCACATGGGTGCTTATTACCACATTCTTGAAATATTTGAAACTAAATATTCCTTCTTCTGGGGTCTTCACCACCTAAAATCAAAGCAAACACTATCATTATATTCTTTGTTGAGTTTGATTGTTTTTTATGGTGCACATTGTTTTTTATATATCTTGATAAAAGACTAGTAATAATAAAAAACTGATATAATCCTATTATCATCCCATCTAGATTCTCATTAAAAAATTATCCATTGTATTCAACGTTAACTCAATAATTTAAGTATCCTTGATTTACTGAAAAAAATCATAGCATTAGAAACAATATTCATTGTGGGAAATCACTTATAGGATGTCAAAATCCTTCCACCTTAATTTAGGTATATCATAAGTTAATCACTATCATAATCTATTTAAATACATCATAATGGGTGGTATATAGATTCCAAATTTCGAAATCTTATCCCCAAGAGTGTTAAATAAGGTGTACATCATGGCCAATTATCGTGCACCGAGCGAAGATCGAGTCCGAATCAATTCACCCTTCTCAGAGTTATTACCCATAACTACCATTGGGATAGATCCACATTCACTAATATTATCTAGACATGGATGAAATTTCATGGAACCCACTTAGTATATCCTTTACAAGAAATAAAGTATATTTTCTCATACATTGAATCATCCATTGACTTATCCATAGAGACATCCCAAGACATATCTTTCGGAATATCCCTAAAAAACTCACTAGATTTTTCACATTTTAGTTTCCAATGTTTAACTGAACCATTCCTCTAATACCAACTCTAGTGACCCTGTATCTTCAGAAATTAATATTAAAAAATTTTAGAAAAATATTCAATAAATTACAAAGACACATTTCTAGGGAATATATTAGTTTAGTATCTTTAGAGACTAGGTACAAAATATTCTAATTTGTTAAGATATCTAAAACATCATTCATAATTGAATTCCCCTTTTTGTACAATTCACAATCATACCCTATTAAAACCTCTACTTATTACCCAGGGAAAGGAAACATAATAAAAGGTGATGTTATTTTGTTAGTAAGTCTAAGAAAGTGATATATCAATGATCAAATAAGTATAGCATGATAATAATGGTATGAGAACAATAGTCTAAAATTTGGAAACCATACCTTGTATATCAAAGATCATAATCTTAAGACATGACATAACACTTGTAAGTTCATAAGACATGAATCATAAAGGAATTAAATAACATGAGCAATGAGACAAAAATATTTGAATAAGACATATATTTTTTACATACACATAAGTATAAAAAAACATATTTCATGTCTAGCCACCAAGACATTCAAAACATATTTGTCTTGGGCTAATCAACTATATAACTGGTTCATGATTGGGGTGACATTTCTTGTACCCTCTTTTGGGCATTGGATAACCTATCATGTTCCACTTTTTTTTTGGCTTGGGATAATATCTCTTGTAATTTCTCTCATACATGGGATATACTCTCATGTACCCTTTGAGATCATATATCATTAATACTTATATAATTCACTAGACGGATAAATGCATCCTACATACAAAATAATGAAAATCATATGTATGTATGCCATATGATTTTAAAACATTCAACATATAACAAGCCATGAAATGAAATGACTTTCATAAAAATTTCTTCATATCAAAACATGGGAAAAAGAGAATGGTTTCATAATTATTTTAACATTTAATTATTGAATAACCCATGGAAAAGTGGGTTTTATAATAATTTTAACAAGGTATAACCCATGTAATAGAAACATAATTCATAATAATTTTTCCATAATAAATATAAACCATTCAATGAAATAATTATAATTGTACCCATAGATAATATCCTCAGTAAATAATAAGTAACATCAATTAATGAAAAATTATATATATGAATGATTTTGAAAGATTATTTAAAATATTTTCTGAGGTAAATAACCACTCGACATTGAAAAACACATTTTAATAACATAAAATATTTTTAAAACAATTTACTTTGAAAATAAATTTGAAATATTATAAAGGTTGATATAAAAATAATTTAAATCATTTCTTGAGGAAAATAAAAATTCTATTTTGAATTTGTTTACACATAAAATATATTAAAAATATTTTTTCTTGAAAATAACCTTGTAAAATTATAATTTATTCTTTAAATCAATTTTAATCATGATGGAAGAAAATTCCATATATTATTTACATGTTAAAAGAAACATTCTCTTCACATTTTTGGTGAAATCCAAGTGAGAAATGTTTATAAAATGATAGGAATATTCCTTCAAAAATATTTTTGAAGGTGTCAGAAATGGGTAAAATGATTTTAATAAATCAATTTATGAATATAAATAATAACTTTTAATGAAATTTTATAAAATTATTTTTTGGAAGATAAAATAGGTTTTCGACTGAAGAGATAAATCATGATCAGTTAAAAAAATATTTTCTCATTTATCAGATGTAATGACATGTTGAAAAATGAAACAATTACTTTAAAATATAATTAATAAACAGAAGATAAGAAATGTAAAAATTTAATTGTTATATGTATCCTAAAAGTTTATCATTGAGAACATAATAATAAAAAAATACCCTTAAAAATTATTGTGTAACATAAAAACATTACTACGATGGTAACATTGAATTATAAGCCAAATGAAAGAATAAAATAAAATGAAACAAATAATATCATAAAAATAAGTATATTAATTATATTACATGTAAATTTGGTATTATATACACATCATATAATAATATAGGGGTATAATTTATCATATGTTCAAATAATGAAAATTGAGACCGAAATCCCCTACCGCTTTTGTAACATTTGAACTAAAACCCCCATGACAGATAGATACTAATGTGGATATTTATATCAGAATAAATTTATTTATAGTAATAATAAAATGGAAAAATATGATGTATATACATTACAAAATAAAAACCATCGACGAATGTTTCATAAATCCCACAAAAATAATAGTTAGATAATAAAACCCTTATCAAAAGTCTCGACTTCATTTGTACACATTGAAACCCATGGTGTAATGAATATATTTTTATTATAAAACTATTAAAATAAAATACATATGTATTTCAAAAAATATATTATTTACTTATTTCTTCTTATTAGAATTGTATTAATAATTCCATCATTAAGACATCTTTGTAAACGTTTTTAGATATGTGTTGATTTTTTACTTTCGATCCCATTACTTTAATCTTGCATCCATAATTTATAGAATACTAATCATGATTTAATTTAAATATTTCAACATAAAATATAGTTTTAATATAAATTTTTATGGACGGTTTTGATAAATGAAGTTTTTAAAAATCATAGATATTGTAGGACACACACATGCATGGGAACCATTTCCATTTTTCAAAACGATTATTGAAAGAATGAAACGAATAAATTTTATTTCAAGAATTACCTTGATATCATAAATAACTTATTATTTATCGAGATATTATTATACATATCATCCATTGTTTTGGTTATGAAATCAGTGCCACATTGTTCCATGAAGGTGGTAATACATACAGACATGAGAGATATAATCATATTTCAGTGAGTGAAAATGTATGAAATAAAATCATATATTATCCATTAATAATGATAATTATATCATAAATATAATTATTTTTTCATATATATCACATATATTCATTAAATGTATCCTTATTATCTTTCATTTAAAATATTATAGAAAATGAATCTCATCACTTAGCTAGGAGGTAGTCTGCTATACACATGAGAGATGTTACTGTATTCCATAAAATATGGAAAGTAAAGAAGTTTTATATGATATAACGAATAAAGGGGTGTAATTATATTGTAAATATAAAATAAATACTTATACACATCCATTATTGGTGTTAATGGAAAATAAGGACTTCGGTTTTCCAGGAAGTAGTCTTCCGTAAATGTGAATGATTATTTTATAACTCATTCGATGGAAGTGCAGATGTACAAATATAATGAAATAAATATAATAACATCAAAATATATTATATATAATGATTTTATTATATTGGATGTTTTAATACATAATTTAATGTGGGAAATGAACTAAGAAAACTATAGAGATTTGTTAAGATAATTACATTATCCAAGATAAAACTCCTATAGATATACTATTAAAGAAACTAGATATAGTATTTTAGGAAAACTAGAAGCTATAAAATTTTTCAAAAAATATTACGGAGTCAATTTGGTAGTTTCTTTTTGTGAAAATGGATTGAGAGGTGTGAAGATGTACTAGGAGGGAGTTCCCTTTTATATGTGGTGAAAGGGAACCCACATGGAAATTTACCAAAAGAATCCCAAATGTCTATGTAATTTACATTATAAAGGATTCTGAATAGCCCATTTTAGGATTATTGAATGTATAATATGGCTAAAAAATATTAATTTTAAAATTGTTATATTCATTTTACCCCTTATATTCTTTGTTTAACCATTGGTAAACCAATTTTTACCATAACTATGTAATTTTTTTTTTACTATTTTCACTATTAGTTTTAGATAACATTTATGATTGAAATATTAGAATATATAAAAAATTATGATTCTAAATATTTAATAAATTTTTTAAAATTAATTTCCTAGATGTAGAACAGTTTAATTTTAAATTAATGCCACATACAAGATGAGAATGCCAGTTTTCAAAGTGAAAATGTTCAAAATATTACAATGATTTTATATAAAAATTCACTATGAAAATGATTTAAATTAAATAAATTGGTTTAATAGTTATATCATTTATCTAATTGTACATTAAAAACAATTAAAAATATAAATCATTTATTTATGTAATTAAAAAGAAAAGGTCGTTTTCAATTAAAATTCATTACTTTTCAATATCCTTTAAAAAATGAAACATTTCAGAAAAATATATAAATTTTACCCTAATATAATTTTAAATTAATTATTTCAAGTTTGAGTTATTTATAGAAAATTTATTTTATAAATTTCTAAAAAATGAAATTTTAAAATATGTGCATCAAATGTGAGAAAACTACTTTTTAGAAAATTATAGTTTTAAGTATAAAATCATATTTACTCATATATATTTTCTAGAAATTTTTTTTATTGAATATATATTATAAAAAATTTATTATTATAATTCACTAAATATTATTATTATAATTTCTTAATTTAAAAAAAAATTTGGACATAATTTTTTTAAGAAAATATTTCCCTTATTTTTAAATTGATCAAATTTTCATCTCTAATTAACATTCCACCAAATAAATCATTTTATATTCATCTAAAAAGAATATATTTTTTATAATTTATTAAATTATATTCGTTCCCTCCATTCCAATGTCAAGGTGAAAACTATAATGTTAAATAATAATATTCCAATAGTATTCCATGTTTCATTTATGGACGATGTCTGATGCAACACAAGTTAAACTCGGTGTGGTGTTTAAAAATATTCAAAAATCTTGTTGATGGGACAATAAATTACCACTATGTAGTTTTTAACATAAAATATAAAAAATATTAAATAAATTTAAAAAAAATATTTCACACAATCGTTCGGTGTTATAGCTTCTACCATGATAACACAACTCTCACATTCTCTTGGTCAAATGATACACCTGGTTCTGAGATAATGTGACCAAGGAAGTAAAAATTATCAATCCAAAAGTGTAACTTTTTTAAATTGGGATAAAAACAATTATATCATAGTGTAATTAATATATTTTCATGTTGTATTTAATTATAATGTATATTTTGATGATTAAATATGATATCATCCAAAAAATCCACTGTAATAGAGTAAATGTATGGGTTGGAAATGTAATTAATAAGATCTAAAAAAATAGCCAACTTTTTTATGTGACCAAATAACATTACTAGGTACTCTGATATTTCATATCGAATATAGAATGTGATATATTGTATATATAATATTATAACTCATACAAGTTGACACACCAACATCAAATAATTTTATATAAAGTCCGTCACTCATTGGATCTGGGAAAAGAGTTCATATATGTGAGATAAAGGGTAACATTTTTTAACCTTAAGCTGATTCAATTTTTTAAAATCAATACAATTTTGGGGTCACTATTCATATCCATGGTGAAAATTATAGGTTAACCCAAGGATTAATAAATGTCTTGGATAATCCCCTTGGATTCAAAATCCTCCAACTATCTCTTAATCACATGAGGATCTGTAGGAGCCATCATGTATACTAGGATAGGTACTGGTGATATTCCTTGAACCATTTCATCAGTGAACTCTACCTCCCCCCATAAGAGTAAACTAGACAATTTATCATAGAATGTTTTCATAAAATGATATAGTAAATGAGGGAAAAAGTTATGAAATTTTCCATGATCATCTAGTAAAATAATATAAATTTATGCTAATACTCCACCAAGACCATGATGATCTTGTCCATCGGAAGATTACTGGACATCCTGTTATGTTTTTTTAAAGTAATTACTGCCCTATAGAGATGTGAAGGACACCCTCCAATACTAAAAATTAATATTAATGTGATAATGATCTAATAATTACATCCTGAGAATGATATCAAATCTGTCCATCTCAAGGATAAAAAGTTTCCATAAAAATGGTAGTTTCTTACCTCAAAAATGAAATCCATATATTGGTGTACAATTCCTGATCACACTCCATCCAAGTATCAATATTAATTACTCAACATAAATACTATATTTCATGTACATGGACTTCCATAATAGACATATATATAAAAAGTGAGATGCACCAATGTCAAATAATGAATATAATAAACTATATGCTACTAAAATAGTCCCTAAAACAATATATGGATCAACACAGTTCTCCTATAGTTTCAGATATATTTCATATATATGGACTAATTTGCAACCATATATTACAACCAGACTTCCCTGAGTTGGTCTATCCTATTGGCATTGCACATCATCAGTGTATATCCCAAGAACAAAACCACCACATTAGTTAGAATGACTAGTAGTAATCCAGCTACTATCATGATGTGAAATTGTAGATCCCTCTCCAGAACATGAGTTTAGTGTAGAAACTCTATCATTAGCCACTGGAGGGATCATTTTTTAGAACTATAGATGTTAAAATATCTTGTTGAAAACTCAACACTCCATTGGGACCTTGATACATTTTGGATTCACGTGTCTTGGCTTACCACATTGATGAAATAATACTTGGCAACCAGGGTACAAACTATGAATATTTCTTCCCCCATGATAAAATTCATAGTGACAAATTCTATAAAAGTATGATCTGATACTCGATCAAGGAATTGAACAACCATTCCCCACACTATCATCATCCCCTAGGTAATGCTTCGTAAGAAATATCTCGTTTCACTATTTTGGAAACAAAAGTAAAAAACAATCACTTCCGATCATTTGATCTATCTAATACCAACTTTATATCACCTTTCACTGGTCATTTCATCACTAGAAATAATATGAAGGAATAATTATAAATATATAAAATGATTTAATTATTCCATAAATGAGACAATACAATGATATAGGTAAATATACTCATTTGATCGTTCATCAATTTTCATTTCTAAAAGTATGTAATCTTTGAATATAGTATCAAAATACCTTCATACCTTGTCCTAATCATGACCTACCAGATTTAGGATATCCCCATAATTCATGGATGATCCATGAGGCATATAAACAATGATATTTACCCCCTCTTCAAATACACAATGATCACAAGAACATCCCCTAAAAAGAAATATACATCCTATGGGCCACAATCGCATAAGTATGTAGGTGGATGTTTTAACTAGAACTCCCTAGTTGACTTTTAACATAGTTAATGCAGGTTTTTAAACACCTTGAATAGACTACACAACTTTTATCATTTCATCTCTAAGATAATATTCAGTGTCCATATCATGTAAAATATTAGATGCCACTAGAGGATCCCCAACTGGAATAAATGGTTTGTTAGTCCTCGCCATATCCATCACATAGACATCACCACCTTCCTGGAGGTTGAATCAAGGATGTTATAGTGGAATATTTCTAAAATTCCAAACACATGACATAGAAGAAGATTTAATATCTAATTGGATCACATATAAAAAATTATAGGTAAAAAGCACTATACTAAAGAGTTAAAAACCAATGAAATTATTCTAAATAATGGCCTATGTGATATAGAAGACCAAGAAAGGTCACTTGAGACTCTCCCACTACACAATACTATAGTCGAGTCAAGGTAATGTTATATTTTTAATTGAATAGGTGATAGAGTAAAACACCATTTAAGATATAGATGGAATCCCCGTATAATGGTAACAATTTCAGTTAAATATTTAAAACAAATCATGTTCATATATATATATAACTGTACTATTTTTATGTTACCATTCCAACGTTATTTATACATACACATTATATATTAGATTTGGAATGTTATGTAGCTACAACTAGACCTATTACATCTTCTCTCAGGATGTAAAAATTCCATACATGAATGATTGATTTGATGAATCATTATTCCCAATTTATAAGTAATCCACCTTTATTAATTAAAATTATAATCCTTTTAAATGAAACTATCAAACATTTTAGTCCATGTAAACTAAGTTACATATCTCAAACATGTGATAATTGGACTACATAATGTTCTACCATCAAGATATAAATGGAACAAATCTAGTATGATACAGAAACATTAAGAAACCAATTATTTATCATTTTACATTAAGTAACTTTATCACTATTTAATTTAAATAAACCAAGGAACATATGAAACTATATATGCAATGAACACAATAATATAAACATTTCATGACATATGCATGGAATATAAATCATATAGTGCCTATAATGATGCATAAGACAATACACCCAATCCATAACTGGAAAAGGGTAAAAATCCACAATTATAATGAATATCCTAAATTATAATAAACATTGTAAATCACGTGTGTCACAAAATGGTGAAAATAAAACAAAATCAATGATAAGAATTTAGAACAAAAATTACAACCTCAAGTAATTTGGATTTTTCCAATATATGGTTTAGATGCTACCAATCATAGGATAATTACTAAATTCAGACACATCCTAGACTCCTCTTTTCCATCCAAAAATAGAATGTAAAAGAAAATAAAGATCTAATAAAAATTTATGATGTCCCAGTCCTAGTTCATAAATTCATGATCTGACCAATGGCCACGTGGACACAAGTATGCCTCCCTGTACACCAGAGGCATTCAATATTGATTAAGGGTCTATAATTGTATGGTGGGGAGACTATACACTCATGATTAGAGTGGTTAAATTGTATAATAAGTGAATATGTAGTATAAATATTAACTAATATAGCTATGGAAGACCATAAAATATGATAAACCAAAAAACGAGTACCACCATTAACATAACCATACCTAGTATCGTATATAAAATATTAATGATGCCATGCTTCAAAAAAAAGAGGGGGTTAACGGGGATACATAGAAGTAGGAATATATAATATGATATAAAATAAGAAACAAATAGAAAAAATCTATCTCAAATATAATAACAGTAATAAGATCAATCCTCTACTCAAATAATCTAAACTAGTATAGAAATTAAAGCATCTATAGTTGGGAAATTCCCACTGTCATTGCTTTCATCCACGAATTCTATCTAAGTATGAATTAGTGGCACGAAAATGGTAGGAATAGAACTCTATTGGACAATAGAAATGGGGTATGGATCTATCAATTATATGGATATATAATGATTAAACTGTAGGAAATAGTATTCATGTAAGTGAATAAAATACATAATACCAATGTCAATCTAGGTTCCTACTAGAACAACCATATGACACAACCAACATCATCCTAATCGAAAATTTATTTGAGTGTTTTTTAACTATGATTCAATTATATTCCATGAATGTAACTAGAGTAACATGGCCAATGCATCCCAATATGATCAAATTTATTTAAGGGTTGAATAAGTCCCACAAAATTTAAGGATTAATAAATGAAGTAACACAAGTATGTCATATATGTAATATATTAACAGAATACAATTAAGTATATTGATATGTAATATGTGTCATTAGATTGAATTTGAATCGTGGCACCATTAGAGAAATTCCACATAGAGAACCTAGGTATTACTCTCGACATACAAAAAAACACATCACCTTTGGAGTTCATCTAATTTATTCCATAGATGAACCAAGGTCTCACTAAAGAAATAGTATAAAGGAATTTCCATTTTATACCATTGATTTAATTCCACATATGAAACCCATGTGTTTCTCATGGGATAATATAAATCTATCCACATGGGGACCCTGTGTGTGTAATTCCATAATGGAGTCCTTGTACTTCCCATTGTATGAGATCAATCCATCTCTAAATCATTTTAATTCATTAATATTGATGAGAACATGTATGGAATTCTATATTAGAACTCACGTATTTCCCTAATAAAACCATACATAATGGGTGTGTTCTAGATTAAAACCAAATCATTTAACAATTAGTTAAATTCAATTTTTCTATTTCATTTATGAGGGATAATAAAGGAGTAAGTGAGAAGGAAAAAATAATGAGTAAAATAGACTCCCAATTCCCAATTTTGATTAATTAAATTAAAATTTCATCCATTTAATTTTAACATCATAATTATAATGATAAAATTACACACCTTAATAGTTGAATCATTTTTAGGAAGAAAACATGGTTATTTTATCTCCTTTAGAAACACTACATAAAAGGTGGGTCTAATTTAGTTTCTGAACAAACATTCATATTAATTGGTCCAATGTGTCTTATCAGTCAACAAATAATCATTTAATTATGGAAAATTCATTTTAATATGTGACACATAAAACATCTGGTGTACAGTACAATGACCCACTGTATTATAAACTATAATTTTATGAGCATGAAGAAGACCAGAAACATTATACCCATAATAGACTCTTCATCTAGTCTTGGTGTTTATTCTAGGATAGAATGTGTTATATAATATAAATAAATAAATACCCTAAAAATATCATATTTTGAAAGATATATTTAGCATTCAATATGATGTGACAATCTAAGGAAAAAAGGAAGATGAATGTGGGACTTTACAATAGAGACCCAAGATGATGATAAATGTTTGAATAAGATATCAATTAAATAAGTTTGATCAAATCCAAGCTTTAGAGGAGGTGGTAGATCTCAATGAATGTGGTTCTATTAGAAATGAATAAGTGTGAATGAGAGTTAATGTATTACATAATATATGAGAAAATACAATTTCACACTTTTTTTAGGGGTACACTATTTGGTCATAAAATTAGACTAATATTGTTCCGACTGCGTGATAGTGATGTCTATATGGAACACCCCATCACATGACTAGGTTCACATCAAGTCAAACAATTCATAAAAAATATATTTACAAATTAAAAATGAATAACCTCTTTCATGATTGGTGAATGGTAATAAAACTATTTTCCAACCATGTGTTTCACCTTTAAAACATATTTACATATTTTCAATTTACAATGAGGAATCCCTCAAATGTTTTAGACAATAGTGTAAAACCCCTATTATCCCTAACAGTCTAGGGGCACCGTTATCCCTATCCATGTGCTAACCATGTGACTCACTTTATCCTTCCAAAATTCAGGACATCAAGTTGTGAATGATCCTAAACATCTCTGATACATTCCAGTCACTCTTAGAGACTATTATTTTTATAAAAGAATTTATTTAAATGAATTGAAAAGAATCAAAACCACATAAAAAATAAAGGAACATACACCATGTTAATCATAAGGAGAATAATTAATGTACTCTAAGAGAATACTTTCTTTAATAATTTTTCCTATATGGGATGCTCATGTTCCTAATTATTACCAATATATCAGTTTCTTTATACTAGCATAAGTGAAATTGAAGGAGAAGAAGTTGTGGAGTAGGGTGCGTTTTGTAGTTTTTTACAATGATAAGTGATATCCATCATGAAACATTACAATATCCATGATGGATGATGATTATAATACACTTCATAGGTAGTAAAGTTAATGCTGAGACATAAAAATAAAAAATTATATTGTTTTTCAATATGGTATTCAATGGTAATTTATGATTTTTATGAATTTTGAGATATGGGGGAGTTATTTTAACAAGATAATTTTTTTAATTTGTTTATTGAGATGGTTACATGTTTTTGTCTCAAAACACATACCCAGATAGCCCATGATAGAATGAGTATTATTTAAAAACTACAAACCTACCACCTAAATGTTTTCTTATAAAATAAATAGATCACATTGATTATAGAAACCGATTTTAAATATTGGGGTCCACAATGCATGCTTATATTTATCTAATTAAAGGATCATAGTTATGAAATTCATGTTTTCAAATTATTCTCTTGAGGAATGTTTTCTAAATTCTCTGATAATAGATGATAAGTTTTGATGAAAAATATTTTTCAATTTTCATTCTTTTAATAATTTTGGGAAACACACACACACATATTGGGGGAAAATAATTTTGTACCCATATTGACTTTAATGATATTTGGGAATATTAAAAAAAACATATATGGAGATAAGTTTAGTCTAAAGTGTGTTGTTTTCTTATATATGTATATATATATATGAATATGTGTATGTCGGATAAGTTACATGAAGATGTTTTACAAACTTGTTATTTCTTATTTGAAAGAAACAGTATTAAATCTGATATTTCTTTACTGGTTTTCATAGTTCCAAACATCATAAAGATATTCATGATTTATGTATAGTTAGTTTAATGGATGATGTATTTATTTTGTAAATGTTATAAATACTTTAAAATTTTGAAATTATAATGATTGAGATATGGTTATAAAAATTTCAAGATATGATTTGGGGGATTTTTATCTAATGGATAATAGTATGAAGTTCTACTAGATAGAGAAATTTTGTTTTATCATATGAACATTTGTAAAAGTTTAACTATATAGACCATGACAAAGATGTATCAGAAAGAGAAAATTAAAATTATACCAGATAGTGGCTTCCTAATAAATCATACAAGAAAAAATTTGGGGATTACATTAGATGGAGGAAATATTTGAAGATTACTATACATAGAAAGATTATGACTACAAAGCAGAGATTCCTAGATTAATAGGAATAGATAGAGAAGTTTTGAAAATTTTATATATGAAGGATTTATTTTAAATATTACTGAACATTGAATAATGGTATCATCTACACCGAAAATACATTTTGGGAACATTTCCCAACCATGTCATTTCACCAATTATGAAAATAATGAGATTTAATTTCAATGATCATATATTAAGATGATATTTAAGGAAGATTTTAATAGTATGCAAATGAAGAGAATTGAGGATGTTCTTAGGAATAATGTTGACTCTAATGTTTTAGAAGCATTTAAGGTGGTATTTTGAAGGATGTATTTAGTGGGAAATTAAAATTATTACCCAAATTGATTTCATTTATATTGGATAAAAATAACCATAAAAATGTAGGTGATCATGTTTATAGATTTAGATGCTTTTTAATTTGTTGTAGAGTGAAAATTATGATTTTTTTAAAGAGCACAATAAGAGTTACTAACCCATATTCTACATGGTTATTGATGAAGATAATCCGATGGAGGAGATGAGGGTAGAGATCCAGTATAGAGGGAATCACTAGAAATATAATATAATATATGGATGGGATGAATTTGACCAAGGTACAAAAAAAGATAATTATTAGTATAGGGTTCATCATTTAGAGGTTCATCGGATAGAGTACATCCAAACGAGGAAAATGGGATACATCATACCTGATAGTGTATTACCAAATGGACTTTTTCAATGGTTAATTTTTATAAAATATTAAATAATGTTTATATTTGAGTATATCTAGGTCCTTAAAGATCAATATGATGTTTTAGGCCAATATATATTTTAGAGGGATATTGAGGATCTTGAAGAAGTTGTGTAAAAGAAAAAAGTGATCGAACTTCCATGTAGATAATGAACATCTGAAGAATAAGATCTTTCTATAAATGATTAATAAATAAGAAGTAAGAGGTTACATATGGTTGTTATAACCAGTTATTGAATTGGATCATTGTGTGTGTGTGTGGGGGGGGGGTATAACTAATCAATAATGAAGTGGAGAGAAGAATCGTAGATGTGAAGGGTGGTGGGTATAACCTATGATGATAAAAGAGTTGGTTGCTGGTGGGTGGAAGTAGGTTCAAATTTAGGATCAATTTTTGGGTTTTATATCTATATTCTTCCTATTCCATTATAATTCAATTTATTGTATTAAAGAATCAATATTGTGTGTGCGGTGGGGAGGGTATATAATCAACAATTAATGGAGTACGTTCTCACATTGGAGATGAGCCTTGTAAATATCTTGTGTTGATACCTCAATAAATTTATAGCATTTGATATGATTTTGTTGGATATATTTGAGTGGATAAATAACTCTATTATGATTCACTAGTTGAGTGTTGAGATGAATTAATAAATTAAAGGAAAAAATGGTTCAGTTATCCCCCTCTCAATAATCAAACACAAATTTCTGACCCAAAATATTCTTTTGTATTTCTTCTCATAAACCCATTAATATACCTTATGGTACAAGGCACCCCAAATTCTAATTTTATTTAGTGAAATCACAACGCATAACAGAAGTTATTATAGTAATAAACTTTGGATAAGAATGTTAAGGTAAAACTATTTCAACAACTATCAACCATCAATCACATCCATATAATGATACCACATTAAATATACCAATAAGACACCAAACTTACCAATTATACTTCATTTTCAGATATCCATTTTGAAATTATTGTAATATAATATTAAACATATCTAAAATATATATATCGATTAAAATAAATGAATGAATAACCCAAAACCAGTCCGTAAAATATTTAAATAATAAATCTTTCATTAATTACATACCACACCTTGACATCCAAGGGAAATTCCCATCAAATTACCATACCATTACAATACAAAATATTTAAATCAATGTGGAATACATGACTAAAAATAACACAATGAATAAGAAATTAAGTAAATAATAAATGAATAGATGTAAATAATAAAAATAATAAACACCAATTCTACTAAGAATATAACTTCAAGTGATAAAAATAACGTATAGAATTCACCTACCTTATGTGAAGCTCATACAAATAAACATTAAGACAATAAGGAAACCTATAATTGATCATCATTGAACATGAAGAGATCACCCTCAAATACGGAATAACATCATCCACTATCAAACCAATATTGTGTGTACTATACCACTGATTATACTCCCCACCCCATGACCTATTAGAGGAAATATTTCAGTCTCACACTAGTATTTTTTACTAGCCTAAAAGGTCTTATAACTTAGAGGGTTAATTAAATGTTATTTTATATGTAATTAGATATATTTTATATGGGAAACATTTAATTTTTAATATGGTTATTGATATTTATTTTCTTGAATAAATCTGATATAATTCCAAATGGATGGAAATTAATGGATGGAAATGTGAATAAGATTAAATTTCAAATTATAGTAATGAAAAAATGGTAATTTTAAAAACATAAAATTATGGTTATATAAAATTCAAAATAATTGGATGTACCATAGAAAAGGATGGGGGTGAGTCTATGATACTTTATTTACAATTACTTTTATCTTAAAATAAACCTATAGTGAATTGTATGAGTCTGATCAACCAAAGTATAAAATATTAGCCTCATAAGAATATAAAATGGTAAATCACCCAAGGGACACAATATTTTTACAATGTTTATCCCCTTTATGGGTGAATAGAAACTTGATATGGTCACATTGATATTGATAAACAAAATTCTCTACTAGAATCAAATGTAAATTACATGTCAGTTAGGATGGTATCATCTAAGAACCAATTGTGTTTCCTAACAACTAATCTTTATACAATGGTTTTTACTAGGATCCACCAGTTATAATAAAATACAAAAAAATTAGTAATTTTATACTAAAATTTTATTAAATTTATAACAATCATTGTTCTTCCTCAAAGCCTATATAAATAATCAAATTTTCACCTAATCAAAATTTCAACATCCAAAAAATTTATATTTGGGAACACAATTTTCAAAAAACATTCTTAGGGTATATAAAAGTTTGGATACATGATAAGTGGTATTATATACTCTACATCATTCCACTAATTTTTTACAGAACACAAGTTTTGTAACATTAAATTCTAGAACCCATTATTTTTGTACCCTTACTTTTGGGTTTTTAGTCCAACAACATCGGAAATATTTCCATTCCTACTACCACATTCTTTTATAAAATCTACATGATGAATCTTGTTAATCATGGGATTGTATACACACCACTATTTCTCTCTACAAGGTATTACCATAATACAATATTATGTAAGATATTTTTCTAAGAACGATCATCAATAGAATATATATCATGCATAGAAACATCTCAGGTAATCCGTCTATAAAAAACAGATTACTCCTTTACATATTCTATTCATTTTTTTAAAAGGTTGGGGCCGAAGACTCGTTTATTATTAAATCAAAGCAAAGACCTCTTTACATATTCTATTCATTAACTGAAAGCAATCAATAATGAAATGGGTAAGGGTTATTTCTTGGAAGAAACCATTAATGAAATCATTTGTGCTGTCTATTTTCACTATTCACATTCTTTAAATATTTATATTGTAAAATTGTCCAAATATCTAAGACATCTAGCTTTCATTACATGCTTATCTTTGATGGTCCTGATCATCAACAGTACTTAATTTTCTATAGAAAAAATATTACATGATACTTAATTTTCAATGAAATTTATCTTGAGTGATGCTTCATTTTTTATAGAAATCATCTTTCACATGTTTCATTGAATCAAAAAGTCCATAACTTCCATGTGGTTGATCATACATATGAAATTGGATAAATTTTGAAAATATTCTACCATTATGACCTAATATACTTTGAGATTTTTCATTCTAATCTTCAATGATCAGATAAAATCACTTTAATAATCTTTATCATCATAAATTATGATCATCAGCATCTATAATGTTACCCAATTATCTATAACTATAACTTCATTTTATTTAAATTTTTCAATAAGTCTACTATTTCAACAACACGAACATAAAATTTCTAGTGTTATCATTAATCACAGTAATATCACCATGTTTTTAATAAATGAACCACATAATTTTATAAGGATTAATTTGTATAAATCATTCTATTAAATCATAACAAACCAATAAGTATTAAATTATATAAAAATGAGTATACTACGATAATAAATGTATATTTTGGACAAAAAATTGATAAAATATAGATAAATATTGATCATATATTATGTTTAATAACATCTAGAATTTAAAAACAATATCTACTAGAAACAAATCATCTGGGGGTACACCCCCTTAGACTAACATTAAAATTATGAACATCTATAAACCACATACATTAACTAGATTTGAACGTTTGAAATAGGTAAATCCATCTTCTAATAATATATTTTATTGGGACTAAATATCATTATATCTAAAACGGTTGATAATAAATACAAAAAAATTTAACAATTACTTGGGCTCCTCAAATCCCCCTTGGGGATTTTTTTCCAATACTAAAAAATCTTAACTTGATTTTTATCACTTTCAAGGAAGTTATTTTCATTCTCAAAGAGAGATTTCCATATTATATAATGCTAGATAAAGTTATATTTTGTGGAAAATTCCATCCATTGATGATGAATTTTTTATTGTAAAGTGATTTTGATGTACTCCCAATGATATTATAATTTCATACTCCCACCAAAAGAAATAATCTCCACATTAAATAATTAATAGAGAAAGATAACAATTATTAATTTTTACCCTTTGAAAAGAGAGACACACCAAAATACTTATTTGATAATAGAATTAAAATCACAATTGTGGATCATCCCATATGTCTTAATGTGAGTGTTTATGAATAAACATAATGTTTCATAAATAATTTAGTTACACTATCTCTTGGATTTTACATATTAATTAAACATACAATATGAACTTTTTTTGGGATTTAATATAATTTCACAACTACATTTTCTATTTTTTAATTTGAGGAAATGAAAATTTATATCAATATTCAATGTTTTTGAGTGATACACCATCTTTTTTAAAGGATAAAGTTCACTCCTATTTGCATAATTCATCATAAGTGGCTTCTTATGTTGTAATATCAGGTATTATACCTATACTATCTTCCACAATACCTATGAACCATCTTCAGTTTTAGAATATATTCTTTTTCAACTACGATAAATGTGACTAAATTATTTTTATTTTTATACCATGTTAAATATATTTCACCTATGATTAATGTTATAGTGTATATATATTTTCTATTAGTAAAATATTATAACTAGTATGCATCTATGAAACCTAAATATTTCAATTAAAAAATATTTCTATACAATGGACTCAACTCTAGACTTTTTTTAACATATATGATTATTTTCATTTCTTACAACATGTGAATCTATTTATCAAAATATTCACATGTTACAAAATGATTCAAAACAAATTATATAAATACTCTTGAAGTTTTAAGATATTGCATGAATCAGATTAACTTCTCGAATTCAATATGCTTAAAATTTCTTCTTACATAATCATTATTCTAATTTGCAACAATAGTGATGGGTATAGAAACTCTTATAGAATATTCCATTCCAAAATAATTCAAATATTATCATTAATATCTTTATTATAATTAATGAATCTAGTTATATTTTTTATAGCATGTAATACCATAATGCGTCTCTTTTGTCTCAGCAATGAATCCTCCAAATACATATTCATATTTTTTTGAAAATAAATTACAAAAATATTACTTATCAACAAAAAATTTATTACATACATATAAACTATGATAATTATAGATCTTATACTCTTCTACATCACATATAAGTTGATGTAAAAGTTTACATTAGAAATGATTAGTTACATTAGAATGTTATCAATTATAGAGTACCATGCACTAGGAGCCTTCTTTCAACCATAAACGTATTTCTATATATTTCATGTGATGTATCCATCACTCTCATTTATAAAACCATAAGTTTTATCAATTACAGAATCTTTTTAAGATCCCAATTTCTGAAGGAAAACTTTAAATTCATCAGATAAAATTTTTAGTTCCATTGAGTAAAACACTGATAAAAATTATTTTATATTCATGAAATATGTGGAAATGTTCTAAAAAAATAGAACCTTCCATAACTAAAAACCCCTTGAAAACTAGTTTGGTCATACTCTTTGCAATATATCGTTTATAATTAATCATATTTTAGAACACCCATTTAGTTCTTTTAGAATTATTTCGTTATGATCTATGAATAAGATATCAGGTTTTATATTTCTCAATATAATCCTGATAAATATTCATTTCATTTACTCACCCCTTTTACTATACCTCCACCAGAACAAATTATGGTTCAATATGTAAAATTAGAGGAATTGTATTTTTAATTCTCAATAATCTTTTAGTCAATAATTGATCTTCTTAACTTAAAATTAATTTTTTTCGGTTAAATGTTAATTTTAAAATATGACATCATAATTTTTCATCACCATTAAATTATTCCATATAAATGGTCCTATATAAATCATAATCATCTACCTATAGTATATTTTTAGTTTCTTAATGATTCGATCAACTAGAAATCTATAGTCTATTTGTTTTTCAAATTCTCATCCACAAGATTTATTAACTTGGATTAATTTTGATTATTTTTTAATAATAAAAATATAAAAAAACATACAAAACCAATTAATCTAGAATTTTAGCCTATTATATTGGATCAATATCCCCCGAAGATCCATTAATCACTTATATCCCCAAACATTCCTAGATTTTAATTTTTTATCTATATAAAACATAATCTACCAAACAAATAGAAATATGCCACTTTTTCATATTTTTTTTCTACATATCATATAGATACATTTTGGAATATATTCTTGACATGATTAATTATTTAATATGAAAATATATACATATTAAATCACTTTATAAGAATTTCGAGAGTTTGTGTTCAGAAATGATTTCATTTTATAAATTTGAACAAACTCATTTTTATTATTTCTATAAAACAATTTTGTGTTGTACTTTTTAGTTTATCATTATTCTAATTTACTCTATTATTTATCATATTTATTTAAGACAAATTACATATGTAATATTTTCCATTATTTGATCTTATATTTTTGAAGTAATATCTCATCTCTCACTCGACATGTATTCTACATTTTTTGATTATTATTACTACCCGTCCCTTCTAATTGATAAACATAATTATAAGGCCCCGACCTTAAACCTTAATTAATATTGAATTGAATGAATAATTCACATTGAGGATCTTTTCATGGTTTAGAGTTTTAGAGAATTAGACATAACTATTAAATCTCAAAAGTTTACAAACTAGACACTTCTACTAAGTTTCCATAAAATAAAAACACTTAAAAATAAACATGTCTAGTTCCATGTTTTAGATAGCATTACATTCCCTTGATCCCATCCATAACCATATTCCACATTAAGTCCTGTGAAAAACAATTCAAAAAAACCATGGGGTGAGCATAAAAAGCTCAGTAAAGCATACAAAAATAATGAAAACTGTTAGTTTTTCAAAACAACAAGAAAAACATGTGTACTTTATCAAAGTAATAACTTTCACCTTTATGAAGTAGTAAAAACTCTTCACTGAATAAAAGATCATAACTTACCCTTTTGTAACCAAAATATTACCATAAAACCCATATAAATAACACATAACATATAAAGGTAACTTGGAACATAAACATACTTAAATGGAATAACCATACGGTCGAATTCCACACATATCACTTAATGGAATAGCCATATGGAAGACTTCCATACCCAATGAATTGGTGGTTATAATGTAACCACCCATCCTTGTATTCACGACACCACCCGTCATATGGTTTATCACGTAACCACCCATCAAATGTACAAGTACCATTATAAAATTATGAGACATAAAACAAAAATAATGGAAAGAAAACATTTTCACATTTCAAACACAATATATCACATAAATATATTGACATAAAAAATCCATTATAAAAACCATTTTCAATACAAAAATACATAAAAGAGTGTATGGTATTTATTTCATTTTAAAAAAAACATCACGGCTTGTTGAGAAATTCAAAGACCAAATAATACTTGCGGTGACAGAAAAGGTCTTTGTCACCCTGTACGTTAAAAGAAACATTCTTTTTTGTCATTTTGTAAAACCTTTTGTATAAAATGATTCCTTTTGTATAATATTAATATTCAAATGTTTTTATACACCATATAAAAAATTCCTTGTATTAGAACAAAATATGCTTTAATTAAAGGAGATTGAGATGAAGTCCCTTACCTCATGTCCGACGTTACTCGATTGCTATATAATCTCTGGAATAATAAACTAAAGTTAATTTATACTTTCTTAAGAACCTTTTTCAAGATTACTATTCCTTTTATGTCACTTATTTTCAATGTTATAAACATTATGTAATCATTTAAGTTAAAAATGTTTGTTTTTTCGATATTTGGTTCTTAAGTTGAAAGTGGACTTCTTACAGTTACATGTTGTTCATGTGGTTAAAGGTTCATTATATCCAGAACGATATTCATGATTTGGATATCATATATATCATATATATCCATTACATACATGTATTTACAATAGTATATAACATTTAGTGGTACGAAATGAAATGTACCGTTCATGGAGATGGTAAGCCGTACGTACGCATGAATGCTACTTTCATTTATATTTCATATTTAATGAAGTGAAATCATAATGATATAAAGATATATTATAACTCCAGTATAATATCATATATAATATCATTAACTCTGTCCTTTATACGTCGCACATATGGCATTAACGAATCGAATCACTTTGAGGGGGCGGTAGTCCGCACTTCCTAAAATGAAATGATTATGTTTACCCATAATGGGAACCATAAAGGTATGCCATAAATGAAAAATTTTTAAGAATAAGGAAAACATAAACATAATATAAATAATATATAAATAGAGTGACATCTTAATGGCCACCATGAAATGTGTTAAAAGAAGATTGAACAATCATCATTTCGTGAGGCGGAAAATCGCCAACCACAGAATCAATATGTTCTTTAACCATTAGACAAAGGTGTGTGTAGGTGTAGCACTAATCCTTCTCATAAAAAAATCCTATTATATTGAGTATACTGGTGTTTTTACAAAATAACGGAATAAAAAGAGTTTATGGGGATGGATAATCAAAATAAAACATAAGAACACAAGAGAAGACACTACCTTTAAAACGGGTAACTCTTTTTTATTTGAGATCAAAGGCTTCCTTGAGAAGCCTTATGCCGAAAGTGAGGCTTCTAGAATTAAGAGAGAGATGTGGAGAGACAAAATAGTTAGTTTTTGGTAGATCCAAAGGCTTGAGAGGTGTGGGTAAGGTGTAGAGGTGGGGGCCTTTATAAGAGGAGAGGAGGGGCACTCTTGGAATGTTATAAAAGTTTACTTTATTATAAAATGATTTTTCAGATTTGAAATGTCCCAAAATTATATATTTCTAGGATAAGGTGATAAGAGTTCGAAATAAACCCATAATATAGGTTTTTCACATGTTTAGGTCTTAGATTGTACATTATCTTTTCATTTTATTTAAATCGTTAAATAATGAGGTAATCACTGCATCATCATGGTGTCAAAAATAATTTAATTTATTTAATTTCTAAAAATTATAAATAAACTATCATGATGTAGGAAATATTTTTATATTTATAATGAATATTTATAGTCAAAAATATTATGTGTATAACCCCATTTATGTTTTTTTAGTAAAACAACACATGTTTGTGACATTTTTATTTTAACATTAAATAAAAAGATATTAATGTCATTTTCTGACCAAATTGGCTCCATGGGGTCCCCAAGTTGACCCATGGATTTTCTTGGTCGTCCATGACTCATAAAATAAGGATATGACATGTTTCATGTTCATTTCATATTATCAAAACATTATTTTTACCTTAAAATACACTTATTACCTCTAATTGCGATTAAAAACTTAAAAGTTACTATTCACAAAAAAATTATTTTAATCCCTTTCAACCACATTTTACTTCTTAATTACAACCATGTATGTCATATTTTTGAAATTAAAAACACAGAGGTGGTATAAATTTATTTAAACAAAAAAATCAGTTTTTTAAGTTCCACTTAGTGGTTTCACAATTCATCAGAAATTGATGTTTTTCAGAAAAATACAAAAAATTCAACCTAAGCTATATTTGATATTCAAAATTAAAAAATGATGTCTATTTTACAATGTTAAAAACATATAAGTTGCATTAATTAATTTAAAATTTATTTCCTACTATCAGAACAAATATCGTATTTTTATGAAACAAATGTATCAAAATATTGACACTCATTTAAGTCCAATTTCAAAGTGAAATTACATCCAACAACCACTATTGTATTAAATGGTAAAAATATACTCTAATTTAACTTTAAAACCAATTAAAAATATAATCTAATCATATTAAAAAATTAGATTAAGAAACGGTTTTGAATTCAAATACAACTTTTTTCACTATTCATTAAAAATTGAACTTTATCGGAAAAATTCCAAAAATTAACACAAAGTAAATTTTGATGTCCAGATTCTGAAGAAGAGTTCGATTTGGTCTAATAGAATGTATAAGAGGGACGAAAACTATATTTAAAGAGGGTTCGCCATCAGATGGTGATAGTTCAACCTTTTAGTGAATAATAGAGTATCTATGCCTAAAATTGAATTCTTTTTCTTATTTTAAGCCTTTATATTTTATTGGATAAATGTAAAAACATTAAAAAAACATATATAATAATATTATAGTTATTTCTGTTCTTCTCTGCCAATACAACGGCGACGTGTTAACTGCCATTTAAAATAATATTATTATATTACAACTGTGCAACGTATGATTTCCAAGAAACTCTTTGTTGCGTATCGGGTACGCTATCGAACATAGCAACCCCTTTTAAAGTAAAATTAATATTTAATTCGTAAATATTAATAAGTAAGAAAATGTATTATTCTTTATTTAACTGGGATGCTACATCCTCCCCCCTTTTGGGAATTGCGACCTCACAATTTTATTCACTTGTCAAAATAAGTTGGGGTATTTATCCTTCATAGCATTTTCATATTACCATGTTGCCTCTCCATCCATATGGTTTTTCCAAAAAACCTTTACCTGGTGAATTACCTTATTTTGCAATCCCGGCACTCTTTGGTCAAGAATCTGGACTATTTGTTCTTCATAAGAGAGATTCTCTTCCAACTGAACTACCTCCGCACTCAAAACATGAGATGGATCTGACATATACTTTCTCAACATGAAAACATGAAAAACATTATGCACCTGAGATAAACTTAGAGGTAAAGCCACATGGTAAGCAACTGATACATCTTTATCTAGAATTTCATATTGTCTAATGTACCTTGGAATCATCTTTCCTTTCTTACCAAATTTCATCACACTTTTCCATGGTGAAACATTGAGAAAAACACGATCACCTACCTCGAAAGATAGATCCTTCCTCCAGTTATCTACATATCTCTTCTATCTGCTCTGAGCTGTTTTCATGTGTTTCTAAATCAAATGAACTTTTTCTGCCATCTCTTCTACCTATTATGGTCCCATCAGCTTCCTTTCACCAACTCTATCCCAAAAAGCTGGAGTTCAAAATCGCTTCCCATATAATGCCTTAAACGGAGCCATCCGTATACTGGAATGAAAACTGTCATTATATGAAAATTAAACCAAAGAAAGATGTTTGTCCCAACTTCCCTGATAATATATAGAGCAAGCATGTTTCATATCCTCCAAGGTCTGAATTGTTCGTTCTGACTTCCCATCTGATTACGGATGAAAAGCTGTACTAAAATTTAATTCAGTACCCAACGACTTTTGAAGGCCTTTCAAAAAGTTAGAAGTAAATCTGGGATCACGATCAGATACAATGGAGAGGGGAACTCCATGCAACCTGACTATCTCTTTAAAAATACAACTGAGGATGTTGATCTAGAGACAATGTATCTCGAATAGGAAGGAAATTAGCAGATTTAGTCAATCAATCAACAATAACACAGATTGCATTATTACCTCTTGATGTCTTCGGTAATCCCACAACAAAGTCCATGGATATATTTTCCCATTTACACTCTGGCACTGGTAAAGGCTGAAGCATCCCTTTTAGTAACTGCCACTCTACTTTAACCTACTGACATGTCAAACACTTCACAGTAAAATTAGAAATATCTCTTTTCATTCCATCCCACCAGTAATACACCCGCAGATCATTGTATATCTTAGTATTTCCATGATGAAATGAAAACTGGGAACTATGAGCCTCACATAACAACTCATTCTTCAATTTTGAATCACCAGGCACACATAATCTCTTCCCAAACCTCAAAACATAATCATTATCAATGTTAAATTCAGGAAACCTACCCTTCTGAACCAGCTCTACCTTTTTCTGCAACCCACTATCTTTCTTCTGCGCTTGCTTAATTCTGTCTGATAGGATGGTCTCCTTGATACATGAAACAAAACAGAAGAAATTCCTTCATCAACAACTTCTATGACAAAGTTCATCAAATAAAAAACCAAAGGATCTCATTCCAAATGTAGCATGGTTAATTAAGTATTAATTTTTTGACTCAAATCATCAGCCACATTATTTGCTTTTCTCGGATATTAATGAATTGTACAATCATAATTCTTGATTAATTCTAGACATCTCCTATATCTCATATTAAATTATTTCTGAGTGAATATATACATTAAACTTTTGTGATCAGTATATACTTCACACTTTACTCCATACAAATGATGCCTCCAAATTTTTAGTACAAAAACAACAACATCTAATTCCAGATCATGTATCGGGTAATTTACCTTATGAATTTTCAACTGACGTGAAGCACAAGAAATTACCTGATCATTCTGAATTAAGACGCAACCAAGTCCTTTCAATGAAGCATCACTGTAGATAATAAACTCACCATTCCTAGAAGGAAGTTCCAAAACTGGACCATTCACCAATTTTCTTTTCAAATATTGAAAAAAAATCATCACATTCTTTTGGATAGATAAAATTAACACCCTTCCAAGTTAGTTTATTCAATGGAATAGATAACCGTGAAATTGTTTCAAAAAACCTTCTGTAGTGACCTTCCAAACCATGAAATATACAGATCTCGGTTACATTTGTGGGTCTTGGCCATTCTTCAACAACTTTTATTTTAGCAGGATCAACAGTTAAGCCATATTTTTAAACAACGTGACCAAGGAATGAAATTTGTTGTAACCAAAACTCACAGTTGTTAAATTTTCCATACAGTTTATTTTCTTTTAAGGTTTGCAAGATAACCCTTAAATGTTATTCATGCTCCTCTTTACTTTTAGAAAACACCAAAATATCATCGATGAAAACAACCACAATCTTATCCAAGAAGTCATGGAAAATTCTATTCATAAGGTCCATGAATACGGCAGGTGTATTTGTTAACCCAAAAGGCATAACTACAAATTCATAATGGCCATATCTAGTACAAAATGTAGTCTTCGGAATGTCTTCTTATTTTACTTTCAACTAACGGCACCCCGACCTCAAGTCAATCATTGAAAAATACTGAGCTCCCTGGATCTGATCAAACAAATAATCAATATGAGGCAGAGGATACTTTTTCATAACAGTAATGTTATTCAAGGTTCTATAATCAATGTAAAGTCTCATTGAACTATCTTTCTTTTTAACAAACAAGAGAGGAGAACCCCATGGTGATGTGCTAGGTTGAATGAAACCTTCATCTAATAACTCCTGCAATTGATTCTTTAACTCTAAAAGTTCAACTTGAGCAATTCTATACGGGGGTTTTCAAATTGGCTTAAAATCATGAACTAATTCAACAGTAAATTCAACTTCCCGATCATGAATATTACCAGGAAACTCATAAGGAATAACATCAAGATACTCATTTACCACTGGCACATCATTTATCTGAACAGTTCCCTTATTTTCAACGATATATGCAAGATAACATTCATTTTCATCTTTTACTAGTTTCTCAACTTCCTGATATGTTATAAAAGAAGGGTTCATTCTTGTACACAAACTGAAAATATTTCTGAAAAGAAACCATTTTAGCTCTTCAGTCAATCTTAGCATGATAAACAGAAAGCCAATCCATGCCCAAAATAACATCAAACTATACTAGAGGCAAAGCAATAAGTTTTGTAGGTAGATTCTTTCAGCACACAAGGATAAGAAGGTTCTTATAATTTATTTTTGTCTCAACTTTTTCTTTCATGTGATTTTACCATAAGTTCAGGATTCATATCATGAGATAGAATTTCCAATTTACTAGAAAACTTCTCAGAAATGAAAGAATGTGTAAACCCTAAATCAAACAGCACATTGGCATATTCCGAACAAACAAACAGTGTACCTGATAGTAATTCATTCGATGACACTACATCTAATGAAGTAGTTGCAAAGGATATCACCACCCTTTCTTCTTTTATTCAGGCTACTTTTCCCCAGTTGAGTTCTTCGTTAGAAATTAATTTGCATAAAGAACCATTTAATTACACTTAAAACATCTTACTGCTGACTTTTCATTGCCTGGTTGATCATCTACCTTATAGTTAGGAGGAATATGACCAGAGTTACCACACCGAAAGCACTTTCTAGACTTGGATAAACATTCTCCAGGATGCATTTTACCACACTTCTCACAGTATGGATATTTTTTTTTCAAACCTCCTTGCTTCTTTGATGAATTCTTCCCCTTTACCTGCCAACTAGACCTCTTATTCTGTTGTTTGTTAAAGAACACCTGATCATCGGCAAACTCCATTTCCACCTTCTTCGCACGTCGAACAAGTTTTTCATAACATTTGAACTCAGAAGAAGATAAAGCCCTTCGATAATTTGGCTTTAAGCCGGTGTAAAAACGGTTGATTTTACTATAAAGATCTCTTATGAACTTTGGAGCATACCTTGCCAGTCGAGTGAACATTTTTTCATAAGCAGCCACTGAGTCATCCTCCTTCCTCAATTCTAGAAATTGGTTTTCCATCTTAAGACGAACCATATTTGGAAATTATTTCTCAAGAAACATACCTTTGAAGTCATCCTAGTGAAGATCATCAATCTCATCACTATCCTTGATACATCTCATCAGCAACCACCACTGATCTGCTTCACCTTCAAAATGGTAAATAGCAAGACTGACATTTTGATGTTCTGAACACCCCATGACATCAAAAATCATCTCCAGTGCTTTAATCCACCCTTAAGCTTGCGCAGGGTCAGATGATCCTTTGAATGATGGGGGATGTTGCCTCATAAAATATTCCACCACTGATGTGTTCCTCTGTGGTTGATCTGGCTGATCTCATTCATGGATACAAACACCATTTATAGTCGGAGTCAACTGTGCCATCACTTCAACAAACTATTTAGTTCCAATTCTAACCATCTTAGGTTGTTAATTTGGAAGGTTTTCTTCCTTCTGTTGTAATCCCAACAAAGCTTCCTTGTATCCTCTGTAGAAATCCATTCTGAACATAGAAATATCTTAGGCGAAGAAACATGGTAATCATTAAATGCTATATCATTTCAGTCATACCATAAATTAATTTATAATTTAACAATTTTCTAACTCCTAAAGATGTCTAAACCGACCTTTGATACCAACTATAAGGCCACGGCCTTAAACCTTACAAAAAATTGAATGAAATGAATAATTCACATTGAGGATGTTTTCAAGGTTTAGAGTTTTAGAGAATTATGACATACCTATTACATCTTAAAGGATTACAAAGTAGACACTTCTACTAAGTTTCCATAGAATAAAAACTCTTAAAAAGAAACATGTGTAGTTCCATGTTTTAGATAGCATGAATTTCCCTTGATCACTTCCTTGACCCTATTCCACATTATGTCCTTTGAAAAAAATTTAAAAAAAACTTGGGGTGAGCATAAAATGCTCAATAAGGGATACACAAAGAATGAAAACTGTTATTTTTTCAAAACAACAATCAAACCATGTATACTTTATCAAAGTAATATCTTTCACCTTTATGAAGTAGTAAAAACTCTTCACTGAATAAAAGATCATTACAAACCATTTTGTAACCAAAATATTACCATAAAACCCATAAAAAGAACACATAACATATAAAGGTAACTTGGGACATAAACATACTTAAATGGAATAACCATACGGTGGACTTCCACACATATAACTTAATGGAATAGCCATACATCCGACTTACATACCCAATGCATTGGAGGTTATAACGTAGCCACCTATCCTGGTATTCACGGCCCCACCCGTCATATGGTTTATCACGTAACCACCCGTCAAATGTCCAAGTACCATTATAAAATCATAAGACATAAAACAAAAATAATGGAATGAAAACACTTCCACATTTCAAACACAATATATCACATTTTTATATTGACAAAACTAATCCATTATAAAAACCATTTTCAATGATAAAATACATAAAAGAGTATATGGTATTTATTTCATTTAAAAAAACATCACGGCTTGTTGAGGAAGCTAAATACCAAATAATACTCGTGGCGGTGGAAAAGGTCATTGTCACCACATACGTTAAAAGAAACATTCCTTTTTGTTGTTTTGTAAAATTATTCTTAGAAAAATATTCCTTTTGTATAACATTAAAATTCAAAGGGGTTTATACACTGTATAAAAAAATCCTTGTATTAGAAGAAAATATGCCTCAATGAATGGAGATTGAGACGAAGTCCCTTACCTCATGTCTAACGTGACTCGATTGCTATTTAATCTCATGAATAATAATCTAATGTTAATTTCTAATTACATAAGAAACTTATTCAAACTTATTATTCCTTTTATGTCACTTATTTCCATGTTATAAACACTATGTAATCATTTAAGTTAAAAATGTTTGTTTTTTTGATATTTGGTTCTTAAGTCGAAAGTGGACTTATTACAATTACATGTTGTTCATGTGGTCAAAGGTTCACTATATCCAGAATGATATTTATGATTTGGATATCATATATATCATATATATCCAGTATATACATGTATTTACAATATTATATAACATTTGGTGGTAACAAATGAAATCCACTGTTCATGGAGACGGTAAGCCGTAAGTATGCATGAACGCTACTTTCATTTCTATTTCATTTTTAATGTAGTGAAATCATAATGATATAAAGGATATAATATCATTAACTCTATCCTTTATTCGTCTCACATATGGCATTAACGAATCAAATCACTTTGAGGGGGCGGTAGTCCGTATTTCCTAAAATGAAATTATCACGTTTACCCATAATGGAAACCATAAAGGTATGAAATAAATGAAAAATACCGAAGTATAAGGAAAAAATAAACATAATATAAATCATATATAAATATAGTGATGTCTTAATGGCCACCATGAAAGTTGTTAAATGAATATTGAACAATCATCATTTCGTGAGGCAGAAAATTGCCAACCACAGAAACAATATGTTATTTAACCATTAGGTGATGGTGTGTGTAGGTGTCACTCTAATACATCTCATAAAAACATCATATTATACTGAATACACTGTTTTTGTTACAAAATAAAGGAATAAAAAGAGTATAGGGGGTTGGAGAATCAAAAAAAACATAAGAACACAAGAGAAGACACTACCTTTAAAACAGGTAACTCTTTTGATTTGAGCTCAAAGGTTTCCTTGGGAATACTTCTACCAAAATTGAGGCTTCTTGGAGTTATAGAGGGATGTGGAGATACAAAATGGGCATGTTTTGGCCGATCCAATGGCTTGAGTGGTATGGGTAAGGTGGTAGAGGTGGGGGCCTTTTATAAGAGGAGAGGAGGGGCACTCTTGGAAAGTTATAAAAGTTTACTTTATTATAAAATGATTTTTCAGATTTTAAAGGTCCAAATATTATATAATTTGATGATATGGTGATAAGAGTCTGAAATACACCCATCCAATAGGTTTTTTACAAGTTTATGTCTTTGATTTTACATTTTCTATTCATTTTATTTAAATCTTTAAATAACGAGGTAATCAGTGCCTCATCATGGTGTGATAAATTATAAATTTTTTTAAATTTCTAAAAATTATAAAAAAATCCTCATGATGTAGGAAATATTTTTATATTTCTAATGAATATATATAGTAAAAAATATTACTTGTATAACCCCACTTAAAAATTGTTTTAGTAAAACAACACATGTTTGTGACATTTTTATTTTAACATTAAATAAAAAGATATTAATGTCATTTTCCTACCATAGTGGCTCCATGGGTTCCCAAAGTTGACCCATGGATTTTAATGGATGTCAATGACACATCCAATAAGGGTAGGATACGTGTCATGTTCAGTTCATATTATTAAAACATTATTTTTACCTTATATTACATTAATTACCTCAAATCGCGATTAAAAACATAACAGTTACTATTCACAAAAAAATTATTTTAATCCCATTGAACCCCATTTTACTTCTTAATTACAACCATATATGTAAGAATTTTGAAATTCAAAACACAGAGGTGTTAAAATTTCATTTAAACGAAAAAATCAGTTTTTTAAGTACCACTTAGTGGTTTCACTATTCATCAAAAATTGATGTTTTTCAGAAAAATACCAAAAAATCACCCTAAGATATATTTGATATCAGTATTAAAAAATGATGTATATTTTACAAAATTCAAAACTTATAAGTTTCATTAATTAATTTAATAATTAATTACTGTTGTATGAACAAATAATGTGTTTTTATGAAACAAAATGTATCAAAAGATTGGCACTAGTTTAAGTCCAATTTCAAAGTGAAATTACTTTCAAAGACCACTATTGGATTAAATGGTAAAAATATATTCTAATTGATCTAAAAAAAATTAAAAATATAATCTAATAATATTAATAAATTATATTTAAAAGGGGTTTTTAATTAAAATACATCATTTTCACTATTCATTAGAAATTAAACTTTATCAGAAAAATACCAGAAATTTACACAAAGTAAATTTTGATGTCTCGATTATAAAGAATTGTTTTTTGGTCCAATAGAATATATAAGATTGACCAAAAATATATTTAAAGAGGGTTTTCCATAAAAAAGTTATAGTTCGACCTTTTAGTGAATATTAGAGTATCTATGCCGAAAATTGAATTCTTTTTCTTATTTTAAGCCTTTATCTTTTATTGGATAAATGTAAATACATTTAAAAAACATATATAATCATATTACAATTATTTCTATTCATTCATAACTATACAACAGCTACGTGTTAACTACCATTTAGAATAATATTATTATATTACTATTGTGCAACGTAAAATTTCAAATAAATTCTATGTTGCGTATCAGGTATGCTATCGAACATAGCAACCCATTTTAAAATAAAATTAATATTTAATTCGTAAATATTAATAAGTATGAAAATGTATTATTCTTTATTTACTTGGTATGTTACAATAAGATTGCTTATTTGGAAGAAATAATCAATAAATGCTAAAAACTAAAGATAAACTCTAGTTAAAAAATGTATCATAATCAAACGAAAACGAAAATAATTGAGTTTAGGTGACCTATAGTATTAAATTTACATAAATTTGTTAGTTCCATAAACAATATTCTCATTTTAACCAGTTTCACTAAAAAATTCTCTTTATAACATCAACATATAAAGATATCACACAATATAATTCATTAATATTTTACTCAAAAATTTTCAACGATGATGGATAATCCTTCTGTACAAAAAATTGCATTCATATCTAACACTAAAGTAATAAGAAATTAAATAATTTTAAAATTAGAATAGAATACAACAGTTATTTCCCTTATTGTGATAATTCATTTATATTTTTAATTAACAATGATTCATGATGTTTTCATTAAAATGAAATCATTTAAATTTGAATAAAATTGGATCAAACTCAATAGATTTTTTTAATCCTTTTAAAAAAGAACATCGTTAGAATTTATCTCATGATCGTTAATGTAAATAGTACCAACTCCTATGATTTTTATAGATTCATTATTTTCAAGTGTCACCACTCCTCCATTGTATTATTAAATATAGTTCAATAATCTCTAATAACTTTTCATGTGATATAAACAACCACATTAAATAATCAATAAATTATCACTCGTTCTAGACATTAAAGAATGTTAATTAAACAATTATTTTTCATATATACCACATTTATGTATTACATTTGATTCTTCACAATTGTAATAATGGTCTAGAATATTTTTCATGCACTCATCTGAATAGGGACCCTAATGGTCAAATAATCTATTGATTCATTAAGAACAGTTAAATTTTTTCTCAGTGGAGTGATTTTATGTGAACTCATTCAAATAGTTCTCAGTCCTAAAATTGTTTTTCATCATCCTTTAATCATCATTTTTTCATTGTGTAACAACCCATGATTCATGAATACTCAAAGATATTGTCATCTGTACTAGAATAAATAGTTTTTTTGCTAATAAATTCAACTACACCAAATGTGTCCTCTGAATACTGATCACCCATACTGAAAAATGTTTTATCCATAAAAATATTATTATTTTCCATCCATATACGTCACTTCATTTTATCCTATTTTGGAAATTGTTTAAAATTTAACCACATATAAATTTTATATAGGAGGGGATTTATTATTATTTTCTAAGATTAAATTTTCCTTGAATCAGATATAAGACCTATACATTGAGAAATAAAATATTTATTCTATATTTTATTATGAGATTTTTTAACCTTCTCTTTTGAAGAAAAATTCTTAGGAACTTTAGATTACTCTATTTTAATTTCAAGTACTCTATTGTAATTACCACACATCTTATATAAGTTATTTTAACTATAATTACAATTTTACTATGTAATTTGTTTTTAAAAATTAATCTTTATTTATGTCATGTTTTTTATCAATATCATTCGATATTGTTTCATATCCTACTACTTTAAAACATAAGTTTGTAATATCATCAACTTAAAAAGTCAATATTTCAATGCATGATAGTATTCGATCTAATTTTTTTTCATTTTATTTCTTCAATGTGAACAATTCCTTCGATATTGTTTTTATTGTTCTTAGTACAATAATATTCTTATTAAATACCTGCTGCTGTATGCATATTTATAATTTGTTCAATGAAGTTCCAAAATTTTATATGATAGATTTTTTATAATGAATTAATGAAGACGAGTTGAATTCATCTTATTTTATTAATACTATGTGTGTTTTCCTTATATAATAAAATTTATTCATTATATCATAATTTGGGAATTCCCTATATCTTTCACCCCTATAGTTTTTTTAAGCATTTTAATCTTGTTCATAATTTTCCTTATCACAATCATTCTTCTTTAGTAAATTATTAAAAAAACTTATAATTCCACCAAATTTAAAACTTATTTTTTTGGAGTTTTACATTGTAAGTGTAATTTAATATTCAAAACTTTTTCTAGAAAATATACATGATTAAGTTATTCTCATCATCAATTCGTTATTTATATTTACAATAACATGAGAATTATTTTCTAATTCCCTGTGTATTATTTTGATATTGGATTAAAGAAACAAATACTCATTGATATTATTTAAGAATGATTTATATTTTCAAAACCCATAGTAGATAATAAATTTATATAGTTCATCAAGTGTTAAATAATATTTGTCATCATGAACAAAATTTTTTATATCAAAGTTGTCGGGTAAATTTCTCAACAATTTATAGACAATAGTGGATTAATATAAATTTTCACCATATTATCTGATGATGTGAAAGATCCCATATCCTGTAATTATTTAATCATCAATAGTTTCTTTATTATTCTTTTTCACATTTTCTAATTTACTACTCAATAATTCTATATTCGCTCAGTTATTTTCATATTCCCATCAAATATTCTTTATAGTTCTTTCATCAACATATTATATTAGAGACCCCTCACCTTCATATAATAATTTTCTAATAAGTACATCATAATAGTATTTATTTATTATTAACATTAATGTTCCTATTATCAGAAAAATCCATTTTTGTATCATCTTATGCCAACAGAAACCCCATTGTAACAAAATCTACAAATTATAAGCCACAAGAAAGAAGATAACGAATATAATAATTCTTCCACACCTGATATTTTATCATTAAAATTTTAAAATTACTATTATATTGATTGAATTCATATTATATATTTCAACCATAATAAATATCATTTTGTGGGAAACTAGGATGCTCTGATACAAGATGAAATTAATTGGAATTTGTTATACCACATGGAAGGGGAAAATTTTCATCAACAGTTAATCCCTTATAATTACCATCATATAGAAACAACCCTTTTAGTAATAGACTATTGCACATAAATATTTTATAGGATATATTATTTTTAATTTCATTTATCTATTTTTTTCTACACAAAGATTAGTTTACGCTTCACACAACACTATCTTAACTTATCGTACCCACAACACTATGCTTGGATTTTATTACAACCAATTTTAATTAATTTTTATAGAATTAATTTCATTAAATAATTATTATAAGTGAAAAAATAAATATAATTTTGTAACCTTAAAACCTTGTCATTATAATTGTAGGTATGAACAATATTAACATTCTTATAAAAATATATTAAATTAAAAATTTGTGAGTTTATAAAATAATAAAATCACACTTGACGGATTTTATTAGTGTAATATATATTTAATATAAGAAATATAATATTTCAAATTCATCTTATATAGTTTCTATTCATGAAATAAGAACAAATTAAATTTTATTGATAAAGGAATTATTTATTAAAAAAATGCAGTTTTGCCACCTTCTGATGACACAACGTTTTTAAATATAGTTTTTGAAACTTTTATATATTATATATAACAATATAAATTCTTATTGAGAAAAATAATCTAAAAATTCACTTTGGATGAATTTTTGGTATTTTTCTAATAAGGGTTGTGTTTTGATGAATAGTAAAAATTTATTACATTTTTATTGGAAAAATGTTTTTTCATCAAGATAATTTATATGGATAAATTATATTATTTATTGGTTTAATAATATAAATTTGATATATTTTTATCATTTAATATAATTTTGGTCATTGGAATTTAATTTTACCATGTAATCTGATGTAACAATATTTCAATCTTTTGCAATGTTTTAACTTTTGAAACTCATTGTTCAATATGACGAGGTGATTAATTTTAAATTAATTACTAAAACGTCATTGTTTTCAATTTTTAAAATCAGATTCCATATTTTGAATAATTAGGTCCAAATTTTGTTAATAATATTCTTTTATTATAGGTATTTATGAATAGTATCTTAGGTATCTTTTATTAATATGATAAAAAGGTAAATCAAGTAATTAATGGAGAATATAATATTTTGAAACATCATTAACAATTGTCCTAATATAATTGGGTGACTTATTTATGACTTAAAACATACTTGTGTAGAAACATTACCCTTTATAATCCACCTGGATTATATTAGGACATTTAATATATTTTATTTAAAGAATTGTTAAATATGTCTTACTCATATTTTAATAAATAAATAACTATTCATATAAGGTTATATAAAAGATAAATTAGATTATATAAACTAATTTGAAATCTAAAATGTTTTTCATTAACATGATATTTAATTTTCATTTTTGGGATGTAAATAATTACCTTAAAAACTTATATATTGATGATCCAAAAATTATTTATTTGATGAAAAATCAATAATGTATTTCTTATTAATATGATTATAATGAATAAAATACAAAAACTGTTTAAATATTATTTTTGGTCTTATATATCTTGAAAATAATCATCAAAGGGTCGAGTTATTGACCCTTTGGATCCAAATAGAAAATATTATGACACTCATAATTGTTTAATTAAATTGATGTTAAAGTTTTCATATTCATGTTTTAATAAATAAAATTCCTTAAATGGAGTTGTTTGCGGGAAATGTATTAAACTAAAAGATTTTTTTTAAAATTTAGATTATTTATGTTCATAATTTTATTATTTTTATTTTTATTCAACAAATTCGAAAAATTAAAATATTAAACAAAACTGATGTAGTAATAATTTTATTAATAGAAATATCAAATTAATGTGATTAGCAATATTAAAATAAATATATATTTGCATAATTAATATATCCAATGAATCTTATTGATACCTTGACCCTATATATATATAATAAAATATTTTTTTCGATGTTAACATTTAATCATGGTAAATTTAAAAGTCATTTAAATGAATAGTTTCAAAATAGACTCTATTGATATTTTCTAAAAATAATGTTTTATTAATTTACGTAAAAATTATAAAATTTTTAAAAAATAAAAATTAAATTTATATACACTTAAATTATCTAAATTTTTCATTTATAGTCTAATTGATATTTAATGAGAATAAATTACACTATTTAAATAATGTACAATTTGTTACCTTAGGTAAAATTAAAATATAATAAATAAGGGTTAATTGAAATTATAAGGTTTATATTGACATAAAAGCGTGCCTACAAATTAAAATTTGATTTGATTAAAATCTTATATTATCTCATATTTAAAACTAAGAAATTTTTGGAGATTTTTTGATGTAGTTTGATTTTCTTATAAATTAATATCTTTGGAAACCCCAAAAGTGCTCATAACCATAATTATAAAAAGGATATTCCTCTCTCACCACTTCAATTCACATCGACCCTTAAATATCAGCCATAAAATACCCATTTCATTCTAAAGTTACTTATTAAAATTATTGATGTTCTTTTATGTTCAAAAGATCAACTCTACTACCATTAAAGGAAGATCTAGAGGCGTCTTTTCGAAGAGGAGGTAATCTCCTTTTCCAACTCGCTCAAGATCATTTCTTCTTCAACTTCTTCTACCTTTTTTCCATTTTAAAGTAATAACTCTAGTAAAACCTATATAATGTGATTTTAGTATGGTTTCTAACAACCATATTCCCCTTTCTATTTATCATATGAAAAACCAAATCACCACACGTTCTTATATAGAGATTATCGTCTCCACAATGTAGTGTAATATGTTTTTCACCACCACTTTACATGGATTGGTATAACGATGGAAATAATAACAATATATGATTATTATAACATTATTTTTATTATATTACAAAAAATATATCATCCAATTGCCTAATTTTTACTATTAAGTAAATGATACCATCACTCGTGTGTACAATCAGCCTACCATCTCCACGACGTGATTCAATTCATATCCTTGTACAACATTCATGAATGATTATATAAATGTATATAATATATAAATTTCACAAATATTAAATTAATATAATTCTGTACATGGTGGTTATATATTTTATTTACATAAATTATGACATATATTACAATGAAATGGAAGAGAAAATAAAGCAGTTAACAAAAAAGAAGAGTAATAATAAAATATTATAAAACATGTGTTAATAAAATCGCATATGATATAAAAAATATAAATATGGTTCTATACTAAGTTAATGATATTTTTTAAACAATTATACATTAGTTTTGGATATTTAAAATTGAAATTAGACATATGGTAAGGTATTATTTTATCTCACATTTATTTTTTGGGGAAATATTACATATACACCACCTATTTCTTTTATGTGGGGTTTATGATAACCATGACTGTTTTATTATTATTATTATTATTATTATTTACAATATGAATATAATATTATTAATTTTAGGCAACATAGGATCAACTGATGGTAATTTGGTAAGGGATAATTTTGTAATCTCATTTTTATCCAAGATTGATGATATGTAAGTATTCACTCGAGTGTATTTATCATCCACAACCATTTATCCTAAATATGTGTTACAAAAATTATTTCCATCCCTATGCAATTATTTAAAGTCAATTTTAACCATTGGAAAATTTTTATTAAATTGCATGAATTGAATATTTTTTCGTTTTTGGTAAAAGACTATTTTTGAATTCCAAAAATTGTACATGAAGAATGATTTCATTTAAATTATATGATATGAATGGATTTTTATGTTTTAATAATGCATTTTTCCATGAATCTTACCATTCAGGTTTTCAATATTATTTTCAAATAAATTATTTTCTTTTAAAATTGTGTGGTATTTTAAGAAATGAATTTTTTTGAAGACGAATGTTTATTTTTCTCAAGATAAAATTTCATGTGATTTATCAAATTGATTTTCCATCTAATATGAAATTATTTAACAAGTATATGTTTCAATTAAACTATACCTATTATTTCATTGGTTTGATTATATTTATTTTATAAGTTTATTTACAAAATCAATTTGACTTTCATGAATTATGTTTTTAAGGAATAATGTTTCAGAAGACCATTTTATTCATTAGGTTATGAGTAAAGATACATTTCCTATATCCTATACCTTTTATTCCATGACTATATTCTTATGTAAGGCCCTGGAATCATGTCCTTAATTTGATATTTGAAACTATTTCTAGTTATACATGTTCGCAATGTTAAAAGTATATGTGTATTCCACAATTCCATGTCTTAGGTTAATGTTTTGATATCATAGATTATGTTATTGATTTCCTTCATATTCTTGTCTTTTAAAATGATAATATTTATTTGTTATTTTTTGATATGTAGGGTATTATCTTATATTTTAATGATCATGTTCATATACACATATTGTCATGACACTCCTATATATTTCGTTTTTTAAACCCATACATTGATTCTATGATTAACCATTGTTTGTTTTCTTTTCCTCCAGTTATATTGAATGATTTTATATACGAGTACATAAGGCAAAGATCATTATGGGTGATGTTAAAGATATTTCACTAAATTTGATGAATGTGATCTAGGATTGAAAAGGGACTAAAATATAGTAATCCTTGAGCATGTGATGTGTAATCTAATGAATATTCATATGAAGTGTTTTAATTTCCATGTACATTAATCCTGGGTCAATATATTTTGTATCAGAGGAAATGTTTATTTAAACTTTGGAAACTAGGATGTGAAATCTTTATTGAGATCCATAGAGATATTTCAGAAGATATGTCTTGGGCAGTCCAAAGGGTATGTTTAATCATATATTATAGTCTTATAATTATGGTAACAATCAGGAATAACCTATGATTAATCCTGAGATGTTAAATATTGAAATTACTCTCTCTTGATTACATAGTTCCCCTAGTATGAATTTATCCAATCACACTATTCACTTTTGGTTTCATATAGTGAATGGAACCCAACTGAATTGTGTCAATCATGAATACAATGAGTAATGAAATGATATTCATTTTGAGAAGGTATATTTTAAGGGATATTCAATAGAAAATCTTATTACTATACTCAAGAAACCTAGAAAGCATGATGGAATTACAAATGGGAAGAGGAGAGAACTTCTTTAAAATTTTCCTTTTATGGGGAAAATTTAACCTTTTTCAGTTGGAAAAATGATCTAATTTTTTCTGAATAATGTATCGATACCACTAAAAATATATTTTATATCCTTCAGTGTTGCAGACATAAAAAATTTGTGTTGACTGTTTATTGTCTGAAAGGTGAATCCGATCCATGATGAAATCATATTGCTAATATATGGGATAAAGAAGAACTGGAATCTATGTAATGGTAAGAGTTTAATGCGATATTTTTTAGTAAGTACTTCTATCATATTCTATAATCAAAGAGGGAGAAGTGAATCCTTGATCTTGAGAAAATGGATAGTGAATCTGTTTGTACCTATCAAGTTAATTTTATATGACTTTCATTGTCCAATTTGAGTTTAATCATTATCCGTAAATGAAAATTTAATCGGTTTTTTGTTTTCCTAAAATCGAGTATTTGAAAGGATTTATCTATAAGGGACATTATAATCAAAGAATATATCATTTTTGGGGTAGTAAAATTTGAAATTATGTTGGTAACTCCCATGTTTCTGGAGAAATGAAAAGGATGATGGAGCATAATTGAAACTCTTATGGTTTTCCACAAATAAAGAAAATACAGTCTCAACCATATACTTTAATAAATGTAGAAAAAATAACCCAATGTAATTATTAAAAGGAACAAGAAGATGATTTAAGTCTATGAAGCTTATCCATCACGAAAAAGAGATTGAGAGTTATTTTAAAAGTCCATTTAATGTAGATAATGGCCAATAAAATGCATCACCCACACTTTAATGCTACAAGGGAACATAAATGTGTAATTATGCTAACCAATTACCTATTCCAATAGTTATTTATTATTATCAACATTAATATCCTCTTAAGAAAAAATAAAATGGAAAATCACATATGTTCACTAGTGGAAATTTAGAGTATGAAAACGAATTTGTTGAATGATTGAGTGTTTATGTATTAGAATTCAATAATAATGGTGGGAAAGTACATTTATGGTATTATGGAATAATTAAACATCATTATATTGGTACACTATAGGTTTTTCATACAGATTTAAGATCATATACTAAATGAAACTAGTAAACATAAATAATGATTGAGGTAATAAGTTGATGTTTTTGGAAAAGACAAGATTAGGGGAAAGATAACCATTAATATGAGCATGATAATTTGAAAATGATATTTAGATAAATATATTTTGGATATGAATAATTAAATTGCATGGTAATTATTTCCATAGAACTGATCAAGTATTGATTAAAAGTTGTTTATGTTATCATGAATGAAGTTTACAGATTTTTTGGAGTTAAGAATATGGAATATTTCATGTTTTCAAAAAGGGTTTAAAGTAATGAGAAAACATGATTATGTTATTGACATGTCTGAAATGTGATAACCAATAACACCCTTATTATATATGGTCTATAAATGTTCACCTGATTTAGTTCACCTATTTATGTAGTTTTGGATTTTCATGATTTAGAACGAATGTAAGGTTATCAATTTATGGAAAGTTCATGTATATAATTGGATGAATTTTGGTATAATATAGTATTATCTCACCAAAGGTGGACATATTAATATTTTAAAACTTTTTAAATCATTATTATTACGATAAAGACAAGTGGAATGACCTATCATTCTATTTACGGATTTCATGATATGCTAACACTTTAGTAATGACAAATTCAACTCTATTTTATTGAATAAGAGATGAATTGAAAATTGTTAAATGCATGACCAATGATGATATTGTACTAAAATAAATTAATTATATATTCTCAGGAATGTTTTCTACATCAAAAAAATATCATGATGTAAAATTGTGTCTTATTGTCATCATTTTCTTGGATATCAGTAACCTCTTTTACGCTTCTTTAGTTTATTGTTTTGTGATTTTTATCTTTCTCAAGGTCACTCTCTTCATTGTGATTGATGATCTTTATAAATAGCAATGATTATTTATACGTATCTTCCATGCTAATATCTTCACATACATTATCCTATGTAGAGACCTAGTCTTAAATTACATTGGGAAACACTTCTTTTCCAAATATTCCTCTTTAAAAGAATGTTTCAGTCTTTATGCTTACAATGTGTGTTTCTATCTTTTTATAACCCTGAGGAATTTGAGGGAGAAATTAATTATTAGGGGGGTTAGAATGAAACTCCATATGATTTTATAAGATATATTATTTTTAATTTCTTCAACATATTTTTTCTATAAACCACACCATGATTAGTTTGCACTCCAGGAAATACTAACTTCGATTATGGTATACACAACATTATTAATGGAATGTGTTACACATAATTTCAAGTTTTTTTGATCTAATTAATTTCATTAAAGAGTAATTATAACTAAAAAGTAAATATTATTATGTGACCATGTAACTTTGTTGTTATAATGGAAGGTATGGACAATTTTAAATTTCTTCTGAAAAATTATTTAAAAAAATAAGTGAGTTTATAAAATAGTAAAATCACTCTTGATTGATTTCATTAATGTAATATACATAAAATATATTCAATCTATTGTATAAAATTCATCTTATATTTTTTACAAACATTACATATGAACAAACTAAATTTTCTGGATAATAGAAGTATATTTTTAGAACAATAACTTTTGCTTCATTTTGATGGTGCACCTATTTTAAATATTGTTTTCGACACATTTATATATTATATTTTAAAAAATAAAATTTTTCTAAATAATATGGATATAAAAACTTATTTTGGATGATTTATTTATGTTTTTATGAAATGTGTTGAGTTTTTTTGGATATTAAAAATATACTAAATTTTATTTAAAAAAATTTTCATCAAAATAATTTTTGTTGGTAGATTATAATAGTGAATTTTTTAATGTATAGATAAAATATATTTTAATCAGTTAATATAATTTGGTTATTTACATTAATGTTTCTATTAATTTTATATTTATTATTGAAAATTATATAAATTGAATTTTTATAAATAGATTTAATATTTTGAAACATTAGGTCCAAATTATGCTAAAAATATTCTATTATTTTTTTGCAATTATGAATAGTAACTTCAATAACATTTATTAATAATATATAAATTTAAATTGAGTAATTGAGGTTAAATAAAATAATATAAATTTATATTAACACTTTTCCAAATATGAATTGATGATTTATTTTTTAACTAAACCATCCTTGGTTCAAAATGATCCCCTTTATAGGACAATTGGATTTGATTAAGTCATTTAATATATTTTAATTAAAGAAAAGTAAAATATGCCTTAATCAAATTTTAATAACTAAATAATTTTTAATATAAGGTCATAAGAAATTTAATTCAATTATGAGAAATCATTCAAAATATAAAATGTTTTTCTTTTTAAAGATATGTTAGTTGTAAATTTTCTGAAATATATAATTACCTTAATGGTTTATATATTGTTGATGTAAGAATTATTTAATTAATGAAAATAAATAAACTAATATTTATTAAAATGGAAAATACCATTAAGAGATAGTATAACTTTTCCAAATCATATTGGTTGAATATATCTCAACCATGATCATCCATCATTTGAGTTAATGACAATTCAGAGCCATATAGAAATGATTGTGACACTTATAATATTTTATTTAATGTGATTTTAATGTCATCACATTAAATTTTTAATATATATAACATTTTTAATGTAGGATTTTCCAGGATATATTTAACACTATAATCATTATTGTGAAATATATAAGATTTATCTTAATCCTAGAATTTTATTTTTAATTTTTATTCCACAAATAAGTAATATAAATAATTACACAAAAAATGTAGTAATTATTTTATTAAAAGACATATCAAGTTAATGTGATTAACAATATTAAATAAAAATAATTTTTGATAATTAATATATCCAATGAATTTTCTATATGAACTTTACCATATATAGATACAATAAAATATATTTTTTGAGGTTAACATATTATCATTATATAATTAAAAATCAAATAAATGAATAGTTTCAAAATTGTCACTATTTTTTTTAAAATTATGAATTATTATATTATTTTTAAATCAAAAAATATTTAAAATAATATGAAATAAATATTATACATTCTAAAATTCTCCAAATTGATCATTTATGGTCTAATCGACATCAAATGAGAATAAATTACAAAATTTTAATATTTATGAATATATTAGTTAAACTTGAAATAGAATAATTAAGGGTTAATTGAAATGATAAGGATTAAATTGAAAAAAAAATGAAAAAAATTATTTTCTGATGATTTAACAACCTTTTGTCATCCAATTTTAGAAACTAAGGAATTTTTTATTTTTTTGGATGGGGTTTTAATTTATTATAAATTAATATTTTTGATATCCCAAATGTGCCCCTCACCTCAATTATAAAAGGGAATCCCCTCCCTGAAAACGTCACATCACATTGAGATATAAATGTCATCCACACCTGACCCATTACCCTTATAAATTTCTTTAGTCACATTCTAGAGGTGTTGGTATTCTCAAAAGACTAGCTCTAGTGCTTTCAAGTGGAGATCTAGAAGGAGTTCACTGAAGAAGAGGTAATCTCCTTTACCGACTATTTGAAGATAATTTATTCTTCTACTTATTATTAAACTAATTTTTCCATTATAAATTAATATATAAAGAATAAAATATATACTCATTTGTTATTATGGCTTATTAAAACATTATTCCACCTTATATTCATCTTATGGAAAATAAAATCACCACATGTGCATACGTATGGCTTACCATATCTATATTGTGGGGTAATATGTTTTTCACCACCACATTACATGGATGTGTATAATGATGGAAATAATAACTATATATGAATATTATAACATTATATATATTTTTCTAATAAGAAATATACCATCCACATCCATACTTTTTACTATTAAAGAAATTATACCATCGTTTGTGCGTACGTATAGTTTATCATCTCCACGACATGATGTGATTCATATCCATGTACAACATGGATGTGTGATTATTTAAATGTATATAATGAATTAATGTGATATATATTACCTTAATATAATTCGGCAAATTTTGTAATTATATCCTATTTAGGTGAATTGAGACATAGATGAGAAAACATGAAAGCGAAAATAAAGCAGTTAACTCCAAAAGATGAGTAATTGTGAAATATTAATAAAATTGTGTCAATATGATCACATATTATATCATAAATATAAATATGGACTTGGAAGAAGTTATTGAAAAAATATAAAAAATTATACTTTAGTTTTTGAGACGTAAAACGAAAATTAGACCTAAGGCAAGTGATTATTTTATGTCACTTTTATTTCTATGAGACTTATAACTTATTTGCCACCTATTTACTTTTTGTTGTGTTTATGTTTCCCTTAAATATTTTTATAATTATTTCCATTAATGTTATGATATTTAAAATATGCATATAATATTATTTATTTTACGATGCATATGATTCAACTATTTATAAATGGGAAAAAGATAATTTTGTAATCTCATTATTATTCTATATTGTTTGTACATAAGTATTTGCATGAGTATATTTATCATCCATGAAAATGATTCCAAAATAAGTATTCAAGATATATTTTTTCTATAATTCTATAATTTTTCAAATCTAATTTTATCGTTGGTTAAATTTTTTTAAATTGTATGAAATGAATCTTTAGTTGTTTTTGATATGGGTTACTTTTTGAATTTCCAAATAATGATATGTTTCATATATACTATCCCTAGTATTAATATGGACTGAAAATGTTAATGATAGAATTCTATTTATGAAATTTGTTTGTATTTCATGAAAAGTGTTATTAGGTAATGATCTTTAAGAAGCACACTTTATTCATTGGGTTATGAATCTATGAATGATTTATGTTTAATGTAACATGAATTAATGATTTATTTATTTGATGGTTGTGACCTATATCAATCAACAATTTATTGGGAAAATATGGATAACTCATGAGGTATATATGTTATGAATAAAACTGATTTAATTTTTACAATTTTATGCATGTACATGGTTTTCATGTCATTAATTTTATGAGTGGTCTAGGTTTCCAAGCCCATTTGTTTATGCAGGGGCATGATTTTTTTTTTGATAATTGAATGCGTGAACCTATTAGTATGTATAAATGTACAAAAAGTAAAAGTTTTATGTGTATGCCAAAATTTGATGTATTATGTTTATTTTAAAATCTCAGGGATTATGTTCTTGATTTACTTATGATTCATGTCTTATGAAATGCTAATATTTATTTCATGATTTTTTTTATGCAGGGTATGATCTTATATTCTCATGATCTTGATATCGTACCCTTATTCTAAAAGGTTTGCCAACATATTTATTTTTTTATACCCTTGCCGATCATTTGAGATCACGCCTTATTATGTTTTCTTTTCCTCGAGTTAGAAATTAAGCATTTATGTAGGAGTACTAAATGGAAAGATCTTTATGGGAGATGTTGGAAGATCTTTCTCCAAATTTTATTATTTTTTTCCATGTTTCCAAAGGCACTAAACTATTATGGTCATTGATAATGTTTTGTGTGATGTAATGAATATTCATCTCCAAATATGTAATATCCGTGTACATTAAGCTTTATTTGTTATATTATTAGTGTATGATACAACTATATATAAAATCTCAAACTCACATAGTCATTGTATGCAAATCTCTCATGACAAAAATATTTTTACAAGTTTCATTACCATGTTTGGATACTGCACCCATTATGTGCTCGGGTTATGTATGAACCAAAAATTCTATTATAAAACAATGTAATAATTACAAGTTGGTTTTTTATGAATCACACTAAATAATATAGTGTTTATAAAATGTACATATCATTAAAATAGTTTATATAGGTTTTCATCAATTATAATACACCACAACAATAAAATTCTAAATATCACCTCGAATACCAACAGACTTTGTTACAATAACTATTCATTATCTAAGGGGTTCAAATAATAAAAATATATAAATTTTCACATTTATAATATGCCAAACATTATTATTTGTGAGATATCTTTCTAGAAAACATATTTTTATTATCTAAACATCCGTAGACTTTATGTTTTTTATTCTTAACTCTTTTTAATTGAACAAATTATTTTAGAAACATTTTCTTTAGGTGTAATAACTTATAAAACCCTTCATGATTCATGACAAATTCCACATTAATTGTTCCAAAATCCTCAATAAAATATAATTTTTGGAGCTTGTAATTCACGAATGTATGTACACAAATCTGAATATCATTATATGGGATTCACACAGTACAATGTTTTTTAAAATCATTTCTAAATTGGTTTTTTATATGAATATATACAATTAATGTAATCCTAAAAATTAGTCTTTATGTGAATACAGAGAGATTATATCATCATATAATCTTTATTTGGAAATACTCACTTCAAATCACTCAATAATGACATGGGTAGGGGGTATTTATTTGTAATATTAGTTGTTATTTAAATCCATAAGGCTATGGATTTTCACAGTGCCCATACATTCAAAATGAATTTTCTTTACACAAAAAAAAACACTTTTGAAAATTGACTTTCATTTAATTTTCCATAGTGGTTAGTTTTATAGGAAATCTATATTACACAACGATTAATTTTCTACATTATTTATCTTCTATGGTGTGTAATTGTTTTTTGGAACATATATTTCTCATTATTATTAAAGTCACCCAACTATATAATCTTTTTAATTTTACTTGGGTATTCTTATGGATTATAATAATTAATATTTTACCATTATGCACAACTGAACTTTTATCTTCTTCATTGTAAACATACAGGTTCCTATAAAATATTCTATATAATACTCAATAATCGTAACTTCTGATAATCATGTACTATGAAAATCTCCATATTATGTTAATTTTAATTCATGTTCATCACAAATTATGAAAAACTGTAGAATTTTATGTTTCATAATATACATCTTATGATCTAATATTCAATCATAGTCTAATAACTATGATTTATTTTCCTTCGAAATAGCAGTGCGACATCACTAAACATATCTTCTAGAACACCAATTAGACTATCATAACATCTAAATAACTCTTTAATCATCCTAAATTTGAGTATCATCTTGTAACATGTGTATATTGCAGAAACAACACTAGAAAACTTCATGATAAAACATACAATCATATATCCCATTAAACATAAATCTAGAAGTAGATAAGTGTAAATACCTAAAATAAAACATACGATTGTATAGAATCCTAATATATTCAAGAATATTTGTTTTCTAACAACATCAATTTAATAAATATTGTTGTCGAAAATAAAAAGGTTTATCTTTTTCAACTACCAAAATAATTCTTAATGAAATGGGTGAAAAATATTAAAAACCATCAACAATTCTATATGAAGATAAATAAACAAAATTTTTTTATTTATAATAATATAAAGACATAAACATCAAATTTGTTGGTTTCGACTATAATAACATGTTATGGATATTGATGTCAATCACTTAGATAAATAAATAATCATATTATATATATATATATTTAATTAACGAATAAATCATTTAATTAATTATTCATTCAAAAAAATTATTTATTAATATTTCATATTTTTATTAAATATATTATTAAATAATATTCATATGTTATTTATTGGGATTTAGATTGAGATGATTATCTATAAAAACAAATCATGATTACTTAATGAATATGTTATCTGTTTTTCTAATATTTTTCTAATAAGAAGATTTGAATAAGAATGAAATTTCATTGATTAAAATATAATTAATGAAACCATAATTTATTTACATATTTTTATATTGGTTTTTTATTAATGAATTAATTTTTTTAATATCTAAATACATGCCCATAAAAATATATTATTTCTTGTAAATCAGGTTCTTATCATAGTGATGATGAAAAAATAAACAAATTTTCTTAGTCATTATAAGAAACATTCATATGTTGTCAAAATTTGACGTTATTGGTATGGATAAAGGATTTTTATGTCACCAAATATACTATGATGAAGAGAGTTTTACTTATTATCAACATTAAGTAATGTAAGTTCATGTTGTAAGAAAAGAAGATGGTGGAATAAGTTGGTTCTTGCTAATGGAGTTTTAAAGGTGAAATTTTTTAAGACAGACCACATATAGATGCTTGTTTTACTATAATAAAACGATACTGATAGGGTCTAGATGATTTTTTGTAACCCTAACCCTAGTTTCCAAGAGCTAGTGTCTTATTTATTACATTGGTATAAGATACATGGAGTTACATATCTATGGACAAAATAATATATTAGTATTGCTAATCTAGATACAAACAGAAGTCTTATATTTCATTTTTTATACAAAAATAAAAAAAAAAATTTTTCAGGAAAAATAGTATTATATATTGAATATCATTGCATATAAATGATATTAAACATCATAAATTATTGGGAAAGGGAAAAATGTTGATTTTAAATTATCAATATGGGTTAAGAACAATGGAGACAATCACGAATCAATAAGAATAATATATACATCATGAAAATTAAATGATCACACAAGCCATGTAATCAATACACTAAGAAGGTACTACATTTAACGATATTATAAATTAAAATATAGTGGATATAATAATCACTATAGTAAGATAAATAACTAATAACAAAACCCATTTAATCAATAACATGAATATCATAAGTGGGTATGTTGTAATAAATATGAAAACATAATTAACAAAAAAATCATTTTAATTAGTAATTGAGAATGAAATGCATGAAGAGATAATATTATTGTATAAATATCATGGAAAATAAAAATATTTTTTTTAATGAATACAATTCTAAAATATTTTATGTCCTTTATTAGGAGCATGTTACCAATATTTTCAATACCATTAATACCACATATTAAAATTGGTGGGTAAAAACTCATTTGGTTTGGACAAATAATTTTAGGATTTCATTCTGATTTTCCTCATGATACTATTAATACATCAAGTGTATATCTATAATTTGTCCTCAACCATGTCTACATTTATAATATATTCATCATATATCAAATAATAAATTTAGTTTACAAAAAATGTTCCTTATCATCAAATATTCATATTGAATAAGGATTATAGATTCATCAATATTTCCCCAGATGAAAAATTAACCTTCATTATAAACACAATATGTAGAAATTATATAAATTTTAGCAGATAAACATATCCTTGATGATTAATATGGATATTCAGTGGAAATTTTATGTCTTTTGGAAATGGAATAATTCAAGGTAAAGTTAATGACAAAAAAAATGAAGCAAGTAAGTGAATTCCAGTAATTTAAATCATCAAAATGATAATGTACCATATAGATGAAGAATTAGGATGGTTCCAATGAAACATATTTCCGTTGGTGTAAGAATAAATCATTATGGTCATTGATGAATAAAAATAACATAAAAATACATTTAAAAACATTCTTGATGGAAATATCCTTTTCATTTTGAAATTACATTTTAAAAATAAATGTTAAAAAATAATTTTGAAAATAAATTTATTTAAATGTAATAAATGAAAATTAAAATGGAATATTTAATAAATATGAGTTTTAATGATTATTATAAATTCCATACACATTAAAATAGATTCCATTAATTTTTCTAGAAAAATAAAAATGGCAAATGTTTTGATAAAGACATGAATATTCAAACATATTTTTAAAAAAAAATTAAAAATGGATAAAAAAGTATTTAATAAATATTTATTACTTGGTAAAAAAAATAGTTAATTTTAGAAAATGGGGTTGTGAATGAAATCACATTTTTGGCTGAAGAGTGAAATGAAGTCATATTTTCATTAAAAAAATATCCCAATTATTTTACTTACCATAGTGTAGATAAATGGAAATATTAACCAAAAATGGTCATGAATAAAAAATATTATAAAATTAAAAATTTTATTAAATTACTATTAAATAATTAACACCAATATAAATTCAGGTATAAATAAGCCTAATTAAGATGATATTGTGAAATAAACCTTACAAATTTCATAACAATTAAGTGAGGATTAATACCTGAATAAATTATTTGTTTCAAATGTAAATCCACATAAAACAAGTAATATAAAATTATATGTAGTAAAAGTTGATTTCACATTAAATATTATAATTTTAGTGATGATTAAAGAGTATTGTAACCTAATGAATATAAATTGATTTTTCAAATTCATTACCACTTGGTAACATTTAATTCAAATCCATTTTTTTTGAAATAATTCAAACTGAAACATAAAATAAAATGAATTATTATTTATTCATGATGTTAAATGAAAAATTTAGAGTATATACACCATATAGAAAAAATTTGGTGTATAACATCACAATGTTCATTAATGAAGAAATATTTTAATGAGTTCCCATACCACATTTTTGATATTTTGAATCCTAATCCTCCAAAAACATAACATCAAATAAAAAATTGAATTTCATCAAAATAAAGATATTCATGATATAAAATATTAATTAATAAGTAACCATACCACATAATAGAAATAAGTGTTGAATATTTCATTCTTCTACCAAAAATAATAGAGATATTATAAATCCCTTACCTTGAGTCTGATTTATCACACACATTATTTATAGTCGTAAATAACAAACTTATTTTAATTATTTAATTATTAATAAAAATTATCATTTTTATTATTCCTTTTATGTCACATAAAATCATGTTATATATGATTTCTTGATAAATTTGGGTTACAATAGATGTTTTGACAATATTTTTCCTCTGTGTCAACAATCAGATTGGTAGGTTGATTTTGATCAAAGTAGTCATTATTTTAAACATATATAGAATCATAGTAATGAAATAATAATAAATATTATATATAGATAATAATTTTAAGACCAACAATGAATTATTTTTTTGAGAAATTAATTACAATATGATCCTAGAGATGGATGTTCATACGTACATATGGTTAACGATTTTATGATTCAATGATCATTATAGAAAAGTGGTATGTAATATTTTATCACTAAATAATGATCAATATATCATAAATACAATATTAGTTTTTTAAAATATACTTATAATTATTATCTATTTGGTGTGGTGATGTAATGAGGTTACATTTGTTGGACTTCCCTTTTATTAATGCTCATAATCATGTTTAACAATTATAAGTCATGTTTAATATTGTTCTATAATGTTTCATTATGAACATGTTTAATCAGAATCCATTTTTTGTGTTTTACATATTAATAAATACTGCATATATTTGGTAATGTATGAGTCATAGTTAAAGTGAACTCAAAGTAACCATTGTTGTGATTAAAAATTTTTACCATTTAGTCTAAAAATTGTTAAAGTATGTGACACCGTTACAGTGACACCATTATATCAATTCACTGGTTCATTTTTTTGCAAAGAACCAGAAACAATTTCAGTGAAACCATTTCAAGTGAAGCCCAATCACACTTTTCACAAAGTACCACACAATTTTCCAATGAAAACACTTCTGGTGACACCGTTTCTCAAAAAGGGCCTAACACCATTTCCGCAACACCATTGAATCACCTAACCGATTAATTGTTTTTGAAAATTATGAGAAATTGGTCTGGAGGCACCACATGGATGAAAAGGATGATCCACCACTTACTATGGCACTACTTCAGACTCACCAGACCTAAAAAACCAATCCTATATCACCACATACTATGACACCTTTCCATACATAGAATGTTCTTCTTTGTTTCAATTAAATTCAATATTTTCTATAACAGTGATATTTGAGTGATTCAATGATAATGATATAATTAATTATTTATGAATGCTTGTCAGTAGATGGTATGATGTAGTAGGTGTATTCATGTTAGCCAAACACAAAAACCTGAGGATTAATATATTATTGAACATTATCTGATGAAAATAAGAAATACAGTGACACAAATCAGACCACATAGTAGAGCTGCTATAATCCATATTGCTTATTATGAGATAAATAATAACTCATTGTGAACCATCCTATGAGCATCCTTATAATAGAAGCAACTAAAAAAATATGAAGAGATATGAAGAACATCTCATTGAACTAGAAACTAGAACACAAATCTTACAACACTCTGTTTTTTAGTCTATTTCTATAAAAGGACCCAAACATTGAATCTACAACATTCAAAGAGTCCAGAACATTATAGAACAACACTTAGAGAATTTATAGTCCCTTATTATAATATTATTCTCTATTGTGTACAATATTATTTTTTCTATGAGTTGTGTTTGTATCTGTATTAAAAACACATACTCTCACCAATCTAAACATGAGGATACATGATATCCTCTCACTAATACTCTCTTACTCAATTTTAGCCCCTTTTATAACAGTACATTATGTATTTTTGTGACTTGGTTAAATTTTATTCCCAAGTAAAACATTGGTAGAGGTTTATCCGACTTGTATAACTTGTATTCTATTGTAAACACTGATCCAAGGTGTGGATCAATGTTTTTATATATAATGTACTTGGCGGAAGGTGATCACCAATTAGAGAGGACTAAGTCTCTGATTGTGAATAAACATCTTGTTTTTATCTATTGTGTCCATGTTCTATTTTAATGTCTGTCTTTTTCATTCAAAACTGAAAACATTACTTTAATTTGTTATTTAATCTTAGATAATGTTTTTTAATGATGTTAATTTATTCGAATAATTTTAAATTTTTAAGTAACTTCATAAATTGATTTTACTATGAATTAATCAATTTTTGAGGAGTCCTTTAAACTCTCAATATTTTTAAATAATTATACTTTGGTTAACTAGAATGTTTGATTTTAAAATAGGGGACTTTCAAAATAAAATTTAATAGAAATTTTTATGTGAAATCAATTCACCCCTATTTAGTGTCCTACTCCAACCAACATTTTATAGAAAATGATGTTTTAAAACATGTATTTTCAAATAAGATCAGCTGTGATTTTAGTTTTGTTTTAAGGAACTATAAATTTTTGTTAATTTGAATTTTTTAGCTCTTTAAAATATTATCTTCATTATTTATTATATAAAATTTATATGACGCTGTTTTTGACAATATACCTCCCTAATCTAATGGTACAAATTATGCTGCGTGAAAAATAAATATGAAAATGCACTTAGAAAACATGGGGTTCGATATTTGGATTGTAATAGAAGATAAATATTACATACCAAACACTCGAAGAACTACATGGAGTGAAGCCATAAAAACTGCTTACAATTATAATTACCATGTTATGAATGCCTTGTTTTGTGCTTTAGGTGATTATGAATTTAATTGGATTTCATCATGTAAATCTACCTATGAAATTTTTTATACCATAGCTATTTTCCATGAAAGAACTACTAATGTTAAAGACATGATACCTAACACCTATACTGTTAAATATGATAACTTTAATATGATGCACAATGAACCCATTTCAGATATGTATCTCAGGTTTAATGATATAGTTAATATAATAAACACCCTTAGAAAGAAAATTTATTCCTACAAAAAACTCATTTGACTACATAGATGTATACCTAAAAGGTAAATAGGAACCTCATTATAAATTAGAGAACCCTTTGATATTAGTATGTTTCTATTCAATAAACTAATAGGAATTATGTTGATGTATGATGAAGAACTATAGCTCCACAAATAATAAAAGTATGAACCAAAGAAAAGTCAGTGGCTTTCGAAGGGATTACATACATAAACAAAGAAAATGAGAAGGTAAAAAATCATTCTGATAGTATAGGTAATGAAGATTCACCATCATATAGTGATGAGGAAATTTCTCTATTATCCAGAAAACATAAAAGTTTTTATGAAAATTAGATGTTTTTTTGGAATCCCAGCTACAAAGGAAAATATGAAAATAAGGGAAACTAGAAAAAGGACTAGATGAAAAATTAAAATACAGATGAGATAGTCTATTATGAATGTAAATGAAAAGGACATTAAAATGATTACTACCCTTTGTTAAGATATAATAAGAAATATTATGACAAAGATTGAAGGTACAAGAAAGAAATGAAGGTCCCCTGGAGTTCTTCAAAGTATAGCTTATGTGAGTCAGAATACTCACATGATTAAATGGATAATAAAGAAAATATATTTTTTTTTCTGAAAAATACATGTGAGGTAACATCGGAATATCCTATAGAGGATTCATATAATTCTGTAGAATAATATGATTATGAAAACAAGAAAAATGAGGAAATTATTGAGTGCTAAAAAATTATTGAAGATACATGTAATAAGTTAAAAGAAAAATATACAGTTTTAAAGAAAAAACCTGCCCTTGCCTCTATTATTAAATCTTAAATTACTATGGAAAAATAAAATAATGATCTATTGCTTAAAGAGAACAATGAACATAAACTGTCTAATGAACAATTGAAAAAAGACTTCATGAAGTTTACCAATGATAAAAATACTCTTACACAAATGATTGAAAAAGAGTATCTCCTAGGTACACTTTTTGTATACGAGACCATCTAGGGGAAAGGAATTTGGTAAAAAGAAATTTTGTGTCAAAATCTAGAAAATCTATTTTCATCCACCAAATTAAAAATTCTACTACATGTTCCAATAGTAGAAAATCATTTACAATTTCTAGTTTTCATAGACCAAACAAATTTTACATTTCCCACACATTAGAAACTGATTATAAGGAACCAATGAAGAATATATGGGTTTCTAAATCATAAACTACTAATATTACTGGACACAAGCAAGTATGGGTACCAAATTATTTTTTCGCATGAATTTTCTTGGTAGGAAAGTTGTTTGAATCACTACTATGAAAGTATATGGTAGTTGGATAGTGGATGTTCAAGTCACAAGACAATATTTTTTTCATGCTTCAATATTATTATAGATATTGTAGGTTGTAAGGTCACTTTTTTATAATAACAAAGAAAAATATTTGGCTTATGGTAAATTGCTAACTCTAATTTAATTTTAACTTCCAATGTTTTTTTATTGATGGATTAAAATATAATTTACTTAAAATATCTCTATTATCTAATGATGGTTTCATTTTTAAATTCTAAAATAAGGCCTGTAACCTATTTAATTCTAAAAATGAGATATTATTTACCACATTTAGGAATGAAAATGTTTATACTGTTAATTTAGATTCATTAATTTCTCCAAATTTTTAATTTTTGAGGGGTTTTCACAAAAATTGTTTAATCTGAAATAAGATATTATGACATCTTAATATTCATTCACTAAGAAATATTACAAGGAATGGACCAGTAAAGGATCTACCCAAACTATATTTTCCATGTAATAATGTCAGGAATCTGTGTTATAAAGGTGAATATTTCAAAATATACTTCAAACCAAAGATAGAAGCCTCAGCTTCTCATACTCTTGAGTTCATTTAGATGGATTTTTTGTATAATCTAGAGTTTCAATTCATATTGTGAAGCATGATTATTATATTGTAATAGATAACTACTTTATATATACTTGGAATTTATTTCTTGATTACAGAAGTGAAGATTTCTCTCCTTTCATTAAGTATGATAAAAAAGAAAAGAACCTATGTGGTCGTAGAATTAAATCCATAAAGATTAGCCATGTTTATGATTTTAAAAGCAAATAGTTTTAATCTTTTTTTCCACAAAATGGTAATATTAACAAATTCTCTATTCCTTGGACACCCCAGTAGAATATATTTTCAGATAGAAGAAAAAGAACCCTACAAGAAATAACTTTGAATATGCTATATGAATATGATTTAGCTATTTACTTTTGGGATGAAGCTATCAATACAACTTTTAATATAATTAATAGAGTCTCAATCAGGCATATTCTTAAGAACACATAATATGAGTTATGGAAAAACTGGAAACCCAAATATAGTTACTTCAATGTCTCTGGTGGAAAATTCCATATCCTTAAAACTAAAGATAGTCATGAATATTTTTCCTCCAAAAGTGATGAAGGAATTTTTATAGGATATCAATCCTTTAAAAAACCTATATAATCATTAATAACATAACATAGTGTGGGGAATAATCTATACATGTAAAATTTAATGAAATAGATCCACATGAACCTAAAAACTCTCTAGAAAATATTGAGGATGATCTATCAAATCAAGACATAACTACCAAATCATCAGATCATGATATTATGTAACATGTTAAATCATCCAGTTCTAGAAATCCTTCAGACTATATTCAGGATGAACTCTATCATATTGATGAATATAAAATTACCAGAAATTCATTTTTAGACATATAATAACTCTTAAGGACCATTCTTTAGATGTTGTATTTGGAGACTTAGGCAAAGGAACTGAAACTCGGGATTCTATTAGAATCCTAGTTGAACCTCATGAATTTTTCCCACATCTTGAACCTATAAACATCAATGATGCAGTCGATGATTAATTTTGTTTAATTTTTATGATATAATATTTGAATCAGTTAAAAATAAATATTGTTTTGAAACTAGTGGATAAACCTAAAAAAACTTGTATATATCCACTAAGTGGGTGTTTAGAAATAAAGTTGATAAATATAGTACTATTTTAATAATGATAGCTAGATTTTCTTCACAAGGATATATTCCAAAAGAATGAATTGAATATGAAGAAAACTTTTCACCAGTTTCTAAAATTGAATCCATTAGAATATTTCTAGCATATCAATCACATCTAAATTTCAATCTATATCAACTGGTTGGCAAGAGTGCATTACTAAATGGTTGTATAGTTTAGGATGTTTGGGATGAACTACACCTGGTTTAATAAACCCTAATTTTCCAAATCATATTTTTTTTGTTAAAAAAAGATTTTTATGGTGTAAAATAGGCTCCAAGAGAATGTTATAATAGGCTCACCACTTTTCTTATTTCTAAAGGTTTTATAAAAGTTATAATTGATCCTACAGTTTTTATAGAAATAATTTTAATGATTATTTAGTAGTATAAATCTATTGTGATGATTTTATTTTTTGATCTTAATAAAATTATTTATGTGTTGATTTTTCAGAAATGATGTATACTGAATTTGAAATTAGTTTAATGGGTTATCTAAAGTTTTTTCTTGGACTTCAATTATTTCAATATAAAGAAGCTTTTTTTTGAAATTAGATTGAATATTGTAATGATATTATATGTCATTTTGGTTTGTATAATATTAAATGAAGTGACAATTCAATGAGTACCACTTATGAGTTAGATCTTAATGAAAATGGGACATCCATAGATCAAACCACTAATAAATAAATTATTATAAGTATACTCTACTTGACTGCTAGATAACCTGATATTATTTTTCATGTATGTATGTGTCCTCATTTTCAAGAAAATCCTAACATATCTAATTTAACTACTATTAAAAAAAATTCAAATACCTCAAACATACTACCAACTTATGACTGTTATATCGTAGAGGAAAATAATTTGACCTCATTAGTTATTCTGATGATAATTTTGGTTGTTTCAAGTTAGATAGAAAAATCACCTCCAAAACATGTATCTTTTTAGGAAATTCAGTAGTATTATGGTGTTGTAAAAAGAAAAATATGTTTCATTATCCTCTACTGAATTTGAATACATAGCTTCTAGTAGTTGTTCTACTTAGAATTTTTGGATGAAATATACTTATGTAGATTATGGATATAAATTCTGAAATTTCCCTATGAATTTTGATAACACAATTTCTATTACCATCTTTAAGAATCCAATTTCTAATTCAGTAAAAAACATCTTGGTGGAATTCATGACTTGTTGAGAGATCATGATCAAATAGTTGATATTACTTTAGGATTCATTTTCATAGAACATCAACTTGCTGATAGTTTTTCTAAGCCATAAAATAATTAAGGAATGAGATACATTATACATTAATTTGGAATGATCAAACTTGATTTAAAATTTACTATCTCAGAGGTCTACTATCTCAAAATTTACTGTCTCATCATTTTTTGTCTCAATAAGTACTGTCTCATGGATCAGAGTAACACCATTGTGATACAATAATGACTACACATTCTGATCTCACATTTATGATTATGCATTTAATATTTATGAATATTTCCCCACATCACTATTTTAATTATTCTATTTCACTTTTCAATGATATTTTTTTATTTGTGACTTCTCAAATCCCTAATTGATAAAATCTTATCAGTCCACTTCCCTACTCACTCTTTCCCTCTGCTCCCAAAATTGAAACCCTTATCTCTCAGACTCCTTGTTGTCCTTCAAAACCAATATACATGTCAAAAGAAGCAAGGATGAATCATCCATCATTATAAAATATAGATATGTGCATTTCATCAACAAATGTAAAATGATCTCTAATCACATAGCCTGAGGATCCACTGAACCTTAGTCTTGTAGATCATGTAGTCATGCCAGAAAAGGATGTGTGTGCAAAATGGATTCTTGATTGTAGGTTGCTTTATCTTAGAGTATTGGAATAATATGGATGGTTAGAATGGTATAAAAATGATATGATTCCCATATACCTCAATCTAGTTTTTGAGTTCTATAATTTTTTCACGTTTTGATTCAATTATAAGGATTATATTGTGGTTAAGAGTGGATAGATGGACAAAAATGTTCTTTTTTTCTTCAATGTTGTTGGATGTTTGTTTAGGAGTACCTTGTGATGGTATCTTCATGGATTATTGATGAAACCCTCCTCCACAATGTGACATATTTATCATAGAAGAAGCTTTGGGTGACTCGACTAGAGATGAAAAGAAGAGAAGTACTATAACTGCTGAATTGGATGGGGAGACTAGATTGTTGTTCAAATTTTTTCAAAACCTGATATTTCCAAGGAAATGTGAATTTACTAGTCTTATATATCAAGAAATATTATTTTTTGATCTCTTGAAGAATGGTTATAAGATAAATCTATGTAAGTACCTTGTCGTTCAATAGCGTGATATTATCAAGATAACTTCAATGTCAACCTCCTTATTATATTCAAGATTTAATTCTGCTATGATTCATGCTAATGGAATGGAAGGGAAGGATGAGGAAACTATTGAGGACTATTAATTTTTTTATAGGGTTATATGGTGGCGAATGGAAATTATTTTTAATCCATGGAATATGTTATTAGTTAAATAAAATGAATAGTTTTTTTATGATCTCAATCTTATTGAGCACCCTTCTAGACCTAAGGACATCACTATTCCTGGTTTAAAACTAGATGAGTTTATTGAATATTCAAATTATGGAATGAATTTTTATGTTCTTAATGTTGAAGCTTGTGTTTTTTCTAAAAGCAGTTGTCATGATATTTCCAAAAGGAATGAAGTGAATCCTCATACATCTCCTTAACCATATTATTCTCTTCCCTCTAGAGATTTTATTCTATCTAATGGTGGTGAAGGTGAAATGGAAGAAAATACAAACATGGATAAAGATTATAATAAGGTTGAAGTAACATTGGAATAAAATATTGAAAATTACCATCAGATAAAAGAATAATCTTTAACAATATACGATTTTTTAACTTATAATTTAAGGATAGAAAAAAATCCATTAGAAAGAAGTGTGGCTGATATGAAGAGGTAACAAATGATAATATAATATATGGAAAGAGTTCACATGATTGAGTATCTAAGTCCTCAAGGTGTATCATTGGTTGCGGGGAGAAGAACCCCAATTTTGAAATTATTGATGTTCTAAATCATGTTGATTTATGTTCGGTGGATCCCTGATACATGTTTATCATAAACTTTGATGTTGATGATTCACAGAAGTCCATTGTGAAAGAAATGGACCTCTGAACTAAGTTTCAACTTGAACCAATCCCAAATAAAGAATTGATATATTCTAAGGATCCAGAACCCATTAATGTTCTTGAACCTACTCAAGAAACCCCCACATAAGTAAGCCATGATGATCTGATAGTTTTTGGAGAAAATATCTTTTATGAATTTGGAAAACATTTGATGTCATATCCTACTTCTGTGACTATACTCAGTGAAATAGATATAGAAATTCTTCTAGAAAAGTTGGTATGGATAACTCAAAAAATAATGATTCATGATATCTAAGGAGAAATGATTGAAAATAAATATCTAAATGATGAGTTGACTTATATAAAATCCCTGGTTGAGAAGATGATGAAAGATTGTCAAGATTATCCTACTACAGTTTCTATTACATGGCTAAGTGATGTTGATGCTATCATGCTCTCATACAAGGTTGTTTCTAATATTCAACGAAATTTTATTTTAGGGGATGAAGAAGTGGTCAAGTGAAACACAAAGTATAAAATGATATTGGTGTACTTTTGTCAATAGTCAATCTACTAACATTTGAATATAAACTCTCTTTGTAGGATGTTCTGAGAAATCTTAACACCTTCACCTCTTCTACTACAGCTCAATCATCTTCTACATTGACCTCTCATAATTTGTTCAATGACTTGATTAAATTAGTGATTAGAAAATATATTCAAACTTCATTTGAGATCCAATTCAGGAAATCCATAAAAAATTAAAAAGTACAATGAGCATGTGTATGATATGGTTAGACATTACTCTAAGACTGATGCTCAACTTGAGATTTCAACGAAGGTAGATTCATATTTTAAAAATACTTACCAAGAACCAATTGAAAAGTCATTTCAAATATCTGGTAGAGAATTTGAAACTATCTCTAGTGAGTCAAACATTTAAGGAGCATATCAAAAAGTTGATAGATTTTACTCTTACTCTTGAGAAGTTTATGGAATATATGGATAATTATAAGAGAGCTATAGATTATGATGGTGAGATCATCAAGTATTTCATAAATATTTTTAAACATTGTCTTCATCATTACAACACTACCATAGTTGCTCCTGTAGCTGCTCCTCTCAGACCTGGCCTGGTGCCTCTTACAACTCGTTCTTCCTCTATCTCATTTTCTCTAGTTTCCATGAAGCATGGTCAATCTATGAGCCAGAGAAACACTATATTCACTAAGAACACCATTCCTCATTCATCATCAAGACCGAGCCTTGACCCTTCAATTTTTGACGGAGTGACACTATCTTATAGCTCTATGTCAACAACATATACAACTTTTTCACATAATGATCCTCCTATTTTAGTTGCTGACAAGGATAAAGCTAAGGCTGCAGAATATAAAGAGAAGTTATGGATGATTTCTGATAGGGATATGATGTATTTTATTTTTTTTACTATACTGTACTCTGTCAGTATATTCAATGACACGTGTTATCTCTTTTCTTCAATTGATAATTTATTTTAGTACCAATTTTTAATTTTTTACTTTTTTTGATAATCCGAAAAGGGGGAGAAGAAATAAAATTTATGCTATTTTTAAATATATTCTATAATACTATAATATAATTCCTTGGTTTTATGTCCTAATCTCATATAATCTATTTGATATGTTAAGAAATATGTTTATTTATTTATAAAGTGTATAGATTTTAAATGACATAATTAGTGATAATAAAAAATGGGATGATTATCAGAACCATCATGTTTTAATGCTCAAAAATCATTTTTAACTCTTGTAAATCATGTTTAATCTTTTTCTATAATGTTTCGTTGTGATCATGTTTAATATTAATCCATGTTGTGAGTATTACTTCTTAATACAGATTGTAGATATTTGGTAAAGCACAAGTAATTGTTATGGTTAACTCACAATCATCTTTGTTGTGACCAAACAGTATCACCATTTAGTCTAAAAAGCAGTAAATTATGATTCACAATTATAGTGAAAAAGTTGTGTCTTGTCACTGATCATAATTTTCAAAAACGAAAAGATACTATTTCAGTGAAAATGTTTCCATTTAAATCAGTTCGTAATAATTAAAAGGGGCCAAAAATAGTTTCATATACACTATTTCCAGTGAAACCATTTCTAAAAAAGGACCTAACACTTTTGTTTCAACACCATTGCATCTTCAAAACAATTAAAAACTTTCACAAAGTACGAGAAACCAAAATAGAGGCACCATTTAGAAGGAAAGGATGAGTCACCGCTGACTGTGGTGCCACTCCCGACTCACTATTCAAATGAGAACATTCTGATGTATCTGCTTAATGTGAAACCACTCCATAGTTAACCATTTCATCATAATTTCAATTAAATTAAATGTTTTTTCTATTGCTCATATTTGACCTATTGAATGATACTTTTATTATTAATTATTTTACAGACATGTCTATAGATAGAACGAGGTATGAGGTGTGGATATCATGATCCCTATCAACCAAAACAAAAAACACCTAAGGATTCATATATTATGGAACCATAGAGGAAGAAAATAAGAGATAGAGAGAATAAAAGCAAACCATATGGTGGATCCACGATAATCCATCTTTCTTGTTATGAGATAAAAAAGAACTTGTTATGAACCATTTTACAAACATTCTTGTAGCAGCAATATCACCAAGAAAAAGAAGAGCTATGAAGAACATATCATTGAAAAGGAAACCAGAACACATTAATCATGACATATTGTTTCTATGTATCTTTCGAGACGAGGAACTGAGTTCAAATCACCTACATTCAATGATTATAGAAGTGTATAGTACGACAATTTGATCATTTCTAATCTCTTCTATTTATATTCTTCTATATTGTGTAATTTTTTATTATTCATTTGAGTGTTGTGTTTATCTTTATTAAAAACCCACACAATCTCTTATGATAAACTGAAGGATACAATATATCCTCTCACTACTACTCTCTTACACCATTTCACTCCAACATATACAATAGAAGAGGTCATTGTGCGACGTGGTTAAATTTTTTCCCCTTATAAAACTATTGTAGAGGCCTTGTTTACCTGGAGAGATTATATAATTTTGTAAACACCAATAAAGGGTGTGGATTAATCATGTTTATATATAAAATTTTTGGTGGCTGTTGATCACAAAGTGGAGATGAATAAGTCTCTACTTTAAAATGAACCTACTGTTTTTATCTTCTAGGTTCATGTTCTGTTTTTATATATTTCATTATTCAAAATAGGGAAAATTAATTTACATTGATAATTAATCATAGAGAGTGTTTTTAATATTTTTTATAGAATGATTTCAATAGTTGAATTAACTTTGTAAATTAAATTAACTGAGAATTAATCAATCATTTTAGAATCTTTAAATATATAAATTCATTTACAAATATGATACATTTGTTAATTTTCCTGTTTGATATTAAATTGAGGGAATTTCATATAAAAATTTTTTAATAGAAATTTTAACAAGAACCCAATTCACGCACTCTGGAGTGTCCTACTCCAATCAACAACATCAATTCTGAAATATGGTAGACCACACCTACATCAATGATGTTATCATTATTTAGTGTGTGAAAAGTAAGAAAAAATAACATATTATATTTTATGAATAATCTATTTCTCATTAATATTATATTTATTTCATTTATATCACATATATTCCTTATATTTATTTGTATTATCTTCCATGTATAGAGTTTGTGAAAAAAGAATCACATCACTTCATATGTTTGATGTTAACCGTTTGCACGAGTGACATTATTGTATCCCCTATAGAATGGAATGTAAAACTTTTATAAGATATAATGAATCCATAGGTTTAATTATGTTATAAAGGTCATATATTTACTTAATATCTGTCTTAATACCTTATTTTGAGAGGTGGTAATTGAAAAATTAATGACATCGGTTTACGAGATGGTAGTCCGCACTGGACATGAAAGATGATTTTAAAACCCATTCTATGTAAATGGGAACAGTTATAGGTCACAACCATGGCATAATAACACATCATCAGATGTAATATAATTTTTTTTAATATAATAATGGTTTAAAATAGTTGAATGAGGTGGAGGAAGAAGTAAAACAAAATTGATAGTTGAATATCGTTACCAATCCTTGGGGTATCTACCTTAGGATTGAACCAAAATCCATTTTAGGTTGTATTTATACCATTTTTAGTACTTCTATGATTAGGTGATTTATAATTATAATTGATTTGGGATAGTCTTTTTTGAGGACAATTTGTTTAAAGGAGTAATTAATGGAGAATATGGGTTGTCCTATTGTAACATAGGTGAGTGCAAAACTTGTAATTATTAGTAAGAAATGGTGTGTACATGTGTTTCACATGGAAGAAGGGTATAAAATGAATTATTATTGATAATTATACATGATATCATTTAAATATTTTCATAACATTTATTTTACCAAAGTTTTTATGTAATTTTAAATTGTATTTTTTAGTCTTACCCCCCGTTAAACTAATTTTCACATTAACTATGGTAATAATTTTCACTATATTCACTATTCAATTTGTAAAAAAATTTGTATTTATTAAATAATATATATTATTATGATTCCAAATGTGGAATCCATTTTCTCAAATTTATTTCAGATAAGTTTCGAAAATTATTTTAAATTTATTCCTGACTGTTTGATGAAATTGCAGGGTTGTAATGAGAAAATGTTAAATAGATTACACATTTTATATAATAATTCAACATGAAAATGTTTAAAATGACATAATTTTGGATGGTTGAAATATAATTGATCTAATATTAATTTAAAAGTAATTTTATATTTGATTTAAATTTATAAATAATTTGAATAAAGTTAATTTTCAACTAATGTTTTTTATTTTTCAGTAATTATCAAGAAAAGAAGCATTTCAGACAAATACCTAAAATTCAAAAATGGATAATTTTGATATTATTATATCATTAATTAATTTCATTCTAACAATTAAATTTTCTAATAGTGGAAGAAATTATTTTCAAATTTTTTTGTTTAATGGTCGACTAAATCATTTTTCAGAAAAAATATTTTCTTTTTAAAATAAATTCTTTAACCAAATGATCCTAATTTTAATTCCAATAAATATATTACCAATGAATTGTTTAATATTTTTTTAACTGAATACTTTTCTGAATTTACATAGTTCTTTTTAAATCCTCCAATGTAACATATAGGTTTTACTAATATGCTATATTAATGTTTTTTTCTACTCAGGGTTCCGTGTTACAAGAAAATTAGAAGAGATTAAATGTAACAAAATATATTTCATGGGTTTTTTACGATTGGGTTTTCTTATTTCATAATCTATAAAATAAATTTTTTTTCTTTTTTAATTTCAATGTGTAATATTCTCCACACCTTAAATAAATTTCATCCTCACAATTTGAAATTTATTTCCATAATAAAGTGTTGAATTTATTGAAATAACTTATTGTAAAAACCCACAATCTAATAGGATTATGAAAAAATACTATTAATAAGAGACAAGGTTAAGTAAAAAGGTTATATGAACTAACACATAAAATTGTTTCTAAATATGAGAACAGTGGTGGAAGGTGAGGATATATACATGTAAGAAAAGTATAAATAGTTATATAAAGGGATTGTGGCCATTGATCATAATTAAGGGAATGATAAATGGAAGTTGATGTTCTCAAAAACCATAAATCATTGTTGAATTAATAAACAATTTGATTTGTTAAACGTAAATGAAATTTGATAATGTTTTCTTTATGTTTGAACTCTTAATATTGAGAAAATATTTTATTGTGTAAGAATATAAGGAATTAGATATAGTCTTTACATTTGTATTTTATAAGTGAAAATTTATCCTTAGGTAGTTCATTAATAAACTTCCTATTAATCCATTATTTAAATTAATATCCAAAAAAAATTTATTTTTTTCCTGAAGTAATAAAATTTATAATTAATGGATCATAAGACCTATAAAAGTTTGACAAGTATTTTCAGCAGTCTCCAGATACTCTCCAATAAAAATATGGTTAGAACAAGTAATAAAATATAATGCATTAATATTAAAACATCAATATTAACACAATTGGATTATCATTAATATTTATTCAACAAATAATTTAACAAAATATAATGAAATATTAACTAGAAGATCAAAAAGTCCAATGGTTAGTGTTAAACCCTTATCTTTCTTTAGTTAAGGGTTCAAACCCTGTAATAATCCCAGATGCAAAATATTGTCCTTTCTCTAAAAAATATTAATATAATACCAATTATGTTCCCAAATAAAATATTATGGTCTTTGTTGAAATAAAATTAATTATGAAATAACTATTTTACTTGGGTTCCCAATACAACATATTGTTTTTCCATAATGTCTAATAATTATATCTAACTATTATTATAATGTCATCAATGATTATAATAACCCTAAAGGATATTGGTAAATTTAAACATATATTCTGTGCAATGTAAATAAATTTCTCATTAAATAACATTTTTTACTAATGAATATACATAAAAATTATATTTTATTTACATAAATGAATCTATTGAAAATCCATAAACCTGATATAATCCCACTCTATGAAATAAAAAATGTAGTGTTTAAGACACTGAAATTATGATCAATATTAATCTCATAAACCAATAATGGAATCTATAACTCATAGGTTAACAAAGACAAATTTTATTCTAAAATTTACCTGAATCATTAGATTTCTCATGATTATAATGAAAAAATTCAACTTAAATAAAACTTCAACAATATAATTATAGAATATTAATATATAAATACTCCATCCATTTTATTTTAACCTATTTACTTCATTATTCAATGGTTTATCCTTCATTATAGGTAATGGAATTTGATAATTTTCATATTCCCCAAATTTAATACAATGATCTAAAAATGGATCACAAGGATGAGATTTATTTCCATCCATCGTACTCTACATTGTTTCATTGGAAAATATTATCGTAAAGACATTATTTTCCAAAAAAAAGAATTTACCTATTCCAATGAGACACATTTTGTTCAATATAAGACACATTAGAAATTCCCTATGTTATTAATTATCATTTTATATTTTTACTTTAATAGTCATTTATAATGAAATTTTGAATTATCGTAATAACATTCCATGGGAGTGTTAGACAAGGGTGTTGTAAGGAACATTATTGGTTAGCAAGTGATGATTTGGTTAATCGCCATGTTCCTTTTTCAGAGTTATTACCCCTAGATAAATCTATTCTAGAATGATTTACACTAGTAATATCTATACAAGAATGTTTATCTCAGAAACTCCACATAATCAATAGCTTAGAAAATCCTTAGGATATTATTTTATTCTTATCCCAAAATTATATGATATGGTTGTGATACCTAATCTATGTTATAATAAAAATATTTTCAAAATATTATACTCAAATTCCATTTAAACCAACTATAGTGACCATAATCTTAGTAGGTCACAGATAGTGTCTACTATATTAAAGTGGAATAATACACAAGGATGTGCATATCAGAGGAATTAATAGTTTAGTAGTCTTGATAAACTAAATACACACATGAGTCTGGAGTTACATTTTTATATATAAATTACAACGAATTTTTTCTAGAGAAACATTATTCCCACAATAAGATCCTTACATATAAATCAGAGTAAACTTTATGGATTACTAGTAAAAGATAAAAATAATGGTGATCTAAAATTTTGAGTAAGGGTTATTTACGATGTTAGTAATAATGAATCAATATTCATAATCAATTTGTAATAGTAAATAAATAAACAAACATACAATGTAATCAATAAAATGATAAGGAAGTTCATGGAGAGATAACAAATGTGGATAAATATCATAGATAATAATAAATATGGAAATGTCAAAAATATAGAATAAATTTCTTTTAATTAATAGCATAACTATAATACCTGGATAAGGATCAATCAATATAACAATGTAATTAATTGAAAACACATTACATTCAATCAACAACTGATAATGAAATGCATTGAAACACAATATCATTTTCAAAATATAATGTATAATGATAAATATATTTTGAACAAATGAAATAATTAATTATTAGACATCATATATGACGAAAGTGATACATCTAATGTAAAACCCTTTCACAAGATTGTTTAAAACTACCAGGTAAGAAATCATTTTGTTTTTTTAAAGGATTACATTCTTGATTACAAATTATCCTCATTATACTACCAATACATTCGTGGTAATCTATAACCATGCCCACCCATTTATGTATGTACCAAAAAATCATCACATATCTATTAATCAATTTAATTCATTATCAATGTTCTTTATCAAAAAATATCATTTTGGAGTATGGAATAAAAATTTATCAATAATTTCCTTGATGTAAAAATAACCATAAATATAGAAAAATGCATTTAGAAATGATATATAGTTTATTAAATAAACATATCCATGATACATAATATGAATATTTAGAGGAAATTTAATTTCCACATGAAAGGGAACAATTCAGTGGAATGTTAATGACTCTTAAAATGAATCAATGAAGTTAATGTAAATAATTCCCTTTATCAAAATGATCATAAACCATCTAGATTAAAAATAATGATGATATAAATAAAACAAATACACATTGGATTTATAATAAAGGGTTTCCATTATTGATTAATTGATATACAATAAAAAGGGCATAAAAATATTCAATTTATAAAATAATGTTTTCATTTTTAAATTAATTTATAAACATTAAAATTTCAAAAAAATATTATATATAATTTTCTTTTTAAATAATATCTTAATATTAAAATTTATGAATTAAAACCATTGAGTGGTTATACCGGCTTGAAAATCTAGACACGATAAAATAAAAATTCCCCCTCTTTTTATGATAAATTCCAAAAATGTATTTTTTTGATAAGAACATGAAGATAACATTAATTTTTTTATAAAAAAATATAATAAGGGTAAAAATTTTCTCTATTAAATTACTTATAAAAGGATAAGAATATTTTTTAGAACATTTTTAGAAAATGGGTTTTGAAATGAAATAGACTTTCGAAAGAAGAGAAAAATGATGTCATTTTTTCATAAACACATTTTCTCAATTTTTAAGTACCAAAGAGTGGATAAAAATGTACTATTATTTGTAAAGGTTCATGAATAAATATATTGGAATAAATTTGATGCTTTTATTACGAAATTATTAATATATTCCAGTTAATTTAATTTAAATTTAAAATAACACCGATTAAAATGATATTTTTAAATAAACCCTTAGAAAGGTTATAATGTAAAATTGGGGATTAATCAATGAATTTATTATTTATATAAAATTGAAATCCAGATAAATTTGGTGTATATACAAAAAATATATTTTCAAAATTCATTAAACACATATTCTAATAAAATCATTGATAATAAAAGAGTAATATAAACCAAGGAAAAAAATTTGGTTATAAAATTCTTTATAACAAGGTAAATATTAATTCAAATACCATTAGATGAAATAATTCAAATATAAACACAAAATTCAATGATATATTAATGAGTATTGATATTTCATGTTAAAATATTAGTATATACAATTATAATATAAATTAGGTTTATAACATAACAATATACCTCAATAAAGAAAAATTGAGATGAAGTTCCATACCACTTTAGTAATATTTTGAATTCATAAGGCCCAATCAATAATTAAATCATATGAAAAAAATTTTATTCTTAAAATAATGATATTAATTATAAAACATGTCAATAAATAAGTAATTACACCAAGAAATAAATAAACATGTAGTGAATATAGCATAAGTCACACAAAAAATAAAGACAAAATAAAAATCCCTTACAATGAGTTTGATTCATCACACTCATTCATTATATTCTGAAATTATAAACCTATAGTAATTTTGTAATTTATTACATAATTAATTATGTTTACATCAGATGTTTTGACCATATTTTTCTTATGTGTCAAAAAATATAAAGGTAGGTTGATTAGTGTTAAAGAGGTCATTATTCAAAACATATACTATATAATAATGATTATATAATTATATATTTATACATGAATTATAAATTTAGGACCAATAATAAAATATGGTTATGTGAAATGATGTACATTACTATCCGAGAGATTGTTCGATGTATGTACACAAGGGTAACATTTCAATTTTTAAACGATCACTGTGGAAAAGGGGTAAGAAATATTTTCACATTTTAGTATAACCAAAATATTTTAAATAAAATATAATTTATCTATTTATAGTTATATATATTAATAATGTGATGATATTTTTCAAATGGAGTCGTATCACTTCATGAAGATTGTTTTCCACACATACAAGAGTGGCAATATTATTTTCCAGTCCATGAAAATGTAAGAATGAAAATTATATAATATCATTTTAGATTGATTCATTTATCATAAATATCCTAATTATTTAATTTATATGACACATATTCATTAAAAATAACCTTATATCCTTCCATGTATTGTGTTAGTGAAAAACAAATCACCTCACTTCGCAAGGCGGTAGTCCATCAAACACAAAAGCAAAATTTTCATATCCCCAACCAAATTGAAATAAAAATTATATATATCTGATATAATTAATACAGATGAATAATTATGTCTTAAATATCATATAAATTCTATTGATCTATCATCATAACAAATAATTATAGGATATAATGGAAAAATAAATGACATCTATTCGTGAGGTAGTAGTCCTCGGTGGAAAAAACAATTTTAGTAACCCAGTTAATTGAAGTTGGGTTGGTTATAATGAATTTCAATAAAATAAAAACATATAAAAATAAAGAATATGTTGAATTTTTTATATCATTGTTTTTGGAAATTAATTAAATGACCTCAATGAATATGTAAAAAAAAAATTATTATTGTGGAATATATCCTCTTCTTCAGGTATACTCCGGAGGATTGCAACAAAATGCATCATATCCATGTGTTATGATGAATGTAAGGCTACTCATATTTGTTAAGAAATGTTTAAATTTTATTTTATTAGGTATTAGACTATAAATAGTGGAATTATTTTTTTAATAAGAGAAGAGAGGGGTTTGATTTTTAAAAGTGTAGTAAAAGGCATGTTTGTAATTGGTGAAATGAAAAATGTGTACCCTTGTTTTCCACATTATTAATTAATCATTAATGTATAATTATCAATAATAAGAAGTTTTAGTGTCTAAATATGCACATAAAGTAGATATTATACTAGTTTTAAGTTATTTTAACCTTATCTTTTTTGGTAATTCCCCATGATAAATCAATTTTTACCTTAACCGCTAAAAATAATTTTTACTGTTATTTCTATTAATTATGTTAAAAAAATATCCTTCTTATATAATATATATTATTATGGTTCAAAATAAAAAATCAAATTTTCCATATTCCATTTACTTATGAGGAAAAATAAAATTTTAAATTAATCTTACAAACGTGATGAGAAAGCTGTTTCTTAAAGAGAAAATCCTAACAAGAAAATAGTGTTTCTAATTCATAATTAAATATGAAAATGTTTCCAATGACAGAAATTGTATTAATATATATATATTTACAATTTGATAACATTTAAAACAATTTAAAATTTTATGTTTCATAATAAATAAATTTTACAAAAAGGTAGTTTTCACCTAAAATTCAGTATTTTGACAATTCATCAAAAAATGAAACATTTCCAAAAAATAAAAAATATCACCACAAGTTATTTTTGAAATAATTATTCAAATAAGAATTTCATTTTACAAAATAAATTTTTTAAAAATGGAAAAATTATCTTTAAATTAAATTTAACTTCACAAAAAAACCGTATTTTATAAAAAAATTATAGTTTTTCAAAAAAAAACATTATTTCTCTTTCATACGATTGTTATTTTATTTCTAATATGTATGTAACGCCCTGACCCCAATTACCTAGAGTCGGTGCATTATTACATAACATTGGCATGATCACAAGTGAGATCAAATCTTGAAAGACCGATTGGTTTAGTAGCCTTGGAAACACTAGATATATTCATAATGTTTTATATCATAAAAATGAAAACTAAAACAACATAGTCTCCATTGACCACACTCTTATCCCTTCAAACTATCCCTACAGGTCATTAATAATTTACTTCTTCATATCCTGGGAAAAATAAAACATAGAAAAGGGGTGAGCTCAAATGTCCAGTAAGGATAACAATATAGCGGAAACTTTCATAAAAAATAATAAACATTTAAGGCAATGTATATCTAAAACAAAAGCCTTTTAAACATGAAATTCAACATAGTATGGGAAAAATAAAATTAAATAAATCCATTTACTTATTCACCTGGATATTCTACTAATCGAATAATCATATGCAAAATCAATAACCACTTTCATAATGAAGGAATGCATAATTCTAGACTATCATAACCACATAGCCAAGGCCTCATGCCAAGACTACAAATAAGATTTTGTCAAGGCCTTCTGCCAAGACACTAGTTTGTCTCATGAGACCTACCAATGCATCGAGGAGCTATAGCGGGTTCCACCCGTCACATATTATGTTCAATGCATTCCCACATGAAAAGGTTTAAACATAACATAAACATTCGTATTAAAACTAGCATACGGAATGTAAATACTTCATCCATAAACTATGAATTGTATAATAATAAAACATCCATAGTCAAACATATAACAAAACCTTCAACAATATAGAATTTTTTTATCATAATAAATCAACTTCAAATAAGCGTAAAATCCACTAAAGGATATTGACATAGATGAAATCAAAACTCTTTTTAGAGAATATATTTTTTTTATTTTCAAATAATTTTAGAGTCATATATTTATAAAATAAAACATTTTATTTTAAAATATTATTATAATCTTTTATGGTAAGCTTCGAAGATTTTATAACTGTGGAAAATAGCCACACCCACCATATATGTTAGAAAAACATTCTTACCTTAATTCCGTCGAAAATGTTAAAAAGAACCTTGTTTGAAAAATGATAGAAATATTCCTTTATAAAAATTCAAACAAGGGTATAAATGTCTTTAAACTATATTCTATTAAATGGTAAAAAAAATTTGAAATACATTTTTAGGAAACATGGATGTGGATGATAAAGATATCCTAGTAGATAATTAATTATAAACAACCTCAGATAATGAAGAGATTGTGAAATAAACCCTTACCTTATAATTTTCATTGGTTGAGGGTAGGTTAACCTCCTGTATAATGGTGAAATAAATTTTATTAAATTATACAAGAATCATATATATTAATATGATATCATATATGATCTTTTAACATTGCTTTGTTAATAATATCACAGTATTATCGTCGTTTCGGGAGTTAACTTACTCGTTTTCTTTTATATGTTTTGTTACATAAGCCATGTTTTTTATGGATAGGTTGTATCTTATTCATATCCAGAATGATATCAAGTCCTTAAACATTATTTTTATATAATCAAATAATAATTATACTTGAATGGATAAGATGGAGAATGAATCTCATCGCGTTCGTGGAGACGGTAGTCCGTACATATGCACGAGCGACAATATCATTCTTTTGATATTAAAATAATATATAATTGGATGGTATATTTTATATACAGAATCATTATAATGTTATATTTATTTTTTACATGAATTATGCATCATTATTATACCCATACAAATAATAATATATTGAATAACAATTACACCACGACGTGGAGATGGTAAGTCATACGTACGCACGTATGGTGACATGTTATTAAAAGGGTGGATAGAATACTGAATATGGTTGTACCATAATTATAATAAAATAAATGTATATATAATATACAGGAGTTATTATTTTATAATGTTAATAACAAAGAAATAAGAAGTTGATGAATAAAGGAACTTGAAAAGGGGTGGTGAAAACATTACCTCTTCTTCAGGTTCTTCCTTTTGATTTGATCAAAAGGGATCCATAGGCTGGCTTTATGATCCAACTAAGGCCTCTAGGATGTATTTAGGGAAGTTGATAGAGTATTTGGGTAGTTCTTGGCCAATCCAAAAGGCTTTGAAGTTGTGAAGAAATTAGAAGGACGAGTGCCCTTTTATAAGAGGGGTGAGAGGCACCTTTGGAAAAGCTAGAAATATTAATTTATAATAAATTCATATTCGGTTTCTAATGCCTCCAAAGTGTATTATTTAAGGGTTAAGGTGGGGATAGGTCAATGTGCATTCATCCAATGGAATTTAGACAGGTTTGGTTCATTATATTAACCTTATATTTTATTTTTAACTCTTAGTTAATTAGTCTGACATTTACCATGTCACTTTGTATATTTATATTATATAGTTAATAAAAATACTATATATATCCAAGAGACCCCCAAGTATTCCATTAATGATATAAATAACATGATATATGTCTCTTGGCCTAACCATAGATTTTTAGGAATTTATTATCAATTAATATTATAATATTTATTTTAAAAACTCTTTTATATCAATTTTTAAACTATTCAATAGTTTATTTTTGTGAAACTCATAACATAATGGTTACTTAGAGAAAATCCAATTACATAAATCCTAATATGTAATATTATCTTATATAATTAGTTTAATTCCTTAAAAGTCTAAAATTATATTTATTTGGGTATTTATGATATCAATTATTTTAAATTTTCACTGTTATGGTAATAACTGCATCATCATTGTGTCATAAATAAACTAAATTATTTAATGTCTAAAAATTATAAATAAAATATCATTAATTATGAAATATTATTATATTTCTAGGGAATATTTACAATCGATATTATCTTATGTATAATCCAATATTAAAAATGTTTTAGTAAATAAAATTTGATTTTAACTCTTTTAACTCTTCTTTGAATTAAATAATAATAAATGTCCTAATCTAATCCAAGTGGAGCTAAATGATAATATTTTACTCCTAAGGTTGTTTTTGGTCGAGATACATTTGTACAATAGAATTAGGACATGTGTTGGGGTAATATTAATATGATTGTTTACCCTTAATTACCCTATTTACTTTAAACCGTGGTAAATAAAAGTAAAATGTTACTATTCTCCAAAAGTTATTTTCATCTCATTGAACCACATTTTACTTCTTTATATTAACCATGTCTCTCGGATTTTCAAAATTCCATTCACAGAAGTGGTAAAATTACGTTTTATGAAAAACTCAGTTTTTTAACTACCACTTAGTAGTTTCAGTATTCATCAAAAATTGAAGTTTTTCAGAACAATGCCAAAATTTCACCCTAAGCTATAATTGATATTCTTTATTCAAAAAAGATGCCTATTTTACAAAATTCAAAACATATAAGTTTCATTAATTAATTTTATAATTAATTCCCACTGTCACAACAAATAACATGTTTTTAAGAAAAAATATATATCAAAATATTGACAATTGTTTAGGTCCAATTTCAAAGTGAAATTAATTATAATGAACACCATTGGATAAAATGATAAAAATATATTATAATTAATCTTTAAAATCACTCAATAATATAATTTATCAATATAAATTATTTTGATTAAAAATTTTGTTTTTAAGTATTTTTCATTATTAATTAAAATTGGAAGTTGTTAGAAAAATACCAAAAATTCAACTTAGGATAATTTCGATATTCTGTATCCAAAACTGAAGTCCATTTTGAAATATAATATATATATATTTTCAAAAAGGGTTCACTATTAAAAGTCGGTAAAAGTGCAATACTGAAAATGAATTTGTTCTTACATTATGTCTAAGAAACTCATTATATGGATTCTAAAATTATAAAGATTATATAATGTTTAAAATTTAGTTAATAATATTCCTAACCTCTTTTGAATGACTTTTTTGGTAAGTCATGGTGTGCTTGAACTCGGTGTTGCATGTAGTGAATGTTATTGAATTATTTTGAAAAAATATCACACTAATAAATCTTGGGGTGTTACATTCTCCCCTCGTTCAATAAACTGCGTCCTCTCAATTTGAAAGTGTTATTATAAAATAAAAGGTTTAATAAAGAAAATATATTTGTGGGAAATCCCACATCGGAAATTGGGATGATAAAGTTTTGTCTGAATAATAGGAAAAGAGAAATGAAAGGGTCACCACCAAATTATGTTCTCTATTAAAAGAACATTTGTGGAAATTAGAGACATATAATTGGAGCAAAAACATAAATATTTATATGTAGTGATTGAGGTCATCAATCACAAACAAGTGTAAAATTTAGGGCCTTAAATTCATCAATCTATGATGATTTAAAATACCACCGGTTCAGCAAAACATATGGTATTATGATAACACATTTTTTAATATCCCTTCACTAAAGTATAAGAATTAATTTCTTCATTGAATAAGAGAAGAATAAAAATATATACTTGACAAGTAGAGTCTCAACATTTAACTCAGTTCTACCACAAACTCATCTTTTACTCTAAAAGATAATAGAACATAAAAATAATATTCTATTTCTCCTACTCGTATAGGGTTAAAAAAATGAATTTATTATTCATCTAGACGAACCAAAAAATGACATTATTCAAACCAGAACATCACGTGGGTCAGTGGTAGGTGATACACCCTTGTCGCCCTTCGGTTGTGGGTTCAAGTCTCGCAGCCTTACCAGATGCGACAGGTTGCTGCCCGACCTCCGGGTTGTCCTTTTATGGCAATCCAAAATAATCCAAACTAGAACTATCCGAAATACTTTAGTACAAAATTTATATGGAAGGTAAACACAATGAATATCCTTTTTTAACATGTAATTACATGTGATCATCTTCACCATGTATTCTTTTAAAAACACTACAAAATCCTGAATTACCATAAAACCTTATTGATTACATTCATGATCCCTTATTCCTTATAGAATAAAAGATATACTCCTTCAATCTAAAAATGTTGTAAACCCCAAAAATTATGGAATATATAAATCATTAATCAGTTTCAAGGAACTCAATAATATCCAATATAATTTATCCAAATAAATCATGTATTATTCTAAAATCACTACGTCATTATCAGAACCATATTATGGTTTATCTTTCTCTCAACCATATATTTTCAAAAAAATTAACCTTCTATTGAGTCACTTTTCATTGTTCCACATAATCTCAAGTCCATAATGAAATAGTACTGCAGTACAATCCTTATATACTCCATAATTATTATAACAAGTACATTGTTGATGAAACACTCAGATGACATAATCAACATAAGAACTCTAATCATTCCTCTTTATCTGTGGTAGTATCATAACTGGATTATTATCTAATAGCATCATTTTCAGCATAGTCTGATGACTGAGACATAGGTTCACGTAGTGTCCAAACTCTTTTCAAATGAAGCATTGCACATTTGAAACCATTTTATTACCCTTGCAGTCATGCACTTTGTGACCTTTTCCTCCACACTTATAACAGACTCGCATTCCTTTCGGGCAAGTTCCGGGGTGTTCTTTCCACAGTTATAACATATGGGAAAATTCTTCTTTCCCCTCTTCCCTTTATCCATCTTTCTCTCTTCCATCGTTTTCTTCTCTTGCTTCCCTTCAAATCCATAGGACTCAGTAAGCTCTTTAATTATCTTATCAACACATTATAATATTTATTCATATGATGATAATACATGCGAGACTATTTATCTTCTAAATTCTGGCTTAAGACCATGAAATATATGATCCTTCTTTCTCTTTGTATCATGTGCATTGTTCGAGTTCTCATTCCTTCTGCTGGGTGCCATTTCTAAACAATGGCATACACTAGATTAGTTTATGAATAACAATACCTAATCCCAAACTTGTAAAACACAAAACATAAATTATATAGTTTATGGATATAATCCATAATCATAAAAATGTCTCCTTTGAGGAAGTATATACTCACAAACCCTTCATAATGGTTTGTAAAGAAAATGAGAATTATCCTAAGCATATCCCCTGGGAGTGTCGTAACCAAGAGTGCAGCAAGGACCATTGTTGTGCACCAGTTCTCATTTGAGTCTAGCTCAAAATGGTGTTTTCTAGTTTTACCCCTAGGTACATCTGTGCCAGAGCCCCTCTACCTGCTCGTATCCAGACAGGGATGTATTGTTTGGGAAGCTCACAAAATCTCTACAATACCAAAATTCTAGAAAGTTCTTCTATTTTAATCCTCAAAGTCCATCATAAATCTATGTGCTCTAATCAGATTTTATCTAAATCTAGCTTCCAAGGTTTGAACTAAACTTCCTATGATACCAACTGTAACGCCCCAACCCCAGTTACCTACATTTGGTGCATTATTACATAACATTGGCATGATCACAAGAAAGATCAAATATCGAAAGTCCAATTGGTTTAGTAGCCTAGGAAACACAAGATATATTCATACAGTTTTACATCATAAAAATGAAAACTACAACAATATAGTATCCATATACCATATTTTTATCCCCTCATACTATCCCTACAGGTCATTCATAATTTACTTTTTCATATCCTAGGAAAAATAAAACATAGAAAAGGGGTGAGCACAAATTCCCAGTAAGGATTACAATATAGAGAAAACATTCATAAATAATAATAAATATTTAAGGAAATGTATAACTGAAACAAAAGACTTTTAAAATTGAGCTTCAACATAGTATAGAAATAATAAAATTAAAAAATGCCATTTACTTATTCACATGGATATTCTACTAATCGAATAATCACATGCAATATCAATAACCACTTTCATAATGATGGAATGCATAATGCCAGACTATCATAACCACATAGCCAAGGCCTCGTGCCAAGACGACAAATAATATTTTCACAAGGCATTGTTCCAAGACACTAGTTTGTCTCATGAGACCTACCGATGCATCGAGGAGCTATAGCGGACTCCACCCGTCACATATTAAGTCCAATGCATTCCGATATGAAAAGGTTTAAACATAACATAAACATTCGTATTAAAACTAGTATACGAAATGTAAATACTTCATCCATAAATTAGGAATGGTATAAAAATAACACATCCACAGTCAAACATATCACAAAACCTTCAATAATATAGAAGTTTTGTATAATAATAAATTAACTTCAAATAAGTGTAAAATCCACTAATGGATGTTGACATAGATGAAATCAAAACTCTTTTTAGAAAAATATATATTTTTATTTTGAAATCATATAAGAGTCATATATTTATACAATAAAACATTTTCATTGAAAATATTATTATAATATTGTAAGGGAAGCTTCGACGATTTTATAATGGTGGAAAATAGCCGCACCCGCCATATAAGTTAAAAAAACATTCTTACCTTTATTCTGTCGAAAAGGTTAAAAAGCACCTTGTTTGGAAAACAATAGAAAGATTACTTTATAAAAATTCAAACAAGGGTATAAATAACATTAACACCTATTCTTGTAAATTCTAAAAAAAAAATTAAATACATTTTTAAGAAACATGGATGTGGATGATAAATAGATCCTAGTAGATAATTACTTATAAACAACCTCAGATAATGAAAATATTTTGAAATACACCCTTACCTTGTAATTTTCCTTGGTTGAGGGTAGGTTAACCTCCTGTATAATGGTGAAATAATAATTATTAATTTATACAAAAATCATATATATTAATATGATATCATATATGATCTTTTAACATTTCATTGTTAATAATATCTTAGTATTATCGTCATTTCAGGTGTTAACTTACTCGTTTTATTTTATTTGTTTTGTTACATAAGACATGTTTGTGATGTATAGGTTGTATCTTATTAATATCTATAATGATATCAAGTCCTTAAACATTATTTTTAAATCATCAAATTACAATAATACTTGAATGGATACGATGGAGAATGAATCTCATCGCGTTCGTGGAGACGATAGTCCGTACGTACGCACGAGCGACAATATTGTTCTTTTGATATTAAAATAACATATAATTGGATGGTATATTATATATACAGACTCATTATAATGTTATATTTATATTTTACATAAATTGTACATAATTATTATACTCATCCAAATAATAATATATTGAATAACCATTACACCTTGACGTGGAGACGGTAAGCCGTAAGTACACACGTATGGTGACATGTTATTCAAAGGGTGGATAGAATACTAAATATAGTTGTACCATAATTATAATAGAATCACATTATATATAATATATTAGAGTTATTTTTTTAGAATGGTAATAATAAAGAAATAATAAGTGGAAGAATAAAGGAACTTGAAAAGGGGTGGTGAAAACATTACCTCTTCTTCGGGTTCTTCCTTTTGATTTGATCAAAAGGGCTCCTTATGTTGGTTTTATGATCAAACTAAGTCCTCTAAGTTGTTTTTAGGAAAGTTGAGAGAGTATTTGGTCAGTGGTTGGACGAACCAAAAGGCTTTTAAGTTGTGAAGAAATGAGAAGGAGGAGTGCCCTTTTATAAGAGGGGTGAGGGAACCTTTAGAAAATCTAGAAATATTAATTTATAATAATTTAAAATTCGGTTTTTAATGGCTCCAAAGTGTATTATTTAGAGGTTAAGGTGGGGATACTTCGAAATCCATTCAACCAATAGAATTTAGACAGGTTTGGGTCATTATATTAACCTTATCTTTTAGTTTCAACTCTTAGTTAATTAGCTTGACATTTACCACGTAACATTGTATTTTTATATTATATAGTTAATAAACATACAATATACTTCCACAAGACCCCCAAGTGGAACATTAATGATATAAATATCATGATATAATTCTATTGTCTGATCCGTAGATTTTTATTAATTTAATAACAATTAATAATATAATATTTGTTTTAAAAACTCTTTCATGTCAATTTTGACACTATTCAATAGATGATTTTTCTAAAACTCATAACAGAATTATTACTTCCAAAAAAGAAATTTAAATCAATCCTAATATGTAATATTAACCTAGAAAATTAGTTCAATTCATTAAAAGTCTCAAATTTTATTTATTTAGGTATTTATAATATCAATTATTTTAAATATTCACAATTATGGTAATTACTGCATCATCATTGTGTCATAAATAAATTAAATTATTTAATGTCTAAAAATTATAAATAAATATCATTATGTAGGAAATATTATAATCTTTCTAATGAATATTTAAAATTGAATTTATATTATGTGTAACCCAATATGAAAAATGTTTTAGTAAATAAACATTGATTTTAACTCTTTTAACTCTTCTTTGAATTAAATAATAATAAATGTCCTAATCTAATCCAAGTTGACCTAAAAGATAATATTTTATTCCTAAGGTTGTTTTTGGTCGAGATACACTTGTAAAATCGAATTAGGACATGTATTAGGGTAATATTAATATCATGTTTTACTCTTAATTACCCTATTTACTTTTAACCGTGGTAAATAAAAGTAAAAAGTTACTATTCACCAAAAATTATTTTCATCTCATTGAAGCACATTTTACTTCTTGATATTAACCGTGTCTCTCGGATTTTTCAAATTACATTCATAGAAGTGGTAAAATTAATTTTTATGAAAAATACATTTTTTTAACTACCACTTAGTAGTTTCACTATTCATCAAAAAAATGATGTTTTTCAGAACAATGCCAAAATTTCACCCTATGCTATAATTGATATTCTTTATTAAAAATTGATATATATTTTACAAAATAACAAACATATATGTTTCATTAATTAATTTTATAATAAATTCCCGCTGTCACAACAAATAGCGTGTTTTTAAGAAATAATATATATCAAAAGATTGACAATTGTTTAGGTCCAATTTCAAAGTGAAATTAATTCTAATGAAAACCATTGGATAAAATGGTAAAACTATATTCAAATTATACTTTAAAACCACTCAATAATATAATTTATCCATACAAATTATTTTGATTAAAAATTTTGTTTTTAAGTAATTTTCATTGTTAATAAAAATTGGAAGTTGTTAGAAAAATACCAAAAATTAAACTTATGATAATTTCGATATTCCGTATCCAAAAATGAAGTCCATTTTGAAATATAATATATATATACTTTCAAAAAGTAGGTATTACTATTCATAATGGCTAGTTTTATTGGTTGTGGTGTGTGTTAGAACTCGAAGTTGCGTGCAACACATGCTACAATATTATTCAAAGGAAAGCGTATCATGGAAGCTTGGGATGTTTCATTGTAAATTTTTGATGTCCCCATTATAAAAAGTAATTTTTTTTTGTGAAATTTAATATATAAAAGTTTAAAATATTGGATTTAAAAAGGGTTCACCATTAAAAGATGGTAAAAGTGCAATACTGAAAATGAATTTGTTCTTACATTATGTCTAAGAAACTCATAATATGGATTCTAAAATTATAAGGAATATATAAAGATTAAAATTTAGTTAATACTATTCATAACCTCTTTTGAACGGCTTATTTGGTAAGTCATGGTGTGCTTGAACTCGGTGTTGCGTGTAGTACATGTTATTGAATTATTTTGAAGAAATAAAACACTATGAAATCTTGGGGTGTTACAATGTAGATAACAAATGAATATGTTTTATATGTGCAAAAAATATAATGATCATAATTTATTTATTACTATTAATAAACTTCATTTCAGCATCTATTTTATACCGATATAATATATTATAGTTCATTTCGACTAAGGGTTGCATGTTCTGCAAGGTATCCGATATATTTTATTTAAATAAATATATTTCATGGGTTAATTAAGAGTGGTGTTTAATGAATAATATTATATAGACTAGAATGTTACTATTTTATAATTTCATAATTCTATAATTTTTCCATATGATTGAAAATTATGTCTCTCTTGATGTAATAAATAAGGATCTATAATGATGAATATTAATACTACCATAATTTGAGGTTGATTATTTTATGAAGCAGAATATAAGATGTCTCGTGAAGTGAACTTATGTATGAATCCATATCAATTGATAATGATTGTTAAGAGTATCAGAAACTATGAAATATTACAAAGAACCCATTAAAGTTATTACATGTCATGAAAACTGATATTGATTGATGAGATGCAATTGGATAAGGATGATGGATATCTTTTAGTGTATAAGTATCTCCAAATGTTATAATATGAATGATAAAATTTGTGTATTAATGAATAGTATACCAATGAATAATATGAAAGATAATAGTGGATGTTGGATGTCTCATTATGAATAATTTGAATTTTCTACTTACAAAAGATGATATTCTCGAAGATGAGTCTCTCATGGTCAATCAATATATCATAAAAAAGAAGTATTAAACAAATCCTTAAAAAGTCCAAATGATATATAAAATATTTGGAATACATAAAGTATGGGAAAAGGTTATATTATCACCATGATATTTAATTAATGTATGTAATTTAAAATATTTGAGTATAATTAATAAGTTTTGAAAGATGAGTTTTAGATGTTATGTCATATGATGCTATAATGATATTTGTAGGAGCCCATGTTTTTATGAATTAGTATATTTCGAATAAATTAAAATTTGTTGATGAATTTCATTACACTCTAAACTATGTTATGCTTTTATTATACAGAAATCCAATTTATTATTTCAGTACATGAAATAAATATATTATAATGTACTATAGGTAAAACTATGTTTTGATTTTCCTACACACAATGTCAAGTTCCTTTGATAGATTATGCTAAACAGAAGACCGAGTTTTACAGAACTACAATATACTATTAATATTATTATAGGCATCACATAGCCATTGGAATAATGTGTATACAAAGGGTTAAGTAAATTATGATATTATTCTTACACATTTATCTAATTTGAATTATTTGGTGACCAGTTAACTAGAAATAAATATAAAACCCTTATGAAAATATTGGGAATAATTTTCTTGAAAAATATTTTTACCGAGAATTTTTTAAAATAATAAATAAATTATACAAATTTTTATGAATTTTTTTAATTAAGTTAATATATTATATATTAAATCAGTTATTTAACATTCATCCTATGTTTTTTCAAGACAAGAGATGAATAAATCCAATTTTACCATAAAATATAACATTTATCTAAAAAGTATTTTTAACACCTTTTAATACCCCAATCATTTTAAAAATTAATTTTGAATATTTTATATTTTCAATTTGAAAAAATAAATATATATTTTTATTGTGTAATGTAAAAAATATCATTGGGAATTTTTTTGTACTTCAATGAGACGTTTGAGTTTTTGATTAATAGATTAATATATTGAATTTTAATTGAAAATTGACTTTTTGTATAATAAATTTATATAGTGAAATTATATTTTAAATTGTTTCAAAAGTATTATTTGTTAAATCACACATCAGTAAAACCAATCTAGGTTATTTTAATCAAGTTAACATATACATTACATATAAAATCAATGAAACTGTTTGAACATCCTTACTTTAAAAATATATTGTTTCTTCCCAAGTATGAGATTAATTTTAAATAAATTTCCACAACTTATGAGATTATAATTATAAACATTGGATTCTGTATTTGAAATATTAATAATTTATATTTTATAATATGGTCAAAGTTTCTTTTGACCAAAAGAAATAGTGAAAGAAATTATAATTAATTGTAGTGATTATGGTGAAAATGTGTTTACTTAGCGATTAAACTTTTATATTAATGGGCTAAATAACATAGAATAAATTCCAAAAAATATTGGATGGATTTATATCAACCTTATAAGAACATTTAAAATTTTGTTTCATTATAATATTAACATTAAATGTTGGATTTCTCTAAATAGTGTTGACCTTATTTGTTTAGAAGAATGTCACTCCTCTACTATATAATAACACTTAACCCCCTCACAAGTTCACACCACCCAAGCCTTATGGAATATCATAAACCCTTCAAAATAATCTTTCATAATCCCTCCTCACATCCTATAAGCCTTACAATGGGTAGAATGAAAACTATGGAAGTCCTATGGTGCAATCAATAATACATTACCTAAAGAAGAGGTAACATTCTTCAATGATCACATTTGATTCACTTCTTTCTACACCCCTTCATTTTATATTATATCATGCTTATATAATGAAAAAAATATAATCAATATTAATATATTTTTTAGGGTATTGTTATGACCTACACTCAAACACACATCCATTAAATGGAATAGGCAGTCAACATTTGTGTGAATAGGGGATTACCGTCGTTTGAACCGATGTTTTTCATTTTTCCATTAGCACCTCTTCATGTTATAAATAATGATGAAAATAATAATTATATATATATATATAATATTTTTGGTTGATTTATTTTTATGTAATTATTATATAATTAATACCTTAATGCATTCCATTTATTGATAATATGATTACTTTATTTGTGGACGTATAGACTACCACCTCCTCCGAGCGATGTGATTCATTTAAAATTTACATGGAATTTAATAATGATGGGTTGTTTCAAAATAAGTGATATTTATGGTATAATAAATATACTATAATGATAATATATATATATATATAAGTATATGTATACGTTCATCATTTACTTTTCTTTAAATGTGATAAGAAAATCGAAACGATGTTCATGTGTACATACAGCCAACCGTATCAATGAACAGAGTATTTCATTTCATATTTTTATATTTTATATATCACTATAAATATATATATTCTGAATATATATGTTATTTATATGATTTATAATTCATTAAATAATGAAATTATGACCCTTGTTAGTGGATCATAAATTTACAGTGAAGATATCTATGAAAAACAACGTGGTTATTACGAGAAACATAACTTCATCAGGATAGTGTCAATAAATGGTCAATTTAAATTCAAATATAATAAATATATGTTATTAGATATAAATATCTGGTTCTATAATTTATATATAATAAAATTTTATTTATTATACATGTGGTTTGATCAAGTATGATGATAATCAAGACTTAGGGTAAGGAAATTTCATCCCAATATTTATATCCAGGAGATACATGACATATTCACCACTAGATAATTTTATTTGGAATATGTAATAGCCTTTGAAATGAATTATCATGACTAAAATATATTTATTAATTTTAAAATTTGTGATGACCCATCCTCTGGGGCCCATGCCGTGACTACCTTAAGCCCGTCTTCCCTAGGGTAGGGTTTGAAAACTTTCAATAGAAAGGCGTATCCCTAAAAAGGGAAGGAATTGACTTTAAACTTGTACAGACTCACAACCCAAGAACACAACAAGAAGAAACTAGAAAGTAAATTTCTATAGTAAAATTGTGCTGAAATTAAATGGTCCAGAATACATACCCAACTAAAAAGTACAAGTACAACTGAAAAGAGAAAACAAATCCTGGATTATCCTCAGAGGAACCTACCTAAAGTGAAGATACAACTCATCACCAAAGCTCTCCACTTCATCATTTCACAACCATGTACCGCCTAGTCCTAGCTCCCAAAAGTCTCATCGCAGCTACTCATCGTCTGCACAAGACACAACAAAGTGCTGGAAAAGCCTTTGTAGGGGTGAGTATAACAATACCTAGTAGGGGAACCTGAGACCCTCGAAGCTCTAGTAGTAATCCATAAAGGAAAACGTCACAAGATATTTCTCAATGGTAATATCAAAAACATGATCTAAATATTGAAGCACAAATAAAAAGATACAACTCACTCTAATAGTATAACATCAAGGTTATTGGGATAGGGATGTCTATTCGTACAACCATACCCTCCTAACTGTAGTAACTCTATAGATTACCCGTATTGGTCTCTGGTACAAATGATTATTGGTGGCTGGTGTAGACCCGTATTGGTCACTGCTGTAGACCTGTATTGGTCATTGGTGCAGACTCATATTGGTCGCTAGTGAACACCCTTATTGGTCACTATTGCACACCAATATTGGTCATCGATGAAGTCCTGTGTTATTTTCCATTGCAGACCCATATTGGTCACCTTTGAAGACCCATATTGGTCGCCGGTGTAGACCTGTATTGGTCGCTCTTCTACTCCATGTCACAGCCAGGCACTAGATTCCTCCTCATAGCACACTTGATTCTGGTAGAACTGCTCCTCAATCCGTCGGTCATATTTCAACTAGTTCAAAGTCCCACAAAAATTATACCCAGTGGATAGAGTTTTCATAGGGGTCCCAATGTGACAGACATCAAGTCATTTTGCCACCTGGTCTATGAGTTTGGGAACTTTGTGAAAAGGGATTGGTTGAATTCATGTCTGATCCAACATAGGTAGAATTCTAAACTCCTTCAAAACTCACATAGATTATCCCCAAAGGACTTCCTTGCCACAAGGATACTTATTCCACATACGGTGTACCGATCAGATGCCTGATCTATTAGTTACACCCCTTTCTGTGATACAGGGGTAATCACACCTCGGTTTGTCCCAGCATAGTCATGCCCAGTGGAATATTTCAATGGTACTGACTTCCAAAATGGGCCTCAACACAACTAAAGGCATGTCCAACAGACACCTAGTTCATTAGGTGTATGAATTTCTTTATTCGGGGGTCTGTTGGGTCTGGACCCAGTCCAACACGGTCAAACCGGCCTAACACAATAGGTCCTAGGGTCTACCTGACCTCGTCTGGGTTCGGCCCATTATGGATAGTCCCGATTCTTGGTGTATGGCCCTTTGCGGTCAGCCCAGTTTGGTTCGCGGGCCTAGGTCACGGTTGGCCCGACCCTCCATGTGGGGAATAGCCCACTCGTGCTGGCCTACTAGGCCGCGGGTCCGGCCTACTAGTCCATGGGTTCAGCTAGTCCCACAGGGTGGGTTCAGTCTACTGGGCTGTTCCGGCCTGCTCAGCCTGCTTAGTCCACCCAAATTCGGACTATTGTGTCCCATTGGCCACACAGTTGCTAGGCCATTTCACGAGCCGGTGGGGCGTCTCCCCACAACATGAATGGTCAGCCATTTGGCATACTGGGTTCTACCAAAGGGGTGTGGTGTGGTGCCGTGACTACTCTACGCCACCCCCTTCTATGGTGGACCTTTGGCTACGGCTACCTCACACTATTGGCAGCACCTACGAGCACCGTCATTGTAACACGTGGTAGGATCGGGCCAGCCACCTTCAACCATGAAGGAACGTTAGTTTGCGCCGCCTTCCACTACCTGCAGATGGTTTCCACATGTCTCCTCCAGCCACCGCCAGCCACTACTGACATGTCGCACTGGCAGTTTTTTCCGCGGGCCACCTGATACACTCCAGTGGTCCATAGTTGGTGTCTTCAGCGCCTACGATGCTCTCGGGTCACCGTCGCCACTGCGTGTCCTCTTGTTTTATCTTGCCTCTCCATTTATAAAACCATTCTATAATAGCGAGACAAATACATAACGGGGTGGAGATTTTGGGCCTTGTTTTTTTTCCACACCCTCAGCATTAGCATCGTAATAGGTTTTCAAACAATTTATCTCATAAATAGAACTTTACTACAATCCCCATATCTAGATAAGATGTCCACTGAAGACGATTGATGAAACCTCATTCTTTGTTTGTTGTCAGTTCGTGATTTGGTGGAACTCATCACAGCTCACTAACACTAGTCATCCCCCAGGTGGTTGGCATTGTGGTACATTTCAAGAGCTTCATCGCTTGGTAAAGATGTGCCAAATCCCCTATTATTGCTTCATATAAATTGTAGGGGGATGATGGAGGTAACACTCTAATGAATTTACGAGGTTAATTTAATAAATGAAATTCCTTAATTCTCAGTGGTGAAGTTACAAGAAAATGACAGTAAAGACATTAATGGATTAAAATTTCATTGGTCCCATTACTGTCACTCGTCCATTGGAGGAAAATAAAAGGAGAAATAAAATAACACTGTTATTTTATTATTCTATTAAAATTCCAAAAAATATCTTCTTCTCCTGACCTACTACGGGCAAAGTGAAGCCTCCCTTAAAAGAATCCAAGAGATATGGATTTAACAGTGCCTTAATATTATTATTCAGAGCATCGTTTCAAAAGATAAATAACACCTCCCACAGATTTAATAAATAGAAGTTAATTTTTTTAGAAACTCATTATGTAAATATTTGGCCTCAGAATCACACGATGTTAATTTTTACAATCCCTTAAAAATACTATTTAATTTTAAAAAAATTCATATAATATTTGGGTCTTTACATTCTCCCCAACATGGTGATTTACATCCAAAAAATCCATACAAGTCTATATAATCAAAGAGGGGTACTGGGAATTCATATGAGTCTCTCGCTCTTATGTGCTCTCCTAGAGATTCCCATGCTGCCACAAAACATGAAGTAGAGGTATCAACTTCCAACATAGGATCTACTACTATCGATCCTCTATCTATACCATGTACTCCACAAATGTAATCATGTCTTCAATCTCCCGCTCTCCATGGTCAATGAATTGAGATGGGTAATTCACTTATCTTCTCATCTTGGATACGTGGAAGAAGTCGAGTACCCTATCTAACAATGGTGGCCATTTCAAGCGGTAATCCACATCACCAATACTATGAAGTATAATGAATGGTTCAATAAACCATGCTGAGTGTTTTCTGCCTTATCCAAATCACCATAGTCCCAGTCAAAAGGAGAATCGAAATAATATGTGGCCCCATATTGGAAATCCTATGGACTCTATCGCCTATCAGCATAGGACTTCTGTCAGCTCTGTGTACTTTTCATCCACTCTAAGGTGACCTACACCTTCACAATGTTAGCTCACACCATCTCTAGGCCCATGACTAGTGGGTCTACTGGATTTTTCCATCAGAAGTGAAATCATCACGATCATCCATGGAACCCCTCAAAAGGGGACATACCAATGTTGGAGTGATAAATGCTACTGTATATGAAATCCACCAAGGGTATATGGTCCTCCAAACTATGAAAAAAATCTAGAACACAAGAACGATGCATTTATTGATGTGTCTGTATGATCTGCCCCATCTGACCATCTTTCTATGATTGATGTCAGAACCCAGATCATCTTTTCAAGTATGTTTTTGTAAAAAGAGGAATTTCTAGAAATTTTCGAAGTACATGACTTGTACACGGTTACCGTGGGTAGCTAGGTGTTGGTCGTGTAATGGCCTTGCACACGGCCATGTGTGGTGATCAGGAGACCGACTAAAGCGGCCCCGATGTGGGCAAGTAAAGGTGGTGTACTTATAAAGTACATGCTGGGTATATACTAATTTTTCGTTAAATGTACAGAGGTCATGTCTGATGGAAAAAATCATCTCCTTCTCAACCTATTTCATCCGATCTCATACATATATCATAGATCTTCACCGAACCCCCGACTGAGCATTCTTCGTCTGAATCAAACACAATTGGTAGCATTGTAATCCCATCAGTGAGTTATATCTTCTCCTAAAACACCATCCCTTGTTTTCTCCTCTCTCTAGATATTTCCTCAGTTGAGCATTTTATGCGTTTTTGTATATCTATAGTGTTATTGGGTGATTAAAGGATATAGGTTCACATATAGTGATCCTAAAACACTGAGGTAGGTGGTTTGTTCCTTTCTGTTGATAATATGTGATTTAAATATTAAAAATTTTCCAATACCCTTGATCGGGGTATTTCATGTTTCCTGTTTTAGCTCTGATAATTACCTACTATGCCTGTATTCTTCAGTAGAGGTCAATTGAATGTGAATAGGGTTAATTACTATACAATGGATGTATTTTATCATGCATTTACTTTTTATGATCATTTTCTCTAGATTTTCCTATTAGGGTATTGCTTTGGTTTTCATACCATGAATTGTAGGATGGAGTGTTTATTATCTGACAAGTTGTTAAGTTGTAGACTATTTAGCCATGTTTTTCTTGATGTTTACTTTTGCTGATATGATTTCCTATACATATTGACTTACATAGGGATATTGGAACCCATTGTAGTATACCATAGAGAGAGTGGACGTAAGGGCATCTATAGAGTGGTTTTTTACTATTACGATGCACAACCATATGAGGGATTGACCTTTAGTGCTCCATCAGAGTTTCTATAGATACGTTATGAGACAACATGAGGAATTATCGTTGAGTGCTTCCTCAGAGTGTTTGTAGTAACCACTAAAAGACTATATGGGGAATTGACGGTGAGTGCTTCCTAAGAGAGTCTTTGACCATACATGACTATAAGGTGGAATTGATGGTGAGTGCCTTCTCAGAGATTATTTTCTATTTCCATAGTTATAACCATGTTAATTGAACCAAAAGTGATATTTCATGTGTAATTTCTAGAGGGTTTTAATTTTTTTTGTTCTCTTCTTGCTTTATATATTAAATTGAATTCTTTGGAACTGTAGAAATATTTACTTTCGAGTATTTCCTTTGTTCACTACTTCTTTTGTTTATTGCCTACCATATATATTCACTGATTATTAGGCACAAAACATTAGGTGGTTCCCTACTGGGATTTAGTCTCACTCCTTGTTTGGGACTTAATTTTTGGACCAAAAATATTATATTTCTACAAGTATAGATATGGGTAAGCGACCTTCAACTTTAGGTAATTGATTTGCTGAGGAGCTGGAGAGCATGGAACCAAGATGATGCTTGGGATGGTGAGGAGTTTATCTGCTTTCTTTTGTACTTGGTTAAACTGTATTCCATCATTGTGACTTGTGTGACTAGTTTCCTAGACATATGTATCATGCATCATATATATGTACTCTAGTTTTTTTTTTAACTTTTAGGCTGCCACTTTTTACTACTGTGTGGTATTAATACAACTTATTTTTTTATATGTATTTTACTTTCGATGTGTCACTCTGCCATTAAAGGCATTGTATCCCCACTATCACACCTAAGGCCCTCACTGATAGTCGGTAGCCTCTGGCATTTTGAGAAATGCACTTGAGGAAATGTGACCAACTGTGTATGGGGTGCCTCGGGGTGGCTTCTAGAACCGGGATATTACAAAGTCTGATCAGAGTTGTTTTTTTCTTCATGACATACTATTTGGACCCTATAGTTAGGTATAGGAAAAAATATGTACTTGGTAATAAGCTATGCCCGAAAGTAGCTAATTCGTGTATAGGGGAAAATCAAACTTACCTTGTTATTGCATTTTTTATGTTTTTTCAATTTTATAGTTGATTTGATTTCACCGTTAGGTGACTCACATGTTTTGTGCTGTTATTATTGATAATATTGAGGTTATATTATTATTGCAACCCGATTAGATGAGGTTATGTCATCCCATAAATTATATAGAAACATACTAAAAATCACATGTCATTCATTCTTACCATGCTATTTAGGGTGCATTAGATATTGCATGTTGTTGCGATAGGTGTTGTGATAGATATTCATGATGTTGTGATAGATGCCTTGATAGAATACCTTCTTTTTTAGGGGAATTTTTTTGTGAAAGGTATTGTTCGAATGAACACCATACTATGGATCTTGAGGTGTTATGGCCCCTTATTGATCGTAATTTGGTGGATCATTTCATTTTTATACTTGTTTATGACATGTATAAGATTCGAGGTTTCGACTCACGGAGAGTATAGGCTCTCATGAATCAGAATTTTGCACTTTAATTTTTTTAGTGTTTTTTTTGGGATCCGGAGTGGTTTTTGAGGCTTACTGTCTTGAAAAAAATAGAATACACAGTTTTTACAGATGAGTACACACTGTATACCCTTTGGTTTATGAAGAAACTATTTTTCTTAAGTACATGCTATGTAATGTATGTACACTCCATGTAGGCTTTAACCGTGTCACTGATTGTGTGGGAAGAGACACGAGGTTGTGAAATTCTTGCTGGGAGATGCCATGTATAGTATGTACACACCATGTTGTGGAAACCATGTGTCTACCAGTGTGACTAATGAAACAGATGAAAGAAACATATGATATACATGTCGTGCCAAGGTTGAGCACACCATGTAGTATAACCCAAGTATCCAGCCGTGTAATGAACAACATGGGTCAGAGAAATATTTCAAGTACACGCCGTGTCCATCAGGAACACGACTTGTAGAGTCAGCCATGTTACCATCCATGTATCTAACAACATGGGAAGGTGAAGCTTGTCTAGTACACATCATGTCTGGAACAGACATGCTATGTAGTCTTTTTTTAGGAGAACCACATGGGTTAACCATGTAAGGGAACTCTGGAAGGGTTAGATGATTCAAGTACATGTCATGTGTTAGGGAAACACCCCATGTGTTTGGGGTGTTACATGACCAGTTTTGGTAGAAGTACATGCCCATGTGGTGGCTTAAGGAATCAAGCCATGTAGGGTACATACATGCCGTGCAATCATATTTTGAAAAAATTGAATGCTTTGTTTCTCCTTCTCCCTTCGTACAGATCTATTTTTCATTCCATGATAATATTTAACTAAGGTGTGCATTTGACCATGGTGATTCATGATACTGAGACATCCTCCGGTTGTATGTCTGCTTCAGGGCAGTGATCAGACAAAAGACATGGGTAATCAGGGACTACCAACAGATCCTCTTGATGTGCCAGTCTTAGAACCAACATTTTTTCCTTATATGGGTTCTAATGCACAGTTTTGGGAGGGATTTATGAGGATGATTCCAACCTTCCTTGATGTACCATAGCCTTCCTCGTCTATGGCAGAGCTAACGCGGGATTTCCAGCAGTTTCATCCCCTCACCTTTATAGGGGAAGCAGGACCTCTGGAAGTAGAGTCATGGTTATAAGCCTTGCTTTCTATCTTTGAGCATTTGGAGATGACTCGAGAGAGGAGGCTGAAGCTCGCAACATATATGATATGGGATTCCTCCATGAGATTGTGATATGTGCTCTCACTGGTGGGATGCCATCAGTTTGTGGCATGGAATGAGTTCAAACATGCCTTCTACAACTACTTCTATCTGAAGACTTTGAGGGTTAATCGAGACTGAGATTTCATGAGTCTAGAGAATGGTACTCATTATTCTATGGAGTATTATTATTTATTCATAAAGATAGAGTGATTTACACCATTTCTAGGTGGATATGAGTTTTTCTTAGCATGGATGTTTGAGGATGGTCTCAGGAATGACATTCAGGCTTAGGTGAACATCTTAAGGTTGACACCTATCACTTCTATATAGAACTAGGTGCTGATAACAAAGCACAATCAGAGGTATTCTGGAGTTGTGAGCCAAGGAGGCTTGACATCAGGAGTTAGTATCCCTCTTACTGACAATAGGATGCACTGTGGGGAACCTTCTTGTTGAGATCTGAGAAGGCGAGAGACATCTTTGGGTAGCCAGGTGGTATGCTTCCAGTGCAGAAAGATCAGTCATATGAGGCCAAATTGCACGAGAGACCTAGTGGAGTGCCGATATTATGGAATGATGGGTCATATTTAGTGCTTCTGTCAGATCTTTTCACCAATAACTAGTGACAGAGGATCTTCTATGACTCCGTTTTCAGAAGTATCACCACCAGTTTTCACCTTTCTAGGAACTAGCATTATTTTAGCCATTTAGGCAGAGGAGGAGGTCATGTCCATGGTAGTTAGTCTCCAGGCTTGCAGCAACATCAGGGTGGTCCTACTTAGGGTGGTTGGGTAGGGTCATAGGGTCGTGGTGTAGGTCAGACTTTTGCAGTGGAGTAGACCCAATAGAAGTAGGATCATGGATCCTCTACAGTTCAAGGTACGATCTTATTTTCCTCAGTTTTATCTTCTCCTCTTTTCAACAAAGGGGCTTCCCAGAGCTTTATATCTATTGTTTTGGTGGAGAGACTTGGGCTCTGTATCTTTTCTACTCTTGATATCTTGTAGTTAGACACTGAGTTTGGGACTAGAACTACTAGTGTACATCAGTTCAAGGAGTTCCTTCTTGATGTTGGTGGGTGATACTTCTTATGGGACCTCTATATCAAAGAGGTGATATGCTATGAAATCATTCTCAGAATGTATTGGATAGTTTCTTTTCAGGAATTTGGAAATTTCTATTGTCATCGGGTGAGTTTCATCACACCAGAAGGCAGATCGTTTCTTTATAAGGGCATTTCGGATGTCCAGACAATGAGAGTAGGACCCGAGCATCATGGTTTGGGAGGAGTTACAACCCAGATTTATTGTCTATATCTAGATGACCAGGGGACTTCAATAATGAACTTTCCTCCAGTGGTGGATCATTTTAGGTCTGTCTTTTTTAGAGGACATTTTAGGTTTGCCTTCAGAGTGACAGGTGGACTTTTAAATTGAGCTTGTGCTAGGAGTGACACTAGTGTCTATACCCTTTTTATAGGATTGATACACAAGAGTTACAGGAGATCAAGAAGCAATTGGAGGAGTTATAAGCAAAGGGTTTCATCTGACCCAGTACTTCTCCTTGGGGTATGCCTGTCCTGTTTGTAAAGAAGGCTAACGGTACCCTCGGACTTTGTGTGGATTATCAAAATTTGAACCAATTGATGGTCATGAATTGAAATCCCTTGTCGATGACTGCTGATCTCTTTGATCAACTCCGAGGACCCTGAGTGTTCTTGAATATTGACATGAGATCCAGTTACCATCAGTCATCTTTAGACCATCTGATATACCTCTTAAATCATATCAGAGTAGGTATGGTCTATACCAGTATGCGGTTATGCCATTCGTTCTCATGAATGTTCCTGTAGTCTACATGGTGCTGATGAACCAGGTGTTCCATCCATAATTTTATTCTTTCAGGGTAGTATTCATGGAGGATAACTTGGTGTACTCTCACACTCGACACAACCATACTATTCATATTGAGATCATTTTATGTACACTGAGAGAGAAAACATTATATGATAATATCTCAAAATTGAACTTTTTTATGAACCAGATTCACATCCTAGGTCATGCTATCTCAGAGACAGGAATTTCAGTAGACCCAGAGAAAGTGAGGCCAATAGTTTCATGGGACCATCCGAAGAATGTGTTTTTGGTACAGTGTTTTCTAGAGATGGATGGATAAAACATACATTTAGTAAAGTAATTCTCATGGTTAGTAGTTCCACTAGAGTTCCTAACTAATAAGGTTACGATGTACTTGTGTTCAGATTCTTGTGAGTCATCCTCTCAGGAGATAAAAGGGAGGATGACTTTAACACCGATACTAGAATTTCCAGATTCGGAAAAGTTCTATACTGTTTACTGTGATTCCTCAAGTATCAAGAAAGAAGCTATTTATATTTAGGGAGAAGGAGTCATTGTGTATGGGTCTTGGTAGTTGAGGATACATTATTGGAATTACTCAACACATAATCTTGAGTTGGATTCAGTTCTTCATGCTTTACGCAATTGGTTACAATATATTCTGGGAGAGCATTTTGTGGTATTCACCGACCACAAAAGTCTCATGTACATCTTCAGTCAGCATGACCTAAATTCGAGATAGTGAAGGTGGGCTGAGTACCTTCAATATTTTGAATTTTAGCTTGCCTATATGCCAAGGAAAGGCGATGTAGTAGCTGATGCGTTGAGTGAGAGGACTCAGATATAGGCAGTTCTAAAGGCCAGTAGTGAGTGGTAGCTTATTGTTCTTTTGTATGAGAAGAATTTGGAGGTGCACGATAGACAGGGATATAAGTTTCTTCCTTATTTAGTTTTTACCTACACTCTTCTTGAACAAGTGTGAATGAGGAACCTATCAAAATTGAAGGGCCTAGTCCTATGGGAATGTGTGTCAGGAGAGGACCCTATTACTGGGTTGACCATGGGTTAGGATGCAATCTTGTTTTTCTAGGGATGCGTATTAGTATAAGAAAACATACGTGAGGAGTGGATGTGATAAATTCATTACTTAGTATGGGTAGATCATCATGGTATCACCAAGATGTATTATGATCTTCAACGTCGGTATTGGTTCCCTGGTATGAAGGGACATGTTGCTGGTTTTGTCATAATGTGTTCCACCTATCAGCATGGAAAAGTGGAACATCAGAAACTAGCAGGACTTTTATAGTAGTTACACATTCCCGAGTGGAAATGGAATGACGTCCCAATGGATTTCGTGACCGGTTTGATGAGGTCCCCTCGAGGGAATTGTGCAGTTTGGGTTGTCATTGATAGACTGACAATGGTTGTGCACTTCTTGCCGGTCAAGGAGACCTTCAGTGTTGATGAGCCGGTAAGTCTGTACATCTGAGAGATTATACATCTACATTGGGTTCCACACTCCATTTTTTCAGACAGGGACACACATTTAACTTCTCATGTCTGGCAAGGGCTTGAGATGGATTTGGGTACACAGGTACATTTGAGTACAACATACCATCCCAAGAGAGATGGCCTATCCGAGAGTAAGATTCAGGTGCTATAGGATAGGATTTGAGCATGAATCCTGGATTTTGGAGGTTCTTGGGAGAAACATATACATCTTGTGGAGTTTTCCTTCAATATTAGTTTTCAAGAAACTATTCATATGGAAACTTTTGAGGCTCTGTATGGTAGGACATGCTAATCAACCTTATCTTGGCTAAAGGGAGGAGAGGTAGCTATGATGGGAACTCATCTTATATAGGAGACCAAAAACTAGATAGAGTTGATTGGGTCGAGGATGGATACTACAAAGTCTCGATGGAAAACTTATGATGATCGACATAGATGACCTCTGGAGTTTGAGGTCGAAGATCCGGTTTTTCTACATGTCACACCAAGGACAGAACATAGAAGGATTAGAAGATAGGGTACGCCTTTTCCGAGGTATGTTAGGTCATTTTAATTGTTGGAGATAGTTGGGCCGGTCGTCTATCGGTTGCAGTTACCTCAGAGGTACCAGGATATGTTCAACGTCTTCCACGTTTCTCATCTTCAACATTACTTCTCTAACCTGTCTCATGTCTTCAAACTCAAGAAGGTTGAGTTGGAAGTGGATGAATCGTTTAAGGAGAATCCTATCCTAATTTTTGATAGTAGTGAAATGGTTTTCTGTGGCTGGTTTGTTCCTCTAGTTTGAGTGCTATGGTAGCATGGGCAAGTGCATGACGTGACCTAGGAGAGGGGGGCTGATGTACGATCGCAGTGGCTGGAGCTGTTTGAAGATTATTCTTTAATTCCTTACTAAGAAAATTCAGCGACGAATTTATTTAATTTGGGAAGTATGTATGAACTCGGATCTACATTTGAAGTATGTTTTTCATTTTATAGTGTTTTTGAGAAAAAGATGAATTTTTGGAAAATTTTGAAGTACATGCCTTGTACTTTATGAGTTCACACTGTGTACTCTGTTTCCGCAGGTAGCAGGGTGTTGGCTGTGTAAGGGCCATGCACATGGCCGTGTGTGGTGATCTGGAGACTTATTAAATTGTGGCCCAGTAAGGACATGTACAGGCCATGTACATTTTTTTCATCAAACGTACCGTGGTCGCATCTCACGGGAAAAATCATCTCCTCTCGACCTTGTTTGTCTGAGAGGGTCTATACAACACAGGTCTTCACTGAGCCACCGATCAAGGATCCTTCCTCCAAATCGAACACTGTCAGTTGTGTTGGAATCACATCAGTGAGTTCTTTCTTCTGTTAGAACACCAGCCCTTGATTTTTCCTCTCATGAGATATTTACTTGGTTGAGATTTTTTTTTCATTTTTGTAGATATATGATATTATTAGGCAATTCAGGGCTTGAGGTTTTTGTATAGTGATCCTATAATTTCGAGGTAGGTGGGTTTTTCCTTTTAGTAGATAGTATTTGAGTAATATGTGAAAAACCTCCCAATACCCTTGATTTAGGTATTCCGTGTTTACTATTTTAGCCATGATAATTGCCTGATATTCTTGTATTCTTGAGTAGAGGTCAATTGAATGCGAATAGGGTTAATTTCTATGCTATGGATGTGTTTTACTAGGCTTGTACATTTTATGATATTTTGGTCTAGCTTTGTCCATTACGCTATTTCTTTTCATTTGAGTCCTAGTATTGTAGGATGGAGTGTTTATTATACAACCTTCTATTATGATACATACAATTTAGACAAGTATCTATTGATGTTTACTTTTTCTGATATGATTTTTGTGTACTTGTTGATTTACACCGGGCTGTGGGAACCTAGTGTAGTAGACCATAGGGAGAGTAGACAAAATAGATTATCCAGAGTGTATGTTTATGATTACCCTGTGAGACCATAGGGGGGATTGACGTTGAGTTATCCCTCAGCGCTTATATAGATACATTATGAGACCATAGGAAGAATTAAAGTTGAGTGCTTCCTCAGTGTGTCTGCAGTTACCACTAAAAGTCTTTAGGTGGAATTGACAGTGAGTGCTTCCTTAGAGAGTCAATGACCATACATGACTATTGGTGGAATTGATGGTGTGTTCTTCCTTAAAGATTCTTTTCTATTACCATTATTATGTCCTTGTGAACTAAACCAGATGCTATAGGCTATGTGTACTTCCCATAGGGTTTCTTATTTTTGGTTAGTTTCTTGCTTGATATATGAAAATAATTCTTTGGAACAGTTAGACTGTTTACTCTCATGTATTTCCCTTATTCACTACTTATTTTGTTTATTTCCTACCATATATATTCAATGATTGTTCGATATAGATATTTGGATTGTTTCCTACTGGATTTAGTCTCACAACATGTTTTGGACAAGGTCCTGGGCCCAAATAGATTATATTGATGTGGGTATAGTTAAGGTAAAATTCCTTACTAATTTAGGTACTTTATTTGTTGAAGATATTGAGAGAATGGGACCCAGTTGACGCTTGCGATGCTGAGGAGTTTATCTACATTCTTTTGTACATGGTTTATAATGTATTCTATCATTGTGACTTGTTTGGATACTTTCCATGACATATGTTTCATGCATCATATATATGTACTCTAGTTGTTTATTACGTTTAGACATCCGTTGTTTACTACTTTGTGGTATTACTACTACATCTGTTTTGTATATATATTTACTTCCACTGTGCTAATCTTTAAATTTGGGAATTGTTTGCCCACTATCACAACTAAGGCCCTCGCTGCTAGTCTGTAGCCTCTGGCATTGGTGGAAATGCTCTTGAGGCCGTGTGACTATCTGGGTATGGGGAGCCTCTATGTGGCTTCCAGAACAAGGGCATTACAGGTGAAAAGTTAAGCTCAAATGAAGTAGAGTCATGAAAGACTCCTATAATACCTTCCACATCCGAGATGTGAAGCGTGCGTCATGGGTTGAGACTATTGTTGAAGGCACTCCATGAAGTCGCACGACTTCCTGAATGTAGAGACATCCCATGCACTCTACCAAACCCTTCTCTCCAATAGCAAGGAAGTGGACCGGCATGGTGAGTCAATCAACGATCACCATGTTGGTATCATTCCCACTGGACGCATGTGGTAACACCCTCAGTATTTCCATAGATAGCCCTTCCCACTTCCACTCTGGTATCTTGTGGGGTTGGGTTATTCTTGTTAGTACCACATGCTTCGCCTTCACTTGCTGGAATGTGAGGCATCTAGAGAAAAAATATGCCACAACTATCTTCACCCTTTGCCACCAGTACTGATACTGGAAGTCCGGGTACATCTTCACCTCACCAGGATGTAACACTAAATAGTATGTATAGAACTCCCTAAAAACCTCCCTCAAAACCATCACTGGTACCAAAGTTCATCATTCGAAGAGATAAACGTGCTTCCTACAATCATAAGATCCTTTAGAAGACCATCCTGAGGATATATGAGCACGTCGTTCCTCGCAGTAATTGTCCACAAATTGTTCCTCCTGAACCCAATAGTGATGTGGGGGAGTGATAGTTATATAATGAAGGTAAGAAGCTACATCACTATCCAGGAAGGATACCTGCAACACAGCTAACTACTCTATCACCTAACTCAGTAGCAATTGACCAGACCTCCTGCTGAGTGCATCTGCTATTACATTCCACGTTCTAGGAGTATAGACTATATATAATCCATATTCTTATAAGAACTATACCCAACAACGATGTCTCATATTCAGAAAGTTTTGTGTGAATATATATCTGAGACTCTTGTGGGCTAAGTAGGCAATGAACCTCTCGTGCATCTTGTAGTGTCGCCACATCTTCAGTGTGAACCCTACTACTGCCAAATCCATGATGTGATTCACATATTGTTTCTCATTAGGCCTCAACCCTCATTAGCCATAAGCAATCACTGCATTACCCTGCATCAGGATGCAACCGAGTCCAGTTCCTATTGCATCACAGTAAACCATGAATGTTGTTCCCTCCTCCGGTAGCCTCTAGATGGGAGTTCTAGTCAAGCTCTGTCTCAGCTATTAAAAGCTCTACTAGAATGTCTATGACCAGAGGAAGGGTTTCCCCTTATTCATCAAGGCAGTCATAGTGTTGAAAATCTAGAGAGATCAGGCATGAACCTCCGATATTAGCTTGCTAATCCAAGGAATCTCCACAACTTAGTAACACTCCTTGGTGGATCCCAACAATGTAATGCTTCAATATTCTCTAGATTGACTGAATCTCCATCTTTTGAGATGACATGTCCTATGAAGTGTACCTTTCATTTCAATAACACACACATTGAGGTCTTCCTAAATTATTGGTGCTCCAAGAGTATGTCCAGAACAATCCTCAAGTGTACAATGTGCTCTTCCTCAGATGATGAGTACCCCAAGATATCGTTGATGGGGACCACTACAAACTGTTCTATGTAGGTCATGAATATTCTATTCATGAGACCCATAAAGTCTTTATGGATGTTATTCATGCCGAATGATATTACTAGGAAATCACAATGTCCATACCAGAATTTAATGTTTGTCTTCAGTATGTCCTCATCCCATACCCAGAGTTGATGATAGCCTAATCTGATGTCTATATTTGAAAACCATCGAGCTACCTTCAGCTGGTCTAAGAGATCATCGATCCTTGGGAGTGGATACTTGTTCCTCACAGACACTTGGTTTAGGCAAAGATAGTCCAAAAAAAGTCTCAATCTTTCAGCCACCTTCTTGGAAAAAAAATTAGGGATGAAGATATAGAAACACTGGGGCATATAAACCACATATTCTATATGTCCTCTAACTATACCTAAAACTCATGAAGCTCCACAACAGCCATCTAATATGATAGTGTACATATCAGTGTCATCTGTGGGTACAAGTCGATGAAAAAATCCAACTATCTATGAAGAGGTAGTCACAAAACATCATCAAGAAATAAATAATCATACTGATCAACCACTACATGATAACTAGGACTCCTCACATCAACTGCTCTAAGTGTCAGGCTAGCCAACTGCTGTGTGATCGGTTTCTCCCTCATCCGAGAAATTCCATCCTATGCTGCAAACGTTTCCTTCTCGCTGGTGAAAGAAATCATGATCCTATTGTCACTAACACACCGCACTTTGTGCATAAAAATAGTCAATATGACATGGATTGTGGATAGACAGTCCATACCCAAAATGACACCGTATGGACTCGACACTGCTACTAGGAGATCCTAGCTTAATCTCTCGCCTCCTATAGTAAGCTCACACTATAAGCAGCAGTGCGTAATAATTGAATCTTCTCCTGTAAGTGTCTGTAAGCATAAGGATCAAGCAAATGGATCCATCGGAATATCCAAGCCCCAAACAAGAGTCATGGTAATGGAAGAGTGACTCAATCTTATGTCTATTAGTACTGAAGATAGGGTGGAATATACAATGTTTTTACCTCTAATCATCTTTAGAGCACCATGATAGTAAACCTCAGTTTCCTGAAGCTATGATCACCCCTATGAACATGCTCCATATGTTTGGGGTGGACCACCTAGTGGTGGTGGGGGTAGAACCTCAAATCGCCACCCATCACCTACTACATGGTCTTCTCATCTGCCTTGTCTGCCGCCCTGTAGACCACCTCACATGAATCTCAACCTCTACCTCTGTGATCCCTTGACCATCTCATGATTTTTGGTATGGAGGGTCAAGAAGTTGTAGTATATGTGTCCCTGCCTGCCACACATGAAGAATAGTCTTCCTCCCTACTGACTTCCTCTTCCTTGCGAGCTCCGCACCTCTAACCCTGTGTCCCTGGGTCGTCCACCATAGGGTATGTCCCACATGGTCCTCTGTGCCATTTTCCCACTAACTCTAGTTGATGACTAAACTACTAGTCATCCCATGGTGGCTCTCACCGTCGGTGCCTACTCACCTATGAAACTCTCCTCCAAAAGTGCTCACCTAATCACTCCGGCCTTCATTGAGATATTCAGTGATATCATCAATGCTTTTATATCATTCTGGAGACCCTGCTCAATGGTTCGGGCCCTGAAGAATGGGTCTCATACCATGTTAGTGGATTATCAGGAGAGGTCCGTGAATCCCACTGTGTACTGGGCCAATGATATGATACACTGTAGTAAGTGCAATTGCTTCTATATAAAAACAGAGTATAGTGTCGCTGGCCCAGACTCTTCCCAGAAAATGCTCTCAAAGTCCATCCTGGTAAGGGTCATCTGCTCATGCACCAGGATAATCAAGCTCTGCCATAGTCCTATCATGCATTAAAGAATGATAGCGGCCATGATCGCCGTCTTCTCTGAGGGTATCTCTAATAAGCGAAAGACCCACAAAACCATCTCAATCTAGTATTCTACTATCTTGGGATCTGTCTCACCTCAAAACCTCAGAGGCCATTGTCTTTGGAACACATGAAATGGGATTAGCCGACATGAATGATCCACTGGTGGTATATAAATCTCAACAGGTGGTGGTGCTGCTGGTACACCACCTGAAGGTTCCATCACTGTGAGTGGTCCCTATACCAATGCCTTGTCACTCTGTTGGCCACTATCACAATCTCTAACTAGAATCCTAGATGGTAATCTTCATGGATTCATCCAGAAAGAAACGTATACACTATGGGAAAAAGTTATACCTGTTGAGCTGACAAATGAAAGATCAAGAAATTTTCTAAAAACACACACAATCAGTATTTACATGCACCGGGTCAGAAATCTGAATTCAGGGTCCTAGTGTTTGGATATGTCAAATGTCACACCAACACTGGACTCCCCAAACTGAAAACCTCACTCAAAAGTCATAAAACTATAACTTCATAAAAAGTAGACTCTTAATTCTTTTGGTATAACCAACCACCTTTTGGTTCCAATTTTTCACGACCCGTCCCCCGGGGCCCATGCCGTGACTACCCCAATCCCACCTTCCATAGGTCAGGGGTTAGAGACTAGCACCGAAAAGGAATATCCGTAAAATAGGATGGCATTGTATTTAAACTTATATAAACTCACAACCCAGGAAAAAAATAAGAAGTAACCACAATGTAAAATACAATAATAAAAGTGTGTTGATATTAAATGGACCAGAATACAAGCCCAACATAAAAGTACAAGAACAAATGAAAAGAGAAATCAACTCCTCGAGTGTTCACTGAGGATCCTACTTGAATGGTATGTACAACTAGTCTCCATAGCTCCCCACATCTGCCTCTCACCTCTAGTTACCACCCGGTCCCAGATCTCTCTAGTCTCATCCCAGCTCCTCCACGTCTGCACATGTCACAACAAGGTGCGTGTGAAGCATGTGAAGGGGTGAGTATAACAATACTCACTAGGGGACCTGCAGACAACCGAAGGTCTCTCTGTAATAAAAAAAATGAAAACATCATAAGATATTTGTAGACACCATAAAATGGGTTAAATGCACTTTTCCGTAGAGTGAATATATGATTTTCATATAGACGACAAATGTCAAGTATGTGTAATGTTTTTTCCCCATGAAGAAAGATGATGCAGACTGAATTTATATGTTCCAAAATACCACTCCATACCAATGGTTAATTGGAATGATTCCCCCATCTAGAAGTAGGCATTAGATTTCCACAATCGATGATGAAAAGGAGTCAACAAATTAAATCCAATTTTAGAATTACATATGAGTAGCCTTTGTGTGTTTAGAATCTTAATAAGTGTAGATCTATTAAAGTCCATCAATTTTATTGGTCTTGGAGAACAAATAGACTTAAGTGTCCAATGTAATGGCACTCACAAGGAGGATAAATTTCACAAAGGGTGATACACAGAGGACTTATGAGAAGGACCTACATGGAGGACCTACGCGGTAGTATATATTTCTCACACCTACGTAGAAAACCTATGAGAATGACCAATGCAGAGGACCTACACAGACAAATTCCCTTTGACCAGGTCCCCTCTGTGTCTATAAATAGCACCCTTCGGCTCGCCATTTCAATGATAGAAAAAGTTGGAAGAAGTCCCAAATCTCCTGTTGCAAAGCTCTTTCTCCCAAATCCCCCAAACTATCTCAGGTAACTCTCTAAAACATGAGATAAGAGACAATTAAAGGGGGAAACGTGTTTCAAAATCACAAAAGGGTACATAAAATATAGATTTTCTCCAAGGACTCCAGCAGCGTACCAGTGCTTAGTACATGCACGGAGCACCTCTGTGTCGAACCTGTGCGAAGTACCTAGGAGGGGAGCTACCAAAGAACCAACACATGGCACCTTGGCAGAAAAACCTGTGCGAACCCACTGGTCCATACCCCATGGGATGCACCCCCACATCCCTGCTTGGGATTAGTGCTAGGTTGTTGTCCCATACCTCTAGTCTACTCCCTTCACATCCGTCGCTGACACCCATGAAAAATGGAGAGTCGCACCGCAAACTTTTTGCAACTGAACAACGTAATTTTCCATTATGCCCTTTATGTGGCCCAACTTCCAACCATAGAATACCATTATAGGAGACACCCCTTCACATTTAATGAAATCCCTCAATTTGACTAATTTTTCTTGCTTCCTTTCACATGTTATGATTTTGTCCTCTCATTATGGATTCCTCAAGTACCTTGAGTAGATACAATCCTAATGAAACTCATCATACCTCATCACCTAACTCTTGTGTCAGGTTATATCTCAAATGGACATCCTCTTTTGGAGTAATCCCTAACCAATCTTAAATGGGATTCCATCATGGTGTAATTACCTAACCTTCACCCTTTATTCATGCTATTGGACCCTTTTCCAATGTGAAGAGAAAAGAGGGAAGGCTCGCTGCCCCTCCCTCTTCAACTATCAACATGCCCTCTTCTATATTTGGAGGAGGAAAAGTGTGAAGTGTCATTGTTGAATCTTTTACAACATAATTTTTCTCTCACTGAGCATGACTGACATGGTCTTAGAGATACATGATGGTTACAACATGTGCACAAAAACTCCTTGGAATGAACTATGAGAACTATGATTCCCACCATAACCAGGATACATTGGAAGCCTTCTCAGGGCCTGAGCTCAGTGAATGTCCTCTTCAGAAATCCAATACTAATTCCCCAAATATGGGAATCCACCATAGGAATAAGCCCCAAATTCAATCCTCCAATAACGAAGGCATCCTTTTCAAAAAGTAATCCCTAAAACATCTCTTTCAAAAGAATATACTATCCTTTGAGACTGAATGAACTATGAGAAATCCGATTCCCATCATAATAAGGATATGTAGGAATCCTTTTCAATGCCCAAGCTAATTGGATGAACTCTTCAAGAATTAAATCTTAATTCCCCAAATTTGGGCATCCTCTATAGGAATAGGCCCCAAATTCAATCCTAAAATTACCAAGGCATCCTTTTAAATAAGTAATCTCAAACTAATCTCTCTCAAAGGAACATTGTCTCCTTTGAGACTTATTGAACTATGTGGGCTTTGATACCCATTCATATGGATACGTGGGAAGCCTCTTTGACGTTCAATCCCAATACTTCAAATCAACCCCATTCTTCTTGGGATATAATCCCTTTAGGGTATGATCTTAATTGGAAACCCATATCCTATCAATGTTGATTGCGTTACTTCAGCATAAGTCCCACACTACATTTTGACTAAGCATCTTTAGCTTAGAGGTCCTTATTACATGAACTTAAAGGGTATGATGTGTCCCATTCAGTGGCACCAAACTATGAGGGTTCTGATAAATTTTACATGGATACGCAGGTAGCCTATCTTTTTGGACCGATCCCAAGATAAAAAAAACCTTCGTCTCCCTAGATGACAATAAATACAAAAATTCCCCATTGAGTGGCTCATAAAACATTATCATCACAACGATGATTAAAAGATTCTCTATGTAGTATATTAGGGGATACAATTGATGGAAAACCTAGAATACATATAGATATTTCCGCTAATGAAGAACATTGAATGGATACTAATGAATCAAAATTTTACACATGTTAATAAGTGATTATAAATTCCGAGGTATACTTATGATATACTTTTTGAATTAATTACACGTCATGAAAATATTTTAAATTTACAAAGAGAGTCCCAGAGTATACAATAATTCCCCCGAACGGTGTGATCAGTCTGACCTCCAATACTCTTGACCAATGCATGTTCTTAAGTATCATAATGGTCAAACATAACAAACACCTGCATTTTGAAAGAAGGTCCTCATTGGATAAAGAACTGTTGGATGTTTTCAGTTCTATGATTAAATCCGATGGAAACCACCTGGAAACAGTGATTCTCAAAACCAGAACACATGTTTCAAGAAACTACAAAACAATATTTCTCAAAGGTAATATCGCAATCCTGATCAAAATCATGAAGCATAAATAAAAAGAGATAGCTCAGTCTAATAGTACAACTTCAAGGTTACTAGGATTGGGATATCTAGTCATACAAACATACCATACTTTCCATAGTAACTCTACCGTTGATGCATATTAGTCATTGGTGCAGACCCTTATTGGTTATTGGTGCGGACCTGCATAGGTCATTGATGAAGACCCACATTGGTCTCTATTAAAGACCTATATTGGTCCCTGGTGGAGACCCGTATTGGTCACTGGTGTAGACCTGTACTGGTCACTAGTGAATACCCGTATTGGGCACTGGTGCTGACCCGTATTGGTCGCTGCTGCAGACCAATATTAGTCCCTAGTGGAGACCCATATTGGTCATTTATCATACCCCTATTGGTCACTGGTGATACTCGTATTGGTACCTCATGAAGATCCGTGTTGTTCCCAGGTGCAGACTAGTATTGGTTGCTGCTGGAGACCCGTATTGGTCACCGATGCAGACCTGTATTGGTCTCTCTTCTAATTCATGTCTCAACCAGCCACTGGATTCGTACTTGTAGAATGATTTATTCTGGGAGAGCCACTCATTGAGAAATTAGTCATATTTCAATGGGTAAAAATTCCCACAAACATTATACCCAAGGAACCTCCCAATCATAGGGATCTCAATGTGAGAGACGACACATCGGTCGGACGCCCTGCCTGTGAGTTTTGGGAACTTTTGTAAAAAGGGCCCAGTTGGATTCAATCATTATCCAACCATGGTCACATGTCAAACTCTTTAAAAATCAGTAATAGAATATCCAAAGGAATACCTTTCCACAAGGACACTTATGCCATAGACAGTGCATCGATCGAACGCCAGGTCTGTTAGTTACACCCCTTTTTGTGAAACAAGGGTGATCCCACCTCGGTCCATCCTGGCTCGGTCGGCCCTGCTAGAATATGTCAAAGGGAAAACATTCCAAAAGGGGTCCCAACTCCATTGACGGTGTGTCCAATAGACACCTGGTTCATCAGTTATGGGTGTTTCATTAAACAGGGTCCGGTTGGGTCCGGGCCCGAACCAACTCAGTCTGACAGGCCTGACGCAATGGGTCCTGAGGTCTAACTAACTTCGTTCATGTTCGACCAGTTATGGATGGGCCGGTTCTATGGGTATGGACCATCAGGGTTGGATTGGATTAGTTCAAAAGCCTGATTCGCAGTTGTCCCGACCCGCCAGGAGGGGGTCATCCCAGCCTGGCTGACCCGCTGGGCCGTGGGACCAGACCTCTAGCGGGTCTCGCCCGCTAGTCCACATTTCTAGCTAAGTCCACTAGGTATGTTTGGTCTGTTGGGTGGGTCTTGTCTACTCTTCTGGATCGGTCTGCCCGAAGGTAGACCGTTCTGACCGGCTGGTCCCGCAGTTGTGGGGAAGTTTCCCTATCCGGTGGGGAATTTCCCCACCGCATGAATGGTCAAATGTTTGGCCAACCCAATCCTGCCAATGCGGCACGACATAGGGTCACGCCTATCCTTCCTTCCATGGACCACTATCCAAAAACTACTCTGCACTCCCCCTTCTGTCGTAGTTTCCTCATGCCTCCAACAACACATTTGGGCACCGCCCTTGTCCCTCACGGCCGGCTCGGTTCTGCCGCCATCAGCCCCCTTGGTGCACTGTCACATGTCACCTTCCACCACCCACTGCCAATTGCTGTAGGTCTCCACCGGCCACCTCAAACCTGGCGTGCTGGTGGCTTTTTCCAGGGGCCACCAGATGCACTGTGGTGGTTCGTTGTTAGTGTCGTCATTGCCTACAAGGCTCTCGGGTCACTGTTGTCACTGCGTGTCCTCCGGTTTCATCCTACCTCTCCATTTGGAAAGAAGTTTTAGAATATAGAGACAAATACCAAAGGGGATCAGAGGGTCTGAGCCTCGTTTGTTTGGCCTGTGCCCTCTGTATTAGCATTGTGACAGGTGGTCAAAAAAGTTATCTAATAATGCGAACTTTACAATAATCCCTCTACCTGTATTAGACGTCCAATGATGATGATTGTCATAACCTCCTACGTCATTTGTCATCGGTTCGTGATTTGGTGGCACTTGTCACAACTCACTGACTCCGGCCGTCCCCCAGGTGGTTTGTGTTGTGGTATATTTCTAGATCATCATCTCTTGATGAAGTGTGCCAACTCCCCTTCCTGATATCCATATAAAAAAGAGGGGGAATAAGTGGGTAACGCTTTGAGGAATTCATGAGGTTCATTTAATAAATGAACTTCTTAAATTTTTAACAGTACAATTATAAGAAAATGACAGTCAATACATTAATGTCTTGACATGTCATTGGTCCTACTACCACTTCTCGTCCATTTGAGTAAAATAAAAAGAGAAATAAAATAACATTGTTATTTTATTATTATTTTTAAAGTCCAAAACCAGCTTTTTCTCCCAACTTACTATAGTTGAAGTGTAGCCTCCCATAAGATTATCTCGACACTTTAGATTCATTGGTGCCCTTATATTTATATTCTGAGTACTGGTTCAATAGATAGATAATTTTACTCTTATGTTTATAGAAAATACATAAAAACAGTTAGAAATTCATTACAGGCACATCGGTCCTCGGAATCAGGCACCATCGATTTTCACAGTCTCGTAAAAATAAAATCTAATTTAAAAATATTTCTTGGAATTTCTGGGTCTTGAAAAAAATTTCTGTCATTTTTCTCTTTTGCAGATCTCATGATTCAAAATTTCATCATTTAGTGTAAGGATTTATAGTCTTAGTATAATTTTTTTGAGACTTATTCCACACTCACGACACCCTTATTTTATGTGATGTATATAATACCAAATGAAATTTTATATCATGAATATCATTCATTTCATTATATTAAAATTTTCAATTACTATTATTTATTCAGGGATCACATGATTGAATAGTCACTCCAATAGTAATGGATTTTCATCTCACTGTTTCATTTGAGATACACATGCTATATTCCCCACCTATGTATTCTATTTATTGTATATAATGAACATGAATGAATTCTATTATTAATTTCCTTATATTTATGGGGCTTTACATACTTCTTTTTAATGTCATTTTCATGGGGTCCAAGGTTGAAATGTTTCCAAATCGGTTATGTAATTTTTTCTCAAATTTCCTTCTTTCTGACACATGTTATAAAATGCACCTATGTTATTTTATGTGGTGTATATACTACCCAATTTGGCATGTTATATCAAGAATATACTTATTTAAATAATATTTTAATATTCATGTAGTGTTATCCTTTTATGGTGTTTTTTATTCTAACTTATCAATGTGGTAAAAGTTTATTTCTACTATATTATCATTTATCATGATTTTTTGTTATTATGCTTATTTTGATGAAATAATATAATCTATATATAAATAATAGTCCTAAATTTTACTATCCTCTATTTATTCATGATATCATCATGTAATTTAATCATTTTCCCAATTTTTTATATAAATGATAATGATGATTTTTTTGGAAAATTCGACATTGTTTCTCTCTTTTTTTGAAATTTTGATTCATTCAAAATCCAAGTTTCATAAAAAAATTTGAAAATATTTTTAAACATTTATAAATATTAATTTACATGTACCAAATTTTTATTCATATTAAATTTTTTGGAATATTATTTATGTTTTAAAAACCATTTTAAATGATTTTCAAATATTTTTTTTATAATTGTTCAATGATTATTTTCCAAAAAAATTATTCCAAAGATTTGAAAGTATAATTTATATGTTTTCAAATATATTTTAAAATTTAAATTTTTTAAAAATTTTGTATGATTTAAAGCTTGTTTTTCTAATCTGAAATGAAATTTTCGCCACTATTTGTTTTAAACAAGTTTTTGATGCTTCCTTTATTTGTTTACAACAAAAATTATTTTAAAATTATTTTATGAATTTAATTTTAGAAGTAATATTATTTTCTTAAATAAATTTTCCAAGTGAAATTTTAAAATCATTATCTATCTATGATGAAAATGTTTGATATAGTTTATTTTTTATATGGGACATTATCCAAGGAAAAAATTATTTGTCTTTCATTGAATGGTTTACGTCTATGAAAATATATTTGTTAAGGAAATCCATTTATCATTCATGGGTTATACCATGATAAAATTCTAATGAATCCCACTTCAATAATTTTTCATTATATAAATAAATTATTGTGAAACCTGGAATTTTTTTATATGTTATAATATGATGAAATATTTATGATACCATGTTCACTTCATGGGTTATGATGTGTTGTTTATGAATCCCATATTTTTTCATGGGCCATTAAGTGATGAATTTATTATTATTTTGGGGAACAGACATGTACTATTTCATTATGTGAAGTGTGGGACCTAAACCAACCTCCAATGTGTTGTGTATACACTTATATATCATGTGATAGACATGGATGAAACGAGGAATGAACTTTGTTCAGTATGTCTAGGCTTGAACGAGGAGTGATCTTGGACCAGTATTGTAGGGATGGAAAATGATGTGAACATAGTTCAGTAATATAGGTATCAACTTGGATGTTAACATATATTAGTAAAACATTTATGCAACGATAAGTAAACCCTGTTTAGTAATAAAAGGCTAGAACTGGGAGTGAACCTGGTCCAGTAAATGATTTTGTCGAATAATATTGTTCTAGGAGTGAACCTTGACAACTATGATGGTTTGGGGAGTGATCCAATTCCACTAAATGGCCTTGGATGTAATCCTTGAATAATATGGAAATTATATTACAAAACAATGTTTCTAACACAATTCCATGTCTTATGCTTATATTATTCTTTCATGGATTATTCACTTGATCACCGAATGATTAATGTTTTATGAACTGTGAATTATTACAATATGACTACTAATTATGATCTCTGATATGTAGGCTATAACCCACTAATGTTATGATCATGTTTTCAGTCTCTTATGCTCATGATTATGGATACAAATCTCACTTGTGTACCCTTATTGATCATATGAGATCACCCTTTCTTATGTTTCCTTTACTATATTATGAAGAAATTTTATATGTAGGATTACAAAAAAGATAAGATCATTACGAGAGATGTTTATGATCTTTCACCAAATTAGAAGAATGGGTTCCTAGTTTCCAAAGACACAAAACCATTATGGTCCTTCAAAATGTAATTTTGTAATGCACTGAATTCTTATATAGAATGATATAATATAATGATATGTTATGCCTCGGTCTCTATAGTTGGTATCAAAGGAATGATTTAGTCAAACTTTGGAAAAATTGATGAGAAAGCCATAGTTATATCCATAGGTTTGTATTGAAGGTAATTCCTTTGGGTGTATCTAAGGATATGTCTAATTGTGAGTTAATGTATAGGAATATGTCTTAGAATTTGGCTAAAGTATATAGTGACTGTTATCCTAGAAAAATATCTCCACCTATATAGTAGAATCAAATGTGGCTATCACACAAATTTACATAGAGGTAAAAACACTACAAAAATTGTATTCACATAGACTCAATTAGGAACTAGTGAATGATAAAGAGCTGTGATTCACACATAGATTGAAACTCACATGGATATGCTCTATGAATTTACAAACACGTTAAAAAACATCATCAATGATTTAAACAGAATACGAATATGAATACAATATGATAAACCTATAGTGTCATAGATTAAATATTCAGGTTTAATGATTTAGATATCATATAAGTTATTTTCATGATTATTTGGTTTTCTTCTATTAGAAGTGTCACTCATATAATGCATTCTAGTTTTATTCAAAAGATTGAACTAGAATGAACATGGTTAAAATTAAATGTTTCATATGAAAAATATATGCGAATTATGAAAATTAATTTCCACAGTGTAAATGTCATGAATTGAATTTTGAATGTGATATGAGTATTGGTGACACTATTGAATTTAAGAAGATAGAAAATGAAATTTGAATAATATGTTATATTTTAATTGTATTTTTTAAAATCATGGAAAAATTGAGGATTCCAGATTCATATTAAATATTTTAGGAAATGGTTATTAAGGAGTAACATGATGAAACTTAGTTAATTGATTAAATATAATGTTAGTTTATTGATGTGTAAATGTATTAGATTTCAAGAATCAGGTTACATAAATCATGAAGTATGTTCTTTCCATTACGGTTTCAAAATAATACGTTGAATGATATTAATGAACTAGAAATGTGATTTAATTAAAATATTATATTTTCTAGAAATAATTCTTGGAAGGTACAACATAATATGGCCTAAATGATGAAAATTTAATGTTTAGTATGGATAAAGAGATTATAGATATGGATAAATTAAATTTTAAAAAAGTAATGACCTTATAAATAGTAAAAGAATTTTTTTAAAAAGTAGGAATCTATAAGAGATGGAGATTAAGACATTATTGGATTTATATAATATAACCAATGATCATTGTAATAAGAATGCATGGATGTTTTCTGTAAGGTTTTATTATAATTCTAGTTATTATCGCGGTTCAAGAGAATTCATGATGAATTAATTCACATGTTTTGAATGTGACATCAAATATATACATTATGATATATGAGTTATTAATGTTTAGATGTTTTTTAGAAATTTAGTGACCTTATTTCAATCATTTTTAGTTTTATCTTTAATAAGGTGTATAAAGATCACTATTTCTTTATTAGTTTATGTTAAACATCATAAAGGTTTCATAGATTAAAGTATTATCTCTCTTTACATGGATTTATGAATATTTGATATCTCGTGCTATCAACATTGTTTTGATTATAACTGAATATGGATGGAATGAATTATCATTCTACATATGGATCATTTTATATGTTATATCTTCAGGCATAACGAATACAACATCATCTTTTGAGTATGGGGTGAAGAAGAAATTTTGAAAATAATCACTTAAGGTTGGGATTATGAATATGAAATGAAATGGGATTGAGTATTTATATTTTTTGTGATTTTTTTCAACTTTATGAAAAGGATATTTAATTAATATTTTTTCTTTTTATCATAATTTTTTATGATACCAGTGAAATCTTTTAGAACTCTTCGGTTTATGGTTTTATGATAGAAAAATTTCTTTAGACAAAAAATTTTTTTCTGATCATTGAACATTATAACTCTATATGATTAATTATTATTTTCTTTAATTTCTGGGTTTTCAAATATCACATATTTCTCTTATGTGTAAAACTAGTAATGAGATACATTGAGTAAATTTTTTTTCCAAATATATTTATTTTAATGAAATATTTGAAATAATATTTATTACATGTGTTTTTTTGGAATGAAAATTATTTTATTAAACCTATAATGACCAATATGAATTCAGAATGTGGAAATCAATTTACGTGTGGTTGAATGCAACACCCTGAGTTTTTATGAATTATTATTTTTCGAATAAATTAAATTTCATTGGTGACTTGTATTTCATGATGCACTAAGTTATGATTGATTAATAAAAAATAAAAAAGTTATTTTTTCACTACATGAAAATCATTGAATATCGTTTGGTACATGAAACAATATGCTTTTCTTGTGTTACAAAAACTTCAGAGTTCTTTTGATAGTTTATTCTACATGCAAGATAGAGATTTTCTAGACTATAATATACTATTAGTACTATTTTTAAATAATTAATATAGCTATCACCAATACATCAGAATAATAGGTATTAAAAGGATGAAACAAATTATTAAATTAATGTTTAAAAAGAAAAGAAAATGATTATTTTGTGAAAACATATATATACAAATGAAAATAAAAGCCTTTTGAAAATACAGGAAATCCATTACTTAACATTCGTTATTTTTACTTTTACTAAAAAGATATGAATAAATCTGATATTACTCTTAAAACTACATTTAAAATATTAGTTTTAAATTTTTTAATGGTGCAATACATTTAAAAAATAATTTACAAAATTTTAAAAAATATATTCTAAAAAATAAAATTCATATTTTAATTTATAATATAAAAATTATCTTATGGTAATCTTTTTTATTCTTATAAGATGTTTCATTTTTTTAGGAATTGTAAAAATGTTATATAATTTTAATTGAAAACTGCCTTTTCATCAAATTTAATTATAGAGTTAAATGATATTTAAAATTGGGTTTAAAGTATAATTATTTAAATAATATAAAAATAAATCCTATTTAGGTTACTTTAACCACTTTTACAATAAAATATAATATAAAAAAATGAAAAACTTTGATCATTTTAAATTTAAAACTCCATTTTTACGTCCCTTATACATGATTAATTTTTATTCATTTTATTCAAATTCCCTTATTGGAATTTTTAAAAATGGTTGCAATATTTTTAATCGTAAAAATTCTTATAATCTATAATGTTAAACTTACTTATTGACAATAAATTTTATTGAAATAAATTTACATTAATTGCAGTGATTTTGGTATAGATGAGTTTTCTTAGTTATTAATAAATAATCTAAATTAGCTAAATGAACTTGAAACATTTACAAACCTATTTTATGGTTTTTTTATAAAACATGACAAATTTTCTCATATGGTATAAATATTTTATGAATATTATGTTACACAGACCTCTCAATATTTTTTACCTTTAATATTTAAAATAATAAAACACCTCCTCTAATGTATAAAGACACTCACCCCATCCCCTCACTTATCCACACAATTAAATACTTATAGAAAATAAAATACCTAAAAGAATAATATCTACAATCACAATTCTAAACCAATAAACCTAACTTTAAATAGAAAGAAAAGCATAGAATTCTTTCAGTGAAAACCCAATGGAGTTACCCGAAGAAGAGGTAGGGTTCTTCAATGAGCACTTTTGATTCATTTATTTCACCACACCTTCATTTATTTTTATATAATTATTATATAATAATCACCACATATTAAATATTATTATGTTTTTTTCTTAAGAGAATTATATACACTCAGAAACACTTCCACCAAATGAGATACACAATAATTATTCACGTGTAGAAGAGACTACCGCCTCGTGAACCAATATTGTTCATTATTCCATTACCATATCCCATGTTTTGGAATAATAAGGGAGTTAATATTTTTATTTTACATATATGATATTTATGATGAATTTATTATTCTTATATTTTTATGTTACCTATTCCTTAATGAATTATTTTTTGTTGGAATACAGTAACATCCTTTGTGGACATCTGGACTACCTCCTCCTCAAAGCGACATGATTTACTCACACATTACATAGAATGTATTAAGGATGGTTTTATTAAAAATATGTTATAATTATTATAGAATAAATATATTGGATTGATAATATATAAATAATTAATTTACTTTTATTTATTTCAAAATGATATGATATCTAATCATTATTCATGCTTGTGTATGGAATACAATTTTCATGAACAATGTATTTAATTTATTATTTCTATATTTTATTGATTGATATAAAAGAAATATTTATGAATATATATTATATCTATATCATGTTTTAAATTATTTAAATAATTAAATAATGTTCTATGTAAGAGCATCAATAATAACAAGTCAAACTATGTTTAAAAAAACTTTTATTACCTGAAAAATAACATTTCCATAGAATTGTTAACAAAAGGGTATCATGAAGTCATATGATAATCATATTTGGAGATATATATATAAATATTTTTTGTGTTAAATTTATAATAATATTGTATTTATTATACAGTGTTTTTGAACAAGTATGACATGAATCATTTCTTAAGGTAAAATAATTTAATGTCATTTTTTATATCAATGAGATATATACTATTTTCAACACTCGATTATTTTATCTACTGTATATAATTACCTAGTAAATGTCATATAATTAATATCATTAATTTAATAATATTAAATGTTTTAATTAATGTTATTCTTCAATGGATATCATGATTCAAAATTTACTCAATTAGTATATTGATATATAGTCTAACTTTTATTTCAACGAGACATATGCCATATTCACTAATCATTTATTTTATATGGTGTATATACTAAAATATGAAATTTTATATCAATAAAATAATTAATTTTATGATATTAAATGTTTAAATTTGTGTTCTTATATCATTTATATCACGATTCAATTATTACTCAAGTAGTAAGGTATTTCTGTCTCACTCTTTCCTTTGTTAGACACATGCTATATTCACAACCTATTTGTTATATGTGGTGTATATACAAACCATTATAGTATTATATGATTATTATAATTATATTTATGGTTATTTTCAAATCCATTTTATGATCTTTATTTCATGGGGCTCAAGGTTGAAAAGTTAGCATATTGTTAAGGTAATTTTGTCACAATTTGGCTTCTTTAATACACAAGTTATTTTATGCACCAATTTTATTGTATGAGGTGTATTTAATTCCAATTTAAAATTTTAAATATTGAATATTTATATATTCATGATATTTTAATCATTATTTAATGCTATGTTTTAATGGGTATTTCTATTCCATGTTACCAAAGTGGTAAAAGAATTTTTTTACAATCTCAACATTTATCGTGTTTATTTTATATTATGATTCCATTAATGAAATCACATGATTTATCTCTGATGAATATAATAGAATTTTTATATTCTCTATTTATTAATGATATTATCATGTAATGGGATTTTATTCACACTCTTTGGAACATAATATGATTAAGATTTTTTTAGAAAATCCTAATATATTTCTTTCTTCGGTTGAGAATATTTTTTTAAAAACATGTTTTAAAAAAATTAAATTATTTTTAAAGCATAATTTATAAGTATTGTTTTTTTCCAAATAAAATTATTTGAAATCTTATTTGTATTTTAATTTTTTATAAAATTATTATCAAAACATCTTTTAAATATTATCAATGTTTATTTTCAAAGAAAATGATTTAAATGATTTCAAAGATTCCATTATATGTTTTAAGATATATTTTAAAATAAAAAGGATTTAGAATTTTATATGATTTATAAAGAGTTTATAAATTCATGAAGTATATTCTACACAATATATGTCTTAGATTATTTTTTATTTGTACATTTTATGTATTAACTATGTGTTTTAAATGAAGTGATTTCAAAAATGTTTTGTGATTGTTATTTTAATTTAATGTTAAATATCATTAAGTAATGTTAAAATTTATCATTTATTAAACATCTCTACCAAATATTAAATCTTTTGATATAGATTATTAACTGTTGGGGATATGATCAAAGGACACCATTTGTAATTCCACTACCTGAGTGAACCCTAAAACGGTAGCCAGAATTGTTTCCACGTGGACTAAATTGCACCTACCCATGTGGAAGAGGATACCAACTATAAGTGAGGTTCTAATACTGGTACAATGGGGAGAATAAATCATTGAGGTCATATTATTACAATGTTATATAATGTTTAAAAAAAATACAATAGTAGAAGCCATATAAATAATGTTGATAAAGAATGAATGGTGAATATAATAACTGAATAAACATAGTCGAAACCAATATGAAATAATTCATTAATGTTAGAATAATCTTACTAATAATGTGAGAAACATACATAAGGTAATTTAGAGTAATATAACCAAAATAAATGAATGACATGAAAAATTATTATAAGGGCAGTCTCTAAGAGAATCTAGAGTACCAACTCTTTTATGTGATCATTACATCCATTAATAAGCATAATAACACAAGAAATAAATAAAGGGATTGTAAAAATTATGATATTCTTGGGTACCCCAATAATTTTTAAGCCTTATCATGTTGTGATATATACTCAATAGGACACCTCCAATAGGTTCTATAGGACAATCAAGTTCGTGATCATAAAATATCTATTTTATATATACAATAAAATAAAATAAATAATGAGAAATGATAAATAACCATGTTATGATTAGATCCTTCCAAGACACCCAACCCGACCATACCTGTATCTGATTAAGCCTAAAAAATTTGAACCATAGAAACTCCACATAAATTATATAAGGGTAAATTTATAATGGAAATGGCATGAATGAGATATCATATTATGGACCGCCCCTAATCATGTGGTTAGTATTGGTAGACCAGTCCCATGGATAAAAAATAAATACTATTAGACTTTTATATAAAATTATCTACCAATTTTAAATAAGAACAATCATAAATCCTACCAAGATAGACCTTACTAAGGATCCTTCATATCACACCAGTAATTCCATTAGACTCACTACTATCTGATTCCATCCATTGCGACCCATAAATAGACTCTAAAGTATCACTCACATTATAATTTAAGAAAGAAAATGCTAAACCCACACATGGTATTTCATGCAGGGGACCTGGTGTCACACATGTCTTTGTAAAACAATATTTCCAATGAGAACATACAAGGTTTTTCCATTAGGGAACCAGTAATGCTCAAAATGAGTCAGGGAGAATGCATAGGGAGTCTATCCTAGAAAACCAGCATCACCCCTTTGTATGTAGTATCCAAATAGTGTATCTATTTAGAAGAAACATTAGTCCATCCTCGGTATTCCATGGAAGTAAATCTATGTTTCAGTAAATATTTTCACAATTCCTTAAATTTGTTATATTTAAAATAATAGAAGGGAAATTACTGATTATTCTCTAATATAGAATAAGAATCCTTAAGAGGTCCACACAAATTTTCAATCTCATTTTGAATTTTAAAGTGTCTGTACATAAGTAAGATACATAACATTTGAATGCAATTAATGATGAAGACTACCATAATTAAAAAAATCCTTTAAATTCATATCACAGACACACACACAAATATATATGAACAAATTGGCATCAATTAGAAAGAACATCAAGATAGGTGTTTTATTAGAAAACATGACATTTTTATTTAAGAAATTCTATTCATTGAATTTAATTATTTCAATTTCATCATAATTCATAATGAAATTATCTATAATTTTGTTTTAAAATAGTCTGATACAAAATTAAAAATATAATTAAGTAGCACAACTAAAGGAATAGCTTAAGAAAATGGTAGACATTGTTCATCAATCACATTTTAATGAATATTCACAATAAGGGTGGTTCAGGATGAGTTCATAACCCCTAACCACACCACGGAAGGTTAAATCACATCACAAGAGAATATAAAAAACATATATCAATGAAATTTATTATTTTGATGTTACACTTGGTATGTCTAGCAAGCAACACAACGAAGACATTTTATAATGAGAAAAAACATGACAGAAAATCATAACACCACCAACCTCATTCTTATAAAAACCCACTATTACAATATCAAGGCTTGATTATCTCATGTTGGTTAGAAATATAGTAAATATAAATCCTCCATCAAAATAGGTAAATTGAGCTCACTTTGTGATAACATGTTGAAGAGGAAACAAAATAAAGAAATGCCCAAGAGGAATGTAGTCCATACCGAGAGTAATCCATAGTGACCAACGACATTTCATTATGATAATATATGGAATACATATCTCTATACCTAGATTGATGAAGGTGTATCTCCACATGAGGAGCAAGGATAAAATACCCAATGTAGTGAAGAAGGATAAAAATGGGATTAAAAACATTTATGTGATTATGGGAAGAATGGTAAATTCCCCCTTTAAAACTGGTTCACATGGTTTAACTAAACATTGTGTCCACACCATGAATGTTCTAATACTTATGAACCATTTCCCCATATAGTTTTACCATACGGTTTTTCCATTAGTGTTCCAACCATATGAGGAATAATGAATTCAAACACTCTAAATGGCTTTAAGAATGTGGGATGGGTGTACAGTTTGGAAAACCTTGGATATATCATACTTGAATCACCTACTCATGTTTAGATGTACCAAAATTTTCAATAGTGGGCCATGTTATTTTTGAGAAATATTGGGGCCTTACTAGTCCTCCCATGTTGGAAAACAATATCTCATGGGGTAGGGAGAATGGTTCATAGGAAGGCATGTGAAGCATTGACCATTTATAGAAAATGGTTCGTAGGAGGAAAGTGTTTTGTGGAAGGCTTGCACTATATGAGATTAATCATAATTGGACGAAGAAAGGTGGTTATTCGAGGTGTTTCAAAGGGATTTTTCATGTAATATATCAGTTACCTAGATGGAAGAGAGGTGGTAGGTGGAATATGGAGGAGAAATAGTTCATGGGAGAAGAAATTTGTAGTGATGGATGTACCACATATAATGTTTAAGTTAAATGGATCATTGATTTTTTCAGATAAATTTTCAAATATAAGTAGGGATAATAAAATCAATATATAGAGTGACTTTCATTAAAAAATATCATTACTCTGTGATGAAATTGACTATGCATGAAAGAAGTTTGTAAGAAATTCTGAGAAAGAGAAGTGTTCAAGAGGGGGGATTCCTTTAAGGGTAAAGTAGTTCATGAAAATAGTTTTTGAAAGGATTTTGTGTTGATGTAGATTTCAAAAATAAAAAAGGTTCATGAAGAATGGGTTGGTCCACAAAATATGTAGTGGCACACAGAAGAAGATGTGGTCCACAACAACGGAGGTAGTATGCGAATTAGGACACTTCCTATAAAAGAAAACATAGTCAGTAGAAGGAGATATAGTGTGTAGTAGTGGAGGTTGTCCATGGAGGAGATATCATCCATGGAATCATAGGTAGTTTGAAAAAGTTATGTGGTATGTGAAGCACACATTCCACATAGTGCGGTACAATTTACAGAGGAAGTATGGATATTTAGGGAGGAACAATTCATGAAGGTAATTTAAATAAACTAATTGTGTGAGGAAAAGTGGAATACATCTACGTGTGAAAATCTAACTTAAAAAAATAATCCACGAATTTTTGAGGATGCCTGATTTCATTAAAATGAAGGGATACAGAAGTCTATAAAAAGTTAGTGGATCCCTTCTAAGAGTAGTGAACAATGGAAGAGGGATATGGTGATCCATTACACCTATAGTGAGCTAGAGAAAGAAACATATAGAGTGACCCTAGGGAAAATAGTGTCATAACCCAGAACCATGTAATTATAGTGATCTTGGATAGAGAATTGATCTATCCACTATACCATTTTCCACATTTATCCTCAGTTAATGTAGTATAATCATCACATTGCTATTTCATGCTACTTGGATACAACCCATTGAGTGTGAAACATATAAAAACCTCAGTCTACTTATTGATGCTTTATTGCTTTATATTCAGTGCATTATGAAAACATAAAATTTGAAATGATACAATCAACAATAGCAACAAAGAGCATAATAAGTGAACCATGTAATAAAGACATCATGATTCAATGGGGTAAGAAGAAGATTGAAAAGAATATACATACCCTGATTACCCCTTCTCATAGGGTACCTAGGCCCCTTATTAACCTAACAGCCCAAAACATTAGTTTTTGGGGTTAAAAACTCTCTAAACACAATGAACCAATCAAGACACCTCTCGATCCTATAAATGTCTAAAACATATTGAGGTGTTATAGAACTCAATATTTCATTATGAGGCTCAGCTTAAAAAATAAAACACCCACCAATTGATAAATGTTCAAATTCAATTGTAATTTCTTCTGATTCAAATGAAAGGGATGTTATATCCTCCAAACCATAGAACTTATCATCCCCATGATGAATTTTGAAAAAATAAGGATGAAAATTCAGACATGATCACAACATCAACTCTTTCACGTTCATACTCTTATGAAAATATAAATTCATCTCTATATCATGATACCCCCAAAACAAAATTGTATTTCAATACATTTATGAGGCATTCCAACAATGCCCACCACATAAGACATGATTTAAAATCTAATTGTTGGGTCGATTCCCTACCAAACTCATTTAATCTGACTGTGATATCCTAACATTAAAGAGATGCATTAAATATTATCATTCCACTTGTCCTACCTGACAAGTTCTAGAATCGGTCTATCATCGACTGAATATAGTTTGAAATAGTGGGGTAAGAAAATGATAACATGTCCAGATACAGTGAACCAATTTTTCATAGAACACATATCCTTACACAAACACGTCAAAACAACTCATAACTAGAATTTGGGGACATCTCAAGCCCAAAAATGTATTTAAACCTTCAGAACTCTATATAAACATACGAATATTTCTCGATCAGGAATGTTTTGATCACAATGGTAAAAAAACCAAATTCAAATCCTGACGGATGTATGGGGTAACATAAATGTCAACAAATAGTGTCTAAGAAGATCATCCTAGGAAGTCCACATTCAGTTTTTACAAGTGAGATGGTGTTACAAAGCTAAAAGTCCATATAACAAGAACAATAAACATCCCCACAATAGCCTCCACACGATGATCAAGTCTAGGGGAACAACTAAAGTTTATGAGTCTGTACAAAGAGTTCATAAATGGGGATATTGGTATAACATGGGACTAACCAGACCTCAAAAGAACATCACCTAGGGTTCAAATTTCTGATAGAGACTGTAAAAAATCCCCACGACTTTTAAAATTCTAATGCAGCATATAATAAATAATCTATTAGTGTACCCAGATGATTACATGATAGGGACCAAGTTAATAATTTTGAAAAATGAAACTGAGAGGGAATTAAAATTACAAAAAATAACAGATACACATCATTAATAAAAAATAATAAAAACTCAATATGAATTTGAACGAACCATAACCAAACTACAAAAAAAAGGAAGAACAATCAATCCACTAATGGTTGACTACATCTAAAAAAATAGGCTTCATCTTTTTACCCAACCAAACAGCATGACCATGATTCATTCACTACCTGAGGCATCATTGGCTGACTCAAGAACAACCCCTAAAGTCCTTCCTGACATAATAGTGTTAAAAAGTTTCCACACCTAGCCAACGTTTCATCATCATGATTCTTTGAAAAAATCGAATTAATAATGATATATTTCTAGTACCATGGAGTTTTATGAAAGTTCAACCATTTCCAAACAGTCTCTCCATTGTGGAAATCCCTCTCCTCAGAGGGCATACCATTAGTCTTTTGTCAAAAGGCTCCCAACCGAAGGAGTGTCCTTAACATTGGATTTATAGAGGAAGGGACCTCACTCCCACAACAGGCACTCCATCAACCAACGAATGTAGGTCCCAGAGGTGGCCGTCAAAATTTATCAAGATTTTATCCAAAGTAAAATAAATTCTATCCAATTAAAAGAGATATATAATATTCTCATTTAGACATACACCGGACTCTCCTCCTGAGTTTCATACATCTGATCCATATATCTAGGTTTAAATCCAAATGATTGACTAGTGTTTTAAACACCAAATTCTTTTAGAATGTCATACAAAGCATTGGGACATGTTTTTAAAAAAAATCCTAGGTCACACTAATTCGTAGTTGACATGAAATTATTCTTTAAAATATCAAGATTAAATAGATTACACTATACATAAATTAGTTTTTGAGACCTTTAACAACAAAATGGTAATCCGTACAACACATACTACCATAATTGAAAATACAAATCCATGAAACTGTCCATATTCTTATCCACCAAATGAATTCAAATATATGATGTCCCACACAAAGATGTAGCTCAATGTTATAGCATCTCTTACATATTTCAAACAACTAATTAAATATAGAGTCGTCCAGTCTTTGAAAGAGAGTAGAAGAAGGGTCAGACAACCTACAAATCATATGACCACGCCATCAACATGTAAGACCTTTTGAAACATTGAATTACACAATTCCCACACCTAAAATGAGGTTTATAACATATCATGACCACTAGTTTAGACATTGTATTTTTTAGAAACTAGGGGTCCTGTAATGGAATGAAACACCTAGAAAACACCACAAGTCAAAGAAAGAATCCCATGTGACTAGAAAGACATTGATTTCTAAAGGGTTCTACCTATAACAGGATATTCCCATATAGAATAAGGATGTGTAGACCCTTCTGATGGATAATTCCATAAAAAGGTCACTATGATAAATCTCTTATAACTTAGTTTTGAGAAATTAGAGAATAAACCTATAGAAAAGGTTTAAACTCCTATTATATGGTGAGAACAAGTAACAATGAACTACCATTATTTAAGGGAAAAACATGAAAAAAATTAATGTAACATTCATAAGTAAATAAAAAAAATCATTTAATTTTTTAAAAATGCCATCTTTTTTATTCAATGAAAAAATCTTACCAATCAAATAGAAAAATAATCTGATTGAGGTCATATAGAAATACAAGAATGTTATATTGGACTTATTTTTCAAGAAATATTTCTTTATTAGAGTTCCACTATAATTTTAAATTTTATTAACATACACCAAAATTAAACAACATATTTTACAAGGCCTCATACAACACCAACACAAGTAGATTTAAAGGGTTTATATAATGAAAATAGTAAGTATATGAAAATCATAAATTAATATCTTCCCATAAAACAAGTACACCCTCATGGGGATTATTATTATGTTATAATAAAAGTAAATGTATCAAAAAGGATACCTAAAAACCATTTTTTATTCAAATAAAAGAAACATGAACATTTTTAACATGACTTAAAACACCCGTAGTGGTTCATTTCTTAACAATCATTCTCCAACTGACCTACATGGGTCCATTACGCATTTAAAAATTTATACATATGGGTAATCATACAATTAAATAGAGGTAAAAACAAATAAATGAAACCAAATTAGTAAAAGTAAAGATTTCAAAACATTAAATCTTACAACAGTTTCTATAAAAAATATATCATAACAGATGGTTCAATTTTATGGGTTACCACCATTCAAATTAAAAGTCATCCACACAACATAAATGTTTAAAGAGGCTCACATTTAAAAATAACCTTTTAATATAGGATTAAAATTAAATTCAATAGTCTTACCTGTTATGAGAGATCATTTAATGTTTTATTAATGTGCATCTTCAATTGTTTGAATGTATGGGTAACTCTGTTCGATATCATAAAGCACCAAGAATATTTAAAATATGTATGTTGGAACCAATTTTATTAAAAAAATATATTTTGGATAAAAGGAAAAATTAATATCATAAAAATTTATACAATACTTTTATGTATATATAGAATATCAAAAATGGTTTAGTTATATGTGATGTCACCTTACAATTTATATATTACCCATGAACTGTACATATTTAAAGAATATTAGCATTTAATCATAACTAGAATGTTTTAGTACATAAAAAACAAGCATAGTTGCATGAAAATATTAAAATAAGAACATAAATTAGTCACCTATAATGTTATGAAATCAGACATGGTAAAATAATCACTTAGAATTCCAAATAAGCCCAAGCATGTATAAAAAACATATAAATAAAAGCATGGAAACATGATTATTACAAACAAAGGAAAGAAATTTTATCAGGGAAGGACAATATGTTACCTAAGCATTTGAAAAATAAACATGTTTTAGAAATCCCTAACATGTCATGAAATAAATTCTAATAAACTAGCAAGGAATATCAATGGATATTAAAAACCTTGCATTGTAATCTATAATTCATGGCATTTCCATGAATATGAATCCTTACCTGAATATATTGGTACATAAAATGCATCAACCATTCCATATGAGGCCAATGTCAAATATAGCGTTCCCATAAATCATTAAGCAACAGAAATTACTCCAATCACTCAAGGTGAAATAAAAATCAAATAAATAATGAACAACATGAACCAAAAAACAACCCTAGACACTTGTAATTTTATTATATATGGCTTGATCACCCCCATGCATGGATATTTACCAAGTGATGAAACATTCCTATTATCTGGTATACCATCCCAAAATAGTAATAAAATTGGAAAATATGCTCTGATACCACTTTGTATGGACATGTCTCGAATGACCACTAAACTAGTAGAAAGACTATTCCCCACATGTCATCATGTGCTCCTCATAGTATGCCTGAGGCTGCAGACTAGCGTTGAGGATCTAATTCTGGTATAATGGGGAGAATATTCCCATGAGACTATAGTAACACAATGGTACACAAGGTGTAAAAGAAAAGAAAATAACGGAATCCATGTAAATAAATAAGTTTATTTAGCTGAATATAAATATAATAACTACATAAATGTAGCCAAAAAATATAAAACAATACTTTCATGTACAAAATAATATTTAGAAAATTTGGAAATGTATAGCTGGTAATATAGAACAGTACAACCAAAAAAATTAAGGAAAAAAATGAAATAAGGGTAGTCTTCACAAGCATCCCGTGTTTTAGCTCAACCATCTACTTCTAGCATCCAACAACATGTGTAACATCACCAGAAATAAACTATGGACAAGAAAACAAAAAGATATTCTAGGATTCCTACTTGTAATGGTGAACCAATCAGGGTGTGAGTTATACCTAGTAGGCCACCACCCATGGTGTTTATTTCATAATTCAGTTTGTGAAAATAAAATAGGTAGTTTGTATGTATACAATATGTAAAGAAATAATGAGAAATAATAAATAACAAAATCGGGCTTAGGTCCTTACATGACACCTAACCTGACCATACATTCTTTAGCTTAGGATGGGAAAATATAAACTATATAGAACCTCTATAATTGAAAAAGGGTAATTTATTGTTGAAATTGCATGAATCAGATATCATGAGATTGAGTGACACCAAGAATGTGGTTTGTCTTATCAGATTCTTTCTATGGATAAGAGACAAATAAAATTAAAATTTTCTATAAAATTTTAAAAAAATTTTAATAGGCATCATCATGGGATCATCCAAACCAGACCTTACCAAGGACCCATGTATCACACCAAGAATTCCATAATGTTCATTGGTGTCGAAGTCAATTCACTTTGTTCCATGAATAGCCTCATAGGTATCACTCCCAACCTAATTTGAGAAAACAACCTCTAAGGTCGTACCTAGTATCTCATGTATGGGACCAAGTCTCACTCATGTCCTTGTATAACCATCATTCCAATGAGACCATCCAACATATCTTTCTTGGGGAACTAGTATTTCTCACAATGAGGTAGGGAGAGTGTACAATGTGGCCATCCTGGAAAACATGTATAACCTTAACAAATATACAGTCCACATAATTTATTAATTCACAAGAACCATGAGTCCATTCATGGTATTCTATATAAGGAAAACATTGTTTCACTAATGGAATTCTTAATTCATTTAACAAAATAGAATGCCAAGTAGTGAGAATTTGCTAACATAGAACATTAATCATTAGGAGGGACATGAAAATTTCCATCTCATATTGAATTTAAAATAGTATATCCATAAGTTAGATACATCACATTTAAAATTAATTAGAGTATAACTAAATCATAATACACTGGAAATCCAATCAAGTCATAACAAACACACACACACACACACATATGTACTAGTTGAATTAGAAGACAACTAACCTCAAAAGAGGTATTTTAATAGAAAACAAGTAATTTTTATTCATGAAATCTATTTCCTTAAATTTGCTTATTTAAATATCATCACACAGATTAATGGAACCCACAATAATGATTGTATAAAATGGAAGACACTCAATTTGAAATATAATTATGCAGCACACCTAAATGGGTGTCTTATAAAAAATGAAGACATTCTTCAACACATACTATTTAATGAACCTACCAAAAAAGGGATTTTCGGGTTGAGGATAAAACCCCTAACCATACCAAGGATGGTTAAAACACATCAATAGACTAGTTAAACAATTTAATTCAATGACTTAATCTTTTTAGTTTCATAGAGTATATTCAGCAAACGACAAAACAAATAAATTTTATGAAGTTAAAAAACATGATGGAAGAACAATTGACCACCTACCTCAAGTTAGAACGGCCCCCTCATCAAATATCAAGGCCTAATTCACTATGATTTGGATGAAATCAAAGAAACATAATTACTCAATGAAAATAGGGAAAATGATCTTACACCGTGATACCATGGTAAAAAGGAAACCAAATAGATAAAGGCTTAAGGGGAATATTGATATAACCAAGGTGAATCCATAAGGAATTAAGTCGTTTTATTTTGACAATAGATTGAAGACTTATATCTATTCCTTTCCTAAGGATGGTGGAGTAGCACTTGATGTGGGAGGAGGAAACAACAGATTGAGTGGAGGAGGATGAAAAGAGCATTAATAACACTTAAACATTTAATGGAAGAGTGGAATATTAAACCTTAAAACTAGGTGACATGGGTTTTGTAAATCATGTGCCAAACATATGGATCATAATACCTAATAACCATTACCCTACATGGTTATACAACACAGTTCTACCAATAATGCACTAACCATGCAATGAATAGTACCACACACTGCCTAAATGAAACAATGCATATAAGATGAGTGAATTATTCTGAAAACCATGGATTGCCTATGCAAGGAACATATGATCACCTAAATATGTCTTATAGTTTTCATTGATGGGATGAATAATTTCAAACAAAATAAGAGCCCTTACAAGTGCACCTAAAACATGCATTTTTTCGGTCTAACACTCCTGAAACTAAATAAATCACAAGAAACACCTATTATGAATTATAATAAGGCTAAAAAAACACATTGAAGTGTTATATCAAATAAGATTCAAATGTGAATCCAATTTTAAAAAATTACCTGATCACCAAATGAAAAAAGCTCAAATTCATGTGAAATTTCATCTATGACAAATACGTGAGAGTCTATAACATTATGATTATTTATTTTAATGGTTTATGTATAATATAATAGGTGGTTTGCGTAACTCAAAAATCATCCATGAGTTTTACCATGATAAATTTTTACTGAAGATCCATTTCATTCAAGGGATATTCTATGATGAAATGATAATGAAACCTATCACTTTTTAGCTGGTTATAATATAAAGAAATTTAAATGATACTCATTTCATTTCATGGGTTATGATATGAAATTTTGGAACCCCATATTTTTAAGGGTCATTATTGGATGAATGTTTTATTTTTTTATGGAACACATATGTATGATTTCATTATATGATGGGTGGGACCTTGATCTCCGTCTAATACATTCGGTAAATACTTATATCTCATGAGATACACCTGGCTGGAACGAGGAGTTAACTTAGTATTGTATAACATTGATGAAAATAGGAGTGTACTAGGTTTTATAATATTTGGTTGGATTAAGATGTGATCTCAGTTTAGTAATCTGTGGCTAGAACTTGAAGTGAACTCAGTTCGGTATTATAGGGATAGAGATGGATATAAACCTATTTTTGTAATACATTATAGTAAAGGTTAGTGAACCCAGTTCAGAAAAGGAGTTTTTCTACTAAGATGGGCTTGGGAGTGAACTGTTACTACTACGATGGTTTGGGGAGGAAACCCATTCCACTAAAATAGCTTTGGTAGTAATCCTTGACTAATATGGAAATCATTATATATATTTATGTTTCTTTTAAAATTATATTTTTATGCTTATGATATTTTTTCATGGCATATGCTCTCGATTCTGTTATGATTGATTTATTTTTAACTACCAATATGTATTCCATGGACCATAATTTTGATATTTGATATGCTGGGTATGATCATATAATTTTTTGATCATGTTATCATATTCTTATTCTCATGATTATGATTACATATCCACCATGTTTACCAGTATTGAGAATCTGAGCTCACCCTTTCCTATGACTCCTTCCACAAAGTTATGAATAAATGTTTTAAGTAGGAGTAATAAAAGGGAAATATATTTAACAAAGATGTTGAAGATCATTCACCAAATTTAAATCATGTGTTCCTATTTTTGAAGTAAATAAAACTATTATGGTCTTCATCCATATATTTTTGTAATGTGTGGAACATTAATTTAATATTATATAATATCTGTGTATATTAATTTATGGTCACTACAATATTCATTATATGAAACATAATGATTTCTTAGTATAATACATGATTTAAGCTATGAAAATTAGATATTATGTTGATTAGATGTCAGAAGAATGAAAATTAATGAAATTATATTCATTTATGAACATAGAGAATCTTTTACTTGTGTGTAACATCAGAAGGAGTGATTAGTGTAGAGATTATATTTATTGGAATTTATAAAATAAATTATAAGGGTATAGAAATTTATTATAGCAACTCATTTAATGGAAATTATGGACTCAATTAGGTAATCATGTATTGGAGGAATGTCCATAATCATATGTGGATGTAATAGTTGTTATATTGAAGTTATAAAAAAGGTGACCAAGAGCTGTAACAATAAATGATACAGAAAACTATAGTGTAAATACAAAAGTATCATAAAAAATTGGTAACTATTAATTGAGATATAAGAGTTCATGGATGACGTATATCCTGGTCGATTTATTTAGATGGAAGATACATCATCTATAAATTGTTTTAAGATGATAATATTACACTGTCTAGATGTTAAGAAGGTAAAGGGAGTACCAAAAGTTATGTCCTGTTTATGATTTGTGTTTATGATATTTTTTATAATGAATTTTGATCAAAGACAACATGTCCATGAAATTTGGGAATAATTACATTCAAAGAGGTATGAAATACAAGTAAGAGTATCATTCAAGTAAGTGGATAAATAATACAAGTTTCACAAAATCAAGTTCATTCATGAATAAAGGTAGTGTTATTTTGAATCATCAATGGTTTCTAAGGATTGATTATGATTTATAATAAACATGTTCTTCTTAATTGGTTATATATAATTAAATATTTTCATAATTTATAAATGCTATCTTTTCACATTTTTTTGGTGATGTATTACTTTCATAAATACACTAAAATGATTAAAAATTGTGTGAATAAACATATGATACAATTTGGGGGATGTTATCATAGATGAATAAACTATTATTCAAAAGAAGAAATTGAAATGAGATAATTTAATAAAAATTATTGTGTAAAATAACATGACGAACTAGTATTTAAGACTTCGAAAATGAAGGAACTAAAAGTCTGTTGAAATAAAATTAGAGGGTATGAAACTAAAATTTATGAATGTGAGAAAGAAAACCAATGTGTAACCGACATAAGGTCTAAAAGATATAAAAATTAAATGAATTGAGATAATTAAAAATTTATATATTTTTAATATTATGTGATGTGTAGGGATGAATTTCATGTTTTAGAACACAACATTAAGAGTTAGTCAAAGAACTACTGTCATAGAATATGAACTATCTGTCACACACCATAATGGAAAGTTCTCAACGATAGATGAAGAGAGGAAATGATTTATTTCTAATAATATTTATATTGTAAATGTTTTTATAAAGTATTAATCATTTTAATACCATGCTATCTAAGGTTATATTTTCTTTTAATATAACACCTTATTTGACATTGTAGAACTCATAGAACCTTGATCATAAATTAACCACAAAAAATTGTTATCTAAATATTTCATTTATAATGATTCTATCCGAAATGAAATTATGAATATGAATCACCACATTATGAATTATGTGTACGAGTTTTTTTACTTAATATAAATAATTAATTCAACCAATATATGAAAAAATCATCTTATCATTGCTATAAATAAAATAATAAAAATAAATCCATTTTATTTTTTAAAAATACTTTTCCTCTTAAAATGATTTTTTGGAGATTAAAACTCTGGTAAATAGAATAAATTATTTTCTAATTTTTAAATCAGTATTTTTCGAAATAAAAATTACTTATGAAATCACGACATTAATATTATTCTTTCATGAATTTTTTGAACATTTCTAAATTTTTTAGTTGAATATGGAAAAATTTAAATTTTGTGAAAAACTATCATTTATATTTTTTTATAATAAAATTCTATTCTATTTTAAATACTACTAAAAGTCACATATTTCTCCTTTTATTGAAAATAATCCAATTTTGTACATATGAATAAAAAATATACATGATTTTGATGTAAAATATATTTATTTTTAAAAGGGATATTTTTCTAAAAAATGTTTCTTATGAATATTGTGTAATTATATTAGAATTAATTTCTACCAAATTTAGGAAATTAAACATCAAAATGTATTTCCTATTTATAATTATGAGATTCATAGTTGGTAAATATTTTAATTTCATTTTTTTCACAATGAGTATAAACATAGTAAAATATATTCACAGTGGTAAATGGTAAAATGGATAGAATAATGTCGAAAATATGGTTCAATGATTCATGATCACTATAGAAATTTATTTTATTTTATTATCTAATTTCAACCTGTATCATTATATATATATAAGTTATTTTTGTTACATTATACATTGGTAATTAAATTTTTATTATTTTATGTGTATAATAATCAATAAATTACGCTCTTTATTTTAATGACACTAATAATATTTTTTTGAGTATGAAAGATCTTATGAAAATTTAAAAACAGTTTCAATGAATAAGAATACACTGTTTCTATTTTAGTAATTTATTTTTAATTTTTAATGATGATATAATCAAAAAGAATTATTATGTAAGAATGAAAAACTTCTAGTACAATATAGTATAAAAATGAAGAAAATTATTTTATAAACATTGAAATTGTTATTTTTGGAATTAATTATGGTATTAAATGAATTTAAAATATAATTATATTAGAATCCTGGAATTAAAAATATTTAAATTGAAATGTCATTATTATCATGATTCCATTAAATATTTATTTAAAATATTATAGAATATTAATCTAAATGATATTTTATTTTTAACAACATTGTAAATCATTATAAAGTAATAAAAATGTTATAATAACTCAAATATATTGTAAAATATTTAACATATCATAAATTATCCAAGTATGTGCCAAAAATATTTTTTTATATTACTTTCACCACCCATAATTATAGAAAAAGCGGTTTCCATAGTTAGGTCTTAATATGTTTAATTGTGGTGTAAAATTGAATGATAACATTAAAAAAACTCGGAAACCCCTTAGAATTTGATGGGATGAATTTATTTTGAACTAATAATACTTATATTTTATTACATTGAATTTTGGATTCATTATAAATTGGTTAAATGCATATTATATAGTTGTATATCATTTATTTATAGGATTTCCACCCACCTCACATATAAATGGGAACCACCTTTCGTAGTTAACATACACCTCTTGAGGAATTTAGTTTAGAAAATATATGACCAAATAATTTCATATATTTATTAAACACATCCTAGTGCTTCTAGGGTTCCCCTATGACCATTGTAATTATTCATAATGTATAATTCACTATATGATTTTAAAAGAAGAAGTATAACTCTTTACCAAAAAACCCTAACTTATCGATCCAATTAAAAATGAGACCACCACTCATGTGAATGTACCAACTACTGCTTCAATTATGCGATGTGTTTCATTTTCCATCACCACATATCATGGATTTTTATTTTTATTCATTCAATTTTTATATATATATATGATATTAATGAGATAATATTTATTCATTGAATATAATTTATTATATACCTTCTCACATAACCATATTTTGGAAAATTATAATATCTCTCATCTGTGCATGTGGACTACCACCTCCACGAATTGATATGATTAAATTTTCATTTCCATTCACATGGATCAAGAAAGGGATCAAATTAATTAATTTATATGATAATGTATGATATTATATCTATTCTATAATGGTTAATTTTTATTTTATTATTTTCCTTTCTAACCATTTAATAGTGGAAACGTAACCAATGTATATGTGAGGATTATCATCTCCATGAAGTAATGAAATTAAATCTTCATTAACATCTTATATGGATGATCATAAATGTTTTTTTATAATGAATATATTTGATAATTAGAATATGAATCAAATTTTTATATTTGGAATCCTTGACCAATGTGTAGGGACTAGAGACATCAAATAAAAAAATACCTAAAAAAATAAAAATTAACAAAATAGATGTTGATGCTTGCAAAGAGTTTTTAATAAAGAAGTGATTGAATTTTATAATATAATATTATATGGTATGATAGATATAAATATGTTTCTATTATATATTTATAATAAATATTAGTTTATTATATCAGATGATAAGAGCACATATGAAGGATGTCAGACCTAGGGTTTGGTTAAATTTTTTTCGTATCCACTTTTAATGAGAGTTGTTTTAATTATTCACGTAATTTTATTTACCTGATGGATGTACCCTCCATTTGACATGTAATATCTTGGATTACACTTTAATCATTGTGTTTATAATTTTTACTCTTTTTCTAATGGGTTATGATTCAAAATTTACCAAAATAGTAATGATTTATTTCGCATTCTCATTTTCTGTAATATTTTTATGTATAAATTTTAATTTATTGAATGTTTTGATATATTATCCATAATAACCATGAATTTTTATCTATTCTTGTTAATTATCTGGTTTAGTTATTTTCATCTATTTTTTACATTCATTTGTACTCAAAATAACAATGAAAATGTTTTTATGAAAATTTGACCCTATTTTCTTTTTTGGTCATCAATCTTTTTCATCCATGATTGTGTTTTTAAAAAAGATTTCAATAACGATGGAATTAAAATATATAAATAATATAAAAGGCCATAAATAAATTTACTCAAACCATATTGAATAAAATTCATGTATATATGTTTTATTATTTTTCAATAAATGAATCCAATGTCATTATTTAGGATATTAAAGTGATGAAAGTGTTCCGACACATGGAATGGGGAATAATCAAACCCAACTCTATATTACTGATCTTTAAATTTTTTCACCACATATTCATTATTTATATTTCTTAAATATAATTTATTCATCATTATATTTCTTCTTATAGTATAAAAAAAATTTATGAAGAATTTATAACAAATAAAATTCATTTGAAAAGAAAGCTTCTTAAAAAAAACACTCTATTTTACTTCTCAGCCAGAGTAGATGTTTTTTATATAAATTATTTTATTACTTAGTTCATTTGGGAATCCACGTTTTGTTAATTTACAGTTTATTAAATGAAATTTTTTTTACAAGAGTTATTTTATGTCTAATATTGATATCTATTCTATATGGAATGCATGATAATGTAAATGTTAGGATATGATGGTTGTGCCCAGAATTTCATAGAGAAAAGTAAATGGTAAGATGTGATGGGTGTAAATGGAATTATATAGCACTCCAATGCATTGGATAATGTGAAGAACCTTATGAGATAAAGTGAAATATGCATGAACATGATGATATATTCGTTCATAACTATGTATGGCAGTTTACCACTAAGACATGATGATTCATTTTTTTATTTCCACATTAAATTCCTTTATCTAATGATTCCTATCATGATTTTGATGTTATTATTATGCTCACCCCATTCCATATTTTTTCATGATCTTATGTACCCTTTTACGGGGATTTTTATCTCACCCCCTTTTTTGATTTATATCCTCATGTGATTATATATATCAGAGAACAAAAGAGAAAATAAGAAGCTAGAGAAGAAGGAATTAAATAAATGTTTATGTTTTATGTTGAAAAAGTTACATATGGTCCTAGTTTTTCCAAGACACTAATCCTTTGGATCATCATTGTTTAATTTATTTCTATTATTTATCATTAAGATGATGTTATATAAATTTATGAAAAAAGGGGTTTCTATAGTTGATATAAGTGGACAATTTAGTTAATTCGGGAATTGGGACCAGATAACCTTGGTGAAACCCATAGTATTAGACACTATACATGTAATCAGACATGAATATATTCAAAACATAGGGATCCCAAATTATATGTCTTTAGACTTATTTTCTTAAAGTAATAAATTATTTATTCATGAATTTTGTAGTTATGTTCTTTTCAACACTATTCTATTTTAAAAGTGGTTGGAACATGGAGAAACAAGGCTAGAAACCCATGCATGGAACAATGAAAAAATTACCCAAATGAAAACCACAATGCTTTGGGAGGTGGAGTTCATAATTTCATGGTGGTTCATACCCACCTATCTCAGGTTATAAAAAATTACTGGAATAGTTTGGAATATCCTTCTTTACTACTGTGGGAGAAAATAGCTATCAATTGTTTTATGTGACTACAAACACCATTGTTAAGTGGATATTCTGATCCACAAGTTATGTAACGGTGGGTCAAATCAATAGATAAGATATGTTCTGTTCATTAATATTATGAGATGGAAAATAAAATTCTAGCAATTTATCAGCTAGATGGAGAGGCTGACCAATGGTGTGCATTGACTAAGAACACCATGGTGAGGGACAAAATAAAATATATTATGTTTGAAGAATTTAAGGTAATGTTTCTTAATATGTATTTCCCTAGATCTCTTCATAAAAATATATACTGAGAATTCATATAGCTGAAGTAAAAGGATGGAGAATCTATCAAAACATACAAATTGAACATCTCAATTCTTTCAATGTATTCATCAGATGTTGTTATCAACAATGATAGAAAAATTGATAGATTCTTTAGTGGTTTAAAATCAAACCTTTAAAAGGATCTTGAAATTAGATACATTAGTTGTTATGAAGATGTGGTTTAATGTGACCTCAATGTAGAGACAGAGTTTTTATAATGGTCTCATGTCAATGGTGATAATAACTTAAAGATATATTTTCATGGTGGCGGATTTAATGATAAAGGTAGAAAGAATTCTCAACAACCAGAATCTAAAAAATACCGGAAGAAGCATCATGGGAATTTCCTCCAAGGTATTTAGAGATGATTCAAGTATGGGAGAGAAGGCCACCTAGCTCATGTTTGAAAAAATACATGAAGAATCAAGACCATGTGGTGGGGTAATGGAGATAAGACCATATAGTTAAATTTTATAAGTGTATTGAGAAAAGCCACTACACAATCTAGAGCACTAATCCTCGAGTTATCAAGGGTAATTAGTGTCAAAAGCCACCATAAACAAAGGTTTAGGGGAAGGATTATGCCATCACCACTACTAATGTGGAGTAATAAAATGATTTCGTACAAGTTACACTTCATATTCAATCAATAATTGAAAAATTATTATTTGATTATGGTTAAAAACATTCATTAATATCTTGAATGTTTTCTAGAAAAATTGATTTGAAACCTTAAAACATTGATGAAGTGATATCTATAAAAATTGAATGTTGTGAAATTATTTCAACCCAAATGTTAGATCCTACACATATTGGCATATGTGTGAATATTATTCCCATGAATCTTATAACACTTCCCTTGGTAGACTTAGATTCTACAATGGGGATGGATTGGCTCTCATTGTATTCATCACACCACAACTTTTGGGAAAAGGAAATATCATTTCATTTTCTGAACCATCCCATGGAAGTCTTCAAATTAAAATATGATCATGAATATAATTTAAAAATACTTACAAGGTGTTTCTGTTGATTCTCTATGATGATGAATATCTCACTCCAATTGTTGAGTCAATGGAAGTTATCAACCTAGGGGAAATTCCCATCATGAGGAAATACAATGATGTATTTCTGAAAGAGTTCATGGACTTCTCGTGGATCGGTTGGCAGAGTTCTCAATAGAACTCATACCTAGAGATACTCCAATCACAATGTGTCTCAAAAGGATTGATCCTATCAAACTATAGGATTTAACGAGGAAAAAATATGAGCACTTGTTCAAAGGGTTCATCCTCACTAGTGCATTACTGTGGGGTGCACTGGTGGTATTTGTCAAGAATAAGGATTGATCAATGCAATTGTGTATCTATTATCAAATACTCAACAAGATCACCACATAGATCAAGTGTACTCTTCTAATCATTGGTGACTTGTTCAATCAGTTTAGTAGACCACATTACTCCTCAAAGGGGGATCTTCATTTTGGATGTCATCTGCTAAAGGTGAAGAAGGAAGATATTAAGAATACGTCCTTTTATATAATGTTAAGGATGATCATTGAACTGGTACTCACATTACAAAAAGTGGAGAATGTTTTCTGATATAGAATAATTATTCAAAGAAAGGCTTGGGTTGTGTACTTGTGAAAAATGATAATGGGATGTCCTATACATCAAGGTAGTAGAATATCCCTTAGTAGAACAAACCTATGCATGCTATAGGGCTAACATCTATGATATTTTCTTGAAAATCATTCAAAACTACCTCTATGTTGAGAAGTGCGATAGATATATCGATCACAACATTCTAGAGTGTATATTTACAAAAAACAACACAACATGTGTCAAAGGAGATCGTTAGAGCTAGTCAAAGACTATGATCTCTATATTCACTATCATCATGGAAGAGGAAAACAAGGTATAAGATTCCCTTAGTAGAAACAAACCTTCTAGTATATCCATGTTGTGAATTGAGAATGACCCTATCTTCATGGATATACATTGTATGGATTTTTAAATCCTAATGGAAGGGAATACATATTATATTGCATAAATTATTTCCCAACCATCTATCCAAGAGAAGATTAAGGAGGCACAAATGGATGATATGGATTTACAAAACGGGGTGAGTGCAGTTATAGAGGGGAATATACTAGAGTTTAATATCGATGATGATGGTGTGATTCGGTTTCGTATGAGGCTTTGTGTTACATCATCAGTTGGGGTAATGAAAGGTGCTATTGGATAATGCTCAAAACTCAAAATTATCTATATATACTGGATCTATGATGTACTCTAATGTTAGAGAATACTTATTTTAAAAAAACACCCAAGAGATTTTTTAATAAATCTCAAGTTGTTTCATATATAAACATGTTAGAGAACAGAGACAAAAGTAAAAAATAATGATGAAACAACTTCCTATACCCATGTGGATATGGGATAATGTCACTATGGACTTTCTCACAGATCTCCCGAAGACATCCAAATGAAATAATGCGATATGGGTTGTAGTGGACTGAATCACTAAGACTACTCACTTTATCTCTATTCATGGGATCTCTCTCTTAATCAAATATCAAGGATATATGTGATGAATGTGGGGAGAATGAATGGGGTTTGACTTTTGATTGTCCCTAATCATGACCCACGGTTCACAACTAAATTATGGAGGAGCCTCCAACATGATTTGAGTTCTATGTCAAATTTTAGAATGTCTTATCGACCCCAAACTAATGATTAATTTAAAAAGAAATTTCATACACTTGAAGATTTTCCAAGAACCTTATCATTATAATTAAAAGGTTGATGATATAAACATCTCCCATCGGTTTCATTTTAATTAAACAATAGCTTCAACATGAGTAATCATGTGGCTCAATATGAAGCTCTATATGGAAAGAGATCTAGAACTCAAAAATTTTGGGATGAAGTTTGGAGAAATAAAGACACTTGGACATGATCTCGTACAAGATATGGAAGAGAAGGTTCAATCCATCCAGCATTATTTCAAAGATTCTAATATATGGAAAAATATCTATGCTGACAACTATTGAAGGGACATGGACTTTGACATTGGAGATAAAATATTCTTTCAAATATCCAAATAGAAGAGAAAGAATGTTATGATAAGCCCAAGGCACATTGTGTAACGACCCAAAATTTCATTAATGGAAAATCCCTCTTGATCCAGTTAAATGTTCCTTTATGAAAAAAAAATGTTTTTTCAACTTCTTTAGTTTAACGTTAAGATTTGTGACCGTTACATTTATAGCCGTTGAACAGTGATCATCTGGGTAGTTTAAATATAAGGCTTTAACGAACCAATTTTCTACTCAGACAAAGGAAGTGATGGCCTCATCCAGTAGAATTGCCCATTACGAAGCCCATTTGTCGGAGCTCGGAAAGGAGGTGGCATCTTTGGGCTTTGCCCGTGACCAAGCCCAAGCTGAGCTCCATCAAGTCAAGCTCGAACGTGATCGTCTACGGGAAAAATGGAAGTTGATAGAGATTACCACTCGAGCGATGTTATCCGAGCAACCCCAAGAGTCTGTCACCATCGCACACCTTACCCTTAGGTCTTATGCGGCTATTTTAAGGGGTTATGTAACAAATAAGTAGAACCATGTTCATGTACATTATTTTTGTATATAATAATGAATATAATTTCTAGTCATTTTTGATACATTGTAATTAGTTTTTAAAGTACAAAAGGTGTTTTTAGTTATTATTTAATTAAGAATTATATTTTATTAAATTAAATGATTTTTGAATTAAATAATATTTTAATAAAATATTATTATTAATATTAAATTAATATTTATTAAATATAAATGATCTTATAATTTTATGAATGCAATTAAAATTTTTATTAAGGTTTGAAAGCCATTTCTGTCAAAACCCGTGATTTTTTTTATAAATGTCGGTTTTATTTTAAAAGTGAAAATTAACATATTTAAAAAATTATTCAGATAAAATAAATATTATTTTTGGAATCAGGACGTCGAAATTATCCAACGGTGAATTTTTCATAATTTTCTGAGACAGTCAAATATTTGGTTAAAAATTAAATACCATTTAAATATATAATGTGTTTTATGACATCATAATGACCCAATGGTGATGTAATAAAATACCATAATCCTTAGGTTCGGCCAATATATGTTTTATCCTTAAAATAATGAGGTTTTGGGTTTGTTTGACTCACTTTTCAAATCATTAATGGAGCCCTCAAGACTTTTTCAACACTTTGTCTTTTTAAATTAATTTCCATGGGAGTGTGACTCACCTCCACATAAGCAACCCTAATTTTTTAATAAGTTCGGACCTTGGACTTGTAAAATATTGTTTTCTTCTTTCCTTTTCCAGAAACCATGGGCAAATACCATGGGATGGTTTGTGGTTTGGATTATTTTAATATAAGGGGTCCCAAACCTAAATAATAAAGAATTCTCTCACCTTTCCTATATAAACCCACCCAAGCTCCCACTTCCTCCTCACTCAAAGCCCTTGAAGTTCGTCCATCCTCTGCCCTACTCTCTCTAGAATCCTCTCAAGGTGCCCCAAGCTCCCAAGAATCCTCTCACAAGCCTCTCTCTAGCCTTTGGAAGCACACTTCCAAGTAAGGGGTTTTTCTTCCTTTCTCATTTTTGTCAATTTTCTTTAAGTTGTATTGCCCTTTTAATTTCATTTATGAATGTTGGGGTATGGTTTCGCACCTCTCCCATACTGCCCTATTATTGTTTTAATGATGGGAGACCCCTTTCTCTCTCATTAAATGCCTCCCATGTACACCCGTTACTATGCCGAAATTCCGAAAGGAACCGTTTTCTCCTCTTTTATATTCAAGCAATACTTTTGTATCATGAATCTAAATTCCTTTTCAATTGTTGGGACATGTATCTATATGACCTTCTTACAGTCCATTACATGTAAATATGATGAGGAACCCCTTCCTCTCTCATCATCCTTTTTTATGAATTCTTATGTCACGCCGTTACGCTGCCGAAATCACACCGACTTTCTAAGCCAATATCATTGTGTAGTGAATACCATGCCCATTTCTCCATCAAGGGTATTCACCTTTATGCACATTTACATATTTATTGTAAAGTTTCATGTATGAATTCCACATTCCTTTATCGTGGAATAAATGTTTATGTTTTATGAATCCATGTTTTATGATCCATGTGGCACACTTATGCATGAAATGAAATGTTTAAGAAGGGTGCGCCCTGATAGCGCTCCAATGCATTGGGTAAAGTATAGTATCATGATACGTCATGTGCAATGAGTGTTTACTCATGCTAATTCAAGTGCAACGAGGGTTTACTTGTGCTTCAAGTGCAATGAGGGTTTACTCATGCTCCATGTGCAATGAGCCTTGGCTCATGCTAATTCAATGTTAAGTGTTGTTGCCACATTTCCATGTTATGATTATCATGCTTTATCATGCCTTTATGTTCATGTCTCTCTTATGCTCTATTGATATGCCTATTGCCTATCATTTATTGTACTCCTCATGTTATTCATTGTGTACTCCCTTACTGGGCTTTATAGCTCACCCTTTTCTTATGCATGTCCTCAGGTTATCCCATGCAATGCTAAGTACGAAGGAATGTAGTGGTCATGTAAAGGAAGTTTTCAATAAAGATGTTGTATTTAAAGTTTAAAGTTTTTATGTAATGATCCTAAGCCCCAAAGACACTAAACCTCTCGATCTTCTTTGTTGTATCAAGTGATGTTTTATGTAATAAAGCATGTTTAAGTTGTAATAAAAAGCAGGGTTGTCATAGTTGGTATCAAAGGATAGGTTTAGTTATTTTTGGGATTAGGAAACCCTAGTAAAGCCTTAGATACAAGACTAAGCATAATTAAAACATCCCTAAGTTTTGGTAAATACTAAGTAAGTGGTTTATCCAACAAATACATCCCTGTCTGGATACGAGCAGGTAGAGGCGGCTCTGGCACAGATGTATCCTAGGGGTAAAACCCGAAAACACCGCTTTGAGCTAGACTCGAACGGGAACTGGTGCACGACAACGGGCCTTGCTGCACTCTTGGTTATGACACTCCCGGGGGATATGTTTTGATAAATTCACAATCTTAGTATGAACCCTTATTAAGGGGAAAAATGCCCCTAAGAATATATGCTAGAAGGAAGATCATGAAAAGCCTGGATTGAATCCTATAGACTCATGAGTTAAAGAGATTAAAGTTTATTTATAAGTCATCAACTTTTGTCTTTGGATTACCCTTTTTGTGTTACCCCTAACTTTATTTTATTCCAGCCAATGGCCGGTAATAGGAGAACTCGGGCTAACAACCGTTGTGAAGATCAGTGTGATGATTGTATTTATGAGATGCCCAATCCAATGGGAGTGGGAATCGCGAACTTTTTCATGCTTCTCTCTCAGCTAAATCAAGTTTTGAATAGAAACACTGGTCAAGAGGAACGTTAAACCCCCCCTAAGAAAGAACAAGTCGCTATTGAAAGCTTCATGAGACAAAGGCCTCCTACTTTTAGTGGATCATCCGATCCCACGATCGCTGAACAATGGATCAACTCCATTGGAAAGATATTCTCCATCCTCCAATGCTCTGAAAAAGAGAAGGTTCTCCTGGCGGCTTATCGTATGGAGGGTGAAGCTGATCAATGGTGGACGTTGATCAAAAATACGAAGCCTGAGGAGGAGATCGAGGCTTTGGAATGGAAGGAATTCCGGAAGATGTTTTTCGATAAATATTTTCCGCGCACCCTCCGTCTTAAGATGGAAAGGGACTTCCTTTCCCTCAAACAGAAAGATGAGGAATCTGTGGGAGCGTACGAGGCAAACATCACAAGGCTTGCATGATACGCTTCCGGCTTTGTCGTTACCCCCGAATGCAAGGTTGACTGCTTCTTTGGTGGGCTGAAGCCTAGCTTGCGGAAAGCATTAGCAATCCGTGACTTCGACAGCTATGAGGAAATTGTCCGATGTTCCCTCAAGGTTGAAATGGAGATCGGAGAATCACAGGGGTATCATGGGGACAAGAAGCGGAAGGTGGACTTCAATGCTGGTGGTCCGATGGATAAATCCAACGGTGCTAAGAAATTCCAGCACCCCACTTGCCAAAAGTGTGGAAAGAAGCACCCTGGAAATTGCCTTAGGGGGACAAGAAAATGCTTCAAGGGTGGAAGATAAGGGCACCTAGCTGTTAACTGTCAGCAAGAAGGAACCGTGGCTGCGACATAGGGAAGGAACGCTCCGTTCGAACCTCAACGCGTTGTTCAATGCTTCAAATGCAAAGAACCGGGTCATTTTGCGAATCAGTGCCCTAATCCAAGGGTTATCGGAGGCAACCAGCAACCTCCAAGACAGCAAGGAAGAACCTTTGCCATCACTTCTGCCGAAGTGAACCCCGACAATGAAGTGGTGACAGGTACGCTAGTTATTCATTCAAGAATAGCGAACGTACATTTTGATTCAGGTTCTACGCATTCTTTTATATCTCAAAAGTTTAGTAGAACAATCCCTGCACCACCACAAATCCTGGAAGTAAAGATGTCGGTGAGTACGGCAAATGGGGCAATCATTGCATCCCATGAGTATAAGTCCTCCCCTGTTATAATATGTGGATTGAATTTCCTGGCGAACCTCATCATACTTCCTTTGGTGGAATTTGATGCAATTCTTGGCATGGATTGGCTTTCCTTATATAGAGCCAACATAAATTGTCGGGAGAGGGAAATCACACTCCATTTGGAGAATCGACCCCCGATTCTTTACAAGTGTCAGGAGGAAGATGAATCTCCTTTAGCTACATCATCTCAAGCATGGATATTACTGCCTTATGAGCACGCATATCTGGCTCAGATGATTGAGTCCAAGGAAGAAACCACCCTTGAAGAAATGCCTATTGTGAGGGAATTCACTGAAGTATTTCCCGAGGAACTTCCTGGTCTTCCTCCAAGAAGAGATGTTGAGTTCTCAATTGAACTTATACCTGGAGTGCTACCAATATCCAAGACTCCATATAGAATGGCTGTGGTTGAGCTTGAAGAACTAAATAAACAACTACAGGAGAATCTGGATAAAGGGTTTATACGCCCAAGTGCATCACCATGGGGTGCACCAGTCCTCTTCGTCAAGAAGAAGGATGGGTCAATGCGGCTTTGCATCGATTATCGTGAACATAACAAAATCATGATAAAGAACAAGTATCCTATCCCAAGAATCGATGACTTGTTTGATCAGCTGCGTGGAGCACAATACTTCTCCTAGGTCGACTTGCGGTCGGGATATTATCAAGTAAGGGTGATGAAGGAAGATATCCCCAAGACTGCTTTTCGTACAAGGTACGGGCACTATGAATTCATAGTAATGCCTTTTGGACTCACCAATGCTCCAGAAATATTCATGGACTTGATGAATAGAGTCTTTAGAGATTACCTTGAAAAATTTGTGGTAGTCTTTATAGATGATATTCTAATATACTCCAAAACCAAGGAGGACCATGAGGAGCATTGGAAAACTGTACTAGAGACTTTGTGCAAGGAGAATCTCTATGCAAAGTACAGTAAGTGTGAGTTTTGGTTGAAGAAAGTCTCATTCTTGGGTCATATCATCACAAGCAATGGGATATCTGTGGACCCCTCCAAAATAGATGCAATTGAGGGATGGCTGAGGCCAACATCGGTAACTGATATACGTAGCTTCTTGGGGTTAGCTGGATATTATCGACGATTTGTGAGAAACTTCTCACGATTGTCCAACCCTCTTACCAAGCTAACTCGAAAGGGAGTAAAGTTTGCTTGGAGTGATGAATGCGAAGAAAGCTTCAAGGAGTTAAAAAGGAGGCTTATCACTGCACCCGTTCTCACTTTACCCACAAGTGGGGAGCTTTTTGTGGTATTTAGTGATGCTTCGAAAAAGGGCTTAGGATATGTGCTGATGTAGAATGATAAAGTGATATCATATGCCTCAAGGCAGTTGAAAAACCATGAGCGAAACTATCCAACGCATGATCTGGAGTTGGCGGCGGTGATCTTTGCCTTGAAAATCTGGCGGCATTATCTCTATGGAGAGAAATGTGAGATATATACTGACCACAAGAGTCTTAAATATATATTCACACAAAAATAGCTTAATATGCGCCAGAGAAGATGGATAGAGATCATCAAGGATTATGACTGTTCAATACATTACCACCCTGGGAAGGCGAACAAGGTGGCAGATGCCCTAAGTAGAAAGGATCCAGCAATTCTATCAATGATGAGAATTGAGAAGGATCCAATCTTCTTAGACTTGATGAAGATGGACGTGGGAATCATAAAGAAGGGAACATCATCAATCCTTTCACAAATGATTGCTCAACCATCTCTTTTGGAAAGGTTAAAGTATGCTCAAAAGGATGATGCGAGAATCCAAGAAAAAGTGGAAGCTATCAAAAAGGGGAAATCCTCGGAGTTTAATGTTAATGAAGAAGGAATTGTGCGGTTTGGGAAAAGACTATGTGTTCCATCATGTTCGGAGCTGAAGAAGGAACTTTTGGATGATGCACATAGTTCAAATTTCTCTATTCACCCAGGGATCACAAAGATGTATCGAGATGTTCGAGAAAAATTTTGGTGGGATAATATGAAGAAGGAGATCGCTGAATATACATCAAAGTGCCTGGTGTGTCAGCAAGTGAAGGTAGAGAGGCAGAAGTCTAAGGGGATGATGCAACCATTGCCCATACCAGAATGGAAATGGGAGAACATCACCATGGACTTTGTCACTGGACTTCCAAGGACATCCAAAGGCAACAATGCAATCTGGGTTGTTGTGGATCGTCTTACAAAGACTGCACAATTCATTGCTATTCGAGAGGATTTCTCTTTGGATCAACTGGCACGGATATATATCAGGGAAGTGGTATGGTTGCATGGAGTACCACTATCTATTGTGTCTGACCGAGATCCAAGATTTACCTCTAAGTTTTGGAAGAGTCTTCAACATGCTTTGAATACTGAACTGAACTTCAGTACGACCTATCATCCTCAAACTGATGGCCAATCCGAGCGGACTATCCAAAAACATGAGGATATGTTGAGAGCATGCTCAATGGACTTTAAAGGAGGATGGGATCAACATCTTCCTCTAGTTGAGTTCTCTTATAATAATAGTTTCCACTCGAGCATCCAAATGGCACCATATGAATCCCTGTATGGGAAAAGGTATAGAACACCGGTATGTTGGGATGAGGTCTGTGAACATAAGCTGCTTGGACCAGAAATGGTCGAAGAAATGTTGGAGAAGGTGAAAACCATTCAGCAGCATATCAAGGCAGCCCAAAGTCGACAGAAGAGTTATGCAGATAATCGTCGACGAGACCTTGAGTTTAAAGTCAGAGACATGGTGTTTTTACGCATATCTCCGTGGAAGAAGGTCATGAGGTTTGGAAAGAAAGGGAATTTAAGTACAAGGTACATCGGCCCCTTCGAGATTCTTGATCGTGTTGGGGCTGTGGCCTATCGACTAGCACTTCCACCTACTATGGACAAGGTACATGATGTCTTCCATGTATCCCTCTTAAGGAAGTACATACCAGACCCTTCACATGTACTCTCTTCCGAGGTGGTACAATTAGAAGACGATCTTTCTTATGAGGAGCAACCAGTGAAGATCTTAGATCGTAGAGAAAAAGTTCTACGAAATAAGACAATGCCCCTCGTCAAGGTGTTGTGGAGAAACCACAAGTTTGATGAATCAACTTTGGAGTCGGAGGATATGATGAAGCTAAGTTACCCACATTTGTTTTAGTGTGGGAAAAGGAAAATTTCGAGGGCGAAATTTCTTAAGGGGGGAATGTTGTAACGACCCAAAATTTCATTAATGGAAAATCCCTCTTGATCCAGTTAAATGTTCCTTTATGAAAAAAAAATGTTTTTTCAACTTCTTTAGTTTAACATTAAGATTTGTGACCATTACTTTTATAGCCGTTGAACAGTGATCATCTGGGTAGTTTAAATATAAGGCTTTAACGAACCAATTTTCTACTCAGACAAAGGAAGCGATGGCCTCATCCAGTAGAATTGCCCCATATGAAGCCCATTTGTCGGAGCTCGGAAAGGAGGTGGCGTCTTTGGGCTTTTCCCTTGACCAAGCCCAAGCTGAGCTTCATCAAGTCAAGCTCGAACGTGATCGTCTACGGGAAAAATGGAAGTTGATAGAGATTACCACTCGAGCGATGTTATCCGAGCAACCCCAAGAGTCTGTCACCATCGCACACCTTACCCTTAGGTCTTATGCGGCTATTTTAAGGGGTTATGTAACAAATAAGTAGAACCATGTTCATGTACATTATTTTTGTATATAATAATGAATATAATTTCTAGTCATTTTTGATACATTGTAATTAGTTTTTAAAGTACAAACGGTGTTTTTAGTTATTATTTAATTAAGAATTATATTTTCTTAAAGTAAATGATTTTTGAATTAAATAATATTTTAATAAAATATTATTATTAATATTAAATTAATATTTATTAAATATAAATGATCTTATAATTTTATGAATGCAATTAAAATTTTTATTAAGGTTTGAATTCCATTTCTGTCAAAACCCGTGATTTTTTTTATAAATGTCGGTTTTATTTTAAAAGTGAAAATTAACATATTTAAAAAATTATTTAGATAAAATAAATATTATTTTTGGAATCAGGACGTCGAAATTATCCAACGGTGAATTTTTCATAATTTTCTGACACAGTCAAATTTTTGGGTAAAAATTAAATACCATTTAAATATATATTGTGTTTTATTACATCATAATGACCCAATGGTGATGTAATAAAATACCATAATCCTTAGGTTCGGCCAATATATGTTTTATCATTAAAATAATGAGGTTTTGGGTTTGTTTGACTCACTTTTCAAAGCATTAATGGAGCCCTCAAGACTTTTTCAACACTTTGTCTTCTTAAATTAATTTCCATGGGAGTGTGACTCACCTCCACATAAGCAACCCTAATTTTTTAATATGTTCGGACCATGGACTTGTAAAATATTGTTTTCTTCTTTCCTTTTCCAGAAACCATGGGCAAATACCATGGGATGGTTTGTGGTTTGGATTATTTTAATATAAGGGGTCCCAAACCTAAATAATAAAGAATTCTCTCACCTTTCCTATATAAACCCACCCAATCTCCCACTTCCTCCTCACTCAAAGCCCTTGAAGTTCGTCCAACCTCTGCCCTACTCTCTCTAGAATCCTCTCAAGGTGCCCCAATCTCCCAAGAATCCTCTCACAAGCCTCTCTCTAGCCTTTGGAAGCACACTTCCAAGTAAGGGGTTTTTCTTCCTTTCTCATTTTTGTCAATTTTCTTTAAGTTGTATTGCCCTTTTAATTTCATTTATGAATGTTGGGGTATGGTTTCGCACCTCTCCCATACTTCCCTCTTATTGTTTGAATGATGGGAGACCCCTTTCTCTCTCATTAAATTCCTCCCATGTACACCCGTTACTATGCCGAAATTCCGAAAGGAACCGTTTTCTCCTCTTTTATATTCAAGCAATACTTTTGTATCATGAATCTAAATTCCTTTTCAATTGTTGGGACATGTATATATATGAACTTCTTACTGTCCATTACATGTAAATATGATGAGGATCCCCTTCCTCTCTCATCAGCCTTTTTTATGAATTCTTATGTCACGCCGTTACGCTGCCGAAATCACACCGACTTTCTAAGCCAATATCATTGTGTAGTGAATACCATGCCCATTTCTCCATCAAGGGTATTCACCTTTATGCACATTTACATATTGATTGTAAAGTTTCATGTATGAATTCCACATTCCTTTATCGTGGAATAAATGTTTGTGTTTTATGAATCCATGTTTTATGATCCATGTGGCACACTTATGCATGAAATGAAATGTTTAAGAAGGGTGCGCCCTGATAGCGCTCCAATGCATTGGGTAAAGTATAGTATCATGATACGTCATGTGCAATGAGTGTTTACTCATGCTAATTCAAGTGCAACGAGGGTTTACTCGTGCTTCAAGTGCAATGAGGGTTTACTCATGCTCCATGTGCAATGAGCCTTGGCTCATGCAAATTCAATGTTAAGTGTTGTTGCCACATTTCCATGTTATGATTATCATTCTTTATCATGCCTTTATGTTCATGTCTCTCTTATGCTCTATTGATATGCCTATTGACTAACATTTATTGTACTCCTCATGTTATTCATTGTGTACTCCATTACTGGGCTTTATAGCTCACCCTTTTCTTATGCATGTCCCCAGGTTATCCCATGCAATGCTAAGTACGAAGGAATGTAGTGGTCAGGTAAAGGATGTTTTCAATAAGGATGTTGTATTTAAAGTTTAAAGTTTTTATGTAATGATCCTAAGCCCCAAAGACACTAAACCTCTCGATCTTCTTTGTTGTATCAAGTGAAGTTTTATGTAATAAAGCATGTTTAAGTTGTAATAAAAAGAAGGGTTGTCATACATTGGACCCTTTGAGATCATTGATCACATATGATATTTGGCCTATTTTATTTCACACACAATAATTATGGATCATGTTCATGAGGTGTTTCATGTATCACTCATGAGGATGTACATACTAAACCCTTCAAATGTACTAAATATTGAGGTGGTACAACTAGAAGCTGATTGCTCTCATAAGGAACATCCAGTAATGATTTTAGACTAGATTGATAAGGTTCTACATAACAAGACAACCAAAGTTTTCAAAGTGTTGTTGGGAAACCATTATTATTAAAAATAAACTTGGGAACCATTGTAGTTGTTTAAGGAGATGTACCCTCTCATGTTTGTGTAAAATGAAATTTTGAAGGTGAGATTTCAAAAGAGGGGAAGAATATAATGAAAAAAACTTTTATCAATAGAATTTATCCCTTATAATATTAATGACTTACAGTATACATATCGTATAATCACTTATATATAAAAATTAAAGGTTTTAAATGATTAATTAACAAAATAAGAATTATTTCTAGAAGTTAAGGAATGAGTACCGATGAAATTGTAATTGACTTTAAGCATAGTAATATGACCCTTATGAGTACTAAACCAGCAAAATGAATAGTAACCTCACCCATGAAATTAAAATTAAAATTTAGGCCTCATATAAATGATATTATGGTATAAATATATCATAGTCTAAGTAAATAAATGTTTTAAAAATTATTAATTAAGTGTTGGTATTTTTTTAAGTGATGAAAATATAATTAAAATTTTATGACTAATAAAATAATTTGAATGAAAAGTTATTTTAAAAAATGTTTTCATAAATAAATATTTCTATGTCTTATGATTTTAATAAAATTTTATGAGGCCTTAATTAATTTTTCAATGTGTTATAAAATCAATTATAATTTTAAAATCTTCATTTTCCATGTAAATGAGGATTTTAATTAAAATATTAATCAATAATAATTTTATAATTATTTTCATACAATGGAGTTCATTTTTTGAAATCTAAATGTAAAAAACATTTTATGGTAATTATTTTGTATTTTCCTAAAATACTTTATTTTTTATGAATAGTAAAATACGATAATATAAAATAAAAGCTAAATAAATTAATTATGGAGTCATAGTTGATGAAAGGATGATTTAATCCCATAATATAGATATTCTATTCATTGTATAAATATATTTTATGATAATGATCAAAATATTCATTTTCTTGAGCCTAAATAATAAATTAATGATTAAAATATTGAGAAAACACCACTCTCATCTAGTATAAAGACCACCCCTCACCCCTTCTTCTCCTCGAACTTCTCAAGCCTTGAGCATTGAATAAATTCTACCCAATAATCTTCCATATTCCCTATCCTACTTCCAGGATATCTTTTTATGACCAAAATACCATGCCTTGTCACCTTAAGTAGGATCTCAAGAGAAGAATTCAAAAGGTAAATCCTCTTTATTTTTCTATTAAATTTCCATTAAATTTTATTTATTTTCTTGTATTATCCGCACCTACCTTAATTAAAATTTTATGATAACTACATTACAGAACATATACTGAAATTATGTCATGTCAATGGAAAAACCATTATCAATCTCCTCACTCTCTAATTTATTTTTAAAATTGAAAGTGTTTCCAATGATATGTAAATTTACAATCATCCTGGGTGACACACTTTCATTTTCCATAAACACCTTAAATGATATTAATAATTATGATAAAAATTTTAAAATATAATTTTTTTTATTATATAACAATATTTATTTTCAATAAATATCATATATACATAATACTAAATGATAAAACAAAATGAGTTTCTTGTGATCAAAAAATAGCCAAAATTAACCTAAAACGATCATCATTATATTTTATATAATGATTAAACCTCGTGGTATATATATATAAATTCATTTTAAGATAATTTTAATTTACTTACTATCATTAATTACATATATTAAAAATAATTTATATTTATCTACATTTTATAGCAACTTCCATTCGTGTATAAAAGTGACCTGATCATGAAAACTAAGTAAATGAACACTCCTGAACAATTGGATTAAATACTATACCTCTTATAAATGCCCATAAATAACCTTTTTAAAACCATAATAAACCAAATTCATTTATAAAATGTTCTTGATAGGTAAATTAATGAATATAATGTCATTATACAAGATATTAATGTTAATAATGCATTTATATGTTAGGTAAGTGGAATCCTCAAACCCAACTTTCTTTCTTTGGGTATTTCCATATTTCAACACATTTTCAGTATAGATTTTCCATAAATATTTTTTTTCAATAGTAACTTATCTTTTTTAGGATATTCGTGTTTTTTACTATGATTTATGATAAAAAAATGTTTTCCAAAAGTAGGGTACTTTCGGAAAAAATTCATTTTACTTCATACTCAAAGTTGATGATTCTTATACCATGTATGATATTCCCACATTCATTTGGGAATATCATGTGTGGGAATATATTCATTATAAAATGAATCCAATTAATTTCCATTGGTTATTTTATGTACAATATTGATATATGTTCTATTTGGAATGGATGATATTGTAAAAGTTATGATGTGACATGTGCACTCTAAATTATATAGTGAAAAGTAAATGATAATAGGTAATAGGTATTACAAGAATTATATAGTTGTCTAATTAATTGTGTAATCCGAAGAGCCTCATGAGATAATGTGAAATATTCATGAACATGATTCTATATTTTTTCATAACTTTGTGTGGATGTTAAAAACTAAGACATTATGTTTTAATTTTATGCATTGCCACATTCCATGAATTTATGTAATTATTCCACTAATTATTATGAAGTTATGACTATTATTACCCCATTTAAAATCTATTCATGATCTTATCAATCCTCTTAATGTGATTTTTATTTCACTAATTTCTGATATATATCCATAGGTGACTACATGTACTAAGGAGAACACATGGGAAAATAAGAAGATAGGGAAAATGGAATTAAATAAATGATTATGATTTATGTTGTAAAATCTTTGTATAGCCCTAGTTTAGCAAAGACACTAAACATTTAGATCCCCATTGTGTAATGTTTTTTTTCTTTTTATCATTAAAATAATGTAATAATATTTTAAGAAAAAAGGGGTCTCTATATATGTTGTCCTCATTCACAAAAAGTTATAATTGCCTCACTAGAAACATTTCCCTTGTAACAAATCTCTGGTTTCCTAATTTCATGATGATAAACCTCATTATAACCAATCTTCACACCACACAACGTTAAACTGTATCGACTGGTGAAATATCTGTGACCTTAAACTAAGAGCCTCTAGCCTATGCAATATGACCATAAACTAGTCAAAACATCATGGTATTTTAACCTTGGTCAAGTTGTATCCTACCAAATTAATTATTTGCTGTTATTGGGAATAAAAATTAAAATATTGGTTTCTATAAGGACACTCACTTACCCATTCCCATAAATTGATCCCTTCTAGGTTTGGATTTCCATCATATTTTATATATAGATGAATCCCCTAATAGTTATGGTTCCTGTACAAAGTGCCTCACCTCTAGTCCTAGGCCAACACCGCAATGGATTTCTAGAAAAAAAATAAGATCCTATGTTTTGAACATGATCAAAAGTCAATTCGAGATTTTCATGCCTCATCTTTTCCTATAATAATTTTGGGCCCTCTATCTAAAATTTTACAACATTGTTCATTAACCATTAGTCTCCGCATTCATGATCTAGGTATCCAAAGTTTTTATTTACTTCTTTTCACCAGTATATGTTATATTGTAACCCTAAAACCATTTTTATTACCCCTATATGCATTAAAACGCATTGTGTAGGATTGTCGGTGTCACTAGGACTGTCAAACATCGTATTTCCATACCCCTGCTATGTGTTTCCATGAGATAGGAACAAAAAAAATTAATCCCAACTTCCCACACCAAAAAATGAATCACATGGGATTGGGAGTCTTGTTAGGGTTTGTACACATATGGTGGAGCTGTAGAATCCCATTAGAAGTATGCGGTGTGGTGACAGGCCTCCATGATCCTCAACCACATCAGGTTCATCACATTGTCGTACTAAATATATGTTCTTGGGAAACATATCTATGGGTAAGCATTTTATGACCTTAATCTAAGAACCATATAGTCCAAACTATACAATGTTAAGCTGTATGAAACTAATATGATGTTCTCACCTGAGGGGTAATCACCATTAGCACTATTCATCTACCATGACCTGTTCTAGAACTACGTATGGCTTGATTCGCATCCATATGTGATATGTAGTAATGGATTAATATTTCATCCCTGTTCCCAGCCATAAATAAAACTTTTATGACTCCCATCCTAAAATTATTCATAGGAAGTGGGTGCTGGTGTGTGGACCTATATAGCCTCATTCATGTTGGGTAAAAAGTACTTTGCCATGTGCTTCCCCTGTCAAAATAGTCCTCTCCCCCAACATCCTATCTGCATGATGATAAACTGCTTTACAATCATCATGATAGGTAAAATTAAATAAATGGTGTAGTTACTAGTGTACATACCACATGATCATAAACAAAAAAGACTGGTTCGATCACATGAACTAAAACTGTGGCTTCATTGTCCAAGATGCACAATGGAAAAAGGCACAACATTTCAGTATTCTCACATCAAATGACATCACATCTATAACTGTTCATCTAATATGTTGTGCTCGAGAACTACATATGGATTGATTATTGTTCTCATTTGATACATATGATCACCATGGCTGTCTATTCTGGTCCATCCACAACAAAAATAAGAAAAAAATAGAAAATAATTCACCCACTATGCATTGGTCAGTATTTTATAGAGATATTTCTCTTTAAGATCTTCATATGTCTTGATTCTAATCCTCCAAAGATACGTATCTCTGTGAATACACTTTTTATTTTTTCCCATCAAAAAATTATAATATTCTTTTTTCCTTTTCCCTAGGCCACATTTTTGGAAAAGGATCCTCCTTGGATCATTCACGAAAGACATCCGTTTCATCCACTACAAATTGATGTATTTATGATCGATATCAAAATCATCATCCCTCAATAAAGTTATAGTCTTCATCAGGACTCTTGGGTCTTCTTTTTCATTGGATTCATTAATATGATTCACTACACATCCCTATTATGGGGATCCCCCTTCCCCAGGTCCAAACTCTATGATCTTAAACTAGCAACCTTTAGTCCAAGTACCATAACTATAAATTTTATAGAAACCTCCTTGGGATCATGTGGAATTCATTATGGCCTTCTAGTTTCTCATTAAATTCGGGTTTTATATGCAACCTCTATAAACATATCCTATTATAGATTTCTCACTCTTATGTTCAAACTAAAAGACAAAAAAACTAAGAGTTGGTGGTGTACAAAACATGACCTTAAACTATTAACAAATATCCAACAATAATGTCATTAAATATTATAGGGGTCTCTAATAGGTTTATCATGACACCACACTACACATACCTATTTGGAAAACAATTCAACCAGGTCCTAACACTATAAACATGAAATAAGAGATAATGTCCTCAATGCATGATGTTAAAATATAACTATACCCAGGATCACTCACGATTTCCATGGGATACCTTAGCCCCACCACTATAGAGGATTTCACTTACTATTGTGGGTTTTTTACTGTGTTGTGTTAAGGAGATATATGTGGCTTGATTATTGCTTAAGAAAGACATGTAGATATAGAAAGATCATCAATCTTGTGTCAAGATGTGATGTTTCCTCCAATCTAATTAGTTCATATTCAACCATACCACACGATGATAAAATTTATTGTTATTAAGAACTACATATTACTGGATTCTCAACATCATGGGATTTGTTGTGATTCCAAATCATTTTGTTCTAGGGACCTACTATAAACTCATTCAAACATTAATCCCATTAGCCTTAGTACTAGTCCAGGGTCTATAACCCTAAAATATATGATGTTAATGATATGATATCTATGTGGTACATGGGACCTCCAAGCCCTCATTCACATCGGGGGTTATTAAATGCATACAATATATATACCCTTTGAATGGTAATTTCTCTCATAGTCCAATCATTATGACATAAAACTATATAAAATCATGATCTGGGTTCTATGACAATAAATTGGGAGATTACAGTCCACAGAACATGATATTAAACTATATATCATGATCAATAAAATAAAACTGTAAACTATTTTCAATATCTAGGTTTGGCTTCCATTTCATGGTACTACTATTACTCAATTATATCCTTTCTTTATGTGGTTTTCAATCATATTTAACATCTATAAAGACACTCTAACGATGATGGCCTCATTCCTATATTTCTAAACTCTTATACTAGGCCAACAAAAAATAGATATCCAACAAGAAACTATAGATATTTTGTTTCAAATTTGGTTAGCAATTGATCCTAAATTTTGTCTCTCTACTCATGATTAGTATGGATAAATCCACCATGTTTTGAACAAGGTCAGTGGTCATCTCATTTCCTACAAGTGACCTCTTCATACGGACTATGAATGTATCAACTTATTTTTCATTTTAAAAATGGGATTCCACTCTTAGTGTTTGTATTAATGTGTTCTCCCATGTGTCAGGTAAACCCCGAGTTCCATTATTTATTTCCCACAGCGAGAATGGATCAAATGGGCATACTAATTTTTGTAGGGAGTGTACCTATGAGGTCAATAAACACAAGGGATTATCATTATGAACTATATGACCATAAACAAAGAACCTCACAAGATATTTTGGAATGGCGATAGGATTCCATGGCACTCATTCATATAGGGGTTCCCTCTCACCATATCACTTATGTACATTCCCCTTTTATTTATTTATACTCATGTGATGTTCAAATTTCTTGGGATCGTTCATGTTGGGTAAATTTCTTATATTACACACATGTAGGGATAGAAATTCCTAATCCATACAACATTATTTTAAACTAATGGCCTGAGTCCCAGAAGTGTGACCTTAAACTACATTACAAATCCAATCCACATGACATTAAACCACAGGACGAATCTAAATTACATGAAATTAAACCATACCAGGTATCATAATCTCAAAATAATGTTTTGATACATGTGTATCATCCCCACCTACATGATTTAAAACTCCAAGGCATTCTAGGTTCCCACCATAGAAGTCCACTCCTTTAGTTCTAGTAATTTACATAAGTGTTCACATCTTCTTTTTTACTCAGCATCTAAGATGATACACCTCTGGAAATGTATTTTTTCTTTTTTCAGACCAATATTCTTGCACCGATGTGTTCTAATCCAAGGTGGAATACTGGGATGGTTTCCAAAAATGTATCACCTAGTAACATGGAACACTGCTCCAAATTACATTGGGTGACAATTCAAGACATGTCCGCTATTTCAAACATGGTCACTGATCAACCCTCATTCATTTGTACCCATTTCAGGCTGAGCAATATGGATACTGTATATTGATCATTTTTAAATGTTATCATATATCATGACGTTGTTCTCATTCTGTTCTGAATTTTGGGTTTCATGAATCACATTTCTACCCCCCATTAATTCAAATAAACTCTAAAATCCATGGTGGTATCTCGTTTACTTAGTGTAGCACATCGAGAGAATGAATTTGGCTACTCTAAGAGGCATATTTTCCAGCAATATACCATATTAAATTGAATTATCTTATATGTGTGTCCAAAATAGAAGATCTTGAGTTTTTGATTATTCTTTTATGAAATCATAAAAAGAAAAAAATTATGTGGCCGACCATTGTGTCTCACACCACACACAACCCAAATGATTTTAAGGGATTGCCATTAGTTATTTCAAGGAAATGATTAATATAAAGTAATTAATAAATAAATATTGGATCTATGTACATAATTCCATATTGGGAAAAAATCAAGTTTCATTAGTCTATAAAAATAGCCCATACAGATCCTCCGATTTAATAGAGAAATTCAGCACCACCACCTTTTGGCGTGTTTCTTTTACAGTTTTTTGTAATTGATTGAGCTCCTATTCCTCATTAATGGCTATTTGGAAAAAAATATTTGGCCATGATCAACACTCGGTCTTGCTTAGCTTTGAGGTTATCCACTTTGAGGGATGCTTTCCTTAACTAATCTTGGGCCTCCACCATCTAGACCCTAAGTCATTTGAGTAGTTCAAATCGATTGGTGGAAACGGGGGAGCTATCATTATTATATGTTTCTAGTCTATATATCTTTTGTTCAGCCTCTTAATTCTTTGGAATGTCATTATATTTCTATTGGCACCAGGTTGCATCCAAGTGTTGATTGTTTTCAATCATTTTCATAGCGAGATAGTCCCAGATAAGAATATGCATACCTCGTGCGTCTTACCATCTTGTGAACAAGATTCATTGACAGTGTTTAAGTGATCCCTTATTTCTTACCCATCATGATTCTGGAGTGTTTTTAATGAAATTCTTGATCCATTTCCATGACCTACGTCGAACCCTACGAATCTCCATGGTTTCACCTAAATTATAGATGTATATGTCTTTTGGATATGTAGGTTCATACTACATATATAATGCCAAGATTCCCATGGTTGGGTCCTCCCCAATCATTCAATTTAGATGTTATGGGCTTCATTTATTGTGATTTTCCATCCTCACTTCACACTAAATCAACTATGTTACCTCAATCATCCATTAGTATTTCCCCTCCTGCAGCATCACCTGTAGCCCCAACCGACCAATCACGAGAGTCCATGTCCTGGTTAGTTTGAGAGTATAGGTCATCTTGTATTTTATTAACTATTTGGAAACATATCCATGATCACCTAGTTATTCCACAAAGAAGACCCCCCGCTACTCCCAAAAAAATTCAGAAAAGAAACATGTTAGTCAACCTGACCGAACGATGATAGTTGTGGCTCTATAAGGAATGAAACTTTTTGAGGTCCAGTGGTAGTGTACCATGTTCTTAGGATATGACCATTATAATTATAGTGTGTCCCCACCCATATAATAATTATGGATTCTATGATTCCCAGGTGGGTACCTATACTTCCTCATCATTGGTCAACCATACGACTACTTCCGCACTAGATGGATGCTTCATAGCACAATCCTCTGCACTCATGGGTCCACCTACATTCCCATAAGTAAGGTTCTATTTCTTAATTGCCTTATACATGATAAATTTTAGTCCATGGTGTATGGAAAATGTATGATGAAATAATAGCAGAGGAGAATACATTGATGCTCACCATGACGGCTTTGACGAATTTATCTATGGAGTCCTTATTCACACCAATCTTCAGGGGTAATCCAACATTAGGGTATAACACCTAGGATTATTTCTATTCATTAGGCAAGGAGAAGTGAACAACCATATTAGAAGAAAAATGTAGTGGCGGAGAGGTTAGATCTAGTAGTAACTTCACATTGTCCATCGTTCGAGGTGTAGCATGTCGAGAGTGCACTAGGTCCTCCAACTCCATCACATACCTTTTTCCTTACTCATGGGATACAAGGAAGCCATATTTGGTGTATCCAATCCCCATAATCTATATCCAATTCCTTTTTATGTATTCACACATCCTTCTAGCATCGAGTAATTGACAATTGATGTCACAAGGCTCCCAATCATCAGGGTAGACAACATCCCTTATGATGTCCACGCAGCACAATCACTTCTCGGGTGTGAAATCGATTCCTTGGATATTTGGTAGGCCTCTTAAAAAACTATATTTGTGGTTCCCCTTCTTCTAGAGTTCACCTTAATGCTCTTCCTCTTCGTCCACTTATAGCTGGTGCATGCCTTGGAATTGCTAGCTCTACTGATATGGTTCAACCATATCGATGTGCCCTAGTTCTACTACCTTGGAACTCTACTTCCACCATTTTACATCGGTCCTGAGCTGAAGGGGACACTCCTTCATTTTTAAATATGGTTCATTGTATTATTATTTCCCCCATGTAGGTATCCTCCAAGCTCGAAGTGAAGGCACAATATAGTTCTTATGCTGTAGTGAATGGTGGTGAGTCATTCAACATATTTCCATATTTATTTGTTATGAGGATACAGTGATACATAAACTTCCATGGGTGGTATTCATAATTCACTCTCCGGTATACATAAGGATTCAGCCACTAAAAACACCTGAACTACTTACAAAACTAGTGCAGGTTGTACGGTTCACAGATTGGATTACAATCAAACCACCCCACCAGAACTCCTCATTGAAAGGATATGATATGTGACATCTTCTCTTATGATCTCCTTCCATCATTAGTGATGACCCTCATTTGGAAAGTGAATGGATGAAAGGTGAATTTATTTGGCTTCCGGAATTTTCCGAGAACCGCCATCAAGCCTGACTGAAATGATAATATCCAAATGATAACTAGAATATCATTACAAAATATCATATCGGGATGGGACATGTGATTTGAATATTTATAGACACTAATATGTGCACCCACCAACCTCGATTGGAAGTGATTCATTCCACACATAAACAAAATCTTATTCCCCTCACTGATATGACACAACAACTCTTACAACTTCTTCAGTATAGGGATCCCCGGGTTGATGAAGATTCCTATTAGTAGCATTGGTGTCATGCTAAACATGCTCATCCACCCCCCCATGTGCACATCTCTTACTATAAGAATCCAACCACAGATAATAGGTGCAATAAATATGGCCAACCAAACAATATGTTGATGATTAGTTTTGATGATTCACCACCATTTTTTCTGTTGGATATACTATATTATTCTCCATTAAGATCCATCGTTTCCTCCCTATGGTCCCTACAGCCCTCTACAGGGCCATGTTGGAAATTTCTTGGGTTCCTCCACCCCCTTAGTAAAATCCTCTATAGGAATGATTTGGGAATAGATGATCTAATATATTAAGTGGAAATCTGTCTTCCCATGCTTATTCTTAGTATTTCCCAACACCAAGTCCAACAATAACTTTTATAGACACCTCAACTTCTCTAGATCAACCCATGAATTTTACATAGGGAAAAATTCTGTGTACATGAACCCTCGTATTGGAATCCTAGAAATGTGAAAAATATCCTATAGGATGATGTCAACCTCCCAACGATGTAGATGAAATGCATTGGACTCTGAAAACAACCTTCTCAGAAATTTCATCATGATAGCCTTCGGCTGGTTTATATGGAATTGAGAGACCCAAGATGATTCATATAGACATTCTCACTCTAGTTATGTTCCAAATGTAGTGCAAGGAGTGGAAACGTAGTAGCTCCAGACTCAGTCGTCTGTGAAGATGCTTCCTTGGTGGAAATCTTAATCATCGATCCCCCTTCTCTAGGTTTCATAGACCTGCCTTGATGATTTTGTTTTAATATGGGCTGGAGTCCTCATCCACCGATGCCTTACTGTCAATATTAAATGTGGGTTTGTAAATATAGTCATTTTTAATGTGGGAGTAATCCTTTTAGATATGAATTTCATCATCCCTATTCCAATATTACTTCCCCAGTGTGCCTCTAAACTAGTAAGCTGATTCACCTCTTATTATCAAAATGATAAATATTTCATCCATCAGTCAAAAGATACGAAAAGGTATCCTATTTCATCGATGATAGTCTTTCTATGTGTCTAGAAGTATCTCAATAATGGATTCATGATTGGAGTGGCTATAGACATATTATCTGATCATCATGTATTTAATAATATTTTCCGTTCGAGAAGTATTTACAAGGGCCTCCTTAGATGCTTCTTGACCACCCATTGGATTTGCGAGATATGTAATACTTTGAGCATGTTTGTGATAAATATTCATGAAGGAAATTTTTTTGAAGCAAATCACGGATCATAAATAATATATTTTTATGTCGTGGTGTAAAAATATATCATGACGTTATGGTTTTCTAATAATAGTTTATGGAGAAAGGGATTGAGTAACCCGGTTCACTGAGGTGTGTTCACGTGACGGAGAAGCATATCAAAAAGATATATCTATAAATGGTATGCATTAAGGGCTAGTGTAGTTTGGTGGGACATTGCTATTTAAAAGAAATGGGCTTCACGGAGCAACTAAAACTAGTGACCATCTTGAACACTATTTGGGATGTTAATTCAATATAGACAGATAAGTTTATTATTTTTTCAGTGATTCACCCTTAGAATCAGAGCATCCTTTTCTGGTTGGCCCCCATTCCAAGGGAGGATCAATTGGAATTAAAATTCATTCCCTATGATACATGTAGAATCACCATGATTGTTCAGGATGGGATTTAGGCTCTAATTTTCCAAAAATCATATAAATGGATCTATTTCACGAATTTAAATCACATAGATCCATCACCATCCTGATTGTGTGGGGTGATGAGGGTGATACTGTGAGTCTAAAAACCTTCATGAACATTCTTAAGAAGGTGAAGGATGGATCTATGAGTCCAATAGATCATCACCCTTTTATAGAGATTGATGTTTCTCCACAACACACCTCCGAGAACCATTAATCCATGGGCCGACAAATATCTAGCTCACCACAATTAAAATATCAGGCTTACCCTGAACTTCTGAATTTTGATCTCCCATTTCATAAATTCATTGAGAACTATGATCTAAATGGAATATGAATAATCTATGGTACTTTAGAATCAAGAACACCAATTCTCTTGTTTTTCATTAACTCCACCGATGGCAGTAGTGCCTTTTCCAAAGCCTTATTGAATTCACATAGGAATGAGGCCCTTCGTGGCATTTGAGGGTTTTTTTGGAGAACCTACAATTCATGAAGAACCCCATAATTAGATACTAACATTATATTGAGGTAGTGTCACTATTGTTCGTAAAGCCCAATCCATTTTGAATCCCTTGACACTCATGAAGCACCCAAGCTTCAAAAAAACATCCTTCGGGAGTCCCCATTCTACATGATACCCACTATTATACCACCCTCTAAGATTATGAATATTGATTTATTGGTCTCTCAAGAGATGTTACCTATTGTGTTTACCTACATGTTTCTTATTTGAATAGGTATGATAATAATCCTTGAATTTTGGTGTAGGTATGCTAACAAGTACCCCAGGATTAATCACACCAGCACCCCTTTGTCTCCAGGAATTACTAGTTCCCTCCCTTCACCAAGGGTTTAGAAGCATTTGTTATGTAATACTGATGGTTGAGTAGTGATTTATCCCAATCTATGTTATAGGATGTAAATCATCCAAGCAGCAACATCCTCATTACATGATGCTAATCGGAATCCTGAACCCTTGAAATGCACATGGGGTGCCATGCCTCAAGCATTTTCCACGACAACTCATATCCATGGGATTTGGATCTTCGTCACATTAAATGAGATACTCCTCCCCTAGATTGAGATCCTCCTTGGACCATTTTAATCTTTAATCCCCCCCAACCTTCTTTGGTGCCTGCACCATCCACTTCATGAAAATCCAACCAACCGATCCTTCTTATTTCTCACATCGAGCATTACTCACATGGGCTTAAAGGATTGTAGTGTCATAAAAATCTCAATCATGGCATTCTGAAAAAGATTAATCCCCATAAAATTCTAAATTACATGGGTTATGATCCTTACCACCTATGCTGGGTACATAGGACACCTCCATGATGTTCAATCAAAACCAATGTTAAACCATGATTCCCACCGCCTTGGGGTGCACCTCTTGGATACAAGTATCTAAAAATAATTCACTACCATATTGTTCCCACCCTCGAGTCACTAGGTATTAAGAGTATCATTCCCAAATAGTGAGGTAACTTCTCTTACGAGTCCCCATGGGCATCCCTCCTAGAGAAATCCCTAAGCACATGCCTCATTTTAACTGGGCTTCCACCTTGGTAAATGACCCAATTCACTATATAGAACTATATATAATTTTCTTCTAAACTAATATGGATATGTGGGAAACCTCCTTAATGTTAAATCCCATCATTCACCCAATTCTCTCATTTTTATCCTGGTGAGGTCATGCCACCCATACGGGTCATTCATACATGTAAGTCCCATCGACATCATCGTTGCTCCGAAAACACCTTAGAATCTAAACATATGTAACCCCCACATCAATCATCATCAATCCGAGAGTAATACTCTTGAGAGGGGAAGCTAACCAAGCATAATCGCCACACTATACCATTCCAATATACATGGGTTTTGATCACTACCTCATAGAAATGGAATATAATACATCGCCATGAGTTTAGATCCCATCCAATAGTGATCCTCAGTGCCCCCTCTGAGTGGAGAATCCCTCTGACCCACCCTCAGTCGTGTCCAAATTAGTCTTCATAGTGTGAAATAATCCCTTCATGGGACACACCACCTAGTGTCCACTCTGATTAAGCATTATGAACCATCAATATTTTAAACATTGGTGCCTCCCTCCTAGGTATTTACCCCTTTAATGGGTGACATATTATCTTTATGGAAATTCCTTCTTGTGTTCACTTCAATAGGCATTCTAATCTATTCAACATGTAATACTTATAGATATTACCTCTTAGGGATACCTCTCTTATCCTAATTCATAAGGAATTATAATAAATTCATCTTTATCTACAGAGAATGTTAAACTTGTGTAATACCACATTTAAAACATGGGATTCCTTAGGAAAACCACAGAAGACAAACCCCTAGAATAAGATAATTCATAATTTATGTGGTATGCATCGGGTTCCTCCTTCTGGATAATCCCTCTCACAATGAAGAATACATGTGATCAACTTTACATCAACTAGACATGCATGAGACTCCATACCCAACCACTCACCTGAATGATGTTTTATTCAATGCAATGACACCATATAATTTATAGATAGAAGCAGTGTAATTAACCGGTTTTCACAAAGATATGGCACTAGTATTGTGTTTCAAGAAAAAAACATTTTTCAATAAGTTAGGCTTGGAGTATGTGAAGAATTACTAGGATGAATCCATGGAAGGGGAAACCTAAATTTCATAATCCCATTTTGATCATGGAGAAGACATCACCAAGAAGGTGATGGATGCCACCCACCTTTGGATAATGGTAATGTGGGGTATAAAACATGTGCCAATGGATGATAACATGCGAGGTGGCCATTCCCTAATAGAACAATTGAAAAAAAATATACCAATAATTTCAAAGATATGATTATTATAGTAAAATTTAAATCTTAAATGGGATAAATAAGAGTTACAAAATCTTTTATAATGTTGACCATTTAAATGATACAATTATATTTACAATGTTCTAGAAGATGTGGATTTTATGTTAAGTAATTTATTATTTTAGGATATTCATAGTATCAAATAATATGATTACCCAATATAATTTGTGATTAATGATGAGATGGTAATAACTTATATCAATTATATGTTAAATGAAAATAAACTAATGTATTTACAATCTAGGATGCACTTGGATCATCATGTATTGATGATTAATACCAAAAGTGGATGATAAGTATTGTATGATCTAAAGGGATTATAAGTTAAAATAAAGATCATCAATGTTCAAAACCCACAAAACCCAAGAAATAGATATTATGGATTTCATTATAGAATCTTGTATTAATTGTATTTACAAAAGAAAATTCTGAAATAACAGTGGTGGATATTAGAGAATTGGATATAGGTGACTAGCTGTTGGTGTAGCTAGTTATGAGGTCAACAATATGATAAATATTATGTCTTTAGAGTAATATAATAATTAATCACCTTTATTAATAATTATTTCATTTGAAGAAGTATATTCTATAGGATCTAATGAGATAAAAAATGGGATATCTTATAATGAATTTGATGATAATGAAATGAAAATGTCCGAACATATAGATGATAAAGTGATTACCTAATTTTGACTAACATGGATCATAGTTTCTTAATATGTTTTATTTAATGTTCCTATAAGAAATAAGACATATTCATACAATTAGGATATAATCGCAAGTAAAATATAATGGATCACAAGTCAGAACATTGTGATTTTAAGTGGTTAATGAGGAAGAGTTACACAAATCGAAATATATTTGTGAAAATATGTATTGTTGTTTAGAATCATGAAATTTTGTAATTGAAATGCTCACATTTCCCTCTAAATATGAGTTAAACATGTATTTAAGTGTCATTGAGGTTTTGGATAAGAGATAAATGCTATATTTTCATTTACAAATTGAGAAATGTATTCCTTGACCAAAGAAGATAACACAATGATATTTAATTTAAATAGACACAATTGAAAATATTTGTCTCAATGTTTTATTTTGAGAACATATAATTTCATGTGAGAAGTTAAACTGGGTATCTTATATTGAACATTTCTTCAGTTGAAAAATTTATGGAATTGGAAATTTAGATTCCAAAGTATTGATGTGTGTATACTCCAGAAATTTCAGAATTGTAAGTCAGTTATGAAAAGTTAAGACAGTAAGAAATAAAATGATGTGAATGTTAGTAAGGTCATATTTCTGTATCATGTATATGTTCTGAATTCTTGGAAACAGAAAAGAATGAGTTGATTTTGAAGTTTCATCTTTCACATATTCATATGAGTGAATTTACAACTTGATTGTTGTTGTATTTGATCATTCATAAACAAATAAAGACATATTGATGAATAACATGATCTTACAGAAGGATAGAAAGACATAGAGGAGGTATATATAGAAATTAATTATATTTTAAAATATTTTAATCTAGTGGTGGGAAGTTAAATGAAAATATTTGGAAATTTTAATATATTTTTTGAAGTTGAGGATTACTTTTTTGGTTATATATTATTTTTCTCACTTTTTAATGATAGTGAATATCTGGGGAACTTGAAAATACCAAAAAAATATACAGTGTCAGAACTCATATTCGGACCAAATCATTTAAAACATTCATCTGATAATTATCATGGTTTCCTATTATTTATTTCATATGATGAGGTGTGTTGAGATGTATAAAGAGAATAAAATATTAAAACCAAGACAGTGGATTGAATTAAAAAAATGGGGTGAATATTTATTTTTAATGTATTCTAATTCCCAACCTTTCTCAATTTTGACTAAGTGATCCACCAAGAAAATTAGATGTTTATTAGGATTATTTGTAATAAATCTTATCTTTGTAAAGAATGAAATTTTACTGATTTATTTTTTTTATGAACAACGAAACCATAAACAACTTATTTGTAATTTCATATAAATTCAATGTTATTGAAAAACAATGAACCTACCAAAAATATAAAAATATTAGTGATGATTTAATGTTTATAAATTTCCCATTAAATAGTGATGGTATTACATAAAAATTTAGAAAAATATTTAAATAAATCATGTTATATTAGTTTATGGAGAAAAGGAATACAATAATAGATATTTAAAATATGATAGTACATAATAAGGTACATTGAATTATTTTTATAATCTAGTGAAAATTAATGTTTCATTATGTATAACAATGAATATAATGATGTTAAGAGATTTTAAATTTCTATTAAATCATTATAATGAAGTGTTTAACTATAATAATATGTTTATATATATTTTAATTATAATTTCAAATACATATAATTTTTTATATTCATATCTATAAATTTTGATTAATTAGTATATTTATATATTGAAAGAGAAATAAAAATAGCCATTATAATTTAATATCTTGTTGTCTTTCGAATAATAGTTTCTATTTTAAAAATAATAAAATAATAAAATTAAATGATTTTATTTTATAAAAATTTCAATAAATATATGTTGATCAATCTTAGTTTGAACCTTATAATCATAGTTAACTATTCTATACCATTCCTCTGGCTTCATTTAAACAAATAAAATCATTTATTTATCTATGGAGATCAAAAATTGTTTTATAAACATTGAATTTATGTTGTTGATTGTGATGTGCATAGCTCAGTTAACCTCCACCATGACAAGTTCCCATCACCACCTACCTCATGTGTGCCAATCCTTACTCCAATTAATTATTACTAAAATTAGAGGTATAATAACAATATAAAGATACTATACCCCATGGAGTAACATACCATAAATAATAGTAGAAGTAACAATAAAAAAACATATCAATGGAACCAAAAATAAACAGAAATCATTAAAAAACAATTGGAAATTAAAAATTATATAATGATATTAATATAATACAAGAAATATAGGTCAAACAAACAAAATAAATATCAACTGGGAGTGGATCATTTATATCAGGGTCCAATTTAAATCAAAAGTAAATTAAAACTAAAGATATCCATAAAACATTTCTCCAACAAAATATTTGTCCTATTTCCAAAATCATCCACAAATACAAATATTAACAATTATGAATGTTGATTTTCCATAATCCAAACATGTAACCATGAATTATAGGTTCCCACAATGACCTGAGTTGGGTGTGATAAAAATTCAGCAGTCTTCCACCAATGGTGTCCTATAAAATATCCAATCTAAAGAGTATGAATGATTATGTTCCATAATGAAATGAATTAAAACATTAAAATCAATACATGATGACCCTATGGTTTTATACTGACTCCTAACATAGACAAAAAATTCTTCAACTAATTTCAAATCCCTTGAAACATGATACATTAACACCTAAAGGTAAATAATCCCTCCTAAAATCCATCTTAGATATAACAACGACAATGGGGAATTTAAGAACCTCCTCATGAACATCAACCACACACACACACCCACACACAGATATATATATATATATATACCTAGGGGATAAACACCACTTTATGAAACTATTTATTTATATCAATACCATAGTGGAAATTAACACCATTACCAGGAATCATCTGATATAATATAAAAATCATTGATAATAAATCCTACCATGGATAATATCATATTACCTAATCAATATTAGTTTTATCTTTGGTTATATAATCATCCAAACCATACCCAATTTTGACATTTATATAATTGTAAAAATTCTAGACGAGGTGCCAATTAACTTTAACAATTCTTTCATCTAATCATGTTGTAAATTTTTTTACATTTACTATATTTTTAGATCATATCTATTAATATAATTAATATAATATTTTTTCTTATAGGGGTTAGAAATTTCCAATCCTAGACACATGGATGGTCACCGTGAATTGGATATACACAAAACCCATGTCAATAACCATGCTTCCTTAGGCAAACCTCTATTATATTACCATTAATCATACATTCTTATTAGATGAATCATCGTAGAGTATCCACTTTTTTCTTATAATTCCACCATAAAATTTAGGTAACCCATTAGGGTGCCTTTAATATTTCTTATTCCATTTGTTTATGTATCTGGAAATAGAGATCCTAAATTGGTTTGACATAGAAATTATTAACAAAAAATTTATATCCAAAATTTGGTGAATCAAATTACAAATATAGTTTGGAAAATAAAATTATCCTTTAGGTAAAGTGTACATTTGGTTTACATGACTACAAATCTCACATAGATGAATATAAGGTCATATATTTGGGATATTTTATGGATCACCGACCTTATTTCTATAGAATGATTCTAGTTGAAAATCATTTTTTGAGTTGGTCCCTAATGGATGTCATCAACTAATTATGGAAAATCAGAGAAAATTGTCATAAATAACCATAAATTTATTAAGATTATAGATTAAAAGGGATAAAAATAAATTAATAAATAAAAATGAAAAAAATACCTCTAAGAATCACTCTATATAAATAACACACAAATGAAGAAAATAATAAGAAAGAAAACACATTGAATGAATTATGATCAAGAGAGAGTGGATGAAGAGATTTTCATTAAAGGGATGAATGTTGATACATCATTTAGTAACCTTAATATTAAAATCATTCATGTAAATAATTATTTTTGAATAATATCCAAGTATGAAATTTACACCTATCCATATAGTTCACGGTGTAATGACCACTTAGTTTCCCTAAAATTGTATGTCCCTTCTTGTTATGTTATCGAACTCCTCTCACATGTAGAATAAAAATACCATGTCCCATCACCTCATTGTGAAATGCAGTGGACACTATGTGACTAGATTTCTATCATATATGATTATATATATTGATGACAAGAAAATAATCTCACATATTTATAGAGTTAACACTATGTATCTTAATTCTACTTAAACCCACCATGACATGACCTCAAACCAAATTTGAATGATCCTCAAATCTCAGTAGAAAATTAATGTCATTCATATAGAATATTTCCTATGAAGAGTATTTATATTCTATAAAGATAATGTGTGTTGAATTTTCTATAAAAAATACATGTTTTAATCACATGTAAGCCTCACCATGCCCTTACACCATATTCCGTGACACTAAATCTCCAAATTCAAGGATATTTCATGACATATAAGTATATATCATGAAATAAATTCCTCATAGAATGGTTTGATGGTGAAATATTCACCCATATCATAGTGTTCCCCTCTCCAATATAGGTCTTGAAAATAATGTTTCAAGCTAAAAATGGGTCAAACTCTCAAAACTAAATTCATGTGACCTATAATCACACCTATAACAGTCATATATATATTATTAATGTTTAGGAGAAGAATAATAATTATTTGGAAAATAATAAACTAGGTAAATATATTTGTAATGGTTAGGGTGTTATAACCTACACACCATATATCTAATCATAGTAAATATACAATCCCTAATATCACCAATACATATCCTAAAGAATGTATGACCACAAGACTAGAATGTCAAACTTCTACCCCCACATATACAACTCAAAATTCAATTTCATTAACCACACCCAGATCAGAACCACAATTTTACTACATATATTTGCCTCAAATTGGACTACTAATCAAATAAAATGACCCTAAAATGATGTATTGAATTTGAGCTCAACGTCATCTATATTTATAACATGTAAATATGTTATAATAGAATAATATCATATGTAGCACCAAAAAACTAATGAATAGAAAACTAGAATGACACTATACCAATCCTTTATGTGTTATTGACTATCCCAATGATGTAAGATTATAAATTTACTTTCATATTTATACAAAATATTCTAATGTATAAAAAACTTATATGAAAACTTTGTTTCCCACTTAAAACTATTTAGGTTAAACCATTAGTAAAAATATGATTTCAAATGGAACTAAGACGTCTTTGGTTACATCCTAGTTTACTAGATATTCAATAATTTATCTTGCATGATATTCGACCTGATTATAAAAAAAGAAATACCATAAACTCTTATAGATGGAATTATCTTGAAGTACCATATAATTCCAAGTATATTACCATCTGAATTGATGATTGACATTTTTTTCTGTATAAATCATATATAAGGGATAAATGGTTATCCCAAAAACCTTTAAAATCTAGGACTCATGTTCATAACAAATATTTTAATATCCACAGAGTAAATAGGAACTATCAATTGTATGAGGACAATAAGTAGGGAATAAATTCACTTGTGTATCAATCACCTTCTACAATGCCCACCGAAATTATGATGTAAAATGAAAATATCAGACCAATGTGATGCTCCTCAAAGTCCCATGTATATAAAATATCTCCCATATATAGATTATTCATAGACCATTATACATGAAGTAAAAAAAATTAAGTCAACTCATTAATAGATGTAATATGAGCATCATACTAGAAGAAAATCATTTCATCCTTGTAAATGTCCATTATTAGCACTCTTAATCAAGATATTTCATGTATAAACCTCCAATGGGGAACCGACAAATCCTAAGTAACTATAAATCTTATAAAAATTATTATGTCCCTGACAAATTTCAACAACCATGATATTTTAGGGTTTATTGATACACCATCCTCAGATATCACATTCAATAAGTAGTATACCTCAATTATCCAAAAAAGACTACTTGAGATCTTGGCATATATCCAATACTCTACATATTTACTAAAAAGAATATGGTAATACATATCATACTCCACCCTTGATAGTGTGTAAATAATAATATATTTGATATTAATGACTAAAAACTATTATATGGAGGTGAGAACTGATTTATCTATCCCATAAATACTTCATAAATGTTTATTGAACCGTCCAAAATAATTTGGTAATTATATAGTCCATACCTTCTCTTGAATTTAGTACATGGTATATCATAATTCCTTTCCCATAACCAATTATATAAAATTCTCAAATAAATCAAAAAGAAAACTGAATTCCCTCTTAGTTATTCAAATAGATCCTCGATATAGATATATGGTTGGATGTAGTTGTGTTTTGGCTTAGTGATAAGAACCCCTAAAATATAGATGAAAAATGGGGGTTCAAAACCCATGGGGTAGAGGCACTGTAATAGTACTGTAGCGTACAGTAGCAGCGACGGGCACTTTAGCTGCGGCTAGTCACTATAGAGGTGACAAAGTACTGTAGAAAAAGTGGGTACTGTGAAATACTGTAGTAGCATAGGGACTGTAGCAGTACTATTCACAGAATGGTCTTTGGGAAAAAAACAATTGCCCTACGGGCCATGTAATGGTCTAATTGCCCACTGGGCCTTCAGGCAATGTAATGGGTCTTCCTCCACCCAGTTAATAGAGGTCTTTGCTTTGCTTTAATAATAAATGAGGTTTCGGCCCCAAAATTTTGAAAAAAATAGATATATGGATAGAAATTCCAGATAGGTAACTACTAAACACTACTAAAAATTTGAACTATTTCCACGGACCTATAGCCACAGTTTTATAAGTTCGTGGCTATAGCTTAGTTATACCCATGGTTTAATTTCCATCGGTGGCTACACATTAGTGTTTTTTTTCGATTCCCGTCGGGCTCCTCCTTCCCCGATTTGAAACCCTCATCACGACACCCTCCTCCTCTGGATGACCGCTTCTCCTCCCGACGACCGCTCCTCCTCCTGACGACCTCTCGTCCTCCCAACAACCACTCTCATCACACCCACCACTCTTCCCTCATTGCTGTCATCTCTTGCACTCACTGCTATCCTCTCCCATTGTCCTCGCCAGCATCGGTTATTCCGTCCCTCATCACGGTTCCTTAATCCACAGCGTGGATTCTCCAATCATGGCTCGGTTTTACCATTCGGGGTGCTCCATCACTCACGCAGTACTCCCCTCCTCCATACCCTTATTTGGGGGTTCCTCATCCATTCGGTGTAGCATCGGCCGAAGGGTTCCTCCCCTCCTCCACACACATTCAGTGAATTATCTATTTTTTGGCTCCTGTTTTGTGGGTTATTTGAATATTGTTTGCAGTATTTATTATGTTTAGTAATTTCTCAGTTTGCAGGACGAGTTCAAATAAGGGTTTTGTGTTTATTTCTTGTTCTATGGCTTTGTGTGTTGATTGGTATTCTATCGACTGTTATTCACTGGTATTTCATGGCGTATATTTCAATCTAATTATCATAATTAATCTATAATTCTGGTATTCATGGTTTAATCTGTTTACTAATCTGTCATCTATTTTCTATTCTATAATTATTATCTTTATATTTACTAGTATGTAATTATTAATCTATTTCTAAGTGTTTTGTGAAATATTCTTTATATTTCTAAAATTTAAAGAATTCAGAAGTTGGATATTTTACTCATAAATTCCAAAATTTATGATATTCACTATGTAAAGAACCTTACTTGTCCAATTTTTACATTTTTATATCAACCATATTCATAGAATACCCTTGTATATGATTATGACCATGATATAAAGGGTATGTTTATATTTTTCGTTTTTTATATATATATTTTAAGAATGTTTTCTGCCGATTTATGTTCATGTAAATTACGTGCGATATGATTTTGAGTTTTAAATGAGTATACCCCTTTAATTATTCCATGGGATGGGATGAGGCCTCCACTTTGTATAATCCTTCCCCATTCTATGGGATGGGATTAAGACCTGACTCCAGAAGTGCACCTGGGTGTGATGGCCTATAAGATTTACCTACACCTAACATAGACATGGTGTCTTACAATATTTCTATATGTCTATATTGACATTGATAATGATCCCCATTAATGAATATAAACTTAGTTATGTTCTAATATGCCATTTCCTAGTATAGAGGGGTACTTGATATAACTTGTATTTTTCTTTCAACTACCTATTTACAATTATTTTAATATTATTTTGGTTATTTTCCTAAAAATGATTTTTTTTAAACAGGATATTTATTAAACATGTTCACACTTACACTTTATTATTCACTTGTGATTTGAGGTATGTCATTGGTTCCCTATTGCGTATATAAATTCTTATACCCTACCTTAACACCTTACTTGGCATGAATCTTTATGCATTATATTTCAAGTGCCTTTTTAACAATGGTTGTTTTGGGAATTGACTAGTCTTGGGTTTATTGAAAGTTATACCCTCTTAGATATTGGATATTTTGAGGAGCATTCTTTTAAGTACCAACACAAATACAAAAATAGGATTTCATATTGGCATTTAGATTATAGTTTTTTTATAATCGACATAGAAAAACTAATGACAGTTATTTAGATAATCAATGTTAAATGCATTTTACCAAAGGGTTTTAATGATTCTTATCTACTCATTTTTCTTGCAATAATGCCCAAGCTAAATTGTTATATATCTACTGTGTAAAGGTTAAAATCCAGTTATTCTACACTAGTAATAATTCTCAACAAATTTGATTGGTTTAATTATTCTATATTCATTATAATGAATTTATTTTGTGGTGTAAAGTTTTATCCAGTTGTAATCACTCAACTCAATCATGGTTGTGCCTCCATCAAAAGGTAGTGTATTGGTTATGCTAACTTAGGAAAAAATTATTTCATAGGTTATACTTTATCCCTAAAAAAATGCAGGTGTTTGGGTTGTTCCTTCAAGTGTGAAAAATGTAAGTTGGTTTGTTTTGGTTGTTTGGTATGATAAAAAAAGATTATAAAGAGTTTAAAATATCCATCACCATGATGCGGTGTTATACTACATGATTAAAAGTCAACAATGGAATGACATCGCGTCCTTACACTGTGGTATGTGATATGGTGTATATTTTACATCATCTACCACTACTCAATGGGGTGCGGGGTAATACATAAAAGAAAATGAGAAAAATAACTAAACAACTCAACCACACTAGAAATTCCCAAGGATTTTAGTAGAATGTCAACAATGTAGAGTAGGGTAGGATGAAAGTTAGAGTGGCGGACTATTGCAGTATACTAGTACTCATATCATTGATAGCACTTCACCACCCATCCATACAATAACTGAAATGGACCACTGAGGTGATGTGGGGATCTTCATTCCTGTATTTGACCCAACAGTTCATAGATATGTACAAGGTTGGGAAGAACCATGTTGATGGGATATCCCTTTTCTAAGGTGACCACCATCATTAAATTATAGACCGAGACACTAGTTATTATTCACATCTTCTTACCAATGTAATTATCAACCAATTCTTTAATATTAATGCTTGGTATATGATATGGTTTATATTTTCAAAATGTCTCTAAATGTCAATAAATCTTTGTAGATTTAATAAAAAAACGTCACAACTTGTTATGAATTAACCCAAACACTTTTGTGAATTGATTATTATTATCTCTTAGATTTCATATAAACACTTTTTACTATAATCAATCCTCATTCTGGGAACCTATGTATAACTATTCGTGATGTTTTATAATTTAAAACATTTATGAATTCCATTAACCATAATTTTAATATATTTGTTATAAATTTCTTATTAAGTTGTTATTGATGATTACATAATATCATATTAAACAATACATATAATGTTAAGTCATTTTCTAGATTATTTATTTAATGTATGTTTATCTGCCACAGAATGGATAGATACTGGATGTACAACATTGATCAGATTATTGATGAATTTTGGAAGGAGTTACAACATTTTTTGGACTTTGCATTCACCAATGATTCAGATGGAGGATTGATTCGATGCCCATGTTTTGATTATGTTGGAAGACCTTGGCTAACTCATGAGGAAGTGAGTCACACTACTGGAAATAGAGTATATACCAACGGTTTACAACCGTTGGTATAGGCTGGAAAACCGTTGGTATTTTCTATACCAACGGTTCTCCAAACCGTAGGGAAGTAAGGCGTGGGGAAAGATATATACCAACGGTTTTAAGTAAACCGTTGGGATAGCCCACTCTATGTACTGATTTCCCAACGGTTCTTGTTGAACCGTTGGTATAGGTTTACCCAACGGTTTAGAACCGTTGGGAATTCTATAATTCTCAACTTATACCAACGGTTCCCAACCGTTGGTATAGTTTTTTCCCCAACGGTTTCATTGAAACCGTTGGGAATTCTATGATTTTGATGTTATACCAACGGTTTACAACCGTTGGTATATCATTTTCCCAACGGTTTCATTGAAACCAGTTTTTTACCAACGGTTTATTGAACCGTTGGTATAATTCTTTCTCAAAGTTTACCAACGGTTTACAACCGTTGGTATTGTGTATTTCCAGAAATGTTGCACAGATTCCCCTGCAGTAGCCCCTCCAGTGCATAGACCTGCATAAAACACACCACTAAAAACACTAACAGAATTAAAACAACTAAAAAGAACACCACCTATTTGATTAGAGGCATGGTGAATAATTCCCCATTTGAATTTTCATATGACAACAATCATCCAGTATAGTTGAATCAGGGTTTCAATAAATCAAATATTATTTACACCCATTTCAATCTTCACATGACAACCACTTTAATAATATATGGTGAAAAGGTATTTTCATAGGAGTCTCATCACTTGTGACTCCATAAGTGACACACCGGGCCTCGAATTGAGGCTGGGTTGACTGGTACACATCACTTGTGATCCATGGATCATTGTCCTAAATTTCAACACAATCATAATCCGTTTGATTTGTTTGGCATATGTACATAAAATATTATCCATTTCGAACAAAAGAGATGAAGTTTGGGTGTTCCCCGCCCCACGGTGACTTGGATTGAGGCAGGGTTGACTCATACATGTCACATATGACCCATGAATCATTTTCATAAAGTTTCAATAGAATCCGAAGGCATTTGGTCTGTTTCCCGTATGTCAGTTGTTGATATCACTTATAATTTAGTCCATTTTAAAGAAAAGAGAGATAGTTTGAGTGGTCCTAGACACACCGTGGCTCGGATTGAGGCGGGAATGACTCGTACACGTCAAATATGACCCATGGATCATTTTCCTAAAGTTTCAATATCATTTGAAGTCGTTTGGTTAGTTTGGCGTATGTCAACTATTGTTTTCACTTAAAATTAAGTTCATTTTAAACAAAAGAGAGACACTTTGAGTGGTGTCGGCCACACCGGGCCTCGGATTGAGGCGAGGTTGACTCGTACACGTCACATATGAGCCATAGATCGTTTTCCTAATGTTTCAACACAATCAGAATCCGTTTGATCAGTTTGGTGTATGTATGTAAAATATTGTCCATTTTTAACATAAGAGAGACAGTTTGGGTGGTGTCGGCATCACCGCACCTCGGATTGAGGCGGTATTGACTCTTACACATCACATATGACCCATGGATAGTTTTCCTAAAGTTTCAATAGAATATGAAGGCATTTGGTCAGTTTCCCGTATGACAGTCATTGATTTCACTTACAATTTTGTCCATTTTCAACAAAAGAGAGACAATTTTAGTGGTCCCAGCCATACCGCGGCTCGGATTGCGGTGGGGTTGACTCGTACATGTCACATATGACCCATGGATCATTTTCCTAAAGTTTCAACAGAATCCGAAGGTGTTTGGTCAGTTTCTCGTATGTCAGTTGTTGATTTCACTTACAATTTAGTCCATTTTGAACAAAAGAGAGACAGTTTGAGTGGTCCCGGTCACACACTACTGGAAATAAACTATTTCCCAACGGTTCAGAACCATTGGGAAAGCCCCTGAAACCGTTGGGAAAGGTTTTCCCAACGGTTCTCATAACCGTTGGGAAGTAAGCCGTTGGCATACCCTATGCTGCAAATTGCAGCACCCTGCAATTTGCACAGCCCCTGTGCCCTGTCTATCACCACCAGTCATCAGGCCTCATTTTCACCTCATTTTCACCTCATTTTCACCTCATTTTCGATCCAACTATTGTACCAGTAATAAAATAAAACATACATATTCAATTACGAACAAATTCATACACATTTAACATATAATGGATCCTGAAACTATACAAATCCATAATTAAATTACAATTCATAAACATACATAATTCATATAGAATTCAATTTAAAATTTAGATGACAATTATACGTGGAATCTGAAATTCAATTCATAATATGATCGGTTTTTTCTATACCAAATATTTTTACCTCAAATGATGTCCATTTTAAACAAAATACATACACCTGAAGTGATACCGGCCACACCGCACCTCAGATTGAGGCGGGGTTAACTCGTACACGTCACATTTGACTCATGGATCGTTGTGCTAAAGTATCGACAGAATCCTAATGCGTTTGGTCGGTTTTCCGTATGCCAGTTGATGTTTTTCACTTAAAATGGCGTCCTTTTGAAACAAAAGACGGACACTATGAGTGGTGCCGACCACACCGCGTCTCCAATTGAGGCGGGGTTGATTCGTACACGTCACATATGACTCATGGATCGTTCTCCTAAAGTTTAAATGGAAACCGAATGCGTTTGGTCGGTTTTCCGTATGTACCTAAAATGTTGTCCATTTTAAACAAAAGAGTGACACTTAGACTCATCCCGACCACACCGCGACTCAGATTCATCCCGGGTTGGCTCGTACATGTCACATATGACCCATGGATCATTGTGATAAATTATAAAAAGATTCCGAATGCGTTTGGTCGGTTTTGCGTATGCCAGTTGTTCTTTTCACTTATAATCCTGTCCATTTTAAAGAAAACAGACACAGTTAGAGCGGTGTCGGCCACACCGCGGCTCGGATTGAGGCGGGGATGATTCGTACACGTCACATGTGACTCATGGATCGTTCTCCTAAAGTTTCAATGGAAACCGAATGCGTTTGGTCGGTTTTCCGTATGTACTTAAAATGGTGTCCATTTTAAACAAAAGAGAGCCACTTAGACTGATCTCGGCCACACCGCGACTCGGATTGAACCCGGGTTGCCTCGTACAGGTCACATATGACCCATGGATTGTTGTGATAAATGATCAAAAGATTAGGAATGCGTTTGGCCGGTGCACCAGACAGAAGCAAGGGATTTCTCTGGCTCCACCGGCTGACCGGTGCTGAGCCACCGGCTGGCCGGTGGTCTGGACAGAAGCATGCTATTCTGTCTGGGTTCCACCGGCTGGCCGGTGGCCAGGCACCGGCTGGCCGGTGGCCAGGCACCGGCTGGCCGGTGGTCTGGACAGAAGGTATTCCATTCTGTCTGGGCCCACCGGTTGGCCGGTGGCCAGACACCGGCTGACCGGTGGCACCTGGCAGAGGGCAAGGCCTTCTGCCTTGTCCACCGGCTGGCCGATGGGCTGGATCCGGCTGGCCGGTGACCTTACCGGCTGGCCGGTGGTCTCACACCGGCTGGCCGGTGGACTTAAAATGACGTCTTTTTGAAACAAAAGACCGACAATTTTTGAGTGGTGTCGGCCACACCGCGTCTCCGATTGTGGAGGGGTTGATTCGTACACGTCACATATGACCCATGGATCGTTCTCCTAAAGTTTCAACGGAAACCGAATCCGTTTGGTCGTTTTTCCGTATGTACTTAAAATGGTGTTCATTTTAAACAAAAGAGAGCCACTTAAACTTATCCCGGCAACACCGCGACTCGGATTCATCCCGGGTTGGCTCGTACACGTCACATATGACCCATGGATTGTTGGGATAAATTATCAACAGATTCGGAATGCGTTTGGTCGGTTTTCCGTAAGCCAGTTGATTCTTTTCACTTAAAATGACGTCCTTTTGAAACAAAAGACGGACACTTTGAGTGGTGTCGGCCACACCGCGTCTCCGGATTGAGCTGAAACCACCGTGAAACATTCTAATTATTATTCGTGACGTGTACGCGCAGACGGCACGTCAATCGGACGTGCGGTTTGCGCGGTACGGCTCAATATTAGTGTTTTAAGTGATGCGCGCGCTTCGTAAACGCGCGTGAGGGGGGTCCAAACGGGCCGAACGATGTCGGAATGGCCTGAAATCAGACGACAAATACGGGTGAGTGATTTCTGAAGTGGTCGAGCAGACGGCACGTCAATCGGACTTGTCGTGTGCCCGCGGTGACCGACAACGCAGTTATGGTGTCATAAACGGCCAGAACGGGCGTCCAACGGTCAAATTCATAGCGGACGGCCTCGGATTGATCTGAAACCACCGTGGAACATTTTAATTATTATTCGTGACGTGTACGCGCAGACGGCACCTCAATCGGACGTGCGGTTTGCGCGGTACGGCTCAATATTCGTGTTTTAAGTGATGCGCGCGCTTCGTAAACGCGCGTGAGGGGGGTCCAAACGGGCCGAACGATGTCGGAATGGCCTGAAATCAGACGACAAATACGGGCGACTGATTAAAATAATTCAACTCCAATACTATACTACGAGTCTAGATAAAACCAACAACTAGAATAGATTAAACATCACATGTCAAGTCAAAAATGTAACGGATCAATATGTCCCACATCAGCATCACCATCTCCATCATCATCATCATCATCGCCCTCGTCATCGTCCTCCTCATCGTCATCACCCTCCTCAACGCCTTCCTCCTCGCCTTCGCCCTCCTCCTCGCTCTCCTCATCTCCATCCTCTTCCGAATCAGACTGCTCACCATCATCATCTTCAAGCTCGACATTGGCCTGACCACCACTGGAACTGCCACCTGGTGCACCATATATAGAATGTATCGACGACATGTATTCATCAATCGCTGGGCTGGCCTCTGCTGGAAGTGTTGGACGTAGAACTTCAATAAATTTCATAAATGCACTGTTTGCCCTTGCAGACTGTTCTGCCGTCTCTGTGGCCCTTTTCTCAGCCTGTTCTGCCTGTGCCCTAACTTGCTGCAGCTCGGTGGCACTACAACTCGTACCTGAGGCAGGCCAATACCTCGTCGGGGCTATCCTAGGTCGGCAGCGTACTCTGCCAGAATGATCATCTCCCAACACCTGATGTAAGTGATCAGATGGCCCAAAATTGTCTGCTTCTTGGGCATCGAGGGCCTCTAAAGCATCCTGTTACAAATATAAATATATTGTTAAGTTACGAAATAGATATTAAAATATAAAATCAACAGATTAAAACTTACAATCTGCTGCTGAGTCGCTTCGTTGACAGCACGTCCATCCTTTTTTCGTCTACTCGAGCAAAACAGTTTTGCTCGAGGCACACGTCCTTCAATATTTTGTACTTTCCTCTACAATGACATTGAAAACAAAATTTATATAAAGACTTCAGCAAATAATTAAATAATTGAGGAAAAAAAAGAAAATGTAAGTCGTAAAGAAAACTTATAAACAATTGTCATACCTGCTGCCTCTCATGATCCGGCATCGTCGTGCGTCCTAGTGTATGGAGGTATTTTTTTGCATCAATGTTTTTTTTATTTTTACCAGATGATTCCTAAATAAAATTCGATAATGCAAAGGATAATATTAATGCAAAACTTGAAAGTTATTATTTAAATACCTCAAATGTAATTCATACCTTAAACTGGGTACTCGTCCAATGAGTAATCATCTGACGATACTGCTCTATAGGACAATCATCCACGACTGGTACCGCCTCTAACTCAGTGCCAACTCTAGCACGCCAGCCAATATACATCTCATGCTTGTAGGCTCTCCAAAGCTCGCCTAAATCCTTTAGACGTTCCATTCGTGCACCCTCACCATCAGGAAAATTAAATCGAAGCTGAAATGAAAATATTAATTTATATAAATACAAAAAAAATTCATGGCATTAAATACAACAGATTTTTTTACCCATATCTCTGCCCAAGCTCTATCTTTGACCTCATGTGGCAAATGTCTCCACGACAGCGGGCTGACGGGAATGATGTCGGAGTATTTGGCAAGCGTCGCCATAAAACTCCGACATTGCTGCCCTGTTTTCTCAACCATCTGATTGTCTTCATTATATTCCACCATAACCTGTGTGCGGCGGTTCCACACCGAACGCATGCGTGTACGGCCCCGCCCCCGCCTCCTTTCAGTAGATGTATCTGTCATTAAAGAAAAACAAATATTTTATCAAAACATGTTATAATGAAAATAAATATTACTATAAAAATTTGATAGGGTTTTATAAATATACCTGTGCTAGTCTGATCAATGAGTGGCGCCGGATCCACAGAACCTGATGGAACACCCTCTGGTGGAACGGGAGTCGAACACGATGGAATATAAAAGCTCGGAGAGACAGAAGTAGAAGGAAAAGAAGATGGAACAACTGTATGACCTGATGCTGACTGGGGAGTGGGAATCATCATGGGATGTGAAAATGATGGGGCAGAAGATGCAGAAGGTAGCGAAAACATGGGAGGTCTAAATATCCCGTGTGTCCCTAACGACACACCGGGATCAGAATGTGGGAAGGCTGAAATGTCAGTGGGAGGGGCAGGGTCTAGTCGGGCACGCGCAGCTCTATGTCCACCTCTGGTACGAACCCTCCTCGTACCACCGGCCTGAGTACTCGGACCAGTACTAGGCTCCTCGTCAAATAACTGTCGACGTAATGGTGGATCCTACAAAAAAGTTTACAAAAAAAATTAATCACATGACATTATATATTCTGTAAATATATATATATATATTTGAAATAAAGTACTCACTGTAGGCACTAATGGTGGAATGCCCAGCTCCTCCATCCGACGATTGTTCTCCGCCATTTTTTTTCTTTGTCTCTCTTCAATTGGCTTCATTTCCTGCATTGGAAAACAAATATGTAATTAATTAGAAAAAGAAAATTAATGTGTATACCAAAAAACTAAATATATGAGGGAATGAGGGGATTCATTGGTAATTTAGCTATCAATTGTTTTAGAAGAGCTTGAATGAATTTAATAAAACATACAAGTTGTAATGTTCACCAAGTTTGAAATATTGTTTGATTTGGTTTGAATACAGTTCAATTCCAAATTAGAAAATGCAATTCAAATAAAACAGCAACCAATAAACATTGAAAATTCACATAACGGTCAAGTCAGCTAAAACATATTTGTGATCAATACTAAATAAATATGAATATTACCAACCTTAACAACCCAACTCGAGGTAAACCAAAAGAATTGAGAACATGGATGAATGATTCTATATATTTCCAACCACAACTTCAGGTTCACAATCAACTCTGACAATTGAGCTATTGGAGTCATCAAAAGAAATAAATGGATTGGTTCCAATGGCAATAGGGACAGTGTCAATTCCATCATCAGCATCATCAAAAATATGTCTTGGAATTACTTCAACTACGACACCAAATTCAGGTTGAAGTTGATCTTTGACATAAAAAACTTGTTTAGCCATTGATGCCAACACATATGGTTCTTCGGTTGCAAGAGTGCGGGTCATATTAATTACTCGAAATCCACAATCATCAATAAATGTGCCATGTCTCGTCATCGAATCAAACCAATGGCATTTCATCATTGTGACTCGTCCATGAGAGTAATAATCCAATATTATTATTTTCTCAACGACTCCATAATAACCCACATTTTCAAGTCGCGGTCTACTATCTGATGCGCTGGCATAACAATCTGTTGTGGCAGTAACCATAATACCATCATGTTGTGTTCTCATGTTTTTGGCTCGTTCAGTGACAATAAATCTGTACCCATTGATAACAATTGATTTACAGTCACGAACCACGGTATTAGGACCAAAAGCCAAAGCTCTTATTTCCTCAGAGATAGAGTCAGCAGACAAACTCAATACCTGCAATATAAATGACAGCTAAACTTAAGTAAATATTGAAATAATTAATTTAAACAGTAATATTTTTACCTTCAATTTTAACCAAGCAGAAAACTCTTTGCTATGCAAAGTCTCTCTCCTTCTCAAAGATAAAGAACGATGCTTCCTATTTATCATTGTTTTATGTTCCCTGTAGATAAAAAAATATGAATAGTTTAACAGATATATATGTAAGATATACATATTCAATTTTGTTACCTGATATAGTCATCGAACAAATCACAGTTGAACAAAACTGTGCGATGTGCCATCTCCCGCTCTTCATTGCTTAATGTCTTCAATGTATATGATCCAGGAATTCCTCCTGTTTGAGGAAGTGATGGAAAACTGGGTTCAATTTGCTCATATTGTTCTTCTTCATTTGTCATTGGTCTGCTCATTCTTGTAGTAAGATCAGACAAATACATTGAACAGAAATCCATACATTCTTGAGCTAAGTAACTGTTCACGATAGAACCTTCGGGATGATTCTTGTTTCGAACATAAGACTTTAATGTGAACATATTTCTTTCAGTTGGATACATCCAACGAAATGAAACAGGTCCTCCGAGAAGTATTTCAGTTGGAATATGGACAGTCAGATGCAGCATGCATGTGAAAAATGATGGGGGAAATATTTTCTCCAACTCACACAAAATTAATGGGGCATCTGTCAACATTTTTTGCAAGAAAGACTTCGACAACTTCTTAGCACAAAGATCTCTAAACAAATGGCACAACCGAATAACACCCACCCTTACATTATTGGACAAAAGATGACGGATTGCTATTGGAAGCAACTCATGCAGTAGAACGTGATAATCATGAGTCTTCGAAGATTTTAGCTTCAACTCTCTTCTGTTGACCCGTTTAGATATGTTGCTTGAATAGCCATCAGGAACTCTAATAGTCTCTAATACTTCCAAAAATTGTTTTTTTTCAGTAGGTGTCATCACATAAGAAGCACATGGAAGTTGCCATTTATTTTCACTGATACGCACAGGATGCAATTCTGGTCTGATGCCCCAATCCACCAAGTCACGTCGAGATCGTAAATCATCTTTTTTCTTCCCCTTGACATTTAGAAGAACTGAAAGCAACATTTCACATATATTCTTTTCAATATGCATTACGTCTAAGCAATGACGTAGCAAATTGGTTGACCAATAAGGCAAATCAAAAAAGATACTCCTCTTCCTCCAATTGTAACAGGTTTCTGTGGAAACATTATTTCTCTTTCCAGATTTCATTTGACCCTTCCCGAACGAAAAACTGAAATCTTTCAATTCATTAAGCACATCAGTTCCAGACATACGCTGAGGTGGATCATCGGTCTCTATAGTATTATCAAATCTTCGACGATTCATTCTATATGGATGATCCTTTGGCAAAAATCGTCGATGTCCCATAAAACTGAAACTACAACGATGTTTCAGTCTTCTGGATCGTGTATTCTTCATACAAACTGGACATGACAGTTTCCCCTTCGTGCTCCATCCAGACATCATTGCATAAGCCAGAAAATCATTGATTGTCCACATAAGCGCAGCGCGCATCTGAAATATGTCTTTCGAACATGCATCGTATGTGCGCACACCCACATCCCAAAGAAGCTTCAACTCTTTTATTAAAGGTTGCATGTATACATCAATATCAATGCCAGGATCAGAAGGACCAGATATGAGTATACTCATGAAAGTGAAAGGTTTTTTCATACACAACCATGGGGGAAGATTATAAATGTGTATAAAAACTGGCCATGTGCTGTGCGAAGTAAGCATCTGCCCAAACGGATTAAAACCGTCGCATGAAAGACCCAGCCTCACATTACGCACGTCAGCTGCAAAATCAGGATGTCGAGCATCAAATCTCTTCCATGCAAATCCATCTGCAGGATGAACCAACTCATCATCAGTCTTCTTTCTCTCGGTATCATGCCATCTCATTTTTATTGATATGTCATCAGACATAAAAAGATTCTGGAGTCTGGGAATCAATGGAAAGTGCCACATTACTTTCTGTGGAACGCGGGATGGTGTTCCATCAGATTTTGACTTCCAGCGGGATGTGCCACATTTTATACAATCATTTCGTTCAGCGGTTTCCTCCCAGAATAAACTGCAATCTTTCGGGCAAGCATGAATTTTGTTTCTTGAAAATCCAAGTTCCTCAACTAACTTCCATGCCATATAGTGGTTTGAGGGAATATCTGCATCATCTGGAAGTAAATCCTTCAAGAGGGTAAGAATGTAATCGATTGCTGTATTAGAAATCCCATACATAGTTTTCCCATGAAATAATCGGATTAAAAATTCCAGCTTTTTCATTTTATCGCATTGCCGATATACTGGAGTCGTGGCAGCATCATTCAATTTTTTCACCCTATCAATATCATCATTTTCACTAGATGCATCAGCTGTCCTCATATCGAAGTCTTCTTGAGTCGAAATCCTTTCTTTTTCATGATGACGAATAAACGGAAACTGATCATCTAACAAATTCTCCATTCCAGTCTTTTCATTTCGATCATCACTAATTTGAGATTTCGTTTTCTCCCCATTGTGATACCACAGAAAGTAGTTTGCTTGAAACCCATTTTTGGTTATGTGGTAGCTGACTTCTTCACGGCTCAACCAAGGTCTACCAACACAATTGGAACATGGGCAGTGTATGCGACCACTATCTGAAGCATTGTCAAATGCAAAATCTATAAAGCTCTCCAAATTGTTTTGAAAATCATCTGAGATCCGATCGGTTTCATACATCCAACTTCTGTCCATTCTGTAAAAAGAATTTATATAAGTCATTTTGTCATAAACAATTCAATAGGCATTAACTATAATAGAATATACATTTAAGTAAACGATAAAGGAAGAAAATAATCAAGGTATCAACTACACATGTCAAAAAAACATACAAATGTGTTATTGAAAAAATGTAAAACCAACAAGAACTTAATGTGTTATATCACATAACAGCATGACTCATCCCATAACCATATTAGTAGGGTATCATGAACATGAATAACATCAACCTTGTGACATCCTCCTACCCTACATGACCCCAACCACATGCCACATCTTATTATAGCCTTATCACATCACACCTCATCGAAAAACACTAGGGAAATCATAGTACATCTCACCTGAAGACACATGGACAATCACATCGCATCTTGCCTAAAAACACATGGTCAATCACTTTTGAAGGAAGAGTAGGGAATGTTGTACCCCACTCTCTTGGATTTTAATGATCACAATCACTCTCATATTGATCTAATGTTGTTTCAAGTGTTCTTGTTAATAGGCATGATTTCAGGAGCAAGAAGTGGCAAAAAAAGGAAAAGTGGACTTTTTTCAAGTCCACCGGCCATCCGGTGTAGGACCACCGGCCAGCCGGTAAGGGCACCGGCCAGCCGGATCCAGCCCATCGGCCAGCCGGTGGACAAGGCAGAAGGGCTTGCCCTCTGCCAGGTGCCACCGGTCAGCCAGTGTCTGGCCACCGGCCAACCGGTGGGCCCAGACAGAATTGGATGTCTTCTGTCCAGACCACCGGCCAGCCGGTGGCCTCCTCACCGGCCAGCCGGTGGAACTCTTTGGAATAGTGAGACCTACTGTCTCACCACCGGCCAGCCGGTGGCCTTCCCACCGGCCAGCCGGTGGCTCCTGGGCAGAAGCTCTCTCCACCTTCCAAGGCACCGGCCAGCCGGTGGTCAAGCACCGGTTAGCCGGTAAGCAAAGTCAAACTAGCCGTTAGAGCTTGACCAGACTTGCCCACTTGATCCCCAACGGCTCCAAGAACAGTTGGCAAAACCTCTCAAATACCAACGGTTATACCAAACCGTTGGTATGTAAGTGTTCGGAAAACTCCAGTTTCCAGTAGTGAGGATCTTACATACTAGGATACACATCATGGATCACTATCAAAACCATAAAAACATTGACAGATCTCAAAAAATGAGTGCATGCCATCATTACCTCATAGAATTGAAAAAAGGTAAGTAACAAGCAATATATCTCACTACTCCATACTCACCCCACAACATAAGGGTCTCACATTACTAGGGAATAATTCTATCCAATACTAAATGATCTTGATCCATTTTTCATATACATATATGATTCACCTCACCAATTACTAAATATTAATAACATACAAAATTATGATTCCATTTAACTAGAGTTAAACCATCAGGTTTTACAAGGAAATTCTATATAAGTATTTGTTTACACTTTAAATAAAGAACATGAATGTCATGTTAACACTCAACATTGATTCATTAATAAATTGTATTCGAATTTTATGGAAATACCAAAATAAATTAGTGAATCAATGTACCTATAGTGGTGCACATGACCACCATGAAACAATCATAAATTTTTACAAAAACCCTAATAATTGGGAATAACGAAATCAAGAATAGAAGTATATGATTTATAAGAGCTGGAACTATATCGTTGATAAAATATAGGAGTCTAACCTGGTAGGTGCTGATCTGATGGAAGATGTGGGGATTGGGAGGTCCTTCTGCAAGGAATTGCTCCAGGAGGACATGAACTGAATGCTTCTGGAATGTGGGGAGGCCGCTGGCTCGATTTGGTATTTGGGGCTTTTTTTTCCCAACGGTTATTAAAAACCGTTGGGAATGACCAACATTTCCCAACGGTTCCATAAAACCGTTGGGAAAACAAGATTTTTCACCACTTTTCCCAACGGTTCTTAGGAACCGTTGGGAAAAACCTATCTTTCCCAACGGTTGTATGAAACCGTTGGGAAAACTATGCATTGAGGGGTTTTTCCAAACGGTTTCTATAAACCGTTGGGAAAAACAAGATATGCCAACGGTTCAATGAACCGTTGGTACACAACTGTTGGGAAAGGTCCCTTTTCCAGTAGTGTCACCATATCACTAAAAGTGGTTTCCAAAAAAAATTATATTGGGTGGTATCCAAATGGAGAAAAATCTCAAGTGTTGAACGAAATTGATTCAACATGAAATATTGGTATCAAAAATATGATTTCCGATTGGTTTCCTTTTGTTTCTGAAGCTAGCACCTCATGTAGACCAGTGCAAGAGTAAATGAATACTGGAACATAGTTCTCATCTATTAATTAGGATGATGACGTTGAGAGTTTTAGAAAGATGATGGAAGATACAAATACCCCAGTATATCAAGCATGTGGAAAAATGAGAAAACATGAGTTTTTAATGCAATTATATCATTGGAAAACAATGTGTGGATTTAGTAATATTTCGGTCGAATATCTCCTTACATTTATTAAGGATTTACTGCCGATGATTAATGTATTCTATAAAATGATAACATGGCATCAAAGTTGGTTGATAAATTTGTATTTTCATCTACTAAAAATCATTCTTGTCTTAAAGACTGTTGTTTGTTCTGGTTGGACAATGAAGACTTGAGTCAGTGAAAACAGTGTGGCACATCAAGGTGGAAGACTAATAAAGACATATCTCAATCTTTCATACCACAGAAAGTGATGTGCCACTTACCTTTATTTCACAGGCTTTAAAATTTTTTTATGTCAGAACAAATTGCAAACAATATGCTCTGGCATGCAGATGAAAGAAATAAGGATAATGATGAAATATTGCATCCTGCAAATGGGTTGGTTTGGATGAAATTTGATAGGTTACATCCTGATTTTACAACCGACCAATGAAATGTTAGATTGGGATTATCCTGTGATGGATTCAACCCATTTCACCAAATGCATACTGCACACAGTACTTGACGTATTTTCATTCACGTTTATAACTTTCCTTCATGGATGTCTATGAAGAAGCCATTCACTATCCTGAGTATATTAATATCTGGACCCAGTGATCCTAGAAATTATATTGATATATACTTGCAGCCATTAATAGAGAAGTTAAATTTGATTTGTATTGTTGGTTCACAAGCGTATGATGCATTCAAAAAGGAGTACTTTATGTTTCGTGCAACTTTATTATGGATGATAATTGATTTCCCTACCTACGTAATGATTTCGGGTTGGAGTAATAATGGGAAATTATCCTGTCCAATTTTGTATAAAAAATACACGTTTCCAAATATTAATGTTTCGATGAACTTTCATCTTTATAGGGAATCAACATTTTCTACCAATGGATCATCCATACAAGAAAAATCGGAGACAGTTTGATAATGTCATTGAGACCGATGAGACACCTCAATGAATTTCAAGGACTGATATTGTTAAAGAACTGGATGATTTGAATTATGTTCTTGGAAAAAGTCAATTAAATATCAGAAAGTGAAAGCATGCTAATTCAAATTCCAATAGCAATTGGAGAAAGAAAATAATTTCCTCGAGTTTCTGTATTGGTCCTTGAATTTATTACATCATTTTTTGGATGTAATACATATTGAGAAAAACATTTTTGAGGTGTTAAATTCTACTATTTTAAATCTCAAAGGCAAAACAAAAGACGATTTGCAGTGTTGCCGTGATTTGATGGATTGGGGTATAAGAGCAAGACTTCATCCTGAGCTAATTGGTCAAAATAAGTGGAAAGTCCCTATTTCTTATTATTCGATGAAAAATGTGGAGAAAAAAATAATTTCTTCAGGTCTTGGGAAGTTTGAAGGATCCAGATGGTAATTCAAGTAATATTTCGAAAAGGGTAAATACACAAGATGTGAATCTCAAATCTCTTAAAACCCATGATTATAATGTCTTGTTACATGAGTTGATTCCCATTACCATTCGCCATTTACATTCACATAATTTTAGAGTTGTGGTGATTAAGTTATGTCTATTTTATCGAGATCTTTGTGCCAAGATATTGAACAGAAGTGTTATTCAGAAATCATAGAGGGATGCACCGATTATTCTTTGCGAATTGGAGAAAAATTTCCCATCGTCTTTTTTCAAATGTATGTTACATTTGAATATGCATCTTCACATGGAATTTCTATTTGGTGGTCTTGTTTCGAGTTGATGGTTTTATCCTACCAAAGAATGATATTTACATTGAAATCATATGTTTGAAATAAATATCATCCTGAAGGCTCTATTGTGAAATGCGATTTAGCACAAGAATGCATGGATTTCTGTTCATCGTACCCGGCTAACATCACTATGAGGTATAATTCACTAATTAGAACTAAAGATGAGCAATATGATCCCATTGATCCTTCATTTCCTTCACTACCCCCAATAGGGGGGATATCTGGATAATACTCGTTGTGTACTTTAAGTAGGGAAGAGTGGGAAATAGCACATTGCACAGTATTATTCAATTTTGGTGGGCATGATGATCATATCAAGTAAGTAAAATCATAAATATGTATTTTTTTCATTGTGTGAATTTTTTATATATTTTGACATTTTAATGCTTTCATATCTGTATAGAAGATTTAGAAAATATAAAAAAGAGACATCGCTCTCTATCTATTAAGAGGAAGGAACTATTGCACAACAATGAATTTTCTACCTGGTTAAAGTCAAAGGTAATACATTTCTTCTTCTTCTTCTCATAACATAATCACATGTCTCTGTTTAATATTCCATGTTGGTAGATTTTAGGTTTTAACTTTACTATTGATTGAAGTATCAGATGAAATAAAATCATTGTCCTTTAGTTCAAATGATGTGGTGCGTGATTGTAATAAAATGGTTGTCAATGGATTAAAATTTGTTACAAATAGTTATGCAAAAAAAATGGCAACACAGCATGATGATTTCATGATAAGCACCATAATATATTTTTATGCAAGTGCATCGGACATGCATCCTCGATCAGAAAATATACCATATTACGTTGTTACTGAAAGAATCTTTTTATTATATTACTATGCAGACGGTCATGTTGTAATGATGAAATACAAGTTGTTTGATTCAATGACACGACAAGGAATGCTTATTGATAACTGTGGATTTAGAGTGATTGATATAAACCACCAGCTTTGTACCGATGAACCCTGTATTCTTGTATGACTAGATAAACAAGTGTTTTATGTATGTGACCTGTTACAACCACAATTTGGTGTTATTGTTGATGTTATTCCTAGACATATTTTTGATGAAGTCATGGATGAAATTGATGTTGTGGATGAACCTGTATGTATTTATTCGAATGTTGCATTTGATGATATAGATGATGCAATTGTTGGAACATATTGGGAATAAGAAATTACCAGAAACCCCACATAGCGTTGACACATTTGTAAGTATTTACCTGATATTATAACAATATTGTATGTGTTTTTTTAACATCCATACATGATATCAGAATAACTTGTATATTTTATACCATTATCAAATATAAAACTATTAATATCCTCACTAATTTATGTTTGACCACTTCTCTAGTAAATATTGAACATAAAAAAGTCTTGATATTTTATCAATATACATATCACACATGAAAATTTATCTCATTGTTTTATGATACAATTGTATTATTTAACATTTTTAATTATATCAATTTATTTGAGAATATTATTATAAATTTCTATGTCAAAATATCTGATTATCATGATACTATAAGGAGTAGAAGAATACCGAGAAACGAACAACGTAGGTCTCCTCCTGGAAACAATGAAAGTACGAATTATGTTTTAATATTATGGCCTTTCATAATATTTATCTTGTTATCATTTGTTTTATTTTATCATCTTTGTTATTTTAGGCTGCATCATCAAGGAGGCTCTTGGATTATGCCACTGAGGATGATATTGTGGCGGGGGGGTACAGATTCTATAGGCCAGCCTACTACTACGCCCCTTGAGACACCAGGAGGCCATCCTCTCATTATGCCACCTCCATATTATCCATACCCACATTTTCTGTATCCCTTTTTGCCCATAGCCACATCAGATGGTAGTTCTCAGACTCCCATACCTCATTTTCCATTCCCACCATCCACAGTACAGGGTACTGTGCCCCCATATATCCCACCACCATATCCATATCCATATCCACCCTTGTCTGTACAGGGTTATCCATATGGTTTTCTTCCTCCATCGGTACACTTTGCATCTACAATATATAGTACTCGTGTAGATATCTCACCTACCGTGGATGCTACCCCCCTCCAGATGTAGCACTTCAGGGGTCAGCAGATCCCCCATCTATTGATATTTGTTTAAACATTACTGTTACTGATTAATGATAAATTCATATATATTATTTTCTTTTATTTTTGGTTTCATGATTAGCTCAAGCCTCTACCAGATGACGAGGCTACACAAAAATGCACGAGGTTTGGAATCGGCACACACAAATCATAGTTTAATACAATGAGGACAATGCTATAATTAATAAAAATGGCACAGAATGTAAAATTTTATGGTAACACTTTCTACACAAAAAGATATCATTCCGGTGCAACCAATAAGATGGAAGGCAGTTGGAAACAAATAAAGGACAAATCCTGGGCATCAATTTCTGTAAGTAATGTTAATCACCTTATATATATATATATATATATATATATAAATTTATAATATTTTCTAAACAAAAATTATGTCCATTGAAACATCAATATAATTTTCCGGATGGACAAAATCCAAAGGTTGTAAGGATGATGGATTTAGGTGAAATGTTGTGAGCCTACAAGTATGATTTATATCTTGGTTGGAAAAAGAGATTTGGTACAGATCTTGAGAAAGTATCGGTGATTCAAGATTGCCCAATATCACAATATAAAGAGATGATCAACTATAGGAAGAGTCCATAGTTTAAGGTGTTTGTTAAATTTATATATATATTCATTTATTTATTTGAAAATGATTTTAAATTACTTATTTTATTAATGTTAATGAATCTATATAATTATTTGTTTATAGGAGAAATCAAACAGAAATAAAACAAAAAAGAGTGCAATGAAACACATTTCTACTCGCAGACACACTTCATTACCAGATCACGAGTAGACGCATGTAATTTAACATTAAAAATATTTAGCTTTGTTTAGTGTAATTTTTTTTGACTTCCAATTTTGATTTATATATTTGTTTTACTCTAGAAAAAGGCATCAAATATCGAGGGGCATGCTCCTCGCTCAACTTTGTTTTGTACAATCCGAAAAAAGAAAGATAGTATTGAGCCAAATACTGACACCGATAAGTTGATTGTATGTATATTTCAATTTCATTGATTTTTATAGAATTTAATTCCTTATATTATTTTGTCATTTTAATTTATGTTATATATCAATCAAAAAAATTATTTAGATTCATTTGTAGAAAAATAACCTAACAGTTTGGGCCCAAACGATCATCTACATCAGGTATTAGGAGATGAGAATTAGGGTAGAGTGCGTTGACAACCAGGAAAGAATATCGTACCATCTCGATACTGGTCTAATAACGTTTCATCGAGTACCGGTTCTGGTTTTTTTATAGTTTAACAAATTAATGCCACAAATCAATGAAGCAAGTCAAAAAACAGAACAGGCGATAACTGCAAATATGATGAAATTTATGTCTGCTCTTTATTCTACACTTCCACTAGAATCTGCCACAACGGTTGATGCCTTTTTGATGTTGATGTGTTAAGCTAATTTTGATTATTCTGTTGGAGCTGGAGCTGGACCTAGTTCTTGTCCCGGTGCTGGTGATAGTTTGGATACAGATGCTGACGATGATGTTGTTGGTGTGAGAGGTGGTGATGGTGTTTCTATAGGAGGTGTGGATGAGGGTTCTCATGATTCGGATGATACTGATATTGAAACTCACTTTTTATATAAATTGTATTTTTGGATTGGTAATGTATGATGTGTTCCATCCATCTGAGTACACTGCTTTTTGAACAATATCATTAATTTTTACCATATCTTATTGAGAATGATAATGAATACTAACCTATAGATCCACCTTAATCAAACTATATCTAGTATTGGATATAGACCAACCGCCATGACATCCCAATCGATAAGTTTCTTTAACAACATCAGTTAAATCTATATATTAAAATTCAATAGCTGAAGGTGCAACAATAGATTACATATTTCAATTATAGGAAAGGAAACCTCCAAATTCAGTAAACACATTAATAGTTAAGGATTTACAATTATCAACATTAACTGTATCGTTAACATCAACCAAACCACAAATAATTTAAGTAGTATCCACATTTGTACCACATAATAATGAAATATTAGAAGTTAAATAAGGATACCTCAATATCCACTTAAGGGAATACCATTATAGCTTCCTTGGAGTGCCCATGAACCATCATAGAGTGTAGATTGAAAGTGAAAAATCAGTTTTATAAAAAATCATAAAAAACGCTTTGCAACCAACAATGTTTGAATAAGGAATTTTAGACATAAATCCAACATCAACTTTAGGAGTAGATTAATGATTCAAGGAAAATTTAAAATTTTGTTCAAAATGGAAATTAATAGGACTGAGAGATTCCAACATTTAGTTATTTATAAATTTTAAAATATAAGCATCCTAAGATAAATAAAGTAGTTTATGCATTCTATCCCTAATTATATAAACACCTAGGATTTTCTTATCTACACCTAAGACATTCATTAAAAATGAAATTTTCAATTTGGATTTAAAAATAGATATCATATTTATGTCTTTTAAAATTTTGATCATGTCATCAATATACAATAGTAGGTAAATGATATAGGTTTTAGTTGATTTTAATTAAAATAATGCATTATAATGAATGCTAATGAACTTGTTACCAAGAAAAAATGAATCATAATTGAAGCATCGCTTCCATGAGGATTGATTCAGGATAGACCACAATTTATTTAAATGGCATACTTTTTTTGGTTTGAACTTAGCAGGATAATCATAAAGAGTTATCATATAAATCTTTTCATTCAAATCCACATGACGGAAATCAGTTTTAACAACTAACTGTTGTGTATGAAGATGATGAAATTGGATCATCCAACACAAGAACTAGTCCTGGATATCCCCAATAAATATGAGTGTATGTATTCATGTGGGCTGACCGCATTGAAATAAGACCTATTGAAACTCACCCTCTTGGATTTTACCATCACACAATCTCTAGAAAATTAAAGATTTATAGTTGTGATGTTACTCAATATCCCTTGGTTGTTGTGTTCCTCTAAGACTTTGGAGCTAAAATTCCCTTTCATATATTCTATACTATATTATTGTTAGTGCTTTTATTGTAAACATTTCCTAATTTCCATTAATGGGTATTCCAATTCAAAACATATAACCCATTGTTTAGAGATCATTTTATGATAATTATTGGTCCTTTAAAGATCTTGATATTTGGTCTAGAGGTAAATCCATTTTGATCTAGGACCACTAAGGAGATTATGTTTCATTAAAGGATGGGGACCCACTATACACTAAGTAAGGTGATGATGGATAGATTATCTAAGTCTATAATAATGGATTATATTCCCTCAACCTTGCACATATTATTTTTTCTTAAGAATACATCTACTTCTCTCTTTTTGACTAGCTCTAAAAATGACTCTCTCTATTGGAAAATATGAAAATAACAACTATAATCTAGGACCCACTCATGATTGAGTGAATAAATAGACACATTCAAGATTTCAACAAATGTCATAGCCCGAATCAACCAGAAAATACATGTTAGTGGGCTGTTTGGATTCTAACTCACGCATGAGTTTTCTACGCTCGGGCTTAATGTGCCAAGGTTTACCATATTGAAAACCTATTACTTTTCTATCCATACAACTTGTCCTAGATTTGGGTTATTTATTTATCTTATTTTTGTCCCAACTGAATTGTTTTTCTTATATTTAGTTTAAGGTCTCCCCCTTGTGAAAAACTATTACCCTCACCTATTTTTGTTTTCTAGAATGCAATTCCTTAGACAGATGGGCTGATTTGATATCTTCTAATGATAAATAGACTCAACAATACATCATGGTGGTAACAAGTGTTCTATATCTATTTTCAAGAGTGATTAATATGATCATTTTTTGATCCTCATCATCTACATAAACATTAATATTGTCTAAATCTAACATGAATTTATTATCCTCATCTAAATGGGTTTTTATAGATGTACATGGATTCATTTTGAATGTTAATATGCACTCTTTCTTGTAATTTTTTTCTACAAATGAGGCAATCATGAATAATGTTTCATGTTTAAGCCAAACTCCCTCAGTGGTAGAATATTAAGAAACGTCTATAAGGGCCTTATCAACAACGTAAAGTAATAGGCAGCAGGGTGGCATATCAAGTATACCTGGGAGAAATTCTTGGTATTCATCAATGGTTTGGTCAGTTTCATTAATAGTCATAATGGTTTTCATAATCCCATATAGAAAATCAATGAAAACTTGTTGTATTTTCAAGGATCTCATTTAGGTGGGTGTTCTGGGGCAGGGGGAGGGGGTGTGCAGGTTGGGGGTAGGGGAGGGGGTAGGGGGTGTGCAGGTGGGTTGTAGGGCATGGAGAGGGGGTAGGGGGTCTGCCAGTGGGGGGTAGGGGGTTGTGCTGGGGCAGGGGGGATGATGGGGGGGGGCATGGGGAGGGGTTGTTCAGGTGGGAGGTAGGGGAGGGGGCATGGTGTGTGCCTATGGGGGCAGGGGCAGGGAGAGGGGGGTGTGCAGGTGGGGGGGGGGGGGTAGGGGGTGTCCTGGGGCAAGGAGAGGGGTGTGTGCAGGTGGGAGGGTGGGGGTGGGGCAGGGGGAGGTGGGTGTGCATGTGTGGGGCAGGGGAGGGGGCATGGGGGTGTGCAAGTGGGTGGCAGGGGGGGCCATGGGGTGTGGAGGTGGGGGGCAGGGGGGTGTGTTGGGGCATGGAGAGGGGTCTGTGAATGTGTGGGGGGGTGGGGGGCAGGTGGGGGGGGGGGCAGGGGGAGGGGGTGTGTAGATGGGGGAGTGGGGGTAGGGGAGGGGCATGGGGGTGTGCAGGTGGGGTTCAGGTGGCAGGGAGAGGGGGAAGGGGGTGTGCTTGTGGGGGGAAGGGGGAAAGGTGAAATTATCATTTTCTCCATTATTTTTTTTTTCTCCCAAATAAAATCTAAACAATTGTTTTTTGATTCATTCTTAATTATCACAGTCTTGAGTGGATTACACACTAAGGGGATGGGTTGAGTGTACTAGTCTTATGATCATAATGAATTTCTAAATCAGAACCATCTATCCCAAATGATAGAAATAATGTAAAATAAAATCTATGTATTAAATTATTTTATGAATGCTTTACAATATTATATTTATATGACTTTACTAGGCCTGATTAGAGTAGAGTTGGTTATGACTATTCACATTTGGAACATTCTTCCATTACCACTAGGATTAAGGAATCATTGTTTTTAGCTATATCAAAACTCAAAAATATTTAACTCTTATATAGATCTATTTTGGGTTCTCCATGATGAAATAGTGTTTTAATATCCACTTCGAATCCTAATCCCTCAGATTATTCCATGTTATGACCAATTTTATCCTTTTTACCTCAATCCCAAAATAGACCGTGATCCCTATTTCATACAAAATGTTAAACAAAACCCAATAGCATCATTCATATCCCAAAACCAATAAAAATTATGTGGACTCATAAAAAAATGTTTAGAGTCCAATTTTATATTCTACCAAACATTATCCATGCGTTCGACCACACACTATCAATATACTACAAAATTATAGTATGTGTAGTTTGGGATAAAGAAATTATAATTTGACTACAGCCCATGTAAAGTAAATAATAAATATGGGATCATCAAATTTTGATGATGATTTTAGGAAATATGTTTACTATCATTATGCAGAGGGACCTTTAGCACAGTCCTATGATAACCTCACCCTCCCCATATTCTATTTTCAATCATTTTTTTTATTTTGGAAGCCACTATGTCATCATTTTTAAAGCCTAGTTCATGTGTCATGACCCTCTAACATATTCAAATGGTCATGAAACCCATTAAATTCTTACCTTGATGCATAAAATTAAATGTTAACTTTCCAATTTCTTCCATTTATGTACAAAATTCCATAACAAACTAGCCAGTCCCAACCGACCAAACATTAGATATGTTCCAACAATAATTCAAGGAGATTGTCCTATTATGGGGGGGACTGCTGTCCAGGGGGGGCTGTTGTCCAGCAGGGGGGCTGTCTAGGGGGGTCCAACAGGGAGGGGGGCTGCTGTCCAGCAGGGGGGCCATCCAGGGAGCGCTAGTTGGGGGGTTTATCAGAGGGGGTCTTCTGTCTAGGGGTGGCTGTCCGGGGTGGGGGGGATGCTATCTAGGGGGGTCCAACAGGGGGTGGGGGGCTGCTGTCCAGGGGGGTCCAACAGGGGGGCTGTCCAGGGGGGTCCAGCAGGGGGGCTTCTATCCAGGGGGTTTGTCCAGTGGGGGTCCAGCAGGGGGTGGGGGAGGGGGGGCAGCTGTCCAGGGGGTACTGTAGGGGGGGATTCTTTCCAGGGGGTATATGTAAATAATACTTTTAGAGTTCTTTCATAATTTTATTTTCATTTATTGAGTCCACTATTGTATTTTCATAATTTGTTATGTTAGAAGGTTCTTGTTCAAAAGAATAATATTTTATAATGATTTGATTCACATACAGGGATCTCTCATAAAACTCAATAACGGGGAACATACCTCACAGTTTCAGGTTGCTTTCAATCCATGGTACACTGTAATCAATTGAGGCTTTAGTTAAGATAATTATCATTTTTTAATGTATTTATGGCATTGTTTAGGTTTTTACAGATCTATCAATTCATTGGTCCAATTAATTCCCTTCCTGGAGTTCCCATTGATGATTTGTAAGTTGATTGTATGTTTAAACAACACTTGAATTGAAATCTTTCTAGTTTATATAGTTTTTGTTAGCATGTAATTTATCAGATTTTACTACTTTAGTTTTTATGAATTTTGAGCATCCTTATTGCAAAGTCATTAATCTTTTCTTGGTTTTACTGATGCTATCAGGAATGTTTCAAAGAACAAATTTATTGGAACTTATTTTTGTATCGTTCTGACATTGTTAGCACTTTGTAGACCACCCTTGTTATCTATATATATATTGTTACTATTTTATTTATTTTACATTATATTCACTAACCCAACATATTATGGGATATATTAAAGTAATTAATATTAGTGAAAAAAATAATTTTATGCTCATTGCCTACACATGTATACAGATTGTTACTATTTTATTTATTTTACAGGTTTTGTGTTTTTTTTCATCATATTCACCTTCACTGGGGGGTGCTCGTGTAGGGTGGGGGGGGTCTAGGTGGAGGGGGGTGTGCAGTGAGGAGGGGGCAGGGGGGTTGGGTGCAAGGTGCAGGGGGTGGGGAAGGGGAGGTGTGCAGGAGCAGGGAGTTCATAAATTTTGTTCATGTATGTTGCGGGCTAATTGAATGGGATTGAAACTCTGGTACAAGGCTATCCCAGACCAGATGATTTTTCTTGTTTGATGAATGAGACATCAATCACTTCCAACGGAGGAGAATATTTTGAATTAGGGGGTGGATCTGGCCTCTGGATGTCACTGTTGTACAAAGGCCACACTAGAATCTTCTTGGAACTTATTTTTTTAGAGTGATTGGTTGAGGGGGATCTGGAGGTTTATGGGACAATTTCTGAATATCAACAACATTAGGAAATCCATGTAAGAGATTATTGAGGCCTTGTTATAAGTGGAGATCCAGGGGTGGATGTTATGATTCATTTATGTTTTTTCTTGGATGTGTGTGGGACTATTTGTGATGGTAGGAATAATGTAAGAGAAGGCAAGATGAATCTGTCAATCTATTTTCAGGTTCAAGTGAAAATGATTTGGGTAGAGTTAGGAGTGATTAACAAGGGAGGAATATTTTCTACTACCCTAAAAAGATTTCATTAAAGGATTTGTATGAATAGTGATTCTTTCCAATGTATTCAAGGAAAGGCGGCTTCAATGGAAGCCTCCTACTATGGGATTATAAATGAATGTGGATGTATTATGTATTGCAGGGGAGATAAGGGGAGGCAGGTTGGTTCAGAACAATAGGGGCTTATCATTAAAATTGAATGTGGATTGATCATGTATTGTAGGGGAGATGAGGGGAGGCGGGTTGGTTTAGAATAATAGGGTCTTGGTGATTCTGTGTTTCAATTCCTTTTACTGAATGGGTATCTTCATTGGGGTAGTGGTGAGTGCGATGAATACATGCCTTATGTTGTTTAATATTTTCATTGAGGAGATTGATGAAGTAGAATTCGACTCAATTGTGTTGGTTCAGCTTTTTTCGAAGAAGGTGGTGGTTTCATGGGATTTGGATTACCTTGTATTGGGGGTTCTGGTGTAGGGTGGGGGTGGTCTAGGGGCAGGGGGTGTCCAGTGATGAGGGGATAAGGTGGTGGGGTGCATGGTGTTGGGGGGTGGGGCAGGGGATGTGTGCGGGAGCAGGGGGTGGGGGTGCTGGTGCAGTCCTCCCAACAGCCAGCATGAATCACCATGCTGGATTATTTTTTTATGAAGGCTAAATCCCTATAGCCACGGTTTCAAAACATGGCTATAGGGCTTTAGGCACGGTTCAGGTTGCCTTTATTGTCATCTATAGGGAAGATCCTATATCCATAGTTTGAAACCGTGTCTATAGGATCAGGCCTATAGCCACACCAATACCAGCCAGGGTTCATGAAACCGTGGTTATAACCTATAGCCACGGTTTTTGGCCTATAGCCATAGTTTAGAATAGTGTCTATAGCATATATTTCCAGAAGTGTAAAGATTTGGTTTCCACCCTCAACATCTAGGTACTATCTTCATTCGCAGAATATATATTCGGATCATAATAATGGGTAGTACTCAGATATATATACAATCTCACCTCAAAATCCATTAATTGATCATATAGATCTGAAATCTATATAGGATCTATCTTTATGATAAAATATATATGGTCATTATTGACATAAAAATATCAATCATGAAGTCAACTGCATTATTGGGTTCTAAGCCCAATAACCAATAAATAAAAAAACATTAAAAATCATCAACTATTGGAAAAAATATCTTGTTAGACAACTCATCATCATGAAGATTGAAAATAGCAAATTAGGATGTGATGTTTCTTTATAATTGAAGTTCAGGTCTCACAAAACCTACTATCATTTCATATTCACGAATTTTAGAAATCACCCTTAGTAGAAGTGAACAATACCCATCAATGGTAATATTCAGTATGGTTTCTACAACAAAGTAGACAATACATACCACATATCATAGTGAAACTAATCATATCTAGAATATTAATTCTCCAAATGATTTTATAATAGAAAATAACTATAAAACACCATAATCACATCCAAATACCATCAAAACATTCCCCTAGAGGAATATTAATAAACATCTACAAATAAAAAACACTATTTATAACCCCATGAAATTGTAAAACTGTGTTCATATTAAAGAATGAGTTATACAAGTATATAATAAATACTATTATATGATGAAATATATGAAATCATTACAATAACTACCCAATATTTTCATACACAAATATTGAATATTTTTAGATGAATATTCAATATACATCACAAATAAATCGAGGATCATAATGGACTAGTGGGTTTGAATACTAGATATACCATATTTTTATTTCTTGAATTATCTTCAACATCTCCCACAAAGATATCCCCATATTTTAGTCTTCTTATACATAGTCTACATAAAACCATTATCCATGAAATAGGGATAGGAAATATAAGAATAGTTTATCTCAAATGATCAATAAGGATAAACTTTAGAGATATTAATCGATAATTATATAAAATCATAAAATATGAATATGGGTATGATTTCATGAAAATAACATACAATGTTCGTAAAATAAATGTTAATCATCATATACATGATTCATGTAATAAAGATCAGTAGTTCATAAGATATGAATCATAAAGGAAATCAAATAACATGATCCATGAGGGAAAATATAGACATAATAATGTGAAAAATTCATAAACATTTAACACTGTGAACATGTATAGAAAGACACTGGTTCACTCATTATTTCACAGACACAAAATAAAACAGTCACATAAATTTATGGACATGATAAGGGGGCACAAATAACCTTATGGACATGAAATCAATTCACACATTTCCTAATGAATATGAAACTAGGTCCACACAAACCATTGTGAAGATGAAATCAGGTTCAAGCATAACATAATTAACCCACAAGTTATCTATCCTAAGGTAATTAATTAGAGAGATATAACATGCTTACTCACCCCCAATTTATAGGGGAACAACCATTCATAGATTATAATGGAACATAATATATTTCCGCTATATCAGAAACACCTATACTTTGTTTATAACAAATCCTAAAATCACATAAATAAATACATATAATTATATGTGTCCTATAGGATCATGAATCATTAATCACATTGTAACATAATAACCCATGAAAATAAAATAGGTTTCCTAAACATTTCACCATGTCATTATTGTACAACACTGAAAAAATGTATTTCATAAACATATCATTATCATAATTATATGCCACATAAATAATGAAATAGGTTGGTATCATTTAATCATAACCCAATAAATTAAGTTTCACATCATTGATGTTATCATTGAATAAAAATTCCATTAAAAGGACATTAAACCATTTTGTGGGGTAAATGGCATTTAAACATTAATATCATAAATATATAATATTAAAATTTCAATAATATTATGGAAACCAATTTAAATGAAATGAACCATGAAGAATATTAAGGTATAGTTCACATCATGGATTTTTCATGACAATATGAAATTGAGGTCATGGCATGTAAATTAAAAAAAAAATTCATTCATAGTTTTGGTAAAAATTCAAATTAAACTCATTTAAAAAAATAAAAAGAATATTAAATTAAAACCATTTTAAAAAAATTAATAATTTTTAAACTATACTTAAAAAAATGGGGTAATATTAATAAAAATTTGAATAAATTTCTAGAAAAATTGGATGTGGAAGAAAATTTTTTATTTACTGAAGAAGCAAATAAAGTTAGTTTTCCTTAAAATCATTCTTTTTGGTATATTTAGTTATAAAATAGTGGATACTAAATTTAAAAAAAGTACTCTGAAGAAATGAAAATAATATAATAAAACTAGTTGGTTTTTTTGGATGGTTGATTATACTATTTCACCATCAAAAACATAATCCTAAACAGTCATTAAAAATAATGAGGTTGCGACATATACCATTACAACTATGATATCATTAGAATTATAAGTCCCATAAAATAAGTAAAATTTTATGAATATTTATATACCCATACCATTCATACGATTCATCATAAAATATACTGATAGTTATTATTTTCACTAAAAAAATGGAATAGTTAGTAAATATTTCATGTGTCTCATAGTAGTTAAAGCAGGAGGATTATCCGCTTATTATTTGGTTATCTATGATTAAAAACATCATGAAAGAGATAAAAATTTATGTGTTTTAAATCCAAATAGTTATCCTTAAAATAATAATATATGAAATTCATGGGTTTTATATATGCTATATAAAGTAATAAGTTGTGAATATGGTATGTGTATTGTGGATACAAATGTTATATGATAAAACCCTTACCACGGGTCTAACTCCCTTTATACATGTTCAAATATCATGTATATTTAATATATATGTTCTATAAATATATTAAATTACTATAATAATATATATAAAGCTATTTTTCATCTAAATATATATTTTATCACCTGTTTATTACTAATTTGTTATTTAAATCACTATTCTATGTGTTAATTTCCTCATTATATATATATATTGGTTTTGTAGTACTGTTGCCTATATAGTGATAATGGATACATCCTAAAAAAATAATTAATAATGATAAATATATCATATATACTCATTATATAAATATTTTTAATCATCCATAAAATTATAGATAGAGAAATGAATTATAGTTTTCATGGAGACGGTAGCTCATACATACACATGAACTCTATTTTAATAAATATATGGAAGGAATTAAATAGTGGTAAAAAATATACCACCAATAATTAATCATTATAGTATCATATATATCATATATATTAACAAATCCTTTCCATATGACCATTCATTCATAAATATAATGAAAAACATAAATCTTCGCTTCGTCGGTGCGATAATCCACACATATACACGAGAAACTTTATCCTTTTACAATTTTTGTGTGGGTAAGATGGTTAATGTGACATTATAAAACTATAAGGATAAAAAGTTTATAAATATCACTTTTATACCTTAAATACATCATTACATTTAGGGATGATATGCATTGATTTTAAACAAACTACATTAGTTTGTGAGGCGGTATCCAACCACACATATGATCAGTGGGTTTATTTATCATTTGATGGAAGACGAGATGGATATAGTTTAAACCATAAAAATATTATAATATCTTTATATTATATATAATTGGTTTATTTTATTATAATTATTTTGAAATTATATACAGTGGTAAGATAAAAATAAAAACAAAAGAGCTTAGTGAAGACAATTACATTCTTTTTGGAAAACATCCTTTCAATCCCTTATTACAGAGCCTAGGGTTTCTATTTTGAGATTAAAAGAATATATAGAACACAGAAAAGGATGTTTTTGAGATATTTGTTTAGTGTTTTGTTGAACCGTATGGATTTAGATGTGTGAATAAGAGTGGGGAGGAGGTACGCATTTATAATTGAGGAGGAGTGGAATTTTTATAAATACAATAAACTATTAGATAATGGGGAGTTATCATAAACACATGGTAATATAAAATTTTAATTTATGGATTGGATTGAATATTTGATCTATCTACACCTCTATCAAAATTTTTTCTTCAAACATGTAATTCCTTAACTTCTATGATTTCATAATTTTATTAGTTTAGTTTTCACCATTGTAAATTGTTTTTTATTTACTTAGGTAATTTTTCATTTAAGACTAAACATAAAATTATCATTATCCAATAATTATAACCAAATATTTTAAATATTAAATCATATTTAATAGAAAAAAATCACATGTATTTGGAAAATGAATTTTTATACAATGTCATTTAATACATAAAACCACATTTTATGCTTTACCGTAGTAAATATTTTTTTTTCTATTCTATTTATTTCAAACAAAACATACAATGATATTTTTAGAAAATATTAACTACCCGGATAAAAAATATTCAATCCATTTTATATGTTTTTAATAATTTATTTTGTTGAATTTAATTTAAAATCAAACATGAAAACACGTTTTAATTCGGTGTTTCCATAAAGTTGTTAAGAATAAATAAATTTTATATCAACATTTTGAAAATAATATCTTAAAATAACCTAAATTTGATTTAGAATAAAATTATTGAGATAATTATAATCTTATAGTCCCTTTTAAAAAATATATCTTTTTTAATTATTTAAAATAAATGACACTTTTTACCTAAAATCATCATTTTGGATGATTCATTAAAAAATTCAACATGAAAGAAAATTCTCAAAAAGAAAATTAAAGATAATTTTTACATTTAGTTTCAAAAAATAATGTATATTTTTCAAATAAATTTTCAAAATATGAGAAATATTAATTTTATTATAACTCTTTGAATGTCGATGCAATAGTTTCATAGAAAAAAATTAATTTTCTTCCATAAAACATCATTTATTAATATCTGATCCTTTTAAAAGAATTTTAAGAATTATGTAGCACCACCAATTTCAAGTATATAACCATTAATGTTTTAAATTTTATATTATATAATAATTGGGCTATGGTTCGGGATGTTTTTTGAGGATTAGAAATGTTTTTTATGTGTTTTTGGAGGCGTATATTTTATGTACAAATTGTAAAAACATTGAACCACCTACATGATACTATGAAACATGTTTTTTTAGTCACTAGAAATGTGCATAGTTGTAATAGTGTTTGGAAAACAATTAGAGTTCATAGGATATTTTTTCCTTCATGAAATAGTTTAAAAACCTGGTTAGTGCATGGCTTGTCTAACAGTGTGATCCTACCATGCAGTGTATGTGTTTGTCTAGTAGTCCATGAAATCTTGACACATGAGTAATTAAACCATGTGGCCAAACCATTTCTTGGGTAGATGGAATCCTGAAATTTTTTGATATAATATAAATTATTACCTTAATACTCTTTTTATCACCTATTACCTAAATATATCAAATTCCATTTTCTCCCTAGGCATGAGAGATTTTTCCAATTATTCTAGAAGCGATTCTTATGTGAATCGAAGAACATTGGAGGAAATAACTCATCGATAAATTGTCATTATTAATTTTTCATATTTTATGTAGTATTATTATCTCTCATTGAACCGTATATCAATAACATTATGGATATATCTATGTTCTATTATGGGAATCTTGATGGTATATGCATGAATATATTTAAGAAAATAAGATTCATTTTCGAATCAAAAATGTCATTGTGTCATTATTCATTTTCACCAACAGCTAATAGGTAGTTGGGTTCTCTCTTATACAAACTTGAATTTTACCTTAAAATATTTGTATTTTTTAAATTATTTACTGGAATTAATTATGAAAACATTTTATGATTCTTTATGGGGGAATGATATGTTACTTATTTATAATTTGAGAAAATTGGGTGGGTATTGGGAAAATCCGTTTGGTTATAATTTTAATATTATAATTTTAAAATTATATTTTTTCATGGATTCACAAAACTTGTGATGTAGGAAATAGGTTTTCATGGAACATGGAATAATTGAGTTTGTGTTTATTAATTGGTGTGGATAATGTGTTGGTCGGAGTGGAAAATGAAGAGGAGGTTTAATTGAGTTCCTTCTTAAATTTTTTGTTAAAACAATATGATAAAAATCCCCCAATTTAAAACAACCAAGTTATTTAAGGCATATGAGATATAAATATTCAGTTGGTGAAAAAGGTTTCTCAACAGTTGATTAGACCTCAGTTGAATCAGTGTAAAAAACCTATTCAATATTTGAGATTGGTTTACTGAATTAAACACTTATAAAGACTAACCATAACTAACAATCAGAGATAATGTAAAATTGTTTTCTGTTTTAAAATTATCAGCAATGAAATATTGGAAAAAAGAGTACTACAAACAATAGAAGACAAAACTGTTAAAAAAGGTTCAGTCTCAATCCATGACTTAATCCTCTCCACTTGGTGACCACCTTCCACCAAGAAGTTTATATTAACAATAAATATGATACAAAACCTGTATCGAGATTTAGAATAGTTTTCAAAAACATTCCAGGGCTCACACCGACTACCACATTTCATCATGGGGAAAACAAACAACCAGGACACACACGACCACTTTCATAGTGTACGTGTGGGAAAAAATGTAAGAAATGTTTGGGTGATAGGATTTTCAGTGTTTCCCAGTTTAAGCATATGAGATATTCTGTGTGACAGAAAAACTCACACTTCTCAAAAATGTAAGATAAATAACAAAATAGAGTTAAGAATATTACGATTTAATTAATAAATCATAACTGTTTACGGTTTATCTCTTGACTCTTAATAGTGTTGAAATTATAGTTTTGTGTATTTCTCTGGATCTTGCATCTAAAAAAGGGTGTCGAAATCTAGGTTGTATCTTCCAGGTACTGAGGTGTTATACTTCTTAGTTTGGAAAAGGCTTGATGAAGAAAAAAAGACCATATTGAAATGCGTTCTCCCAAATTATCATTGTGATTCACTTGTGTTCATAGAGTGAGGGATAATGTTCATCCTTGTTCTTCAGATCTTGCATGTAATTTTCCACTCCCATGAACTCAAATCTTCTCTTGTGTGTTTTGTTTTTGTTTTCATATGTCTCAAGGTCTTATATTTTATATTTGAGGTGCAACAATAAGAATACATAAAACATGTATGATCTTCCTCATACCTCATATTATCTCCAGATACAGTCTCTTGATATGTCTAAAATCATCATTAATTAATTTTTATAAGCATTAAATTTACTAAATATGACCGTAAGAATAATTTTACAAAATTGACAATGTATTGAGTAAAAGAGTGGGTATTGGTAGACTGGTAGCAGTGGCCTTCTCAATGGTAGGATTTATTTTTAGTCTTCATCAATAACCTTCATTACTAACATTGTCGGTAGCTTTCTTTGGTGAGATACACCAGGAGAATTCATCAGTAAGCTTCATCAGTATCTTTCATCGATAACATTCATCAGTAGGCTTCATTGGTAGCTTCATCGGTAGCCTTCATTAGTAGGCTTCATCGGTAGACTTTAAGTAGTATCCTTTAGCGGTAACTTTAAAATAGTAGACTTTGATTGATAGGCTTATAATAGTGAGATAGCATTGATAACTCAACAGTATGGTTCCTTAGCGGTATCCTCTAACGGTAACCTCTAGTGGTAACCTCTAGAGGTAACCTCTATCGGTAACCTATAGAGGTAACCTTTTACATGGAGAAAATTCTCGCTGTAAATTTAATCGATATAGTAGTGGGATTAAATTTACATATTTATCGATTGATAGATATTCTAAATATTAATTAAACATGATTATCATATATAATAAAAATGATTTGGGAATATCAAAACAGGTGAGTCCAATAATCACGCTATTTTTTATAATCAAAATGTATGTTTGTGAAATTTAGATTTTTTTTATTTTTGAATCAGAGATAAGAACATTTAGTAGTATTTTTAGTGGTTTCAATATACATATATATGTATCAGTAGGTTAAAATATATTATAGCATATATGGAGTGACTAGAGTCAACATAAAACTTAAGGACTCTGGTAAAATTAAAACATTTCCCCTTTTTTATTAACAAAGAGAATATAAGAATAAAGAAGAGTTTTGTATTAATAAAATATGACTACAATATAAAAAAATTAAAAATATCTGTTTCAACTATGATAGACCACATTCAATCCACATCGGAGATATCCAAGGGAGCTTTATATTTTAGATATGAGGAGGCAAGTTCAGAAGATGGAGGTACAACCCCAGGTATCAAAATGATAAAGGTAAGAAGAGTAGTGAAAGAGGAATCATTAGACTAATAAGGAGTAGATCTCTGAGTGATCACATTAGTCATGCTTTTGATGGCCTGTGTAGGAGTCATCAAAGGGGTAACACTGGTAGAGCCTGAAGTAGCTAAGGAAGAAGGTACGGCTTCCAGAACAATAATAGGAGTGCAATCCACGTGGAGGATGGGAAAAAAGAGGATTCCTAAAATCCATAACAATGCATCCTCATCTTTAAAAGGCTCATATGAAATCATTCCTATTCTCCATGATTTTTTCAAAGTACAGATTAAAATCTCTTTGTATACTTACTTTATCCTTTAAAGCCTAAATGAAAGGTGGGATCCTAAACTTCTCCAATAGAAACTTGAAGTGGCCATCCATATGATTCTTACTGTACACCCTTTTATAATACAAGTCAACTTGTCCTTTGATGGCCTTCTGATCCTATACAACTTCCCTCAAATAATCTCCCAAAAGCTTATGAATGTCTCTAGTAGGGGAAATAACCTGAGTAATAAACTGAGGATCTGAGGTACTTTCACCAGAGAACTTTTCTACTTCTTCTCAAACAACTGATCTGAAAGCACTAGGTCTAGAAGTGGAGAGGCGGATAAGGAAGAGATGCATAGAGTGATGCCATAGTAAAAACTGTTTTCTTCATAAAAGATTTGGTCAGTCCACTGATCAACCATTTCACATCATCATCCGGACCTATCATATGTGCATTCATAGACTTCTTAAATTCCTCAAACAAAGTGACCATTTTCTGAAAAAACGTTTTATCAAACATAAGGTCTTTTTCCACTTGAGCACTTGAAGCCATATATGATTCTAATCTCATAATGTAATGATTCATATAATCCATTGATTTTTGAAGATTTTCAATTTATTATGGAATTATTTCACATCATGCATCAACTGGTAGTGAAAGGTAGTGATTAATTTTTCTAAGGAAGATGCTACAAGCTCTGGATTGAGAGGTAATATTATATCTATCCGAAAATATTTCTCATCAAAGTGTCTTATCAAATATGATTTTAATGATTTTAAATCATCCTTCTTCAAATAATATCGAGGTAGAAGAAGTACTGGCTGGACAATAATTTTATGTGAAACAAAATGAACTAGAGGGCTTCTGTTAAGCTTTTTATCTTTAGATTCTCCATAGTCTATGCCAAAGAACATGAATTCATGATCTTCTAACCAATCTTATATTTCATGAGAAACAAAAATTGAACTTGTGGTTATAGGTTCCTCCCCCTCACATTGAGTATTTTTCTAGAAAATTAAATTTACCTCAGTCGTTCCTTGATCAGTTTCAACAAAAAGAGAGTCCATTGCTATTTATTCTATAGAATCATCATCCAAATACATATCAATCCCAACTCCAACAGATTCAGAATATTCTTCCTCTTCACTTTCTCTTATTTCTATATATCCTATCAAAGTATGAAGACATAGAAATTACTATCCAATTTCTTCAAAAGCAATCTCAAATTCATCATGACCAAATTCTGTTTCATCCTCCTCATCAGAGGTATCTCCCACAGTGATGTCTCTTATGAAAGTTTATTCACGATTTTCTTAACTATTTTCATCATCATCACTGTTGCATATGATAGTCTCTCTTCTGAGAAATCTATTTGGTGGGCTTATCTCACCAAAGGATATAGTATTGACATGAGGACTTGAGGGAAGGATAGGATCACTCATATTATCTACAGGAGAATCCTCTATTAATTACACACCAGTACACACCTCATCTTCATCAGAGTAAACTGGTTCCAAATCATCAGGTATTAATCATGGATCTCTTTTATTCATTAACCTGGTAGGATTGGTAACTGGATTTAATTCCTCATATAGCATAGCCTCATCATTAACCCATTCCCTTTTCCAAGGATTCTAATTTTTCATCAAAAACTTGAAAGTCATTTTGGTAATGTAGAAGATTTACCTTACAACTACTGGTTATTTCTTATTTCAAGAAACACCATTCACTCTCATCATTAAGGATATAACCATATATTGAAAAAAGCATTTGATTTTGAACATTTCTTTGTCATATCCTCAAATTGAACTATTTACAACCTGCTGAGATTTGTCTTTTATCCATGCTTCAGTAGATACAACAAAAATATGTATTGATACATCAAATTAGAAAAGTCCCCTCACATTGTACTCAAATTTTATTGAACAAATGTAACCAGTAACCTATTATCTCGATTCGTCATAGCAGAAATCACATTCAAAGGGATTTCATTCCCTATCAGTTCAGCTAGAGCTTCTTTATAATAGATGTACTCACTGGTGGGAGGCACCAATCCAAATTAGTAATTGAATATACCTTCATGATGGACTCTTGAGAATTCTCCCAATTCCATATAAGAGATTATCACACATAAAAAATTTATCTTTAAAGTCATTATATTCTCATCCTCAGAATGTTTAATCATTAGACACTCATAAAATTCCAAGACTAGCATCATGTAATATGGTCCATTGTTATTTGAAAAAAACTCTACCAAATCCTGAGCTTCTTGTGCCTTCAACACTAGAGACCTGCTTGAAGAATCCATTCCGAATATAATTCATTTTCAATCAAAATTTACAACTTAATAAAATGTGGATTGATCAGCTTTTCCACAACCTTTCATCCACTTTTAGACCCAGTTTGAGTTCTAATAGGGTTAGATGAATCTATTTCATCAACATCCATTGGTATTTTTACCCTTTACATTGTGATCTGATGTGATTCTAGTGTTTTAGAAGATGTTTAGGTTCCAAAATTTTGTAGAAAGTTGCATTGGAGAGAGTTTGAATTGGATTGAAATCTGTGTTGTACTAAATTTTTATAATTTAGAGATAAAAAACAATTAGAATAATGCAAATAAATAATATTTGAACATTTCATTTTCACATGAAAAAATGTCAAGTCCCAGTCATATGTTAGATCGACTATCACTAAGGTGCAAACAATGAGGTCCAACGGTCAGTTCCAACGGTGAGGTCCAAATGTTGAGGTCTAATAGTGAGGTGAAAACACCAATGTCTACATGTGTGGTCCAAACGATGAGCTCTAACGGTAAACGATGATGTCTAATGGTGAGGTCTACTGATAAGGTCCAAATGGTGAGGTCTATCAGTGAGGCCAAACAGTTTAACATACATAACTCATGTTTGATGTAATTTAACCTCTCATAATTCTAAGGCTTTGTCAATATACCGGCTAATTGATGTTATGTTCCTATGAATTTGTGATTGATATCACTTCTTTGATAATGATCTCTCAAAAAATGATGTCTAACATCAATGTGCTTTGTATTAGCATGAGATACTAGATTTTTAGGGATGAAAATAGAACGTATATTATCACAATTTATAGAGACATGTTTGAATTGAAATCCATAATCCATTAATGTTTGATTCATCTATAGTATGTCCACACAACAACAAGTAGCAGCTATATATTTAGCTTTAGCAGTGGATAATGCAACATAATTATGTTTCTTACTACACCATGATACTATTGACTTGCCCAAAAAGTAACATGTTATAGAGGTTCTTTTTCTCTTCAACTTGCAACCAGCAATGTCAGCATCTGAATAACTAAGTAAATCCACTAATTGCCCCCTTAGATTCAATAGTCCAATCTTTTTAGAATAATTGATATATTTAAAAATAGTTTTAATACAAGTTAGATGTGATTCTTTGGGATTAGCTTGAAAATGAGATCACATGCATACACTGAACATAATATTAAGTCCGCTAGCAATGAGATAGAGTAAACTCTCAATCATATCATTGTAGTTTGTTTGACCCATTGGTTTTCCAGTTTCATCGGCATCCAACTTACAAGTGGTACTCATAGGTGTATCACTACCTTTATTACCATAAAAAATCTTTAAAAATATATTTCATATATTTAAATTTATTTAAAACAATACCATTATTATATTGAAAATTTTGAAATCCAAGAAAAAATTTATGATCCCACATTAAACTCATTTGAAATTCATCTTGAATCATTGTTTAAAAATCAGTACATAAATTAGTTTAGAGGATCCGAAAATAATATCATCTACCAAAATTTTAACTATTAAAACATCATTGAAAATAATTTTAATAAAAAGAGTAGGATCAAATATTCATTTAGTAAAACCTTGTGAAATAAGAAGATAATTGAGTCTATAATACCAAGCTATAGGAGTTTTTTTAGCCCATATAAAGCTTTAGAATGTATAAAAATATGATTTGAATAATGGGGATTTGAAAATCTAGGGGGTTGTTCAAAAACTCATCTTCCACTATATAACCAATTAGAAATGCACTTTTAATATCCAATTGATTAAATTTAGATGAGCTACATAAACAAGCAGTAACCTAATGGATTCTTGTCTAGCTATAGGTGTGAAGGATTCCCCATAGTTTATTCATTCTTATTGACTATATCTTTATGCAACTAATCTATCCTTGTTTCTTGAGTATATTTCTAGATTCATCAACTTTGTTTCTAAATGACCAGTTAGTGCTTATTATCAAAGTGTGTTTTGGTTTTTCTACTAATTACGATTTTTTTTTCATTCAAACTGATTTAATTTATCTTGAATAGATGTGACCCAAACTTCATCATTGATAGAATAATTAATATTTTTGGGATCAAGCTATGAATGAAAAGCTTAATGATACAACTAGTTTCTTAGAAAAGTTCTATATTGTGTCTGTCTATTTAGATCACCTACTATATCATCTAAAAAACGATTCTTGGGAGTTTTAATACCTCTAGAATGAGTTGTACAATATTCGTCATGATTATTTATAGGTTCAGGTTCAACATGCTCTGATTCTAGAAAAGTTCCAAAACTAGTTGTTTTCACTAGGGGTTCACTATCATTATCATTAAGGACTATAACTGACATATATTCCTAAATATATTCAATATAAGTTTTCGGTTCATGTGGATCAGCCTCATAAAATTTTACATGAACTAATTCATCCAAACAGTTGGTTCCCTTATGGAATACTCTATAGTCTTTACTAGTGATTCAGTTACCTATAAAAATTCCTTCATCACTATTGGAAGAAAATTTGTCAATATTATCCGTAGTGTTAAGGATAATTATATTGCGACCAAAAACTCTAATGTAATTGACCTTGGGATTTCTATCGTTCCATAACTTAGAAGGGGTATTCCTAATAACATGTCTAATTAAGAATATATTGATGATGTAACAAGTTGTATTAACCACTTCAAAAAAATAGATAGGCATGTTATACTCATTAATCATATTGTGAGAAATATCTTGAAGTGTACTATTTCCTCTTTCTACAAATCCATTTTTTTAGGTGTTCTAGGAGCATAGAAATTATGATTATAGTGATTATGTGAGGAAAAAATTCAAATTCCTGATTTTTAAACTCATGGCCATGATCACTTCTCAAGGACTTAATTATATGTCCACTTTGATCTCCTACAGACATGTAATATTTATTGAATTAAGAACATCCTTCAATTTTGTGATCTAGAAAGTATACCTATGTGTATCTAGAAAAATAACCTACTAGAATATAAACATAGTGCTTCCGATTTAAAAATGAAACTCTAGATGGTCCAAACAAATACTTATAAACCAAATCAAGGGGTTGGGAAGTCGAAACATCTTTCTATGGTTTGAAAGAAACTTTTTATTGTTTTCCCTATTGAAAAGGATCTCTATATAATTGAACATTATACTATTCTCAAAAAAACAATTTCACTTTGAATCATGCATGATAAAACAATGTTGTTATCACCTAAAATAATATTAATATTTAATGATTAATAACAAAAAGGTGATAAAATGTTATAATAGTTTAATATATAATATTAAAATTATTAATATTTTTTTATAAATAAATAAAAATTTTAAAACCATTATATAGGTTGTTAATTGTTTCCCAACTAAAGTGATGCATGAGGTAAAAGAATATATCTCAATTTACTTTCCATTGGGATATAAATGTTAATCTAAATTTGATAACTTTTATATGGTTTATATTCTTCAAATTTTCTATATTTAACAAGTAAAAATATATATTTATTATTGTGAATATTTCAATTAATGTTTATTCTTTAAAGAAACTACAATTTAAAATTAAACAAATATGTAATATTAAATTTTAAAATCAAAATTTCTTTATCATATTATTTTGTTCCATTAATTAATGGAATCTTGTCATTAATCCTTCTTAAGAACCAATAATTCTCTTTTACGGTATATTTTTAATGATATTTAATGTTTTTTCTAACTATTTCTCTAGTTGATACTTGAATGATGAAAATAACTTCTTCAAAATGAAAATATATTTTATCTCTCATTAAATGAGATATATTTTTCATCAATGTATTTGTTTTCAAAACTGTTTAAAATATATTTTTTAAACAAATAATGTATTAAGTACATTTTATGTTGTCATGTTTGATTAAAACTAGTTTTTTCTTTCTAATATTTTCTAAAACGGACTATTTTTAATTTCTTTAATCAATGTGAAAATGAATGTTTTTTATTAATACAGTGATACTGTACTACCCTGATGTGGTAACCATATTATATAAATTATTATATTATACATGTTATCAATGGTTTGAAAAAGAAAAATAGGTTATAAAATATTACTTTAATATTTCACTAAAATTCAATTTAATTATCCCAAATAAATGAACATACCAAAAAATCTATATTACCTCTCATTGATATTTTGTTCATTTAATTTCACTTGAGACATACAATTTCCTAAGATAATTTTGAATTTGACATTACATTTATATAAAATATCCATTTTCTTGAAATATCGATTTGATTGCTATCTAAATTATATTCCATTATTATATTCTATTTTTATTATGAACGTTATTTGATAAAATGTGGAAAACCATGATAAATCATTGTTGTTTACTTAATATAGACATTTTTTGATAAGGAATTTTATTATTATGTTAAATAAGTCTTTAGATATACGATTAAATATTTTTTTAATATAGTTATGAGTGGGTCTTGATTTAGATATCCCCTCTATAAATTGACCAGAATCAAGAGAAAAGTAAATTGGCCACATTAAATGGGTTGTTACACATAGTTTCAAACTGTCTTTTAAAGGTAATGTCTATAAGGGTATCATGATGCATGTGATCATTTAATCTAGTTTTTTCCGTTTCAATCATTGAAAATTCAGAAATTATTAGTATATATGATATTTTTACATTAATATTATGCATGGATTCATTTAGGTCTCAAGTTATTTCGTAATGGAATTTTTTTTATTGATATTTACCATATCATATTGATTATTCATTAGTCTATTATCATTTTATTAAATAAATTTAATGTTTTTTTGTATTTTACCTTTATATAATTGTCATTGTTGAATAAAAATCATATATTCTTTTGTATATAACACATACTAAGAATTTGATCTCATCCTTATATTTTTCAGATCCCCAAGTGATGAAGAACATTTATTTGAAAAAATTTCAATAATTTTGAACATTTTCATTTGTTATGTTTTGTATATTATTCTCACTAGAAAATATGTATCATATATGTATATGGATTTTCAATACAACCAAACCAATTGATTCATTGGTATGAAAGATGTTTTATCTTTTGCTAATGTAAAAAAATAACTATTGGATCTGGGATACTGGAGTAGAAATTTTTAGAGAAAGAAATCCATAAATTATTGTGCATAGATAAATAATACTATAAAAATATCATTCATAAACCTATTTTAATGAAATATAAATCATACATATCATTAAATACCATTACAACTAAACATTTTTATAATATTGAGAAAACATTTTTCAAACAATATTAAGAAAATATATAAATGAAACAAGAAATTACAGAATAGTCATGAGGGGGGTAATATCTAATCATGATGTATACATAACAGGAAATAATTCATGTTATAAATTTTGAAAAAGTAAAAAATAACTTTTATAAAATCCATTCAAAAGCGATCCCATTGATGAATTTTAAATAATAATTGAGGTATGATAAAATTAATTTGTAAAAAAATTCATGTATATGTTTTAAATATCACATGAAACTTTTCAAGAGTATGTAATAGGATGAAAGTGTTCATAAAATAAAGTGTAAATGAGGTCAATATTTGTTTTAAAACATTTCTTGGATCATTATAAGTACTAAAGTTTATAAAATTATACTAATAAAAAAATCAGAAATAATCAAAGGACATGAAATTAATGGGTATAAATTTTTATTATTATTTATAATTATATTTTAAATTAATATATATAATTATTTTATTAATCATAATCAACTTTTAAATAAAATTATTTTTGTTAAATGAACTTTTAGGTGAAAAATCCTATGTTTTTCATGAATTTTTCATTTGATAGTTCTAGTACTTGTAACATTGAAATGGATTCATAACCAACTGGGTAATAAAAAATTAAATATGTATAATACTTAATTATAATAATATTATTTTAATTATTCATATTAATCATTGATGAAAAACATATCACATCACATTTTTGAGGTGGTATTCTAGAAATACACAAGCATGACATAATTGTATTCTAAAGGATAGAAAGGATAGAAGGTAGATAATAGAACAATACTATATACAAATAATTACATAGTGAATATAATATATAATAATAAATTCCATCATTATAAACCTCAATGAATTATATTCATTTAAAATGGATCATATCACTATCTGGATACAGCAGTCAACACGTATAAAAAATTGATACATTTATTTTGTATTTCATTAAATGTGATGGAAATGGTTTATACAACCTAATAATCAAAATATCATTTATTTAATATAATTAATTCATTATTTTGTAAAGGATACTGAATAAGTATATTAGTTATGATAATAAATAAAATTTGATTAACTTGATTAAGAGTTATTCGTCCTCATTGGAAAACCTCTTTTGCCCTACATCTATTGACATGAAAAGAAAATATTATGATCAAACCATGAAATATAAGTTGTGTGGGGGGGATTTTAAGAGGTTATAATAGATTTTGTGGTCTAAAAATTTTTATTTTGTTAGGTATCTAGAAAAGAGGAGATGAAGAATCCTTTTATATGTGAGGAAGAGGCCACACATGAAAATTTTGGAACAATTAAAATATAATAAAATCAACCTAATGTCATTTGGGTCCAAAATCAAAACCTATATAATATATGAATTACAGTTTAGAAACCCCATTAACCAATAATGTTATATCTTGTTATTATAGAATTTTGAACCTTACGTGTCAGGTTAACCACCGATCACTAATCCAATTTTATCCATAACCATGGTATTTTTTCTAGTTTTTTAGATTTATTATGACCATAAATTAAGGTGAAACGTTTACATTATAATTATTTTGATAAATTAAATTATTAAATCAATTCTGCATGATATAATTTTTATAAGATACAAGACATCATTTTTATATAAGTTCAAAATATGCAATAAAACCTTTTTTAGAAAAATTTATTTCAATCCTAAAATTGATTTTACCTTGATTCATGCCCTGGTAAAAACAATTTGAAGAATGTTAAAAAATTTTATAGAATATATTTTTTAAATAATTCATCAAAAAAATTCTTCAATTTATATTTATTAAATAAATTATTAAAAAAACACATTGTGTTCATAAATATTATATTTCACAAAAACGTCACTTTTTACAACCAAATGCATATATTTCCATTTATATTCAGTTGAATACTAATTAAATAATTTTATAAATAATTAATCTATAATTTTTTCTAAATTTTTAGTTATATTCATACATCTTAACGAATCATCAATACAATTAAAATTACATTAAATAATATTATTTAAATAGTATTTCACAGGACACATAAAATCATTGTTTCATGTAAATAAAACAATCATTAAATAATATTTATTTATAAAGATATACATCATAAAATATATGGATGTTACATGAGATTCTCATAGGTCCTTAAAAGAATAAAAATTATCCAATTCATAGCGAGAGGATTTGTTCAAGAGATGAATAAATTGTAATATATATTATAACCAAAAAAGTGGTTTTATATTCAACACATTTATTGGTATAAATATGTATTATTATTTAAGGATAATAGATCCTATAAAGAATGAGTATATAGAAACATGATATAGTTATGAAGAATTTATTTTCACAAATTTGTATTCCATGAACTATAATTTATGCATATAATATTTTTGGGGTTTCTTGATTTGATACCACCCATGGGTATTAAAATTAAACTATATATGGATAATGGTTTCACATAATAATAAGAAAAAAATCACTAAAAGGATTATACAATATAAAGACATGGTATATAGTAAACTCTTAACAATAATAATCATAAAATTTCCTTTTGAATTTTAATTTTCTTAGACACCAACATCGATCAATATATCAAGTCACTAGATGTCAATTCCAATTTCTATTAAAATTAATCCCCATTAAATATGTCAATATTTATTAATCCAAATGGTATTTGTGACCGTAAAAAATTCATAATAATATTAGAATGTTACTCAAATAATCTAATTAATCAAACCATGTATATTGATCCTAGAATATTCATTAGGAATGAAGGAGAATCTTTTATCAATAGGAGGATGGTGGAACTTCTATATTTATCCAAGATAGACATGTTAAAAACATATAGTAAATAACTTTTTATCTATGATTTTTTAAGATTGAATGATTGATATTATGCACTGTTAATAGGAAGTATCATCAAAATTTCAAGGGATTGATATCTATCATGACACTTATAACCAACTGCTTGAACCAAGTCAGGGTATATCAATTTAAAAAAATATTGAATTAATTCTGTATTGAACAATAAAATAGAGGAATGATTCCCATGTCATATAGTATACATGTCTATACCAAAATTTGTATGTAGACACATGAGGAAATATATAGAATTGGAAGAGAATTATTAGAATTATTGATTAGATCATTCATTTATTTAATGTTGTTTACTATAAATGATATTGACTATGTCTTTGGGATTTTAGGTAGAATTCACATTTATTTTAGATACTTCCATTGGATGATTGTGAAATTTATGCTAAAATGTAATTAATGAAAACACAGGATATTTTCATAGTTCTCGGAAATAATATTGGAAATGATATTACAAAATTTACTAATTTCAAGTTACAAATTGATTAATATGGTCTTAATTAATAGAACAGTTATGTTATCCACATAATAGAGGAGATTTGGAATGAAATCCATAAAGGTTGTTATTCATCTCTAATTATACAATAAATAATGAGTAAATTTCTTCTTATGAGGTATCTTATGATGATTTTTTAAAATGACACTTCATATAGGAAGTTTAATGTGGTAAATAGAAGTCTAAATGGTAAGATATTATTTAAAACATTTTTAACATCCATATAACCAATGTCACATAAACTAATAAACTATATATACATCATTGAAATCATATCATTATCAATTTTCTCAATGTTGTAATTTCACAATAAGAATAATTTTCTTCATAAAATGTGGGTTTTACAAATATGACCACAAAATAATGTTGTATTCCATGTGTATATGACAAAAAAAATTTTATGTATAACATGTCAGAGAAAACATGATAGTTAAAAGTTTTCTATTGTAAAATTAGGACCTATTGGAGTTGGTTCCTTATATGCAACTATAACATCAAAGGTAATAACAGAATAATAATTTTTCATATGTCTTAATATTTATGAATTAGATTTTTTTACCTTATTGGAGATTCAATCTCTGATAGTGTACTTGATACACAATAACTGGTCTCTCTAAAATCTTATGTTTCAAATAACACTGAGTTATACCGTAAAATAACACAATTATTATTTTAAATAATAGTTAACTCTTAGCCATTTTATTTATGTGAATGAACAGAACTACCAATATTATTATTACAGAGGTGTGTAAATTTTTTTTACATTTATCTAAAAAAATTATAGGCTTAAAATGAGAATAAATAATATTTTAATCATAAATAAATTAATAATTTTAAAACGTAGTTTTATCACATTTTGATGGAGAAAAATATATTTAACCTATTTTTTGAAACATTATATGTTATTTTTGAAAAAATAACCTTTTTCATTGTAATTAGGACATCAAAATTTACATTGGGTGATGTTTTGGTAGTTTCATGATAAAAATCATTTTTATGTAATAATGAAAAATACATAATTTTAATTCAAATCTTCTCTTTCATCTGATTTATTTATATAGTTATATTATCATTTTAATTTATTTTAATGCGTAATTTAATTAGGTTTTTATCATCTAATCTAAAGATGTTCATTTTAGGTAATTACATATTGAGATTTGATATAATCATATGTCAATCCTTGGATTGTTTTTACTTTTTATAACCCCACTTTCCCATTTTGATAATGAGATTTAATTTTAAATTAATTACTACATATTATTTCATTTGAATTTAGAAAGATGGATTCCATATTTAGAATCATAAGTATAGAATTTTATAAATAGGTACATTTTAATTTGGATATTATAAATATTAACATTTGTAAATATTTTCATTTACCATGGTTAAATGGTAAATTAGGTAAATAAGAAAAATAATAATATTATAATAATATAAAACTACCTTATCATGTGTTATAATATTATTGGAAGATTCATGTGTGACCAAAAAATCCTTAGTCCTATTTTTTGGCATTTTGGAGCAACTTGGGTTTGATAATGACATGTTATAATTAATTTAAAGTAAATATAAATAAAACATAAACATTTATCTTCTTAATAAAACAATTTTAATACTGGGTCATTCTACTAATCTCTATGAAAAAAAAATTCATTATAAATATAAATATATTTCTTAAATCATGTTATTATAGATATAATTTTTAGACATTATATATATATATATTTATTTATGACACAATGATGATGCAATGATTACCTTATTAATGGACGGTTCAAATAAATGATATTATAAATATGAAAATAAATATAATTTGAAAATTTTGATTCCATACCTAAATATTATTGATGATTATGACATTTTTTTAATGTATTCATTAAATGAATATATTTTTTATGACATAAAAAATCAATTACTAAATATTGACAATATTGACTTAAATGAGTTTTTAAAACAAATGGTATTTTAATAATTATATAATTGTCTTAAAATATATGATTTATAAAAAAGCTTATATAATTTTAAATATGTCATTAATGATCCACTTTAGTTTCTCCTGGAATATTATGTAAAATATATTATCTACATAGTGTAAAAATAGAAGAAGACATGATAAGAGTTAATTTATTTAACCAATGGATAAATCCAAAAGATAATGTTATTATTCTAACCTCAACATGTCTAAAACATATCTGTTAAGATTTTTTAGACCCATAATCATCTTATAACCTATATATACCACTTTTTTGATATTATTATTCTAAAATGAATATATAATGAAATAATATTTCATACATTCCTAAAGTGTTGCCCCTCCCTCTTCTTAAAGTCTACAACTTTTATGTCATGACCTATCCTCAGAGCCCGTGCCATGACTACCCCAAGCCCACCTTTCATAGGTCAGATGCTGGCGACTAGCACCAAAGGCGTAGATCCTCATATCTGGGAAGGCATTGCCTTTATAAAACATAAACACATCCAACCATAGTATAATCGGAAGTAATACACAAAGTAAAAAAGAAAGTGCTGAAATTTAAATGGGCCAGAATAAAAACCCAACTGAGAAGTAAAACTAGAACTAAACAAAATTATAATAGAAAAGACAAACACGTGGAAGATAGAAGTAACTCCTGGGTCGTCCACCTCAGATCCTACATAAAGGGTAGGTACAGATAGCATCCTCGATGCTCTCGTCCTCCAACCTCCTCCGTGTATCGTCTCACTGTGATGTCAACCTCCAGGTACTAACTCATCGTTAGGTCCACCATTGGGTACCGTCAAGTCCTCGTACACTCGATCTTTATCAGCGATGTCCGTCATCTGCATCCAATACAACGAGGTGCTGGCATAGCCCGTGCAGGGGTGAGTATAGCGATACTAAGTAGGGACCCTGAGAACCTCAAGGTCTCACTAAATCAATAAGGATAACAACAAAGTAGGATCTCAAAAAATAACCCATACTTAGGTATAAGCCCAAACATATATTTCAGTTATCAAGTAACCCATCTCAATCAAGAGATAAACACAAAGGTCATTGACTCAAGTCAATATAAGATTTTTATTCACGATGATGAAAACACGACTGTTGGAGAAATCCTCCTCTATCGAGCACAGTAGTACTGTCAAGACTCAGTGGTGCCACTCACTAACCTTAGACTACTGAGGTACTCCTCTTGTCGAGTACCGCATGTTTTCCATATCACAAAGTACTGCTCCCCGCCATGGTTCTGCCACATCACAGAGTAGTGCTCCCCCTCATAGCTTACAGTGGTATGCCTCCTATAGAGTACCGCAGGTCTTCCACCACACAAAGTAGTGCTCCAGCACAAGGGTTCTGCCACCTCACATAGTAGTGCTTCCCACTAAGCTATATCAGTCACTACAAATCGAATAGGAAATGCAGTCATCAGGTCAAAGTCAGCTACAAGGTCACCATACTCAGTATACTCATCTCCAGGAGGATCTGCCTCACGATCTACTGGACGACACTCCAACTATCATGAAGTCCCATGAAGAAGTATCACAAAGGACCACCTTGTCACAGGGGCCTTCATGCAATAGATGGCACATGAATCGGACGCCTGGTCTGTGAGTTATTAGCCATTTTGTCCTTGGGGACCAGTTGTGTTTGAGTACGAACCAACCAGACCATATCTCAACTGAACTCCAAACTCTCATAGGTTATACTAAAATGGACTGATTCTCAACAAGATTACCAATGTCACTGACGGTTCATCCAACAGTCGATCGGTCTGAATGTTATCGGCTTTTCCATTCCAGGGGCCCAGTTGGATTTCAGAAACAATTCAATCTGTCCATACTCCTACTACATCCAAACCCCAGGTGAAGAATAATAAATGATCTGTCTTACTAATAGGAAACCAACAAATTCGACGGAACATAAATCAGACGTCCGGAGCTCATGTTATAACTATTTCCACAGCGTGGTCCCGGTTGGTTTCAGGTTTGAACCAACCCGATCATACCCAAACTTTTCCGAATGTTTGAGTATAATATACCAAAACTACCGACATTATCCAAGTATCCCTACACAACTGACGGTGCATTGATTGAAGTTCCTTATATCATGATATAGGATTTTGAACGAACCTGGTCCAAAAATAGGGGGTTGGGCCCGGTCTGACCTAGCCCAATACCCCTTGGGCACTCTGAACCTAGTCGACCCGACCCGGGTTCGGGTCCAGCCCGGTGAGTCATGGCCGGCCCATCACGTGTGGCCTTCGTCCTAGCTTGGATGAAGGTCAG